>CM066201.1:33130185-34432328 GCA_033675215.1 Rhodiola kirilowii
CAACAAAAGAGTTGTAGCCCTTTGAGTTACCTTTCCAACAAGCTTTGAATCAACCAATTCAGACACCGTATGCGCCCTAGGCGTCCAAAACAAGTTGCAAAGGTCAATATGCTCGGTATTTCCCCGAAACTCCTTGTTTTGCGCCGAAACTTCTTTTTTTCAATCAATCTTCATATATAGGCCTTGACCATGGGGGAAACTTGTTTTCTACCTGAAATGTAGAGATAGAGGTCAAGTGACATCAAAATAATGTCTGAAACGACCCAAAACTATAGTGAAGAATGGCCATAAATCAGTCGAAAACTCGACTGATCAACAGGTTCCTACACCTATCATTCATCAAGAATCACTTTTTGATTCTCATCTAACAAACAATATAATTCAACCTCAAACTGAGAATCAGGAAATTGCTCCTGAAGTACAAACTCAACAACCTGCGGAAAATATGCCACTAATGAGATCCACTAGAGAAAGGAGAAATGCGATTTCAGATGATTATGTCATGTATCTCCAAGAACATGAAGTAGAAAGTGGTGTGATGGAAGATGATCCAATCAACTTTCAACATGCCATGAGAACTTCTAACTCTCATAAATGGATTGAAGCCATGAATGAGGAATTTAAATCCATGCAAAACAATAAAGTTTGGGAACTTGTCCCATTACCAGAAGGTGTGAACCCATTGGTTCCTAATTGATATTTAGAACCAAGAGGGACGCAAATGGTAATGTGGAGAGGTAAAGCACGTCTTGTAGCTAAGGGATTTAATCAAAAGGAAGGAATTGATTTCAAAGAAACTTTTTCTTCGGTTTCTACGAAAGATTCTTACAGGATAATCATGGCGCTCACGGCACATTTTGATCTTGAGTTACATCAAATGGACGTAAAGACGACATTTCTCAATGGAGACATTGATGAAGTGATCTATATGGTACAATCGGAAAACTTTGAGTGTGGAGACTCAAAGAATATGGTTTGTAAACTAAGAAAATCCATTTATGGACTCAAGGAAGCTTCTCGTCAGTGGTACTTCAAATTTTATCAAGTGATAATCTCGTATGGCTTTGAGGCAAACTTGATGGATGAATGTGTGTACCACAAATTTTGTTGGAGTAAATTTATTTTCTTGGTCTTATATGTCGATGACATATTACTTGCCACAAATGATGTGATGTTGCTACATGACACCAGGAAATTTCTATCAAATCATTTTGAGATGAAAGATTTTAGTGAAGGGTCCTTTGTATTAGGAGTCCAGATACACCGAGATCGTTCTAGGGGTATTTTGGGATTATCACAAAGGACATTTATTGAAAACATCCTTCAGAGGTATGGCTTGCAGAATTGCAAACCAGGTGATACACCAGTCGCTAATGGAGACCAATTTAGTCTTAGTCAGTGCCCTAGAAATTCTCTAGAAATTTAGGAAATGCAGAAGATTCCTTATGCTTCAGCTATAGGAAGTCTGATGTATGCTCAAGTATGTACGCGTCCAGATATTGCGTACATTATTAGCATGCTTAGCAGATATGTAAGCAATCCAGGTGTGGATCATTGGATAGCAGTCAAACGAGTTATGAGGTACTTGAAAAGAACAAGAGACTACATGCTCACATATAGGAGATTGGATAAATTAGAGATCGTTGGGTATTCTGATTCCGATTTCGCTGGATGCCAAGATAGTAGAAGATCCACTTCAGGATACATCTATCTGTTAGCTGGTGGGGCAATTTCTTGGAGCTCTGCTAAGCAGTCGCTCATTACGTCGTCCACCATGGCAGCAAAATTTGTTACATGTTTTGAGGCATCTAATCATGGAATATGGCTGCGAAATTTTGTCACAGGACTGCGCATTGTTGAAGGTGTTGAAAGACCACCAAGGATATTTTGTGACAACAAATCGGCAGTTATGTATTCCAATAACAACAGGAGCTCTACGAAGTCAAAACACATTGACATTAAGTTCCTAGCTGTGAAAGAAAAGGTCCAGAGTGGTCAGATTTCTGTAGAGCATATTGGGACAAACTCCATGATTGCGGATCCGCTTACTAAGGGATTAACACCCAAGGTCTTTCATGAGCACACTGCTCATATAGGTATTGTTCGATTTGAGGACATTCAGATTTAGTGGGAGTTTATCTTACAATTATGTTTTGATCTATGTTGTATATGAATATTATACATTTAAGTTCTGCAGAAATAAAGTGTACATTGCACTCTGTTATATTTTTGGCTTAAAGGTTGATCTCAGTTGGAAATAGGCATGTGTAGATCACAATTCATGTAATTTCCATGCTACACATCCATGATTGATCTGTGTCGTTTGGTTGTACTAATATACATGACAAGTTTGGTCCCGTAACGACTAATGCTACGAATGCTGGCTTGATCCTATGTTAGTATAATTAATGGACGAGATTGTTTGGGATAACATCAGTATTCATTCGCCCATTGGCCATTGGCCTCTGTTGTAGGCTTCGGCCCCTTTCATTCGGCCCCTTTCATGGAAGGCTTCGGCCCCTTTCATGGAATATGGGGGATCCTTCGCCCATTGGCCTCTGTTGTAGGCTTCGGCCCCTTTCATTTTAATAACATCAGTATTCATTAATAAAAAAAAAGATTGTTTGGGATATACTCTATATGATAGCACATTTGATATCACTAAGGTTACACATCTAGTAGGATTTACATTTATGATCCCGTAGGAGATTGTTAGATTATTTCGTATAATCTAATATATTGGATCATAATATAAACAGTTTAAGATGTGTATGCTATCATGGATTATAAGTCAAAATAATGTGATCTATTATATGTTTGACTTTAGAATATAGAAATTAAGGTGATCGTGGAATATTTAACTGTGTAGATGTCAGCTCAATAATTACACATCTTTTGAGGGGAAGGATTTGTAAATATTGAAACTATAGAGATTATGTACAACTCTATAAATTGGCAGTGGTCCCCAGTCTTGCGTACTATTCTCAGTTTTATTTCTCTCTTAAATAAATATTGCTGGTAAAGGGACGTACGTGAAAGATTGGAAGTACCACTGTGAAGCTGTCAAAGTCCAGTGAAGTCTCAAAATTCATCATGGAATCAGGTCACAGATCAATTCACTAATATGGGGTATCCATGGGGATACTGATTTTCATCTAACATCGTCATATCAAATTGGCATCTCGCAAATCTATTGATCGATCCATGAAGATCAAACTAGATTCCAAATTTGTATGGGGTTAATAATTGTACTCAGCTAAGGCTTTATGTCCTTTTTATTTTTTAATAAGAGCAATTTTTATAAAAAAATTCTGAATAGTTTGGATTGCTAGTGATGCCAGCCAAACTATTGAGCTCATCAGTGGGATGTGATATTACAGTATATATAATTAGGAAACCGAATTCGCATAACAGATTTTAAACACAATCAGAATTCAGAAACATCAGGAAGCTCTGTCAGAAGATAAAGAAGCTGATTTTAGCCTTTAGGAAATAATCTGTTAATAACAGAAAGAAATAATTTATCAGTGCAACAAAATGCAGCTCAAGTATATATATGTTGCACCAGTACGTTATATAACATGAATCTGAATTTAAATCAGTGAGCATTGGAGTAAACAAATCTGAACAAGCAGTGAATTCATGTAACCAGATTAACATGCACGTTTAATGAACAGTGAAGAAGTATTAAGTAATCTGATTAACAACTGAAACAGCATGCAGTAGCAAATTAATTAACAGCAGTTACATAATCGACTAACAACTTCTCTGAATCTGCAAAACCAAATTAGGTAAACTATATATATGGAAATTGCGAGATGTTTAAAAACCAGAAGGACAGCAAACCGAGATGTTGATTCAGTCACGTCGCTGACGCTGTCCTTAAAGCTATATTGCCTCCCTTAGGTGCTGGATCCGATGGCAATGAGCTTCCCAGGATAAAAGAATCACAGTAAGCGCGAGCACCGTAGCCTTACTGTTCGAACCTATTGGACCTTTGACTGTCACCACTGATCGGAAAGAAACGAAAAGTGAAGTCGAGATTTGTGAGGGACTGTAGGGTTTCGTTTTCGTGTGTCATTGAACTGAAGCGCAGGCTTCTTTATATAGTTGAGAAGAGGAGAAACGGTTTCAACCTGACTTTTCGGAAAAGATAGGATCTGGCCAGTATATCTGCAAGCACAGTCCACGTTCTTATCTCTTCTTATGAGGCCAGCATTCACCCGCATGATGAGGGCGCGCACAAGACAGGCCAAATCCGACGTCGTCGACCGGATGATTTCCCCCCCCCCCCTGCGCACGCCCGCGAAGGCATTTTGGGAGAGTTTCTTTTAACAACTTAACAAGCTTGTTATGGAAATCATATATGAACAAACAATGTTCCCATTTGGCCTCCAATGTGGGATATAAGCTTTCCACTTGTGTGAAATCAAGCTAGCTATCCATTCCTACCAAAGTTATGTTTTCATGGTTTTTGGCACTACTTTGAGCATCAATTACTCATTCGATATAGCTTCGTTTTTGGCGATTCAATACTTGATTTCATACCTCACACGTCAAGGTATTTTAATCTAATTTTGTCAACAAGATTCGAGGCGTTCTCCACGCTCAATTTTAGGTCTCAATTGTGGCGCACCACCATTTTCTTCAACCCACTACAAACACATTTTCCAACAATATATGCTTCATTTTTTCTTCTTTTGTGGCTGTTGTCTGAGATCAGCATATTTCTATTTAGTCCGTTTCAAAATACAACACCGGTCCGCGGTCATTGTTCCTTAAAAACAATATTAAATCTGGCCATTCTAATAACATATGTGTAGCACATAGTTACTAAATTCCAGTTTAGACTAGGGCCGGCCCAAGTAAATTTGTGGCCTTGAAGTCAATTATCAATTTGGAGCCTTATAAAGAGACTTGGTTAAAAAATGAGACCTTGTTTGCATATATTTTCTAATAAATGTGGCCTTTTCTATTAATAATTTTTCATAAATAGAACCTTTTTATATTTTTAATTTTTAGTTTTGAGTTCGGTTCAGTCCTTATAGTAGAGACGGCCCTGGTTTACAGGGGCGTAAATAGAGAGGTATTGGGGTGATACTTGTCAGTCCCAAGTTTTATTGAGAAAAAAAATATTCATATAATGAAATCATAAAAATCAATAAAATGCATACACATATATAATGAGACTAGGTTTTGGATCAAATAAAAACCATATTTAAATATAAAAATTATAAACCATCTAAGAATTCGACACGTGGCACTCTCGACCAATCATAATTCGGGGCGCTTTTTTGTAAATAAAAAAATTAAAACGGACTTATTTAAAAATACATAATAGATGCGAGAATATAAACGTTCTAAAAAATTCAGACTTAAGCTTTTGAAAAAGTTAAAACTGAATTTGATAATTTGATACTTACTTTGTCAAAATTCAGACTTAAGTTGGACAAAGTTAAGTGACAAAAAAAGTCTGAAATTGTCAAATTCTAACTTAATTTTATCTAAGTTAAGTCTGAATTTGACAATTTCAGACTTATTTTGTCAAATTTAGACTTAATTTGGACAAAGTTAAGTCTGAATTCCAAGTTGAGTCTGAATTTGACAATTTCAGACTTATTTTGTCAAATTAAAACTTAACTTAGACAAAGTTAAGTCTGAATTGAAATCCGGGATATGTGGAATGACTATAATGCCCCTCCGTATTATATCCAAGATTTTGACGAAATTGGACACGTGTCAGCTTGAAATCCGATTTTTAGTTTTCATATATAATCGTGGTTTTTAGTTTTTACCTGAACTACACTCATAAGACTAATTCCAAATAAATAATACTTGTATCAGTTTACAACCAAATAATCAAATAATAAAATTAAGACTGTATGAATTTAACACTCACATAATAAAACTAATTTTATTATTTAAATTTAGTAAGTTATCTTCAATAAAATTACCTCTTTTATCGTTTATTCTCACAAAGTGAGCATCCTATTGACCGTGCGTCTCCTCTATCAAGGTTATATTCTTTTTCTTCTTTATTCAATTCATTATATTTCTTAACGAAGTAGTGCATTGATGGAGCTCCATGTCCAACATTCAACCTGTCTTTATGAGTTTAGTGTGCTTGAATTTTTTTTTAAAACATTATAAAAAGTACTAATGATTCATTCTTTTAAAAAAAACTACTGTAGTTTTCAGACATGACATTTATTTACATAATATGAGTTTTGAAATATGTTAATTTTTTTAGTGATAAGTTTTTATTTGTCACCCCCTACTTCAATTCCTAGATCCGCCCCTATTATTTGTATTTTAGTATATACAATCGACGAGCGCTCAAATGTTATACCTCCAACCAATCAAATTGCGCCACATAACCCACTTTCCCAAGCACATGCAAGTCACATGTCCAAACCCCCCATGCTTTTGAGGTGGCGCCATTTGAGCCATTGGATGAAACTTGATGTGTGACTCAAAATCAAGTAATACATTTTTTTTTGATTATGAGCTCATGCTCTTAAAGTAGTATCTGCTCAATTTTGAGCTTGTGAGGACTTGAACCCTGGATCATTTTGATACAACAGGAGAGGTGCTCCACTAGCCTCCTTGCTAGCATTGGTGGGTGATCCAACAAGAATTCTTCGCGACTGTTAGATTGTTTTCTTGAAATCTTTGATATAGAAAATGACTAGAATCCTTGATTAAAGTTTTGTTAGTCTTTGCTTTGATTTGCTTGAATGTCATTATTCATGAGTTTCCATAAGGATTTGAAGAGGTTTCATGTAGTGATTGAAATGCACGTATCTAGTTTGAATACATTATGAACTTCATGGAAAACACCTTGCCTAGTACTTTGACATTTGTGAACTTAAAATGCCTAATTGGATGGATGTTCTTTTTGTGGGATTTGTGAGTATTCCCATGTCTAAAATCTCTCAGGAGACCACAACTCCTCCACTAGGGTAGCTTAGGGGTTTAAAGGCTTGGTGCATTCGCTAAATGCACTCGTGTTACCTACGAAAGTGGTTAGTTAGAAGTAGGATTTGTTTCTTAGTGTTTTTAGTTAGTTTTCGTGACCGTATGGAGTTTTCTTTGAACCGATCCTGAGTGAGAGAAATGCATTATTGTTTTTGATCTCTATGATTAGTTTGCTCGGGACGATCAAACATTAAGTGTGGGATGATTTGATAGCGCTAAAATATATGCATTTTAGGCGACCACCATGCTTATTGTTTCGATTGTTCTATTACGATTTCACTTGCTATTTGATGCTTTGTGGTTCTTTTCAGGAAAATTACAGAGTTTAAGCTGAGAACACAAGTAGGCAGTGATTTTGGAAGAAAACCGAAGTTTCGGAGCAAAAATATGGAGTTTCGGGCAAAATAGGGCAAACCGACCTTGCTGGCCTATTTTGAACGCACAGATCTCATATGATGTCCGATTTAGTTGATTCAAAGCTTGTTGAAAAGCTAACGCAAAGGGAAACAACTATCAAGTTGACGCCGAGACCAAATTCAGAGGTTAAGATTGCCAAACACCCTTGTGCGTTCGCACAGTTCATTTCGTGCGTTCGCACAACCCGGACCCGTCGCATGAAAATATCGTGCGTTCGCACGCAAGGCTCCGTGCGCTCGCATTCGATCAAATGCAAGTCCATGCGCTCGCACAAATCAAAGCATGCGTTCGCATGCCTTTGCGGAAAAAAACATAAAAACTGGATTTTTACTGCTGGGCTATAAATAAGAAACTTAGGATATTTGAACAAGCCCCCTGGTTTTTCTGGAGCAAAAAGGCTGGGATTTTCGAGATAAGAAGAACTTCAACAACAACAAAGATCGAAGATCGGATCCTCTATTGTTCTTGAATCTCTATATTGGTTCTAGATTTCTAAACTCAACTTTCTACATGGTTGTTTGCACTTTTATTGTTTACTTTGTTTGTAAACTCACCATGAGTGAGTAGTGACCTTGATTGGGGATCTATGGATCCCCTAGACATGTTTGTGACATTGTAAATACCTTGGATGCTAATGATGAATGATTTGCACATGATTCTTCTTCCTTTGAACTTGATGCCTCGAGTTGCCTATAAGGTGTTTGTGAAATGTCCTCAATAGGAATTCTGCTTGATTTCATTCTTGATGTAGCTCACGTTGATCATCATGACTTCAATGAACTAAATGAAGAAGCATTAGGATTTTTGTGTTACATGGCGACTCTTTAATCCAAATGAGAATGGCTTGAGCTTAACAAGAACATGATTATCTAGTCAATAGAGCGCAAGTGTGAGGCTAGACATTCATATTCTATAGTGCCAATAGAGCGCAAGTGTGAGGTACTATGCGAGATGTAACCTCTTTGTACTAAGTTGTAACGCAAGTTGAACTTAGTATAAATGTTGCATGAGCTAATTTCTAAGCACGTGCATGTGATTTCATCATTGGTGACCTATATCATTGTCACAATAATTGTCTAGGTGGAGAAATTGATTCCTAGTCATCTTTTAATTGATAGTTAACCACTTTTGGATAATACCCTTTACTATAATTCTCCTAGAAGAACAACCCCCAAACCATAGACATTCTAATTAAATCGTTAGTATTATTGGTTTAATCACCTATCCTTTGGGTACGACCTCGGATTGCCCCGAGTTATTACAAATGTTTTGATTACCGTGACCTAGCATAAGTGTTTGGATTCTATTTGAATACTTTAGCTATATTTACACATGATCAGCTATTTGGGTTACAATCGACTGTTGGGTTTTTCCGGCAACAACAGTAAACCATTGGATTCTACTACAGCATTATGCTAAATGAATTCAGTAGAAAGGAAGAATAATCAGCTACCTGCGTAAATAAAATCATATAATGAAATGCAACTCTTTTCTAGTATCGTTTAAGTGGGAACCGATAGAAGAGCCTGGGATCTTCGTGTCACTAATAGGAATCATCGATATATACTCTGGTTTGCTAGAATACAATAAATAACGATATCAAACACTTTGAAGCTTTTGACAACACTTTTCAGAATGGAAATGGTTATCTTTCTCTTCATCTTCATTTATGTATTTCACGAAAGATGGGACATAGGAGTGCATACAGAAACAAAGAGTTATAATAGGGTGCATATCAACAAGACCAATTAGGCATCAGTTCATTCAGCATGAGGTCAAATATAAGCAAGAAAACCAGCCATAAAGAAAATTAAATGAAGCCTTACATTAAAATGACTAAAATGATACTATATATCATTTTCTCCACCCTGGGTTTTTTTGCTTTCGTTTCCATATATCCGTTTTTATCTACAGATGATGCAACGTCATTGTTACGGAATGGAATAATAAGGGACATAAGGGGTGCATTTGTATTTTGATATAACTTGTTTAGTATAAAACAAGTGTAATGAGACTTTAGAAAGAATCAATGAATTAACAAATTTCTATTACTCTTCTCTATTGTTCTTCCCTTCATCTAAACCCTAATTCCCAACTTCCTCTATCTTCTCCCCCATTTCTTCAGTTTCTCGTCCCAAATCGTTGGTGTGATACCTACCGTATCAATTTGGTGCTTTTCATCGAGAGTTGATTATGGATTCAGAATTGACGGAGGCAGAACTAGTGATGCTCAACAAAATCGTCGACGATGTTGAGAAATTGAACCAGCAATTGACAAGGTTCGCAGAATCCTCGAGGATTCAAGCTGCGTACATAGCGACGATGATGCCGACACCAAAATCAGAACCGGAACCGCTATTTGAAGATCAAAGCACTCAACCAGAAAAGCCATCTCAAGTATCGATTCCAGAAGTTGCTGCTTTTGGTTTGGATGATCCTAGCGATGTTAAAGTGGACCGATCAAACGATGATGATCAAGTAAGTTCAGACTTGCTGTTATCTTCAGATTCAGTTCTAATAGAAGTTGCTCCAAAAACTAAGCAAACACCATACCTGATTTTGGAGTTGCAAAAGGAAGTTATATCAGAGTATTTTACAAACAACTACTCATCAGCTTTGTCAGACGATGAGGTTGTTATGGAGCTCGATGAAACACATGAGTTGAAATTGACATTTTCTTTCTCAAATTTGTATCTGATTTTGTGCTCACCAAGTGTTTGTCAATATGTCTATATGAACTGGACCTCATATTTGGCTATGCGTGGGAATTCGATTTGCAACCAGGGCTACCTTCTGCGGCAAAAGAAGAAGATGAGGTTTGGCAAACCACCAGCCAAACCTCCTGATTATGTTGTAATATGTGCGGCTGCTGAAGCTTATAGGGTATGGCTGCAATCTGAGGTCGTCAAATGGGAGTATGCTAATTGCGGTGTGATATTCCCATTCCTACTACCACCGGCAAAACCACCAGATGCATGTTTAAGTCTACAAGAGTATAACATTTGGTGTTGGACTAAATGTTGGGATTTAGCGCTCTCTTCGATCCAAAAAGGCCTGATACTTTCGTCAAATTGGCAAGGTCAGTTGAATACTATTAAAGCTGATGCCAAAGGCAGCAAGGAGGAGATTTATAGTTCGAGAGTGAAGTGCGTGGTTAAAAAGGATAAGCCATATAAATGGATTCTGAATGATGCACTTGTGCATTTTTCACTTGATTATTTAGCTTTGAGAGAAGGAAATTCTGAGAAGTTTGATGGGACAGAGTTGGATGAGTGGGAAAAAGTACCTCCTGAAATCATTAGTTTTATGATAGTATATGAAGGAGTGTCTACTATATTCGAAGATGATGTGCATTTATCCTATGACAAGAGTTTGTTGATGCCCTCAAGTCACTTCATGAATTTGATGCGTTTATCGGTTGTGTCCTATTTTATGGAAAAGGGCACTACTGGATGTTCGATTGATTCTCTTATGAGCGGCATTTTAGCTATTATTTCCACAAATATTGTTGCTCATGTTCAGCATGTCAAGTTCTTCATTTATAACCAAGCTGATATGATTATGGTTGGTCGTCTTTCTGAGCCTTATTATGGAATTGTTGTCTGCTTTGCACTAAAAGATGGTGTCGTTACTCTTTCGAGGTTGGATGAGGCTGTCAAATATGAGGTTAAATTCTTATCCTAGGAGGCAAGGATGCTTGTTATGCATTCTAGATGGAGCCTTGATCAAACAGTCCCAAAACTTTTTCTATTTAGAAAACATGAAGGGTTGTGGTCAAGGTCAGCTATCAATGTTATATCAAAGGAGCCTACTCTTCATGCCGGGGAAATGGAGTTCTCTGTTAAAGAGCTCTCATTTATGATCCTTGTTGTATTGAATAGAAACGCTGAAGCTTACTTGAGAAGGTTGATCGTCCCTTTTCTTTTTCGGGCCATTGCCATGAAAAAGATACTCATGTTGTTTGAGTTCCAAGGAGCCGTAGGAGAACTGATTTTCTTGCTGGTTCTGTTACACATTCAAAGAAGCATAAGTTTAGGGACTTGAGCATAATATGTTAGAAAGTTAATCAATTGGTATAAACTATGAAAATGTGTATCGGGAGAATCAATGAATGAATGAATTAATATCTTCAATCTCTATCTTCTTGACCCTTCTCTCCCAATCTTCGTCTTATCCCTAACCCTAATTTCATCTCGTCTTCTACCCCTTTCTCTTCTTTCACTTTCCAGTTCTCTGTTGCAGATTCTCGTTTGTATCATTTGGTGCTTTCATCAGCTGAACTCCAATGCCGGAAACTCGTAGCGCCACCACGTCCGACTCGCTTGTTTCACTTTCGGCTAGCTACTCCACCACGTCCGACTCGCTTGTTTCACTTTCGGCTACCTACTCCAAGCTCATCTCTCGTCAACAGACTCTGGTGGAACTGATCCAAAACCAAACGGCGGCTATCCAACGCCAGGCGGAGGAATCCGCACGGAACTCGGCCGCTCTTGAACGAATGATAGAGATGCTCGAACAACTTTAGCTTCCGCGAGCGGACAAACAAACCACCGAGGCACAGCCACCACTCTTACCCACCCCTACTCCACCACCAGTCAAACCAGTTAATGGGACCACGACCACCCCGGACGATGCTATTGACAATTTCGGCTCGGCTGTTGCAACTGGCGTATTTGATTTGCGCTCGGAAGTTTCACCTATCGACTCAACTCAAGCAGAGGTAATATCTGTTCATTCGTCCTCTATGATTGCATTGTCTAAGAAGGAAATCCAGAATGACAAGTATGGATTAGAGTTTGGAAATAAAGTTTTTCCTGAGAGATGGTGTTCTCCTCAACCTCTTAAATGTGCTCCAATTGATTTTAATTCTGTCTTAGTACTGAGAATGGATGACATAGGACATGAGAGCGACGAATTCGAGTCTGGAACAATTATTAGTAGGAGTTTGAATTTGTGCACTGAACCTGTTCGACAAAATGTTTGTGAGATATTTCCATTCTTACTGCCACCAGAGAAACCTCCAGATGAATGTTTAAGTTTGCCTAAACCTTATCTTGCAAAGCCTCAGAAACTACTCTACCCTTCTCAGTTAAGGTTACTTAATTATCCTCCTTTGATCAAGGTGCCGCAACACATGCATTTTGGGTATGTAGGCGTTCCTGATCCTAACCGGGTTGCTTATTCAGTGGATAATAGATTAATATGTCAAGAACCTGTGCATCCCAACTGGAACCATTCTACAATGTCTGGTGGATATTCTTTCACACATCCCAATAATGGCTTCCAACATCATCGGCTTAAGGCAGCACCAATTCATCATTTGCTTAGCACAGATGCTGAGTGGGATTTAGTTGATCATTCAAGCGCCTTAAGGCATTGTAATGATAGTCTTATCTTATTGGTTTGGGTTGAAAAACCTCCTCCCTTGCCTCCTGAAATTGAAAGGGGATATCGAGGTTGTAGTGGGCAAACATCTATGATCTCAAATCGTGCTTATTTGCTTGAGTCGGAGCTTCATGCTTCAAAGGACTTTGGAATGATTGGTTCTCATCTGGCGAGCTTATCGCTGCTCTTCAGAGCTATGCTATCCTGGGGTGTAATGTGGCCACTGATCAGTGATCTTAAAGGAACTTGGTTTCTGAGTAGTATACCAG
Organism: Rhodiola kirilowii; assembly: GCA_033675215.1. Lineage (NCBI taxonomy): Eukaryota > Viridiplantae > Streptophyta > Magnoliopsida > Saxifragales > Crassulaceae > Rhodiola > Rhodiola kirilowii. The sequence goes on from CM066201.1 coordinate 33,143,235, forward strand.
AAAGCAGCATGAAAAGTCTAAATGGTTACAGGGTATTCATTGCAATTGCTCTCATGCTTTCACTGATAGATGAAATCACGTATCTTGAAACATGTTTTTATGGACCAAGGACTTCTAACTTGGGTGATTGAGTTTTTATCAAGCTGCTATTGCTCAAGGAACAAACTCTTACAAAAAAGGTTGCTACGGATGTTGTCATGTGTGTGATTGATTTGGGCAAGTGTACTCGTGTTGGTTGGTGGAATGTGTTGGAGTAAAATGTGCCATCTAGGCAAAACCAGAACTGTGCAAGAAGCTGTACTAGATTAAACAGACAGTTCCGAAAAATCAGCTCTATCCAGATCTTTCCGAACTGATTTATCTTTATCATATCTTTGCGTGCGCCACATCATCAAACCAGATTTTATCAAGATAAAGTCATGCAGATCTCAACGGAAGTCTTTCCTAGTTTATCTAGAGTTTCGGAAATTAAATCTAGGGTTTTCTTATCCCTTAGATCCACACGGCTACTATATAAAGAAGACTAGGGTTCTTCTTTAAATACGCAAGCAACTTTCGAGATACACCGTGTGAGAAAGAGAGCCATCAATCAAGAGCAGAATACATCATTCTTGTCTACGAGCAGTCAAGCTGTTGTAGAAGGATTGTGGCTGCAAGTTGGTAAGCAAACTTGCTCCTTATTCTTGAACTTATACTTTGTTGCTGCGCAAATATTCTACCAGAAGTTCAAGAGGTGTTGTCGCTACACTGCCCTACCCTGTGCGTGTATTGCGACTCACACGTAGAGACCATCATCTCAACAAGGAGAATCTACTGCCGTAGGTTCCATTGCATCAGCCCCAGGAGGAGGCTCACGACGGTAGTCACTGGATCTAAGGGAAGCTTAGATCACACAATTCACTTGGAGGGTAGTATAGGTGTATCAGTAGTTTGATAGACTGTTCAGACGTTAATCTGTACTATATACCGTAATAGTGAATTGTTCCTTGGACTTGGGAGAAGTCCCCCAGACGTAGGCTACATTGAGCCGAACTGGGTCACCAATTGCTTTGTGTCTTTCTTTCTGTTTTTACACCTCAGTCTGATTATATTGGTCTGTGGAACTAACTGTACCACTGAGTGTTCCATCTTTAGCTGGTACAGTTAAGTTGAACTCACGCGTAGCTATTTCAATTGGTATCAAAGCAGGATCTCAACATACGGAGAAGAATCTTGGGAAGCTAGCTACCGTTCTAAGATGAGCATCAAGGAAGGACAAAGCACTACTCGCCCAGTGCTGTTAGAAGGGCCGAATTATGGCTACTGGAAAGCCAGGATGAAGGCGTTCATCAAAAATGTGGATGAAAAAGCATGGAGATCTGTGCTAACTGGATGGACCCCTCCCTTGCTGGCAACTGATGATGGCAGGGTTGTTCCGAAACCAGAAACAGAATGGTCTGAACTGGAAGAGCGTCTCGCAATGGGAAATGCCAAGGCTCTAAATGCCATTTTCTCAGCCGTTGACGAGTCTATTTTCAAGCTCATCCTAAACTGTGAAAGCGCCAAGGAAGCATGGGACACTCTGTCAACACACTTTGAGGGAACTGACAAGGTGAAACAGTCCAGGATACAAATGCTGACATCCAGATTTGAGGAGTTGAAAATGCAGGAGGATGAATCCATCAAGGACTTCAATGCCAGAGTCTGTGACCTTGTGAATGAAGCATCTACCCTCGGTGAAGCTCTTCCTGAAGAGAAGGTTGTGCAAAAAATTCTGAGGTCATTACCAAAACGATTTGCTATGAAGGTAACAGCTATAGAAGAGGCAAACAACACAAAGACCATGAGCTGGAAAGAATTGATTGGAAATCTGTGCACTTATGAATTGCAACACCTGACTGTACCAGAACCCAAGGGTAAATCTGTCGGGTTAAAGGCTGCAACCGGAGTAGACGATGAATCAACTGATGGAGTGAGTGAAGAATTGGCTTTACTCACAAAGAACTTCAACAAACTGTTGAAGAAGATCAACCGTAGGGGTACTGGGCAGAACAGCCTGAACCAGTCAAAAGCTCAAGAAGTCAGGAGAGTCGACTTCCAGCCCAGGGAAAGACAGTTTGACCAGAAGGAGAGGAGAGTAGATTTCCAGCCAAGGGAAAGACAGTCTGATCAGAAGGAGAATGTCAAAAGCGGACGAACCAAAGGGATAAAATGCAGGGAATGCGGAGGATATGGCCACATTCAAGCAGAATGTGCCAACACTCTGAAAAAGAAAAATGGGAAGTCCCTGAACGTCGGCTGGAGTGATAATGAGACTGAGGAGAGCTCAGAGGAGGAAGAAACCAGCAACTTTGTGGCACTATCTTGTATGATAGACTGTACCACAAACCCTGCCAGGACCAGTTCGGAAGAATGCTCCAACAAAGCTGAATCCGATGTGGAAGAGAACGACACTGAAGAAAGTGATGAAGAAGAAATCACTGATGAGTGCATTGCTGAGAAATATGCACTATTGTTCTCTAAGTGGACTGAATTGGTAAACATCAACAAAAGGCTAAATGCAGGGGTTCTCCTGTTGAAACTGGAAAAACAGGAACTGGAGTCTAAAGCGAGCACTCTTGCACAGGAGAAAGAACACTTGGAGAAGGAAGTTCAAGAGATGAAACGAACTTCTGAAGAAAATAAACAAGAATCACAGAAACTCTTGAAGGAAATGGATGTACTCAAAAAGGCTCTAAATGGACTGAATAGAGGATCCAGCAATCTAGACCAGATCCTGTCAGTGCAGAGAAGTATAAAAGACACTACCGGTCTTGGATTCACTGGAAAAAGGAAAAATGGTGATACGAAGTTTGTTAAAGCTAGTGACTCACTCCCCAACGATAACAAACACAAGTCAGTAGACAAGTTCGTCTATACCAGAGAAAACTACAACCAGTCTCGAATGGGTGAAGAAGTTGGATGGCAACGTGCTAGGGTCTGCTACTACTGCAGCAAACCTGGGCACATCAAGCATCATTGCTATCGCTATAAACGAGACAGTCAGTACAAAGAACCAACAAGGAGACGATGCAACATGGTATGGAGACCAAGAAATAATCAGTACTGTCATGTTTCATACAGTTCAACTGACAAGGAAGACGAGGAGAGCTGGTTCTTTGACAGCGGCTGTTCAAGGCATATGACTGGAGTCAGAGAAAACCTGACTAACCTGAGACCGATTGATGGACACCACGTGACATTTGGTGACGGACAAAGAGCCAGAGTTCTTGCTAAGGGAACACTGAATGTAGCAGGCATACCACCCCTTGAAGATGTCTATTGGGTCGATGGACTGAAGGCCAATCTGCTCAGCATTAGCCAGCTGTGTGATGGCCGGAATCAAGTTCAGTTCACAAGAAATTCCTGCCAAGTCTACGACAAACATGGCATCTGTGTGATGGAAGGAGACCGTGCTAGCAATAACTGCTATCTCCTAAGTCGTGCTACAACCCCAGCAGCAATCACATGCATGTTGAGCAGAACCGATGAAGTGAATCTATGGCATAAACGCTTGGGGCACATAAACTTCAGATCCTTGAAGTTCCTGGCCAACGAAAGGCTACTTGAAGGTATTCCTAATATTAGAGGTGATATGCAAATTATTTGTGGTGACTGTCAAGCAGGAAAGCAGACTAGAGCGACACACAAGAAAGTGGATAGAATCTACACCAAACGTCCCCTTGAACTGCTACATATGGATCTGATGGGACCAATGCAGGTGGAAAGTATTGGACGTAAAAGGTATGCTTTCGTGTGTATCGATGACTTCACCAGATTCTCTTGGATTATGTTCTTGCGAGAGAAGTCCGAAACAGTGCATGCTTTTGTTCAACTTGCTACCAGCCTGATCAATGAAAGACGAGATCAAGGAGAAAACCTATTGTCCATACGAAGTGACCATGGGCGGGAATTTGAGAATGAGAAGTTTGCGCAATTCTGTGATGAGCAAGGCATTGTTCATCAATTCTCATCCCCTATCACGCCTCAACAGAATGGCGTTGTAGAACGGAGAAATCGATCTATCCAAGAAATGACGAGAGTTATGTTGCATGCGAAGAACGTTCCACTAAATCTATGGGCTGAAGCTATGCTAACAGCTACCTACGTCCTGAACAGAGTCCTGATTCGCCCAGGAATGGACAAGACTAGCTATGAGTTATGGAAAGGAAGAAAGCCCACAGTTAAGCACTTCCACGTCTTTGGGAGTACTTGTTATATTCTGACCGATAGGGAGCAAAGGCAGAAACTGGATAGGAGGTGTGACGAAGGACTCTTCCTGGGTTATTCCCCAAACAGTAGAGCGTATCGAGTCTACAATAAGAGGACTAGATCTGTGATTGAATCAATCAATGTGGTGATCGACGACGCCAAGGACTCCCTAATGAGGAAGCAGCCAGATGATGATTCAGAAATGCATGACACTCACAAGCCTGTACAAGGATCTGTGCCAGATGCAAATTCAGAGGGTGTGCCTGAAACCGTACCAGACTTGACTGAGAAGGATGGTGAACTACAGATGCAAGATTCCTGCCATCAGCCAGTAAGAGTATATGTGCCAGATGCAAATTCTGAGATAGTTCCTGAGACTGTGCTAGACTCGGCCACGGGGGATAATGATGTTCACATGCAAGATGCTGATGAAAGTCAGGCGAATCAATCTCAATCAGGAGGCGGTGAAACCAGCCTGCAACCCTCCAGCAGAATCCAAAAGAATCATCCGATGTCCAGCATCATTGGAAATCCTCACGACAAGATCAGAACTAGAGGTAAACCTCACGTCAATTACAGAGATATGATAAATCATAGTTGTTATTTGTCAAAGGTGGAACCCAAGAATGTGAAGGAAGCTCTTCAAGATGACCATTGGATCACGGCCATGCAAGAGGAGTTGGGAGAATTCACTCGCAACGATGTATGGGATCTTGTACCTCGTCCAAATGGGGTCAACATCATTGGAACAAAGTGGATATTCAAAAACAAGACTGATGAAAGTGGCAACATTACGAGAAACAAAGCCAGGCTGGTAGCTCAAGGATACACACAGATAGAGGGGATCGACTTTGACGAAACGTTTGCTCCAGTAGCACGCTTGGAAGCCATTCGTCTTCTGCTTGCAGTGGCATGCTATCGCAAGTTCAAACTGTTCCAGATGGATGTAAAGAGTGCCTTCTTGAATGGTGTTCTATGCGAGGAAGTTTACGTGGCACAGCCTAAAGGATTTGAGGATCCTCATTATCCAGACCGTGTTTACAAACTGAAGAAGGCGTTGTACGGATTAAAGCAAGCCCCTAGAGCTTGGTATGAAAGGTTAACTCAATTCCTCATAAGCATGGGATACACTCGAGGAGGAATAGACAAGACAATGTTCGTAAGGAAGGACAACAAACACTTTATCATTGCCCAGATCTACGTAGATGACATAGTGTTTGGTTCTAACTCTCAGAAGATGGTGGATGAGTTCGTGGCCCAGATGCAAAACGAGTTCCAAATGAGTATGGTGGGCGAAATGAACTACTTCTTGGGATTGCAGGTTGTACAGTCAAAGGAAGGGATCTTCTTAACTCAGGCCAAGTATGCCAGAAATCTTGTCAAAAAATTTGGACTGGACAAGGCCACTCACAAGAGAACACCAGCTGCTACACATGTGAAGATCACCAAGGATGACGCAGGAAACTCAGTGGATCAGACCCTGTACAGGAGCATGATCGGGAGCTTGCTGTATCTGACTGCAACCAGACCAGATATCTGTCAAGCGGTGGGAGTCTGTGCTAGATATCAGGCCGATCCGAAGGAAAGCCACTTGCTTCAGGTAAAACGAATCATCAAATATGTCAGTGGTACTTCTGATCATGGTTTGTGGTATACTAGAGATACTAGTGGATGTATTGTTGGCTACTCAGACGCAGACTGGGCTGGCAATATCGAAGACAGAAAGAGCACCTCGGGTGGATGTTTTTTCGTAGGCAATAACCTAGTATCCTGGTTCAGCAAGAAGCAAAACAGTATTTCACTGTCCTCTACTGAAGCTGAATACATGGCTGCGGGGAGCTGCTGTGCTCAGATGATCTGGATGAAACAGATGCTCAAGGAAGTGGGACTGGATCAGAATACTATGACGCTATATTGTGATAATATGAGTGCAATCAGCATATCCAAGGATCCAGTACAGCATTCGCGGACAAAGCACATTGACATTCGACACCATTTCATTAGAGAACTAGTTGAAGACAAAGTCATTAGTCTAATCCACATGCCAACAGAGAAGCAACTGGCAGATATTCTGACCAAGCCATTGGACGCTGAGAGGTTTGAGACACTAAGGTCTGCACTTGGCCTCTGTGTCATACGAAACTAGTAGACTTCGTCGTCAAGGGCTGTCAGCTGAGCAGAATGCTTATCAGTATTGCTGACGTGCCAGGGAGTGGGAAGCAATGTGCCAATTCCATCTGTACCAGCTTCTAGAAAGATAGCCAGCTTAGTATCTCATATCTACTGTGCTGACGTGGAAACAATTAAAGAGGAAGATAATTCGGGATTTCTACAACGTCTCTTTATCCCGAAGACCGAGAAGACTGCTCGTCTGCTGAAACTAATCTTTGAATTTTCAAATCTGATTCAGTTCAAATTTCAGGTCTATTTAAGAAGGAGGCAAAAAGGCTGAACTCCATCCGCATTCAACCAAAAACCCTAAAGTGTTTTCTACAACAGTTGTTGTCCTCTCGGATAATAGTTGGCCTGTTCAAAGATGGTAAACACAAGGAAAAGCAAATCCTCCGCCGCTGCAGAAGGAAGCTCCAAGCCTACGTCTCGTCCAAAGACGCTAACCAAGGCGTCTATTGTGAAAGGTGAGATTTTTCGGTCCAAGAAGGCAACCCCAAAGCCTACCGTACCTGTGATTCCTCCTACGAAGGAATCTGCCAAGGCCGTCGATTTCACAACTGTGCCGTCGGCGACGCCTCAAGACTCAGTCCTTCCTTCAAAGCATCCTGCGATTGAGGGGGAGTCGTCTCGACCAATTGACCCATCTCGTCTCAAGAAGAAGAGATCTGGTCCTGTCTCGTCTCCTAAAAGGGGGATTTCCACGGTGAACCCTAAAGGTACGATTTCTACACCCTTTGCTGAAATCTCTAGCGTTCCAGTTATTCCAGTTATTGGAGAAGGTGTAGTTGATAAGGAGTTTGAAGGGAATGTGGTGTCTGGGAAGGGAAAGAGTGTAGTTAAGAATGTAATGGATGAAAAGAATGCTGGGGACCAAGTAGTGGTTGGAGGCGGTACTATCTCAGTAGAAGACTTAGTGTCTAAAATCAGGGCAGAAATTTTGGCCAGTCTGGCAAAGGAACAGACTACGCAGGATGGTGTGAAGGAAACAGAAGGGTCCGCTCAGATTGAGAATCAGGCCTCTGCTCCCATTCCTGTTGAAGTTCAGCCTGCGGTCCTATCCGCCATTGGGACATCTGGGAAACCCGATGCTTCGGAAAGCCAGATTGAGGCTGATAAGTCTGTGGAGTCCAAAAGTTCTGCTAAATCTCTTAGTGAACACGGAGAAGACAGCCCTGTGGAGTCCGATAAAGCCAGGAAGGGCTCAGTTTCATTCGCTGGGACTGCCGATATTCTGTCTGACGAAAGTTCTGATAAGGCAATTCCAGATCCTGTGCCAGCATCTGGAACAGATGATTCAAGTAAACACTCGGATGAGTCCCCCCCTATTGTCTCTCTGAAAGGAAAACAAGGTGTTAAGAGATCCACTGCAGTAACAGTGCCTAAGTCCTCCAAGAAGGTTAAATTTGATGTGAAACCATCGTCCGTTCCAGGGTGTGTGATAAGTGGCACCTGGTTCGCATCCCAGGCCCATGCTGAAAAATGGGAAGTAATTCTCCACAGGACTATGGTTCCTGAGAAGGTCATCAATGTGAAAAAGTATCCTGGAATTCTGATTGACCTGCTCAGTGAATGCAAGGTGCTTGGGTCGCTGCGAAAGGCTGGAAAGTTCTCAGACAAGCTTGTGCGTGAAGCTATTGTGAACCTGCCTGCAGAGTTTGGTGTACAGGGGAGTGAACACTATGGTCAACTGCGAATCAGAGGAAAAGCTGTGTACATAACTCCGGAGCTGATCAATGCCTGTTGGGACGCTCCTCAGTGGGGCGCTGAGAGTATTACAGCCGACTTAAACTCCATTGCCCAGGAAATTACTCAAGGGGTTAAAGTACACTGGAAAGGAGCAAATTTCAAACCCTCGGAACTATCTACCAAGTATGCGTTTCTGTACCAGATGCCATCTATGAATCGTGGAGCGGTGACAAAAGATCTTGCTAAGCTGTTGTATGCTGTTGGAATGAAGAAGAAAATCAATCTGGGAGAGCTGGTTTTTGCTCACTTGGAAAAACACTCGTTATCAGGAAGAGACCAACTTCCAATCGGATTTCCCTCTCTCATTCATCAGCTCGTGCTTGAACAATTCCCTGACATCCTGTCCTCAGTTGATGTGCTCTCAGGTGACCCCAAAGTGTTGGCCATGGATCACAAATTGTACAAAGGCGCCAGAGTTGTCGATGTGCCATGTGAGGCGTCATTGAAACTCCCGGCAACAATCCATCTTCCAGTTGCCATCCACAAGAAGTTTGTGAAGGAAGTCAGGGGCCAAATCTTGTTCCTAGGAAGTGAAATCAAGCGTATGCAGTCACAGCGCTCTCAACTTCAAGATCTTCTTGCTGACCTGGGGTCTCTTTCTGCTGAAGAACCAGAGGAGGCTATTTCTGATTCTGAGGAAGCTTAGTTGGTGCACTATCCCCTTGCCACTTGAGTTAAACAGGGGGAGAAAATCTGCATGTGTGTGTGGTAGTTTGTTTTTTTTTTGGTTTGCTGTTGTGCTCACTCGTTTTCAATTGATCTTCAGTAGTGAAACTACAACCCCGTTCCTTATGAAATGAAGATCGCGTTTTGGGCAAGTCCGTACTAGCATCTAATTCATCTGTCATGCAGAAGAAGTGTTTTGCCTCAAATGTCAAGGGGGAGATTGTTGGAGTAAAATGTGCCATCTAGGCAAAACCAGAACTGTGCAAGAAGCTGTACTAGATTAAACAGACAGTTCCGAAAAATCAGCTCTATCCAGATCTTTCCGAACTGATTTATCTTTATCATATCTTTGCGTGCGCCACATCATCAAACCAGATTTTATCAAGATAAAGTCATGCAGATCTCAACGGAAGTCTTTCCTAGTTTATCTAGAGTTTCGGAAATTAAATCTAGGGTTTTCTTATCCCTTAGATCCACACGGCTACTATATAAAGAAGACTAGGGTTCTTCTTTAAATACGCAAGCAACTTTCGAGATACACCGTGTGAGAAAGAGAGCCATCAATCAAGAGCAGAATACATCATTCTTGTCTACGAGCAGTCAAGCTGTTGTAGAAGGATTGTGGCTGCAAGTTGGTAAGCAAACTTGCTCCTTATTCTTGAACTTATACTTTGTTGCTGCGCAAATATTCTACCAGAAGTTCAAGAGGTGTTGTCGCTACACTGCCCTACCCTGTGCGTGTATTGCGACTCACACGTAGAGACCATCATCTCAACAAGGAGAATCTACTGCCGTAGGTTCCATTGCATCAGCCCCAGGAGGAGGCTCACGACGGTAGTCACTGGATCTAAGGGAAGCTTAGATCACACAATTCACTTGGAGGGTAGTATAGGTGTATCAGTAGTTTGATAGACTGTTCAGACGTTAATCTGTACTATATACCGTAATAGTGAATTGTTCCTTGGACTTGGGAGAAGTCCCCCAGACGTAGGCTACATTGAGCCGAACTGGGTCACCAATTGCTTTGTGTCTTTCTTTCTGTTTTTACACCTCAGTCTGATTATATTGGTCTGTGGAACTAACTGTACCACTGAGTGTTCCATCTTTAGCTGGTACAGTTAAGTTGAACTCACGCGTAGCTATTTCAGAATGCTAACATGATTCGGCAGCTTAATGAAATGGATGATGCTACTAAGCTGGTATGGGGCTTTGATAAGGCACCGAGTCTTCTTGCTGGGATTATTTTGAGTTTCAATCAGGGACAGCAGGAAACAGATGAAGGTTTAAAGCGAAATGCATTCTTTGTAAGAGAAAGGATCCCTATATGGATTGCTGGTGTTGGTTACGTCATTTTCTCCATCATCTCCATCATTGCCATCCCTCTAATGTTTCATGAGGTAAAATGGTACTATGTGGTCGTAACGTACCTTCTTGCCCCAGCTATTGGATTCTGCAATGCTTATGGAGCTAGTCTGACGAATATGAACATGGGATACAACTACGGAAAGGTCGCTTTGTTTGTGATAGCTGCAATGGCAGGTAATCATTCAGGCGTGGTTGCCGGACATATAAGATGCGGCCTGATTAAATCCATCATTTCCATTTGTTCTTATTTGACGCATGATTTCAAAACCGGCCATCTCACTCTGATTTCTCCGAGGTCCATGCTGGTAAGCCAAGCTATCGGTACAGCAATGGGTTGTATAGCCCCGCTCACATTCCTACTTTCCTACAATGCATTTGATGTCGACAACCCAAATGGAGAATACAAAGCTCCTTATGCCCTCATCTACCGCAACATGGCTATTTTAGGCGTGCAAGGCTTCTCAGCTCTCCCTCAGCACTGCTTACAGCTCTGCTACGGATTCTTTGGATTTTCTATGGCCTCAAATTTGGTGAGGGACTTCTCACCCAAGCCGATTGCCAAGTGCATACATCTTCCTACTGCCATGGCTGTTCCTTTCCTGGTAGAAGCCTATTTTGCCATTGGCATGTGTGTGGTGGCAAGATGTGAGATCCATCATATTATTGAGCTTGACTATCAGAGACTTTTTTTTATCATGAGCACAACCAACGAGCTTTACCCTGGTTATATTGGTGTTGGTCAGAGGAAGAAGTTGGAGATATTTTGGTGTGTTGTCATTACCTATGACATAAAGAGCAATTTATTTGCTAAGTGGTTTTCTCAAGTTCAGTTGGCTTGCACAAATGTGGTGAAATTGATATTTGTTTCGAGGATCTACACCAGAGCTAAGTTTCACCTTAAATTCCTGGTTTTAGCTGGTTTCAAACGGGAGGTTTTTGCAACTCAGGTTACTATATGGGACATATATGTTGGCTTTGGCTCTCCAGCAATGAATCTTCTGTACCATTTGTCATTTTGGTTTTCATCGCCAAGACCGCCAGAATTCGCCAACCTTGAGGACAAGGTCATTTTGAAGGAGGCAGGAATGTTACACATTCAAATAAGCATAAGTTTAGGGACTTGAGCATAATATGTTAGAATGTTAATCAATTGGTATAAACTATGAAAATGTGTATCGGGAGAATCAATCAATGAATGAATTAATATCTTCAATCTCTATCTTCTTGACCCTTCTCTCCCAATCTTCGTCTTATCCCTAACCCTAATTTCATCTCGTCTTCTACCCCTTTCTCTTCTTTCACTTTCCAGTTCTCTGTTGCAGATTCTCGTCTGTATCAGGTTCAGATGCATTTTATTCTACCGTTGGTGCCATTTTAGTCAAAAGAAAGTCTTTCGAATTCTGTTTGTGGGTCAAACCAGGGTCCTGCACTACCCCAAGTGTAGGTGTTTTCAAACACTATTTAAACCAAAGTGACCATATTGATTTAAAATTGGATGCACAGGTTGCTACACAAGCTCACCAACTTTCTCCGTACATCAGTAAAACATATTTCATCATACTGCTGAACCTAGCTGTCATGGGTATGGGCATAAGATCAGTCAGTGATGTATTGGATGGCCTTACTGAGAAACTAGAATTGAGCAAGTGTGTGGAGGAGCTGATTTTGGAATATTTGAGCTTTGTCAAGGGTAGCATTAGTTCAGAGGAACTATCATTGAACTTTTCCAGCGCAATGTTGAAGCATGACAAGATTTACAAGCAGGTCACTTACATGGCAGATGTTTTTGATGAGTATGATACTGGTCAGCTTAAGGAGTATGAGGTAAATAATATTTTTTTCGGCTACCGAGATGGAAAAGAAAAATTATACTTTGACATTATGGGAAAGGCACAGAGGGTGTATTCTTATAGTTACCAAATTATAACAAACACCTTGAGCACTTCAGGAAAGTTAGACGATAAGGTGACTGACCTTGTGTTTTTGGTAGGTTGCATAAGCAAATTTCTCAAGTTTTCATCGCCAAGACCGCCAGAAGTAGCTGACCTTGAGGACAAGGTCGATTTTAAGGAGCGAGGAATGTTACGGAATGGAATAATAAGGGACATAAGGGTGCATTTGTATTTTGATATAACTTGTTTAGTATAAAACAAGTATAATGGGACTTTAGAAAGAATCAATGAATTAACAAATTTCTATTACTCTTCTCTATTGTTCTTCCCCTTCATCTAAACCCTAATTCCCAACTTCCTCTATCTTCTCCCCCATTTCTTCAGTTTCTCGTCCCAAATCGTTTCCATATATCCGTTTTTATCTACAGATGATGCAACGTCATTCTACCAGATATGATGCGGAAATCTACCACACCTCTTATCGGTGCCTCATGACAAGCGTATTTTTAACCCTTTATAGTTGTGAAATTATGAGTTTTAGGGGTCAAATCGTAGTCAAACAAAATTTATAATCCTTGGTAAGCCAAGGGTCGATGCTAGGAGCAATGCGTGTGAGTACTAGGTAACAAGTGACCTATTTAGCTATTCCAATTAAAAAGGTTCGTTTTGTTATGAGAATTTCAATAATTAAAGGGGAGAAATTAAAGTGCCGAAAATAAAGTTTGTGTTTTTATCAGAGAAAGAATCCCAGAATCCGTACTTCACCCGTGCTAACCCCACTAATCATGCAATCATTCTACGTTAATTATTCATGCTATCGAATATGGAATATAACCGAAATAACACTAGACAAGCCGCCCATCCACGAATCATTGTCTAGATTAATTTCAATCGTTGAACGCCGCCCATCCACGGATTATCAACGATTTCGATTTATTAAATTAAAGGTTTTCCTATTAGTTCATGTAAACATGACCTAACATCAATTTCATGCAATCCGGTTAATCCCTAGGGCCCATCCACCTTTCGGTATATAACCTAAATACGTTCTACCAATGCAAACATACCCTTTGATGTAAATACATGCATAGAACGATAAAATTAAGCACGCAATGAAATTGAATATTCAAATCGCATAAATAATAAACTTCAATTGATCACATGAGAGTTAGGGTTACATAGCACGGGATCCGTAGGATCCCGGAATAGAGAAGACTACTCGCTATTCATGGCGATTAACCAAAAACAGTGTAATATGAAAGGAAGAAACGAATAAACCGTAGACGATTGACTCATTGATCCTCATGCTTGAAACTCTATCTTCTCTCCCAAGTTAGGGTTTTTCTCCAAACAATCAACAACCAGTCTATTCTGTTCGTATTTCCTTATATAGACCGTCTAAAAAGGCCGAAAAGCCCAAAAATCGAGTTTAGAAATAAATTTGTAATTTTCAGCCAACGGTCCCGTTACAGCTGTTACAGCCTAGTGTGTAACGGCTGTAACGGTTGAAGCCCAAATCTCGGATGCGTTTCATAGCCGTTACACCCGTTACACCCGTTACAGCCAAGGTGTAACGGGTGACTCTTCTTGTAACGGGCGGCTCTGAAAACTCGGGTAGAAAACACAGCCGTTACACCCGTTACAGCCTGGTGTGTAACGGCTGGTGAGCTTGTAACGGGCAGTGCTGGCTTAATTCTGGTTTTTGGCCTTTTTCGATCGATCTTTCCGTTCTTTTGACATTTCGACTCCAAGGAGCGATGACATGTCGATTTTACCTGAAACACTAGAGAAAGACATCAAACATAGACAATTTGTTGGGAGAACGAGCGAAATCCTTCATCGAATGTAGCGATTTATTAGTCGAAACATCGACTAATCAAAACACTCCACACTTAGGATTTGTTCGTCCCGAACAAATGTCAAAAATATGGCAGAATAAACACAAGGGAGGATGCAATGTTCCATGACCATGGACTACCTACTCAAGTGACATTTGATCAATTCTAACTAGACATAAAAATAAAGAGATAACTCACTGTCGTAGAGGACACGAATGCATTTAGCATATGCATCAAGCCTTTAAACCTATAGGCTGCCCTAGTAGGATGAGTATAGTCTCGTGAAGGTTTTCAGGAATGGGACTACCTACAAATCCCCTATACAACTAACTAACGTGTATGCATGAAATGATGCTCAATGAGTCATAGTAAAGTCATGTCATACCTCGGATTCATCGTGTTACCTCAACTTCAAGACAAACATCTTCATCAAAGTTTCAGACAATCATAGATTAAACGAGTTATGCATTCAAACGGTCAGTATGCACGACTAACAAACGCCTCATCACAAGCTCTAAATAGTTCTATAGCAACGAGATAAGAACGAGAACAGTTGCACAAAACATGCTCGCCATTCACCTATGCTATCTAGGGATAGTCCACGGGCTCTTGGCGCAAAGCTCATTCTCAAGTGCCAAGGACTAGGCAATGACCCGTAAGAGAAGAGGAGCTTGGCTTAAGAATTTTTCTGAAAAATAGTGCGAAAAATTGCATAGGAAATTTTAGTGCAAGCACGAGGATCGTCCCTTAGACTATAGTATATGAATTCTCAAGATATGCTATGATTTGCACGCAATGAAAAGGTGGATTTACACTACGCCAAGCAGAAGGGAGCAGAAATTGTTTCAAGAGTGTTTTCCAGATACCAGGGGTGACTTTTCTCACCGGGTCCTTGGTATTTTCTGCTTTCGCAGAATCAACAAAAGCATATATATTTTTTTTTCAAACTGGCTTTTTCTTTCATAAACAACTATGCTCGGGGCCAATGTTGCACCCATTTTCCAGAATTTAGAACTTTGCTTTTGAGGGGAAAACTTGAAGGTCAATTGTCTAACTCCACACTTAAAGCTTGACATAGTGTATGAATAAAGGCGGGTGCATGCAAATCACGACGAGGGTAGAGAACCATATACTAGTACTAAGGTCACCTAGAAAAAGGTATGCAATTTTAAGCTTTTGAAAGTTTTTGAAACAGTGCCTACTGATATCAAGTCTTAAACATGCTTTAAGAAATACGTAGAACATGTGATAGGCGAGGGTTAGCAATGATACTGACTCAAGAGAATACACATACGAGTAAAACTATTTCAAGTCCTAGATTTTGAATCCAAAAGAATGTCAATCAGTCAAGGAGTATCGTAGAAAACGAGAATTTCAATCGCAATACATAGACAGTTGAGCATGTACAATTAGTGAATATGATATGCAATGCACGTGACTATGCGCTACCCACTCCACAATTAAAATCGAGCTTAGTCCCTAAGCGAAAAATATAAAATAAGAAAAAGTGCATAGGAACTTCACTCGTGCGTGGTGGCGCGATGTCTATAGAGATTAAGCCATGACTGGTGAGTGAAATACGACCTGTGAGCTTGTAGAGTGAGAATAAAAATATAGAGCTGCACAAGGTATAAGTTAGCATCGATAATCGCGAGATGAATAGAAAAATGAATGATGTGAGTAAAGGTGAACAACAATAATGGAATAACTCAAACATCAAATAAGAAGAAAGCAGTGAATAATATCCAAAAGTCAGCGTACAAATGATGAAATGCAGAAAAAAAACTGACAGTATGGCAAAAAGAAACATCGGCAAAATAAAGAGCATGAGCAGTATCTGAAATAAAGATCAGAATTCCTCGCTGCCCTCTGAATCCTGAGAAGCATCATCGTCTGGGTCACCGACCTCTGAATCATATGAGGCATCATCGCCGGAATCACTGCCCTCTGAATCTGTGCAACCCGCAGAGCCTACTGTGTGAGAGGGGCCTTCCCCGGCGGAAGCATAGGCAGGCGGTGCACTGGGAGGAGGGCTGAGGTCGACTGCCCTGGTGAAATCAGCCTCAAAAGGGTCAGGGGCAGAAGACATGAAGGATGGCGGGGGAGGAAAATCTGTGAAGCCCTGCTGCCTATAGAACGAAGTCTGAGCGTCATGCGACCACTGCTGTGCCCTGCTGGCCTGATATCGGAAATCTCTGAAATCATCCCTGAGATGATTATGGGAGACAGAAAGTCTGCTCTGGGTAGAAACGATAGGGGCAAGGATGGCCAAAATCTGGCGCTGATAGGTCATCATATCTCTCAGATCACTCCGAAACTCATGCTGGGTGGAAATGATCTGCTGCTGAGTGGTCTCTAATCGAACGAAACGCTCCTCGAATGAGAATGGCAACTGGTTGGCAGCGGGAAAAGGTGGGGGAGGAAAGTGGCTGGGCGCTGGAGGCGAGTGCGCCTCGTCCATATCGACGTCATTGTGCTAAGGCTGCTCCTCCTGAACTGGTGCCGGCTCGCGCGGAGGGGAGGCTACCCTGACCTGAGCCCTATCAATGCGTCGTTTCTTTGCTCCACCAGGGAGCTCGGGGTTGTGCGTCCACTAGCCGTCTCTCCCAATAAACTTGTAGAGAGCAATCTGGTCCATATTCAGGGGCAGGTACATGTCAGTCCCCTCCAGCGAGCTGAGGTCCCATCCTCGAGACTCGGCGAGCACAGAAATAAATAAACCGCCGCCCATGGCCTTGTTCGAAGCTGATGTAGCCCATACCGTCATCATGCCACTAAGTATCTGAAAGAAATCCACTGGTACCCCTTTGCTGATAGAGATCATAATATCAAAGTCTGGGTTGTTGATCACAGTGGAGCCCTCAAAGCGAGTATTAATACTCAGGGCCACAAAGCGATGAATAATTTTCCAAATGGGCTCCTTAATCCTAGCAGACCCCCAACCGGATCGGAAATAGTAGTCAAAACCGGAGATGGTTTTCCAGAATTCATACCGCTCGTCAATACTGTACTCCCCACAAAATCCCTCCAAGGGAAATCCTAAAACCTCACAGACCTCGGCCTTAGACATAGTGTACTGTCTCCGCCCAATTTGGAACTTCCAATGCATCACCTTTAACGGGCTACCCTCAATATCAAACGTAGCCAAAAATTCTTCCACAAGCAAAGGATATGTGGGCAATAGACGGCGAGTAAACAAAATATCTAGCCCAGTGGCAATAAACATTCGACGACACTGTGGCAATAAGTCCAATTTTAATTTATCAAGCGTGTCCATGCATGGGACAAGAGTAGGTCGTACCGTTTTCTTAGATAGAATGCCTTCGAACCGGTCCCGGGGCGCAGGCGCGAAATGTTCGGTAGTAGCCAGTGGGTAGACCTGGGCTTGGACGGGTGGTGGTGCAGGAATAATTTCCCTGGAGGTGCTCGGAGGAGGAGCACGGGATGATGGACGGTTAATGCGGCTAGAGGAATTCGGCCGAGTCATGGTGGAGGAGGGTGGAGGTGTGGGATTGCTAGGGTTTGGGTTGAATTTGAGAAATTTGGGGGTCGAACGAAGTGGTGGTTGGTTGGTTTGAGATGCGGCGGTTGGGGTGAGGGTGGACGGACGGCTGGGTTGGCTGTCGGACGGGGTGGTGTGGCTCGGAGGTGCTGGACGGAGCTAGGATGAGCGGCGGAGAGATGTTGTACAATTTAGGCAATTGGGTTTTTGAAATTAGGGTTTCGAAAATTTGGGGAAGAAGGGTAATTGCTCTGCCCGTTACAACCGACTGTAACGGTAACGGGTGTAACGGGCTGACTGGAAGGCACGGACGAATTTCATACCCGTTACAGCCGTTACAGTCCAGTGTGTAACGGGTGTAACGGGCTGGCCAAAAAAAAGCTCTGGGATAATTCAAGCCCGTTACAGCCGTTACAGTCCAGTGTGTAACGGGTGTAACGGGCTGGCCAAAAAGCTCTAGGATAATTCACGCCCGTTACATCCGTTACAGTCCAGTGTGTAACGGGTGTAACGGGTTGGCCTGATTTTTGCCAAATTTTACTTCGTGCTCCGAATTCTGAATCCCGTTTAACTCCACACTTTGAGTCCTGCATGGTCCACAGAGAAAGAAATACAATGCAAAATGCAATGAAAGAAAACTTACAGCGCGGGTTACTCCCCGGAGAGACCTAGTTTAACGTCTTGGCGAGACACAGGTAGAGAGGTAGGACTAGGAGCATTCTCGGGAAGTCCCTTGCTGGGATCCCTTCCCGAGAAGTAGGTTGTCATCAATCCCGTCAGGAGGTGCAAGATGCTTCAGAACGTGGTAGTGCTTGAGGCGTTGCCCGTTGACTACCATTATTTTTCCTCCTTCGACGCTGATTTCCACATGCCCGTCTGGATGTGCCCTTTCTACTGTATATGGGCCACTCCATTTGGTGCGCAATTTTCCAGGAAATAGTCTAAGGCGGGAGTTGTAGAGAAGAACTCTCTCGCCTTCGTTGAACTCTCTGCGCACGATTCTCTTGTCATGCCATTTCTTTGTCCTCTCCTTGTAAATCAGAGCATTCTCATAAGAATCAAGTCTGATTTCATCGAGCTCATGCAGCTATAGTATTCTCTTCTCACCTGCTGCCTTCATGTCCATATTCAACGCTCTAATAGCCAATAATGCCTTGTATTCTAATTCGACTGGCAAGTGGCAGGTTTTTCCATAGACTAGTCGGAACGGACTCATACCGATAGGTGTTTTGTATGCAGTCCTGTATGCCCACAGTGCGTCATCTAGCTTGGACGCCCAATCTTTCCTGTGGCTCGAAATTGTCTTTCCTAGAATGCTTTTGATCTCTCTGTTAGAGATCTCAACCTGTCCACTAGTCTGAGGGTGATAGGGAGTGCCAATTTTGTGGTAGAGACCATACTTTTTCAGCAGTGTTTCAAAATTTCTTTCCTTGAAGTGAGAGCCACTGACAGACCGCTCGTCGTCGAAGCGATTTGTACAAATAAATTTATAGTCCGCTACTCGCGACTAGACTACTGGGTAGCAAGTGGTAAGTAGGGGTCGAACCCAAAGGAGTCAGTGTGGATTAGTTGTTTTTACGGGATTGTCACGAAAGTAAATACAGTTTGGGGTTGGGTTTGAGTGTTTTGGGAACTGAAAGTAAATTACAACAATTGATAATGGACTGTAAGGAAAGTATTCAGTTTTTAGGGGCCTTGTATTATATTTGTTTATCATCGACCGCTAATGATCATACCAAGTGTTCAAAGATGAATTGAGACTATTTCTAGCGCAAGACATGATCATGCTAAATGTTCAAAGATGAATCGAGGCTATTCCTAGCACAAGACTTGCAACATCATTTAAAACACTTGTTCTAAGCAAAACTAATTCCTCCTTTCGAAGTATCTTAGCCGTAAGTGCATCCATTTGGTCCCTTTGGTCCAGTTTCCAAATGATTTTTAGAATAGTCGACCTCTTCAGATAAGTTTATCCATTTGGTCCCTTTGGTCCAGTTTCCAAATGGTCCACTTACCCGAGTGTGATCACGAATATCTAAGGAAGAGCTTACGAATTTGGACCCCTATGGTCACATTTCCAAATGGTTTACTTGACCTTAGACATTCTAACTTTTATATATGGCACATAGAACAAGTATCGAACATAAAGGTATACTAAGAGTAAAGTCTAAAACATTTATAATACAAGTACACACCCTTAAACCGAATAATTAATTTAGCTACTAATCATGGCAGTGGTTATCATAACTATGAACTTGGAAATAAACACGAGTTTATAAATACAATTTAAATAAATAAAAAGACTTACAACCGTTGAAGCGCCAAGGATCAAGCTTTGATTCCAAAGTAATATTACATGATTAGTGCCCAAAACCTAGAGAGATTTTGTAGAGAGAGAAGCTCTCCACATTTTGGTGTGTATTACAAGTGAAGGGGAGGCTTGTATTTATAGCCATGGGAGGAGGAGATGGGTGGTGGAGATGGGTGGCAAGTGGTGGTCATCCAAGGGTGGAGATGGAGGAGGAAGGAGGAGCCACCACATGGCAAGCATCCATGGAGGAGGAGTGGAGAGCAAGTTTTGGAGGTGTATGGCTAGGATGGAAACACATGGAGGAAGAGGAGGAGGAGGGAGGCTTAGCCGCCCATGTGAGGAGGAGGGTGGAGGAGAGGTGGCTTTGGCCACCTCTTGCCCAAGTGGCCGGTCATCTTGCCCATGTGTGAGATTTGTACAGTTTTGTGCAGTCTTTTCACAAAACTGTCAGTGTGTTTCTTCCCCGGGCTGTCTTGATTCCTCTCCTGATTTTTCTGATTAATTTGTTATGAGTGATTCAACGTCAGGATCTTTGATATTTCTTCAGTCGGCATATGATCTTGACCTTGGATTGACTCGTAACATCTTTTCTGCTTAAAAAGCTCCTCTTTAGTGTGTTTTCTCTCTAAGCGCCAAAATACCCTGTAAAAATATATCTGAACTAACAAGCAAAAGTTAAATAGACATAATGTCTAAATAAGGGGGTTATACTGTGTTTATGATTCGTATAACTTTGGTCCATCAGCCACCGTCACTGATAACTATTCTGGGCACTCCGAACCGAGGGAAGATCACCTTCTGAAACATTTTTATAACCACCTTGGCGTCGCAAGTGGGAGTAGCAACTGCTTCAACCTACTTAGAAACGTAGTCGACTGCTACCAAGTTATACTGATTACCATAAGAAGAAGGGAATGGTCCCATAAAATCAATCCCCCATACATCGAAAAGATCGACTGCGAGAATGCTCTGCTGGGGCATCTCCTGCTGCTTCGAAATATTACCAGTCCGCTATCACTGATCACATGCTTTGACAAATTCGTGCGCGTCCTTGAATAGTGAGGGCCAGAAGAAGCCGAACTGTAGAACCTTTGTAGCTATTTTCAAACCAGCCCCATGCCCACCGTATTACGAAGAGTGGCACCGTTCCAGAATAAATGGAATCTGATCCTCATCGACACAAGTCCTGTAGAGGCCGTCAGCACATAATCGATACAAGAAAGGATCATCCCAGAAGTACCTTTTAACGTCGGAGAGAAATTTCCTCTTCTGGTTGTGCGAGAGGTCGGGAGGGAGGATTCCACAGGCCAGGAAGTTAACAAAATCTGCGTACCATGGGACATTGTCCACATCAATGTGCATAAGCTGTTCGTCCACTAGAGAGTCGTTTATCGGGAGCTTGTCCTCTTCGCGGTCGAGCTCTCCTAGCTCGAGGCATGACAGGTGATCTGCAACCAGATTTTCTGCACCCTTCTTGTCCCTAATTTCAATGTCGAATTCCTGGAGGAGGAGGACCCAGCGGATAAGACGAGGTTTAGATTCCTTTTTCGACAGCAGATATTTGATAGCAGCATGATCGGTGTATACTATGGTCGTTGAACACAGTAGGTACTGCCTGAATTTCTCAAAAGCATAGACAACAGCTAGCATTTCTTTCTCGGTGGTAGTGTAATTGACTGCTGCTCCGGCGAGGACCTTGCTGTCGTAGTAAACTACGTGTAGTTTCTTGTCGATGCGCTGTCCCAAAACCGCTCCTACTGCAAAGTCACTAGCATCACACATTAGTTCAAACGGCAGCTCCCAATCGGGAGGCTGCACTATAGGAGCGGAAGTAAGAGCAGTTTTTAGACTGTTGAAAGCATGTAAACAAGAATCAGTAAATTTAAACTCAGCTTCCTGACAAAGCAGATCAGTGAGCGGCTTTGCTGTCTTCGAGAAATCCTTGATAAAACGCCTGTAAAATCCAGCGTGCCCAAGAAAACTCTTTATCCCTTTTACGTCTTTTGGTGGTGGCAGCTTTTCAATCACCTCTACCTTCGCGCGATCAACCTCGATACCTCTGTGAGAGACCATGTGTCCAAGAACTATACCTTCCTGCACCATAAAGTGACACTTTTCCCAGTTCAAAACCAGGTTAGTGTCAACACAACGACGAAGAACATCAGCAAGGTTAGAAAGACACGAATCAAATGAGGAACCATACACCGAAAAATCATCCATAAATACTTCCATGGTATGTTCCAAAAAATCAGAAAAAATAGCCATCATGCAACGTTGAAAAGTGGCTGGTGCATTGCAAAAGACCAAAGGGCATACGTCTATAAGCAAATGTGCCAAAAGGGCAAGTGAAAGTGGTTTTCTCCTAGTCCTCGGGGTGTATAGGGATCTGGAAAAATCCACTATAACCGTCGAGATAGCAGAAAAATTTATGCTTTGCTAGACGTTCTAACATTTGATCAATAAAAGGCAAAGGAAAGTGATCCTTAAGAGTAGCCTTATTCAATTTCCTATAATCAATACACATACGCCAACCAGTCACAGTACGAGTAGGAATCAATTCATTATGCTCATTTCGTACAATAGTCAAACCTCCCTTCTTAGGGACAACGTGCACAGGACTAACCCACTTACTATCAGCAACAGAATAAATGATGCCGGCATTTAATAATTTCAGAATTTCTTTCTTAACAACATCATTCAGTTTGGGGTTCAAGCGTCTCAAAGCATCCCTACTAGGCCTAGCATCGTCCTCAAGGTTAATTCTATGCATGCACAAATCTGGGCTAATCCCCTTGAGGTCGTCTATAGATTATCCTAGGGCTGGTCTATGTTTTCGCAAGACATCAAGCAATTTCTGGGTCTCTACATCAGTCAAGGATGCATTAACAATCACCGGGTATGTCGAGTTAGGGCCCAGAAATTCATACCTGAGACTTGCAGGTAGAGGTTTCAGCTCTACCGTGCAAGATTCCTTACCTGCGTCTCCTGCGGCATCAGCTGCGTCCGCGCCCTCTATGCTCATGGCGTAGACATCCATCGGTATAGGGCAGCCTGGTACAACCTTGTAAGACTCAATAGAAGTCAGTGAAAT
This sequence comes from Rhodiola kirilowii, assembly GCA_033675215.1. Classification (NCBI taxonomy): domain Eukaryota; kingdom Viridiplantae; phylum Streptophyta; class Magnoliopsida; order Saxifragales; family Crassulaceae; genus Rhodiola; species Rhodiola kirilowii. Next base: position 33,166,048 of record CM066201.1, read on the forward strand.
TGGCTGATCAACATCAGCAGAGTCTAACACATCACAATCAGCAAGAAGACTAGGAGTTCTGCACATGTCAGGTAGATAAAAGACAACACGTTCGCTGCCTACTCGCAAAGCGATAGAACCCCTATCCATATCAATAACAACCCTAGCTGTGTAAAGGAATGGTCTACCAAGAATGATTGGGATATCCGTGTCCTCTGAAATCTCTAGCACGATAAAATCAGCAGGGATATAAATGTTCTTCACCTTAACGGGTACGTCCTTCAGAATCCCCTTCGGGAGTCTACAAGAACGATCCGCAAGGCGAATGGAGATGTTAGTAGGACAGAGATCACCCAAGTTCAGTTTAGAATACAGAGAATATGGCATGATAGACACACTAGCACCTAAATCACACAATGCACGATGAATAGTAAGACCACCAATATCGCAAGGGATAGAAAAACTCCCTGAATCCTTAAGCTTAGGCGGCATGGGCACGTGCATGGCAGCGCTGCACTCCTCACTTAGAGCTACTGTCTCGGTCCCGTCCATCTTCTGTTTCCTAGTCATAATCTCCTTCATGAATTTGGCATATGTTGGAATCTGCGTGATTGCATCTGTGAAGGGCATAGTGATGTACAGGGTACGAATCTTGTCCACGAATTTCATGAACTCTTTGTCTCTCCTAGCACCTTCGAGACACTGAGGGTATGGGACTGGAGGCTTGTAAGGAGCCGGCTCCACTGTCTGGGCAGAATTTTCTTCTCGGTTTTCAGCTTCTTTAGATGTTTCTCCTTCATAAAGTGCAGAATTCGGTGCTGATTTCTCTGCTCCTGATCGAGTGTCCTGGGCAGATATCATCTCAAGATGTTTCTTACTTCGGAGTGTGATAGCATTAACAGACTCCATATGATTGTGCTCTGGCTTCGAGGGGAGTTTTCCGTGCTCCCTTGTTGCTGAATTCGCTTGCTGAGCCACCTGAGTTTCTAGCATTCTGTTCTGAGTGACTAGCTGGTCGATCGTCTTCTGGAGTTCTTGCACTTTCTTGTCCTGATCTGCCATAAACTTAGCCATCATGGCTTCCATGCTAGATGAGTTGTCGGACTCTTGCTGCTTGGGCTGCTGCGGCTGGTATGAATAATTCCCCGAGTTCTGATTTTGCTGCCCTTGCGACTGATTTTGATACTGATTATTGTACTGAGTCCTTGGCTGGTAGGAGTTGCTATTCTGCGATTGCTGAGCCTGGTTGTTGTATTGCCCTCGTGGCTGATACGGTGCACTGCCTTGCTGCTGTTTGTATGGAAAGCCTTGAGGCGCCGGATTCTGAGGCTTGTAAGACAGGTTAGGATTGTTTCTGTTCGGATTGTCCCATCTGTTCTTGGGTGGTCCATAGCCGGGACCAGCCCCTTGATTATTCTGCCCGACGTAGTTTGTATCCTCTTGGTTTCTGCTATTATCATCTGATCCGATCACTGGACAACCATCTGCATAGTGTGAAGGGGAGCCGCAAATATGACAGTATACGCCAATGTGAGCAATGTCTGATGACTTCATGGTGTTTGCTAGCTTCAAACTCTGAATCTCGGTGGCAAGTATTTTCATTGTATCAGCCAACCGAGCTATGTCATTGGTGCTCTCGGCTTGGCAGAGGTCCTGCACACCTTTTATGTCCCTAGGATTGCCGCGGTCACTCGTCCAGAGATGGTAATCTTGGGCTGCCCTCTCTATAATCTCATAGGTGTCTTCTATCGGGACTTGGTTCAGTCCCCCACCTGCTGCTTGATTGATTAAGGTGCGCATCCCTTGATCGATCCCTTGATAGAAGGTGTCAATAATCTGCCACTGCTCTAGATTGTGGTGTGGGCACATCCTCGTCAGTTCTTTGTACCTCTCCCAAGCGTCGTACAGAGTCTCACCATCAATAGACCGAAATGATATAATCTTATTCCTGAAATGAGCTGTCTTTGATGGTGGGAAGTATTGCTGAAGGAAAGCTCTGGCCAGCCTATTCCATGTAGTAAACGTGCCCTCTGCATGGCTATCTAGCCATCTACTGGCTTTGTCGGACAGTGAGAATGGAAATAGCCTGAGGTAGTAAGACTCTGAAGGGACCCCATTGATCTTCACTATATTGCACATCTGAACGAAACGCTTGAGATGCTGGTGAGGGTCTTCATTAACCCTTCCTGAGAATTGATTATTCTGCACCATCTAAATGAGGCCGGTTTTCAGCTCCCAAGTATTTGCTTCTATTCCAGGCGGTGCAATAGCGGACTGAAATCCAGTGACACGTGGAGTAGTGTAATCCCCAAGAGTTCTGCGCACTGGTTGCTGCACTCGCGGTGGCTGTCGCGGGTCATCCCCAACTACTCCATTCAGCAGAGCTGGGTTGTTCTGATTCATATCTATAGCTGCAAAGTTGCGGTTCAGTGCTCGTAGCTGCCGAGCTTCGTTCTGGGCCTGACGATTAAACTTTCGTTGGGCCGGTGTTTCGTCGTCTGAAATCTGAATCTGCTTTTTCTGTTTGAGCGCTTTCCTTGGCATGAACTAGGTTGTAAAAACCAAGAAAAATTGTGAGCGAAGGAATCGCAACAGAAAAATCAGAAATCAAGTAGGGTGGAATAGTCTAAACTACACGAGCTAGATCTAATATCACACTAAACGCTGCTCCCCGGCAAAGGCGCCATTTTGACAAGCGTATTTTTAACCCTTTATAGTTGTCAAATTATGAGTTTTAGGGGTCAAATCGTAGTCAAACAAAATTTATAATCCTTGGTAAGCCAAGGGTCGATCCTAGGAGCAATGCGTGTGAGTACTAGGTAACAAGTGACCTATTTAGCTATTCCAATTAAAAAGGTTCGTTTTGTTATGAGAATTTCAATAATTAAAGGGGAGAAATTAAAGTGCCGAAAATAAAGTTTGTGTTTTTATCAGAGAAAGAATCCCAGAATCCGTACTTCACCCGTGCTAACCCCACTAATCATGCAATCATTCTACGTTAATTATTCATGCTATCGAATATGGAATATAACCGAAATAACACTAGACAAGCCGCTCATCCACGGATCATTGTCTAGATTAATCTCAATCGTTGAACGCCGCCCATCCACGGATTATAAACAATTTCGATTTATTAAATTAAAGGTTTTCCTATTAGTTCATGTAAACATGACCTAACATCAATTTCATGCAATCCGGTTAATCCCTAGGGCCCATCCACCTTTCGGTATATAACCTAAATACGTTCTACCAATGCAAACATACCCTTTGATGTAAATACATGCATAGAACGATAAAATTAAGCACGCAATGAAATTGAATATTCAAATCGCATAAATAATAAACTTCAATTGATCACATGAGAGTTAGGGTTACATAGCACGGGATCCGTAGGATCCCGGAATAGAGAAGACTACTCGCTATTCATGGCGATTAACCAAAAAATAGTGTAATATGAAAGGAAGAAACGAATAAACCGTAGACGATTGACTCGTTGATCCTCACGCTTGAAAGCTCTGTCTTCTCTCCCAAGTTAGGGTTTTTCTCCAAAGAATCAACAACCAGTCTATTCTGTTCGTGTTTCCTTATATAGACCGTCTAAAAAGGCCGAAAAGCCCAAAAATCGAGTTTAGAAACAAATTTGTAATTTTCAGCCAACGGTCCCGTTACAGCCGTTACAGCCCAGTGTGTAACGGCTGTAACGGTTGAAGCCCAAATCTCGGATGCGTTTCATAGCCGTTACACCCGTTACAGCCAAGGTGTAACGGGTGACTCTTCTTGTAACGGGCGGCTCTGAAAACTCGGGTAGAAAACACAGCCGTTACACCCGTTACAGCCTGGTGTGTAACGGTTGGTGAGCTTGTAACGGGCAGTGCTGGCTTAATTCTGGTTTTTGGCCTTTTTCGATCGATCTTTCCGTTCTTTTGACATTTCGACTCCAAGGAGCGATGACATGTCGATTGTACCTGAAACACTAGAGAAAGACATCAAACATAGACAATTTGCCGGGAGAACGAGCGAAATCCTTCATCGAATGTAGCGAATGATTAGTCGAAACATCGACTGATCACCTCACCCTGTGTTGTATTTACATTTGAAAAGAGTTTCAGAACCTACTGATGAGTATGCTAGAACATCGTTCACAGATCCATGTGTTCCATGTATAGTTTAGAGTGGTGATAGTTGCCAACTATCCCATGACTCAAGAGTATAATTTTATGTGCACTTATCATAGTAATGTCAAAGCATATCTGGGGCGTGTATCTATGATACTTTCTTGCAATAGAAACTTGAGATGAGGAGGTCTTATCGGTACTTGTTCGAACAGATAAACAAAATAAAAAACGTCATGTTTATACTACCTTTTGCAGAGAAATTATCGGTCATTAATCATTATTATAAATTTTAGTCCTAAACTTCAAAATTGTCACATGTATCATCAATAATTTATCCATTGTCTCAAGTTTTTAGATATGCCAGTGGTCTAATGATATTCGCTCAAGCATTTACAGAGTAAAGAGATGAAAAATTAACATCTCTTTATTGTACCACCAGTGTGAGTTTAGCGTGTTACAACGCAATACGAATATATAAAGGGAAAACACAAAGTAAATGATATAAATTCAAATATAAATTCAAATAAATTCAAATAAATTCAAATACACTGCAGAGGATCACCTCTTGGTGAAAAAGGCCACTAGTGGAGCTGTCACCAAACAGGATATAATTTATTTTTGGATCGGATATTCCTTTTAATATAATGGTATGGTATTTGCAATTAAGAAGGCTTTTATTGCACATGGCACTGAAAGGATTAAAGAAAGACCATTAAGATTAGGCTACATATGTGAAAAACAAAAATTGAAAAAATTGATGGTATTAGTATTTCGTATACACTACACCAGAAAACAGCTTATAGCATAGTTTTTTTGCGTCGCATAAAGTGCTATATTTGTCGCATTAAGTGCTTTTTCGTTTATGGGACAATCTGTGCGTCGCATAAATTTTGTCCGGTAAGCTTTGTAGCGTTAAGTTTGGGCGACGGTCTAAATTAGGAAAGTGGCATAAAGTTTACCTCTTATGCGACATGTGTTTCAATCAGTCCCATTCGCATTAGACCTGGGTTCTACAATTTAAGGACATATGCCACATTTGTACAGTTAACATATTTGCAAATTAACGTCGCATTATATACCTTAGCAGACATTATATGTTTATGTGACATTCCCCAGTAATCGCGTATATCGTTATACGCGTCAAACCTGAAGGAGTTAGTGTTGCAAAAAGGGACATATGCTTATCACTCAATTAACTTATTGTCGTATACAATAACTTACGATAACATTCTAAGACAGGTAAATGTCGCATAAAATGTTATACGTGACAAAATGGTAAAGAACAATATGTCGCATTTGTAGAACATATTGTCGTATAAAACGTCAATCGTCACAACTGTGAGAGAAGAAAATGTGTCATAAAATGGACAGATTGTGGTATAAAATAACATTCGTCACAAATTGCAAACAGCATAATGTCACATATACAACATTTAGCCTGCATACAAATTAAAACCTGAAATTGTTTGATCCAGTAATCCATCCACCAAAACATACCGGCCGGTACACACATGCTAAAACAATCCGGCCACCAAAACATACCGGGTACACACATGCTACAATTTTAGTGTGTACCCGTGACAAAAACAATCAGTTTGATTCAGTCAAGGAAAAAGTAAATCAAGAGTTAAGATCCACATAAACTCGTGGCACCTTCAGAAGCATTAACATTTGCCGAGCCACCCCGAACTGCCAACTCCTCCAGAATGCGTATCCTTTCTTCAAAAGCTGCCTTCATTTCCATCATTTCATCCTGTGTCTTCTGCAGCTTGTCATTAAGCTCAGCGGTTCTAGCTGAACCCCCTCTTAAGAGGGGTGGCTTCCGAAAGGCTGTACCAGCTCCAGACACATACGTCCCACGCTTAGGGCCAAGCACTTCATTTATAATTTTAATTTGAATATCGACCGGAAGAGGTGGTCGTGCATCGATGACAGTGCCTTCTGGATCTTCATCTTCATCACCATCCATATCCTGCAAAGCTTGACGAACCCTCTCCTCCATTTGTGCCTACATATACAATGTTTTAGTGTAAATACAACAATAAAACTAAACTGGAAATACAGGGCATAGAAAAAACTATTACAACCAGAAAATAAACTAATAACATCCAACTGAATAAGATTACCAACATCGTTTGCCAACACATAATAAACAAAGTAGAACAAGGTTTGCGAAACATGTATAGGGTTAACATGGCAGATAACATTTGGCAGATAAACACATGAAATATATAATAAGAGGACATGAATGAATAACATTAAACATTTCAAATAAACTGAACATGAATAACCCTAAAGAGACATGAACAGAAGTCAACTGTCCTTCCAAATCAGCATATGGGAGAGAAGAACAACATATTATTCAGCAATCATATCATATATGGTAAACATGTCTATAAGCAGGTTGATGAGCCGTATTTATACGACTCATCGAGTCATTAAATCCCACCAATTCCAGCACTTTATTATACGAACAGTTACTTCTTAGTGTTGTTTCATGTTTCAGGTGATTTGGAAGCTCTAGGAGGAATCGCGCTTAAAAGACGGCATTTTCATGCCAGAAACATCGCAATTGAAGAACAGACCCAAAGGAGGCTCGTGAACAGTGTTTTCGGCTCGTGAACAGTAACTCTGGCGTGAATAGTGATTTCGGCCGAGTCTAGCCCAGTTCGTCCGGCCCAAAAGCATAATGTCATATTAGGGCAAAATTCACAAGCTAGGGTTTTGGAATTATCTAGAAGACCAAGGTGGCTTGAAGATAAAGCAAAGAATATTATGGAAATATTTCCATGATTATCTTCGGCTTATTTTGGGAACTTTAGGGTTTCTCAAACTCTATATAAGGAGGAGCATGCAAGACCTAATATTCATCCCTCAATACACACGTCAAGTGCGCTCTCCTCACTCGGCCAAACCGTGCCCTAGCTCCGCCCAACTCAGCCACCGTGCGCCGCCCATCTCCGCCACTCCACAGCCTCAACTCGGCTGAAACTCAGCCGTGACTCAGTCCTCCATTCCACACGCTTTTGTGAAGTCTCTTGTTCTTATTTACTTTCTACATTGTTTCCATGAGCATGTGTAACTAAACCGATTATTCGGGTTAGGGTTGAATAATTGTGACGATGTTTTGAGATTCCGTTATTCATTATTATTCTTGCATTCTATTTAGTTCTTGTGCAAATTATCAGTTTGAATTATTAGGTTAAGGGGAGATCCGAAAGGGTACAACTTAACCTAGTAATACTCGCTATCTATTTACTGCTTATTTGTTACTGACCCGTTAGAATAAGTAGAGCACTAAACCTAATATAACCTGACCAGGAGTATTAGGTTTGCTAGAATTAAACGATTATAACCTGACCAGGAGTAACCCTGAGAAGACAAGAATAAATATTTAGAAATCAAGGATAAACTTAGTCACAATTGAAGAAAACCCTAGCCTGAATATCTTCTCTGATTGATACACTCTTACTTATTTCGTGCCTTACTACTGTCTTCTAATCAATTACTTTCACCCAATCTTTTTTTTTCCCTCTTACAGAACAAAGTAGTAACCATCTAGCTTCCTTAGGTTCGACCCTTGCTTGCCGCTGTACTAACCCACAGTTTAGAGTGAGGAGATTATAAATTTAGATTTGCAGGTACAACGACAGCCTGTCACAGGTCAAAATGAAATTATGCAACCAAAATGGAAATGTTAAGTGACATTAAAAATAAATATACTCAACTGCAAGAGCAGCGCCGACAGGATCATGAGAGTACACCTTGCTGTAAGTAGCAACAATAGGAGCTCTTTCTCCCTGGAGCCTAAGTTGCGCAGCCCTCATGTAGAAAGGGACCTTACCAGATCAGTGATCGATTCTTTCAGATTCAGTGCGCACTCTCGACATTGTCTCGCCTAATTTCTATGTTAGTGAAATTTAGCGAAGTCAGTGAGAAGTTCGAAAAACATAACACAACATAGAAAAAAACAAATGATAAATCAAAGGAGTGAAGCAAAATGTTGTTTGATAACTATAAGGATTAACTAACCTGATTTTTTGGGTCATCAAAGTGGCTACAAAGCCATCCCCATTGTTCAGGTCGATCAATAAACTCCCGCGGAATCACATCAGGTCCATTCTCCTTGTAGAACACCTTGCAGTCAGCCTTCCAATCACGGCACCTTTCTGTTGCCCTTTTGAATATAAAATCCCACAACTGATCATCTTTTGGATGAACAACAAAGTTTGGCTGCAAATAAAAAAACAGAAGTCAATTACATACCATTGAAATATTACATTAAGTATTCACATTGAACTGAAAAATTAGAACATGAATTACTTACATACAAGTGGTCATACACAATCTGCCTGTCCTCATCCCTCAGCTTCCTGAATGACGGTGCTAGCATGGGAACCTTGTCCTTCACCGCACTCCCGATCTCGTGCACAATCAGGCTGCAAACTTTCTGGTTCGCTGGGCCGGTACCAACTGGTAGAAATTCAACCTTGATTGGCTGCCCCCTATTGCGCGTTTGCTTGTATTGCGCCAAATTAGTTCCATTGACCACACCTCTCGGCCTCCTCTTCTGTCCACCCTCGTCCCCTGAAACTATAATTCAAGTAACAGTTATTACATGCGTAACAGAAAAAAAGAATATAAGTGATCCTTTAAAAACATAGCATATTGAAAAAATAAATACCAGATTGAGCATTTTGGGAGTGCTTGCATCTAATGCTTGGAATTGCCTCCAAATTCTCTTGTGCATCATGCTCCGATGACTGATCAATATCCATTGAGTTGTCTTGATCAAACTCAGGAGCCGGTGGACCATTTACAGGCACCTGTGAAGGTGACCTTATGCTCGGAGGTACCTGATTTTGGTTGGATCTGGCAGGCTGCAGTTGGGGAGGGCTAGTCAGCGCTCATAATTGTGGTACAGGGTTGGAGAAGGATGGATGCTCTGGAGCAGCCGAGGGTGGAATTTCAGCGGTTCTAGCTCTCACATGGGGAGGATGATTGTTAATGGGTGGAATTTGAGTGGGTAATCTGGCTCTCACAGGTTGAGGATGATTGTCAATGGGTGGAATTTCAACTGGTCTAGCTACAACAGGTGGGATTTCAGTGGGTTGATTGTCAGTGGTGGCTTGGCATTTGGACTTTTTCTTAGCTGGGACTAATTTGGACTTGGCAGGAGGATTGACGGAGCGCACTGCACTGTCGTTAAGGTGCAATGTTCTCTGTACAAATAAATTTATATTTTCCGCTACTCGCGACTACACTACTGGGTAGTAAGTGGTAAGTAGGGGTCGAACCCAAGGGAATTAGAGGGATAACTGTTCTTTAGGGGATCGTATGGTGAGTGATTTTAGGTCGATTGCGGACTTACTGCTAATTACTAAGCTACTGTTTTTGGTTTTTTTGGTTTTTTATGCGGAAAAGTAAATACAGAAATTAAATATAGAAATTAAAATACTAAAAGTAAAAGAGTTAAGGGAAGAAGACTTACAGTGGGTGATGCGTGATTGCGATTCCTCCGGTAGATGAGCGGTTGATGGTTGTAGTTGATCGAGCAGTTTATAAAAGTAAATACAGGGGGTTTTGTAATTCAAGGAAAACATTCGGTTTCAGGGGCCTTGTATCATAGCCTGTTTATTGTTTTAGTAACCCTTCTAAGTATTCAAACGTGTATCAAGGCCTTTTCTGGCGCTCGATTTGCCACATTGTCTAGTCTTTTGCAAAAGTGTTCGAAAGTGAATCAAGGTCATTTCAAGCACTCGACTTGCAACACTGTCTAATCTTTTGCAAAAAATGTAAAGCCCTTGTTCTACTTAGACTAGCACCCCATTTCAAGGTATACTAGCCTATGTGCATCCATTTTGGGTTGTCTTTTCCGATTTACCCAAAATGGTGTTTGAGAGAGATCAAACTCCTCAGATAAGCTTTGCCATTTCTAGCATCCACTTACCCGAGTATGTTTGCGAACTTCCACGGAAGAGCTTTGACATTTCAAGCATCCACTCAACCTTGGAAGTTCTGATCTAATATATGGCACATAGAACAAGTTTTGAATACAGAGAAAAGAAACTAAAAGAATTAAAACATTTTATAATACAAGTACGCCCCTTTAACCGAATTGAGAGTTTAGCTACGAATATCCATAGAGGTGGATACCATAGCTAAATACTCGGGGGTTTTTGAAAACAGTAAGAGGAGAAGGGGTGGAATACTCAAGAACCATCATGAGTATTCCTAATTCCTACTGAATACTTAAGAACCAACAGGAGTATTCTCTAAAGTATAATACTCAAGAACAAACAGGAGTATTATTTCCAATCAGTATAATACTCAAGAACAAACAGGAGTATTATTTCCAAAACCAAAGCAAACTTACAAAGTAACAAAAACATAGAGAGAGAAGTGAAATGATTTTTGGGATGATTGAAATGAGGAGGAGAAGCCTCCTTTTATAGCCACAAGGGGAGGAGATGGGTGGTGGAGATGGGTGGCATGTGTTTTTGATCCAAGGGAGGAGAAGGGAGGAGGAAGGAGGAGGTGACACATGGGGGAGGAGAAAGCCGCCGGTTGGAGGGAGGTTGGGCCGCCGGTAGCCGGTTGCAAGGGGAGGAGAAGGGTGGCTTTGGCCACCTCCAAGCAAGGTGGCCGGTCACCTTGGTCCATGAGTGCATTTTGACAGTTTTGTGCAGTCTTTTCACAAAACTATCAGTCCAATTTCGCTCCGTCAGATTTTGATTGTTCCTCGGTTGGATTTGATTTGAGTAATTCCTACGTCAGGATCTTGAGATTTCTTCGTTCAGCGTCTGATCTTGACCTTGGATTGACTTCTAATATCTTTTCAGCGTAAAATCCTCTCCTTAGCGTGTTTTCTCTTTAGTCTCTAAAATGCCCTGTAGAAATAAATCGGGACTAACAAGCAGAAGTTAAATAGACCAACAGTCTAATTTGGTGGGTTTTACTGTGTTTTTGATTCGTATAATTATGGTCCATCAGATCACCCCACACTTTTAGTTGTTCATCCCGAACAATGCTATTAAAGGGCGGTACTCTAAGTTTGGTTTTAAAATATGAAAATTAGACTGTGGGACTCGATTTATCCTAATTCATGCATTACTTACTTATTACCAAATTGAACTGTGTAAATAAAAAGAAGTAACTTGATACTTGTACCTCCGTGCCGAGATGCAAATTATTCTGGATGTTTCGGGAGATAGCCCTTTTTAGGCTCCTGGACTGCAACCTCGGGATCGTCTCTCACTATATGGTTTCCTTGTAGCTTTCTCTAGCACGTGATTCGGTTCGGGTTTCAATGGTTTGAGTACTTTGATTTTCTTTTGGCGAGGGACTGCTTTTTGTAGTGAATCGGCCTTTGGCCTCTGATTTGACTTTTTGAGTACTTCACTTTTTGTTTGGTTAAAACCTTCACAATTTTGGGCCTTTGGCCTCTTGATTTGCTTCTTTGAGCTTTTTGCGTCTTTGTGACTTGCTAGTCCATTTTCTCAAGCCTTTTTTGGGAGGTCCAATCATCGCCCGCAAGCCTAAGGAAATACCTCCCCGCTCCTCTCATCCATGTTGTTTTGCGCGGGTCAAGATGTGGGTCGCTCATCTATTTTCTCGGCTACTTTGACTAGAGAGAGGACGGTCTGATTCCCGTCCTCGCCTTTTTTTTCTTTTTGCATAAACACTGCATGGCGGAGATGACTTCAATCTTCACTGAAACCCGAAGTGCAGCCTCCACTGACTTCGAAAACCATATAGTTTGATTCGATCCTTCGATTGCTTGCCAAGCCTCTCTAGGGCATTTCTATCAACTCCACATCCCTAGTTTATCTCAGCACAAAGGGACAAATGAGAAGTTACGTTCTAAGTTTTTAGACAGTTGAATTTTCACAAGGTAAATGCATGAATTTTAGATCTATCTTTTTCACATTCTTAAGTTCATATTTTCAAAAAGATAATACTAAAAAAGAAAACATGTTTATGTACACAGGTGGTTCTCACCCCACACTTTTGAACGAAGTCGTGCCTTTCAGCACTACTTAGTTCAAAAGCCATGCAAGCAGACAATTACGAGAAAGAAATGATATTAAGGAAAAGGGAAGGACAGAACTCCTTTTAAGGTGTCGAGTAAACGACATGGCTCGAGGCTGGATAATCGAGGGAGTTCGGCTGGGGCCTTGAACTCTTAGCGTAGCCCTGACTGGCTTAATGTTGCACCCAAGTCCGATTCCTGAATAGTCAAATCTTCTATGCACCAAGTGGGTGAGAGCGACTTATTGAAAAAGTAAAATACAGAAAATAAAAGACAGAAAATTAAAGTGCGGAAAGTAAGATAGTGTCGGGTTACCTCCCGACTAGTGCACTTGTTTAACGTCGTTTGCTCGACAGTACCTCATTCCTGGATCACTGGTTGGGATCCCATGGGTTGCTTAAGTCGAATTTTGCCACCGTTCCTGTGTTGCTTCTTGCCTTGCCTTTTTCCGATTTCTTGCGAGATGATGTGCTTGGGTCCAGTTCCCGTTGTTCTGGTGATTTCTCCTTCCAACGTCTCTGAGAAGGCGAGGGACCTTTGACCACTAGCTTCTTGAACTGGGTTTTCTGGTGTTTAGGGCTGCCTTGTCCAGTCATGGCAAAAACACGCTCCATCGAGGAGTCGTTCTGCTCAGGCCCTTTTCCCATCCTCTTTTCAGCCTCTTCATGGATCACATAGTTTTCAGCGATTTGCCTATTGATCGAGGGGAAAAGTCGGGAAGCTTGCATCTTAAGGCTCGGTTCTGCCTCGTCGTGTCTGTTTGTGAGGAACTGGTCATAGATGGTTTCAGCTGTTTGGGTGATGATAGCTGGGTATGGCTTGGGCAGCATGTCGGTGGTATTCTGGACTTCTTCCATTGCTGATACTTCCTCATTGCTCCCGACACTTTCTATATCCCAGTCTTATGATGGCTCGGGAGTCTCTTCTGATGGCTCGGGAGTCTCTTCTTCGTCTATTTCTGGTCCAGCCTCTTCTATCTGCATGCCTTCGTCAGCTTGGGGCATTCGTTTTGTGGCTGCGGCCAGGTTATCTATGAGGTTCCACATGTCTGCCAGGGAGAAGTTCCTGGCTGATCTCCTCATTGCTTCGTTAATCCTTGCTAGATCATCGGCCTTCATCCCACGAAGAAATTTTTGAAGCAGAATTTTCTTCGTGAATCCATGGTGCGGGCAGTTTGAGACAATGGTGTCATAGCTCGTGTAGTATTCGTCCAAAGTCTCATCCCGGGATTGTTGAAGGTTCATGATCTTCTCATGGGTTTGTTGTCGTAAGGATGGAGGGAAGAATTTTCTCAGGAATGGAACGCTAATGTCCAAAAAACGTTCTGCATTCCAAGCGGTTGACGTGTAGTACCAGATCGTCGCGAAATCCGTTAGAGAGAATTTGAAGCATTTAAGCTTAAATTCTTTGAACATTTCATTTGCAGGTTTTATGAGGTGGCAAACGTGGTGAAAGTTTCGGCAGTGTTGTACTGGGTCTTCTCCATCCGTACATCCGAACAGTGGCAGATGTCGTGTCCATGCATATGAAGGGGGTTGCGTCATGAGTACATGGAAGGGAAAGAACAACTAATCCGATGGCTAATTCCCCGGCAACGGCGCCAATTTGACGGAGCGCACTGCACTGTCGTTAAGGTGCAATGTTCTCTGTACAAATAAATTTATATTTTCCGCTACTCGCGACTACACTACTGGGTAGTAGTGGTAAGTAGGGGTCGAACCCAAGGGAATTAGAGGGATAACTGTTCTTTAGGGGATCATATGGTGAGTGATTTTAGGTCGATTGCGGACTTACTGCTAATTACTAAGCTACTGTTTTTGGTTTTTTTTGGTTTTTTATGCGGAAAAGTAAATACAGAAATTAAATATAGAAATTAAAATACTAAAAGTAAAAGAGTTAAGGGAAGAAGACTTACAGTGGGTGATGCGTGATTGCGATTCCTCCGGTAGATGAGCGGTTGATGGTTGTAGTTGATCGAGCAGTTTATAAAAGTAAATATAGGGGGTTTTGTAATTCAAGGAAAACATTCGGTTTCAGGGGCCTTGTATCATAGCCTGTTTATTGTTTTAGTAACCCTTCTAAGTATTCAAACGTGTATCAAGGCCTTTTCTGGCGCTCGATGTGCCACACTGTCTAGTCTTTTGCAAAAGTGTTCGAAAGTGAATCAAGACCATTTCAAGCACTCGACTTGCAACACTGTCTAATCTTTTGCAAAAAATGTAAAGCCCTTGTTCTAATTAGACTAGCACCCCATTTCAAGGTATACTAGCCTATGTGCATCCATTTTGGGTTGTCTTTTCCGATTTACCCAAAATGGTGTTTGAGAGAGATCAAACTCCTCAGATAAGCTTTGCCATTTCAAGCATCCACTTACCCGAGTATGTTTGCGAACTTCCACGGAAGAGCTTTGCTATTTCAAGCATCCACTCAACCTTGGAAATTCTGATCTAATATATGGCACATAGAACAAGTTTTGAATACAGAGAAAAGAAACTAAAAGAATTAAAACATTTTATAATACAAGTACGCCCCTTTAACCGAATAAAGAGTTTAGCTACGAATATCCATAGAGGTGGATACCATAGCTAAATACTCGAGGGGTTTTTGAAAACAGTAAGAGGAGAAGGGGTGGAATACTCAAGAACCAACAGGATTATTCCTAATTCCTACTGAATACTCAAGAACCAACAGGAGTATTCTCTAAAGTATAATACTCAAGAACAAACAGGAGTATTATTTCCAATCAGTATAATACTCAAGAACAAACAAGAGTATTATTTCCAAAACCAAAGCAAACTTACAAAGTAACAAAAACTTAGAGAGAGAAGTGAAATGATTTTTGGGATGATTGAAATGAGGAGGAGAAGCCTCCTTTTATAGCCACAAGGGGAGGAGATAGGTGGTGGAGATGGGTGGCATGTGTTTTTGATCCAAGGGAGGAGAAGGGAGGAGGAAGGAGGAGGTGACACATGGGGAAGGAGAAAGCCGCCGGTTGGGGGGAGGTTGGGCCGCCGGTAGCCGGTTGCAAGGGGAGGAGAAGGGTGGCTTTGGCCACCTCCAAGCAAGGTGGCCGGTCACCTTGGTCCATGAGTGCATTTTGACAGTTTTGTGCAGTCTTTTCACAAAACTATCAGTCCAATTTAGCTCCGTCTAACTTTGATTGTTCCTAGGTTGGATTTGATCTGAGTAATTCCTACGTCAGGATCTTGAGATTTCTTCGTTCAGCGTCTGATCTTGACCTTGGATTGACTCTTAATATCTTTTCAGCGTAAAATCCTCTCCTTAGCGTGTTTTCTCTTTAGTCTCTAAAATGCCCTGTAGAAATAAATCGGGACTAACAAGCAGAAGTTAAATAGACCAACAGTCTAATTTGGTGGGATTTACTGTGTTTTTGATTCGTATAATTATGGTCCATCAAGGATTGACTACACTATTCTTACTCACAGGAGGTTCAACATAAGGATTTACTGCTGGGCGTTTGGCTTTCCTAGGTGGAGTACTTCTAACAGGAGGAGGATGTACTACCTTCTTTTGCTTCTGCGGTGGAGTCTGCACGACATGCAATGCAGGTGGAGTCTTCCCCAGCGCATCTAGCTTCTTTGTGCGACCGCCAGTCTTCATGGCACCAAGGGTGGCCCTAGCACGCTCTGTGTTCCGAAACTCAGCATCCACAGCCGGCTGAGAGGGGGTTGGAGCAGCTGTGTCGGCTGGAGGCCGACTGTCGTCACTGTCGGTGGACTCAGCCGAAGAGACTGGGCGTGGTGGCGACTCTTCTGGATGAAGCCTCACCAGAACACGACGTGTGGAAGGCGAACGTAGCTTGATAACACGGCGACTGTTGACTTCCTCCACTTCGACCAAAGGGGAGATCTTCGGTTTTAGGGTTTTTTTTTCGCCATTCTCTCGAGCCGTAAGGTGGAGAGAGTGATATGGTGGTGTGTGGATCTGGTAGAGTAGTTTACGGCGGTGTAAGGCGATCTGAAGATGAATTCCGGCGGAGAGATTGATATGGCGACACGGTGTGGATCTGGTTGAGGGATACGGTGGAGCGTAGAGAGTGATACGGTGTCCAGGACTTAGAGAAATCTGATTTCCCAATTTCGAACACAAATGGGCCTTGGGCTCAAAGTTTCAATTTTCTAGGCCAAAATACAGTGTTACGCGACATTCTTCATTTTCTACGTCCCATAAATGTGGCGTATGAAAAATTAAAACTTTGCGCGGGATGCACGAAAAATTGTCCCCCCAAAACAAAACTATGTTTCGCGACATTTTAGTTCAAAATATGTCCCACAAAACTATGTCTCAGTACACCATTTGTTTACAATTCATCATCTGAAGAGTAGTGGTTCTCATCATTCTCTTGATCATCTTCTACTGATTCCATGGTTACATCCCAATGTTCATCCTCATCATCCATCGTTGTCTCCTCATCATCTTCATCACACCCTGCTGCGAATATATCCTCTTCATCCAAGTTCAATTGTCTACGTGCTCTTGGTATTTGCAACATTTGGGGATAATGGTTGCAGGTCGGACATCATCTATAATGTGCGAGGGCATGCGCTCTTGGTAAGGGTCATCTTCCTGAGGCAAAGTCACTGATGTGTGATGTCCATTATCTTGTCTTGCAAGGGAGCATTGACTATATGTTCCTCTATGCGAAACAACATTGACCACCTTCCAATTGTCACCGGCTTTAAGATCGTCAAGATAAAAAACTTGTCTTGCGGTTGTGGCTAGGCAATAAGGCCAATCTTCATACCAGCTGGTTGATGTATCCACGGATAAAAGTTCGTAGTCCCTCTTAGTGCTTCCCCTATCAGTGGGATCCGTGTTAAACCATACACAATCAAAAAGTACCACTGGCATCCCATTTGCGTACTGTACTTGTATAATGTTTTTAATAACGCCATAATAAATAACATCCTCATCTTCCACCATCACACCTGAGTTTTGAGTCTTCATCTTTCGGTCTCGATCCCACACAACAAATTTGACACCATTGACATAGCACTGAGAATAACACGCGTATGGTTGAGGCATACGCGCTAGAGAATGCAACTCAGCACAATAGAAAGGAGAGCCCTCTCTTTTCAAGATATCCATCTGTGTAATTGAAAAAACAACATAATTAAACAACTAAAGATATTAATAGTGATGTGTAACTAATGAATATAATATAAATTAAACACATAAAGGGAATCACATACCCAACCACGAAAATATTTCAAGAAATGTGTCGTACGCTCTTTCTTTGTTCTATTTGGATACTCCCGATTGAACTTCTCGACATGTTTAATTATATAGTTCTTTGCTTGTTGACAGTGCTCGAGAACGCACCAATGAACCATGTCAAGTTGTATGTTACTCATATTGATCTTTCGAGGATGACCACTCACTTTGACTAGATGAGAGTAAACATTCAGGCCATATAACGGACTTCACTTGATGAGTCCATCTCGGATGATTCATTCACATACAATTTGCAATATGTTATACACTCGTGTGTAATATATTTCTCAGCGATGCATCCTTCTGGGTATCTGCTATTTCGAACTGATCTCTTATATTCTCCTAATTGCCTGCAACATGGAAATTAGTAATTAGTTCCTAACACAATTAGTTAAACATCAACTTATATCAAATAATGAAATACAATTATATAGTACGTAAAACCTTTCAATAGGAAACATCTAACTATAATGCACCAGTCCCTTAAGCAACACTTGTTCCGGAAGATGAATCAGAAGATGAACCATGATGGTGAAGAAAGCAGGAGGAAATACCATCTCCAACTTGCATAAAATAGTAACGATGTCATCTTTCATTTGAGTTACTTCTTTCACCATCAGCTCCTTACAACACAATTTTTGAAACCACCGTGATAACGATATAAGAGGATCTATGACATAATGTGGCAAATATGGCCGAATGAACACCGGAAGCAGTCGCTGTAACATGACATGGCAATCATGTGTTTTCAATCCATTAAATTTCTTATCGTCGACATTGATTTTGTTCTTCAAACTACCCGCATAACCAAAAGGATACTTGGCATCCTTAAGCAATTCAAAAATCTCTACCCTCTCTTCGGGTAAAACGGTTTAAGGAGCTTGAGAAACCTTATCCTTTCTTGATGCCGAACCTTTTCGCTTCAACCACAATTCCCTACGAATACCTAGTTTCTCCAACCCTTCACGGGCCTTAACATCGTCTTTAGTCTTTCCTTGAAGACCAAGTATAGTACCAATGATGTTATCAAAAACTTTTTTCTCTATATGCATCACATCCAATGAATAAGGTTGTGCCAATGTACTCCAATAGGGCAACTCGTAAAAAATGCTCAAATGAGTCCAACGCACTTTCTCCTTGACACCTCTAGGCTTAAAATCTGGATGCAAGCTAAGTATGGGGTACTCATGGCTTAACACATAAGACAAAATCTCTTGTCCAGTTAAAGAAGGTGGGGCATCGCTAAGTTCCACTTCCCCATTGAACTTAGTAGCGGCATACCTCAAAGTATGCTCTCTGTGAAGCCATCTGCGGTGGCCTTGGTAGGACATTCTACCGGCTAAATGGTGAGCATCAATGGCATCTAAACACATTGGACAGACTTTGTATCCTTTACACTTTAGACCTCCCAACATTCCCAAACCCGGGAAATCGCTGATGGTCCACAGAACAGCAGCTTTCATGTGGAATGACGATCCATCATGTCGATCATATGTGAGTACTCCAGTGTCCCATAACATATTTAATTCGTCTATCAAAGGTTGCATGAAAACGTTCAAGCACTTGCCCGGAGATTTTGGACCTGAAATCAACATAGCAAGAATGTTGAATTCTTTCTTCATGCACAAAGAAGGTGGCAAATTATAAGGCATCACCACAATCGGCCATGTGCTATGAGAAAGAGCAGCTGCTCCAAAGGGATTAAAACCATCTGTAGCTAATCCAAGTCGAACATTTCTGATTTCTTTTGCAAAGTCGGGGAAGTTTTTGTCAAAGTCTTGCCATGCTTCACTATCTGCAGGATGTCTCATAAGACCTTCCTCCACTTTTCTTTCTCCGTGCCACCTCATCTCC
The DNA here is from genome assembly GCA_033675215.1 of Rhodiola kirilowii. Classification (NCBI taxonomy): domain Eukaryota; kingdom Viridiplantae; phylum Streptophyta; class Magnoliopsida; order Saxifragales; family Crassulaceae; genus Rhodiola; species Rhodiola kirilowii. The sequence goes on from CM066201.1 coordinate 33,185,263, forward strand.
TTAGCGATATATGGTGACATATACAGTCGTTGTAATCTGGGAGTTAAGGGAAAGTACCGTACCACCTTTTTGGGAATCTTGCTATCACCTTCGCTGTGTAAGTACCTTGGCTCCTTGCACATCAGACAATGTTCCAATTCCTTATACTGTTTATAATATAGCACACAACCATATTCACATGCGTGAATGATCTCATATCCCATTCCCATGTCCTTCAATAGTCTTTTAACATCACGATACGAACCGGGATAATTGTTTCCCCTCGGTAGGAGGTCTTTAGTGACCTTTAAATGATCATTAAAGCTCTTATCAGGCCATCCATTATCGACTTTAACTGTCATCGCCTTCAAAATGGTGTCCAATATAGTATTTTCACTCCCCACGTATATGGGAGCTTGTGCTTCCGCTAGGAGTCTTTGATACATATGCATCCTTAGCAAAATAATCATTTTCAAGGCCCCCGTGTGGATCTCGAAATGGAAAAGTATCGTTGATAATCTCTATTGTAGGATTGAAATAATAACCCTCATTGCAATCTTCAACCATCCTACTACAATTCGTTTCCATCACATGTTGTCGACGTTGTGTGTATATTGATGATGAAGCCTCAGCCGGTTCTTCTCCATGAGAGGTCCAAGTTGTGTACTCTCGCATCATACCATTTACAAATAAATGAGTTTGGATTTCATCCAAAGTCAACTTATCATGGTGCAACCGACAACGCCTACATGGACACGGATGAGTAGTTGTGCGAGGTTTTGTTCGCTTCACAAACTCTATGAACGCCATAATCCCTTGAACAAACCGCGGATCACATTTGTCCGATAAATATATCCAACTCGTGTCCATACTTTCCCTATATATTAACAAATGTAGTAAAAAAAATTAGGCCAATGACCAATTACTAATCAAACCACAAACCACTCCTCTTTATCACACAAGCTAAGCCCCTGCTCAGCTCTTTATCACACAAAGCTAAGCCCCTGCTACCTCTCTGATGCTCACATAACCGCTCATCATCTTATAATCAAACCTTATATATATATGCACAAATGATATTATATGCTCGATCTCCCATTCTCTTAAAGTGCTGCACCCCACAAAACAATCTCATAAATTAACCAACTAACGCACACTATATATATATATATACAAAAACCGTATATACAAACATCTTCTCAGGCAACCATAATAAAGCATTAGGAAGCTTTGGGACATTTTCAACACACAAATAACATTTTACCTTCCAAAACACTTGTGTAGATCCGACTAAAATGAAAGAGAACCAAGTCTGCACCTTCTTCTCCGACAATGGGGTCTTCGAAAGCTAATATTCTGAGAATATCAGTGCAAATTTTGGTTTTGCAGGGTAAGTATCCGTCCTTTGTACTTGATTTTGCTTTTTCATTGAATGCTAGAGGTTTACGCGACATTTTATTTGGTAAATATGTCGCACATGATCGAAATGGTTGGTCGCTATTCAATGCTTCGTTAATTTCAAACAAAACCTGCACAGCCCAGGGGAAAATCTGATGTGTCAATATCAGTTTTCCATTCTTAAGGGACTTACATTGGGTAGTCGCTTAAGGTATGTCGCATTAACAAGTTAATGGGACTTATATTACTAGTCGCTTAAACAATTGTGGCATTAAGGGGATTATGAGACATATAATAAGTAGTCGCTTTAACTATTGTCGCATTAAACATCTTATGGGACATAATAATTGCGTCGCATTAGCAAAAGTCGCATATACATGTTTATGGGACACAATATTTCGTGTCGCAAAAAACATTGTGACATAAAACAATAAAAGCGACAAACAAATTTGCGTCAGTCGTATATAATGTCTTAAGCGACAAAAAAAACGCGACAAATGTCAAACAATGTCCCGTTAGCTGTATTCTGGTGTAGTGATACCATATGATGCTTGATGCATGAACTACACAAGATTGAAAGACAAACCTTAATTTATACAAATCAAGGAAATAGCTGTACATAACCAGTTGCTATAGCAATCCCTAATTGGTGGAAGTAGAATAAATGCACCTATAGTTGCGAAAAAGACAGTCGTTCCTTTGAGATACCTCATTTAGGTAAGTCTGTCTTTTAATGTTTCTCTTTTGGGAGATAGTTAGGAATGATGCACTAACCTTCTTAAGATTTTTACCGAGTGGAATGGTGAAGTCATCATCCCTGCCTCCCACGAGATTTGCTAGCTGCTGTCGTATTGTAAGTTTCTGATAGCTGTCGTAATCTAATGAATCAACATAGCTAGTGTCAGGAAAACAATCTATGGGTACTAAAAGTGAAATGCGATAAGTAGTCAAAATGGAATGACTACTAAACGGACCATCGTTTGACGAACTTGAGGAAGTGAGTTGATCCAATAGATCAATCTGCGTGCGTGCAGAAGATGCGGAGGACCCTGCGAGTAGACGATAAGTTGTCAGGTCTAGAAAGAACTGTAAATACTCAGCTGTCCATTTTTATTGAAGCTATCATTTTTTTCCAAAAAAAAACTTTATTTACAAAATGTGTCTGTCGAATTCTTAGAAGTTTATAGTTATTAATTGTGGTCTATACTTGATCTATTGTCTCAGATATTAAACTGATAAGAATATATACTACACTTGATCTTAGCCAAAAGGCCCAGAAAGGTATTATTGAAGCTATCCAAAACCAAAGTAAATAGGCCAGTAATTGTGTGAATAGTGTTAGGAAATAGGTTCTAATTAATTTTAGCTCAGTTCATATTCAAAAGCTGATTCCTGATGACAGAAAGAGAGTTGCTTACTGGAGAAAGAAGGGGGGGCTGGAGTATCGTCGTGACCGGTTTCTTGACCTTCCGTATTTCCTTGAGATGGAGTGGCAGCAGAGGCGAATAAGGAACGCGCGAGGTGGACATGAAGAAGATGATTTTGTGGTGATTTTTAGTAATTATAGGAATTATGTTATGGTTGAGCCCGATGAATGACAAAGTCGTCAAATTAGGGTTTACAAGTGGTGGAGGAAGAGAAGCAACTGAATTGAATAAACTGAAAGCCATCCTCATTGATTTTATCATCGCCTCATCGATTTGCTATGTCTCTCCTGTTCTAATCAATTTTTCCTTTCTTTTTCCTTTTGAAAGGTCACAATTCAGTTGGCATCTTTCAACGGTGCCCTTGCACACGTTTGTGTTCCTAATAACGTTCTTATCATTATCCAAAAAAAAAAATTCTTATCGGGAAAAAATCAAATTCCCTTGACAGCTAGTAGACCGAATATTGCCTATGTAGTAGGAGTATGTGCGAGATACTAGGACAATCCAAAAGAAAACCATTTGATGCAAGTCAAGATAATTATCAAGTACGTCTGTGGAACTGCTGATTATGGCATCTAGTACATCAAGGATACCAGCTCATTCCTGGTTGGGTACTGTGACGCGGACTGGGCAGGAAACGCTGAAGATCGGAAGAGTACTTCTGGAGGTTGTTTTTTCCTAGGCAACAATCTGGTTTCCTAGTTCAGTAAGAAGCAGAATAACATCTCTCTATCTATAGCCGAGGTGGAGTATATTGCTGCTGGAAGTTGTTGCACTCAGATGCTATGGATAAAGCAGATGTTGTCTGAATACGGCGTGGAACAAGAGGAGATGACATCATACTGTGACAACATGAGTGCCATTAACATATCCAAGAATCTAGTACAACATTCCAGGATGAAGCACATTGATATCAAACACCATTTCATCAGAGAGCTAGTGGAGAAGAAGGTTATCACACTGAAGAATGTTACAACAGACAAGCAGCTAGCTGACATATTCACCAAGCTACTGGATGCAACTCAATTCAAGACACTTAGATCCTCTCTGGGTCTATGTGTTGTCAATAATGAACTGTTCCAAGCGAAGGTCAGCCAGAAGCCGAACACCAGCTGATTAGTTGGGCTGACCTTTCAAGAAGAAAGTTGGGACAAAAAGATGGTACGTGACAATTATTTAATTTAAATTCTGATTTGAGGCATGCAAGGTGTTTTACATTAAGCCGCTGGAGCGATCAAGAAGGAGAGAGGTGATTGGATCAAATATTTAGAGTTACTTAAGCACGCCAGTTATGGGAAGTTTAAAAGGTTGAGTATTTGAAAATAAAATATTCGACTATTGCCTATTCTCTCCAAAAATCTCAGAAACCCTAGTTCAACAATTTTCTCAAGATTAAAGCTCAAGAACGATGGTGAACACTCGAACTACAAAGAAATCGATTGCTGCAACTATTCCTGCTCCCGAGACGACGATATCGAAGAAGGCGATGGGGAAATCATGACCTGCTAACCCTAAGAAGACCAAGAAGACGACAGTAGCTGAGACGGCGAAATCAACAGAAGAGCCTGTCAAGACCTCCCATCCAAACCCTAAATCAACATCAACTGAAGCAAGCAAGCAGATAACGAAGGAAAGTCAATCGATGGCTGAACTACCGCCCAGAGAGGTAATCCCTAGTACTGAATCTAAAATTTCAGTATCAAGTCCTATGTATGCGAAATCGAGGAGGAGTTTGAAGGAGTCGGGTGATGTTCCGATGAATGTTGAGGGTGAGGAGTTAGTTGCTGACACTACTACATAAGGGAGTTTATGCAACGGTTAAGATTTATCATTACGCAACGGTTTGGATATTAGGCCACGGTTTTGAAAATAACAGTTGCATAAAGTGAACTTTATGCCACCGACTAACAGAACCGTTGCATAATATATCCCTTATGCCACGGTTATTAAGAACCGTTGCCTAAAGTTAACCTTAAGCCACGGTTCTTAACAACGTTTGCTTAAAGTGACCTTATGCAACGGTTTAATTAACAACTGTTGCTTAAAGTTCACTTTATGCAACGGTTATTTTCAAAACCGTGGCCTAAACTTAAACCTAAAATTAAAAAACAAAACTCAGTCTTTTTATCAATCCCGCACGAACCCCTCCTCCGCTCACTCCTCTCAGTCGTTCGTCGACCAGTCCGTCAATCCGCTCACTCCTCTCAGTCGTTGTCGTTCCTCGACGTCCGTCGCCTCTCCCTCAGTCACCCCGCCCTCAGTCGACCCGCCCTCAGTCGCCACTCCCTCACCTCGTCCTCAGTCACCCTCACTCCGATTCAGCAGGTAGGGTTCTCAATTTGCATTAAGCAAGCGTGCAAAATAGGTTATGGATACTGAAACTGAATCGAGATTTGGTGTGGTGTTGCTTGATCGATTTAGGATCGGGATTTGGATGTTTGAAGGGTTGAGTGATAATTTGAAGGGTTGTACTGCCCATTTTGCTTTGTTATGCAATGCTACGAGTTGTTGGCCATTTTGATTGTGGTTTGCAGCTGCATTGGAAATTTGCTTTGGTGTGGTGTTTGATGATTTTTGGCAATTAAGAATTTTTAGATGACTTGGAAGTGTGTTGCATGCTTGTTTTGTGTACAAATTGGATGTTCTAGGAAATAGATAGAGGATTTAAGATTCATCCCTCTAATGGAAAATTAACTTATTTTGTACGCTTGCTTAATTGTGTATAGTTTTCAAACTTGGACATTTTGTTTTTGTTGCTCTTTCATCCTTGAATGATGTTAAAAAATAGTTGGATTTAAGTATGTTAATTTTAGTGATGTTCTTTTGTTTAGGGTTAACATTTGCGATCTACATCCTCTTCCCTTTGGTTGTTCTTCGCTTTGTCCAATTTTAAGGTATTTTGTGATTATCATTCTTACTTATTTTCCTATTAACATGGAGCTTTCAATTTATAAGTTGTTTTTGTTCTTTATAGCTCTAGTCCGTACTTGTTGCACACCCACCGTTTTATTCTTCTTCGCGAGCTTCTATTCTAAGGTAAACTACCTGATTAAACTAATTTACTACTTATGTTTCCATTCATATTTAGATATTTGATTTTTTTCTTTGGTTTACTAATTTATTTGTTTTTTATAACTTTAGACCGGACGCTGCATTCATCCTTTGATTTCTGCGAGAGATTCTTTGATAAGGTAAAATGCACTATGAAATTCATTTACAACTTTTTAATGGTTGGAATGTGCTTTGATAATGACAATAATCATATTTACTTGCTTTATGTAGTCAATTTATAATGAATTGAGACTGGCTGTCCGGTAGTAGGTTAAGTGTTCAGTACGATCAAGGGATTATGGATTTTTGTGCGTTTGCATCTTCGTATGCGTCCACAAACAACATTGAATGTATTTATTGTTCATGTATGGGTTGCTGGAATAACAAAAAGGTCAAACCCAAGAAATTGCAGAAACACCTTTTGTTAAAGGGAATTGACCCACAGTACAAGTTTTGGTATATGCATGGTGAGGTTGAACCACAAAATGTTCAACCTCAGCCCGTAGAAAGTTTGTCGGTGGATAATGATGATTGGGAGGAGGACAATATAAATGACAAGGTCAACAATGTTGCCGACGATTTTGTTGCTAGACCTCAAGTTTTGGAGTCATTGAGGAATGATTCAGAATTACCATTGTACGAAGGGTGCTCCAAATACACAAGGCTATCTGCAACTTTGAAGATATTCAACTTGAAAGGAAAAAATGGATGGAGTGATGTAAGTTTCACTGAATTGTTAACTCTGGTGAAAGATATGCTTCCAGAGGATAACACCCTACCTAACCGTTGTTACGAGGCTAAAAAAGTTATGTGTCCCATGGGTATCGATTATGAGAAGATACATGCTTGTCCTTATGATTGTATATTGTATCGGAATTCCTACAAAGATATGGTCGAATGTCCGGTGTGCAAGTCTCCTCGTTATAAGTTAAACAAAGAACCAAAAAATGGTTCCAAAGGCACTCCTTCTAAAGTACTATGGTATCTTCCACCAATCCCGAGGTTTCAAAGATTGTTTGCTAGCTCGGAAGATTCTGATAATATGCGTTGTCATGCTGAGAAACGCGTTTTTGATACGAAAATGCATCATCCTGCTGATTCGCTATAATGGGCAAAAGTAGACAACACATTCCCGACATTTGGAGCAGAGTGTAGACATTTACGCCTTGGCTTTTCTACTGATGGGGTGAATCCACATGGAAACCTTAGTACTTAGCATAGTACATGGCCTGTGATATTGGTTATCTACAATCTTCCTCCCAGGTTAACCATGAAGCGTAAGTATATGATGCTTTCTATGTTGATATCGGGTCCTCGACAGCCCCGAAATGATATTGATGTATACTTAGCTCCTTTGATAGAAGATTTGAAGCTTTTATGGAACGAAGGAGTACGGACGTTTGACGCATCAAGACAGGAATATTTTAATATGCGTGCCATGCTAATGTGTACCATCAATGACTTCCCAGCTTATGGTAACTTATCCGGGTACAGTATTAAAGGGTACAAAGCTTGTCCAATTTGCGGGGAAGAGACACATGCACGCCATCTAAAGAATTATCAAAAAATGGTTTACATGGGACATCGACGTTTTTTATCGAGGCATCATCCTTACAGGTGGAAAAAAGCTGCATTTAATGGTGAGACCAAACATGAAATAGAACCTCGACCGGCTTACGGAGATGAAATGCTTCAAAAAATTCAGAATATTACAAATCGATTTGGGAAGCCCAATGCACGCATTGAAGGTACTCCATGGAAGAAGTGATCAATATTTTTTGATCTCCCTTATTGGCATACACTTGACGTCAGACGCTGTATTGATGTGATGCATGTTGAAAAGAATGTATGTGACAGTCTTATTGGTACTTTATTAAACATTCTCGGAAAAATAAAGGATGGATTGAAAGCTAGACTGGATATGTTGGAGATGAACATTTGTACCAAATTAGCACCTCAAACTGAAGGAAAGCGTACATATTTGCCTCCGTTATGCACCACTCTTTCTAAGAATGAGAAAACAATTTTGTGTGGATGTCTGAAAGGAGTTAAAGTTCCGTATGGGTACTCTTCAAATATTGCCAGCTTGGTTTCAATGAAGGATCTGCGGTTGAATGGATTAAAATGTCATGACTATCATGTATTGATTCAACAGTTGTTGCCAATTGCAATTAGAGGTGTATTGTCTCCTAAAGTGAGGTCCGCTGTACAAAGACTCTGTGCCGTTTTTAGCTCTTTGTCTGCTAAGGTTGGTAATTCATCGGAGCTTGATAAACTACAAGACCAGATTGTTGTTACACTATGCTAACTAGAGATGTTTTTTCCACCTAGCTTTTTTGATGCAATGGTGCATCTTACTTTTCATTTGGTGCGTGAGATTCGAATTCTTGGACCAGTTCATATGAGATGGATGTACCCTTTTGAGAGGTACATGAAGATTCTAAACAGCTACGTGAGAAATAGACATCGTCCCGAAGGGTGTATAGTGGAAGGAAACATAACTGAAGAGGCTGTCGAGTTTTGCACTAATTTTTTGGGAAATACAGCCGCAGTTGGGATTCCCAGACCACGTCATTTTGATCGATTTAATGGAAGGGCATAAGTGGTCAAAAATATAAGAACCCATCATTTGATGAGTTGACGAAAGCTCATTTCTATGTATTGTAACATATGCCTGATATCACGCCTTTCATAGAGCAGCACCTAAACATATTAAGGAGTGCATTCTTAAGAAAATCCGAGTAGTGGTTGCAAAAAGAACATAGTCGGTCATTTTGTAACTGGCTGAGATGTAATGAGATTTTAAATAATCAGGCCAACTCTGAAGAAGAGTCTGATGACTTGGTAAAGTGGCTCATGTCTGGTCCTACACTAACGGTATACACGTGGAACGCTTATGACATTAACGGATTTTGTTTCCACACAAAAGTTCAAGATGACCACACCGTTGTGCAAAATAGTGGTGTCACACTTGTTGTTGAAACCACTCTTGTTTCTAATGCTAGAGATCAGAATCCAATATATGCTCCTATTAATTATGTTGGAGTCATCGAAGAAATATGGGAGTTGAATTACGTAAAGTTTCGAGTGCCTATTTTTAAATGTAAATGGGTTAACAATTTGGCGGTTCGTACTGATGAATATGGAATGACGTTTGTGGATTTTCGAAGAGAAGGGTCCAAGGATGAGCCATTCATTATGGCCAAACAAGCGAGACAAGTATTTTACGTCAAGGACCCTTCTGATAACAACCATTTTGTTGTCCTCCACGGAAAACAACAAGTAATCAGTGATACATCTGAAGATCTAAGCTGAGGAATGCATATCGGTTTGTAGGATAGTTCTCGTGGAGAACGATGATAGCGCAGCTGGTAATGAAATACAACTACGAGAATATCATGGAGAAGGAATATGGATTGATGAAGAAATTTAATTTGTGTATGTTATTTATTTATGACTTGTGTAGTTATTTATTTATTTATGAGAATTGGTTTATTGATTAATTAATCTGACGTTTAATTTCATGTTTTCAGGATCATGACCATTTCACACAGCAGCAGCAGTGAAGATGAACATAATGTCACTTCTGGTACAGTTACAAAGAGGAAAGGCCTTGTATCTATGAGCAAATTCATTAAGAGACACAAGGAGGCTGGCACCAAGGCCACGGTCACGTTCGATAGAAGAAGGAATCCATTAGGGAAGGCTAGAGACAATTGGAGGAGCCACTTGGGTATGTTAGTTTGATGTCGTGTTCCTATCATATTCACCGATTGGAGGAAGGTCCCTAAACATTTTAAAGACATTGTGTGGAGAGAGGCAACTGTAAGAGCTTTTTTAATTCTAACATTGTATTTGTTTTTAACATGGTAACTAACTTTTGTATTAATTAAAACTTGTTATATATATTTTCAGGCAATTTTTGATGGAGTCGAGGAGCATAAAAATCAGGAGCTTAGCTGTGCATGCAGAATGTGGAAACAATTTAAGTCACACCTCGCAAATGATTACATCTACGGTGACGGAACAGATGAAGATGCATTGAAAATGTATCCGTACATTGACTCCAATCATTGAAAATGTCTCCTAATATGCATTGGCACCTTTGTCGAACTCACATTGTGATTTATATATATGGTAATACTCTTGTCATTACTTGTTCATCATTTGTTGCAGTGGGTCTAACTTTACAAGTTTTTCATTTTGTAGTTCTTTATACAATCAAATGATTGATTCAGAGGTTCGATTCGGGTTCTTCAATCACACGACCGTGAGCCCTTCCAATCACATAAATGAGAGGCTGGAGGCGTTTGTATCAAGACTTAATATGCCAGACAAAGATCGCAATTATTGCTAATTTATGCCTTATATAAATGCTGCAGCGTAAGTACATAAATTACTTGTACTATATTACCTATTTTTTTGAAATATGGGTTGTATGAATTTAGTTTGTTGATGTAGGTTTTATTGGATGTTGTGCGTTATCTTCCCCAACCAAGGTGTAGTCCATTGGTTCAACTCTTCAAAACACGCCACCGTTATACACAGCGATGCAAAAGCTTTAGTGGACTCGTAAGTTTCAAACTTACTATTATTTTGTAACTTGCATTGATAGTCACTAATTACGTATTGTTATTTATTTTAGGGGGTTGCAACGATACTATCAAGGATGTAATCCGTGGATTGATCGTCGAGTCGAATGGTAGATAGTGACGGTATTCATAGACAAAGCATTCCTTTAATATATTCTTGTAATTTTCATTAATAAAGTGTTAACTGAGATTACTTATAATGCAGTGTCCGAAACAACCCGATGATAGTAATTTATGCGGTTATTATGTTTTGAGAAATATTCGGGACATAATGGAATTTGTTCGTGCTAATAACAGTGCATATGTGGAGAACTTTGACCAAGTAAGCATGCTAGTCTCGTCCTACTCTATTAGAATGGTGACAAATGTAGCTAGGTTGGGTGTTGTCTTATTTATTTTTGTTCTAAATCCATGTTCTAGTTAGGTTTGTTCTAAATCCATGTTCTAGCTACGTTTGTTCTAAATCCATGTTCTAGCTACGTTTGTTCTAAATCCTTGTTCTAGTTAGGTTTGTTCTTAATATTCCATGTTCTAGCTACTTTTGTTCTAAATCCATGTTCTAGTTAGGTTTGTTCTAACTCTATTTTTTATATATTCATGTTATCGTCTTCTTATTTGTTATAGGTTTTTCTAATGGGACACGAGCATATGAGTTGGGAAAGGTACAAGACGTGCGAGATGAGATCGCCGCCTACTTATACAACTACTTATTCGAAATTAGTGTTTACATGTGAATTGTTTATGTGAATTAGTTGGTATAAATCAGTGTATGGATGGTTGTACACATAATGACTTGTATGAATGCATATGGTTGTATTTTGAGTGAAATGAAAGTATTTCCATGTTTCGAAATGTGTAACAGCAGGGTATTAAATTTTGTTTAGAATTTGTATTCAATTTTTCAGGCGGATTTGAGCTAAAACAGCTAAAATCTGTCCATTTTTTTTTCAAATTTTACGCAACGGTTTGGTCTAACAGGTGCATAATGTTATGATCTTATGCAACGGTTCTAACAACAACCCGTTGCATAAGATCATACCATTATGCAACGGTTTTCCTGAACCGTTGCATAAGGTCATGACCTTATGCAACGGTAGCTTATGCAACGGATGAGGAACCGTTGCATAAGCTACCTCAGAACCGTGGCATAAACTCCCTTCTGTAGTAGTGTGAGGTGCCTAAGAAAATAGAAGACGTAGGCCAAATTGTGGCTGTGTCGCAGAATATGAATGATGGGAAGTCGAGTGTGGTTGAGATTGTGGAGGAAGATAAAGCTGGTAATGCTAAGGTTGGCGCTGCAGATAGAAATACCTTGCTGAAAGAAAAGTTACGAGCAACTGGATTTGTATTACAAAAAAGGGGTCTGCGCAGGAAAGTAGTGGCTCACAGGAGTGATACCCCTAGGAAATACCTGGCTCAGATTAGCGCAGTCAGGGGAAGATTAATTGCTATGTCAGACTCTGCGAATGACTGATTTGGTGAGAGTTCTAGCAAGAGAAGCTTGGTGCTTGATGAAGAATCCGATGGAGGCTCAGTAGATAAAAGAAACTGAAATGATTTTTGTAGAAAAGGAAATAGATGTTAAAGCTATTCCTAGGGAAGTTGTTGATCAGACGCAACCACTGCTCAAAGATGATGGCTCAAGAGAATCAGACCCATCAGAAGAAGATAATGAACTTGATGAGATGTTCGAGGACATTGATGAAGTTGTCCAGGATTTACAGAAGGAAGGGCCTTAAAATCAAGAAAATAAGCTAGAGGAGAAGCAAGAAAAGGAGAAAGTTGATGAGGAAGTTTATGTTGAACCAGCTGTGCCAAAGACAATGGAAGAACCGTCTGATCAGGAAGTAGATATGAAGGAAGCTGATTTGGAAAAATAGATGATGAAGATCTAGAAGCTGATCAGGACGCAGTACCATTGGCTGAGCTCAAGAAGTCAGAAAAGAAGAAGCGAAAGAAGAAGGTGACCGGGCAAGTGTCTGGAACAAAGAGTCAAACAGAGCGTGATGCCTCAGACGCAGGGGGAGCAAGAGCGTCTAAGAAAAGAAAGAGAGGAGTTCCAACCCCTGTTCCAAGTAGAGTTCCATCAGGCATCACTAAACAGGGCGTGTGGTTCGCTAGTCGAGAAGCAGCAGACAAGTGAAAGGCGGTACAAAAGAGGAAGATCATACCTGAGAGGATTTTAGATGAAAAGAAATACAAAGGTAAGGAGGTATTCCAACTGTTGAAGGACACTGACCTCTTCGGGAAATTGAAGAAAAGAAAACCGTTCAATGAATAGTGTGTGCGAGAAGCGATTGCAAATATGCCTAGTCAATTTGGAATCATTGGTGATAAAGACTATGGAGTAGTCTATGTGAGAGAGAAGAAGGTTATGCTTGACACAGAGATCATAAACATATTCTTTGCAATGGATAATTGATGGACTATAATTATACGAATCATAAAAACAGTTAAACCCACCAAATTAGACTATTTGTCTATTTAACTTTTGCTTGTTAGTTCCGATATTTATCTACAGGGTATTTTGGAGCCTAGAGAGAAAACACGCTAAGGAGGAGTTTTTACGCAGAAAATATATTATGAGTCATTCCAAGGTCAAGACCAGATGCCGACTGAAGAAATCTCAAGATCCTGACTTGGAATCACTCAAAACAAATCAAACCGAAGAGCAACTAGAGTCAGTCCGGAGCAGAAATGGACTGATAGTTTTGTGAAAACATCACAAAACCTCACAAAACTCATTCTTTCCTTCAAAGTGACCGGCGACTTTAAGGGGAGGGATGACTCATGGGTGGCTTTCCCTCCTCCCCCCCTCCACAATCGGCGGCTCCTCCTCCTTCAACTGGCAACCGGCGGCTTTTGACAAGCCATGGATGGCTTGCCATGTGTCCTCCTTCTCCTCCACACATCTCCTCCACCCATGGCTATAAATAGAGCCTCTCCCCTTCACTTGTAAAATATCCCAAAAATCACAAAACACTTCTCTCTCTAAAGGTTGGCACTTTGTAAGTTTGGTTTTTAATCTATAATACTCATGTTGGTTCTTGAGTATTATAGTTCGCTCTTGAGTACTCTTGTCGGTTCTTGTAGTACTCAAGCTTTACTTTTCTCTATTCTTGAGTACTCTTGCCAGTTCTTGAAGTACTCACCCCTTTCCCTTACTTACTGTCTTTCAAAAACCGTAAGTACTTAGCTATGGTATCAACCTTTATGGATATTCGTAGCTAAACTCTTCATTCGGTTGAAGGGGTGTACTTGTATCATAAAATGTTTTAGGCCATCTTTTTAGTGCCTCTTCTTTTTATTCAAAACTTGTTCTATGTGCCATATATTAGGCCTGAACTTCAAAGGTTGAGTGGATGCTTGAAATGGCAAAACTCTTCCGTGGGGGTTCGTGAACATACTCGGGTAAGTGGATGCTTGAAATGGCAAAGCTTATCTGAGGAGTTCGACCTCTTTTAAACACAATTTGGTTTGATCGGAAATGATTGATCAACTGGATGCACATAGGCTAGTATACCTTGAAATGGGGTGCTAGTCTAAATAGAACAAGTGCTCTACGACCTTGAAATGGGCTAGACGGTGTGTGCAAATCGAGTGCTTGAAATGTCCTTGATACACTTTTGAATACTTAGAAGGATCACTAAAGGTCAAGGATAAACAGGCTATGATACAAGGCCCCAGAAACCGAATGCTTTCCTTAGATTTAAAAAACCCCTTGCACTTACTTTCAATTTTAGTATAAACTGTATTATCAACTGCTGACGTTCCGGAAGGCTTGCCAATCACGCATCACCCGCTGTAAGTCTTCCACTTTTATTTTCAGTACTTTACTTTTCTGTCATTTACTTTTCCGCACTAAAAACCAAAACCAACCAACCAATCACTTACTTTTCCGCACTAAAACCTCAATCAACCTAAAACACGGTCCCTCGCTGTACATTTCCCTCAAAGAATAGCTTATCCCCCTAATTCCCTTGGGTTCGACCCCTAATTACCACTTGCTACCTAGTAGTAAGGTCACGAGTAGCGGAATACAAATGTGCTTTTGCACAGAGAACACCGCACCTTAACGACAGTGCGGTGGGCTCCGTCAAAACTGGCGCCATTGCCGGGGAATTAGCCATCGGATTAGTTGTTCTTTCCTTTCCCTTCTCGTCTCTTCATCACACTATCTATGCATGGACAACAAGACATCTTCCTCTGTTCGGAGGTAGGGATGGAGAAGGCCCAGTACAACATTGCCGAAACTTTCACCACATTTGCCGCCACATAAAACCTGAAAATGAAATGTTAGAGGAATTTAAGCTTAAATGCTTCAAATTCTCTCTAACTGATTTTGCGACAATTTGGTATTACACATCAACCGCTAGTCGTGCAGAACATTTTGTGGATCTTTTTGTTCCATTCCTGAAGGAATTCTCCCCCCATCCTTACGCCAAAAAACCCGTGAGAAGATCATGTGCCTTTAACAATCCCGGGATGAGACCTTGGACGAAAACTACACGAACTATGACACCATCGTCTCACGCTGCCCGCACCATGGATTCAGGAAGAAATTTCTTCTTCAAAGATTTCTTCGTGGGATGAGGGCCGATGAGCTGACAAGGATTAACGAAGCAATGAGAAGATCAGCGGGGAACTTATCCATGGCAGATATGTGGAACCTCATAGATAACCTGGCCGCAACCACAAAACGAATACCCCAAGCTGACACAGGAATGCAGATAGAAGAGGCTGGTCTAGAGATAGATGAAGAAAATACTCCCGAGCCATTTGAAGAATCAGACATAGAAAACATCAGAAGCAACGAGGAAAAACCCTCATGGGAACTCGAGGCGGTGCCAACAGAAGAAGAAGTCCAAAACACCACTGGCAAGCTACCCGAGTCATACCCAACTATCATTACCCGAGCAGCAGAGACCATCTACGACCAGATCCTCACAGACGGACATAACAAGGCAGGACCAAGCCTTAAGATGCATGCTTCCCAACTTTTTCCCTTGATCAATAGGAAAATCGCAGAAAACTATGTGATCCATGAAGAGGCTAAAAAGAGGATGGGAAAAGGGCCTGAGCAGAACGACTCCTCAATGGAGCATGTTTTCGCCATAACTGGACAAGGTAGCCCTAAACACCAGAAAACCCAGTTCAAGAGACTAGTAGTGAAGAGTCCCTCGCCTTCTCAGAGACGTTGGAAGGAGAAATCACCAGAACCATGGGAACTGGACCCAAGCACATCATCTCACAAGAAATCGGGGAAAGGCAAGGCAAAAATCAACACAGGAACAGTGGCGAAATAAAACCTGAGCCACCCATGGGATCCCAACCAGTGATCCAGGAATGAGGTACTGTCAAGCCAACGATGTTAAACAAAGGCACTGGTCGGGAGGTAACCCGACACCTATCTTACTTTCAGTCATTTACTTTCTGTCAATTTTATTTTCTGTCATTTAGTTTTTACCAATAAATCGCTCTCACCCACTTGGTGCATATAATGAAATGACTATTCAGGAATCGGTTATGGGTGCAACATCAAGCCAGCCAGGCCTATGCCAAGAGTTCAAGGCCCCAGCCGAACTCCCTCGATTATCCAGCCTCATGCCATGTCGTTCACTCGACACTTTAAAGGGAGTTCTATTCTTTCCTTGTCCTTAATGTCATTTCATTCTCATAATTGTCTGCTTGCATGGCTTTTGAACCAAGTCATTTCGTAAAAGAATGCCTTCGTTCGAAAGTGTGGGGTGAGAACCACCTGTGTACATAAACATGTTTTCTTTTTTCCTTAATATTATCTTTTTGAAAATATGAACTTGAGAATGTGAAAAAGATAGATCATAATTCATGCATTAACCTTGTGAAAATTCAACTATTTAAAAACTTAGAATGTAACTTCTCATTTGTCCCTCTGTGCTGAGATAAACTAGGGATGTGGAGTTGACATAAACTGCCCTAGAGAGGCTTGGCAAGCACTCGAAGGATCGAATCTAACTATATGGTTTTCGAAGTCAGTGGAGGATGCACTTCGGGTTTCAGTGAAGATTGAAGTCATCTCCGCCATGTAGTGTTTATGCAAAAAGAAAAAAGGTGAGGACGGGAATCAGACCGTCCTATCTCTAGTCAAAGTAGCCGAGAAAATAGATGAGCGACCCTCATCTTGACCCGCGCGAAACGGCAAGGATGAGAGGAGCGGGGAGGTATTTTCATATGCTCGCGGCAATGATTGGACCTCCCAAAAAAGGCTTGAGAAAATGAACTAGCAAGCCACAAAAAGGCAAAAGCTCAAAGAAGCAAATCAAGAGGCCAAAGGCCCAAAATTGTGAAGGTTTTAACCGAACAAAAAGTGAAGTACTCAAAGAGTCAAATCAAAGGCCAAAGGCCGATTCACTACAAAAGCTGTCCCTCGCCAAAAGAAAATCAAAGACCAAACCATTAAAACCCGAACCAAATCACGTGCTAGAGAAAGCTACAAGAAAACCATATAGTGCGAGACGGTCCCGAGGATGCAGTCCAGGAGCCTGAAAAGGGCTATCTCCCGAAACATCCAAAATAATTTGCATCTCAGCACGAAGGTACAAGTATCAAGTTTCTTCTATTTATTTACACGGTTTAATTTGGTAATAAGTAGTAATGCATGAATTAGGATAAATCGAGTCCCACAGTCTAACTTTCATATTTTAAAAGTTTACTTAGTGCCGCCCTTTAATAGCATTGTTCGGGACGAACAACTAAAAGTTTGGGGTGATCTGATGGACCATAATTATACGAATCATAAACACAGTTAAACCCACTAAATTAGACTGTTTGTCTATTTAACTTTTGCTTGTTAGTTCCGATATTTATCTACAGGGTATTTTGGAGCCTAGAGAGAAAACACGCTAAGGAGGAGTTTTTACGCAGAAAATATATTACGAGTCATTCCAAGGTCAAGACCAGATGCCGACTGAAGAAATCTCAAGATCCTGACTTGGAATCACTCAAAACAAATCAAACCGAAGAGCAACCAGAGTCAGTCCGGGGCAGAAATGGACTGATAGTTTTGTGAAAACATCACAAAACCTCACAAAACTCACTCTTTCCTTCAAAGTGACCGGCGGCTTTAAGGGGAGGGATGACTCATGGGTGGCTTTCCCTCCTTCCCCCCTCCACAACCGGCGGCTCCTCCTCCTTCAACCGGCAACCGGCGGCTTTTGACAAGCCATGGATGGCTTGCCATGTGTCCTCCATCTCCTCCACACATCTCCTCCTCCCATGGCTATAAATAGAGCCTCTCCCCTTCACTTGTAAAATATCCCAAAAATCACAAAACACTTCTCTCTCTAAAGTTTGGCACTTTGTAAGTTTGGTTTTCAATCTATAATACTCCTGTTGGTTCTTGAGTATTATAGTTCGCTCTTGAGTACTCTTGTCGGTTCTTGTAGTACTCAAGCTTTACTTTTCTCTATTCTTGAGTACTTTTTTCGGTTCTTGAAGTACTCACCCCTTTCCCTTACTTACTGTCTTTCAAAAACCGTAAGTACTTAGCTATGGTATCCACCTCTATGGATATTCGTAGCTAAACTCTTCATTCGGTTGAAGGGGTGTACTTGTATCATAAAATGTTTTAGGCCATCTTTTTAGTGCCTCTTCTTTTTATTCAAAACTTGTTCTATGTGCCATATATTAGGCCAGAACTTCCAAGGTTGAGTGGATGCTTGAAATGGAAAAACTCTTCCGTGGGGGTTCGTGAACATACTCGGGTAAGTGGATGCTTGAAATGGCAAAGCTTATCTGAGGAGTTCGACCTCTTTTAAACACCATTTGGTTTGATCGGAAATGATTGATCAAATGGATGCACATAGGCTAGTATACCTTGAAATGGGGTGCTAGTCTAAATAGAACAAGTGCTCTACGACCTTGAAATGGGCTAGACGGTGTGTGCAAATCGAGTGCTTGAAATGGCTTTGATACACTTTTGAATACTTAGAAGGATCACTAAAGGTCAATGATAAACAGACTATGATACAAGGCCCCAGAAACCGAATGCTTTCCTTAGATTTAAAAAACCCCTTGCACTTACTTTCAATTTTAGTATAAACTGTATTATCAACTGCTGACGTTCCGGAAGGCTTGCCAATCACGCATCACCCGCTGTAAGTCTTCTACTTTTATTTTCAGTACTTTACTTTTCTGTCATTTACTTTTCCGCACTAAAAACCAAAACCAACCAACCAATCACTTACTTTTCCGCACTAAAACCTCAATCAACCTAAAACACGCTCCCTCGCTGTACAATTCTCTCAAAGAATAGCTTATCCCCCTAATTCCCTTGGGTTCGACCCCTACTTACCACTTGCTATCCAGTAGTAAGGTCACGAGTAGCGGAATACAAATTTGCTTTTGCACAGAGAACACCGCACCTTAACGACAGTGCGGTGGGCTCCGTCAATAATCCAGCTGAGGTAGAAGGAGAAGAGGACTATGACAAGATTGCGAATTGCCTAACTGCTAGAGCATACCCATTATGGGAAGACACCTCCATTCTAGTTACTGATCTGACGACATTTTATTCGATGATGTTCTTCATTGCTATAGTCAACTGGAAGCCTACTTCACACATGATAACAGTGAGCAAAGACATGGGACAGTTGATCTATCAGATTGGGAATCGAATGCGGATCAACATGGGATAAATCATGTTCTAACAGATAGCTGAACATGCTACGTCTACTAAGTCCCTCCACTAGATTGTCTTCCCCTCACTCATCTATGAGCTGATCATCTACAAGAACCCAGAGCTCAAGACGAACCAGGATAGACTTTCAAGAGCTCCACTGAAATTGAAGGTTGATCACAAGCTGTTTAAGGGTCGGCATGTGAATGATCTGAAGGACCCTGGGCTGAAAAGAAAGGATGCTCCAGAGTCATCTATGAGGAGAACTGGTGCTGGGGAGAAAGTGTCCCGGATTGAGCGAGGAAGGATCGTAGGCAAGCTGGAAGCATTGCTGGAGACAGTGCAGGAGCAAAAGAAAAGAATCAACCAACTGGTGCGAGATCTGCCCTAGTGATGATGAAACTGATGAGGAAGAAGTAGAAACCGATGAAGACTCCTCCGCTTGAAGGTTACATGCTCAAAACTTTGATTCAGCACTGACTTTTAAACACTGCTTTTGTCGTATTATTTGATTTCTGTTTTTAGTTCTTTTATGTTTGAACTATCATTTTGAAATCTCCGTCGACTTTTTTCTCCTCAATCTTACTAAGTACGGACTCTGAAGTCTAGTTAGAACTAGATGATCTGGTTTTCCTAAAAAATGCCAAGGGGGAGATTGTTGTTCCTACGTGTGGCATGTGTTTTGGCAACACGTCTTCGGAGTGTGCAAGCAGAAGTCAAGGAGCGGTTCAACTGAATATTGGAACACGCATGCTGCGTAGAACTGAAGAACGGAAGTTTCCTAATATCGGGATTTCCAATTATCGAAGACATCAAGATTTGGAGTCTGTTGACAAGAAGATCGGGAATAGAGATTCAGTAAATATCATCGAAAAACAAGGGAAGATCTTTAAGATATTGTGATTAGCAAGAAGGAAATATTGGAGGATTGTCTAGATATGGGATATGATATCTAGAGAATATTTAGGAAATTTCCAAAATATTTGACGGAGAATCCGACTAGAATTGGGAAGCTGCGGAACAGTATATATAAATATGTAGCTAGGGTTTCCCAATCGATATTCACTTTTGGAGAAGTTTAACATGCGAGTGATCTTTAAGCGGAGGAGGAGCGACGACTGGCTGATTTTTCACATCGGAAAATCAACGACGATGTGACAGTCTGTTCAGTGTGCTGATCAGACTTGCCCGATTGAACAAACCGATGCACACGCACCACTGACGCACGCTTTCGGAAGAAGGTGTCAGAACATCGAGAGAGGTTCCAGCAAGATTCGTGAGGGAGTTTTGAACTCAGGGGATCGAGGGGAGCCGAGATCGTAAATCAAGAAGAAGAAGTGTTAGATGATAGACGATTACATTCGGGAGATTTTAAGTGTAAGACTATCGATAACTCTAAACTTTTTAATAAGATTTGCTACCCTTTAGGCGTGGGAAGCCCCCCGAGTAAGCTGGTTGCCGAACTGGGTATTACATCGTGTGTGCCTACTTTATTCTGTTTCAGATACTGTCTACTAAAGTGATCAAGTCTCAGTTCAAACACCACCTAGATATTGTCTAGAACAAGACAACTGTATTTCAATATTGTTAACTATTTTATTAATTTTCTCTCCTAAGGATCATGGAAGCGAGTATTCATAAAAGTGTATGAAAATCATGGACTGTACTTACGTATCGGCACAGTTATGGCCCTACAACATGTACGGATGTTGATTGCTAGGCAAGGTATTTTGTATTTTAAGTTTATTTCTAAGAATGTAATTGATACATTTATAATATTTTGTTCTTACTATTAAGTATCCATTTGACGTACTAAATCAAATTTCTATATTAACATAACTAGCAACACTATTCTTAAGGTACGAGTGCATACACATAACGTGCGTACGCTTTTTTTATTATGAAAAACTATATTATTCAAATGATGTGTGTTTCGCCAACAAGGTGGTGGTTGAGTTTGGTAGAACACTTGCCTTGCAATAGCAAGGTCAAAGGTTCGAACCACACCGTGGCATTTTTCTTTCCACAATTTTGTAGAGGGGTGCTTTTCGTCCCGCCTATGCGTGGACGCGTTGTTCCTCTCTCGTGAAGTTGTTCTTCGTCCTACCTCTCCGTGGACGTGTTGTTCCTCCTTCTCGGAGGTGTTGTCCGTCCATTGTGGACGTGTTGTGCCCTGCTGTACAGGTGATGGTTGCTTCGCCAGTTTTCATGGATGCATGGAGGTTGGAGGTGCGTGTTCGTGGGTTTTCAAGATAAAGAGGTGCCTTATGGCCTGTGCTTCAGTGAACGATTCGAGTATCAATCTAGGTGGATGCCTTGCGTGGCCCTCCAAGTGATTCATATGTACCCGAGTTAAAAATACTCATGTAATATGTTCAAGTTGTATTCATGTAGTGCTTGAATTGTATGAGATGTAAAACCCACAATAAAAAAAAACTGATGTCTGTTTCATTTAACCGTTGCACTAAAAATGATAATGTAGGTTTCACAGATATATTCAGACGATTATGAAGCTTTGTCGAGCATGTGCGATGCTTAAATTATAGTATTTCAGAAATTCAGACTTTTGTCAAACACTTTTGAAGTTAGTATGTAATAAGTTACACTAATTTCATAGTTGATAAGTCGAGTTTTCCACTTATTAATAGCCGTTTTAACTATAATCTTGTTTCGTTTCCGGCTTTGTTTTGATGTTATTTGACCCTTAGGTCTACATTTCAGGAAAAAAACAACTCTCCATCAAATTCAAAACCTAGAAGCGAGGACTCGAAGAATAACCGAAGTTTAAGAGCAAAAAGTGAGCAAAGAGGCTCCCTCCGACCAATTCGGCAAAGTACCATGAACCAACCGGCCGGTTGGATGAGGAAGTCATTCTAAGTTGCTCTCGCATGCTCCGAGTCGGTCGGTTGGCCAACCAATCGGTCGGTTGGCCAACCAATCGGTCGGCTGAAGAAGTGTTATTCAAGGAACTTGCTCTCGCACAGAATGAACTGGTCGGTTCAAAGGATCAACCGGTCGGTTGAGCACATGGCATTCCACAGGAGACTCTCGCACGTTTTGAGTAAGTTGATTGGCCAACCAACTGGTCGGCTCATCCGTACCCTGCTCATCTAGGTACTCTTGCATGGTTTGAGTCGGTCGGTTGGCCTTGGAGAAAAACCAACCAACCGGCTAAATTCTACTCAAAAAATCAAAAGCCTAAGCCATCCAACCCACCGGTTGGATTTCGGACCCAAGTCACAGCCGACCGGTTGGAATTGCTAACTCAGAAATATTGACCTGAGGCTATAAATAGAAGAAGAGGGTTTTGACCAAGTGTGCTGGTTTTTGGGAAGAAAAGACTAGAGAAAAATGCTCAACCAAAGTCATCATCGAGGATTCAACCAAGGAAAGGAAGTGCAGATCCAAGGAGGAAAATTAGGCTTGATCATCCTATTTCTCCTAAATCCATCTTCTCTACTAGTTGTTTTCTTATGAATACTACTCTTGCTATGTTGTCTTACATGATGAGTGAGTAGTCCCTTTGTTTTGAGGGTTCTATTACCCTCCTTGGTACTCGATGATCATGTACACACATTTGATGCTATAATACATGGTGTTGAATTCATTTTCACTAAGAGCTTCAAGTTTGACATGTTACTAAGTGTTTGATGAAATGCCTAAGTGAGTTGTTTGTCTTAAAACTAAATCTATGACTTGAAAAAGCTTAATGATGGTTTAGATGTAGTGAAAATGATCATATCTAGTGTTCATGATAGTGAATACATGGATTGATGTTATTTAATGCTTCATGCCTATTTCACTTATTGACTTAGGAAAAAATTTCAAGTCAATAAGAGTAATAGAGTAAATCGATATCTTGAAAGAGTGAGCTTTTATTTGAGATAGCTTGACTAGGAATAGGTTCACATGAAAATTTATCTATCTTAGTCCAAGTTAGGTTTTAAACAATTTAACATGTTGTTATGTTTAGAAATTATGTATGTGATCGTTGGGGAATGCCAAGGAGAGGAGTAGTCCCTCGAAACGCCTTATAATTAAAGTTCATCCCCCTTAAAACCTTTGCATTGCTAGTGTTTTAAATTAACTCATCCATACTCAGATCGATAGAAGTAGCCAAGTAATAAATACAATTTCTCTTAGCGCATAATCACGTTTTGCTCCATTGGGTTCGACTTGGTCTTACAAATTACAAATTCCTTTGACAAGTGTTTTTATTACACCTTAAAAAGTATATACGAAAAATTGCAACATCAAAATGGCACCGTTGCCGGGGAGCAATGGTTAGATTATCCCTAGGATAGTTGTATGACACTTCGACTACTTCGTTTTATTTTTCTTGTCCTAGTTACTTGTGTTTATCATATTATCCTCACTTGTCTTCCCTGCTTTTCTCCTTGTAGGTGCATTTCTTTTATGCCACCTAAGACCAAGAAGCTTAACAAGATAGTGGATAGAGATTTGAACCAACCCATAAAGGATATCGTTGAGCCCCATTTCACAAGGAGTAAAGCAACTAAGTCAAAAGGATCATCTTTTAGCTCTCAAGAAAAACCCCATCAAGTCATGGCAAATAGAGACCTTCCACCTAGACCTCCCGCACCCGCCAACCCCATAATCCCTCCCCAAAATCCCATTATCCCTCAACAAAATCCCCTAGCCCCTCTCCCTTAAGGACGTAGAGCTCTCAAGGACTATGTAGCCCCCAATGCCTATGGGTACCACTCTCCAATTCTCGTCCCCGTGGTCGACAATCGTGATTTTGATTTGAAGACCTCTACAATCCAAATGGTTCAATCAAACCAATTCTCGGGATAAGATAACGAGGACACCCAACTGCCATTTGACCTCGTTCCTTGAGGTATGTGACACTTTTAAGATAAATGGAGCTTCAAGGGATGCTATACACTTGAGACTATTCCCTTTCTCACTCTCGGGAAAGCTAAAGATTGGTTTAGGAGCCAAAAAATGACAAAGTTTCACTACTTAGGAAGAACATCCAGCGGCATTCCTAAACAAGTATTTTCCTCCATCCAAGATGGCTCATATTAGAAGTCAATTGTGAACTTTCGACAAATGGATGGAGAGACACTCTACGAAGCTTGGGAGAGACACAAAGAGTACCAAAGGCATTGCCCACATCATAATCTAGATGCAGTCCTCTTATTTCATACCTTTTACAATGGAGTCGATAGCCCCTCGCGCCTTGCCCTTGATCAAGTTGCCGGAGGAGCTAAAATGGAGCTTGAGCCTACGGATGGGTATGAATTAATTGAAAAGATCACAAAGAACTACTTTATGTGGGCAAGCGAGAGAGGAAATCCGAGGAAACAAGGAGGAGGATTCAAAGTAAAAGCTACAAGTACAAGTGAATATGATTCATTGACTAAAATGTTGGGAAGCCTCTCGGAAAAGATTGATAGATTGCAACTCTCGACGAATGACCACTTAGTGACCCAAGGGTGTGAAATTTGCGAGGTGAACCAGCAAGACACCAACTCTTGCCCCTTGGTTCAACCAAATGATAGTCAAGTTGGATATGAAGCTAATTTCGTGGGAGGGAACCAAACAAGAGAGTTTGATGCTAGCTGTCTGATGGACCACAATTGTATGAATCATAAACACAGTTAAACCCACCAAATTAGACTGTTTGTCTATCTAACTTCGATGTTTTAGTCCCGATACATTTCTACAGGGTATTTCAGAGCTTAGAGAGAATACACGCTAAGGAAGAACTTTTAGCACAGAAAAGATATCAGGAGACAATCCAAGGTCAAGATCAGATGCTGAATGAAGAAATCTAAAGATCCTGACTTGGAATCATTCAAAACAAATCAAACCGAAGAGAAACCGAAGGCAATCCGGAGCTGGAATACACCGATAGTTTTGTGAAAACTGCACAAAACTCACAAGCCACTCTCCTCATGCCACCTAGCCGGCGGCTTTCTCCTCACATCTCCCCTCCTCCTCTCCCACACCACCACATGTCACATCCTCCTCCATCCACACCAAAAGCCGCCGGCGGCTTCCCTATTGCCCTCTCCCCTTGTGACACTTGCCCTCCTCTCCTTCTCCCCCCATCTCCACCCTTGGATGCACAAACACATGCCTCAATCCAAGCCCTCCATTTCCATCCTCCATGCCTATAAAAGGAAGCTCTCCTCCTCATTTCAATCCATCCCAAAATTGTGTAAAACACTTCTCTCTCTAAGTTTGTTACTTTGTAAAGTTTGGTTTTGATATCAATAAAAGTTCAGTTTGTTCTCAATTACTTTAGTTCGATCTTGAGTACTCCTGTTGGTTCTTGAGTACTCAAGTTTTCAGTTACAGTTCAAGAGTTACTCCTGTTTGTTCTTGAGTAATCTCTTTCTCTTCTCTCTTTGCTCCTGTTTGTTCTTGAGTATTCTTTTCCAAATCCCCAAGTATTTAGTTATGATGTCCAACTCTATGGATATTCGTAACTAAACTCTTCATTCGGTTGAAGGGGAGTTCTTGTTTTATAAAATGTTTTACTTCGTTTAGTTTCTTTTCTCTGTATTCAAAACTTGTTCTATGTGCCATTTATAAGGTCAGACTTTCCAAGGTTGAGTGGAAGCTACGAAAGGGCAAAACTCTTCTGTGGGAAGTCGTGAACATACTCGGGTAAGTGGATGCTACGAAAGGGCAAAGCTTATCTGAGGAGTTCGATCTATCTTTAAAACCATTTGGAAACTGGACCAAAGGGACCAAATGGGTGCACAAAAGGCTAAGATACTTCGAAAGGAGGAATTAGTCTGAAGTAGAACAAGGGTTTACAAACAGTGTGGCAAATTGAGCGCTACGAAAGGGCCTCGATACACGTTTGAATACTTAGAAGGGTTACTAAAAGAATGAACAGGATATAATACAAGGCCCCCCAAGACCGAATACTTCTCTCGCAATTACAAAACCCCCCTGTCTTTACTTTTATTGTTCAATCAACTGCAACCATCAACCGCTCACAATCCGGAGGACTTGCAATTCACGCATCACCCACTGTAAGTCTCCTTTGTATTTTCAGTATTTACTTTTCTGTAATTTACGTTTCAGCAATCAAATCCGCAACCAATCAAAAAGTCACGTAGTTGTTAGCACTAAAACCTCAACCAACTTAAAACACGCTCTCTCGCTAGACAAATCCCTTAAAAGAATAACCTATTCCCCTAATTCCCTTGGGTTCGACCCCTACTTACCAAGTACTACCCAGTAGTATAGTTGCGAGTAGCGGACTATTATAAATTTATTTGCACAAATCGCTCTGACGACAAGCGGTTCTGTCAAATTGGCGCCGTTGCCGGGGAATTAGCAAATGGATAGTTGTTCTTTTTTCTGTTGTACATAATTCACCATGTCATCTTACTACGGCAAAAAGCCTTGGTACGATGAGAAATGTTCCCCACCATCCTTCCAACATGAAATCCGCGAAAAGATCAACTACATTGAGCAATCCCGGGATGAAACATTGGATGAGTACTTACGGTACTTTGATTCCCTTGTGACAAGCTGCCCGCACCATGGATCCACTAACTACGATCTTATTCAAAGATTTCTCGGTGGAATGATACCACACGAGTGGGATAGGCTCAATGAGGCGGCAGGAGGCTCGATCTATGAGTTGACGATGAGTGCTCTTTGGGGCTTGATATATGATTTGGCCGAGGACTCAAGGCTCAGGCAAGAACAACACAATGCGCTTGAGGACATAATAAAAGAGTTGGCAGCTAGCAACCAACGGATAGACGAAAACCAAAGCCGGTCCTTGGAGGACGTAATGGAAGATTTGGCCGCGAGTTATGCGCAAATAGATGCAAGAATTCTGCAGAATCAAGCCGAGATGGCAAGGGCAGTAATGGATGTAGAGGCGGCTCTAAAGGAACCAACATTGGAGCCCACAAAGCTGACAGAGGATGAGGACGCATGGATAACTGAGGAAGAGCCTACATGGGATATCACTCCCGAGCCATCAGAAGACTTAGAGCCAGAAATCGATACAGTGTGGGACAAAGAAGAGCCTACATGGGATCTCACTCCCGAGCCATCCGAAGTGATGGACGAATCAGATACAGAAAGCATCGAGGAGGAATCTTCATGGGAACTCACTACCGAAGCGGACGAGGAAATCAAGCCCGGCCCATTCCTCACTATCAAAGCACCCGAGGCAGACCCGGTCCTCATTATCAATCTGTCCGAGAAAAACCTGGCCCTTGGGGTGGAAGTCCCCCAACTTGTCCCCTCGGGTTGTATAAGGATCACAACCCTTGAAGATGAAGTGATCATTGAAGAGGTGCAAGGCGAGTTGGAGGCAAGGCATGAGCCAAGAAACCAAACAATGAAGCACTCCCTCGCCACAAGCCAACCAAGCAGCCCTGAAAACTCACTCGTACTGAAACGACCATTCACCTCTGCCGCAAAGAAGAAGGCTTGCAAGGAGCATAACCCAGATGCCAACAGTTCATATACAAAGAAGCGACCAAGATATGGGCCAAAGGAATGGAAGCCCGGATGGAAAAACAAGAAAGCTCGGCTCAAGAAACCTGCGACTGTGGTAAAAGGTCCCTCGCCTTCTCAGAGACAATGGAAAGAGAAACCACCAGATCAATGGGAATAGAACCCGAGTACAACATCCGGCAAGAGGTCAGGAAGAAGCAACACAGGAACGGTGGCAAAGTTTGACCTGAGCCACCCATGGGACCCAAACCAATGAACCACAAACGAGGTATCGTCGAGCCAACGACGTTAAACAAGTGCACTGGTCGGGAGGTAACCCGACACTATCTTACTTTTCTGCACTTTTAATTTCTGTCATTTAAATTTCCAATAAGCGCTCTCACCCACTTTTTGTATAGAAGGAATATCTTTCATGTAGGAATTAAGTTTGGAGCAAGACCGGATCAGCCAGGCAGCTTCCGTGAATTTACCGGGCCTGCACTGAGAGTTCGAGGCCCCAGCCAGACTCCCTCGATTATCCAGCCTCATGCCATGTCATTTCCACGACACAGTAAAAGGGAGATCTGTTCTTCTTTTTTCTTAATGTCATTTCCTTCTTTTGTATATATTTGCATGACTTTTGAACTAAGGCACGCCTTCGTTCAAAAGTGTGGGGTGAGAACCATCTGCATGTTTTTCTTTTCTTTTTAAATAGTATCTTTTTGAAAATATGAACTTAAGAATGTGAAAAAGATAGATCATAATTCATGCATCAACCTTGTGAAAATGCAAACTGTTTAAAAACTTAGAATGTAACTTCTCATTTGTCTTTTGTGCTGAGATAAACTAGGGATGTGGAGTTGATAGAAATTGCCCTAGAGGGGCTTGGCAAGCACTTGAAGGATCAGATCAAACTATATGGTTTTCGAAGTCAGTGGAGGCTGCACTTCAGGTTTCAGTGAATAATTGAAGTCAACTCCGCCAGGAAGCATCTATGCAAAGGCGAGGACGGGAATCAGACCATCCTCTCTCTAGTCAAAATAGCCGAGAAAATAGATGAGCGACCCTCATCTTGACCCGTGCAAAACGACAAAGACGAGAGGAGCGGGGAGGTATTTCCATATGCTCGCGGGCGATGATTGGACCTCCCAAGAAGGCTTGAGAAAATGGACTAGCAAGTCACAAAGACGCAAAAAGCTCGAAGAAGCAAATCAAGAGGCCTCAGGCCCAAAATTGTGAAGGTTTTAACCGAACAAAAGTGAAGAACTCAAAGCGTCAAATCAAAGGCCAAAGGCCAATTCACTATAAAAGCAGTCCCTCGCCAAAAGTAATCAAAGTACTCAACTCACTGAAACCTGAATCGAATCACGTGCTAGAGAAAGCTACAAGAAAACCATATAGTGCGAGACGATCCCGAAGGTGTAGTCCAGGAGCCTGAAAAGGGCTATCTCCCGAAACATCCGAATTAATTTGCATCCCAGCACAAAGGTACAAGTATCAAGTTTCTTCTACTTATTTACGCAGTTTAATTTAGTAACAAGTAGTAATGCATGAATTAGGAAAAATCGAGTACCACAATCTTATTTTTATATTTTAACCAACTTACTTAGTAACGCCCTTATAAAGCATTGTTCGGGACGAACAACTAAAAGTGTGGGGTTATCTGATGGACCACAATTGTATGAATCATAAACACAGTTAAACCCACCAAATTAGACTGTTTGTCTATCTAACTTCGATGTTTTAGTCCCGATACATTTCTACAGGGTATTTCAGAGCTTAGAGAGAATACACGCTAAGGAAGAGCTTTTAGCACAGAAAAGATATCAGGAGACAATCCAAGGTCAAGATCAGACGCTGAATGAAGAAATCTAAAGATCCTGACTTGGAATCATTCAAAACAAATCAAACCGAAGAGAAATCGAAGGCAATCCGGAGCTGGAATACACCGATAGTTTTGTGAAAACTGCACAAAACTCACAAGCCACTCTCCTCATGCCACCTAGCCGGCGGCTTTCTCCTCACATCTCCCCTCCTCCTCTCCCACACCACCACATGTCACATCCTCCTCCATCCACACCAAAAGCCGCCGGCGGCTTCCCTATTGCCCTCTCCCCTTGTGACACTTGCCCTCCTCTCCTTCTCCCCCCATCTCCACCCTTGGATGCACAAACACATGCCTCAATCCAAGCCCTCCATTTCCATCCTCCATGCCTATAAAAGGAAGCTCTCCTCCTCATTTCAATCCATCCCAAAATTGTGTAAAACACTTCTCTCTCTAAGTTTGTTACTTTGTAAAGTTTGGTTTTGATATCAATAAAAGTTCAGTTTGTTCTCAAATACTTTAGTTCGATCTTGAGTACTCCTGTTGGTTCTTGAGTACTCAAGTTTTCAGTTACAGTTCAAGAGTTACTCCTGTTTGTTCTTGAGTAATCTCTTTCTCTTCTCTCTTTGCTCCTGTTTGTTCTTGAGTATTCTTTTCCAAATCCCCAAGTATTTAGTTATGATGTCCAACTCTATGGATATTCGTAACTAAACTCTTCATTCGGTTGAAGGGGAGTTCTTGTTTTATAAAATGTTTTACTTCGTTTAGTTTCTTTTCTCTGTATTCAAAACTTGTTCTATGTGCCATTTATAAGGTCAGACTTTCCAAGGTTGAGTGGAAGCTACGAAAGGGCAAAACTCTTCTGTGGGAAGTCGTGAACATACTCGGGTAAGTGGATGCTACGAAAGGGCAAAGCTTATCTGAGGAGTTCGATCTATCTTTAAAACCATTTGGAAACTGGACCAAAGGGACCAAATGGGTGCACAAAAGGCTAAGATACTTCGAAAGGAGGAATTAGTCTGAAGTAGAACAAGGGTTTACAAACAGTGTGGCAAATTGAGCGCTACGAAAGGGCCTCGATACACGTTTGAATACTTAGAAGGGTTACTAAAAGAATGAACAGGATATAATACAAGGCCCCCCAAGACCGAATACTTCTCTCGCAATTACAAAACCCCCCCGTCTTTACTTTTATTGTTCAATCAACTGCAACCATCAACCGCTCACAATCCGGAGGACTTGCAATTCACGCATCACCCACTGTAAGTCTCCTTTGTATTTTCAGTATTTACTTTTCTGTAATTTACGTTTCAGCAATCAAATCCGCAACCAATCAAAAAGTCACGTAGTTGTTAGCACTAAAACCTCAACCAACTTAAAACACGCTCTCTCGCTAGACAAATCCCTTAAAAGAATAACCTATTCCCCTAATTCCCTTGGGTTCGACCCCTACTTACCAAGTACTACCCAGTAGTATAGTTGCGAGTAGCGGACTATTATAAATTTATTTGCACAAATCGCTCTGACGACAAGCGGTTCTGTCACTGTCCCCAAGGCCAACACTCCCAATCCAATTACACCATGGCAAGGTTCTCATCGGCTTGGAAAAACCACCCAAACTTCTCATACAAGACCACAAATCCTACCCCTCCCAGTTTTGGACCTAAGCCCACTCCAAGTAACCAATCCTTCCAACCGAGAAACCAAATCCAACATAGGAATCATTCTCAAGGGGTAACTCTACTTCAAAGAAATCAACCCCAAAGGCCTTACCAACAAGTTAACCATCCTCCTCAACCATCAAATGAGCCCTCAAACTCGGATCCCTTCTTTGCCGCACGCCTTACCAACAAGTTAACCATCCTCCTCAGTTGAAGGAAATGAAACAATCCAATAAAAATTTGCATGCTCAAGTCAAGATGCTTGAGAACCAAGTAGCCCAATAAGTCGAGTCCTCTAATAGAGCACAAGGGAATTTACCGGCTAAACCCGATCCAAATCCTAGAGAGTATTGCAATGCGGTCAAATTGAGGAGTGGCAAGGAATCGGAGGATGTTCAATCAAAGAAAAAAAACAAGTTCCCTTTGCAAATGAAGGCCAAGCTAGTGCCGAAATTTAAGAATTAGATGAGGAGGTCCTTATACCTCCAACCAACAAGGAAAAAGAAGTGGAGAAGAGGAAAGAAGAACTGAAACCATATTCGCCTCCAATTCCCTTCCCACAAAGATTGAATAAAAAGAATAACGATAAGCAATTCTCTAAGTTTGCCGAGATGATGAGGAAACTTTATGTGACATTGCCTTTTACCGAGGTAATAACTCAAGCCCCATCTTATGCAAGATTTCTAAAAGACATTGTTACTTGTAGGAGAACAATTGAAGAGGTTGACTCGATATTCCTCAATGAAGAATGTAGCCCCATCTTCCAACCTAGCATGCCATCAAAGCTTGGAGATCTGGGTGGGTTTTCTATTTCATGTTATATCGTTGGTGTAAAAATTGAGTGTGATATGTGTGATTTGGGTGCTAGCATATCTTTGATGCCTTATTCATTATGCAAGAAATTGAACATTGGTGAACCTATGCCCACACAAATGACTTTGAGGCTCGCGGACCGCTCCTCAAGATTTTCCAAGGGAATTCTTAAGGATGTCCCGGTTAAAGTAAGGAATTTCAACGCTGCTGATGATTTTGTGGTGCTAGAAATGGAAGAGGGCACAAAGATTCCTATTCTTTTAGGAAGACCTTTCCTCTATACGGCGAGAGCTATATTTGACACAACTAAAGGTTCAATTACCATGAGAGTAGGTGATGAAGAGGTTGAATTTAATCTAGATAAAGCACGAAAAAGTCCTAATTCTACCATGAGTTGCAATTATATTGAACTCATTGATGGCTTTGAATTGCTTGATATACCTAACTTGCCTATGAATGATATTGACCTTGAGAATGAGCTCCCTAAGAATGATGATTGTTGGGCTATCTCAAATGATAATGGAGAAGAGGAACCTCACGTCGACAAAGGTAAGGAGTCTTGTTCGGTAGAGATAAAAACACTACCAACAAGCGTAAGGTACGAGTTCTTGGACCCAATTCTACTTTGCCCGTTATTGTAAATGCTTCATCGAATGAAATTGAGACTTTAAAATTGTTGGATGTGATTAGAATGTACAAAAGTGCTATTGGCTATTCGATTGATGATTTGAAGGGGATACGCCCTAATTTGTGCATGCATAGAATACATTTGGAAGATGACAGTGTACCCTCTAGAGAGCATGCTTGGAGGCTTAATCCTAATCTTGGTGAAATTGTTAAAAAGGAGATCCTAAAAATGTTTGATGCGAGAATCATTTTTCCCATAGCGGATTCAAAATTGGTGAGTCCCATTCATGTTGTACCTAAAAAGGGAGGTATAATGGTTGTTAAAAATGAGTTGATTCCCACTAGAACCGTCACCGGTTGGCAAATGTGCATTGACTTTAGAAAACTCAATAAGGCAACTAAGAAAGATCATTTCCCACTTCCTTTTATTGATCAAATGCTAGAAAGATTAGCTAATCATGAGTATTTTTGTTATCTTGATGGGCATGGTGGATTTTTCCAAATCCTTATACACCCACAAGATCAAGAAAACACCACGTTTACATGTCCCTATGGGACATTTGCCTACCGGTGAATGCCCATTGAACTTTGTAATGCGCCGGGCACATTTCAAAGATGCATGATGGCTATATTTTTGGAATTCATTGAGGACATAATGGAAGTGTTTATGGATTATTTTTTTGTCTATGGTTCTTCATTTGATGATTGTTTGGCTGATTCGGCTAAAGTCCTAAATAGATGTATTGAGACAAACCTTGTGCTAAATTGGAAAAAATGCCATTTTATGGTGCATGAAGGGATTGTGCTTGGGCATTTGGTTTCTAAGAGATGAATTGAGGTTTACAAAGCAAAGGTAGAAGTCATTGAGAAACTACCACCTCCTAGGGATGTTAAAAGGATAAGAAGCTTTCTAGGCCATGTGGATTTTGATAAAAGGTTTATCAAGGATTTCTAGAAAATTGCAAGACCTTTGGAAAACATATTGCGCAATGATACCAAATTCCTATTTGTTGAAGAGTGC
This sequence comes from Rhodiola kirilowii, assembly GCA_033675215.1. NCBI lineage: Eukaryota > Viridiplantae > Streptophyta > Magnoliopsida > Saxifragales > Crassulaceae > Rhodiola > Rhodiola kirilowii. The sequence continues at coordinate 33,218,758 of CM066201.1, forward strand.
TTATTGGCCTATGAGAAATTGAAGAAGGCATTGGTCTCGACTCCCATTATTCAACCTCCGAAATGGGATTGCCATTTGAGCTCATGTGTGATGCAAGCGATCACGCTATTGGGGCGGTCTTTGGACAAAGAGTGGACAAGAAACTCCATGCAATTTACTAAACTAGCAACGTTCTTAGTAGAGCTCAAACCAAAAAGGAGCTTCTTGTCATTGTGTATGCCTTTGACAAGTTTCGTCAATATCTAGTGGGCTCAAAGACCATAGTTTTCACCAACCATGCGGCAATTAAGTATCTCTTGTAAAAAACGGACTCCAAACCGAGACTCATAAGGTGGATTATTCCTACCCCAAGAATTTATCCTACTCATAAGTTGGATTATTCCTACTCATCAGGGAGTAGAAAATCTTGTCGTCGATCATTGACAGAACCGCTCGTCGTCAAAGCGATTGTGCAAATAAATTTATAATAGTCCGCTACTCGCAACTATACTACTGGGTAGTACTTGGTAAGTAGGGGTCGAACCCAAGGGAACTAGGGGAATAATTGTTCTTTGGGGGGGGGGGATTACGCAGCGTGGGAACGTGTTTAAGGTCGGTTGGTTGGTTTTAAAGCTACCAGCTATTTTGATTGGTTGATTGGTTGGTTGGTTGATTTTAATACTGGAAAGTAAATTACTATTTTAATGATTAAGAGAAATGTTCGGTTTCAGGGGACTTGTATTATATCCTGTTTATCATTGACCATTAGTGAATCATCTAAGTATTCAAACGGTGAATCGAGGCTAGTTACAGCTCAAGACTTGCAACACCGGTTTAAAGCAACTCCTGTTCTATTTCAGTCTAGCGCCAATACCCTAAGGTATGCTAGCCTGGGTGCATCCACCTGATCTCACAGTTACGCTCGACCAGATGGGATTTAGGATGAGTCGAACTCCTCAGATAGCTTTGCTTGTTACAGCTTCCATTACCTGAGTATGATCACGAATTCCCACAGAAGAGCTTTGCTTGTTACAGCATCCACTCAACCTTGGAAACTCTGACTATATATGGCACATAGAACAAGTTTTGAATACAAAGACTAAACACTAAGTTAATAGTCTTAAAACATTTTATAATACAAGTGCGCCCCTTAGACCGAACTACTAGTTTAGCTACTATTCATCGCGCTAAACATTATACTAAGGAATTAAAGACAACAGTTAAATAAATAAATACTAAGAGATACTTACAACCGTTGAAGCGCCAAGGGAGCTTTCCTTTATTTCCAAAGCAAAATTACAACTTACAAATATTACAACTTCTAGAGAGAGAAGTGAAATTGGATTTTGGTGTGTTGAAATGAGGAGGAAGCCTCCTTATATAGCCATGGGAGGAGGAGGAGATGGCTACAAGTGTTGCATTTTGATTGGAGGAAGAAATCAAGGGAGGAGATGGCCACATGTGGAGGAGGGAGAGGAGGCCGACGGCTTTTGGTGGAGGAGTATGGTGGTGCCAAGTGGAGGAAGGGGAGTGGTGGAGGAGGAGGAGGTGATAGCCACCGGTGGCCGGTCACCATGTGGGGAGGAGCTCCTCCCTTGGCCACCTCCTTGAGTGGTGGCCGGTCATCCTTGCCCAATGTGAGATTTGTACAGTTTTGTGCAGTCTTTTCACAAAACTGTCAATGTGTTTCTTCTCCGGGCTGTCTTGACTCCACTCCTGATTCCTCTGATTAATTTGTTATGGTCAATTCAACGTCAGGATCCTTGATATTTCTTCAGTCGGCATATGATCTTGACCTTGGATTGACTCTTGTTATCTTTTCAGCTTAAAATCCTCTCCTTAGCGTGTTTTCACTTCAGTCTCTAAAATGCCCTGTGGAAATATATCGGGACTAACACGTAGAAGTTAGATAGACAAACAGTCTAATTAAGGGGGTTTTACTGTGTTTCTGACTCGTATAACTTTGGTCCATCAATCATCTATCTAGACTTGAAGGAAATGAAGAGCTTGATAAAGACACTACCCTTGTTGATAACTCTTTCATTGGAGAGCAACTCATGAGTGTAGAAGCGGAGTCCCTCCCTTGGTACGCGGATTTGGTGAATTTTGTAGTATGTGGGATTATACCCCAATACTTGAATCATCATCGAAGGAGGAAATTTTTATCCGAGACAAAGAGATATTATTGGGATGAGCCATTCTTGTATAGGCTTTGCTGATGGAATATATAGGACTTGCATCGCCGAAGAGGAAATAAGGAATATCTTTTACCATTGTCGTTCTTTGCAATATGGAGGATATGGTAGTGAAGAAAAGACAGCGTCAAAGGTCCTATAAAGTGTATTGGCCTACCCTCTTTTGTGATGCTTATGAGTTTGTCAAAGCTTGTGACCAATGCCAAAGATCGGGATATATTTCCAAAAGACATGAAATGCCCCAAAGAAAGTATCCTATCTGTTGAAATATTTGATGTTTGGGGCATAGACTACATGGGTCCTTTCCCGTCTTCGTATGGAAATCAATATATCTTGGTCGCGGTTGATTATGTTTCCAAGTGGGTAGAAGCGATCGCCTCCCCTACTTGCAAGGTCGTCACAAACTTTTCAAGAGGATAATTTTTCTGAGATTCAAAGTTCCAAGAACCGTCATTAGTGATGGTGGTTCACACTTTAAGGAAAAACATATTGAAGCCTTACTTCGCAAGTATGGAGTAAGTCCCAAGGTTGCCACCCCATATCATCCACAAACGAGTGGACAAGTTGAGATCTCGAACCGAGAAATTAAGGACATTTTGGTGAAAATGGTCAGTAGCTCAAGCAAAGATTGGTCATCTGGCCTATCAAACCGCATACAAAACTCCAATTGGGATGTCTCTATATTGACTTATATATGGAAAACCATGTCATTTGCCGGTTGAATTGGAATACAAGGCCATGTGGGCAGTTAAATTTTTGAATATGGACTTGCAAACGGCAGGAGAAAATAGAATCCTTCAAATTCAAGAGTTAGAGGAAATAAGGAACGAGACATATGAGAGCGCTAGGATTTACGAAGAGAAAACAAAAAAATGGCATGACAAAAGAATCATTCGTCGTCAGTTCAAGAAAGAAGATAAGGTCTTGCTCTTCAATTCTAGGCTCAAGCTTTTTCCGAGAAAATTAAAGAGCCGATGAAGTGGTCCTTTCGTTGTCCACAAACCCTTTGAAGATGGCCATGTAGAGTTGATCAACAACGAAGGAGAAAACATCTAAGCGAACGGACAAAGGGTCAAACACTACTTTAGACAAACTTGGGATGAGCATGGTGCAAACTATTCTTTGACCAACCCATGAGAAGACTACAAATTCACTGGAGGAGGGATCTTAGCAAAAGACTCCTCAAGTGTGCTTCTCGATTAGAAGATGCGGCTCAGTCTTTGCCAAGATGTTAAACTAGGCCCTCTCAAGAGGTAACCCGTTGTGAGTGTTCATTCTTATGCTTAAATTCGACATGCTCGGTATGATACTTGTGAGTTATGAACTTGGGCTTGAATTCTTGAATGTTTTAAGAAGCATGAATAAGGATTTAGCATGTACGGTTTGCTTGCTAGACAAAAGGGTGAGTGCATGAGTAGCTTTGAGTACATGATTGGTTTCTTCATTGAAGATCTAGTTTGTAGTTGAAGGTTGATATGAATGTTGGAGTAGTTGGGGAATGCATGCCAAACTTGGTGAGTAGTTTGGCATGCATGCAAAGGAGTAAATTTTGGTCCTTACCTTTCCATGCACTTGTCACATCCATAGACTATCTTGAAAAATCACAAACCTTCAATACTCACTACCCCCACCCTATAGATACCTTGCTCCCCTCCTCATCAAGGTAAACCTATTGTCAAACATCCCTCTCCCTCTCTTGAAGATTGCCTCTTTAGCTACAATGTCAAGCCAAAATTCTGTCAACCAAGGTGGGCATGGGAGAAGGACAGCTGATTAACCATGACCGTGCCCTACACCCGCAACCCCACAATTGCATATCCACCCACGGATGATGTCTTTGCTTCCCTTGGCAACTAAGAAAAGGTGAAATTTGACCAAACTAGCTACCGCTCGGGAGACAAACCCACTCCTTACCCTAATCTAGATGACTTGCAAAGAGTGGGAATTTATAGGGATCTTTTCGAATCGCTTACGAGCTCTGGACTTTGGTTCCTTTTCCACAAGGACCCGGGTACCTATCCTCACATGGTCATGGAATTCATGGCCTCATTCAACGCAACTATGGATGACAATGTGGTAGCTCGGTCTTATGACTTCAAGATGGGAGGCATCCAATGGACACTCACGAGAGTTGAGGCTTTCAATTTCATGGGGCTATCAAGTCTAGGAGAAGCCATCACGTATAGTGACACCGCAAGGCATGAGTTTTGGTTGAGAATTGCCACATAATCTCCCGGAGGCATTAGTAACAAACCCCCATCGCATTTGATCATGAGCCCATACTGGATAATCCTTCACCGCATAGTGGCAACCATGATCAACGTTTGAGAAGGTGATGGGGAGGATGTCACCACAGAAGACATAGACATCTTCTCAACCATCCACGGGAACCGTGCCCCAAATTGGTTCACCATCCGCTCAAAGAGATTTACAAGGTATAGCTGCCCAAGCATGCGTCCAACCCTCAGGACGGGAGGTGGCTCCCTCATAACTAGAATAGCCCATGTAATTAGCTTTACTTTCAACCCCTCTCTTCATGGTTACCCAATGAAGGAAGTGATCAGCATTAGTGCTAAAGGAGAGGATGTTATCATGATCTCTTCATCATCCATAAGTGGTGACGGAAGCAATGGCTTTTGAACTTACGAAGTGGGAGTGGAGCCTAGAAGTCAAGATGTGACTTGACGCCGCCTTTATCTAGCTTATGGTGATGGTTGTTGGATGTGCTTTGTGGGTTTGCTTTTATGAGTGCTTGTGTGTTTTCGATTCGGTTTTGATGTGGGGTGCCTTGCATTGTACTTTGAATTTCTAATGAAGTGATTTTATGTGTTGAGAAGTGTGTTAATTTTTAAGTGTGAAGTTTTGGTTCTAGCTAAAATAATCGAGGAATCGTTGAGTTCAAAAACTTGGAAGAACAAAAAATGCAGAGTTCATCCGACCGGCTCGCCACACAGGAAAAATCTAGCCGACGGGTTCGCTTCCCATTGTATCTTGGTTGCTCTCGCTTGGTTTGAGTCGACCGACTCAAGTTTCCAGCCGACCGGCTCGTTACTTCTCCTCATTTCAAGCCCTCTCACTCAGTCCCAGTCGGTCGGCTGATTTGTCCAACCGACCGGCTCGCGTCTCCCTTGAACAACCCGTACTCTCGCACAATTTCAACCGGAGGGCTTGATTCCCAACCGACCGGTTCGAATTCTTTTAACCCAAAACCCCATTTCTCTTCTCGCTTCTCAAACGCGGCTCTCATTCCCCTCACCCGACCGTCCTCTAGCCGCCCGACCTCCATCCACCTGCTCCGCTAGTGATGAGTCGTATTTATACGACTCGTCGAACTAACTAATCTCATTTATTTTGACACTTTTATATGCGAATAGTTACTTTTTAATATAGTTTTGTATTTCATGTGTATCGGAGGCTCTAGGAGAATATACGTGCTTATACGCGCATTTTATGCGTTAATTCAGCACAATGGCAGATTAGACCTCTTATAATTCAACGTAGTGCTGGGAGCAAACGAGAGATTAGAAAAATACAAGCTACGTATCGTTGTGAAGCTGACTCGAAGTTCTACAACTCTTTTGTTTACACCCAGAGCAGACGAGGTCGTTTTGATTGTCAAACAGGAGTCGAAGTGAAGGGTCATAATCTGGCCGAGATTCCTATTGCAGCTTACACTTTAGATGCGCACTAAAATGCATCATGATGTCCATTTCTTGTTTTACTAGTTCTTGATCTTTATTCTACGAATTGAACTGTTAAGCTAAGTGTAAACTTTGCCGTAAAGCTTAATTTAACAACCAATTCCTATAGTTAATACTTGTTGGATACTTAACACCTAAACTCGGTAATACCTTTGCCGCATTATTGGGTTTAGGAGAACTAGAAGTCTAACACCTTTCCCGAGTTAGATGGTGGTTTATTACCTTTGCCGGGATACTTTAGGTTGTTACCTTTGCCGAAATAAACACACTTAGAAACTTTAAATATAATTATTAGCTATCAATGATAAACTTGACACAAGTAAAAACCCTAGGCAGAATTCTCTCTCTGATTGGAAAAATCTTTCTTTCGTAATTTTCCTTGTGCACTCTCAAAATTATTCACAACCCCTTTTTTAATTGTCTACAGATACAACTTCAACAACCAGCTCTCTTGGGTTCGATCCTACTTGTCGCTACACTGGTGTTTTGCAGGAAAAATAAAGTAAAATAAATTTGACAATCAGACAATGCGCTCAAATTTTGGCACCATTGCCGGGGAGCTGTGCTTCGGTGAAGTTGTTTTTCTTATTGTATTTTTTTCTACAAAAATTCAACATGTTATCTTATTGTAGTGGACCGACTTGCGACGACGAAGAAGAGGAGGAAGATGATGGCAGCGATGTAAAGTGTTGGATGATTAACCGCCTCTCCAAATTTAGAGGTGTCGTGGGAGAAAATCCTGTGACGCATGTGAAGGAGTTTCACTAAGCCTGTTGCGCTATGAAGCATAAAGAAGAATCATTGGAAAAGTTTAAGCTGAAAATCTTTTTCTTTTCTTTAACTAACTACGCAAGATCTTGGTATTTTTCATCATCTGCAGGCTGTAAAAGTACTTGGACCGACTACGAGCCCGATTTCTAGAAAAAATTTCTCCACCGTCCTTTCGATTTCAAACCCGCGAGAAAATTTCTACCATTCAGCAACTCCAAGGTGAAACATTATATGACTACTTGATGCGCTTCGAGGACCTTGCAGAGACTTGTCCGCATAATGGATTGACAAATTTATTTCTTATTGAAAGCTTTCTTGATGGGATGGTTCCACTAGAGCGTTGTATGCTTGATACTTCAGCAAGAGGCCCAATAATGAACTTACTCACTGATGAAATCTGGGACCTCATAGATGAGATGGCACAGAGATCCAGACGGAGTGAGATGCAAAAAGCCACTGATAAGTTACATACACAAGAAGTTGATTTAGTGTCGATCGTGCCCGACACCACATGCAGCTGCATAGTCACAAGATTACCCGCAACGGAATCTCAAGCATTAGATGTAGAGGATAACTCCATCGTCATCAACAAGTTGCACACAGAGAAAGAAATATTAATGCATGCGGTAATCTCTGAACCACCTCAAATTGTACAAATTTTTGATATACCTCTTCCACTTCTTGTGCAGGATGACATCATCCAAAATGATCATAAAGAGCCAGAAGAATCAGCTGAAGAAGGAGAACAAGGAGAAGATGAGAATAAATCCAGTCTAATAGTGTTAGTCACAAACGATGAGGAAATCATGTCCAATGAAGAAAACTCCACTCCTTGCCCTTGCACTGACTTGATTACCAAAAATTCTGAGGTAAGCACTGAATTTAATATAATGTTACATATGACCAATATGCCTCTTGTTCTGTATCTGCAGGATGGTGAAATTAAAAAAATTAAAAGAAAAAGCGTTTGGTTCACTTTACAATGTAGCTGCTAATATCCCATTGTGCAAGACTAGAAACTGGATGGCCAACTTCAAACTATCATTCAAAATAAAACGCATGAGTTGGAAGCACCTTACGGAGAAAAAACAAGCTAGGTCTTCCAAGAATGCTACCGAGACCTGACACATTTGAATGGAAACCATGAAGAGGCACATGCCTATTTTAAAAAACTTCCGACCTGCCTCGACGAATGAAGACTAGGGGAGTGTTGTTCATTTTTTCTTTCCCTTTTTATTGTGTCTGCATTGTCTGTTTTTGAACTAAAGTCGTCCCGTGAGGACACAACTTTGTTCAAAAGTGTGGGGTGGGAGAGTATGTCTGTCAGTTGTGTCAGCATATTTATTTTTCTGCATTTGTACCGTGTCTGCACGTTTCCTTTTGAAAACAATTGATGAAGATTAGTGGAATTTCTCTTTGTTCTTTGCATATTGCAGTATTGAATTATGAGTATGCAAAATTTATGATGCTAATTACATGTATTTTTCTTGCGAAAACTGATTTATATGATTACATGAGAATTTAATCCGTTACGTATCTTTTGAGTTGAAATAAACAGGGATGTGAAATTGATAGAAATGTCCTAGAGAGACTTGACAAGCATTCAAAGGACCGAGTTCTCAATCATATGGTTATATGGATTCAGTGGAGGCTATCACTTTGAGGTTTATGGATTAGAGTTTGCTCCATCATTGCAGCGTTTATGTAAGTAGGCAGGACGGGAAAACAGACCATCCTATCTCTAATCTGAAGTAACCGGGATAAGGTGGTGACCCCAATCTTGACTTGCGTCAAAAAGGACTACGATGAGAAAGAGCGGGACGGTATTTCCATATGCTAGAGGGCAATGATTGGACCGTCTTTGAAAAGAAAAGAAAAAAGGACGAGTAATTCACAATCAAGGAGTATAGCTCAAGAAAAAAAAGTCAGCCAAGTTGTGAAGTATCAAACAAACAAAAATGATGTATCGAGTGGAGACAAATCCTTCGGATTGACCAAAGCAAGAAAGTCAATACAAAAGTTGTCCAGAAAAAAAAGAGAGAAGAAGAACTAAAAGCCATCAAAGCTCGAATTAATCGCGTGTTAGAGAAAGCAATTAAGTGTAACCATATGACTAGGATTTGGGACGGAGAATGCAGATCATGGGTCCAAAGAGTACTATCTCCTATTCATCCAAAGTAATTTGAATTTCAGCTCAGAGGTAACAAGTATCGAGTTAATTCTTTGTCGAGCATATTGATGTGAGTAGCAATTGAGTTATGGATGGAAAAGCTAGTTTAGAATAGCATCTCGTACTCATGAGCATTTATCCAGGACGTTGTAGAAATTGTGATGTTATATTTTTTTCTTTAATGATTTGTTCTTGTTCGGGACAAAAAAGTTTAAGTGTGGGGTGATTTGATGAGTCGTATTTATACGACTCGTCAAACTAACTAATCACATTTATTTCGACACTTTTATATGCAAATTGTTACTTTTTAATATGGTTTTGCTTTTCAGATGTATCGGAGGCTCTAGGAGAAAATAAGTGCTTAAACGCGCATTTTATGCGTTAATTCACCGCAATGGCAGATTAGACCTCTGGAGCTTCAACCGAGTAATGGGAGCAAATGAGAGATTCTAAAAATACAAACTAGGTATCGTTGCAAAGCTGACTCAAAGCTCTACAACTCCTTAGTTCACATCGAGAGCAGATGAGGTCGTTTTGATAGTCGAAACGGGAGTGGAAGCGAAGTCTGATAATCTGGCCGAGATTCCCACTTGCAGCTTACACTTTCGACGTGCGCTAAAACGCATCGTGATGATAGCAACTATGATATTGATTTCTAAAAGCTCAAAATATCTTATTTCCTTGCTGGATAAGCAAAGAATATTAGGAGAATCAAAGTTCTTAATTTTTGGAAATTCTTAGGGAGTAAGAAATCAAGACTTGGAAGGAGATCCTCATCAAGATTCTACCAATGAAGATTTGGAAACCCTAGACACTATATAAGAAGCTCTCCCTACATTATCAAGATTAATTCAAGCATTCGATGACGACTCTGAGAAGATGAAGCTTGAAGCTTTCGACGAGAGAATAGAATTTCTACTACTTTTTCATTACGAATACTTTGTGTTTTCTTTCAATGAATATGAGTAGCTAAACTCTTATTTTAGCTTAGGATTTTTTTCTTGTGACAATATGTTATGAGATTCTTTACTTCATGCCTATTTCATGTGTTACTAGTTCTTGATCTTAATTCTACGAAATGAATTGTTAAGCTAAGTGGAAACTTTGCCGTAAAGCTTAGTTTAACAACCAATTCCTATAGTTAATACTTGTTGGATACTTTGCCATAAAGACAAGTAGTAACACCTAAACTCGGTAATACCTTTGCCGGATTATTGGGTTATGGAGAACTAGAAGTCTAACACCGTTGCCGGGTTAGATTGTGGTGTATCATCTTTGTCGGGATATTTTAGGTTATTACTGATGGACCATATTTATATGATTCATTAAGACAGTTAAACCCACCAAATTAGACTCTTTGTCTATTTAACTTTTGCTTGTTAGTTCCGATATTTATCTACAGGGTATTTTGAAGTCTAGAGACGATACGAGCTAAAAAGGAGTTTTAAAGCTGAAAATGAATTACAAGTCACTCCAGGACAGGACCAGATTCCGACTGTACAACTTTCATGAACCTGACATGGAATCGCGCAAAACAAGTCCAACCAAAGAGCAACAAGAGTCAGACCGGAGCTGAAAGGGAGCCGATGGCTTTTGTGAAAAGATCACAAAACTCACACTCACTCCCCTCTTGCCACATGGGCGGCGGCTCAAGCCATCCTCCTCTCCTCCCTTGCCATGTGGCCGCCGGCTAAGGGGAGGAATGACTCACCTCCGATGGCTTTTTGCTCCTCCACCCATCCCTTGCCATGTGTGAGCTCTTCTCCTCCCTTGTGACAAGTGTGTGGCTCACATCTTCTCCCCATGCCTATAAATAGAGACATCCCTTCCCTTTGTAAATCATCCACACATCCCACAATCTCATTCCAAACCATCATCCATAAGCTCTCACTTCTCTCTAGATTGTGGCACAATCCTTGTAACACTTTCCTTTGATATCAAAAACTTTAAGTTTGTTCTTGAGTACTCTTGTCGGTTCTTGAAGTACTCAAGCTTGTCTTTACTTTTCCTGTTCTTGAGTTTACTCCAGTCGGTTCTCGAGTATTCTCCTTTTGCTTTCCTGTCTTTACTTTCAAAAACTTTACTTTCCTGTCTTTTGAAAACCTTTACTTTCAAGCACTTAGCTATGATGTCCTCTTCCACGGATATTCGTAGCTAAACTCTTCATTCGGTTGAAGGGGAGTGCTTGTATCATACTATGTTTTAGACCCTTCTCTTAAATGCCTCTTTGTGTTCAAACCTTGTTCTATGTGCCACATATTAGGTTAGAACTTCCAAGGTTGAGTGGATGCTTTAACGGGCAAAGCTCTTCCGTGGGGTTCATGAACATACTCGGGTAAGTGGAGGCTTTAACGAGCAAAGCTTATCTGAGGAGTTCAACCTCTTTTAAAAAACCATTTGGTTGATCGTAACTGAAGATCAAATGGATGCGCATAAGGCTAAGATACTTCGAAAGGAGGAATTAGTCTAAATAGAACAAGTGTTCTAAAAGATGTGGCAAGTCATGTGCTAGAAATAGCCGTCATACATCTTTGAACACATAGTATGATCATTAGAGGTCAATGATAAACAGATTATGATACAAGGCCCCTAAAACCGAATCTTTCCTTTAATTGTAATATCACCTGTTACTTTACTTTCAGTCTCATATCAACTGCTTACTTTCAGTCCATATCATCTGCTTACTTTCAGCAAGCCTTGTCTTTCAAGCACTTTACTTTTACGCACTTACTTTCAGCAAGCCTTGTCCTTCAAGCACTTTACTTTTACGCACTTACTTTCAGCAAGCCTTATCCTTCAAGCACTTTACTTTCCAGCACTTTACTTTTCAGTATTTACTTTCAGTCCTGTATTTACTTTCTTTACTTTCAGTCATTTACTTTTCAGTACTAAAATCACAACCAACCCACGTTACTTTCAGTACTAAAATCACAACCAACCCCCAACTGTCTTATCTTCCATTTTCGAAAGAACAACTATCCACTAATTCCCTTGGGTTCGACCCCTACTTACCGCTTTACTACCCAATAGTAAAGTCACGAGTAGCGGACTTATAAATTAATTTTGTACACATTGCCTCGCGACAAGGCAGTGCTGTCTAATTGGCGCCGTTGCCAGGGAATTAGCAATCGGATAGTACTTCTTTTTTCTATTTTTTCCTTTTTGTTCATTTCATGATTCACGATTTCTTCATGGATGAATCGGTATCTCCCTCAGTTTGGAGGTGCTATCGGAGAAGACCCCGTGGAACATGAACAAATATTTTACTCCATCTGCGGCAGAATGAGGCCCAAGGATGAGTCGCTAGGAGGGTTTATGCTGAATTATTTTGAGTTTTCCTTAACTGACTCTGCACTCTCTTGGTATTACTCATCATATGCAGATTATGAAGGCTGTTATGGGGATCTACGAGCCGAATTTCTAAAAGAGTTTTCCCAATGATGGACCAAAGTTATACGAGTCAGAAACACAGTTAAACCCCCCAAATTAGACTATTTGTCTATCTAACTTCTACGTGTTAGTCCCGATATATTTCCACAGGGCATTTTAGAGACTGAAGTGAAAACACGCTAAGGAGAGGATTTTAAGCTGAAAAGATAACAAGAGTCAATCCAAGGTCAAGATCATATGCCGACTGAAGAAATATCAAGGATCCTGACGTTGAATTGACCATAACAAATTAATCAGAGGAATCAGGAGTGGAGTCAAGACAGCCCGGAAAAGAAACACATTGACAGTTTTGTGAAAAGACTGCACAAAACTGTACAAATCTCACATTGGGCAAGGATGACCGGCCACCACTCAAGGAGGTGGCCAAGGGAGGAGCTCCTCTCCCTTGGGCCACCGGCAACCGGCGGCTATGGGAGGAGGGATCGGCGGCTTTACTATTCCACCACATGTCACCTCCTCCTCCTCCTCCCTTCTCCTCCCTTGGATCAAATGCACATGTCCACCATCTCCACCACCCATCTCCTCCCCTTTTGGCTATAAAAGGAGGCCTCCTCCTCCTCATTTCAACACACAAAAATCCAATTTCACTTCTCTCTCTAGAAGTTGTAATATTTGTAAAGTTGTAATTTTGCTTTGGAAATAAAGGAAAGCTCCCTTGGCACTTCAACGGTTGTAAGTATCTCTTAGTATTTATTTATTTAACTGTTGTCTTTAATTCCTTAGTATAATGTTTAGCGCGATGAATAGTAGCTAAACTAGTAGTTCGGTCTAAGGGGCGCACTTGTATTATAAAATGTTTTAAGACTATTAACTTAGTGTCTAGTCTTAGTATTCAAAACTTGTTCTATGTGCCATATATAGTCAGAGTTTCCAAGGTTGAGTGGATGCTGTAACAAGCAAAGCTCTTCTGTGGGAATTCGTGATCATACTCAGGTAGTGGAAGCTGTAACAAGCAAAGCTATCTGAGGAGTTCGACTCATCCTAAATCCCATCTGGTCGAGCGTAACTGTGAGATCAGGTGGATGCACCCAGGCTAGCATACCTTAGGGTATTGGCGCTAGACTGAAATAGAACAGGAGTTGCTTTAAACCGGTGTTGCAAGTCTTGAGCTGTAACTAGCCTCGATTCACCGTTTGAATACTTAGATGATTCACTAATGGTCAATGATAAACAGGATATAATACAAGTCCCCTGAAACCGAACATTTCTCTTAATCATTAAAATAGTAATTTACTTTCCAGTATTAAAATCAACCAACCAACCAATCAATCAATCAAAATAGCTGGTAGCTTTAAAACCAACCAACCGACCTTAAACTCGTTCCCACGCTGCGTAATCGCCCCCCCGAAGAACAATTATTCCCCTAGTTCCCTTGGGTTCGACCCCTACTTACCAAGTACTACCCAGTAGTATAGTTGCGAGTAGCGGACTATTATAAATTTATTTGCACAATCGCTTTGACGAAGAGCGGTTCTGTCAAATTGGTGCCATTGCCGGGGAACTAGTCATCGGATAACTGTTCTTCCCTCCCCTTTCGTTTTCTTTCTTTTTCATATGTCATTACCCGTTACGCATGCATGGACAACGCGATTTCTGCCCTTGTTCGGAGGAACGGAGGGAGAAGACCCTGTACAGCACTGCCGAAACTTCCACCAAGTCTGCCACAACATAAAACCTGAAAACGAAGTGTTAGAAGAATTTAAGCTGAAATGCTTTAAATTCTCTCTAACAGACTTCGCCACGATATGGTACTACACATCCACCACTTGCAGTGCAGAACGTTTCGTAGACCTCTGCGTTCCGTTCCTGAAAGAATTCTCCCCACCTTCCTTACGCCAAGAAACCCGCGAGAAGATCCTGAACCTTCAACAATCCCGGGATGAAACTTTGGACGAATACTACATAAAATTCGATGCCATCGTCTCAAGCTGCCCGCACCATGGATTTACGAAGAAAATTCTTCTCCAAAAATTTCTTCGTGGGATGAGGTCCGAAGAGCTGGGAAGAGTCAACGAAGCTATGAGAAGGTCTGCCGCAAACCTCACCATTGCAGACATGTGGTACCTGATAACTGGCCTAGCCGCAGTCACAAGATGAGTTCCCTACACTGACGAGGAAATGCAGACAGAAGAAGCTGACCCTGAGGCTGACAAAGAAGAAACCACCGAGCCGTCAGAAGAGACTCCTGAATCATCCGAGGAATCAGACATGGAAAGCACCGGAAGCAACGAAGTAGAAGTCCAGAATACCACCGACGAACTGCCTATTCCATACCCGACTATCATTACCCAAGCAGCTGAGACTATCTACGATCAATTCTTCACGAACCAACATTACGAGGCAGAACCGAGCCTCATGAGGCCTTCCCGACTTTTCCCCTTAATTAATGAGCAAGTCGCCGCGAACTATGCGATCCAAGAAGAAGCTCAAAGGAGAATGGGAAAAGGGCCTGAGCAGAATGACTCCTACATGGAGCACGCTTTCGCCATGACTGGACAAGGCAGCCCTAAACAGGAGAACACCCAGTTCAAAAAGCTGATAGTGAAAGGTCTCCCGCCTTCTCAGAGACGTTGGAAGGAGATACCATCAGAACTGGACCCAAACCTGTCATCTGCTAAAAAATCAGGAAGACTCACCGCAAGAATCAAAGTCGGTGGAATCAAGAAGTTTGACCTCAGCCACCCATGGGACCCAAACCAATGAACCACAAACGAGGTATCGTCGAGCCAACGACGTTAAACAAGTGCACTGGTCGGGAGGTAACCCGACACTATCTTACTTTTCCGCACTTTTATTTCTGTCATTTAAATTCAGTATTTAGTTTTAAGCTTGCATGACTTTTGAACTAAGGCACGTCTTCGTTCAAAAGTGGGGGGTGAGAACCACCTATGTACATAAATAACATGCATCTGTTTTTCTTTTTCTTAATAAGTACCTTTTTGAAAATATGAACTTAAGAATGTGAAAAAGATAAATCATAATTCATGCATTAACCTTGTGAAAATTCAACTGTTTAAAAACTTAGAATGTAACTTTCCATTTGTCCTTTGTGCTGAGATTACTAGGGACGTGGAGTTGATATAAACTGCCCTAGAGAGGCTTGGAAAGCAATCAAAGGATCAGATCAAACTATATGGTTTTCGAAGTCAGTGGAGGTTGCACTTCGGGTTTTCAGTGAATAATTGAAGTCAACTCCGCCATGAAGCATCTATGCAAAGGCGAGGACGGGAATCAGACCGTCCTCTCTCTAGTCAAAATAGCCGAGAAAATAGATGGGCGACCCTCATATTGACCCGTGCAAAACGACAAAGACGAGAGGAGCGGGGAGGTATTTCCTTAGGCTTGCGGGCGATGATTGGACCTCCCAAAAAGGCTCGAGAAAATGGACTAGCAATCACAAAAAGGCGAAAAGCTCAATGAAGCAAATCAAAAGAGGCCAAAGGCCCAAAATTGTGAAGGTTTTAACCGAGCAAAAGTGAAGCACTCAAAAAAGTCAAATCAAAGGCCAAAGGCCGATTCACTACAACAAAAAAGCAGTCCCTCGCCAAAGAATAAAATCAAAAAGGCTCAACTCACTGAAACCCGAATCGAATCACGTGCTAGAGAAAGCTACCAGAAAACCATATAGTAAGAGACGATCCCAAGATTGCAGTCCAGGAGCCTAAAAAGGGCTATCTCCCGAGACATCCAATATAATTTGCATCTCAGCACGGAGGTACAAGTATTAAGTTTCTTCTATTTATTTACGCAGTTTAATTTGGTAATAAGTAAGCAATGCATGAATTAGGATAGATCGAGTACCACAGTCTAATTTTCATATTCCAAAGCCAAACTTAGAACTTACGCCCTTTAATAGCATTGTTCGGGACGAACAACTAAAAGTGGGGGGTAATCTGATGGACCAAAGTTATACGAGTCAGAAACACAGTTAAACCCCCCAAATTAGACTGTTTGTCTATCTAACTTCTACGTGTTAGTCCCGATATATTTCCACAGGGCATTTTAGAGACTGAAGTGAAAACACGCTAAGGAGAGGATTTTAAGCTGAAAAGATAACAAGAGTCAATCCAAGGTCAAGATCATATGCCGACTGAAGAAATATCAAGGATCCTGACGTTGAATTGACCATAACAAATTAATCAGAGGAATCAGGAGTGGAGTCAAGATAGCCCGGAGAAGAAACACATTGACAGTTTTGTGAAAAGACTGCACAAAACTGTACAAATCTCACATTGGGCAAGGATGACCGGCCACCACTCAAGGAGGTGGCCAAGGGAGGAGCTCCTCCCCCTTGGGCCACCGGCAACCGGCGGCTATGGGAGGAGGGACCGGTGGCTTTAATATTCCGCCACATGTCACCTCCTCCTCCTCCTCCCTTCTCCTCCCTTGGATCAAATGCACATGTCCACCATCTCCACCACCCATCTCCTCCCATTTTGGCTATAAAAGGAGGCCTCCTCCTCCTCATTTCAACACACAAAAATCCAATTTCACTTCTCTCTCTAGAAGTTGTAATATTTGTAAAGTTGTAATTTTGCTTTGGAAATAAAGGAAAGCTCCCTTAGCGCTTCAACGGTTGTAAGTATCTCTTAGTATTTATTTATTTAACTGTTGTCTTTAATTCCTTAGTATAATGTTTAGCGCGATGAATAGTAGCTAAACTAGTAGTTCGGTCTAAGGGGCGCACTTGTATTATAAAATGTTTTAAGACTATTAACTTAGTGTCTAGTCTTAGTATTCAAAACTTGTTCTATGTGCCATATATAGTCAGAGTTTCCAAGGTTGAGTGGATGCTGTAACAAGCAAAGCTCTTCTGTGGGAATTCGTGATCATACTCAGGTAGTGGAAGCTGTAACAAGCAAAGCTATCTGAGGAGTTCGACTCATCCTAAATCCCATCTGGTCGAGCGTAACTGTGAGATCAGGTGGATGCACCCAGGCTAGCATACCTTAGGGTATTGGCGCTAGACTGAAATAGAACAGGAGTTGCTTTAAACCGGTGTTGCAAGTCTTGAGCTGTAACTAGCCTCGATTCACCATTTGAATACTTAGATGATTCACTAATGGTCAATGATAAACAGGATATAATACAAGTCCCCTGAAACCGAACATTTCTCTTAATCATTAAAATAGTAATTTACTTTCCAGTATTAAAATCAACCAACCAACCAATCAATCAATCAAAATAGCTGGTAGCTTTAAAACCAACCAACCGACCTTAAACACGTTCCCACGCTGCGTAATCCCCCCCCGAAGAACAATTATTCCCCTAGTTCCCTTGGGTTCGACCCCTACTTACCAAGTACTACCCAGTAGTATAGTTGCGAGTAGCGGACTATTATAAATTTATTTGCACAATCGCTTTGACGACGAGCGGTTCTGTTACCCTATCAAATTATGGCACCGATCCCTGTCAAAGAGCCCAACCATCCTTTCGACTTGAAGTCCGCAAGAAGATCAGCACCCTCAAGCAATCCCGGGACGAAACTTTGGACGAGTACTTATCGTACTTCGATTCCATTGTGGCGAGCTGCCCGCACCATGAATTCACAAACGTGTTCCTTCTTCAAAGGTTTCTTGGCGGAATGCTGCCGCATGAGTGGAAAAGGCTCAATGTTACAGTGGGAGGCTCGGTCATGAAGTTAACAGTGACGGAAATCTGGGCCGTCATAGATGATTTGGCAGAGAGCTCAAAACGAGGGCCGATGCACCAAATTGATAATAAAGCGCTAATGGTGGAAGAGGACTCAGTGCAAAACGAGCCCAGCACCACACCCATTGCAAGCTTGCCCGCGGCAAACTCGGAAGAAGACATCACTACAAGGGCAGTAATGGACGTGGAGGCGGCTCTAAAGGAGCCAACATTGGAGCCCACTGAGCCAACAGAGGATGAGGACCTATGGATGACTGAAGAAGAGCCGGCCGAGCCACTCAAACTGGTCCTCACTCCCGAAGCGGCCGAGGAAATGAAGCCAGGCCCGGTCCTTGCACTCGGAGCACCTGAGACATGCCCGGACCTCACTATCGAAGCACCTGAGGCAGACCCGGTCCTCAATACCAACCTATCCGAGAAAGAACCAGCTCTTGTGATGGAAGTCCCCCAACTTGTCCCCTCAGTTTGTATGCGGATCACAGCCCCTAAAGATAAAGTAATCAATGAGGAGGTGCAAGGCGAGTTGGAAGCGGGACAAAGGCAAGAAAAGCCAACAATAGAGCACTCTCTCGCCACGAGCCAACCAAACAGCCCTCGAAACTCACTCATGCTGAAACAGCCATTCACCTCTGCCGGAACGAAGAGGGCTAGTGAAGAGAACAACCTGGATGCCAACCGTCCATACACTAAGAAGCAACAAGGACATTGCCCGGTGAAATGGGAGCCCGGATGGAGAAACAAGAAAGCTCGACTCAAAGGACCAGCAGCTATGGTCAAGGGTCCCTCACCTTCTCAAAGGTATTGGAAGAAGAAACCACCGGAACAATGGAGTCCTGACCCGAGCACATCATCTCACAAGAAATCGGGGAGAGTCAAGGCAAGAATAAAAGTAGGCGCTCCGCAACACTACAACCTAAGCTACCCATGCGATCCCACCTTATGATCCAGGAATGAGGTATCGTCGAGCTAACGACGTTAAACAAATGCACTGGTCGGGAGGTAACCCGACATCTATCTTACATTCAGTCATTTAATTTCAGTCATTTAGTTTTTTGCCCTAAGTCATTCTCACCTTGCCTGTATATATTTTCTTGCAATTAACATTTGAACTAAGTTGTGCTGTGAGGCACGCCTTCGTTCAAAAGTGTGGGGTGAGAACCATCTTTGTACATAGTTAGTTAACATGTTTTTTCTTTTCCTTTTCCCTTAATATTATCTTTTTGAAAATATGAACTTCAGAATGTGAAAAAGATAGATCTAAATTCATGCATTTACCTTGTGAAATCTCAACTGTTTAAAAACTTAAAATGTAACTTCTCATTTGTCCCTTTGTGCTAAGATATACAGGGGATGTGGAGTTGATATAAATTGCCCTAGAGAGGCTTGGCAAGCAATCGAAGGACTGAATTTCACTATATGGTTTACGAAGTCAGTGGAGGCTGCATTTCGGGTTTCAAAGAAGATTAGAGTCATTTCCGCCGTGCAGCGTTTATGCAATAGGCGAGACGGGAATCAAACCGTCCTATCTCTAGTCAGAGTAGCCGGGAAAATAGATGAGCGACCCTCATCTTGACCCGCGCGAAACGGCAAGGATGAGAAAGAGCGGGGAGGTATTTCGATATGCTCTCGGGCGACGATTGGACCTCCCAAAGAAAGGTTGAGAAAATGGACTAGCAAGTCACAAAGAAGCAAAAGCTCAAAGAAGCTAATCAAAGGCCAAAATTCAAAATTGTGAAGGTTTTAACCGAACAAAAGTGAAAAAACTCCAATTCAACATCAAAGGCCAAAGGCCAAAGGACGATTCACTTCAGATGCTGTCCCTCACCAAAAAGAAATCAAAATGCTCAACTCAGCGAAACCCGAATCAAATCATGTGCTAGAAAAAGCGACAAGTTAACCATATAGTGCGAGTCGGTTCAGAGAATGCAGTCCAGGAGCCTGAAAAGGGCTATCTCCCGAAACATCCAAATTAATTTGCATCTCAGCTCGAAGGTACAAGTATCAAGTTTCTTCTAAGTATTTACACGGTTTAGTTTGGTAATAAGTAAGTAATGCATGAATAGGATAAATCTAGTTCTATATTCTCACTTTCCTATTTGAAGTTTTTACTTGGATTGTGTGCACACCTCTTAAAAGCATTGTTCGGGACGAACAACTAAAAGTGTGGGGTGATCTGATGGACCATATTTATATGATTCATTAAGATAGTTAAACCCACCAAATTAGACTCTTTGTCTATTTAACTTTTGCTTGTTAGTTCCGATATTTATCTACAGGGTATTTTGAAGTCTAGAGACGATACGAGCTAAAAACGAGTTTTAAAGCTGAAAATGAATTACAAGTCACTCCAGGACACGACCAGATTTCGACTGTACAACTTTCATGAACCTGACATGAAATCACGCAAAACAAGTCCAACCAAAGAGCAACTAGAGTCAGACCGGAGCTGAAAGGGAGCCGATGGCTTTTGTGAAAAGATCACAAAACTCACACTCACTCCGCTCTTGCCACATGGGCGGCGGCTCAAGCCATCCTCCTATCCTCCCTTGCCATGTGGCCGGCGGCTAAGGGGAGGAATGACTCACCTCCGATGGCTTTTTGCTCCTCCACCCATCCCTTGCCATGTGTGAGCTCTTCTCCTCCCTTGTGACAAGTGTGTGGCTCACATCTTCTCCCCATGCCTATAAATAGAGACATCCCTTCCCTTAGTAAATCATCCACACATCCCACAATCTCATTCCAAACCATCATCCATAAGCTCTCACTTCTCTCTAGATTGTGGCACAATCCTTGTAACACTTTCCTTTGATATCAAAAGCTTTAAGTTTATTCTTGAGTACTCTTGTCGGTTCTTGAAGTACTCAAGCTTGTCTTTACTTTTCCTGTTCTTGAGTTTACTCTTGTCGGTTCTCGAGTATTCTCCTTTTACTTTCCTGTCTTTACTTTCAAAAACTTTACTTTCCTGTCTTTTGAAAACCTTTAATTTCAAGCACTTAGCTATGATGTCCTCTTCCATGGATATTCGTAGCTAAACTCTTCATTCGGTTGAAGGGGAGTGCTTGTATCATACTATGTTTTAGACCCTTCTCTTAAATGCCTCTTTGTGTTCAAAACTTGTTCTATGTGCCACATATTAGGTTAGAACTTCCAAGGTTAAGTGGATGCTTTAACGGGCAAAGCTCTTCTGTGGGTTCGTGGACATACTCGGGTAAGTGGAGGCTTTAACGAGGAAAGCTTATCTGAGGAGTTCAACCTCTTTTGAAAAACCATTTGGTTGATCGTAACTGAAGATCAAATGGATGCACATAAGGCTAAGATACTTTGAAAGGAGGAATTGGTCTAAATAGAACAAGTGTTCTAAATGATGTGGCAAGTCATGTGCTAGAAATAGTCGTGATACATCTTTGAACACATAGTATGATCATTAGAGGTCAATGATAAACAGATTATGATACAAGGCCCCTAAAACCGAATCTTTCCTTTAATTGTAATATCACCTGTTACTTTACTTTCAGTCTCATATCAACTGCTTACTTTCAGTCCATATCAACTGCTTACTTTCAGCAAGCCTTGTCCTGCAAGCACTTTACTTTTACGCACTTACTTTCAGCAAGCCTTGTCCTTCAAGCACTTTACTTTTACGCACTTACTTTCAGCAAGCCTTGTCCTTCAAGCACTTTACTTTCTAGCACTTTACTTTTCAGTATTTACTTTCAGTCCTGTATTTACTTTCTTTACTTTCAGTCATTTACTTTTTAGTACTAAAATCACAACCAACCCACGTTACTTTCAGTACTAAAATCACAACCAACCCCCAACTGTCTTATCTTCCATTTTCGAAAGAACAACTACCCACTAATTCCCTTGGGTTCGACCCCTACTTTCCGCTTTACTACCAAATAGTAAAGTTACGAGTAGCGGACTTATAAATTAATTTTGTGCACATTGCCTCGCGACAAGGCAGTGCTGTCAATTACCTTTGTCGGAATAACCACACTTAGAAACTTGAAATATGATTATTAAGTGCCAATGACGAACATGTCACAAGTAAAAACCCTAGGCTGCATTTTTTCTGATTGGAAAAATTGTGTTTTCGTATTTTTCCTTGTGGACTCTCAAAATCACCCACAACCCCCTTTTTTTTATTGTCTACATATACAACTTAACCAACCAGCTCACTTGGGTTCGACCCTGCTTGCCGCTACATTAGTATTTTGCAAGAAAAATTAATTAAATTAAATTTGACGCGTCAGACGACTTGCGTCAGCTAGCCGCTCCTCCGTTCGCTCTCGCCCAGTCGTGCAACCGCCTGTAATCACCACCCACATCTCAAATCTCCAAACCCCCATTCCGCCACCACATAGCCGTAATCCGAAATCCATCTAACCTCCATCGAATTCAACCATTCCACCATTCAATCTACTCCATATCCCAACACAAACAAACCCCAAGCATCAATTTTGTGCCCTAGAGTGATTTGCCCAAACCCCAAAAGTGTCCGTAACCCTAAATCCAAAATTTCCATCCCAAATTTCCATTACCTTATTTGATTCATCATGCCTAAGGACGCCTCTTCATCAAAATCAAAGTCGAAAGCTCCAATTCAAGAGTAGTCTGATTGGGAAAAATATGAAAGTGACGAAGATGCTAGGCTTACTCTAACTCGAAAGAGGAAGACAATTAGAGCTACTCTAAGGGACCCTAGCTCATCGCCTAGTGAAGATTTAGAGCAACCACTTCCCTCTCCTAGCCCTCCTCCCAAGAAGAAGAGTAAATCTTCAAATGGCGCAACTTCTTCCAAGGCCAATAAATCAAAGAAAACTAAGGATTCGGCGCCCACTACCACTTGAGCACTTGTGCCCATTGAACCGAGTGATGCCCCATTGACCTCTCAATTACTATTACCCCCACCTTATCCACTCTCAGAGCCGCTCACATTTAAGGACGAGAAGTACACAAAGAGGCTTGAGTACATCACACGAAAGAGGAAGAAAGCCCTGGCAATTCTCTACCCCGATATGAGAGTTATTGGAGACCTTGGCGTTGCTAATGAAGTACGTGCCAAATTTCATCGAAGTGTGCTTGATTTTCTATTTTTTGGATGATTCGGGGTCCTACCAAAGAGTGGTAGAGGAGTTTGTGTGTTATTTTGAAACAGTTAGAGAGGATGATTAGGTGTCATATTGGAAATTTGTGTTGGGCAGGAGGGAGTTCGAAATAAATCAAAGGTGATTCGGGAGTGGCTTTGTTTCCCTCGCCATGGTGTGAGTGTGGGCAAGTTCAATGAGCATGAACGAAGTAGATTTTGGAAGGAAATTTCAGGGCATCAAGAGTGCTATATATCTTCTTATAACTCCTCCGCCATCATATATCCGATGTGGAAGGTGATTCACCATATTATGAGCATAGGGATAAACACTAGGAAGGAGAAAGCTCGAGCGGTGACTATTCCCGATATTGAGAGGATGATGGCTATTAACCATGGGTATATTCTTGATTGGATTGATATCCTCACTTCTAGATTCGAGAGTTATGTGGAGGAAAGTTCGAGGAATAGTGCACTTGGAGGAGGATCCTTGATCACTTAGGTTGCTATGAAGTGTAACTTCACATTTGGCCATGAGGGGTGCCCTGAGCCAACCAAGAAGGTCCTTGATGTGCCTACCAAGAAGCGTATGCATCTCCTTAAGACGGATGGAGTTACTTGGGAGGAAGGCAACGAATCCCACAAAAATGAATTTCTGGACAAGACCAAAGAACGAAGAGCGTCTTTCAAGGTAAAGAACTACCTCTATAGCCTCAATAACCTCACACCATCCCCTCCTTCCTCTCCCATTCCTTCCCCTCCCACCACCACTGAGAACGAGGACCCTACTTCCGAGGACTTAGCCATTGATGGACATGCAGTTGAGAGTGCACCGCACGATAGAGAGGGTTGGACCGCATGGCGTGAGAGGATCTCTTCAGAGATAGCAGATTTGAGGGGAGGACTCAGTAGTCTTATGGACTTTATGCATCAAGAGGCATTGCGTGCTTGTCAGGAGTCTAACTGGATACGTACTACCTTGCTCTCCATGATCTGAGACTCGAGTATTCCAAAGACTAGTGTTCCTCAAGTTGACCAGGGATCTTCTATCCCCCGCACTGCTTCTTCCATGCCCTCCACTCCCTCCACTAGAGCTGAGGAAGCAGGCCCTCCACTCCTTCCACTTCCTTGCCGTCAGGTTCCACTCATCATTACAGAGGTTGATGAGGGAGTCACGGCTAGAGTTGAGGATGATAGAGAGGCCATTTCGGGAGGAGATGACACCACCTCTTAGACATATGTTACCCTTTTGATTATTCATGCTCTCATGCTTTGATGTTTTGGTGTTTATGGATGTTCAGTCGCCTTTGGGCGCAATTTTGAATGTTATTTATCATTTAGGTTCTAAAAGTCATCATTGGGCGCCTTTTGGATGACTTACTCTTGCCTTGTCCTTATTTGATTATTTCACGCTAATGCCATTGAAGTTGTTTTACCATTTGTGTACCTTTAGCCCTACATGACGTATACGACTTCATCTATGCGAATTCACCTTCTTTGACTACAAATGCAACCAAAGGACTATTTCTAATCCCAAGAGTTAAATCATTGGATTAGAACACATTCTACAAACGAGGGGAGTTCCTATGCGCCTTTGCCTTTATTTTATCATTCTTTGCGCTTGGGGACAGATCAGTCAATATTTCGACTAATTATTCGCTACATTCAAAGAAGGATAACACTTTTTCGCCTGGCAAATTGTCTATATTTGATGTCTTTCTCTAGTGTTTCAGGTAAAATAGACATATCATCGCTCCTTGGAGCCAAAGTGTTGAAAGAACGGAAAGATCGATCGAAAAAGGCCAAAAATAGAAGCTGTGCCAGGACAACCCGTGACAGCCGTGACACATAGACAGTCACGGGTGTAACGTCACCTGTTTACCCCTGAGATGTCAAGGATGCCCATGACAGATTGTTGATGTCGTTACACCTTGGATTGTCACGGGTGTAACGGCATGTCTATTCCCCCGAGATTTTGGCTGAAGCCGTGACAACCGTGACACACCCGGCTGTCACGGGTGTCACGGGACCATCGACTGGCAGTTTACAAATTGTTCTCAAAAATCAATCTTGGGCTTTTCAGCCTTTTTAGACAATTTATATAAGGAAACACAACCAGAATTTCCGGGTGTGCTTATTTTGGAGTAAAGAAACCCTAGCTTGGAGAAGAGACAACAATTCATCGTGAGAGATTCGACGAGCCACCGCGTCTTTACGGTTTACTCGTTCCTTATTTCTCTATACGCTATCTTTGGTAAATCGCCATGAATAGCGAGTAGTCTTTTTTATTCTGGGATCCTAAGGATCCCGTGCTATGTAACCCTAACTCTCATGTGATCAGTTAAAGTTGTTATTTATGCGATTCGAATATTCAATTTCACTGTGTGCTTAATTTTATCGTTCTATGCAAGTATTTACATCAAAGGGTATGTTTGCATGCTAGAACATATTTAGGTTAATTACCGAAAGATGGATGGGTCCTAGGTATTAATCGGATTACATGAAATTGATATTAGGTCATGCTTACATGAATTAATAGGAAAACCTTTAGTTTAATAAATCGAGATCGTTGATAATCTGTGGATGGACGGCGTTCAACGATTGAGATTAATATAGACAATGATCTGTGGATGGGCGGCTTGTCTAGTGTTATTTTGGTTTGATTCCATATTCGATAGCATGAATAATTTACGTAACATGATTGCATGATTAGTGGGGTTATCACGGGTGAAGTATGGATTCTGGAATTCTTTCTCTGATAAGTACAAACCATTTAATTTTCTGTTATTTAATTTCTGCAATTTTCATGACAACAAAACCGTTTTATACTTGTTAACTCGGAATAACTAAATAGGTCGCTTGTTAGCTAGTATTCACACACACTGTTCCTTGGATCGACCCTTGGCTTACCAAGGTTATAAATTTTGTTTGACTACGATTAGACCCCTAAAACATATAATTTGACCACTATAAAGGGCCAAAATTACTCTTGTCAAAATGGCGTTGTTGCCAGGGAGCAGCGCTTAGTGAGACATTAGATTTAACGAGTGTAGTTTAGACTATTCCATTATTTTATACTTCCTTGTACATACTCTATATACTTCTGACCTCAACTAATCACTTTTATTTTGAATGTTGCGAGGATGTTCTCTTTTGGTCATCAAGACGCCTACCAAAGGGAAGAGCCTTATTGTGAGACATATTCATATGATGCAAATTGGGAAGGAAATCAAAATCAGTTCTATGATCAACAGAATTATCGAGATGACCGTTATTATGAGAACTGCCAAGACCAGTCGCAGCAGTAACATCAGTTCTATGATCAATTGTATTATCAAGATGACTGCTATTATGAGAATTACGAGGACCAGCCGCAGCAGCAACATTGGTTTTATGATCAACAGTACAACAACCAACCGCAACAGCCTAAACATCAGGAGTCCTACAGCTCATCTAGCATGGAATCCCTGCTGGTGAGCTTCATGGCTGAGCAGGATAGGCGAATGAAAGGATTGGAGCAGACACTCGAGCAGCTGGTCATTCGAAACAAGATACTGAAAGACCAGTTAAAGCAACAAGCTATTGCAGCCACTAATGCATGCGCAGACGGGGACATCAAGATGACAATGACCAATCATCATGAAGTTCAAGTCTATGAAGCATATTTGATAAGCACTTGTCGTAGTGTGCAAATCAAATCTAATATTTATAAGTCCACCACTATTAACTCACTAGTAAACTAGTAGAGTGGCAAGCAGGGGTCGAACCCAAGGGAAATAGTTCACTTACTCGTTGTTCTTTATGCCAAATGTAAAGGAAAGTAAATACAAGTTTTGGGGTTTTGAAAAGGTTTTGTTGAATGTAAGTACAAGTGCAAAAGTAAATATCAAAGGATTGTGATCAGTATAATGGAATTCGGTCTAGGGGCCTTTGTTGTAGCTCAACTCATCATTGACCTCTAATGATCTATCCTTGTATCCATAAGTGTGGGTTAGTTCCATTTCAAGACAAAAACCCTAAAGTAAGGCCCTTTCGAGCGCATACACCACAATCCATTCCTTTTCAAGACCTGGATTTCTAGTGCGAACAAGTTTAATAACCCCTTTCAAGGTGTACTAGACTAGGTGCAAAAGCTTGTTTCACCTTTCAATGACAACAAGCACAATGGAGGTAGTGAACCCACACGGCTAAGCCTTGCCCTTTCAAGCCTTAGTTTAGCCTAGGTATTCATTCCCAAACCATTGACACATGACTAGCAAATGAATACAAGGAAGCATTAAGATCTAGGTCTCAAACCCTTGCTACAATACTAGGGATCCCCAAACCGAATTGTGAAGGTTTTAGCCAATCATATTCATGAAATGAATACAAGAGCTAAGGGAATCACAATTGGAATTTAGGCTCAACCTAAAATGTGTAGTATGGAGAGTAAATTGCGTAACAAGTAAAGAAGGGGTAGAGAGATGTTGGATTTCTTTTCAAGCCAAATGACAAGAGTAACAACTATGAATTTTAGAGAGAATTTCGAATGGGTTACAATGATCCAATGTCCTCCTTTTATAGAACAATGAGGAAGGATCTAGAACTTGGAGTGGCAAAATGAACTTGGCAATATGACATGCTATGACCGACTTTCTATATTGGGAAGGGGAGGATTGGCGGTTGTAAGATTGCCTTGGGATTAGCGCAAGGAATGACACGTCATTCATGGGTTAGCGAGCCGAGAAATCCGGGGAAGAGGTTGTCAGGCGCTGGCTGGGCGCGACCGGGTGATGCCTCGGGCAGTCTCGGGCGTGACCGGTTGATGCTTTGGGTGGTCTCGGGCAGGCCTCGCACGAGCGCATCCGGTTCTCGGATAGGACCTCTGGTGCGACCGGGTGCTCGATCGGATGCACGGTAGGGTGCTCGGCGCGACCTCGGGTGCACGGGTGGATGGGCGCTCGGGCGCTCGGTCGGATGGCCGCTCGGACGCTCGGTCGGATGGCCGCTCAGACGCTCGGTTGGATGGTCGCTCAGATGCAGGCCTCGGGCACTTGGGCATCCGGACGGGGCACTCGGCGCATGCCCTGGGCTCTCGGCAGGCGCTCGGCATTCGGCCTAGGGCGCTCGGCATTCGACCTAGGGCACTCGGCCTTCGGCTAGGGCACTCGGCCTTCGATTGAGCTCCTTAGGTCCCGAATGACCCCCAAATCATCTTCTGATGCTTTTATGGCCTAAAATGCCATCCTTAAGCTCGTTTCCTCCTTGGGTTCCAAAAGGCCCTGAAATCCAAAATGACATTAACAAGTAAACGTTCTTATGATAAAATGTCGTAACTGGTGGGTTTTGATGACTTAATGAGTCGTATAAATACGTCTCATCAAACCATTTAACACTTGAACTTGTTCGTCCCGAACAAGGCATTAAGTCACAAGAGGAAGAACATATACGAACATCAGAAGTCCTTCTTGGCAATCTAGATAATTGCTAGTCTAGACTTCCCCTTTCCATGCATACTCAATCACTACTCAAGGCATTTTGCTATAACACGGAATTTAACTTGATACATGTACCTTTGAGTCGAGATGCAAACCAATTCGGATGAGTGGGAGATAGTCCTCTTTAGACCCATGATCTACACTCTTGGATTCGGTTCTTGTTGCATGGTTATACTCGTTGCTTCTTCTAGCACGTGATGAATTCAAGCTCAAGGGTTGAGTCCTTTTGATACTTTTCTTGGACATACTTGTAGTGAACTTGGCCTTCGGCCTTTGTATGAATTTGATAATACTTCACTTTTTGTTTCGGGTAGGCTTTCACATGAGTTGATTTTTCTTTTGAGCTTTTCTCCTTTTGTGATTTTTCTTGTCCGTTTCTTCTTGGGAGGTCCAATCATCGCCCTCAAGCATATGGAAATACCTCCCTGCTCTTTCTCGTCCTTGTCGTTTCGTGCGAGTCAGGATGAGGGTCACTCATCTATTTTCCCGACTACTAAGACTAGAGATAGGACGGTTTGATTCCCGTCCCACCACTTGCATAAACGCTGTAATGGTGGAGTCAACTACAACCACGAGTCTCAAAATGCAGCCCCCACAAGTCCGTATAACCATGTAACTTGAATCCCGAATCCTTGAGTGCTTTGTCAAGCCTCACTAGGACATTTATATCAACTCCACATCCCCTATTTATCCCAACTCATAGGAACATATAAGAAGTTACATCACATGTTAGTCGCACAATTGGAACTTCATAAGAGTCATGCATGTACTAGGATCCATCTATTTCACATCATCAAAGCTCAACACCCACTCCCACGCATTTTATTCACAAAACTACGCATTTTATTCAAAAAATTTAAAATTTTCAAAGGGAAACGTGCTGACTCATGCATGTGCAAGAAAATAGACGTGATGACGCAACAAACTACTAAACACCCCACCCCACACTTTTGAAATGAGCCGTGTCCTCATGGCACAACTCAATCAAGACATTATGCACAAATTCAATGGAAAGAAACAAGGTACTAAAGTGAACAGAACTCCCCTCGAGATGTCCTTATATGCCATGAAATGGCAAGACTTGGACTAGCAACTGAAGCTCATGGAAGCTTAGGTCGGGCTCGGCTCTTCCTTCCTTGGGTCAAGCCCGGTATAGAATGCGTAGGAATAAGAGCAAAGTTTGTAGCACTTGGACCCGACCTACAAAAAACATCCTTGTTTTCTTTCCAAACATAATGAGGTGAAGGTTAGTATAAAATGCAAGACAGTAAAATGCAAAAATACTGTAAAATGTCGGGCTGCCTCCCGGCGAGCGCCTTTGTTTAACGTCGTTGGCTCGACGGACCTTAACCATAGGTCATTGGTTAGGGTCCCATGGGTAAGCAAGGTCAAATTTCCGAATGGTCAAATCTGCATCCTCGTGATAGTGTTTGACCCTTTGCCCATTGACTGTGAAGCGACTTCCATCGGCCGGGCTCTCTAGCTCAAGAGCCCCATGATTGAAAACCTTAGTCACCTTGTAGGGACCGGTCCATCTAGAGCGCAACTTGCTCGGCATCAACTTTAGTCGCAAAGTGAACAGTAGGACTTGTTGTCCCACTTCAAATGAGCGCCGAAGGATGAACTTATCATGATAGAGCTTGGTCCTCGCCTTGTAGTCGGTTTGGCCCTCATAGGCCTCTAGGCGCAACTCCTCAAGCTCATTCAATTGCATCTTCCTATCAAGCCCAGTCGCTCTAAGATCCCAATTGCATTGTTTCAAGGCCCAAAAAGCCTTGTGTTCCAACTCCACCAGAAGGTGACACGCCTTACCATAGACCGACCGAAAGGGAGAGGTCCCAATGGGCGTCTTTTAGGCCGTCCGATATGCCCATAAGGCATCATTCAACCTTTGGCTTTAATCCTTCCTTGTTGGCTTAACCATCTTCTCAAGAATTCCCTTAATCTCGCGGTTGGAGATCTCCGCTTGTCCATTTGTTTGGGGGTGGTAAGCCGTGGAGGTCCTATGATGGACGTGATAGTGTCTTAAAGTGGCGGCCATCATCCTATTGCAAAATTGTGTGCCTTGGTCGCTTATGATGGCCTTAGGCACCCCATACCTACAAAAGATGTTTGTGCGAAGAAAATCCACAACACTTTTAGCATCATCACATCTAGTAGCTATTGCCTCTACCCACTTTGAAACATAATCCACCGCAACAAGGATATAAGCAAATCCACATGAAATAGGAAAAGGCCCCATGAAATCGATGCCCCATATGTCAAAGACATCATTAACCAAGATGGGCACTTGGGGCATCTCATTCCTAGCCGAAATGTTGCCAACTCTTTGGCATCTATCACACTTCCTACAATGCTCATATGAATCTCTAAAGACACTAGGCCAAAAGAAACCGCTATCTAGGATCTTCCTAGCGGTTCTCCTAGGCCCAAAGTGTCCACCACAAGCATGCTCATGACAAAAGCTAATAACAGAAGCAATCTCAGTATCGGGGATGCACCTTCTAAGCAATTGATCAACACCTATTTTCCACAAGTAAGGATCATCCCACACATAGAATCTAGCATCATGTCTAAGCTTCATGCATTGTGCTTTAGAGTAAGAGGGAGGAAATGTACCTCAAACCAAGTAGTTCACAATAGGAGCATACCAAGGAAGCTTGGCCGAGAGAGCAAAGAGATGCTCGTCCGGGAAGGTCTCGGTTATGGACCCGGGCTCCTCCTCTCGGACTAGTCGGCTCAAGTGATCCGCCACTGTGTTCTCAATGCCCTTCTTGTCCTTGATCTCCACATCAAACTCTTGCAATAACAAGACCCATCTAATTAACCTCGGCTTGGCTTTTTTCTTGGTCATCAAATATCGAATAGCCGCATGGTCCGAAAAGACAGTCACTTTTGTACCGAGCAAGTAAGATCAAAATTTCTCCAAGGCAAATACCACGGCTAGGAGCTCTTTTTCAGTGGTGGAATAGTTCCTTTGGGCCGCATCTAATGTCCTAGATGCATAGTAAATCACCACGGGCTTTTTCTCATCTCTTTGCCCAAGGACTGCTCCCACCGCATAGTCACTAGCATCACACATGATCTCAAAACCCTTGCTCTAATCCGGAGCACGAATGATAGGTGTGCTAGTGAGAGCTCTCTTCAACTCATCAAATGCCTCCTTGCACGCCTCGGTGAACTCAAAAGGGACATCCTTTTGCAAGAGAGTAGATAAGGGCAACGCCTTCTTAGAAAAATCTTTAATGAACCTTCGGTAAAAACCGGCATGTCCAAGAAAAGACTTGATGTCTCGCACCGTGGAGGGATAGGGCACAGTCATAATCACATCAATCTTGGCTTTGTCGACCTCCACTCCCTCCTTTGGACGATATGCCCCAAGACTACACCGTGAGTAACCATAAAGTGGCACTTCTCATAGTTGAGCACCAAGTTCATAGAGACGCAACGCTCTAGAACCGTGCTCAAGTTCTCCAAGCAAACATCAAAAGAGTCCCCATGCACGGTGAAGTCATCCATGAATACCTCAATAAAGCTCCCAATCATATCTAAGAAGATACTAGTCACCACTCGCTGAAATGTGCCCGGGGCATTGCACATTCCGAACGACATCCTCCGAAAGGCAAACGTGCCAAATGGGCAAGTGAATGTGGTCTTCTCTTGGTCCTCGGGAGCTATAGGAATCTGATTGTACCCCGAGAACCCGTCCAAGAAGCAAAAATAAGACTTGCCCGCCAACCGGTCTATCATCTGGTCGATGAAGGGAAGAGGGAAGTGATCCTTCCTCGTGACGGCATTCAACTTTCTGTAATCGATACACATCCTCCACCCATTCTTGACCCTTGTAGCCACCATCTTGCCCTCGGCATTCTCCTCAACTGTAATACCCGTCTTCTTAGGCACGACATGCACCGGGCTCACCCACCGACTATCCGAGATAGGATAGATCACATCCGCATCTAGCAACTTTTGGATCTCCTTCTGGACCACCTCCATCATAATAGGGTTGAGACGTCGTTGAGGCTCCCTCGATGGTCTAGCCCCATCCTCCAATAATATCCGGTGCATACAAACGGCCGGGCTAATACCCCTCAAATCTCCAAAAGTGCAACCAATAGCCATCTTGTGCTGAGCCAACACCTCTATCAATCTCCTCTCTTGATCCATCTCAAGACCATTCTTGATGATGACCGGCAAAGTCCCATTTTCCCCTAAGAATACATACTTCAAATGATCGGGCAATGGCTTTAGCTCCACCTCGGGTGCCTGCACAATAGAAGGTAAACATGTGTTAGTCTTGAAAAGACTGATTTGGTTTACTTCATACCTTGGCGTGAGTGGCCTAGAAACGTCCAAGTAGTGGAGTGCTCCCTCTACGCCTTCGGCCAAGTCTAGAGAACTCTCGGTCGAGTACAAGGCTCGGTCAATGACTAGTTCAAGGGGATCTTATTCTCGCTCCGGCTGGGCCTCATGGACTAGATCATCCAAAGTATCTAAGGCATGCACGGTCTCAAACTCCAATGGGTGCTTCATGGCCCGGAATATATCGAAGCTAAACACTTCCCCTTCAACCTCCATAGAAAGCATTCCACTTCCACAACCAATCTTCATCTTGGAGGTTTTGAGGAAGGGCCTCCCTAGTAGAATAGGGGCATGATCATTAGGGCCACAATTTTCCATCTTTAGGACATAGAAATCCGCCGGGAAAACCAACTCTCCAACTTGGACTAGAACGTCCTCGATCTTTCCTTCGGGTTGCTTACATGACCGGTCTGCCAATTGGATGGTGAGTCCGGCAGGCTCAAGAGGTCCAATCCGAAGGCTAGAATAGATGGAGTAGGGTAGAACATTGATCGAGGCCCCAAGATCCAACATGCAATTTTCGATCCCGCTGTTGCCTATAGTGCAAGGGATGGTATAAGTGCCCGGATCACCACATTTTGGGGGCACCGTCCTTTGGATCACCGCCGAAACATTTCTACTCATCAACTCTTGATCAACAAGATTCCCTCTCCTTCGGTTGGTGCATAGTTCCTTCAAGAACTTAGCATATCTCGGGATTTTCTTGATGGCCTCCAATAGGGGAATGTTGATCTCAACTCGGCTAAAGAGCTCCCAAACGTCTTTGTCCATCACATATCTCTTCGGGGCTCGGTTAGGGACAGGAAATGGGAGAGAGACGCATCCGGGCTCAGTCTCGGACGTTGGGGCTAGTCCGGACGTACCGGGCGCATTGAAGGTCTGAGGTCTGTCCAAGGGAACTGAGGTCGGGCTCATTGCTGGGACTCATCCAGGAGTCGGGTCTGATGTCAAGGGAACTGATCCGGGCGCCTGGTGGGCTGAGGGAGCCGAGTCTCGGCCTAAGGTCTCGAGTCCCTCGGACGTCTGCTGAAGAACCGGACTCGCTGGAGTACTGAGCGCATGAGGCGCGTCCGAAGGTCCAGCCGTGGGATCAAACCCGGTTTGGTCTTCTTCATTCTCCCTTGAGCATTCTCCTTCATTTGGCATTTCTAGCTCATCAACAAGTCATTTTCCATTCCTTAGGGTGATGGCACTCACATTGCCCCTTGGGTTTTGCACGGTTTGAGAGGGGAGCCGTCCGGCCTCCTTCCTTAGTTCGGACACGGTTGTAGTAAGTTGGGAGATTTGCTTTTGGATTTCGGCTATTTGACCATCGGTCTTGGCTTGATTTTGCTGGATAATGGTTGAATGTCGCTCAATGGTGGCATTCATATGCATATTACTCGCGGCCAACTCCTTCATCATGTCCTCCAAGGACTAGTTTTGTCCAACCGGGTTTGGACCACCTTGATTGTGACTTGGTCCCGGCCGGTTTTGTGTAGGTCCATTTTGTTGAAATTGATGATGAGGAGGCTTATAGACATGTGGGGTAGCTTGAGGAGCGGCTTGTTGATGGTGAGATGGTTGAGTGAAGTCCCTCAGAATGCCATGACGCCAAGTCTCACCGGCCGGTCCTTGTCCATAAGGGCGACTAGGTCCGGCCCGGTTTTGATACCCTTGATAGTCACCCACGGCATTCACGCCCCCATGGTCCTCTTCTAGCAAAGTCGGGCAAGAGTCCGTTTTGTGATCCATAGCCCCACAAAACTCACATGGCTTAGTTTTGGCCGCCGGTTCCCTTCTCATCAAATGCATCATCATTTCCTTCATTTGTTTCACATCCTCGGAAAGATTGCTCATAGGGATCTCGGCCTTAGCCATATCTCTAGTTCTAGCAAACTCTTCTTGGCGGCTATTAGCTTCCTCAAAACGTGCATTTTCGGCCACTTTCACTATCAAGTCCCTTATCCCTCTCAATGTAAGACTAGCCATTGATCCTCCAGCCGAGGCATTCAACAGCATCTTGTCTAAGGGCTTGAACCCATCCAACAAATATTCAACTAGGAGCTTCTCGGGAAGCCCTAGATTACAACAACTCCCCTCGAGTTGGTTGAACTTCTCAAGATAGTCGTACATCGACTCATTCGGCCCTTGTTTCAACTCTTGCAATTGCCTCCTCACTAGTGAGGCTCGGCCAATGGGGTAGTACTTGGCCAAAAACTTTGCTTGCATTTGGGTCTAAGACTGAATACTACCCGAGGGCAAAGAGAGAAACCAATCAGTGGCCGAGTCCATTAGAGAGAAATAGAAGGCCTTCAACTTGAAGTCATCTACTTCTACTCCATGGGGCTTGAGATTTTGACAAGTTCCATGAAAACGTTTGAGATGGGAAACAGCGGACTCTCCTTGAGTGCCCGCGAACTTAGGCAAATTGTGCACAACTCCAGTGCTAACCAATATATCCTCTAGTTCCGGGCTCTCATAGATACACCAAGATTGGTTTCTAAAGTTAGGAGCCGATAGTTCCCCCATGGTGGGTTCTTGGTAGAACACATTCTCAAAGTTTTCATATTGCGCTCTTGGGGCGCGTTGTTGAGGTTGAGGCCTAAGCGGGGGTATAACCGGTTGCCTCGGATCCATTCAAGCTTGGTCCTCGGGCAACCCTTTGTTTCTCTCGGCCGCTTGCCTTTGCCTCATTTCTCGGAACAAGTTCTCCGGGTTCTCATAGAATGGAGGAATCCCGTCGTTTTGTTCCATGTCATTGTTTACCACATCTTCATCAAAATGATCACTATGATGAGACATGGTTCACAATGGCCAAGCACTAAAATAAAAAGTAAAAACGAGAACAACTTTCAATGATTCAACTAGTTCCCCGGCAACGGCGCCAAAATTTGATAAGCACTTGTCGTAGTGTGCAAATCAAATCTAATATTTATAAGTCCACCACTATTAACTCACTAGTAAACTAGTAGAGTGGCAAGCAGGGGTCGAACCCAAGGGAAATAGTTCACTTACTCGTTGTTCTTTATGCCAAATGTAAAGGAAAGTAAATACAAGTTTTGGGGTTTTGAAAAGGTTTTATTGAATGTAAGTACAAGTGCAAAAGTAAATATCAAAGGATTGTGATCAGTAGAATGGAATTCGGTCTAGGGGCCTTTGTTGTAGCTCAACTCATCATTGACCTCTAATGATCTATCCTTGTATCCATAAGTGTGGGTTAGTTCCATTTCAAGACAAAAACCCTAAAGTAAGGCCCTTTCAAGCGCATACACCACAATCCATTCCTTTTCAAGACTTGGATTTCTAGTGCGAACAAGTTTAATAACCCCTTTCAAGGTGTACTAGACTAGGTGCAAAAGCTTGTTTCACCTTTCAATGACAACAAGCACAATGGAGGTAGTGAACCCACACGGCTAAGACTTGCCCTTTCAAGCCTTAGTTTAGCCTAGGTATTCATTCCCAAACCATTGACACATGACTAGCAAATGAATACAAGGAAGCATTAAGATCTAGGTCTCAAACCCTTGCTACAATACTAGGGATCCCCAAACCGAATTGTGAAGGTTTTAGCCACTCATATTCATGAAATGAATACAAGAGCTAAGGGAATCACAATTGGAATTTAGGCTCAACCTAAAATGTGTAGTATGGAGAGTAAATTGCGTAACAAGTAAAGAAGGGGTAGAGAGATGTTGGATTTCTTTTCAAGCAAAATGACAAGAGTAACAACTATGAATTTTAGAGAGAATGTCGAATGGTTTACAATGATCTAAGGTCCTCCTTTTATAGAACAATGAGGAAGGATCTAGACCTTGGACTGGCAAAATGAACTTGGCAATATGACATGCTATGACCGACTTTCTATATTGGGAAGGGGAGGATTGGCGGTTGCAAGATTGCCTTGGGATTAGCGCAAGGAATGACACGTCATTCATGGGTTAGCGAGCCGAGAAATCCGGGGAAGAGGTTGTCAGGCGCTGGCCGGGCACAACCGGGTGATGCCTCGGGCGGTCTCGGGCTCGACCGGTTGATGCTTCGGGCGGTCTCGGGCGGGCCTCGGACGAGCGCATCAGGTTCTCGGATAGGACCTCTGGTGCGACCGGGTGCTCGATCGGATGCACGGTCGGGTGCTCGGCGAGACCTCGGGTGCACGGGTGGATGGGCGCTCGGGCGCTCGCTCTGATGGCCGCTCGGACGCTCGGTCGGATGGCCACTCGGACGCTCGGTCGGATGGTCGCTCGGACGCTCGGGGCGCTGGCATCAGGCATTCGGGCGCAGGCCTCGGGCACTTGGGCGCTCGGACGGGTCACTCAGCGCATGCCCTGGGCTCTCGGCAGGCGCTCGGCATTCGGCCTAGGGCGCTCGGCATTCGGCCTAGGGCACTCGGCCTTCGGCTAGGGCACTCGGCCTTCGATTGAGCTCCTTAGGTCCCGAATGACCCCCAAATCATCTTCTGATGCTTTTATGTCCTAAAATGCCATCCTTAAGCTCGTTTCCTCCTTGAGCTCCAAAAGGCCCTGAAATCCAAAACGACATTAACAAGTAAACGTTCTTATGATCAAATGTCGTAACTGGTGGGTTTTGATGACTTAATGAGTCGTATAAATACGTCTCATCAATATTCATCTTCAGCTTTATTTCCAATCCACATGGAAGATGATCAGGATACGAGAATGCTCTCTATACCAGAACAACCTGTTTGTGAGGATGGTTTCGAGGCATTTAGAATGGTTGCCAAGGCTTACACTGAGTTGGAGGATGATGAGTCTTGTACTGATGACGTCTCAGAAGATGAAGATACATCTCCCTCCACTACTATTGCTTCAAAAGGTCATTTAGCTGAGCAGACAGAAGAGAGTTTCATTCCATCAGTTTTTCTGGACATTGAAGAGCCATCAAGGGATCATAAGTACGAAGACTTTGTTGATGTGTACCTGAGTTCAATCAAAGAGGACCCTCGCATACGCCTAAATACGATGGTAAAGGAAAATCTAAAGTATATGCACCTAAAATCTTATCTAAAGAGTATAAAGGAAGTGTTCTTACTGGAGCTAGCCCTGAATATATTTATCTTGACACACTGCCTCCAGACAAGTTTCGACAGTTCTTGCCTTACGTCTTGGAACTGTTATTAGGGAGCCTCCACAGTCCCTTGATTCTTAAGGGTCTCGAATTTTTGAAGGGATTGCATGCTCTACAGGGAGTAACCCGCACTGTAAGTATGCCTCTTCAGGGAGTAACCCGCACTGTAAGTATTTAGCTAGTTTTTCATCTGCATTTGCATTGTGTGATTTCATGTGTGTGCAGCGGTTTTAAGTGTAGAGTGCCAGCAAAGGAAAGCCAAAGAAATTCAGTCTCGTGACATCCCGTGACCAAAGGATCGTCACGGGACGATGGACCTGTCACGGGATCAGGCCGAGGCAATGTCAAAACCAAGCCCCATGACGTCCCGTGACTGCCCGTGACGGATCGATCGTCACGGGACCTACTCGAGTACATCAATTTCATTCATTTGGCACCCCTTATCTAGATTTCTTTGCGATTATTGATGCTAACCTATCACTTGTGAAGCTCTGTGTTAATCTATATATCTACCAGCTCACAAGTCGTGTTTCACCCCCAAGCATCGCTTAATCTCCATGGATATCACGCCATCACACACGAGTGAAGTTCCTATGCGCCTTTTCTTATCTTTTATTTCTTCGCTTAGGGACAAAGCTCAATTTTAAGTGTGGAGTGGGTAGCGCATAGTCACACACATTGCACACACATTCACTCTTGCATATGCTCAACATGTCTATGTATTGCGATTGAAATCCTCTTTTTCTACGATACTCCTTGACTGATTGATATTCTTTTGGATTCAAAGTCTAAGACTTGAAATCGTGCAAATCGTGTGTGTATTCTCTTGAGTCACTATCATTGCTAGCCTTTTACAATCACGTGTTTTACGTATTTCTTGAAGCATGTTTGAGACTTGAAATTAGTTAGCTGATGGAGCGTATTTATACGATTCATCGAATCAGTTAAACCCACCAAATTAGACATTTGGTCATACGAACAAGTGCTTGTTAATGCCATTTTGTGTATATAGGCTATTTTGGAGTCTAAAGAGGAAACACGCCTAAAAAGGGAGATTTGAGCCCAAAAAGCACACCAAGCATTTCTGGCCGAGAAGTCGCAACTAAGGCCCGAGGAAAATCAACCAGGGCCCAAGCAAAGCCAGCCAAGGCCCAAGGACCTCAGCCAGGGACCGAGAAACTTCACCCGGGTACCGAGAGCCATACCCGGGCCCAACCGAGAATGCCAGGTCCCTGTCCCGGGCCTGTCCGAGAAAACCAGGTCCCCGCCCAGGCATCGCCCAGGCCGCGCCTAGGCCGTCTAGCACTGAATTCAAGTTGCCCTCGCAAACGAGATGATCTGACGAATCCACCTCGAGCAAAGTAATCAAAATGGAAAATAAGGTGGACAATGTTGGAAAACCAAGGAGAATGCTAGGGCAAAT
Organism: Rhodiola kirilowii; assembly: GCA_033675215.1. Lineage (NCBI taxonomy): Eukaryota > Viridiplantae > Streptophyta > Magnoliopsida > Saxifragales > Crassulaceae > Rhodiola > Rhodiola kirilowii. The sequence goes on from CM066201.1 coordinate 33,258,088, forward strand.
TGGCAGTTGGCCCAATTCCAAAGCAAAGGCCCCGCGCGCATAGGCACCGAAACCAAGTCGCTCGACGAAACCATGGAATCTGGCAAATCCGGCTCGACCAAAGTGTTTTAAATGCCCAATAACTCGGACAATCTCACTTCCCAAATAAAATGCCCAAGTGGAACCAGCTCAAGCCCGATCAAGGCCAAACTAGGGCAATTTCGGCCGTTTTGGGATTTTGACTATGCTCCGGGAAGAATCTGGCTTAGCACCCTTATTGAGATCGCCTTAGAATGACTTTGTCGTTCCAAATCAGCTGTCCAAAAGCCAAGAAGCTCCGACCAAATCTCGGGCCAGATTCCGGCCAACTTTGGCCAAACTACGGCCAAGCTCCGATCAAGCTCAGGCCAAGCACAACCAAGTCCAACCAAGTTCCGGCCAAGAACCAACCGATTCTTAATATTCCGGTTACTTTCTATTCACTTCAGTTAGCATTTGGACTTCGATTGGCTTTGGATTCAAGTCGGTTGGCTTATGGTTGCTGCAAAACAAGTTGGTTGGCTTTGGATAAGCCAACCCAAGAGCCAAGTCGTTGCCCTTTGGAAGAGGCAAGTGCAAAGACAAGTGGGGAGGTTCTTATCCTCTTCCACAACCCATGTGGTTTGCTTTTGGAAGAACCAATCAAATGGCTAGCTTTTGGAATATTTTAATGCCACAAACTTAGCCTCCATGTCTTCCTTTGCCTATATATAGAAGGTCTTAGCCTTAGATATCACTTGGACCACATGTACCCACATTAGGGAGAAGAGAGCTTATCTCTCTTCTCCACACTTCAATGAAAACACATCTTTTACTTTGCTCTTGTTCTTGATACACGAAGCTCCCTTACTTTTCCTTGTTGTTCTCTTACTTTCATGTCTTGTTACCATAGCAAGGCTACTTGTATTCCTTGACATGAATACAAGTAGCTAAGCTATTGTTTTGTTTCCCAAGTTTACTTTCCTTTGTTCTTGATTTGGAGCTCCTCTCCCCTTTACTTTCTTATTCAAAGTCACAACTACTTGTATTCCTTGACATGAATACAAGTAGTTAAGGCTAAAGTTCTTGTTACAAAGCTCACGGTTTCCTTTGCTCACTTGTTGTTCTCCCTTACTTTTTCCTTGTCAAGTTTCGGTTTTCTTTGTTTTCCTTGTTCAAGTCAAGGTTGCTTGTATTCCTTGACATGAATACAAGTAGCTAAGGCTTCTTATACTATGACAATGTTTTGAGACCCTTTTACTTAATGCTTTTTGTGTTCTACTAGTTCTTTGTGCCCTTATTTGGTTAAACAACAAGGCTAAGTGGATGCTTGAAATGGCAAAGCTTAGCCGAGTAGTTCAATCTCGGTTTGAACAATAAGGTTGAGTGGATGCTTGAAATGGCAAAGCTCTTCCGAGTAGTTCATTCCCTCTTTAAAACCACTTGGTTGATCGGAAATGTGAGATCAAGTGGATGCACTTAGGCTAATACATCTTGAAATGGAGTATTAGTCTAACTTAGAACTAGAAGTCTATGTCTTGTTTTTGGAGTGGATTGTGGTGTAAGCGCTTGAAAATGCCTTACTTTAAGGGTATATCTGGACCAAGGAATAACCCACACTTATGAACACAAATAGATCATTTGAAGTCAATGATGGATGTGCCACTAGTTGAGACCCTAGACTGAATATCTTTCTTACGTGAATATCTTTCTTATGTGAATATCTTTCTTCCTTACTTATCAGCACTTTACTTTCTTGTCATTTACTTTCAAGCACTTTACTTTCAGCACTTTACATTTCAGCACTTACTTTCAGCACTTTACTTTTACGCACTTTACATTCAGTCATTTACTTTACGCACTTTACTTTTCAAGTCATTTACTTTCACTCACTTATTTTCACGCACTTTACTTTCAGCACTTATTTTTAGTCATTTACTTTTCAGTATTTACTGAACAGGCTGTCGTCGTACCTGTGCAAAAACAATTTATATTTTTCCTCGCTCTTGGCTGTGGGTTAGCACAATGGCAAGCAAGGGTCGAACCCTAGGGAGCTAGATGGTTACTACTTCGTTCTGAAATAGAGAAAAAAACAAGAAACTAGTGTGAAAGTAAAGGTTAATGTAATGATCGAAAATTGCTAAGGGATTTATCAATCAGAGAGAATATTCAGGTTAGGGTATTATTCAATTGTGACTTCGTTTATCCTTGATTTCTAAGTATTTATTCTAGCTTTCTTAGGGTTACTCCTGGTCTGGTTATAACCGTTTAATTCTAGCAAACCTAATACTCCTGGTCTGGTTATATTAGGTTTCGTGCAACTACTTATTCTAACTGGGTCGGTATCAAATAAGCAGTGAAAAGATAGTAAGGATTACTATGTTAAGTTGTATCCTTTCGGATCTCCCCTTAACATAATAAATTCAAACTAATAATGTGCACAAGAACTAAATAGAAAGCATGAATAATGTTGAAGAACAGAATCTCAAAACAATCGTCACAATTATTTAACCCTAACCCGAATAATTGGATTAGTTACACATCGACATAAGTAAACAATGCAAATAATAAAAGGAAGAGACTTCACTAATTGACCGAGATGAAGAACAGGAGGAGCAAGTCACGGCTGAAGCAAGGAAGACTGAGATCGATGGATTTCTCTGTGATTTTCGGATGGTTTGAAGACTGAAGGATCTCCTGTATTTATAGGGTTTGAGAAACCCTAACTTGGCGATAAAGCTACGAAACCCTAGCATCGCATGCAAATTGGGCCGGCTGCTGGACTTTGGACGTGCGAATGGATGAGATGAGGCTCGGCTGGCCGGACGGATGGATCAGCGCTGGAGTGCTCGGATGGCCAGGCGCATGCCCGCTCGGATGGCCGAGCTGGAGCTCGGAGGCACGCTCGCATGGCCAGGCGCATGCCCGCTCGGATGGCCGAGCTGGAGCTCGGAGACACGCTCGCATGGCCGGGCTGGAGATGGATCAGCGCTGAAGTGCACGGGCTGATCGGACTGGGTACTTTGGGGCTGATTTGACTCGCCTTCGGACACTCTTCTGGCCGGTCTCTTGGTTTGGGGCACTAGCTGGACATGTATACTTGATGCTAGGACCTTGAAATCACCCCATTGTGTGGACGGATTAGGCCGGAGCGGCTCTCAAAGTTGACATCTCAGCCAGCCGGAAAACAGGCCCTGAAATTTGGCTAAGTCCTGAAATCTGCGCTGATCGTGCTCATGGGTTCTTGCTCCCTTCGTTCCTTGCTCGTGGCTCGAAATTCACTTGGGTTTGGCCTGAGGTGTAGCCTGACATATGGGCAAGACCATGGTGTGGTCCGATTTGTGCTGGGCTGGACCTTCTACAAACGACGGGTGCTTCTTTCACCGAGCACGACCAGCCTGCGGACGCGCCTGGGCGCCTGGGCCTGATGGAACGCTGGTCGGCCTCACAGATTCATGCCTCGAGCGTTGCTTGGTTTTTGGTAGAAAATCCAATTGGTTTTGCCTGAGTCGTAGCCTGACATACGAGCTACAAACTGCTGGTCTCCGATCATGGATTGGATCCTCCAGTGTCAAACGACACTTGCCTCATTCTCTGAGTACGGCCAGCCTGCGGGTCTCGGGTCCTTGTGGTGTTTTTGGCTCCAAAAGCCATATTTTGAATGTGATTCCTCCTAGAGCTTCCAAATCACCTGAAACACGAAACAACACTAAAAAGTAACTGTTCGCATAATAAAGTGAGTGAAATGGTGGGAATTAATGACTCGATGAGTCGTATAAATACGGCTCATCAAACCACCCCACACTTAAACTTGTTCGTCCCGAACAAGAACTAGGTCATAAGAGGAACGAACTAATGTAAACACCACAATGCTTCGGTTATCCTAGACGAGCTACATGGACATGAATTAATTACTCTAGATCTCGCCTGTTATGCATGCTCGCTACTAATATCTTTGTGCTAAAACATGGGTTAAAGATACGTGTTACCTTTGGGTCGAGATGCAAATCAATTCGGATGTCTCGGGAGATAGCCCTTTTAGACCCATGAACCCTCATTCTCGGACTCGAACTCGCTGCTATATGGTTATGCTTTGCCGCTTTTTCTTGCACGTGATTGATTCGAGCTCCAAAGTGATGAGTACTAATCGGTCAGCTATAGTGTCATGGGATCTGATATTTCAATGATGCTTTCACTTGATTTTGTGTGGACTATCACAATGATGGTGGATTTGTTGCTTTGTAGTGCGGATTGTGACTTGCTCGAACCGTGGTTCCTTCTCCTTTTGACGCGAGTCAAGCCGAGGGTCGCTCGTCTATTTTCCCGGTTACTCGGATTAGAAACCTTCCTGCTCTTACTCATCCTCGTCCTTTCGACACGGGTCAAGTCAAGGGTCGCTTGCCTATTTTCTCGGCTACTTGGACTAGAGCTTGGACGGTGTGAAGTATTCCCGTCCCGACCAACCGCAAAGGTACCGCAGTGGCGGAGCAGACTCGTACTATGTTGCCTCGAAGTGCTAGCCTCCACGAACTCCACATAACCACATATCCTGAGTTCGGCCTTTGAACGATCTGTCAAGTCTCTCTAGGGCATTGCTATCAACTCCACATCCCTGTTTATCTCAACTAACAAAGGCACGCAAAATTTTAAGATCACATGTTAGTCGCACAAATCAATTTTCACCAAAGACATGCATGTAAAGTCGGCTATATCTATTTCACCCAATCACTATCCAATACTGCAAGTCTAGGAAATAGTGAAGTATCATGTACAACAATTTTAAAAATGACTCGAAACGTGCTGACTCTGTATGGTGGGCATGCTGACTCGATAACTGACTCATAACTGACTCTCCCACCCCACACTTTTGTAATGAGCCGTGTCCTCACGGCACGACTCAAATCTAGACACACAAATGCATGCGATAAATAGATAAGGAAAGGAAAAGGGTAGAACGAGACTCCCCTGGGATGTAGACGGTGGTCGGCTGAACTCGGATCTAAGGGCTCTCCCGGCGGACTAAAATGCGTAGCTCCGCAAGCAAAGTGCGTAACTCGCAAAGGGAATTTCCGGCCGACTAAGTCCAATCCCTACAAAATGAAACCAACTCCTTTCCAAGGTACAATGTGACAATTAAAGACTCATAAATAAACATAGTAAATAAATAAACTGAAAATAAATGCAAACCGTGCAGGGCTGCCTCCCTGTGAGCGCCTTTGTTTAACGTCGTTGGCTTGACAGTACCTCTTTAGGGATCACAAGTTAGGGTCCCATGGGCGTGTGAGGTCATACTTCTTCCCTGTCTCTCCTTCTGTTCGTCCATAGTGCTCCTCAAGCTGTCCACTCGGCACTGCCTTCCAATGATCAGGCGGATTTGACACATCCTTCCGAGCTGGCGAGGCCACCTTTATCATAGTCACTGGTCCATCGAGTCGGGCTCTAGTGCTTCTCCATCCTGGTTTCCATCCAAACGTGCCATGTCTCGGTCTCTTCCTCTTGTATGGATGGTCAGAACCCCTGTCAACATGGTAGTTTGATTTCGTTCCAGCAAGCATAGGCGACAACCTTTTTGTTCCAACATAATTCTTGGTCCTTGTGTCCGAGATGACCGGTTGTCCCAGAATGAGTGTAAGAGGGTTGTGAGCACTGGCATCTCCCGTCTGCAAAATATAAGAATCAATATCGCGGGTGAGAATGCCTGGGTCCTTACCGGAGTCAATGCTTCCCGCGGACGTCTCCTGTTCAACCACCGCGGACGTCCCTTGATTTACTGGTAATTCTTCATACGTCCGTGCATAAATTGTAGAGGCGTCCGCGCCCTTTACTGAGGGAGAACCTTCAATGGATGTGACCTTGATTTCCTCGGTTGCCTTGACCGGTTCTGCCTCGGGTAGGTCTGTAATGAGGTCTGAGCATGTCTCGGGCAGCTTGATAATGAGGTCTGACTCGAGTGGCCCGGTCGGCTCTTCCTGAGGTGCCAGCGGGATGTCTTCTTCCAAACATTCGGGGTAGTCCCACTGGAGCTCTTCTTCCTTCAACCATTGGTCCTCATCTTCTGCCGGTTCTATGGGCTCCAAGATAGGTTCTATTAGAGCCTCTGCCATGTCCTCCTCTGTTTTTGTACCGACATCTTCTTCCTGCTTTCTCATCAACTCGGACACGATCTGATTCAAGTCGAACAATGTTCCTGATAACTCGGCCAAGTCTCTCTTGTTTTCGGCCCGAGATTGCTCCACTATGTTGGCCAACTGTTGGATGCTAGCTGTCAACTCTTTCTCTTTGTCCTCTAGTGCCTCGGTCTGATCTTGTATTGGTCTTGATCTCTCGGCCAAATCGTCTATCAAGTCCCAAATAGCACTTATGGTCATGTCATAGACCGAGCATCCTGCCTCCTCAGTGAGCCAACTCCACTCATGTGGTAACATCCCGGCGAGAAACACTTGAAGAAGAAATAAGTCTTTGAATCCATGGTGCGGGCAGCTTATCACAAGGGAATCAAAGTACCGTAAGTACTCATCCAAAGTTTCATCCCGGGATTGCTCAAGGTGCATGATCATTTCTCGGACTTCTTGTCGGGAGGGTGGTGGATAGTACTCCCCATAATTCCACGGCTCACTTCCGTAGTAGGAAGTCATGTCGAATCTGCAAGTGAATCAAAAAAACGTGCAAGCTAGCATGGCACCGAATAGCAAGTACATACTAGCAACAAAGGGTCCCCAGGAAATTGGAGGGGTCACAGCGGTCCCACTTAAAACCCAATTTCCTTAGACTCGTAAGTCTTGGTGACAGGACCCTCTGAGAGCTAGAAAACGAAATCAAAAGAAATTGGAAACAAAAATCGAACAGTTGGCGTTTTTAAATTATAGAAGTCACCGAATAGCAAATTTCGAAATAAGCAAGAAATAATAATAAACGAAAAAGAAAAGAAGAACAAATTTCACCGTGCGTAGCTCCCCGGCAACGGCGCCATTTTGAACAGGCTGTCGTCGTACCTGTGCAAAAACAATTTATATTTTTCCTCGCTCTTGGCTGTGGGTTAGCACAATGGCAAGCAAGGGTCGAACCCTAGGGAGCTAGATGGTTACTACTTCGTTCTGTAATAGAGAAAAAAACAAGAAACTAGTGTGAAAGTAAAGGTTAATGTAATGATCGAAAATTGCTAAGGGATTTATCAATCAGAGAGAATATTCAGGTTAGGGTATTATTCAATTGTGACTTCGTTTATCCTTGATTTCTAAGTATTTATTCTAGCTTTCTTAGGGTTACTCCTGGTCTGGTTATAACCGTTTAATTCTAGCAAACCTAATACTCCTGGTCTGGTTATATTAGGTTTCGTGCAACTACTTATTCTAACTGGGTCGGTATCAAATAAGCAGTGAAAAGATAGTAAGGATTACTATGTTAAGTTGTATCCTTTCGGATCTCCCCTTAACATAATAAATTCAAACTAATAATGTGCACAAGAACTAAATAGAAAGCATGAATAATGTTGAAGAACAGAATCTCAAAACAATCGTCACAATTATTTAACCCTAACCCGAATAATTGGATTAGTTACACATCGACATAAGTAAACAATGCAAATAATAAAAGGAAGAGACTTCACTAATTGACCGAGATGAAGAACAGGAGGAGCAAGTCACGGCTGAAGCAAGGAAGACTGAGATCGATGGATTTCTCTGTGATTTTCGGATGGTTTGAAGACTGAAGGATCTCCTGTATTTATAGGGTTTGAGAAATCCTAACTTGGCGATAAAGCTACGAAACCCTAGCATCGCATGCAAATTGGGCCGGCTGCTGGACTTTGGACGTGCGAATGGATGAGATGAGGCTCGGCTGGCCGGACGGATGGATCAGCGCTGGACTTTCAGTCTAAAAACCAATAAAAACCAATCTGTCTTTAATTTATTTTTTCTTTCTTTTCAAGAACAACTAGTCCACACTGACTCTCTTGGGTTCGACCCCTACTTACCGATTTACTAATCCAATAGTAAGGCCACAGTAGTGGAACTTATAAATGTAGATTTGCAGCGTATCAACGACGCGCTGTCAAATTTTGGCGCCGCAGCCGGGGAGTTGTGCATCGGAATAGTTGTTCTTTTTACCATTTTGATTTTCTTTTCCCTTTGTCTCTGTCGTTTTATTACTCACCCCCATTGTATTTGGGAAAGGAAATGTTTTTCTTGTGCAGGGAACAAATGCTCATCATGCGTTCGCATGCCTTAACCATGCATTCGCATGATCTCCTGCAGGCTAGGGAAAGTCGACCTCATGCGAACTCGCAATGCCATTTGTGCGAGCGCACAACATTTCATGCCATTGGATGGGTTTGTGCGAGCGCAAGCTTTATACCATGTGAGCGCATGACCCGAGAAAAGCTGGGCTGCGACCGAGAGTGACCGGGCTATGCCCGAGAGAATTGGGTCCTGGACAAGTCCATACAAGCACGCGGGGACATCCATGCGAACGCATCAAATTTCATGCGACGGGTCAAGTTAGTGCGAGCGCATGTCGTGCACCATGCGAGCGCATGACTCTGAGACTTTGCGCCGAGGCCTTCCGGAACGTGTTCAAGCGAGACCGCGCCGCGCCCGAAGAATGCTGAGCCGCGCCCGAGACGAACAAGACCATAGCCAAACTCCTTCGAGCATCAACCGAATCATCCAGCTCCGAGCCTTGTCGTTTGCTCCTACAAACACGACAAGGCAACGACACCATAAAGGGAGTTCCGTTCGACCCTTTTCCTTACTATATCATTTCCTTTCCATAGTTAAACTTATTTTTTGTGCTTTTGAACTTAAGTCATGCCCTTAGGACACGGCTTAGTTCAAAAGTGTGGGGGTATTTGAGTAGTATTCGCACATAGTAGTATTTGCACATAGTATCCCAACACTTTTTGAAAATATACACTTTCATTATATGAAAATAGATAGACCCGGTTTCATGCATTTCCTTGTGAAAACAAAATTATGTAAGAACATGTGAATTTAACTTTTTATTTGTCCTTGTGTGCCATGATAAATGTAGGATGTGGAGTTGAAAGAAATGCCCTAGAGAGGTTTGACAAGCACTCAAGGGACCGGATCCTTACTTTATGGTTATGTGAAGATTGTGGAGGCTAGCACTTCGGGCTTGATGGTTTAGAGTGGACTCCGCCATGCAGCGTCTATGCAAAAGACGGGACGGGAATCAAACTGTCCTATCTCTAGTCCGAGTAGCCGGGAAAAGAGGTGAGCGACCCTCAACTTGACCTGCGCCGAAACGACTATAATGAGAAAGAGCGGGGAGGCATTTCCATATGCTCTCGGGCGATGATTGGACCTCCCAAAAGTGAAGAAAATTGGACATGCAAATTCTCATCAAAGGAGCAAAGCTCAAAGAAGAAAAGAAAGAAATCAGCCAATATGGTGAAATCAAACCGAAGCAAAAGTGAAGTGCTCAAAGAGTCAAATCAAAGGCCGAAGGCCAAACCTCACTACAAAAACTGTCCAACCACATAAACAAAGAAAAAGAGCTCAACCCAAGTTGCCCGAATCAATCACGTGCTAGAAGAAGCAAGTAACATAACCATATAGTAAGATCGGATCCGAGAGTGCAGTTCAAAGGCCTAAAAAGGACTATCTCCCAATCATCCAAATTGATTTGCATCACGGCTCAAAGGTAACAAGTATCTAGATACTTTCATATGTGAGCATGATTTCGTTTGGAAGCAAGTAAGTTATGCATGCAAAAGGTGAAGTCTAGTTTTGCATCTTACATTCACATCTAGGACTTAGGGTGTTTTTGTTCCTCTCTTTGACTACACTTGTTCGGGACGAACAAGATTAAGTGTGGGGGTATTTGATGGCGCGTATTTATACGATTCATCGAATCAGTTAAACCCACCAAATTAGACATTTGGTCATACGAACAAGTTCTTGTTAATGCCATTTTGTGTATATAGGCTATTTTGGAGTCTAAAGAAGAAACACGTCTAAAAAGGGAGATTTGAGCCCAAAAAGCACACCAAGCATTTCTGGCTGAGAAGTCGCAACTAGGGCCCAAGAAAAATCAACCAGGGCCCGAGCAAAGCCAGCCAAGGCTCGAGGACCTCAGCCAGGGACCGGGAAACCTTTCATGGGTACCGAATGCCATACCCGGGCCCGTCCGAGAAAACCAGGTCCCCGCCCAGGCATCACCCAGGCCGCGCCCAGGCCGTCTAGCACTGAATTCAAGTTTCCCGGGCAAACGAGCTGATCTGACGAATACACCTCAAGCAAAGTAATCAAAATGGAAAATATGGTGGACAATGTCGGAAAACCAAGGAGAATGGTCGGGCAGATTGGCAGTTGGCCCAATTCCAAAGCAAAGGCCACGCGCGCATAGGCACCGAAACCAAGTCGCTCAACCAAACCATGGAATCTGGCAAATCTGGCTCAACCAAAGTGTTTTAAATGCCCAATAACTCGAACAATCTCACTTCCAAGACAAAACGCCCGAGTGGAACCATCTCAAGCCCGATCAAGGCCAAACGAGGGTAATTTTGGCCGTTTTGGGATTTCGACCATGCTCCGGGCAGAATCTGGCTTAGCACCCTTTTAGAGATCGTCTTAGAATGACTTTGTCGTTCTAAATTAGATGTCCAAAAGCCAAGAAGCTCCGACCAAATCTCCGGCCAGATTCCGGCCAACTCCGGCCAAGCTCCGACCAAACTCCGATCAAGCTCTGATCAAGCTCAAGCCAAGCACAACCAAGTCCAACAAAGTTCCGGCCAAGAACCAACCGATTCCCAATATTCCGGTTACTTACTATTCACTTCGGTTAGCATTTGGACTTCGGTTGGCTTTGGATTCAAGTCGGTTGGCTTATGGTTGATGCAAAACAAGTTGGTTGGCTTTGAATAAGCCAACCCAAGAGCCAAGTCGTTGCCCTTTGGAAGAGGCAAGTGCAAAGACAAGTGGGGAGGTTCTTATCCTCTTCCACAACCCATGTGGTTTGCTTTTGGAAGAACCAATCAAATGGCTAGTGATGGAGCGTATTTATACGATTCATCGAGTACACAAAACCCACCTTATTCGACACTTTGTCCTAAGAACACTTACTTGTTAATGTCATTTTATGTTTATAGGCTATTTTGGAGTCTAAAGAGGAAACATGCTTAAAAAGGGAGAATTGTGCCAAAAAGCCAGCCAAGGGCCAAGGAAATTCGACAAAGACCCGAGCGCGACTGAGACACACGCCCGAGCAAAACTTCAAATCAGGGCACGACCATGCTCCGGCCATTTTCTGAAAAAACCACTTTGGCTATTAATCTTAAAATCACTTGCCCATTCCAAATCAGTGGTCCAACAGCAAAAGACCTCCGACCAAACTACGGCCAAGCTCCGACCAAGCTCAGACCAAGTTCCGACCAGAACCCAACCGAAGTCCCAATATTCCGGTTACTTACTATTCATTCCGGTTGGCTTCTACTATTCATTTCGGTTGGCATTTGGAGTCCGGTTGCATTGGGATCCAACTAGAGGCGGCTTATGGAGTGCCACCTATGGCCGGCGGCTTTTGGAGTGCCACCTATGGCCGGCGGCTTTTGGAGATGCCACCTATGGCCGGCGACTTTTGGGGGATGCATGTGCTCAAATGAGGTGGCATATGGGAGAGCCAATGAAATTGACTTGCTTTTGGGATATTTCCAACTCCAAACTGAGCCCCCAAGTTTTCCTTTGCCTATAAATAGAAGCCCTTAGTCTTAGATATCACTTGGACCACATGTACCCACATTAGGGAGAAGAGAGCTTATCTCTCTTCTCCACACTTCACTTCAATGAAAACACATTTTCTCTTGTTCTTGTTCTTGCCTTCTTTACTTTCCCTTGTCAATTTCGAGCTCTCTTACTCTTGTTGCAAAAGCCATGGTCACTTTACTTGTTCTTGATTTACCAAACCCTCCCTTCACTTTACTTGTTCTTGTGTTGGTTACTTTTGTTTTCCTTGTTCTAGCAAGGCTACTTGTTTCCTTTGACATGGATATAAGTAGCTAAGCTATTTACTTTACTTGTTCTTGTTACCAAAGCTCATGTCCTCCTTTACTTTCCCTTGTTTCGGTTACCTTTTCTTTGTTTTCCTTTTCCTAAGTCACGGTTACTTGTATTCCTTGACATGAATACAAGTAGCTAAGGCTTATATTCGGTTTAGGAGTTTTCTTAAACTATGACCATGTTTTGAGACCCTTTTACTTAATGCTTTTTGTGTTCTACTAGTTCTTTGTGCCATTATTCGGTTGAACAACAAGGCTAAGTGGATGCTCGAAAGAGCAAAGCTTAGCCGAGTAGTTCAACGTATCTTTAAAACCACTTGGTTGGTCATAGAAATGTGAGATCAAGTGGCGGCACCTAGGCTAAGATACTTCGAAAGGAGGAATCAGTCTAGACAGAACTAGAAGTCTATGTCTTGTTTTTGGAGTAGATTGTGGTGTAAGTGCTTCGAAAGGGCCTTACCTTAGGGTTATAGCTGGACCAAGGAATAACCCACACTTATGAACACAAGTAAGATCATTTGAAGTAAATGATGGATGTGTCACTAGTTGAGACCCTAGACTGAATATCTTTCTTCTGTAAATATCTGTCATTTTACTTTCAGTCTCACTATCAACTGTTTACTTTCTGCAATTTACTTTCTGTCATTTACTTCCAGCAATTTACTTTCCGCACTTTACTTTCAGTACCTTTATTATCAGTACTTACTTTCAGCACTTTACATTTCAGTCATTTACTTTTCAGTTATTTACTTTCTATCATTTACTTTTCTGTTCATAAAACAACCCACAAAACCCAAATGTTTTTACTTTCATTTTTCTTTCTTTTTAAAGAACAACTAATCCACACTGACTCTCTTGGGTTCGACCCCTACTTACCGCTTGCTATCCATAGTGAGCCACTAAAGTAGTGGAATTATAAATGTAAATTTTGCAGCGTATCAACGACGCGCTGTCAGCTAGCTTTTGGGATATTTCAATGCCACAAACTTAGCCTCCAAGTCTTCATTTGCCTATATATAGAAGGGCTTAACCTTAGATATCACTTGGACCACATGTACCCACATTAGGGAGAAGAGAGCTTATCTCTCTTCTCCACACTTCAATGAAAACACATCTTTTACTTTGCTCTTGTTCTTGATACATGAAGCTCCCTTACTTTTCCTTGTTGTTCTCTTACTTTCATGTCTTGTTACCATAGCAAGGCTACTTGTATTCCTTGACATGAATACAAGTAGCTAAGCTATTGTTTGGTTTCCCAAGTTTACTTTCCTTTATTCTTGATTTGGAGCTCCTCTCCCCTTTACTTTCCTGTTCAAAGTCACGGCTACTTGTATTCCTTGACATGAATACAAGTAGTTAAGGCTAAAGTTCTTGTTACAAAGCTCACGGTTTCCTTTGCTCACTTGTTGTTCTCCCTTACTTTTTCCTTGTCAAGTTTCGGTTTTCTTTGTTTTCCTTGTTGAAGTCAAGGTTGCTTGTATTCCTTGACATGAATACAAGTAGCTAAGGCTTATATTTGGTTTAGGGGTTTTCTTAAACTATGACCATGTTTTGAGACCCTTTTACTTAATGCTTTTTGTGTTCTACTAGTTCTTTGTGCCATTATTCGGTTGAACAACAAGGCTAAGTGGATGCTCGAAAGAGCAAAGCTCAGCCGAGTAGTTCAACCTATCTTTAAAACTGCTTGGTTGGTCATAGAACTGTGAGATCAAGTGGCGGCACCTAGGCTAAGATACTTCGAAAGGAGGAATCAGTCTAGACAGAACTAGAAGTCTATGTCTTGTTTTTGGAGTAGATTGTGGTGTAAGTGCTTCGAAAGGGCCTTACCTTAGGGTTATATCTGGACCAAGGAATAACCCACACTTATGAACACAAGTAAGATCATTTGAAGTAAATGATGGATGTGTCACTAGTTGAGACCCTAGACTGAATATCTTTCTTCTGTAAATATCTGTCATTTTACTTTCAGTCTCACTATCAACTGTTTACTTTCTGCAATTTACTTTCTGTCATTTACTTCCAGCAATTTACTTTCCGCACTTTACTTTCAGTACCTTTATTTTCAGTACTTACTTTCAGCACTTTACATTTCAGTCATTTACTTTTCAGTTATTTACTTTCTGTCATTTACTTTTCTGTTCATAAAACAACCCACAAAACCCAAATGTTTTTACTTTAATTTTTCTTTCTTTTTAAAGAACAACTAATCCACACTGACTCTCTTGGGTTCGACCCCTACTTACCGCTTGCTATCCATAGTGAGCCACTAAAGTAGTGGAATTATAAATGTAAATTTTGCAGCGTATCAACGACGCGCTGTCAAATTTTGGCGCCGTTGCCGGGGAGTTGTGCATCGGAATAGTTGTTCTTACCTTTTTGATTTTCTTTACCCTTTGTTTTTGTCATTTTTTACTCACCCATCGTTTGTACAAAGAAGGAAATGATTATTTGTGCAGGAATCGGGTTCGGGAGAAAGATCAGGTCAGCCGGGCCGCGTCCAAGAATTACCGGGCCTGCGCCCTAGGAGTGCCGGGCTGAGCCGAGAAAACCAGGGCTGCGCCCGAGAAGAACCAAGCTTCGGCGCAAGTACAGGCCGCTTCCAAGGATTTGAAGGCCGCGTCCGAGTGATTGCGGGCAGCGTCCGAAGAATGCTGGGCCGCTCCCGAGAAGAAGCCATGCCGCAGCCAAGGATGACAGGCTCGCACCCGGGGAAACTCGCCAGTACCCGAGCCACGACCGAGAAGTTGCGGGCTGCGCCCCATGAACCTGTTCCCAGCCGAGCTCCCTCAAACATCAACCGAACCATGCCGTTTTGAGCCTTGTCGTTTGCTCCTACAACCACGACAAGTAAGGACACTATTGGGGAGTTCCATTCGCACTTTTACTTTTGATATCATTTCCTTTTCTTTTTGATTGATTGCTTGCAATTGTCTTTTGAACTAAGTCGTGCTGTGAGGCACGGCTTTGTTCAAAAGTGTGGGGGTGATTGAGTAGTCTTTGCACATATGAGTCAGTATTGCACATAGTAGTTAACATGTTTTTCCTTTTCCTTTTAAATTTAACTTTTTGAAAATGCAAAACTTCCATGATGTGAAATCTCAACTGTGTAAAGACTTAAGGATGTAACTTCTTAACTGTCCCTTTGTGCTGAGATATACAGGGGATGTGGAGTTGATATAAAATGCCCTAGAGAGGCTTGGCAAGCACTCGAAGGACCGGATTTCACTATATGGTTTACAAAGTCAATGGAGGCTGCACTTCGGGTTTCATTGGAGATTAGAGTCATCTCCGCCGTGCAGCGTTTATGCAAGAGGCGGGATGGGAATCAAACCGTCCTAACTCTAGTCCAAGTAGCCGAGAAAATAGATGAGCTACCCTCATCTTGACCCGCGCGAAACGGCGAGGATGAGAAAAGAGCGGGGAGGTATTTCCATATGCTCTCGGGCGATGATTGGACCTCCCAAAAGGTTGAGAAAATGGACAAGCAAATCACAAAAGAGCAAAGCTCGAAGAAGCAAATCAAAGGCCGAAGGCCAAAATTGTGAAGGTTTTAACCGAAACAAAAGTTAAGAAACTCCAATTCAACATCAAAGGTCAAGGACCAAGTCACTTCAAAAAGCTGTCCCTTGCCAAAAGGAAATCAAAGAGCTCAGATCATTGAAACCCAAACCAAATCATGTGCTAGAGAAAGCTACAAGTTAACCATATAGTGCGAGTCGATCCCGAGGATGCAGTCCAGGAGCCTGAAAAGGGCTGTCTCCCTAATCATCCGAATTAATTTGCATCTCGGCTCGAAGGTACAAGTATCAAGTTTCTTCTATGTACTTACACGGTTTAGTTTGGTAGCATGTAAGTAATGCCTGATTAGGATAAGTCTAGACTAACATTATAACATTCATATCTAAGGTTTTCGGTATATCAGTTGTTCATCTTTTTTACTAGCCTTGTTCGGGACGAACAAGAATAAGTGTGGGGGTATTTGATGGAGCGTATTTATACGATTCATCGATTACACAAAACCCACCTTATTCGACACTTTGTCCTAAGAACACTTACTTGTTAATGTCATTTTATGTTTATAGGCTATTTTGGAGTCTAAAGAGGAAACACGCTTAAAAAGGGAGAATTGTGCCAAAAAGCCAGCTAAGGCCCGAGGAAATTCGACAAAGACCCGAGCACGACCGAGACACACGCCCGAGCAAAACTTCAAATCAGGGCACGACCATGCTCCGGCCATTTTCTGAAAAAAAACCACTTTGGCCATTAATCTTAAAATCACTTGCCCATTCCAAATCAGTTGTCCAACAGCAAAAGACCTCCGACCAAACTCCGGCCAAGCTCCGACCAATCTCAGATCAAGTTCCGGCCAGAACCCAACCGAAGTCCCAATATTCCGGTTACTTACTATTCATTTCGGTTGGCTTCTACTATTCATTTCGGTTGGCATTTGGAGTCCGGTTGCATTGGGATCCAACTAGAGGCGGCTTTTGGAGTGCCACCTATGGCCGGAGGCTTTTGGAGTGTGACGGAGCGCACTGCACTGTCGTTAAGGTGCAATGTTCTCTGTACAAATAAATTTATATTTTTCGCTACTCGCGACTACACTACTGGGTAGTAAGTGGTAAGTAGGGGTCGAACCCCAGGGAATTAGAGGGATACGTTGTTCTTTATACTGGCGGGGAACGTGTTTTAGGTTGATTGAGATTTTAGCGCGATTGACTAAGCTACTATTTTTGGTTTTTTTTGGTTTTTTACGCGGAAAAGTAAATACAGAAAATAAATACAGAAATTAAAATACTAAAAGTAAAAGAGTTAAGGGAAGAAGACTTACAGTGGGTGATGCATGATTGCGATTCCTCCGGTAGATGAGCGGTTGATGGTTGTAGTTGATCGAGCAGTTTATAAAAGTAAATACAAGGGGTTTTTTTTTGTAATTCAAGGAAAAGTATTCGGTTTCAGGTACCTTGTATTATAACATGTTTATTAATAACCGTTAGTAACCTTTCTAAGTATTCAAAGATGAATCGAGGCCCTTTCGCAGCGCAAGACTTGCAACATCGTTTAAAGCAACACTTGTTCTACTTCAGACTAATTCCTCCTTTCGAAGTATCTTCGCCTTTTGTGCATCCACCTGATCTCTCAGTTACGATCGACCAAGTGATGTTTTAGATAAGTCAAACTCCTCGATAAGTTTTGCTTGTTACAGCTTCCACTTACCGAGTATGATCACGATTTCCCACGGAAGAGCTTTGCTTGTTACAGCTTCCACTCAACCTTGGAAACTCTGACTATAAATGGCACATAGAACAAGTTTTGAATACAGAGAAAAGAAACTAAAAGAAATTAAAACATTATATAATACAAGAAAATACCTTCGACCGAATGAGGAGTTTAGCTACGAATATCCATGGAAAAGGACATCATAACTAAATACTCGGGGGTTTTTGAAAACAGTAAGAGGGAAAGGGGTGGAATACTCAAGAACCAACAGGAGTATTCCCAATTTCCTACTGAATACTCAAGAACCAACAGGATTATTCTCTAAAGTATAATACTCAAGAACAAATAGGAGTATTATTTCCAATCAGTATAATACTCAAGAACAAACAGGAGTATTATTTCATAAACCAAACTTACAAAGTAACCAAATGTTTTAGAGAGATAAGTTACAATTTTTGTGGATGGATGATATGAGGAGGAGAAGCCTCTTTTTATAGCCACAAGGGGAGGAGGATGGAGGGCCAAGATGGTGGCATGTGGTGTTGCATCCAAGGGTGGAGGAGGAGGGGAGGAGCATGTGGAGGAGAAGCCACCACATGGCAACTTCTTGTGGTGGCACAAATAGCCGCCGGTTTCAAGTGGTAAAAGGGGGAGGTTTTTGTGGCTTTGCCACCCTCTCCCAAAGCCACCGGTCACCCAAGGAGGAGGAGGGGAGGAAGCCACCCATGAGTCATCTTCTTCACCAAAGCCGCCGGTCACTTGGTCCATGGATGAGTTTTGACAGTTTGTGCAGTCTTTTCACAAAACTATCAGTCCAATTTCGCTCCGATCTGACTTTGATTGTTCCTCGGTTGGATTTGATTTGAGTAATTCAACGTCAGGATCTTGAGATTTCTTCGTTAGGCGTCTGATCTTGACCTTGGATTGACTCTTAATATCTTTTCAGCGTAAAATCCTCTCCTTAGCGTGTTTTCACTTTAGTCTCTAAAATGCCCTGTAGAAATAAATCGGGACTAACAAGCAGAAGTTAAATAGACCAACAGTCTAATTTGGTGGGTTTTACTGTGTTTTTGATTCGTATAATTATGGTCCATCAGATCACCCCACACTTTTAGTTGTTCGTCCCGAACAATGCTATTAAAGGGCGGCACTCTAAGTTTGGTTTTAAAATATTAAAATTAGACTGTGGGACTCGATTTATCCTAATTCATGCATTACTTACTTATTACCAAATTGAACTGTATAAATAAATAGAAGAAACTTGATACTTGTACCTCCGTGCTGAGATGCAAATTATTCTGGATGTTTCGGGAGATAGCCCTTTTTAGGCTCCTAAACTGCAACCTCGGGATCGTCTCTCACTATATGGTTTCCTTGTAGCTTTCTCTAGCACATGATTTGGTTCGGGTTTCAATGGTTTGAGTACTTTGATTTTCTTTTGGCGAGGGACTGCTTTTTGTAGTGAATCGGCCTTTGGCCTTTGATTTGACTCTTTGAGTACTTCACTTTTTTGTTCGGTTAAAACCTTCACAATTTTGGGCCTTTGGCCTCTTGATTTGCTTCTTTGAGCTTTTGCCTTTTTGTGGCTTGCTAGTCCATTTTCTCAAGCCTTTTTTGGAGGTCCAATCATCGCCCGCAAGCCTATGGAAATACCTCCCCGCTCCTCTCATCTTTGCCGTTTCGCGCGAGTCAAAATGAGGGTCGCTCATTTATTTTCCCGGCTATTTTGACTAGAGATAGGACGATCTGATTCCCGTCCTCGCCTTTTTTTCTTTTTTGCATAAACACTACATGGCGGAGATGACTTCAATCTTCACTGAAACCCGAAGTGCAGCCTCCACTGAGTTCGAAAACCATAAAGTTTGATTCGATCCTTCGATTGCTTGCCAAGCCTCTCTAGGGCATTTCTATCAACTCCACATCCCTAGTTTATCTCAGCACAAAGGGACAAATGAGAAGTTACGTTCTAAGTTTTTAGACAGTTGAATTTTCACAAGGTAAATGCACGAATTATGACTTATCTTTTTCACATTCTAAAGTTCATACTTTCAAAAAGATAATACTAAAAAGAAAAAAACATGTTATGTACACAGGTGGTTCTCACCCCACACTTTTGAACGAAGTCGTGCCTTTCAGCACTACTTAGTTCAAAAGCCATGCAAGCAGACAATTACGAGAAAGAAATGATATTAAGGAAAAGGGAAGGACAGAACTCCCTTTAAGGTGCCGAGTGAACGACATGGCTCGAGGCTGGATAATCGAGGGAGTTCGGCTGGGGCCTTGAACTCTTAGCGTAGCCCTGGCTGGCTTTATGTTGCACCCAAGTCCGATTCCTGAATAGTTAAATCTTCTATGCACCAAGTGGGTGAGAGCGACTTATTGAAAAAGTAAAATACAGAAAATAAAAGACAGAAAATTAAAGTGCGGAAAGTAAGATAGTGTCGGGTTACCTCCCGACCAGTGCACTTGTTTAACGTCGTTGGCTCGACAGTACCATATTCCTGGATCACTGGTTGGGGTCCCATGGGTGGCTTAGGTCGAATTTCGCCACTGTTCCTGTGTTGCTTTTTGCCTTGCCTTTACCGGATTTCTTGCGAGATGATGTGCTTGGGTTCAGTTCCCGTTGTTCTGGTGATTTCTCCTTCCAACGTCTCTGAGGAGGCGAGGGACCTTTGACCACTATCTTCTTGAACTGGGTTTTCTGGTGTTTAGGGCTGCCTTGTCCAATCATGGCGAAAACATGCTCCATTACGGAGTCGTTTTGCTCAGGCCCTTTTCCCATCCTTCTTTCAGCCTCTTCATTGATCACATAGTTTTCAGTGATTTACCTATTGATCGAGGGGAAAAGTCGGGACGCTTGCATCTTAAGGCTCGGTTATGCCTCGTCGTGTTTTTTGTAAGGAACTGGTCGTAGATGGTCTCGGAAGCTTGGGTGATGATAGCTGGGTATGGCTCGGGCAGCATACTGGTGGTATTCTGGACTTCTTTTTCAGTTCGCTCCGCCTCGAGTTCCCATGAAGGTTCGTTGCTTCCAGTGCTTTCTATATCCCAGTATTCTGATGGCTCGGGAGTCTCTTCTGATGGCTCGGGAGTTTCTTCTTCTATTTCTGGACCAGCCTCTTGCATTTCTCCGTCAGCTTGGGGTATTCGTTTTGTGGCTGCGGCCAGGTTATCTTTGAGGTTCCACATGTCTGCCAGGGAGAAGTTCCTGGCTGATCTCCTCATTGCTTCGTTAATCCTTGTCAGATCATCGGCCTTCATCCCACGAAGAAATTTTTGAAGAAGAACCTTCTTCGTGAATCCATGGTGCGGGCAGCTTGAGACGATGGTGTCATATCTCGTGTAGTATTCGTCCAAGGTCTCATCCCGGGATTGTTGAAGGCTTATGATCTTCTCTCGGGTTTGTTTTCGTAAGGATGGAGGGGAGAATTTTTTCAGGAATGGAACGCAGAGGTCCACGAAATGTACTGCACTACCAGCGGTTGATGTGTAATACCAGATCGTTGCGAAATCAGTTAGGGAGAATTTGAAGCACTTAAGCTTAAATTCCTCTAACATTTCGTTTTCAGGTTTTCTGTGGCTGCAAACGTGGTGAAAGTTTCGGCAGTGTTGTACGGGGTCTTCTCCATCTGTACCTCCGAACAGGGGAAGGTATCTTGTTGTCCACGCATATGAAGGGGGTTGCGTCATGAGGACATGGGAGGGAAAGAACAACTAATCCGAAGGCTCATTCCCCGGCAACGACGCCAATTTGACGGAGCGCACTGCACTGTCATTAAGGTGCAATGTTCTCTGTACAAATAAATTTATATTTTCCGCTACTCGCGACTACACTACTGGGTAGTAAGTGGTAAGTAGGGGTCGAACCCAAGGGAATTAGAGCGATACGTTGTTCTTTATACTGGCGGGGAACGTGTTTTAGGTTGATTGAGATTTTAGCGCGATTGACTAAGCTACTGTTTTTTGTTTTTTTTGTTTTTTATGCGGAAAAGTAAATACAGAAAATAAATACAGAAATTAAAATACTAAAAGTAAAAGAGTTAAGGGAAGAAGACTTACAGTGGGTGATGCGTGATTGTGATTCCTCTGGTAGATGAGCGGTTGATGGTTGTAGTTGATCGAGCAGTTTATAAAAGTAAATACAAGGGGTTTTTTTTTGTAATTCAAGGACAAGTATTCGGTTTCAGGTACCTTGTATTATAACATGTTTATTAATAACCGTTAGTAACCTTTCTAAGTATTCAAAGATGAATCGAGGACCTTTCGCAGCGCAAGACTTGCAACATCGTTTAAAGCAACACTTGTTCTACTTCAGACTAATTCCTCCTTTCGAAGTATCTTAGCCTTTTGTGCATCCACCTGATCTCTCAGTTACGATCGACCAAGTGGCGTTTTAGATAAGTCGAACTCCTCGATAAGTTTTGCTTAATACAGCTTCCACTTACCGAGTATGATCACGAATTCCCACGAAAGAGCTTTACTTGTTACAGCTTCCACTCAACCTTGGAAACTCTGACTATAAATGGCACATAGAACAAGTTTTGAATACAGAGAAAAGAAACTAAAAGAAATTAAAACATTATATAATACAAGAAAATACCTTCGACCGAATGAGGAGTTTAGCTACGAATATCCATGGAAAAGGACATCATAACTAAATATTCGGGGGTTTTTGAAAACAGTAAGAGGGAAAGGGGTGGAATACTCAAGAACCAACAGGAGTATTCCCAATTTCCTACTGAATACTCAAGAACGAACAGGAGTATTTTCTAAAGTATAATACTCAAGAACAAATAGGAGTATTATTTCCAATCAGTATAATACTCAAGAACAAACAGGAGTATTATTTCATAAACCAAACTTACAAAGTAACCAAATGTTTTAGAGAGATAAGTTACAATTTTTGTGGATGGATGATATGAGGAGGAGAAGCCTCCTTTTATAGCCACAAGGGGAGGAGGATGGAGGGCCAAGATGGTGGCATGTAGTGTTGCATCCAAGGGTGGAGGAGGAGGGGAGGAGCATGTGGAGGAGAAGCCACCACATGGCAACTTCTTGTGGTCGCACAAATAGCCGCCGGTTGCAAGTGGTAAAAGGGGGAGGTTTTTGTGGCTTTGCCACCCTCTCCCAAAGCCACCGGTCACCCAAGGAGGAGGAGGGGAGGAAGCCACCCATGAGTCATCTTCTTCACCAAAGCCGCCGGTCACTTGGTCCATGGATGAGTTTTTGACAGTTTTGTGCAGTCTTTTCACAAAACTATCAGTCCAATTTCGCTCCGGTCTGACTTGGATTGTTCCTCGGTTGGATTTGATTTGAGTAATTCAACGTCAGGATCTTGAGATTTCTTCGTTCGGCGTCTGATCTTGACCTTGGATTGACTCTTAATATCTTTTCAGAGTAAAATCCTCTCCTTAGCGTGTTTTCACTTTAGTCTCTAAAATGCCCTGTAGAAATAAATTGGGACT
Source organism: Rhodiola kirilowii (assembly GCA_033675215.1). Taxonomy (NCBI): domain Eukaryota; kingdom Viridiplantae; phylum Streptophyta; class Magnoliopsida; order Saxifragales; family Crassulaceae; genus Rhodiola; species Rhodiola kirilowii. The sequence continues at coordinate 33,280,783 of CM066201.1, forward strand.
AACAAGCAGAAGTTAAATAGACCAACAGTCTAATTTGGTGGGTTTTACTGTGTTTTTGATTCGTATAATTATGGTCCATCAGAGTGCCTTCTATGGCCGGCGGCTTTTGGAGATGCCACCTATGGCCGGCGGCTTTTGGGAGATGCATGTGCTCAAATGAGGTGGTGATGGACCATAATTGTATGAATCATAAACCCAGTTAAACCCACCAAATTAGACTCTTTGTCTATTTAACTTTTGCTTGTTAGTTCTGATATTTATCTACAGGGTATTTTGAAGTTTAGAGAGAATACAGGCTAAGGAGGAGTTTTAAAGCTGAAAATGAATTACGAGTCATTCCAGGTCACGACCAAATTCTGACTTTCAAGAACCTGGCGTGGAATCACTCAAAACAAGTCCAACCGAAGGGCAACCAGAGTTGGACTAGAGCTGAAAGGACCGATGGCTTTTGGGGGAAAAGATCTCAACTCACTGATGGACCATAATTATACGAATCAAATACACAGTAAAACCCACCAAATTAGACTATTTGTCTATCTAACTTCTACTTGTTAGTCCCGATATATTTCTACAGGGTATTTTGGCGCTTAAAGAGAAAACACGCTAAGGAGAGGATTTTACGCTGAAAAAATATTACGAGTCAATCCAAGGTCAAGATCAGACACTGAACGAAGGTTTCTCAAGATCCCGACATGGAATTACTCAATACAAATCCAACCGAGGAACAACCAAAGTCAGACCGGGACGAAAATGGACTGATATTTTTTTGTGAAAACTACACAAAACTCACAAAACTTATCCTTTTGCCCAAGGTGACCGGCGGCTTTGGGGAAGAAGATGACTCATGGGTGGCCATCCTCCCCCCTTCCCCCTCCACAACCGGCGGTTTCCTCCCCTTGCAACCGGCAACCGGCGACTTGAGCTCCTCCCCCATGTGGCACCTCCTCCTTGCTCCTCCTCCTCCCTTGGATCAAAAACACAAGCCACCCATCTCCACCCTCCATTCCTCCTCCCTTAGCCTATAAAAGGAGAGCTCCTCCTCCTCATTTGTATCATTCAAAAAATCAATAAACACTTCTCTCTCTAAGTGTTCTAAATGATGTGGCAAGTCATGTGCTAGAAATAGCCTTGATTCATCTTAGAATACATAGTATGATCATTAGAGGTCAATGATAAACGGACTATGATACAAGGCCCCCCAAAACCGAATACTTTCCTTTAATTGTAATATCAACTGTGAAATCTACTTGACTTAGTCAAGACAAGTTCCAGATGGTGTTCGAACTGCGTCTCGAACACTTGTTGGACAGTTTCAAGTTATGTTCAAACAGAGACTGGAACACCTTAGCAGATAGAACGTAAACAGCACAAAATAGGAGCACACACGATATGATAACCCAGTTCGGCCTCGCCTACTCTGGGGGGTTTCCCACACCCGAAAAAGGGACACAAATCTTATTACGAGTTTAGAGCTATTCGTGGACTTACACTTACACAACGCCTTGTTTGTAATAGCCTAGCCTCTAACACTCCGTCTCTCGGATTTGCAATCTCGGTTCACCGCAGCTCCCCTCGATCCCATATGGGTAGGATGAGACTTCCCTCTCGGCCTAGTCTTGGACTTCTCGGAAGTCCAGTCGCCTTCTCTCAAAGACGTATCTTGATCACCGTGTGTGTGTGCGCTTGTTGTCCTTCCAGAACAGTCTGAACAGCACACTGAACAGACTGTTACTTCCCCGTTGATATTCCGGTGTGGAATAATCACCCGATGGTCGCTCCTCCTCCAATCTCACGAACTCTCGTGTTTGTTTCTTTTCTCTCAGGAAGCGACACAGATCTGGTTGCCCTAGCCATGTATTTATATGTAAAGGCGAATGTCCAAATCTGTTTCAGATCACATCATCAAATATTCTAGGAAATATTCCTAAATATTTGATGTGTATCTTTATCCAATCTTTAGGAAGTATCTTCGAAAACTACCTTCCCAAGTCAGCCACGTCGCCTTTAATCTGATGTGTAGATATTCATTTGAATATCTGAATCTTCGAATTCCTCACTGGCCGACTCCAATCAGATCGAAATATTTTTGTCAAATATTTCAGAGATACTCCTAAATATTTGATAGATATTCAATCTTTTCCATATCCAATCTTTGGAGATTACTTCCGTGCCAAGCCATCTAATATTCTCGAATCCAAGCTGGAGATATTCATTTGAATATCTGATCTTTAATGATGACTCGTTAATTGATCCTAATCAAATAATCTTGTCGATCTTCTGGATACGGAAATCTTCCTGCGTCTGCTGTACGATGTACTGCAGTTCAAGACAGCGATTGAACTCTTCTTGAACACCTGCTTGAACTGTCTAAAGCTGTTTTGCCAACAGCATGCCATTCATGGGAACATCAATCTCCCCCTTGGCATTTTTGGCAAAACCCAATCTAGGCTTTAGACACAACTTGAGGAACCAGAACAGTTACCTCAAACGACTCCCCCTTTTTGCCACAAACTGGCAAGGGGTCCAATCGAGCAACCTGGTCTCTTCGGCAACTAGAATCTTGTCAACTCCCCCTCAAACATAGCCTGAGACAGTGACACATGCTGTGAGTCTATCAAACCATGGTGTCTCAGCAGCTGTTCGACCACGCGTCAGTAACTGATAGGTTCCTGAACTGCTCCAATCAGTATAGCCAATGCCTTTACATCCTCCAATCATTCTCTGGGACTTCAAAATTGTATCTAGGTCTTTTGATCCAGAGATTATCATCTTCACTGATTTCTTGAACTGATTCAGCTCGTCCAGTACTGCTGCATGGTAGTCCTTCTCCATCTGCATCTTTAACGACGAGATAACATCAAGGAGTTCTACCTTTTCTTCAATCAGGACATCAACTCTCTCCGTCTTCTTCATCATAATTGGGATACTTGAGAGCGCGCACCAATTGATTGAGTCTTTTCCTTTGCTTTTGTTCGACCTCCGGTATGATCTCTACCTCCTTCAGTAGCTGTCCACATTCAGCTCGGGATAACTTCTGACCAGCAGCTCTCCTTATGGAAGACTCGGGTGCATCCTTTCTCTTCAGCTCGGGGTCCTTCAGATCATTCTTATGTCGACCCTTGAACAGCTTGTGATCAACTACCAACTTCAACGGAGCACTTGATAGTCTATCTTGGTCAGTCTTCAAATCTGGATGCTGGTTGATGATCAGCTTATAGATATGCGATGGGAAGATTATCTGGTGTAGTGACTTTGTAGATATGGCGTGTTCTGCAATCTGGTCGAATTCTTCCATGTCAATGCGCATCCTGTTTCCAATCTGGTAGAGCAGCTGTCACATCTCCTTGCTGACCGTGGTTCTATGAGATGTAGGCTTCCAGTCGACTATGGTGATGAAGAACAACATCGAGTAGAAAAGAGTCAGATCTGCTACTGGGATGGAACTGTCTTCTCATTAAGCAGCCTTTCAGGGATGATCTTTCTTTTCTGCACTCCCTTCCACTTAGCTACTACATCTGTATTGACAAACCACATTCCATGCTTAGACACTCCAGTTGGTGCACTAGGCGGAACAGATCCTGGAGCACTCCTCTTCCTTTTCTTGGATGCACTTGCTCCCCCTGCATCTGTTCGCTTATCATCCCTCTTGGTAGTTACTTCAGTCGAGCATGCTTGGATGATCACTTTCTTCTTTGGTTTCTTCTTTTTAGACTTCTTGAGATCAGCCAATGAAACTGAGTCCTCATCATTCATCCTCAAGCTGTTCTGGAATAGTCTTCAGCAACTCCACAACTTGATCGACTGTCTGTTTCAGCTTCCTTGGCATACCAGTCACAACTCCTTTTTAACTAACAATCCCTTCCTTCTGCTTTCCTGTCTTCAGCTAATGATCCACGATTCTGACCAGCTCTCTGTGTGTGATTTCCAGCACCATGTTCTGCTTCAGTTATGATTCCTTCTTGGACATCTGACAGCTTTACCTTCTTCTAGATGACAGGATCAACAACAACTTGCTCAGTCTCAGAGTCTGATATAGCAATTTTTCTCCCCCTCACAACACTAATTCGTGCAGCATATTTCCTAGGAGTTCCATCCCTTCTAGGCACGACTTTTATGCGGATTTCTGTCTTCTTCAACAGCTTCTTCTTATCAGAACCACAATGTTAGCCGTACTGGCTTCACCTTCTTGTGCAGCATCCGTCACAGAATCTACAGCAGGTTTCAATCCCTTCGGCTTCTCATTAACCACTTTGTCACCCTTATAACTCACTGAATCTTTACCAATCGCTCGTACTTCCTCATCAACAGAATTGAGTGCAGTACCTTAGGAGTGAGAACAAGGGATTACCTCATTAAGGGGTGGTTCAGCCATCGCCTGATTTTCCTTCGCAGTCTGCACACTCCCTTTAGATGGATTAGGATCAGCCTTTGACGCCTTTGAAGTAGCTTCTTTAAGTTCTGTCACAGCCGCCTCTTCTCCCTTCTTTTCCCTTCTCCGATCTTAGGGTTTGCTGATATTGTATCCTCATCCGACTTCGATTCAACTACCTTTTTGATTTCTCAAATAGTTGGACTCCTCCACTTGCCAAAAACGGTTAGGTGTATATCTCTTGAGATATTTGTCCAATCACCTCTCTCCTCCTTGAAATGCTCCAACGCCTCATAAAGCTGCAAATAACTTGAACTTAGTAATCAGTTCCAACCACGTACCATCTATTCCAGCCCTCTTCTTTGGTAGGCCAGCCCATCTGATTTGTTGGGGCTTTGCTCTTGGCTGACCTCCGTTTGGAACACTTAGTTGGCGATAGCACGCAGACCCAGAGAGGATCTAAGTGTTTCGAACTGAGCGGCGTCTAGTGGCATGGTGAGTACGGCAGTAACAGTGGTCATGTGTTTCGATGTGATGACCTTCTTCTCCACTAGCCCTCTGATGAAGTGATATCTGCTCATGGAGTGTTGTACTGGGTTCTTGGGCAGAAACTTCTTCACCCGTTCCACTCCGTGTTTAGACAGATTCTGCTTCATACATAGGAACTGAGTGCAGCAGCTCCCTGCAGCGATGCTCTCCCGTTCTCCCAGCACCTGGTCACCATGTGTTCCAGGAAGGTGTTTCATCTCTCCCACCATGGTCAGCTGGAGCTCCTTTTGCATCTGTCTCACGAACTGGCCAACCAGCTTCTGTGTACTCGTGAAGAACATATGCTTCTCTTCTCCCCCTCGCTCATAGCCATGGTCGATGAGGAACGTCTCGCACCATGCTCTGGGTGCTTGTGTGAGTCCGTACATAGTTTCCTTCAGTTCGTGACTATGCACTAGATGATATGACTTCCATACTTCAGATCTGGTGAACTCTCCCAGTTCCACGTGAATGGCCACCGCCCAAATCTCATCAATAAATGCTTTGTTGACATTCTTCGGACTGGATGAACATGCAATCAGTTCTCGATACTTAATCTCATTCGCTCGACTCTTCATTACTTCAGATGGATCTTCAACAGTTTCCATGATTTGGCATTCTCCACATAGAACCAATGTATCACCTGTCACATTGGTCATTCCTCGGATGAGTCCATTTGAGGAGAGCTTCTTTGAGGTCTTGAGAGTTAGATGACCCACGCGTCTGTCAGACAGTGCCATCTTATTCCCTTGTCTTGATATACAGCCCGATGCAGCAACTGTTCCAGCAGAACCTATGAGGTAACAATTGTTGGCTGCCCTGCTGCCTCTCATCAGTGTGTCTCCTTCCTTATCCAACACGTGACAGGAGTCGTGAGTTAAGCTGACATGAAGTCCATCATCACATAGTTGACTAATGCTGATAAGATTCACCTTCAATCCTTCAACTAAGAGAATGTCCTTGAGTACAGGGAGATCCGGAACCTTCAATGTTCCACAACCGATCACCTGACCCTTTCCTCCATCTCCGAAAGTGGCAAACTGCTTCTTCATAACAGGTCGAATATGTGTAAGAAACTTAGAGTTACCTGTCTTATGGGCAGAGCATCCACTGTCGAAGTACCAACGATCTTTCTTTATGTGACTGGATGGGCTAAAAGCAACCATACACATGGTCTTTCTTGTCTTTGGTACCCTGACCTGTTGCATTCTGGGTTTCTTCTTATGTCCCATGGCTCTTTGTTCAGCAAGAAACAGGCGACATCTAGGTCTGATGTGTCCAATCTGGTAGCAGTACCAGCATGTGCGAGAATCTCTCTTTTGTGTCGAGTAGGGGCTGATGTGATCATTGCGAGTCCTTCTTTGGCCAGCGGGGGTTTTTCCCTGGAACTGATTCACTTTCTGTCCCGGGTTCTGTTCAACCACTGGTTTTGTTTTAACAAACGTTGTACCTTTTGAGCTTCCTTCTTCTGTGAAACCCAGTCCTTGATGTCCGGACTCCATCCTTTGAGACCTGAGAATCTCGTTTAAATTCTTAGACCCAGAATTCAACATCTTCACCGACTGTTTGAGCTGGTTGAGCTCCTTTATGGTGGCTGAATGATCCATTCTTTCAGATTCAACTTGGAGTTCCATCGACTCTACTTGCCTCAAAAGGTACACCTCCTTGCGATTCAGATCTATAATCATTTTCCTTAGTCCTGCCATGCCTACTGGATGAGTGTCACGGTCTTTCTCCATATCAACTTTCAGAGAAGAAATAGTACCCAGGAGTTCCGTTTTCTGTGCAAGCAGGCACGATCTTTCCTGTTTCATTTCAGTCAGTTGAGTGTTCAGCCAATCAACCTTACCTTGGAGTTCCACCTTCTGTGTAACCAGTATCTCAGCCTCCTGCCACATCTTGTCTTTTTCAGCAGTCATACTGGCTACATAATCGATAAGCTTCTTATTGAGGTTGATCACCAGCATCCATTTCTCATATAGGTCTTTGTAGGTTTCAGCCAGAGTCTCCTGTGTACGTTCTTCAACATCACTGCTTGATGTGTCGTCAACAGGCTGTTCAGACAGTGCACTAGAGTATGGATTTTCACTTGACTCACTGCAGTCTTCAATAGTGACTACAAGTCCGACGAGATTGACATTCTCATGATCTTCTTCTTCATCAGTAGATTTACTGTCTGGACCCTCATAGGCTAATCTGAGAATATCCCATGCTTCCTTAGACACCTCACATTCAGCAATCAGTTTGAACACATCCTCGTCCACTCCATAGAATATTGCATTCAGGGCCTTTGAATTCCCAACAGCCGCTACATCATCTGCTTCAGACCACAGGGCTTCGGGTTTTGGCATAACAACTCCTTCAGGGTTTGCCATCATGGGTACTGTCCATCCTATCATTACAGCTCTCCAAGCCTTTTCATCGAGGGATTTCAGAAAGGCATTCATCTTGCATTTCCAATAGGCATAATTCGGCCCTTCAAGCAACGGTGGTCGGTTAGTGCTCTGTCCTTCCTTCAAACTCATCTTGAACAGTCGCTGGATCACACTCTGTATGTCCAGTGTCTGCTCTGATACCAATTGAAATCTACTTGACTTAGTCAAGACGAGTTCCAGATGGTGTTCGAACTGCGTCTCGAACACTTGTTGGACAGTTTCAAGTTATGTTGAAACATAGACTAGAACACCTTAGCAGACAGAACGTAAACAGCACAAAATAGGAGCACACCCGATATGATAACCCTGTTTGGCCTCGCCTACTCTGGGGGGTTTCCCACACCCGAAAAAGGGACAAATCTTATTACGAGTTTAGAGCTATTCGTGGACTTACACTTACACAACGCCTTGTTTGTAATAGCCTAGCCTCTAACACTCCGTCTCTCGGATTTGCAATCTCAGTTCACCGCAGCTCCCCTTGATCCCCTATGGGTAGGACGAGACTTCCCTCTCGGCCTAGTCTTGGACTTCTCGGAAGTCCAGTCGCCTTCTCTCAAAGACGTATCTTGATCACCGTGTGTGTGTGCGCTTGTTGTCCTTCCAGAATAGTCTGAACAGCACACTGAACAGACTGTTACTTCCCCGTTGATATTCCGGTGTGGAATAATCACCCGGTGGTCGCTCCTCCTCCAATCTCACGAACTCTCGTGTTTGTTTCTTTTCTCTCAAGAAGCAACACAGATCTGGTTACCCTAGCCAATTATTTATATGTAAAGGCGAATGTCCAAATCTGTTGCAGATCACATCATCAAATATTCTAGGAAATATTCCTAAATATTTGATGTGTATCTTTATCCAATCTTTAGGAAGTATCTTCGAAAACTTCCTTCCCAAGTCAGCCACGTCGCCTTTAATCTGATGTGTAGATATTCGTTTGAATATCTGAATCTTCGAATTCCTCGCTGGCCGACTCCAATCAGATCGAAATATTCTTGTCAAATATTTCAGAGATACTCCTAAATATTTGATAGATATTCAATCTTTTCCATATCCAATCTTTGGAGATTACTTCCGTGCCAAGCCATCCAATATTCTCGAATCCAAGCTGAAGATATTCATTTGAATATCTGATCTTTAATGATGACTCATTAATTGATCCTAATCAAATAATCTCGTCGATCTTCTGGATACGGAAATCTTCCTGCGTCTGCTGTACTCTGTACAACAGTTCAAGACAGCGATTGAACTCTTCTTGAACACCTGCTTGAACTGTCTAAAGCCGTTTTGCCAACAGCATGCCATTCATGGGAACATCAAACTGTTACTTTACCTTTCAGTACTAAAAACCAAAAACAACCCCCCAACTGCTTTATTTAATCCCCCCTTCGAAAGAACAACTATCACCTATTTCCCTTGGGTTCGACCCGTACTTACCACTGAATACCAAAAATAGTTAAGTCGTGAGTATCGGAGATATAAATTTATTTTGCACAGAGAACATCGCACTTTAACGACAGTGCGGTGGGCTCCGTCAAAATTGGTGCCGTTACCGGGGAGTTAGCCTTCGATTAGTTGTTCTTTTCTTTCCCTTTTCATTTCTTCGTCACACTTTCCGCCATGTATGGATGGATGGCTCAGCATCTTCCTCAGTTTGGAGGTACCACCGGAGAAGACCCAGTAATACACTGCCAACATTTCCACCATATAAGTCGTCACATGAAACCCAAAAATGTAACGTTAGAAGAGTTTCAATTAAAAAGTTTTAAACACTCTTTAAACAACTTTGCGACAGTATGGTATTACACATCAACTGCTAGTTGTGCAAAATATTACATGGACCTTCGCGCTAAATTTCTGAAAGAATTCTCCCCCCCGTCCGTACGACATGACACCCGCGAGAAGATCATCTGCCTTCAGCAATCTCGGGATGAGACTTTAGATGAATACTACACGTACTATGACACCATCGATGGATTTCTCTGTGATTTTCGGATGGTTTGAAGACTGAAGGATCTCCTGTATTTATAGGGTTTGAGAAACCCTAACTTGGCGATAAAGCTACGAAACCCTAGCATCGCATGCAAATTGGGCCGGCTGCTGGACTTTGGACGTGCGAATGGATGAGATGAGGCTCGGCTGGCCGGACGGATGGATCAGCGCTGGAGTGCTCGGATGGCCAGGCGCATGCCCGCTCGGATGGCCGAGCTGGAGCTCGGAGGCACGCTCGCATGGCCAGGCGCATGCCCGCTCGGATGGCCGAGCTGGAGCTCGGAGACACGCTCGCATGGCCGGGCTGGAGATGGATCAGCGCTGAAGTGCACGGGCTGATCGGACTGGGTACTTTGGGGCTGATTTGACTCGCCTTCGGACACTCTTCGGGCCGGTCTCTTGGTTTGGGGCACTAGCTGGACATGTATACTTGATGCTAGGACCTTGAAATCACCCCATTGTGTGGACGTATTAGGCCGGAGCGGCTCTCAAAGTTGACATCTCAGCCAGCCGGAAAACAGGCCCTGAAATTTGGCTAAGTCCTGAAATCTGCGCTGATCGTGCTCATGGGTTCTTGCTCCCTTCGTTCCTTGCTCGTGGCTCGAAATTCACTTGGGTTTGGCCTGAGGTGTAGCCTGACATATGGGCAAGACCATGGTGTGGTCCGATTTGTGCTGGGCTGGACCTTCTACAAACGACGGGTGCTTCTTTCACCGAGCACGACCAGCCTGCGGACGCGCCTGGGCGCCTGGGCCTGATGGAACGCTGGTCGGCCTCACAGATTCATGCCTCGAGCGTTGCTTGGTTTTTGGTCGAAAATCCAATTGGTTTTGCCTGAGTCGTAGCCTGACATACGAGCTACAAACTGCTGGTCTCCGATAATGGATTGGATCCTCCAGTGTCAAACGACACTTGCCTCATTCTCTGAGTACGGCCAGCCTGCGGGTCTCGGGTCCTTGTGGTGTTTTTGGCTCCAAAAGCCATATTTTGAATGTGATTCCTCCTAGAGCTTCCAAATCACCTGAAACACGAAACAACACTAAAAAGTAACTGTTCGCATAATAAAGTGAGTGAAATGGTGGGAATTAATGACTCGATGAGTCGTATAAATACGGCTCATCAAACCACCCCACACTTAAACTTGTTCGTCCCGAACAAGAACTAGGTCATAAGAGGAACGAACTAATGTAAACACCACAATGCTTCGGTTATCCTAGACGAGCTACATGGACATGAATTAATTACTCTAGATCTCGCCTGTTATGCATGCTCGCTACTAATATCTTTGTGCTAAAACATGGGTTAAAGATACGTGTTACCTTTGGGTCGAGATGCAAATCAATTCGGATGTCTCGGGAGATAGCCCTTTTAGACCCATGAACCCTCATTCTCGGACTCGAACTCGCTGCTATATGGTTATGCTTTGCCGCTTTTTCTTGCACGTGATTGATTCGAGCTCCAAAGTGATGAGTACTAATCGGTCAGCTATAGTGTCATGGGATCTGATATTTCAATGATGCTTTCACTTGATTTTGTGTGGACTATCATAATGATGGTGGATTTGTTGCTTTGTAGTGCGGATTGTGACTTGCTCGAACCGTGGTTCCTTCTCCTTTTGACGCGAGTCAAGCCGAGGGTCGCTCGTCTATTTTCCCGGTTACTCGGATTAGAAACCTTCCTGCTCTTACTCATCCTCGTCCTTTCGACACGGGTCAAGTCAAGGGTCGCTTGCCTATTTTCTCGGCTACTTGGACTAGGGCTTGGACGGTGTGAAGTATTCCCGTCCCGACCAACCGCAAAGGTACCGCAGTGGCGGAGCAGACTCGTACTATGTTGCCTCGAAGTGCTAGCCTCCACGAACTCCACATAACCACATATCCTGAGTTCGGCCTTTGAACGATCTGTCAAGTCTCTCTAGGGCATTGCTATCAACTCCACATCCCTGTTTATCTCAACTAACAAAGGCACGCAAAATTTTAAGATCACATGTTAGTCGCACAAATCAATTTTCACCAAAGACATGCATGTAAAGTCGGCTATATCTATTTCACCCAATCACTATCCAATACTGCAAGTCTAGGAAATAGTGAAGTATCATGTACAAAAATTTTAAAAATGACTCGAAACGTGCTGACTCTGTATGGTGGGCATGCTGACTCGATAACTGACTCATAACTGACTCTCCCACCCCACACTTTTGAAATGAGCCGTGTCCTCACGGCACGACTCAAATCTAGACACACAAATGCATGCGATAAATAGATAAGGAAAGGAAAAGGGTAGAACGAGACTCCCCTGGGATGTAGACGGTGGTCGGCTGAACTCGGATCTAAGGGCTCTCCCGGCGGACTAAAATGCGTAGCTCCGCAAGCAAAGTGCGTAACTCGCAAAGGGAATTTCCGGCCGACTAAGTCCAATCCCTACAAAATGAAACCAACTCCTTTCCAAGGTACAATGTGACAATTAAAGACTCATAAATAAACATAGTAAATAAATAAACTGAAAATAAATGCAAACCGTGCAGGGCTGCCTCCCTGTGAGCGCCTTTGTTTAACGTCGTTGGCTCGACAGTACCTCTTTAGGGATCACAAGTTAGGGTCCCATGGGCGTGTGAGGTCATACTTCTTCCCTGTCTCTCCTTCTGTTCGTCCATAGTGCTCCTCAAGCTGTCCACTCGGCACTGCCTTCCAATGATCAGGCGGATTTGCCTTCACATCCTTCCGAGCTGGCGAGGCCACCTTTATCATAGTCACTGGTCCATCGAGTCGGGCTCTAGTGCTTCTCCATCCTGGTTTCCATCCAAACGTGCCATGTCTCGGTCTCTTCCTCATGTATGGATGGTCAGAACCCCTGTCAACATGGTAGTTTGATTTCGTTCCAGCAAGCATAGGCGACAACCTTTTTGTTCCAACATAATTCTTGGTCCTTGTGTCCGAGATGACCGGTTGTCCCAGAATGAGTGTAAGAGGGCTGTGAGCACTGGCATCTCCCGTCTGCAAAATATAAGAATCAATATCGCGGGTGAGAATGCCTGGGTCCTTACCGGAGTCAATGCTTCCCGCGGACGTCTCCTGTTCAACCACCGCGGACGTCCCTTGATTTACTGGTAATTCTTCATACGTCCGTGCATAAATTGTAGAGGCGTCCGCGCCCTTTACTGAGGGAGAACCCTCAATGGATGTGACCTTGATTTCCTCGGTTGCCTTGACCGGTTCTGCCTCGGGTAGGTCTGTAATGAGGTCTGAGCATGTCTCGGGCAGCTTGATAATGAGGTCTGACTCGAGTGGCCCGGTCGGCTCTTCCTGAGGTGCCAGCGGGATGTCTTCTTCCAAACATTCGGGGTAGTCCCACTGGAGCTCTTCTTCCTTCAACCATTGGTCCTCATCTTCTGCCGGTTCTATGGGCTCCAAGATAGGTTCTATTAGAGCCTCTGCCATGTCCTCCTCTGTTTTTGTACCGACATCTTCTTCCTGCTTTCTCATCAACTCGGACACGATCTGATTCAAGTCGAACAATGTTCCTGATAACTCGGCCAAGTCTCTCTTGTTTTCGGCCCGAGATTGCTCCACTATATTGGCCAACTGTTGGATGCTAGCTGTCAACTCCTTCTCTTTGTCCTCTAGTGCCTCGGTCTGATCTTGTATTGGTCTTGATCTCTCGGCCAAATCGTCTATCAAGTCCCAAATAGCACTTATGGTCATGTCATAGACCGAGCATCCTGCCTCCTCAGTGAGCCAACTCCACTCATGTGGTAACATCCCGGCGAGAAACACTTGAAGAAGAAATAAGTCTGTGAATCCATGGTGCGGGCAGCTTATCACAAGGGAATCAAAGTACCGTAAGTACTCATCCAAAGTTTCATCCCGGGATTGCTCAAGGTGCATGATCATTTCTCGGACTTCTTGTCGGGAGGGTGGTGGATAGTACTCCCCATAATTCCACGGCTCACTTCCGTAGTAGGAAGTCATGTCGAATCTGCAAGTGAATCAGAAAAACGTGCAAGCTAGCATGGCACCGAATAGCAAGTACATACTAGCAACAAAGGGTCCCCAGGAAATTGGAGGGGTCACAGCGGTCCCACTTAAAACCCAATTTCCTTAGACTCGTAAGTCTTGGTGACAGGACCCTCTGAGAGCTAGAAAACGAAATCAAAAGAAATTGGAAACAAAAATCGAACAGTTGGGGTTTTTAAATTATAGAAGTCACCGAATAGCAAATTTCGAAATAAGCAAGAAATAATAATAAACGAAAAAGAAAAGAAGAACAAATTTCACCGTGCGTAGCTCCCCGGCAACGGCGCCATTTTGAACAGGCTGTCGTCGTACCTGTGCAAAAACAATTTATATTTTTCCTCGCTCTTGGCTGTGGGTTAGCACAATGGCAAGCAAGGGTCGAACCCTAGGGAGCTAGATGGTTACTACTTCGTTCTGAAATAGAGAAAAAAACAAGAAACTAGTGTGAAAGTAAAGGTTAATGTAATGATCGAAAATTGCTAAGGGATTTATCAATCAGAGAGAATATTCAGGTTAGGGTATTATTCAATTGTGACTTCGTTTATCCTTGATTTCTAAGTATTTATTCTAGCTTTCTTAGGGTTACTCCTGGTCTGGTTATAACCGTTTAATTCTAGCAAACCTAATACTCCTGGTCTGGTTATATTAGGTTTCGTGCAACTACTTATTCTAACTGGGTCGGTATCAAATAAGCAGTGAAAAGATAGTAAGGATTACTATGTTAAGTTGTATCCTTTCGGATCTCCCCTTAACATAATAAATTCAAACTAATAATGTGCACAAGAACTAAATAGAAAGCATGAATAATGTTGAAGAACAGAATCTCAAAACAATCGTCACAATTATTTAACCCTAACCCGAATAATTGGATTAGTTACACATCGACATAAGTAAACAATGCAAATAATAAAAGGAAGAGACTTCACTAATTGACCGAGATGAAGAACAGGAGGAGCAAGTCACGGCTGAAGCAAGGAAGACTGAGATCGATGGATTTCTCTGTGATTTTCGGATGGTTTGAAGACTGAAGGATCTCCTGTATTTATAGGGTTTGAGAAATCCTAACTTGGCGATAAAGCTACGAAACCCTAGCATCGCATGCAAATTGGGCCGGCTGCTGGACTTTGGACGTGCGAATGGATGAGATGAGGCTCGGCTGGCCGGACGGATGGATCAGCGCTGGACTTTCAGTCTAAAAACCAATAAAAACCAATCTGTCTTTAATTTATTTTTTCTTTCTTTTCAAGAACAACTAGTCCACACTGACTCTCTTGGGTTCGACCCCTACTTACCGATTTACTAATCCAATAGTAAGGCCACAGTAGTGGAACTTATAAATGTAGATTTGCAACGTATCAACGACGCGCTGTCAAATTTTGGCGCCGCAGCCGGGGAGTTGTGCATCGGAATAGTTGTTCTTTTTACCATTTTGATTTTCTTTTCCCTTTGTCTCTGTCGTTTTATTACTCACCCCCATTGTATTTGGGAAAGGAAATGTTTTTCTTGTGCAGGGAACAAATGCTCATCATGCGTTCGCATGCCTTAACCATGCATTCGCATGATCTCCTGCAGGCTAGGGAAAGTCGACCTCATGCGAACTCGCAATGCCATTTGTGCGAGCGCACAACATTTCATGCCATTGGACGGGTTTGTGCGAGCGCAAGCTTTATACCATGTGAGCGCATGACCCGAGAAGAGCCGGGCTGCGACCGAGAGTGACCGGGCTACGCCCGAGAGAATTGGGTCCTGGACAAGTCCATGCAAGCACGCGGGGACATCCATGCGAACGCATCAAATTTCATGCGACGGGTCAAGTTAGTGCGAGCGCATGTCGTGCACCATGCGAGCGCATGACCCTGAGACTTTGCGCCGAGGCCTTCCGGAACGTGTTCAAGCGAGACCGGGCCGCGCCCGAAGAATGCTGAGCCGCGCCCGAGACGAACAAGACCATAGCCAAAATCCTTCGAGCATCAACCGAATCATCCAGCTCCGAGCCTTGTCGTTTGCTCCTACAAACACGACAAGGCAACGACACCATAAAGGGAGTTCCGTTCGACCCTTTTCCTTACTATATCATTTCCTTTCCATAGTTAAACTTATTTTTTGTGCTTTTGAACTTAAGTCATGCCCTTAGGACACGGCTTAGTTCAAAAGTGTGGGGGTATTTGAGTAGTATTTGCACATAGTAGTATTTGCACATAGTATGCCAACACTTTTTGAAAATATACACTTTCATTATATGAAAATAGATAGACCCGGTTTCATGCATTTCCTTGTGAAAACAAAATTATGTAAGAACATGTGAATTTAACTTTTTATTTGTCCTTGTGTGCCATGATAAATGTAGGATGTGGAGTTGAAAGAAATGCCCTAGAGAGGTTTGACAAGCACTCAAGGGACCGGATCCTTACTTTATGGTTATGTGAAGATTGTGGAGGCTAGCACTTCGGGCTTGATGGTTTAGAGTGGACTCCGCCATGCAGCGTCTATGCAAAAGACGGGACGGGAATAAAACTGTCCTATCTCTAGTCCGAGTAGCCGGGAAAAGAGGTGAGCGACCCTCAACTTGACCTGCGCCGAAACGACTATAATGAGAAAGAGCGGGGAGGCATTTCCATATGCTCTCGGGCGATGATTGGACCTCCCAAAAGTGAAGAAAATTGGACATGCAAATTCTCATCAAAGGAGCAAAGCTCAAAGAAGAAAAGAAAGAAATCAGCCAATATGGTGAAATCAAACCGAAGCAAAAGTGAAGTGCTCAAAGAGTCAAATCAAAGGCCGAAGGCCAAACCTCACTACAAAAACTATCCAACCACATAAACAAAGGAAAAGAGCTCAACCCAAGTTGCCCGAATCAATCACGTGCTAGAAGAAGCAAGTAACATAACCATATAGTAAGATCGGATCCGAGAGTGCAGTTCAAAGGCCTAAAAAGGACTATCTCCCAATCATCCAAATTGATTTGCATCACGGCTCAAAGGTAACAAGTATCTAGATACTTTCATATGTGAGCATGATTTCGTTTGGAAGCAAGTAAGTTATGCATGCAAAAGGTGAAGTCTAGTTTTGCATCTTACATTCACATCTAGGACTTAGGGTGTTTTTGTTCCTCTCTTTGACTACACTTGTTCGGGACGAACAAGATTAAGTGTGGGGGTATTTGATGGCGCGTATTTATACGATTCATCGAATCAGTTAAACCCACCAAATTAGACATTTGGTCATACGAACAAGTTCTTGTTAATGCCATTTTGTGTATATAGGCTATTTTGGAGTCTAAAGAAGAAACACGTCTAAAAAGGGAGATTTGAGCCCAAAAAGCACACCAAGCATTTCTGGCTGAGAAGTCGCAACTAGGGCCCAAGAAAAATCAACCAGGGCCCGAGCAAAGCCAGCCAAGGCTCGAGGACCTCAGCCAGGGACCGGGAAACTTTTCCTGGGTACCGAATGCCATACCCGGGCCCGTCCGAGAAAACCAGGTCCCCGCCCAGGCATCACCCAGGCCGCGCCCAGGCCGTCTAGCACTGAATTCAAGTTTCCCGGGCAAACGAGCTGATCTGACGAATACACCTCAAGCAAAGTAATCAAAATGGAAAATATGGTGGACAATGTCGGAAAACCAAGGAGAATGCTCGAGCAGATTGGCAGTTGGCCCAATTCCAAAGCAAAGGCCACGCGCGCATAGGCACCGAAACCAAGTCGCTCAACCAAACCATGGAATCTGGCAAATCTGGCTCAACCAAAGTGTTTTAAATGCCCAATAACTCGAACAATCTCACTTCCAAGACAAAACGCCCGAGTGGAACCATCTCAAGCCCGATCAAGGCCAAACGAGGGTAATTTCGGCCGTTTTGGGATTTCGACCATGCTCCGGGCAGAATCTGGCTTAGCACCCTTTTAGAGATCGTCTTAGAATGACTTTGTCGTTCTAAATTAGATGTCCAAAAGCCAAGAAGCTCAGACCAAATCTCCGGCCAGATTCCGGCCAACTCCGGCCAAGCTCCGACCAAACTCCGATCAAGCTCTGATCAAGCTCAAGCCAAGCACAACCAAGTCCAACAAAGTTCCGGCCAAGAACCAACCGATTCCCAATATTCCGGTTACTTACTATTCACTTCGGTTAGCATTTGGACTTCGGTTGGCTTTGGATTCAAGTCGGTTGGCTTATGGTTGATGCAAAACAAGTTGGTTGGCTTTGAATAAGCCAACCCAAGAGCCAAGTCGTTGCCCTTTGGAAGAGGCAAGTGCAAAGACAAGTGGGGAGGTTCTTATCCTCTTCCACAACCCATGTGGTTTGCTTTTGGAAGAACCAATCAAATGGCTAGTGATGGAGCGTATTTATACGATTCATCGAGTACACAAAACCCACCTTATTCGACACTTTGTCCTAAGAACACTTACTTGTTAATGTCATTTTATGTTTATAGGCTATTTTGTAGTCTAAAGAGGAAACATGCTTAAAAAGGGAGAATTGTGCCAAAAAGCCAGCCAAGGGCCAAGGAAATTCGACAAAGACCCGAGCGCGACTGAGACACACGCCCGAGCAAAACTTCAAATCAGGGCACGACCATGCTCCGGCCATTTTCTGAAAAAACCACTTTGGCTATTAATCTTAAAATCACTTGCCCATTCCAAATCAGTGGTCCAACAGCAAAAGACCTCCGACCAAACTCCGGCCAAGCTCCGACCAAGCTCAGACCAAGTTCCGACCAGAACCCAACCGAAGTCCCAATATTCCGGTTACTTACTATTCATTCCGGTTGGCTTCTACTATTCATTTCGGTTGGCATTTGGAGTCCGGTTGCATTGGGATCCAACTAGAGGCGGCTTATGGAGTGCCACCTATGGCCGGCGGCTTTTGGAGTGCCACCTATGGCCGGCGGCTTTTGGAGATGCCACCTATGGCCGGCGACTTTTGGGGGATGCATGTGCTCAAATGAGGTGGCATATGGGAGAGCCAATGAAATTGACTTGCTTTTGGGATATTTCCAACTCCAAACTGAGCCCCCAAGTTTTCCTTTGCCTATAAATAGAAGCCCTTAGTCTTAGATATCACTTGGACCACATGTACCCACATTAGGGAGAAGAGAGCTTATCTCTCTTCTCCACACTTCACTTCAATGAAAACACATTTTCTCTTGTTCTTGTTCTTGCCTTCTTTACTTTCCCTTGTCAATTTCGAGCTCTCTTACTCTTGTTGCAAAAGCCATGGTCACTTTACTTGTTCTTGATTTACCAAACCCTCCCTTCACTTTACTTGTTCTTGTGTTGGTTACTTTTGTTTTCCTTGTTCTAGCAAGGCTACTTGTTTCCTTTGACATGGATATAAGTAGCTAAGCTATTTACTTTACTTGTTCTTGTTACCAAAGCTCATGTCCTCCTTTACTTTCCCTTGTTTCGGTTACCTTTTCTTTGTTTTCCTTTTTCTAAGTCACGGTTACTTGTATTCCTTGACATGAATACAAGTAGCTAAGGCTTATATTCGGTTTAGGAGTTTTCTTAAACTATGACCATGTTTTGAGACCCTTTTACTTAATGCTTTTTGTGTTCTACTAGTTCTTTGTGCCATTATTCGGTTGAACAACAAGGCTAAGTGGATGCTCGAAAGAGCAAAGCTTAGCCGAGTAGTTCAACGTATCTTTAAAACCGCTTGGTTGGTCATAGAAATGTGAGATCAAGTGGCGGCACCTAGGCTAAGATACTTCGAAAGGAGGAATCAGTCTAGACAGAACTAGAAGTCTATGTCTTGTTTTTGGAGTAGATTGTGGTGTAAGTGCTTCGAAAGGGCCTTACCTTAGGGTTATATCTGGACCAAGGAATAACCCACACTTATGAACACAAGTAAGATCATTTGAAGTAAATGATGGATGTGTCACTAGTTGAGACCCTAGACTGAATATCTTTCTTCTGTAAATATCTGTCATTTTACTTTCAGTCTCACTATCAACTGTTTACTTTCTGCAATTTACTTTCTGTCATTTACTTCCAGCAATTTACTTTCCGCACTTTACTTTCAGTATCTTTATTATCAGTACTTACTTTCAGCACTTTACATTTCAGTCATTTACTTTTCAGTTATTTACTTTCTGTCATTTACTTTTCTGTTCATAAAACAACCCACAAAACCCAAATGTTTTTACTTTCATTTTTCTTTCTTTTTAAAGAACAACTAATCCACACTGACTCTCTTGGGTTCGACCCCTACTTACCGCTTGCTATCCATAGTGAGCCACTAAAGTAGTGGAATTATAAATGTAAATTTTGCAGCGTATCAACGACGCGCTGTCAGCTAGCTTTTGGGATATTTCAATGCCACAAACTTAGCCTCCAAGTCTTCATTTGCCTATATATAGAAGGGCTTAACCTTAGATATCACTTGGACCACATGTACCCACATTAGGGAGAAGAGAGCTTATCTCTCTTCTCCACACTTCAATGAAAACACATCTTTTACTTTGCTCTTGTTCTTGATACATGAAGCTCCCTTACTTTTCCTTGTTGTTCTCTTACTTTCATGTCTTGTTACCATAGCAAGGCTACTTGTATTCCTTGACATGAATACAAGTAGCTAAGCTATTGTTTGGTTTCCCAAGTTTACTTTCCTTTATTCTTGATTTGGAGCTCCTCTCCCCTTTACTTTCCTGTTCAAAGTCACGGCTACTTGTATTCCTTGACATGAATACAAGTAGTTAAGGCTAAAGTTCTTGTTACAAAGCTCACGGTTTCCTTTGCTCACTTGTTGTTCTCCCTTACTTTTTCCTTGTCAAGTTTCGGTTTTCTTTGTTTTCCTTGTTGAAGTCAAGGTTGCTTGTATTCCTTGACATGAATACAAGTAGCTAAGGCTTATATTCGGTTTAGGGGTTTTCTTAAACTATGACCATGTTTTGAGACCCTTTTACTTAATGCTTTTTGTGTTCTACTAGTTCTTTGTGCCATTATTCGGTTGAACAACAAGGCTAAGTGGATGCTCGAAAGAGCAAAGCTCAGCCGAGTAGTTCAACCTATCTTTAAAACTGCTTGGTTGGTCATAGAACTGTGAGATCAAGTGGCGGCACCTAGGCTAAGATACTTCGAAAGGAGGAATCAGTCTAGACAGAACTAGAAGTCTATGTCTTGTTTTTGGAGTAGATTGTGGTGTAAGTGCTTCGAAAGGGCCTTACCTTAGGGTTATATCTGGACCAAGGAATAACCCACACTTATGAACACAAGTAAGATCATTTGAAGTCAATGATGGATGTGTCACTAGTTGAGACCCTAGACTGAATATCTTTCTTCTGTAAATATCTGTCATTTTACTTTCAGTCTCACTATCAACTGTTTACTTTCTGCAATTTACTTTCTGTCATTTACTTCCAGCAATTTACTTTCCGCACTTTACTTTCAGTACCTTTATTTTTAGTACTTACTTTCAGCACTTTACATTTCAGTCATTTACTTTTCAGTTATTTACTTTCTGTCATTTACTTTTCTGTTCATAAAACAACCCACAAAACCCAAATGTTTTTACTTTAATTTTTCTTTCTTTTTAAAGAACAACTAATCCACACTGACTCTCTTGGGTTCGACCCCTACTTACCGCTTGCTATCCATAGTGAGCCACTAAAGTAGTGGAATTATAAATGTAAATTTTGCAGCGTATCAACGACGCGCTGT
The DNA here is from genome assembly GCA_033675215.1 of Rhodiola kirilowii. Taxonomy (NCBI): domain Eukaryota; kingdom Viridiplantae; phylum Streptophyta; class Magnoliopsida; order Saxifragales; family Crassulaceae; genus Rhodiola; species Rhodiola kirilowii. The sequence continues at coordinate 33,301,770 of CM066201.1, forward strand.
CAAATTTTGGCGCCGTTGCCGGGGAGTTGTGCATCGGAATAGTTGTTCTTACCTTTTTGATTTTCTTTACCCTTTGTTTTTGTCATTTTTTACTCACCCATCGTTTGTACAAAGAAGGAAATGATTATTTGTGCAGGAATCGGGTTCGGGAGAAAGATCAGGTCAGCCGGGCCGCGTCCAAGAATTACCGGGCCTGCGCCCTAGGAGTGCCGGGCTGAGCCGAGAAAACCAGGGCTGCGCCCGAGAAGAACCAAGCTTCGGCGCAAGTACAGGCCGCTTCCAAGGATTTGAAGGCCGCGTCCGAGTGATTGCGGGCAGCGTCCGAAGAATGCTGGGCCGCTCCCGAGAAGAAGCCATGCCGCAGCCAAGGATGACAGGCTCGCACCCGGGGAAACTCGCCAGTACCCGAGCCACGACCGAGAAGTTGCGGGCTGCGCCCCATGAACCTGTTCCCAGCCGAGCTCCCTCAAACATCAACCGAACCATGCCGTTTTGAGCCTTGTCGTTTGCTCCTACAACCACGACAAGTAACGACACTATTGGGGAGTTCCATTCGCACTTTTACTTTTGATATCATTTCCTTTTCTTTTTGATTGATTGCTTGCAATTGTCTTTTGAACTAAGTCGTGCTGTGAGGCACGGCTTTGTTCAAAAGTGTGGGGGTGATTGAGTAGTCTTTGCACATATGAGTCAGTATTGCACATAGTAGTTAACATGTTTTTCCTTTTCCTTTTAAATTTAACTTTTTGAAAATGCAAAACTTCCATGATGTGAAATAGATAGATCCGAATTCATGCATTTACCTTGTGAAATCTCAACTGTGTAAAGACTTAAGGATGTAACTTCTTAACTGTCCCTTTGTGCTGAGATATACAGGGGATGTGGAGTTGATATAAAATGCCCTAGAGAGGCTTGGCAAGCACTCGAAGGACCGGATTTCACTATATGGTTTACAAAGTCAATGGAGGCTGCACTTCGGGTTTCATTGGAGATTAGAGTCATCTCCGCCGTGCAGCGTTTATGCAAGAGGCGGGATGGGAATCAAACCGTCCTAACTCTAGTCCAAGTAGCCGAGAAAATAGATGAGCTACCCTCATCTTGACCCGCGTGAAACGGCGAGGATGAGAAAAGAGCGGGGAGGTATTTCCATATGCTCTCGGGCGATGATTGGACCTCCCAAAAGGTTGAGAAAATGGACAAGCAAATCACAAAAGAGCAAAGCTCGAAGAAGAAAATCAAAGGCCGAAGGCCAAAATTGTGAAGGTTTTAACCGAAACAAAAGTTAAGAAACTCCAATTCAACATCAAAGGTCAAGGACCAAGTCACTTCAAAAAGCTGTCCCTTGCCAAAAGGAAATCAAAGAGCTCAGATCATTGAAACCCAAACCAAATCATGTGCTAGAGAAAGCTACAAGTTAACCATATAGTGCGAGTCGATCCCGAGGATGCAGTCCAGGAGCCTGAAAAGGGCTGTCTCCCTAATCATCCGAATTAATTTGCATCTCGGCTCGAAGGTACAAGTATCAAGTTTCTTCTATGTACTTACACGGTTTAGTTTGGTAGCATGTAAGTAATGCCTGATTAGGATAAGTCTAGACTAACATTATAACATTCATATCTAAGGTTTTCGGTATATCAGTTGTTCATCTTTTTTACTAGCCTTGTTCGGGACGAACAAGAATAAGTGTGGGGGTATTTGATGGAGCGTATTTATACGATTCATCGATTACACAAAACCCACCTTATTCGACACTTTGTCCTAAGAACACTTACTTGTTAATGTCATTTTATGTTTATAGGCTATTTTGGAGTCTAAAGAGGAAACACGCTTAAAAAGGGAGAATTGTGCCAAAAAGCCAGCTAAGGCCCGAGGAAATTCGACAAAGACCCGAGCACGACCGAGACACACGCCCGAGCAAAACTTCAAATCAGGGCACGACCATGCTCCGGCCATTTTCTGAAAAAAAACCACTTTGGCCATTAATCTTAAAATCACTTGCCCATTCCAAATCAGTTGTCCAACAGCAAAAGACCTCCGACCAAACTCCGGCCAAGCTCCGACCAATCTCAGATCAAGTTCCGGCCAGAACCCAACCGAAGTCCCAATATTCCGGTTACTTACTATTCATTTCGGTTGGCTTCTACTATTCATTTCGGTTGGCATTTGGAGTCCGGTTGCATTGGGATCCAACTAGAGGCGGCTTTTGGAGTGCCACCTATGGCCGGAGGCTTTTGGAGTGTGACGGAGCGCACTGCACTGTCGTTAAGGTGCAATGTTCTCTGTACAAATAAATTTATATTTTTCGCTACTCGCGACTACACTACTGGGTAGTAAGTGGTAAGTAGGGGTCGAACCCCAGGGAATTAGAGGGATACGTTGTTCTTTATACTGGCGGGGAACGTGTTTTAGGTTGATTGAGATTTTAGCGCGATTGACTAAGCTACTATTTTTGGTTTTTTTTGGTTTTTTACGCGGAAAAGTAAATACAGAAAATAAATACAGAAATTAAAATACTAAAAGTAAAAGAGTTAAGGGAAGAAGACTTACAGTGGGTGATGCATGATTGCGATTCCTCCGGTAGATGAGCGGTTGATGGTTGTAGTTGATCGAGCAGTTTATAAAAGTAAATACAAGGGGTTTTTTTTTGTAATTCAAGGAAAAGTATTCGGTTTCAGGTACCTTGTATTATAACATGTTTATTAATAACCGTTAGTAACCTTTCTAAGTATTCAAAGATGAATCGAGGCCCTTTCGCAGCGCAAGACTTGCAACATCGTTTAAAGCAACACTTGTTCTACTTCAGACTAATTCCTCCTTTCGAAGTATCTTCGCCTTTTGTGCATCCACCTGATCTCTCAGTTACGATCGACCAAGTGGTGTTTTAGATAAGTCAAACTCCTCGATAAGTTTTGCTTGTTACAGCTTCCACTTACCGAGTATGATCACGAATTCCCACGGAAGAGCTTTGCTTGTTACAGCTTCCACTCAACCTTGGAAACTCTGACTATAAATGGCACATAGAACAAGTTTTGAATACAGAGAAAAGAAACTAAAAGAAATTAACAGTGTGCAAATCATTTGGTTTGATCGGAAATGATTGATCAAATGGATGCACATAGGCTAGTATACCTTGAAATGGGGTGCTAGTCTAAATAGAACAAGTGCTCTACGACCTTGAAATGGGCTAGACGGTGTGTGCAAATCGAGTGCTTGAAATGGCCTTGATACACTTTTGAATACTTAGAAGTATCACTAAAGGTCAATGATAAACAGGCTATGATACAAGGCCCCAGAAACCGAATGCTTTCCTTAGATTTAAAAAACCCCTTGCACTTACTTTCAATTTTAGTATAAACTGTATTATCAATTGCTGACGTTCCGGAAGGCTTGCCAATCACGCCTCACCCGCTGTAAGTCTTCTAATTTTATTTTCAGTACTTTACTTTTCTATCATTTACTTTTCCGCACTAAAAACCAAAACCAACCAACCAATCACTTACTTTTCCGCACTAAAACCTCAATCAACCTAAAACACGCTCCCTCGCTGTACAATTCCCTCAAAGAATAGCTTATCCCCCTAATTCCCTTGGGTTCGACCCCTACTTACCACTTGCTACCCAGTAGTGAAGTCGCGAGTAGCAGAATATAAATTTGCTTTTGCACAGAGAACACCGCACCTTAACGACAGTGCGGTGGGCTCCGTCAAAACCGGCGCCGTTGCCGGGGAATTAGTTAATTAATCGGATCAGTTCTTTGAATCGATACTCGCTTCAAAACAACCATGTCTCGCGAAGGAAGCCACCATGACTACCAAGATAACGACGAGATAAACCTGTACGATCGAAATGATGAGGTGCCACTTCCATTTGTGGACGATCCGGAACAACTCATCATAAACATAAGAGCTCGTGATAGGGAGGCCATCAGAAGAAATCAAGAACCGCCCGAGGACCGAAATGCAGCTGGTCTAGTACAACCCCCTAGATATTCACCACCCCATCAACCTCGACAAGTGCCGAGACGAGAACCCACTTTTGATAACTACTACGGGGATAACAACAATTACCGTACACCTACTATGGGAGAACTCAATGCCCCAGAATTCGAAACACAGCCGTGGTGCATTTGCCAGGACCCTGAACTAGAAAACATTGCCGTCGACATGTCCGTGGTTCACAATTTGCCAAAGTTCTCAGGAACTAATGGAGAATCAGCAATGACTCATCTCCAGCGCTTACATGGTATCTGCCAGAACTTAAAACCAAATGGCATAAACGTAGACGACTTCAAGTTGAAGGCATTCTATTTTTCCCTCATTGACTCGGCAAATGACTGGTTCCTTTCATTGCCTTCGGGAAGCATCAGAACATGGGTTCAGATGCAAAGGAAATTCATGGACAAATAGTACCCAGCGACAAGAGCGATGCAAGTAAGAAGGCAACTGCAGCACATAAGGCAGGAACCTAATGAAACCATGTACGACTACCTAGAAAAATTCAACCACCTGGAAAGAAGCTGCTGCACTCTTGGACTACCCGAGAAGATCATCATTGAGTACCTAATTAATGGACTAACTAAGTTAGACAAAATGCTCCTGGATGCCTCGGCTGGAGGATCCATGATGAATCTATCGTTAAGTGGCATAAGGAATCTCATCACCGACGTTGCTGAAAATGCCCAATTTAGAGAAGAGACGACTCGTCAGGAAGAATTTTCCCGAACAAGGAATGTCGCAAAAGCTGAAACACCGATGAAATCCATGCCAGAAGAGATGAAACAATTGAAGGAGATGATGATTCAGTTCCTACGAAGACAACCAGTTCCAGTTAAGCCTTGCAAATTTTGTGGTTCTACGGACCACAAAATTGACGCATGCACGACATTAATAGAAGAGGAACCAGCAGAAGTGAATGCAGTGGAAGGATACCAAGGATACAACAACAACAGCAACGACAGAGCCTGACAAAACCGACAGTATGGTCAAACAACCAACCCGAACTGGCGTAACAACAACTATCCTCAGAAGGAAGCACAACCAGCTGTCCCTCAACTAGCTCAGTCATTCTACCAACCCCCCCCCCCCCACCGACAGTATAACCAGAACGTTCCATCAACAGGCCAATATCAGCAAAGAGGACCAAATCAGTACCAAGCCGGCCCGAATAATCAGCAAGAACCAACCAAGTCACTCGATGACACAATGAAGGAGCTCGCAGGAAGCATAAATCAATTGGGTGCTTCGCTACACCAATACCAGGCAAAAACTGACGGGGCAATTTCAGAATTGACCAAACAAATGTCCCAGCTCGCCACGGCAATGTCAACACTCACTAATGAGCCTGGAAGACTTCCTTCACAAACCATCCAAAACCCAAAGGCGAATCTTAGCATGATAAAGAGGTCAAACGTAAAGGGGACACTGGGAGAAGTAGCACGATCCCCAACTTACAAACTTACAAACAAGCACTTCACCCGGAGGCGTCGTCCTGATTGGAATCAAGAGGAAGACCGACCTAATGATGACAAAACATGGGTCACGCATGCTGACAATGGACGGTACGCATTCACCATTTGCATAACACCACCACGGATCATACACTCTGACATACCAGAACCTAGATGGGATGACAATAACGATTTAAAGTGGGACTCTCCAACTAATATTTATGCTCCGAAGCAAAATATTAAGGGGCCCGATTATACAAATCTTAAGCCAAGGAATGGGCAGAATGGCCCGACAATAGAAAGAGTCCTCACTTCAGATCATGAGTCACGACCGGAAAGAGATAAAGACCCAAAGGCCTTCACAGTCACCGGCGGTATTGGTGAAACCCAGATTCATAAGTGCTTAGTCGATCTTAGGTCTGCTGTCAACGCCATGCCTTCCTCCTTATATTACTTATTAGGACTTGGTCCATTGAAACCGCCCAGGTCAAATATCGAGCTAGGAGATAAATCATGCATCCGTCCGGTTGGAGTGCTGGAAGATGTAATACTCTATGTGGGAAAGCTCGTCGTTGCTGCAGACTTTTATGTAATACAAACAGGAGAGACCAGCGAAGACGACCTTCTAACAATAATATTAGGACGACCATTCCTCTACGCTACTAAAGCAAGGATCGATGTGGGCAAGGGCTCATTATCGCTTAAGTTCGGCGGCAAAATTGCAAATTTCTCCATCGATAATAGCCGCACGGATACAAAGTGATGTTCCCATGATTGGCACGCCTTTGGCAAAACATCTTTAGACAGTTCAGGCTAGAGTTCAATCAGATATTGGAACAGAAGTTCAGCGTACAGAAGACGCATGATCAAGATACGGTTCACTCTGAAAATACGAAAAGATTGAGGAACGAAAAGATTGAGGATCTTTCTAGTTGGAGTCGGCCAGTTGGAGTCGGCCAGCATCGTCACAGATTTCCCTACCAGAATTGGAAACCACCTTTCTAACTTGGGAAAGAGGATATCGTATGAAGAAGATGTGAACGACAAGATTAAGTGATTAAAGCTTATCATTCAACGAAGTTATTTGATTGGCAACGGAGTTATCTGATTGGAGCAAATTGACAGATCGTCATCAAAGGCTTGTGTGATCAAATATACGCAGATTCAATGGGATAATATCGGATGGCTTGGGGTGGAAGTCATCCTCGAAGATCAAATATATTCGCAATATCTCCGAATTATTTGGCGACATATTCTGATCGGATTAGGGTTTCGTCCTAGCATATAAATACAATGCTAGGGCGTCCTCATGTGTGCGACTCCCGGGAGAGAAAGCTAAACACGAGAATTCGTGAGATTGGGGGAGAAGCGACGGCTGGCCATTCCACATCGGAATATCAGCCCTGAAACAACCGTCTGTACAGTGTGGTGTTCAGGCTGTGCTGGAATAACAACAAAGTACACACACACAGCTATCAAGCTACGTATTTGAGAGAAGGTGACTGGACTTCTGAGAAGTTCAAGACTAGGCCGAGAGAGAAGTCTCGTCCTACCCACAGGGGATCGAGGGGAGTAGCGACGAACCGAGATCGCAAATCCGAGAGACGGAGAGTTAGAGGCTAGGCAATTACAGCCACGGGGTGTGTAAGAGTAAGACCACTTGTAGCTCTAATTCTCGTAATACGATTTCTGCCCCATTATAGGGTGTGGGAAACCCCCCAGAGTAGGCGAGGCTGAACTGGGTAACATACCGTGCGTGCTCCCGTTCTGTTTTACTTTAGTTCCCGATACTGCTTGATATACTGTTTAAATAATCTGCTGGAACACTCTCTGGTAGAACTTGGTTCCTGTTAACTGTGTGTGTTTCAGTTATCTTCTCTAACTGCTGAATCGGTGCGAGAGGTGTCCAAGGGGTGTCTCAACTATACCTTGAACTGTCGATTGAACTGTTGTGCAAAGAGTTTCAGGTCTGTCGCAACACTACCTAGGACACAAGTTTGAACAGGGGACATAATTTCAAATGGTATCAGAGCAAACACTCGACACACTGAGTGGGATCCTGAAACTGTTCAAAATGACAGACACCAAAACTTACAGAAGTAAAGATGTTTGCATGGTTGCTTTGAGCTCTTCAAGTCACATGGGGAAAGATCGCTGGTACTTCGACAGCGGATTCTCGGCCCATATGACAGGAGACCCCAAATTTCTTATGAAGATTCAACCTATAATTAAGAAGCAGTTCGTCACCTTCGGAGACGGAGGAAAGGGACAGGTAATCGGCTGTGGGACATTGAAGGTTCTGGATCTACCTGTCCTCGAAGACACTCTCCTAGTTGAAGGACTGAAAGTGAACCTGATCAGCATAAGTCAACTTTGCGACGGAGGATACCATGTCAAGTTCACTCACAACTCATTCCAAGTTCTCGACAAAGATGGGGGAATATTGATGAAAGGAAGCAGAGCAGCCAACAACTGTTATCTCATCGGGTCTGATGGAATAGGGTCTGGAACAGGAACTGAAACAGCCTGTCAGTCTAGTCAAGCAGATGAGATGTCCCTTTGGCACAGACGGTTGGGACATCTGAATCTCAAGACATTGAAAAAACTCTGCTCATCTGGACTCATCAGGGGAATACCAAATGTCAAAGGAAGTCAGGATGTGATGTGTGGAGAATGTCAGATCGGGAAACAGACGAAAGCATCACACCCCAAGTTCTCTAAAATAAGCACCAACCGACCTCTGGAACTCATCCATATGGACTTGATGGGACCAATGCAAACTGAGAGCTATGGAGGAAAGAAGTATGTCATGGTCTGTGTTGACGACTTCACCAGATTCACCTGGACAAGGTTCCTTCGAGACAAGACAGAAGCTGCTCAACAATTCATAGAGCTGGCTACTCTTATCCAACGAGAAAGGGAAGACAAAGGGGAAAACGGATATCCATCAGGAGTGACAATGGCACAGAATTCAAGAATGTTACTATGAGTGCCTACTGTACGAAGCATGGAATTGCTCATCAGTTTGCGTCAGCAATCACCCCTAAGCAGAATGGAGTGGTGGAATGGAAGAACCGTACCATTCAAGAGATGGCCCGGGTGATGATCCATGCCAAAAAGGTCCCTCTGCAGTTTTGGTCCGAAGCTATGAACACAGCATGTCACATTATAAATCGAGTCACTATACGCACTGGAACGGAGAAGACCTGCTATGAACTCTGGAAAGGAAAGAAGCCCACAGTCAAATATTTCCACATTTTTGGAAGTGAGTGCTATATTCTGAACGACCGGGAGTAACCACAAAAACTGGATCCGAAGAGTGATGAAGGGTTCTTTCTTGGGTATTCATCAAACAGTCGAGCATATCGGGTATTCAACAAGCGCACAGGGTCAGTCATGGAATCTATAAATGTCAAAGTAAAGGATGAAGTGTTCGTACAGGCGGTCCCGGACGACGCTGAGGACAGCACTAGCACAGCCCCTGCAACACAACCATCATCCCAGCAGACTGAGCTTGAACCGACTGAAGGCTCTTCTGACAACTCCATTGAAGATCATCCCTCTGACGAAGCTGTTACTGTAGACCCCCGAGAAAATGTCACTACGCTACAACCGTCTCGACGAATTGCCAGGGATCACCCAATCACTGAAGTTATTGGCTCACCTAGTGACGGAGTTCAAACACGCAGAATTCTGAGCAACTCCAGAGAATTGCCTGCTTGCTCGTGTTTCCTCTCATCAATCGAGCCTAAAAACATAAAGGAGGCGTTACTTTATGAGTATTGGGTCCTCGCTATGCAGGAAGAACTGGAAGAATTTGCTAGAAACGATGTATGGGATTTGGTTCCGAGACCTGATGGGGTCAACGTTATTGGCACAAAATGGATCTTCAAAAACAAATCCGACGCGTCAAGGAACATCACCAGAAACAAAGCTCCCCTCGTGGCACAGGGATATACTCAAATAGAAGGGATAGACTTTGAGGAAACATTTGCTCTGGTCGCACGCCTTGAAGCCATTCGCCTACTGCTTGCTCTGGCATGTCACTTAAAATTTCGACTGTTCCAGATGGATGTCAAAAGTGCCTTCCTAAACGGATTTCTGAATGAGGAGGTTTTCGTAGCTCAACCGAAAGGATTTGAAGATTTGCATCCCCCAGCATCAGTGTACCGCCTGAAGAAAGCATTATACGGTTTCAAACAAGCACCCAGAGCTTGGTATGAGCGTCTCACAGTGTTCCTCGTCGATCATGGATATGTGCGAGGGGGAGTGGACAAGACCCTGTTCGTTAAACACACAAGGTCAGACTTTATCATCGCACAAATCTATGTTGACGATATTGTGTTTGGGTCCAATACCCAGAAACTGGTGGATCAGTTTGTGGAACAGATGCAGAAGGAGTTCAAGATGAGCATGGTTGGGGAAATGAACTACTTTCTAGGACTCCAGGTGACTTAGAAAGAAGACGGCATTTTCATCTCTCAAAGCAAGTATGCCAAGAATCTGATAAAGAAATTTGACCTTGAGAAAGCAAGTCACAAACAAACTCCGGCCGCTACTCACATAAAGATAACCAAAGACGAGGCTGGAACAAAGGTCGATCAGACGCTGTACAGGAGTATGATTGGAAGCCTCCTGTACTTGACAGCTAGTAGACCAGATATAGCATATGTTGTTGGCGTTTGTGCAAGATACCAGGCAGACCCCAAGGAAAGTCATCTCCTACAAGTTAAGAGAATCATAAAGTATGTATGCGGGACTGTTGATTTTCGAATCTGGTATACCAAGGACACCAACCCACATCTGGTTGGCTACTGCGACGCAGACTGGGCAGGAAACGCTGAAGATCGAAAGAGCACATCTGGAGGATGCTTCTTCTTAGGAAATAACTTGGTCTCGTGGTTCAGTAAGAAGCAAAACAGCATATCACTGTCTACGGCTGAAGCAGAATACATAGCAGCAGGAAGCAGCTGCACTCAACTTCTATGGATGAAGCAGATGCTGTCTGAATACGGAGTTAAACAAGAAGAACTGACCCTGTACTGTGACAACATGAGCGCAATCAGTATCTCAAGGAACCCAGTACAACACTCCAGGACGAAACACATAGACATCAGACATCACTTCATCCGAGAGCTGGTTGAACAGAAGGTGGTTACTCTTACGCATGTTACAACAGACAAGCAATTGGCGGACATATTCACCAAACCACTTGATGCCGCTCAATTTGAAACACTCAGATCCTCCTTGGGTCTGTGTGTTATCAAGGACTAAGTGTTCCAGACAGGGGTCAGTCACAGGCACAACACCAGCTCAAACAGTTGGTCTGACCACCTATCAACAGGAAGCTGGAACAGAAGGAAAGGAAGGGAGGAGTATCTATCCGAAATGAGGAAAGATGATTTCTTGACCCTAAATGAGGCAATCTCCTCTGCTCTCCCAATGCTTGTTGTCATACTGCCAAGAAGGAAGTATGAACGATTGGTCAAGCTTGAGTGAGCTAAAGGTGACAAAGCGGTAGATATAAGCCGAATGTATAGAAACCTGCTACAGGTTCTGTGACCGTTTCTGCAGAAGATGGGTAAGTCCGCAGGGCAAAGAGTGTGATCCTGATAAGCAGGAGAATGAGAATGCAAGTGGAGGACTGCAAGCGAAGCAATTGGGTGAAGTGATGGAAGAGTCCCATACATCCTACAAGAATGAAGACTGGGATGCGCCGCTCAAGGATATTGATGATATTAGTGATGAGTTGCTAAACTAGAAGATTTCAAATCGTGTTGAGACAAAAGCTGACCAGTCTCCAGTGGCCCAGGCTGTATATTTGGAGGAAAATGTGCCAGATGATGCAGTCTCAACTATGGAGTAGGGGGGTGAGACAGTGTTACCTCACAAGTCATATAGCTCTTATCCAGAGAAAGCTTAAGGGACCGGAAGGGTGGATGAGGACGTTACAGAGGATGCCCATGCGATGGTGGCTCCTCCAGCTATTCCTGACTTGATGACAAAGAAAGACAGATATTGAGTATACTTTAATATGGTTGAGGATCAGAAGTTTCAGAAAGATGACGAGCTTATTGGACAGGGACCTTAATAAGACCATCCAAGACTCGCACAAGGAAGGCACTATCACTCATGAAGGAGATGAGCTCGTCAAGATTCCAGAAAAGTTAGACACCGACGGGGCTATTGAGAAGACAGATGTTGAAGGAGTATTCCGGTGACTGGAGACTAGATAATGGAGTTTTTAAGGGAAAACGGAACTCAGTGTCAATGGCTGAACTAAGAAGAGTACGGATAAGGAGAAACCAAAGAAGAAAGTGACCATCCAATCATACTCGACAGAAGTATCCACCCAGAGGAATAGCACGAGTACAGATGCTGGGGGAGCAAGTACATCCAAGCAAAAGAAAGAGGAGTGCTCCAGGATCTGTTCCACCCAGGGTATCAACTGAAGCATCTGAGCATGAAATATGGTTAGTCGGTACAAATGCGGCAGCTTAGTGGAAGGGAGTGTAGAAGAAGGTCATCCCCAAAAGGCTACCTAATAAGGTGTCAGACCCAAGGGAATCATCCCAAACAACAGCTCTGACTAGATTCTACTAAAGGATGTTCAAATCATTCAGGGGTTCGAACTGCCGCTAAGACATGTTGGTCCGACAGTCTCACAGTATGTGTCCCTGTCCCAGGCTATGCTCGAGGGGGAGCTGACCAGATTTCAGATACCGAAGAGTCGTAAGTGTTCCCGCAACTTGCGCTGATTAATCGGCTGGTTGCAACCCGATTCGACCCCTTGCCAGTTTGTGGCAAAAAAGGGGAGTAGTTCCGTCGTCTAAAGATAGATTCGATTTTGCCAAAAATGCCAAGGGGGAGATTGATGTTCCCATGATTGGCATGCCTTTGTCCAAACATCTTTAGACAGTTCAAGCTAGAGTTCAATCAGATATTGGAACAGAAGTGCAGCGTACAGAAGACGCATGATCAAGATACGGTTCACTTTGAAAATACGAAAAGATTGAGGAACGAAAAGATTGAGGATCTTTCCGGTTGGAGTCGGCCAGCATCGTCATAGATTTCCCTACCAGAATTGGAAACCACCTTTCTAACTTGGGAAAGAGGATATCGTATGAAGAAGATGTGAACGACAAGATTAAGTGATTAAAGCTTATCATTCAATGAAGTTATCTGATTGGCAACGGAGTTATCTGATTGGAGCAAATTGACAGATCGTCATCAAAGGCTTGTGCGATCAAATATACACAGATTCGATGGGATAATATCGGATGGCTTGGGGTGGAAGTCATCCTCGAAGATCAAATATATTCGCAATATCTCCGAATTATTTGGCGACATATTCTGATCGGATTAGGGTTTCGTCATAGCATATAAATACAATGCTAGGGCGTCCTCATGTGTGCGACTCCCGGGAGAGAAAGCTAAACACGAGAAGTCGTGAGATTGGGGGAGAAGCGACGGCTGGCCATTCCACATCGGAATATCAGCCCTGAAACAACCGTCTGTTCAGTGTGGTGTTCAGGCTGTGCTGGAGGAACAACAAAGTACACACACACAGCTATCAAGCTACGTCTTTGAGAGAAGGTGACTGGACTTCCGAGAAGTTCAAGACTAGGCCGAGAGAGAAGTCTCGTCCTACCCACAGAGGATCGAGGGGAGTAGCGACGAACCGAGATCGCAAATCCGAGAGACGGAGAGTTAGGGGCGAGGCAATTACAGCCACGGGGTGTTTAAGAGTAAGACCACTTGTAGCTCTAATTCTCGTAATACGATTTGTGCCCCATTATAGGGTGTGGGAAACCCCCCAGAGTAGGCGAGGCCGAACTGGGTAACATACCGTGCGTGCTCCCGTTCTGTTTTACTTTAGTTCCCGATACTGCTTGAAATACTGTTTAAATAATCTGCTGGAACACTCTCCGGTAGAACTTGGTTCCTGTTAACTGTGTGTGTTTCAGTTATCTTCTCTAACTGCTGAATCGGTGCGAGAGGTGTCCAAGGGGTGTCTCAACTATACCTTGAACTGAAGATTGAACTGTTGTGCAAAGAGTTCCAGGTCTGTCGCAACACTACCTTGGACACAAGTTTGAACAGGGGACATAATTTCACAAAGAAACCGCCAGACATTATACCTATCTCAGATCACGGTACACAGATTTCTGACCTGCCAAAGGAGACCGAAGAGTAACAAGACTAGCAGCTATGGTCAAGGAGTCCTCGCCTTCTCGGGGATATGTGAAAAAGAAGCCTCCGGATCAAGGGAGAGCAGAACTGAGCCCGCTGCCATATGTGTTCTTTGGGCAAATCAAAAGAGCTGCCGAGAAGAAGTTCGACCTCAAGCACCCATGGGATCCCACCTTATGATCCAGGAATGAGGTACTGTCGAGCCAACGACGTTAAACTAAGGCACTGGTCGGGAGGTAACCCGACACCTATCTTACTTTCAGTCTTTTATTTTTCTGTCATTTAGTTTTTACCAATAAGTCGCTCTCACCCACTTGGTGCATAGAAGAAATGACTATTCAGGAATCGGACTTGGGTGCAACATTAAGCCGGCCAGGCCTACGCCAAGAGTTCAAGGCCCCAGCCGAACTCCCTCGATTATCCAGCCTCATGCCATGTCGTTCGCTCGACACTTTAAAGGGAGTTCTGTTCTTCCCTTTTCCTTAATGTCATTTCATTCTCATAATTGTCTGCGTGCATGGCTTTTGAACTAAGTCATTTCGTAAGAGAATGCCTTCGTTCAAAAGTGTGGGGTGAGAACCACCTGTGTACATAAACATGTTTTCTTTTTTCCTTAATATTATCTTTTTGAAAATATGAACTTGAGAATGTGAAAAAGATAGATCATAATTCATGCATTAACCTTGTGAAAATTCAACTGTTTAAGAACTTAGAATGTAACTTCTCATTTGTCCCTTTGTGCTGAGATAAACCAGGGATGTGGAGTTGACATAAACTGCCCTAGAGAGGCTTCGCAAGCACTTGAAGGATCGAATCTAACTATATGGTTTTTGAAGTCAGTGGAGGCTGCACTTCGGGTTTCAGTGAAGATTGAAGTCATCTCCGCCATGCAGTGTTTATGCAAAAAGAAAAAAGGCGAGGACGGGAATCAGACCGTCCTATCTCTAGTCAAAGTAGTTGAGAAAATAGATGAGCGACCCTCATCTTGACCCGCGCGAAATGACAAGGATGAGAGGAGCGGGGAGGTATTTCCATATGCTCGCGGGCAATGATTGGACCTCCCAAAAAAGGCTTGAAAAAATGGACTAGCAAGCCACAAAAAGGCAAAAGCTCAAAGAATCAAATCAAGAGGCCAAAGGCCCAAAATTGTGAAGGTTTTAACCGAACAAAAAGTGAAGTACTCAAAGAGTCAAATCAAATGCCAAAGGCCGATTCACTACAAAAGCTGTCCCTCGCCAAAAGAAAATCAAAGACCAAACCATTGAAACCCAAACCAAATCACGTGCTAGAGAAAGCTACAAGAAAACCATATAGTGCGAGACGGTCCCGAGGATGCAGTCCAGGAGCCTGAAAAGGGCTATCTCCCGAAACATCCAAAATAATTTGCATCTCAGCACGGAGGTACAAGTATCAAGTTTCTTCTATTTATTTACACGGTTTAATTTGGTAATAAGTAGTAATGCATGATCTAGGATAAATCGATTCCCACAGTCTAACTTTCATATTTTAAAAGCTTACTTAGTGTGTCGCCCTTTAATAGCATTGTTCGGGACGAACAACTAAGAGTGTGGGGTGATCTAATGGACAATAATTATACGAATCATAAACACAGTTAAACCCACCAAATTAGACTGTTTGTCTATTTAACTTTTGCTTGTTAGTTCCGATATTTATCTACAGGGTATTTTGGAGCCTAGAGAGAAAACATGCTAAGGAGGAGTTTTTACGCAGAAAATATATTACGAGTCATTCCAAGGTCAAGCCTCGATGCCGACTGAAGAAATCTCAAGATCCTGACTTGGAATCACTAAATACAAATCAAACCGAAGAGCAACCAGAGTCAGTCCGGGGCAGAAATGGATTGATAGTTTTGTGAAAACATCACAAAACCTCACAAAACTCACTCTTTCCTTCAAAGTGACCGGCGGCTTTAAGGGGAGGGATGACTAATGGGTGGCTTTCCCTCCTTCCCCCCTCCACAACCGGCGGCTCCTCCTCCTTCAACCGGCAACCGGCGGCTTTTGACAAGCCATGGATGGCTTGCCATGTGTCCTCCTCTCCACCACATCCTCCTCCTCCCTTAGGCTATAAATACATGCCTCCCCCTTTGTAAATCATATCCTAAAATTCACAAAACACTTCTCTCTCTAGAAATTTGGCACTTTTGTAAGTTTTGTTTTATATCTATAATACTCCTGTTGGTTCTTGAGTATTATAGTTCGCTCTTGAGTACTCTTGTCGGTTCTTGTAGTACTCAAGCTTTACTTTTCTCTATTCTTGAGTACTCTTGTCGGTTCTTGAAGTACTCACCCCTTTCCCTTACTTACTGTCTTCCAAAAACCGTAAGTACTTAAGCTATGATATCCACCTCTATGGATATTTGTAGCTAAACTCTTCATTCGGTTGAAGGGGTGTACTTGTATCATAAAATGTTTTAGGCCATCTTTTTAGTGCCTCTTCTTTTTATTCAAAACTTGTTCTATGTGCTATATATTAGGCCAGAACTTCCAAGGTTGAGTGGATGCTTGAAATGGCAAAACTCTTCCGTGGGTGTTCGTGAACATACTCGGGTAAGTGGATGCTTGAAATGGCAAAGCTTATCTGAGGAGTTCGACCTCTTTTAAACACCATTTGGTTTGATCGGAAATGATTGATTAAATCGATGCACATAGGCTAGTATACCTTGAAATGGGGTGCTAGTCTAAATAGAACAAGTGCTCAACGACCTTGAAATGGGCTAGACGGTGTGTGCAAATCGAGTGCTTGAAATGGCCTTGATACACTTTTGAATACTTAGAAGGATCACTAAAGGTCAATGATAAACATGCTATGATACAAGGCCCCAGAAACCGAATGTTTTCCTTAGATTTAAAAAACGCCTTGCACTTACTTTCAATTTTAGTATAAACTGTATTATCAACTGCTGACGTTCCGGAAGGCTTGCCAATCACGCATCACCCACTGTAAGTCTTCTACTTTTATTTTCAGTACTTTACTTTTCTGTCATTTACTTTTCCGCACTAAAAACCAAAACCAACCAACCAATCACTTACTTTTTCGCACTAAAATCTCAATCAACCTAAAACACGCTCCCTCGCTGTACAATTCCCTTAAAGAATAGCTTATCCCCCTAATTCCCTTGGGTTCGACCCCTACTTACCACTTGCTACCCAGTAGTGAAGTCGCGAGTAGCGGAATATAAATTTGCTTTTGCACAGAGAACACCGCACCTTAACGACAGTGCGGTGGGCTCCGTCATGGACCATAATTGTATGAATCATAAACACAGTTAAACCCACCAAGTTAGACTCTTTGTCTATTTAACTTTTGCTTGTTAGTTCTGATATTTATCTACAGGGTATTTTGAAGTCTAGATAGAATACAGGCTAAGGAAGAGTTTTAAAGCTGAAAATGAATTACGAGTCATTCCAGGTCACGACCAAATTCTGACTTTCAAGAACCTGACGTGGAATCACTCAAAACAAGTCCAGCCGAAGGGTAACCAGAGTCAGACTGGAGCTGAAAGGACCGATGGCTTTTGGGGGAAAAGATCTCAACTCACACTCACCCACTCCCCTCCACCTAGTCGGCGGCTCCCCTCACTCACATTCTCCTCCTCCTCTCCTTTCATGCCACATGGGGGGGCGGCTATGGCTTCTGATGTTCCCATGGATGGCATGGATTTGGCAAAACGGCTTTAGACAGTTCGAGCTAGAGTTCAACCACGAACTGGAATA
The DNA here is from genome assembly GCA_033675215.1 of Rhodiola kirilowii. Taxonomy (NCBI): domain Eukaryota; kingdom Viridiplantae; phylum Streptophyta; class Magnoliopsida; order Saxifragales; family Crassulaceae; genus Rhodiola; species Rhodiola kirilowii. Next base: position 33,319,145 of record CM066201.1, read on the forward strand.
GAAGGACAGCGTACAGCAGACGCATGATCTGAATCCGAAAGGTTCTGAAGATAGAGGATCTTTTCGGTTGAAGTCGGTCAGCGAAGAAACATATATTCAAGATGTCATTCGAATATCTCCTCACCAGAATTGAAGATTGGCTGACTAACTTACCGTGGAAGATATCTCACGAAGATTGGAATGAAGATTCGAATATCCAGAAGATATCGACGAGATTATTTGATTGGAGCCAATCGATAAGTCATCACCGAAGATCTGATAGGCGATCAAATATATGCAGATTGGATGAGAGAATATCGGATGGCTTGGCGTGGAAGTAATCTCCAAAGATTGGATATGGAGGAGATTGAATATCTATCAAATATTTAGGAGCATCTCCGAAATATTTGACAAGATATTCAGATTGGATTTGGATGATCGAAGATTCGATTTGAAGTCGGCCAGCGAATGATTTGAACATCAGATATTCGAATGAATATCTACATTGAAGGCGGTGTGGCTGACTTGGGTAAGAAGCCTTCGAATATTCTTCCAACCGATTGGAAAAGATATACATCAAATAACTAGGAATATCTCCTAAATATTTGATGGGATTATCTTGTGCAGATTACGGTTTCGTCCAAGCATATAAATACAATGCTAGGGCGTCCTCATTCTGGGTCGCTTCCCGAGTGAAAAAGAAAAACACGAGAGTTCGTGAGATTGGGGGTAGCGACGGCCGGAGGAACATTCCTTTTCAATATACAACCGGCGAAGAAAGAGTCTGTTCAGTGTGCTGTTCAGACTGCTCTTGGAGAACTATCAAGCGCACACACACACGGTGATAAAGACACGTCTTTGAGAGAAGGCGACTGGACTTCCGAGAAGTCCAAGACTAGGCCGAGAGGGAAGTCTCGTCCTACCCATAGGGGATCGAGGGGAGTTGCGACGAACCGAGATTGCAAATCCGAGAGACGGAGTGTTAGTGGTGAGGCCATTACAAACGAGGAGATGTGTAAGAGTAAGACCTCTTGTAACCCTAAACTCGTAATAAGATTTGTGTCCCTTTTTCGGTGTGGGAAACCCCCAATAGTAGCCGGAGCCGAACTGGGTTATCATATCGTGTGTGCTCCTATTTTGTGCTGTTTATGTTCTGTCTGCTAAGGTGTTCCAGGCTCTGTTTGAACACAAACTGAAACTGTCCAACAAGTGTTCGAGACGCAGTTCGAACACCATCTGGAACTCGTCTTGACTAAGACAAGTAGATTTCAATTGGTATCAGAGCAGGCACTCGACATACAGAGTGTGATCCGGCGACTGTTCAAGATGAGTTTGAAGGAAGGACAGAGTACTAACCGACCACCGTTGCTTGAAGGGCCGAATTATGCCTATTGGAAACCTAGGATGAAAGCCTTTATTAAATCCCTCGATGAAAAGGCATGGAGAGCCGTGATGATAGGATGGACAGAACCCATGATGGCCAACCCTGAAGGAGCTGTTATGCCAAAACTCGAAGCCCTGTGGTCTGAAGCAGATGATGTAGCGGCTGTTGGGAATTCAAAGGCCCTGAATGCAATATTCTATGGAGTGGACGAGAACGTGTTCAAACTGATTGCTGAATGTGAGGTGGCCAAGGAAGCATGGGATATTCTCAGAATAGCATATGAGGGTCCAGAAAGTGAAACTAACGATGAGGAAGAAGAACATGAGAATGTCAATCTCGTCGGACATGTAGTCACTATTGAAGACGGCAGTGAGACAAGTGAAAATCCATGTTCTAGTACACTGTCTGAACAGCCCATTGACGACGCTTCAAGCAGTGATGACGAAGGACTTGCTCAAGTGACCTCGGCCGAGACATACATGGAACTCTATGAGAAGTGCCTATTGGTGATTGGCCTGAACAAGAAGCTCACAGAAACAGTGGCAAGCCTGACAGAAGAAGAAGATAAACAGTGGCAGGAGGTTGAACTTCTCGTTGCCCAGAAGGTGGAGCACCAAGAGGAAATATCTGCTTTGAAGCACGAGATGATTGGAATGAATCAAGAACGCTCGTCACTTCTTGCGCAGAAGGTGAAACTGCTAGACACCGTATCGGTTCTGAAAGCTGAGATGGAGAAAAAGAGAGAAACACATCCTGCATGCTTGGTGGGGCTAAGGAGAAAGAATGCTGAGTTGCACATCCGCAAAGAAGTTCATCTCAATATGACAGGTAATCCTCGATATCTCATCATTGTTAAATCTATTTACAAGCTTCAGCTTGTTACTTTTGGAGATGGAGGGAAGGGCCAGGTGATCGGCTGTGGGACATTGAAGGTTCCGGATCTACCTGTGCTCGAGGATATCCTCCTAGTGGATTGGTTAAAGGTGAACCTGATCAGTATCAGTAGATTGTGTGATGAAGGACAGTCTGTTACTTTCACTCGTGATTCGTGTCAAGTACTGGATAGGAATGGAGACACACTGTTGGAAGGAAGTAGGTCAACAAACAAATGCTACTGTCTAGGCACAGTTGGAACAGGAGCTGCGACTGTCTGTCCGACAAACACGATACATGAGATGGAGTTGCAAGGGACAGGTGTGGTGTCCTCTTCTAGAAAGGTGAAAGACGATGTTGCCCCCAACTCAGTTCTAGAAGATAAAATTCCAGAGGGAGGTCTAGCCGATGAAGCCACACCTACTCCAGCCGGGACACTTGACGATGCACCTGCGCTGCAACCCTCATGGAGAATTAAGAGTCGAGCAAATGAGATCAAGTGTCGAGAGCTGGCTGCCTGTTCATCCAGTCCGAAGAATGTCATCAAATCATTTATTGATAAGATTCAGGTGGTGGCCATTCACATGGAACTGGAAGAGCTCATCAGATATAAAGCATGGAAGTTATGTCATCTTAAGCATAGTCACGAACTGAAGAAGAGTATGTACGGACTCACACAAGCGCCCAGAGCATGGTACAAAACGTTCCTCATCGACCATGGCTATGAGCGAGGGGGAGTGGAGAAGCATATGTTCGTCACAAGTACACAGAAGCTGGTTGGCCAGTTCGTTAGACATATGCAAAAGGAGCTCCAGCTGACCATGGTGGGAGAGATGAAACAGGTGCTAGGCGAGCGGGAAAGCATCGCTACAGGGAGCTGCCGCACTCAGTTCCTATGTATGAAGCAGAATCTGTCTGAACACAGAGTGGAACGGGTGAAAAAGTTTTTGCCCCAGAACCCAGTACAACACTCCATGAGCAGATATCACTTCATCAGAGAGCTAGTGGAGAAGAAGTTCATCACATCGAAACACATGACAATCGTAACTGTCGTACTCACCATGCCACTAGACGCCGCTCAGTTTGAAACACTTAGATCCTCTGTGGGTCTGCGTGTTATCGCCAACTAAGTGTTTCAGACGGAGGTCAGCCAAGAGCAGAGCCCCAGTAATCGGATGGGCTGACCTACCAAAGAAGAGGGCTGGAACAGATGGTACGTGGTTGGAACTGATTACTAAGTTCAACATATTTGTAGCTTTAGGAGGCGTTGGAGCATATCAAGGAGGAGAGAGGTGATTGGACAAATATCTCAAGAGATATACACATGACAATTTTTGGCAAGTTGAGGAGCCCAAATATTTGAAAATCGAAAGGCAGTCAAATCAAAGTTGGATGAGGATACAATATCAGCAAACCCTAAGACCAGTGAAGGGAAAAAGAAGGGAGAAGAAGCGGCTGTGACAAAACTGAAAGAAGCTTCTTCAAAAGCGTCAAAGGCTGATCCTAATCCAACTAAAGGGAGTGTGCAGACTGCGAAGGAAAATCAGGCGATGGCTGAACCACCCCTCAATGAGGTAATCTCTTGTTCTCACTTCTAAGATACTGCACTCGATTCTGTTGATGAGGAAGTCCGGACGATTGGTAAAGATGCGGTGAGTTATAAGGGTGACAAAGTGGTTAATGAGAAGCCGAAGGGATTGAAACCTGCTGTACACTCTGTGGCTGATGCTACAGAAGAAGGTGAAGCCAGTAGGGCTAAGATAGTGGTTTTGATAAGCAGAAGAATGCAAATGGAGAACAGCAAGCTAAGCAATATGGCAATGTGATGGAAGGGTCTCATGCATCCGGCAATGATGAAGAAGTGTATGTGTTGTTCAAGGGCATTGATGATGTTGTTGATGAGTTGCAAAAAGAGGAGGTTTAAATACCTGTTGAGACAAGAGCTGATCAGTCCTCAGGAGCCAAGGTCGTAGGGGTTAAGAAGGAGGCAAGTGTGCCAGATGATGTTGTCTCAGATATGCAGCAAGGTTGTGAGACAGTTTTACCCCAAGAGTCCTCTAAGTCTGATGCAGTCCCAGAGGGTGAGTAAATTAAATCACCGGATGTTGTGCAAGGAGGGTTACATGATGATTTTGTGGAGGATGCACATGTGGTGGTGGATCCCCCCAGCTATTCCTGATATGGAGGATGCTACTCAGGCTGCCACCTTGTTGAAAGCACACAAGAGGATGATGTGGACTCAGTTTCATTGGCTGAGATCAAGAAGTCTGAAAAGAAGAAAGTGTTCATCCAAGCATGCTCGACTGAAGTAACTACCAAGCGGGATGATAAGCGAACAGATGCAGGGAGAGCAAGTGCATCCTAGAAAAGGAAGAGGAGTGCTACAGGATCTATTCCGCCTAGTGTACCAACTGGAGTGTCTAAGCATGGAATGTGTTTTGTCAGTACAGAAGCAGCAGCCAAGTGGGAAGACAGTTCCATCCTAGTTGCAGATCTGATTATATTCTACTCTCAGTAAGGAGATGGGACAGCTGCTGTACCAGATTGGAAACAGGATGCTCATTGATAAGGGAAGAATTATGTTCGACCAGATTGCAGAACACGCCATATCTACAAAGTCTCTGCACCATATAATCTTCCCATCGCTTATCTATGAGCTGAACATCAACCAGCATCCAGATTTGAAGACTGACCATGACAGACTGTCAAGTGCTCCAATTTAGTTGGAAGTTGATCACAAGTGGGTCAAGGGACGCCATATTAAGGATCTGAAAGACCCCGAGCTAAAGAGGAAGAATTTTCCGGAGTCATCTTAGAGGTAGAGATCATATTGGAGGTCAAACAGGAGCAGAGGTCAAGAATCAATCAATTGGTACACACTTTGCGATATCCCAGTGATGATAAAGAAGACGGAGAGAGTTGATGTCCTGCTTGAAGAAAAGACATGGTGCCATAAGCCAAAGAGAGATATGTTTGGAGAAGGACTACCATGCAGCAATACTGGACGAGCTGAATCAGTTCAAGAAATCAGTGAAGATGATAATCTTTGGTTCAAAAGACCTAGATACAATTTTGAAGTCCCAGAGAATGATTGGAGGATGTAGAGGCATTGGCTACACTGATGGGAGTAGTTCAGGAAAGACTAAGTTCGTCAAAGCTGAACAGTCGGTGTACAGAGAGATGAACAGGTACCCTCTGACCAACATGATGAGTTCTGACATGAGAATGGAGAGCGAGAACGTGGGCCGAGAATCTCTGATGGAGGAAACCAGATCATAAAAAAACCTATCAGTTGCTGACATGTGGTCGAATAGCTGCTGAGACACCATGGTTCGACAGACTCACAGTATGTGTCACTGTCCCAAGCTATGTTCGAGGGGGAGCTGCCAAGATTTCAGATGCCGAGGAGACCAGGTTGCTCGATTGGACCCCTTGTCAGTTTGTGGCAAAAAGGGGGAGTATTGTTGAGGTAACAGTTCTGGTTCCTCAAGTTGTGTCTAAAGCGTAGATTTGGTTTTGCCAAAATGCCAAGGGGGAGATTGATGTTCCCATGGATGGCATGGATTTGGCAAAACGGCTTTAGACAGTTCGAGCTAGAGTTCAACCACGAACTGGAACAGAAGGACAGCGTACAGCAGACGCATGATCTGAATCCGAAAGGTTCTGAAGATAGAGGATCTTTTCGGTTGAAGTCGGTCAGCGAAGAAACATATATTCAAGATGTCATTCGAATATCTCCTCGCCAGAATTGAAGATTGGCTGACTAACTTACCGTGGAAGATATCTCACGAAGATTGGAATGAAGATTCAAATATCCAGAAGATATCGACGAGATTATTTGATTGGAGCCAATCGATAAGTCATCACCGAAGATCTGATAGGCGATCAAATATATGCAGATTGGATGAGAGAATATCGGATGGCTTGGCGTGGAAGTAATCTCCAAAGATTGGATATGGAGGAGATTGAATATTTATCAAATATTTAGGAGCATCTCGGAAATATTTGACAAGATATTCAGATTGGATTTGGACGATCGAAGATTCGATTTGAAGTCGGCCAGCTAATGATTTGAACATCAGATATTCGAATGAATATCTACATTGAAGGCGGCGTGGCTGACTTGGGCAAGAAGCCTTCGAATATTCTTCCAACCGATTGGAAAAGATATACATCAAATAACTAGGAATATCTCCTAAATATTTGATGGGATTATCTTGTGCAGATTAGGGTTTCGTCCAAGCATATAAATACAATGCTAGGGCTTCCTCATTCTGGGTCGCTTCCCGAGTGAAAAAGAAAAACACGAGAGTTCATGAGATTGGGGGTTGCGACGGCCGGAGGAACATTCATTATCAATATACAACCGGCGAAGAAAGAGTCTGTTCAGTGTGCTATTCAGACTGCTCTTGGAGAACTATCAAGCGCACACACACACGGTGATAAAGACACGTCTTTGAGAGAAGGGGACTGGACTTCCGAGAAGTCCAAGACTAGGCCGAGAGGGAAGTCTCGTCCTACCCATAGGGGATCGAGGGGAGTTACGACGAACTGAGATTGCAAATCCGAGAGACGGAGTGTTAGTGGTGAGGCCATTACAAACGAGGAGTTGTGTAAGAGTAAGACCTCTTGTAACCCTAAACTCGTAATAAGATTTGTGTCCCTTTTTCAGGTGTGGGAAACCCCCAGAGTAGGCGGAGCCGAACTGGGTTATCATATCGTGTGTGCTCCTATTTTGTGCTGTTTATGTTCTGTCTGCTAAGGTGTTCCAGGCTCTGTTTGAACACAACCTAAAACTGTCCAACAAGTGTTCGAGACGCAGTTCGAACACCATCTGGAACTCGTCTTTACTAAGACAAGTAGATTTCAGCTTCCTCCACCTAAGGGCCGGCGGCTCCTTGCTCCTCCATCCATCTTGTGCCATGTGGTGGCTTCTCCTCCACATCCATTGCTCCTCCTTGGCTATAAATAGAGCATCCCATTCCCTTGTATCCATATCTCATCCCATCCTCATTCAAACATCACAAGTCCTCAAGTGACTTATCTCTCTAGCTTTTGTGGGCACAATCATGTAACACTTTACTTTGGAATCGATGTTGGATCTTGAGCACTCTTATCGGTTTTTGTAAGTACTCTCTTCTTTACTTTACTGTCTTTCAAAGTACTTTACTTTCCTGTCTTTACTTTACTATCTTTCAAAAACCTTTACTTTTCAACGCACTTAGCTATGATGTCCTATTCCATGAATATTCGTAGCTAAACCCTTCATTCGATTGAAGGGGTGTGCTTGTATCATACAATGTTTTAGACCCTACTCTTAGTGCCTCTATGTGTTCAAAACTTGTTCTATGTGCCACATATTAGGTTAGAACTTCCAAGGTTGAGTGGATGCTTTAACGGGCAAAGCTCTTCCGTGGGGTTCGTGAACATACTCGGGTAAGTGGATGCTTTAACGGGCAAAGCTTATCTGAGGAGTTTGACCTCTTTTAAAAACCATTTGGTTGATCGTAACTGAAGATCAAATGGATGCACATAAGGCTAAGATACTTTGAAAGGAGGAATTAGTCTAAATAGAACAAGTGTTCTAAATGATGTGGCAAGTCATGTGCTAGAAATAGCCTTAATTCATCTTTGAATACATAGTATGATAATTAGAGGGCAATGATAAACGGACTATGATACAAGGCCCCCTAAAACCGAATACTTTCCTTTAATTGTAATATCAACTGTTACTTTACCTTTCAGTACTAAAAACCAAAAACAACCCCCCCAACTGCTTTATTTAATCCCCCCTTCGAAAGAACAACTATCACCTAATTCCCTTGGGTTCGACCCGTACTTACCACTGACTACCAAAAATAGTTAAGTCGCGAGTATCGGAGATATAAATTTATTTTGCACAGAGAACATCGCACCTTAACGACAGTGCGGTGGGCTCCGTCAGGTGGCATATGGGAGAGCCAATGAAAATGACTTGCTTTTGGGATATTTCCAACTCCAAACTTAGCCCCCAAGTTTTCCTTTGCCTATAAATAGAAGCCCTTAGTCTTAGATATCACTTGGACCACATGTACCCACATTAGGGAGAAGAGAGCTTATCTCTCTTCTCCACACTTCACTTCAATGAAAACACATTTTCTCTTGTTCTTGTTCTTGCCTTCTTTACTTTCCCTTGTCAATTTCGAGCTCTCTTACTCTTGTTGCAAAAGCCATGGTCACTTTACTTGTTCTTGATTTACCAAACCCTCCCTTCACTTTACTTTTTCTTGTGTTGGTTACTTTTGTTTTCCTTGTTCTAGCAAGGCTACTTGTATCCTTTGACATGGATATAAGTAGCTAAGCTATTTACTTTACTTGTTCTTGTTACCAAAGCTCATGTCCTCCTTTACTTTCCCTTGTTTCGATTACCTTTTCTTTGTTTTCCTTGTTCTAAGTCACGGTTACTTGTATTCCTTGACATGAATACAAGTAGCTAAGGCTTATATTCGGTTTAGGAGTTTTCTTAAACTATGACCATGTTTTGAGACCCTTTTACTTAATGCTTTTTGTGTTCTACTAGTTCTTTGTGCCATTATTCGGTTGAACAACAAGGCTAAGTGGATGCTCGAAAGAGCAAAGCTTAGCCGAGTAGTTCAACGTATCTTTAAAACCGCTTGGTTGGTCATAGAAATGTGAGATCAAGTGGCGGCACCTAGGCTAAGATACTTTGAAAGGAGGAATCAGTCTAGACAGAACTAGAAGTCTATGTCTTGTTTTTGGAGTAGATTGTGGTGTAAGTGCTTCGAAAGGGCCTTACCTTAGGGTTATATCTGGACCAAGGAATAACCCACACTTAGAACACAAGTAAGATCATTTGAAGTAAATGATGGATGTGTCACTAGTTGAGACCCTAGACTGAATATCTTTTTTCTGTAAATATCTGTCATTTTACTTTCAGTCTCACTATCAACTGTTTACTTTCTGCAATTTACTTTCTGTCATTTACTTCCAGCAATTTACTTTCCGCACTTTACTTTCAGTACCTTTATTATCAGTACTTACTTTCAGCACTTTACATTTCAGTCATTTACTTTTCAGTTATTTACTTTCTGTCATTTACTTTTCTGTTCATAAAACAACCCACAAAACCCAAATGTTTTTACTTTCATTTTTCTTTCTTTTTAAAGAACAACTAATCCACACTGACTCTCTTGGGTTCGACCCCTACTTACCGCTTGCTATCCATAGTGAGCCACTAAAGTAGTGGAATTATAAATGTAAATTTTGCAGCGTATCAACGACGCGCTGTCAGCTAGCTTTTGGGATATTTCAATGCCACAAACTTAGCCTCCAAGTCTTCATTTGCCTATATATAGAAGGGCTTAACCTTAGATATCACTTGGACCACATGTACCCACATTAGGGAGAAGAGAGCTTATCTCTCTTCTCCACACTTCAATGAAAACACATCTTTTACTTTGCTCTTGTTCTTGATACATGAAGCTCCCTTACTTTTCCTTGTTGTTCTCTTACTTTCATGTCTTGTTACCATAGCAAGGCTACTTGTATTCCTTGACATGAATACAAGTAGCTAAGCTATTGTTTGGTTTCCCAAGTTTACTTTCCTTTATTCTTGATTTGGAGCTCCTCTCCCCTTTACTTTCTTGTTCAAAGTCACGGCTACTTGTATTCCTTGACATGAATACAAGTAGTTAAGGCTAAAGTTCTTGTTACAAAGCTCACGGTTTCCTTTGCTCACTTGTTGTTCTCCCTTACTTTTTCCTTGTCAAGTTTCGGTTTTCTTTGTTTTCCTTGTTAAAGTCAAGGTTGCTTGTATTCCTTGACATGAATACAAGTAGCTAAGGCTTATATTCGGTTTAGGGGTTCTCTTATACTATGACAATGTTTTGACACCCTTTTACTTAATGCTTTTAGTGTTCTACTAGTTCTTTGTGCCCTTATTTGGTTAAACAACAAGGCTAAGTGGATGCTTGAAATAGCAAAGCTTAGCCGAGTAGTTCAATCTCGGTTTGAACAATAAGGTTGAGTGGATGCTTGAAATGGCAAAGCTCTTCCGAGTAGTTCATTCCCTCTTTAAAACCACTTGGTTGATCGGAAATGTGAGATCAAGTGGATGCACTTAGGCTAATACATCCTGAAACGGAGTATTAGTCTAACTTAGAACTAGAAGTCTATGTCTTGTTTTTGGAGTGGATTGTGGTGTAAGCGCTTGAAAAAGCCTTACTTTAGGGGTATATCTGGACCAAGGAATAACCCACACTTATGAACACAAATAGATCATTTGAAGTCAATGATGGATGTGTCACTAGTTGAGACCCTAGACTGAATATCTTTCTTATGTGAATATCTTTCTTATGTGAATATCTTTCGTTCTTACTTATTAGCACTTTACTTTCTTGTCATTTACTTTCAAGCACTTTACTTTCAGCACTTTACATTTCAGCATTTACTTTCAGCACTTTACTTTTACGCACTTTACATTCAGTCATTTACTTTACGCACTTTACTTTTCAAGTCATTTACTTTCACGCACTTTACTTTTAGCACTTATTTTCAGTATTTACTTTACGTCTAAAAAACCAACCCAAAAAAAACCCAATTGTATTTACTTTCATTTTCTTTTTTTTAAAGAACAACTAATCCACACTGACTCTCTTGGGTTCGACCCCTACTTACCGCTTGCTAATCCAACAGTGAGCCACGAGTAGTGGAACTATAAATGTAAATTTTGCAGCGCACAACGACACGCTGTCAAAAACACGACAGAGAAAGTATTTGATGTCGCGTATTTATATGATTCATCAAGTACCACTAAACCCACCAAATAAGACATTTCGTCATACGAACTTGTGCTTGTTAATGCCATTTTGTGTATATAGGCAATTGTGGGGTCTAAAGAGGAAACACGCTTAAAAAGGGAGATTTGTGACCAAAAAGCACACCAAGCATTTCTGGCCGAGAAGTCGCAACTAGGGCCCGAGGAAAATCAACCATGACCCGAGGAAATACAGCCACGCCTGAGAGGTCTCCACCAGATATCGAGAAACCTAGTCGGGGACCGAGGAAACTTAACCGGGTACCCAAGCCCGCAACCGAGAAGTGCCGAGGCCCGCGTCCGAGAACCTCAGGTCCCTGACCGAGAACTAGTACCGAAGAAAACCAGGTCCCCGCCCGAGACCCTGTTCGAGGCCCGCATCCGAGAAACCAGGTCCCCGCCCAGGCATCGCCCAGGCCACGCCCGAGCTGTCTAACACTGAATTCAAGTTTCCTGGGCAAACGAGCTGATCTGACAAATCCACCTCGAGCAAAGTGATCAAAATGGAAAATAAGGTGGACAATGTTGGAAAACCAAGGAGAATGCTCGGGCAGATTGGCAGTTGGCCCAATTCCAAAGCAAAGGCCCCGCGCGCATAGGCACCAAAACCAAGTCGCTCGACCAAACCATGAAATCTGGCAAATCTGGCTCGACCAAATTGTTTTAAATGCCCCATAACTCGGACAATTTCACTTCCTAGACAACCCGCCCGAGTGGAACCAGCTCAAGCCCGATCAAGGCCAAACTAGGGCAATTTCGGCCGTTTTGGGATTTCGACCATGTTACGGGCAGAATCTGGCTTAGCATCCTTGTTGAGATCATCTTAGAATGACTTTGTCGTTCAGAATACACTGTCCAAAAGCCAAGAAGCTCCGGACAAATTCCGGCCAACTTCGGCCAAGCTCCGGCCAAGCTCCGATCAAGCTCCGGCCAAGCACAACCAGACCCAACCAAGTTCCGGCCAAAAGGAATCAACCACAAACCGAAGTCCCTATATTCCGGTTGGTTTCTACTATTCACTTCGGTTAGCCTTTGGACTTCGGTTGACTTTGGATTCAAGTCGGTTGGCTTATGGTTGATACAAAGCAAGATAGTTGGCTTTGGATAAGCCATTGCAAATGGCCAAGTCGTGGCCTTTGAAGAGTCAAGTGCAAAGACAAGTGGGGATGATCTTATCATCTTCCACTCCATGTGGGGTGGCATATGGAAGAGCCAATGAGAATGACTTGCTTTTTGGATATTTCCAACTCAAAACTTAGCCCCCAAGTCTTCCTTTGCCTATAAATAGAGCCTCTTAGTCTTAGATATCACTTGGACCACATGTACCCACATTAGGGAGAAGAGAGCTTATCTCTCTTCTCCACACTTCAATGAAAACACTTCTTTCACTTGTTCTTGTTCTTGAGCTCTCTTCACTTGTTCTTGCTCACGGTTACTTGGCACTTGTTCTTGATACTCGAAGCTCTCATTTACTTTCTTGTTGTTCTCTTTACTTTCTTGTCCAAGGCCACGGCTACTTGTATTCCTTGACATGAATACAAGTAGCTAATGCTTTCTTTATTTTATTGTCAAGTTCTTGTTACCACAGCCAAGGCAACTTGTATTCCTTGATATAAATACAAGTAGCTAAAGCTATTGTTCTTGTTTCCAAAGCCCACTTTACTTTCCTTGTTGTTATCCAAAAAGCTCTCGGTTTTCTTTGTTTTCCTTGTTCAAGTCACGGCTACTTGTATTCCTTGACATGAATACAAGTAGCTAAGGCTTATATTCGGTTTAGGGGTTCTCTTATACTATGACACTGTTTTGAGACCCTTTTACTTAATGCTTTTTATGTTCTACTAGTTCTTTGTACCATTATTTGGTTGAACAACAAGGCTAAGTGGATGCTTGAAATGGCAAAGCTTAGCCGAGTAATTCAATCTCGGTTTGAACAATAAGGTTGAGTGGATGCTTGAAATGGCAAAGCTTTTCCGAGTAGTTCATTCCCTCTTTAAAACCACTTGGTTGATCGGAAATGTGAGATCAAGTTGATGCACTTAGGCTAATACATCTTGAAATGGAGTATTAGTCTAACTTAGAACTAGAAGTCTATGTCTTGTTTTTGGAGTGGACTGTGGTGTAAGCGCTTGAAAAAGCCTTACTTTAGGGGTATATCTGGACCAAGGAATAACCCACACTTATGAACACAAATAGATCATTTGAAGTCAATGATGGATGTGTCACTAGTTGAGACCCTAGACTGAATATCTTTTTTATGTGAATATCTTTCGTCTTTACTTTCTTGCAATTTACTTTTCAGCACATTTACTTTCAGCACTTTACATTCAGTACTTTACATTTCTGCACTTTACTTTCAGTCTTTATTTTCCGCATTTACTTTCCGCACTTTTACTTTCATTGTAGCAGTTTTCAACATCAATCAAACATAACATTTTGGTACGTATTGCGCTTGAAATACAGCGTGCGACAAACCAAAATGTATGTTGTATGGTTGATATTGAACTCGGTTGTTCTCGCACTTATTTTACGCACTTTACTTTCATTATTTACTTTACGCAATTTTCTTTCTCGCACTTTAATTTCAGCACTTTCATTTCTGTCATTTACTTTCTGTATAAAAACAACCAAAAACCCAATCTGTCTTTACTTTTATTTTCTTTCTTTTCAAAGAACAACTTTTCCACACTAACTCTCTTGGGTTCGACCCCTACTTACCACTCTACTAATCCAATAGCGAGCCACGAGTAGTGGAACTATAAATGTAAATTTGCAGCGTATCAACGACGCGCTGTCAAATTTTGGCGCCGTTGCCGGGGAGTTGTGCATTTGAATAGTTGTTCTTTTTACCATTTTGATTTTCTTTTCCCTTTGTCTCTGTCGTTTTATTACTCACCCCCATTGTATTTGGGAAAGGAAATGTTTTTCTTGTGCAGGGAACAAATGCTCATCATGCGTTCGCATGCCTTAACCATGCGTTTGCATGATCTCCTGCAGGCTAGGGAAAGTCGACCTCGTGCGAGCTCGTAATGCCATTTGTGCGAGCGCACAACATTTCATGCCACTAAATGGGTTGGTGCGAGCGCAAGCTTTGTACCATGCGAGCGCATGACCCGAGAAGAGCTGGGCTGCCACCGAGAGTGACCGGGCTGCGCCCGAGATAATTGGGTCCTGGACAAGTCCATGCGAGCACGCGGTGACATTCATGCGAACGCATCAAATTTCCTGCGACGGGTCAAGTTAGTGCGAGCGCATGACCCTGAGACTTTGCGCCGAGGCCTTCCGGAACGTGTTCGAGCGAGACCGGGCCGCGCCCAAGGAATGCTGAGCCGTGCCCGAGACGAACAAGACCATAGCCGAACTCCTTCCAGCATCAACCGAATCATCCAGCTCCAAGCCTTGTCGTTTTCTCCTACAAACACGACAAGGCAATGACACCATAAAGGGAGTTCCGTTCGACTTATTTTTCCATAGTTAAACTTATTTTTCATGCTTTTGAACTTAAGTCGTGCCCTTAGGACACGGCTTAGTTCAAAAGTGTGGGGGTATTTGAGTATTATTTGCACATAATAGTAATTGCACATAGTAGCCAAACATTTGTTGAGAATATAATCTTTCATGATGTGAAAATAGATAGATCCGATTCATGCATTTCCTTGTGAAAACTAAATTGTGTAAAAACATGTGTATTTAAATATCTACTTGTTCTTGTGTGCTGAGATAAATGTTGGATGTGGAGTTGAAAGAAATGCCCTAGAGAGGCTTGACAAGCACTCAAAGGACCGGATCCTTACTATACGGTTATGTGAAGATTGTGGAGGCTGCACTTCAGGCTTCTTGGTGAAGAGTGGACTCCGCCATGCAGCGTCTATGCAAGAGGCGGGACGGGAATCAAACCGTCCATTCTCTAGTCCAAAGTAGCTGGGAAAATAGATGAGCGACCCTCATCTTGACCCGTGCGAAAAAGGCAAAGATGAGAAAGAGTGGGGAGGTATTTCCATATGCTCTCGGGCGATGATTGGACCTCCCAAAAGTGAAGAAAAATGGACATGCAAATCTCATCAAAGGAGCAAATCTCAAAATAAAGAAAGAAAAATCAGCATTATGGTGAAATCAAACCGAAGCAAAAGTGAAGTACTCAAAGAGTCATATCAAAGGCCGAAGGCCAAATCACTACAAAAGCTGTCCAACCACACAAACAAAGAAAAAGAGCTCAACCCAAGTTGCCCGAATCAATCACGTGCTAGAAGAAGCAAGTAACATAACCATATAGTAAGATCGGATCCGAGAGTGCAGTTCAAAGGCCTAAAAAGGACTATCTCCCAATCATCCAAATTGATTTGCATCACGGCTCAAAGGTATAAGTATCTAGTTACTTTCATATGTGAGCATGATTTCATTTGGAAGCAAGTAAGCTATGCATGCTAAGGTGAAATCTAGATTCACATCTCACATTCATATTTAGGACTTAGGGAGTTGTTGTTCCTCTCTTTGACTAGACTTGTTCAGGACGAGCAAGATTAAGTATGGGGGTATTTGATGTCGCGTATTTATATGATTCATCAAGTACCACTAAACCCACCAAATAAGACATTTGGTCATACGAACTTGTGCTTGTTAATGCCATTTTGTGTATATAGGCAATTGTGGGGTCTAAAGAGGAAACACGCTTAAAAAGGGAGATTTGTGACCAAAAAGCACACCAAGCATTTCTGGACGAGAAGTCGCAACTAGGTCCCGAGGAAAATCGACCATGGCCCGAGGAAATACAGCTAGGCCCGAGAGGTCTCGACCAGGGACCGAGAAACCCAGTCGGGGACCGAGGAAACTCAACCGGGTACCCAGGCCCGCAACCGAAAAGTGCCGAGGCCCGCGTCCGAGAACCTCAGGTCCTTGACCGAGAACCAGTACCGAAGAAAACCAGGTCCCCGCCCGAGATCCTGTCCGAGGCCCGCGTCAGAGAAACTAGGTCCCTGCCCATGCCTCGCCCGAGCTGTCTAGCACTAAATTCAAGTTGCACGGGCAAACGAGCTGATCTGACGAATCCACCTCAAGCAAAGTGATCAAAATGGAAAATGAGGTGGACAATTTCGGAAAACCAAGGAGAATGCTCGGGCAGATTGGCAGTTGGCCCAATTCCAAAGCAAAGGCCCCGCGCGCATAGGCACCAAAACCAAGTCGCTCGACCAAACCATGGAAACTCGCAAATCTAGCTCGACCAAAGTGTTTTAAATGCCCCTCAACTCGGACAATTTCACTTCCTAGACAAACCGCCTGAGTGGAACCAGCTCAAGCCCGATCAAGGCCAAACTAGGGCAATTTCGGCCGTTTAGGGATTTCGACCATGTTTCGGGCAGAATCTGGCTTAGCATCCTTCTTGGGATCATCTTAGAATGACTTTGTCATTCAGAATACATTGTCTAAAAGCCAAGAAGCTCCGGCCAGATTCTGGCCAAATTCCGGCTAACTCTAGCCAAACTCCGGCCAAGCTCTGATCAAGCTCTGGCCAAGCACAACCAGACCTAACCAAGTTTCGTCCAAAAGGAACCAACCACAAACCGAATTCCCTATATTCCGGTTGGTTTCTACTATTCACTTCGGTTAGCCTTTGGGCTTCGGCTGGCTTTGGATTCAAGTCGGTTGGCTTATATTTGATACAAAGCAAGATAGTTGGCTTTGGATAAGCCATTGCAAATGGCCAAGTCGTGGCCTTTGAAGAGTCAAATGCAAAGACAAGTGGGGAGGATCTTATCCTCTTTCACTCCATGTGGGGTGGCATATGGAAGAGCCAATGAGAATGACTTGCTTTTGGGATATTTCCAACTCAAAACTTAGCCCCCAAGTCTTCCTTTGCCTATAAATAGAGCCTCTTAGTCTTAGATATCACTTGGAACACATGTACCCACATTAGGGAGAAGAGAGCTTATCTCTCTTCTCCACACTTCAATGAAAACACTTCTTTCACTTGTTCCTGTTCTTGAGCTCTCTTTACTTGTTCTTGCTCACGGTTACTTAGCTCTTGTTCTTGATACTCGAAGCTCTCATTTACTTTCTTGTTGTTCTCTTTACTTTCTTGTCCAAGGCCACGGCTACTTGTATTCCTTGACATGAATACAAGTAAATAATGCTTTCTTTATTTTATTGTCAAGTTCTTGTTACCACGCCCCAGGCTACTTGTATTCCTTGACTTGAATACAAGTAGCTAAAGCTATTGTTCTTGTTTCCAAAGCCCACTTTACTTTCCTTGTTGTTTTCCAAAAAGCTCTCGGTTTTCTATGTTTTCCTTGTTCAAGTCACGGCTACTTGTATTCCTTGACATGAATACAAGTAGCTAAGGCTTATATTCGGTTTAGGGGTTCTCTTATACTATGACAATGTTTTGAGACCCTTTTACTTAATGCTTTTTGTGTTCTACTAGTTCTTTGTGCCATTATTTGGTTGAACAACAAGGCTAAGTGGACGCTTGAAATGGCAAAGCTTAGCCGAGTAGTTCAATCTCGGTTTGAACAATAAGGTTGAGTGGATGCTTGAAATGGAAAAGCTCTTCCGAGTAGTTCATTCCCTCTTTAAAACCACTTGGTTGATCGGAAATGTGAGATCAAGTGTATGCACTTAGGCTAATACATCTTGAAATGGAGTATTAGTCTAACTTAGAACTAGAAGTCTTTGTCTTGTTTTTGGAGTGGATTGTGGTGTAAGCGCTTGAAAAAGCCTTACTTTAGGGGTATATCTGAACCAAGGAATAACTCACACTTATGAACACAAATAGATCATTTGAAGTCAATGATGGATGTGTCACTAGTTGAGACCCTAGACTGAATATCTTTCTTATGTGAATATCTTTCGTCTTTACTTTCTTGCAATTTACTTTTCAGCACATTTACTTTCAGCACTTTACATTCAGTACTTTACATTTCTGCACTTTACTTTCAGCACTTTACTTTCAGCACTTTACTTTCAGTCTTTACTTTCTGCATTTACTTTCCGCACTTTTACTTTCATTGCAACAGTTTTCAACATCAATGAAACATAACATTTTGGTACGTATTGCGCTTGAAACACAGCGTGCGACAAACCAAAACGTATGTTGTATGGTTGATATTGAACTCGGTTGTTCTCGCACTTATTTTACGCACTTTACTTTCAGTATTTACTTTACGCAATTTACTTTCTCGCACTTTAATTTTAGCACTTTCATTTCTGTCATTTACTTTCTGTATAAAAACAACCAAAAACCCAATCTATCTTTACTTTTATTTTCTTTCTTTTCAAAGAACAACTATTCCACACTGACTCTCTTGGGTTCGACCCCTACTTACCGCTCTACTAATCCAATAGTGAGCCACGAGTAGTGGAACTTTAAATGTAAATTTGCAGCGTATCAACGACGCGCTGTCAAATTTTCTTGGGTGAGCCACGCGCTGTCCAATAGTGAGCCACGCGCTGTCTAATAGTGAGCCACGGGTGAAGTTTCTCGGTCCCTGGCTAAGGTCCTCGGGCCTTGGCTGGCTTTACTCGGGCCCTGGTTGATTTTCCTCGGGCTTTAGTTGCGACTTCTTGGCCAGAAATGCTTGGTCTGCTTTTTGGGCTCAAATCTCCCTTTTTTGGCGTGTTTCCTCTTTAGACTCCAAAATAGCCTATATACACAAAATGGCATTAACAAGCACTTGTTCGTATGACCAAATGTCTAATTTGGTGGGTTTAACTGATTCGATGAATCGTATAAATACGCGCCATCATAGGCACCGGTTCAAAAATGTCTAAAAACTTAATTATGCATCTCTTTTTCCAGGTCACCTTAGTACTAGTATGCGTTTCTCTATACTCGTTGTGATTTGCATGCACCCGCCTTTATTCATACAATATGTCAAGCTTTAAGTGTGGAGTTAGAAAATTGGTTTTCAATGTTTTCAATCAAGAACAAAGTTCTGAATTTTCAAAAGAGGGTGAAAAATTGACCCCAAGCATAGTTGTTTTGGAAGAAAAAATTCTTGCAGAAAAAAGGGTGCAGAAAAATACCAAGGGCAAAGTGAGAAAAGTCACCCCTTGTGTGAAAAAAAATAGAATTTATACCAAGGGCAAAGTGAGAAAAGTCACCCCTTGTGTATGGAAAACAGTTTTGAAACAACTTCTGCCCCCTTTTGCTTGATGTAGTGTAATTCCATCTTCTCATTGGGTGCAAATTGTGACTTGTCTTGAGATTTCATGTACTAGAAACTCAGGGACGATCCTCGTGCTTGCACTGAAATTTTGATGCAAATTTTCGTACTGTTTTTAAGGAAATTCTTAAGCCAAGCTCCTCTTCTCTTACGGGTTATTGCCTAGTCCTTGGCACTTGAGAATGAGCTTTGTGCCAAGTGCCCGTGGACTATCCCTAGATAGCATAGGTGAATGGCGAGCATGTTTTGTGTAACTATTCATGTTCTTATTATGTTGCTATAGAACTATTTAGAACATGTGATGAGTCGCTTGTTAGCCGTGTGTATTGACCGTTTGAATGCATAACTCGTTTAATCTATGATTGTCTGACAACTTTGATGAAGATGTTGACTTGAAGTTGAGGTAACACGATGAATCCGAGGTATGACATGACTTTACTATGACTTGTTGAGCATCATTCATGCATACACGTTAGTTTGTTGTACTGGGGATTTATAGGTAGTCCCACTCCTGAAAACCTTCACGAGACTATACTCGTCCTACTAGGGCAGCCTATAGGTTTAAAGGCCTGATGCATAAGCTAAATGCATTCGTGTCCTCCACGACAGTGAGTTATCTTTGTATTTTCATGTTTAGTTAGAATTGATCACATGTCACTTGATTAGGTAGCTTTACGGTCGTTGAGCACTACATTCCCTTACGTATTTATTCTGCCATTTGTTTGCCATTTGTTCGGGACGAACAAATCCTAAGTGTGGAGTGTTTTGATCAGTCGATATTTTGACTAATTATTCGCTACATTCGATGAAGGATAACACTTTTTCTCCCGGAAAATTGTCTATATTTGATGTCTTTCTCTAGTGTTTCAGGTAAAATAGACATATCATCGCTTCTTGGAGCCAAAGTGTTGAAAGAATGGAAAGATCGATCGAAAAAGGCCAAAAATAGAAGCTGTGCCAGGACAGCCCGTGACAGCCGTGACACATAGACAGTCACGGGTGTAACGGCACCTGTTTACCCCCGAGATATCAAGGATGCCCGTGACAGATTGTTGCTGCCGTTACACCTTGGATTGTCACGGGTGTAACGACATGTCTATTCCCCCAAGATTTTGGCTGAAGCCGTGACAACCGTGACACACCCGGCTATCACGGGTGTCACGGGACCGTCGGCTGGCAGTTTACAAATTGTTTCCAAAAATCGATCTTGGGCTTTTCAGCCTTTTTAGACGATCTATATAAAAAAAACACGACCAGAATTTCAGGGTGTGCTTATTTTGGAATAAAGAAACCCTAGCTTGGAGAAGAGACAACAATTCATTGTGAGAGATTCGACGAGCCACCGCGTCTTTACGGTTTACTCGTTCCTTATTTCTCTATACGCTATTTTTGGTAAATCGCCATGAATAGCGAGTAGTTGTTTTTATTCTGGGATCCTACGGATCCCGTGCTATTTAACCCTAACTCTCATGTGATCAATTAAAGTTGTTATTTATGCGAT
The DNA here is from genome assembly GCA_033675215.1 of Rhodiola kirilowii. Taxonomy (NCBI): domain Eukaryota; kingdom Viridiplantae; phylum Streptophyta; class Magnoliopsida; order Saxifragales; family Crassulaceae; genus Rhodiola; species Rhodiola kirilowii. Next base: position 33,339,853 of record CM066201.1, read on the forward strand.
TCAAATATTCAATTTCACTGTGTGCTTAATTTTATCGTTCTATGCAAGTATTTACATCAAAGGGTATGTTTGCATGCTAGAACGTATTTAGGTTAATTACCGAAAGATGGATGGGTCCTAGGTATTAATCGGATTACATGAAATTGATATTAGGTCATGCTTACATGAATTAATAAGAAAACCTTTAGTTTAATAAATCGAGATCGTTGATAATCCGTGGATGGGCGGCGTTCAACGATTGAGATTAATCTAGACAATGATCCGTGGATGGGCGGGTTGTCTAGTGTTATTTCGGTTTGATTCCATATTCGATAGCATGAATAATTTACGTAACATGATTGCATGATTAGTGGGGTTAGCACGGGTGAAGTATGGATTCCGGAATTCTTTCTCTGATAAGTACAAACCATTTAATTTTCTGTTATTTAATTTCTGCAATTTTCGTGACAACAAAACCGTTTTATACTTGTTAACTCGGAATAGCTAAATAGGTCGCTTGTTAGCTAGTATTCACACACACTGTTCCTTGGATCGACCCTTGGCTTATAATGTTTATAAATTTTGTTTGACTACGATTAGACCCCAAAAACATATAATTTGACAACTATAAAGGGTTAAAAATACGCATGTCAGGGACTAATCTTGAATTAAGTGTGGAGAGGGTCAATGCGCATAGTTCACATGTTTTCATGCCATGCACTACATTCATAAATAGACACTTACATTTTTGCATTCTATCCCTTACATGAGAGTGTTTTAAACCACGTAAGGTTTGTAATTATCGACTCTAAATTCCTATAAAACACATCTAGCCTACTTGTCACATTTATTTGATCTTGAACATAGAACCAACTTAGTCCTTTGGGAGTGCATTAAAGTGAATCAATATCATTGCTATGATTTGTCTATCTAATTCTCTAAGTATTTTCATTGCTCACCTTGGACTATGTTTTAGCAAGCACTTCAAAAAAATTCATGAAAATCTTAGACCTTTTGATTGATCCTTGGTGACTTGACATTTCTAATTTAGTGCATTGCTTGTGATTGTTTCCCACGCCTTCCATACACTCTTTGAACATATTGTCAAGTTTTAAGTGTAGAGTCAAAAGAGGGTGAAAAATAGGCCCCAACAAATAAATGATATATTTTCATGGTCAAAGAGGCCAAAGCCCAGACTAAAAACTCTCTCAAAGTACTAGGAGATTTGTTTCAAAAATGTACAAATGCCGGGGTTTAGGAAGAAAAGTTCCCCCTCGAAAGCATTTATATGCCAAAGGCCATTTGAAAATAAAAACACTTAAAACTTGACTATATTTTCTTCCATCATTCTACATTTGCGCAAGTTCATCATTTACATTGTGTGCTATTGGATTAACTTTCAGACGATCCTTGTTCTTGCACGGGAGTTATCATTTGGTCTATGCTCGTTTTCTTAGAACCTTTAGTGTCGAACTCCTCTTCCCTTATGGATTATGGCTTTAGCGCCTAAGACTTGGGAATGAGTTCTTTGTCGCAAACCAATTGACTAGCCCTAGCTAGCATAGGTGAGCGATTGACACCATTTTGTGCAGACTATCAACTTTGATTCTATTGTATTGCCTTGAAAATAAGGGGATTATTGGATTAGACATTTGATTGCTCTAGTATTGATGACCTTGAATGCACAATCTCTTAGGTACTTAAATGGTTTGAACGTTCTTTTGATAGTTGTATGATTGTAGTCCTAGTTTGGGATGAGGAATTTGTTTTGAGAAATCCTAGCCTTGGTTGAACACTCTTGCATCATTCTCATGGGATAGGTGCAGTGGAATTTGTGAGTATTCCCTTTTCTGAAGACTGTCATGAGACTCTAACTTGTCCACTAGGGTAGTTTAGAGGTTTAAAGTCTTAGTGCATGCGCTAAATGCTAACGAAAAGGAGCTAGATATGTTGTACATACTTTCATTTGTCTTTCATTAGCATGTTTAGAAATAATGATCGAGACCTTGTCACAAACCTTTGAGGCAAATAGGCGAAAAACATAGCACCACTAGCATTTCGCTATTTGCATGACCTTGCCATATTTGCCTACTTTGTTCAAGAAGAACAAAGCTTACGTGTGGAGTGTTGATAAGTCGAGTTTTCGACTTATTAATAGCCATTTTTAACTATACCTTTGTTTTGTTTCCGGCTTTGTTTTGATGTCATTTGATCCTTATCTTAACATTTCAGGTAGAAAATAACTCTCCATCAAAGTCAAAACCTAGAAGCGAGGACTCAAAGAAAAACTGTTGTTTTAGAGCAAAAAGGCTCCCAACCGACCGGTTCGAAAAACTACCCTGATCCAACCGGTCGGTTGGATTAGGAAGTCATTCTAAGTTGCTCTCGTATGCTCCGAGTTGGTCGGTTGGCCAGCCAACCAGTCGGCTGAAGAAGTGTTATTCAAGGAACTTGCTCTCGTACAGAATGAACTGGCCGGTTGAGCACAGGGCATTGCAGAGGAGACTCTCCCACATTTTGAGTCGGTCGGTTGGCCAACCAACCGGTCGGCTCATCCCTACCCTTCTCATCTAGGTGCTCTCACATGGTTTGAGTTGGTCAGTTGGTCTAGGAGTTCAAAAACCAGCCGACCGACTGAGATTCTACTCAAGAAATCAAAAACCCAAGCCATCCAACCGATTGGTTGGATTTGGACCCAAGTCCAAGCCGACCGGCTGGAACTGCTAACTCAAAAATATTGACCCGAGGCTATAAATAGAAGAAGAGGGTTTTGACCAAGTATGATCGTTTTTGGGAAGAAAAGACTAGAGAAAAAGGCTCAACCAAGGTCATCATCAAGGATTCAACCAAGAAAAGGAAGTGAAGATCCAAGGAGGAAAACTAGGCTTGATCATCCTATTTCTCCTAAATCCATCTTCTCTACTAGTAGTTTTCTTATGAATACTACTCTTGCTATGTTGTCTTACATGATGAGTGAGTAGTCCCTTGGTTTTGAAGGTTTTATAACCCTCCTTAGTACTCGATGATCATGTACACACATTTGATGTTATAATACATGGTGTTGAATTCATTTTCACTAAGAGCTTCAAGTTTGACATGTTACTAAGTGGTTGATGCAATGCCTAATTGACTTGTTTGTCTTAAAACTTAATCTAAGACTTGAAAAAGCTTAATGATGGTTTGGATGTAGTGAAAATGATCATATTTAGTGTTCATGAAAGTGAATACATAGATTTGATGTTAACTAATGCTTCATGCCTATTTCACTTATTGACTTAGGAAGAAATTTCAAGTCAATAAGAGTTGTAGAATAAATCGATATCTTGAAAGAGAGATTTTATTTGAGATGGGTTGACTAGGAACAGGTTCACATGAAAATTGATCTATCTTAGTCCAAGTTAAGTTTTAAACAATTTAACATGTTGTCATGTTTAGAAATTATGTATGTGATCATTGGGAAATGCCAAGGAGGGCTTGAAACGACAAAAGTAGCCAAGTAATAAATACAATTTCTTTTAGCGCATAATCACGTTTTGCTCCATTGCGTTTGACTTGGTCTTACCAATTACAAATTCTTTTGGCAAGTGTTTTTATTACACCCTAAAAAGTGTATACGAAAAATTGCAACGTCAGTAGTATAATTTTGTGATGCTTAACACGTATCCATTTTAGATAGTTTAAATGGATACACGTATAGGTTTCTATTAAATACAATAGTCTAAAATAATACATAGTGCGACACATGTGCGGCCCTATTTGTGACGACGGGTTCAGTTGTTATCGCATAGCTGTTGCACAAATGATTTGTAATGATTACCAACATCATATGTGCAACAACTTCAACTGCTATCGCACACCTGTCGCAGTATTCAACTTTAATACATGAGTCGTCTTTATACGACTTGTGGAACTAACTAATTCCATCTATTTTGACATTTTATTATGCAAACAGTTACTTTTTAGTGTTGTTTTGCATTTCAGGTGTTTCGGAAGCTCTAGGAGGAAACGCGCATAAAAGACGGCATTTCATGCCAAAAAATACCACAATGGTATATCAGACCTTTGGATGTTCTACGGAGTGCTGGGAATTGACCACTGATCAGAAAAATACGAACTACATGTCATTGCGTAGGTGACTCAATTTTTTACAACTCTTTAGTTCACATTAAGAGCATCCGAGGTCATTTGGATGGTAAAATCAAGAGTCGAAGTCAAGAAACAATGAAGACCGCGCCCAAGGAAGACATTAGCGCATCGCTAACGTCAACTTTAGGCGCGGCGCTAACGTCAATGCAGGGCGCGCCCGATGATGTCAATAACGTGTTTTGATGACATCAGCAAGCCCAAAATTTGGAAATCCAACCCAAAAATAGACTTAGAAACCTAGTTTTGCTATAAATAAAAGATTTGGGTTAGGGTTTCCATAATCTATCACTAAAGACGGCACTAGAGGAGAAGGCGAGGCTTTCTACGATAGAAGAGAATTTCTACTTCCTTTTCATAAAAATATTTGTGTTTTTTTATGACGATGAGTAGCTAATTTTCTATTTCAGTTTAGGGTTTCATACATTGTGACTATATTTTGAGATTTTCGTTCTTAATGCAATTTTTTGTTTCTCTAGTTCTTGTTCTTCATCACATGAATAAATTTGTGAGGTTAAGTGGAAGCTTTATCGCAAAGCTTAATTAAACAATTAATTCTTACCGTTAACATATACTGGATACGTTGTCGTAAAGGTAGATAGTAACACCTATACTTAGTAATACCTTTGTCGGATTATTGAGTTTAGGAAAGAACTAGAAGTCTAACACCTTTGTCGGGTTAGATTGTGGCGTATCACCATTGTCGGGATAGTAGGGTAGTTATCTTTGTCGGAACAACCACACTTAGAAACATAAGATTTGATCATTAGAAACTATGATAAACGTATCACAATAGAAACCTAAGATGAATATTCTCTCGGATTGAATCTTTCCTTGCTATTCGCCTCTTTTGCACTCACAATCACTTAAAACCCCCTGTTTTCTTATTTTCAGTTACAGCTTCAACAACACCAACTCCCTTGGGTTCGACCCTACTTGCCGCTACACTAGCTTTTAGCAGGAGATTATAAATATTAAGTTTGGTGCGTCAAACGACGCGCGTCAAATTTTGGTGCTGTTGCCAAGGAGCTGCGCCTCGTCGAAGTTGTTTCGTTTTAGTTTATTATTTTCCTTATTTTATTTTTTGTGATTCACTGTCTTCTTATTTTAGTGGAACAAGTGGTGACGAAGAAGACGATGAGGAAGATGATGGTTGCGGGGTAAAAAGAGGAGTGATTCGTCTTCTTCCAAAATTTTCTGGAGCCCTTGGAGAAAATTCTATAAAGCACATGAAGGAGTTTTACAATATGTGCTGGACTTTTAAACGTAACGGAGTAACAGTGGAAGAGTTCATGGTCAAGGCTTTCTATTTCTCATTAACTGACTCTACAAAATCTTGGTTTATCGTTTCATTAACAGATTATATGGGCACTTGGGAGCAATTACGAGATAAGTTTTTATGGAAGTATTCTCTACCTTCAAGCCCTAAAATTCGAAGAGAGATTACTACTATTCAGCAGTTGCAAGGGGAGACATTGTATGATTACTTAGAACGCTTCAAAGACCTTCTTGTAAGATATCCGAATCATAAACGAACAGAGCTTAGTCTTATTGAGAGCTTTCTTGATGGAATGCTTCCACTAGAGCGTTGTATGCTTGGGGCTGCTGCAAGAGGCTCGATAATGAATTTTAGCATCAAGAAAGCATGGAAACTGATAGACACATTTTATGAAGGTACGAGATGGTATAGCGTACACAACAAGACCTATGAAACACAGACGATGGAAGTTGATTCACTGTCGAACATCGCATGCAACAATATAGTTACGGGATTACCCGATGTGGAAACTCAAGCTTGAGAGGCAGAGGATAACTCCATCGCCGTCAACGAGCTACACACAGAGAAAGAAATAATAATGCCCGTGGTAATCTCAGAACCACCTCAAATTATACAAAATTTTGATACACCTCTTCCACTTCTTGTGCAAGATAACATCATCCAAGATGATCATAAAGAGCCAGAAGAAGAAGAAGAAGAAGAAGTAGTAGGAGAAGAAGAAGAAGAAGAAATTGAGAATAAATTCAGTAAATAGTGCCAGTCACATACGAGGAGGAAATATGTTCTAGCAAAGAAAACTCCACTCCTTACCTTTGCACAGAATCGACTACAAATCCTGAGGTAAGCAGTGAATCTGAGATGGAGTTACATATGACTAATATCCCTATTGTATTGTACTTGCAGGATGGTGAACTTAAAGAGTCACAAAACAATGCGCGAGGTTCACTTTCCAGTATTGTTATTGATGTCCCACTACGCAAGACTAGAAACTGGATGGCCAACTACAAACTGTCATTCAAAAACACACTCGTGAGTTGGAAGCATCATAAGGAGAAAAAACAAGCTAGGTCTTGCAAGCATGTCTCTATTGTAGTTCCGTTCGAGCTACCGAGACATGACACATTTGGATGGAAACCAGGATGGAAACCAGGATGGAGACCATGGATAAGCATATGCATATTTTGAAAGTTTCGCACCACCATCATCCGTTGATGAGGAATAGGGGAGTACATGTTCACTTTTTTCTTTCCCTTTTTTTATTGTGTCTTGCATTGTTTGTGTCTTTGAACTAAAGTCGTGCCGTGAGGACACAGCTTGGTTCAAAAGTGTGGGGTGGGAGAGTCAGTCAGTCTATTGTGTCAGCATGTTTATTTTTTCTTACATCTGCACCATGTCTGCACGTTTCTTTCTTACATCTGCACCATGTCTGCACGTTTCTTTGGAAATTTTGTTTGAAAAGTATGGAATTTCTCTATGTTCTTGAATATGCAGTATTGGATATTGATGATGTGAAATATATGATGCTGATTATATTGTATTTCTCTCGTGAAATTTGAATTGTGCTTTTACATGTGAATTTAATCCACTGCGTATCTTTTGAGTTGAGATAAACAAGGATGTGGAGTTAATAGAAACGTCCTAGAGAGACTTAACGAAGCATTCAAAGCACCGAATTTCTAGTTAAATGGTTGTATGGATTTAGTAGAGGCTACCACTTCGAGTTTTATATTTCAGAGTTTGCTCCGCCATTGCAGCGTTTATGTAAGTAGGCGGGATGAGAAAATAGACTGTCCTATCTCTAGTCCGAATTAACCGGGAAAAGGTGGAGGGCCCCCATCTTGACTCACGTCAAAAAGGGCGAGGATGAGAAAGAGAGGGGAGGTATTTCCATATGCTTGCGGGCGATGATTGGACCTTCTTCAAAAGAAAAGAAGAAAAAGGACAAGCATTTCACAATCAAGGAGCAAAGCTCAAGAAAAATCAGCCAAGTTGTGACGGTTTATACAGAAAAATTGAAGTACATCATTCATGCATCAAGAGCCGAAGGCCAAAGAAAGTTCACTACATCAAAAGCTGTCCAACAAAAGAAGAAATAAAAGCTCATAAGCCTTAAAGCTCGAATGAATCATGTGTCAGAAAAAGCAATGAAGTATAACCATATAGCTAGAGTTCGGAACAACGAATGCAGATCATGAGTATAAAGAGGACTATCTCCCATTCATGCGAATTGATTTGAATTTCATCTCAAAGGTAACATGTATTAAGTTAATTCTGTGTTGAGCATGATGATTTGAGTAACGATTGAGTTATACGTGGAAAAGCTGAATCTAGACTAGCAACTCATATTCATGTGCATCTATTCAGGACGTCGAAGAAATTGTGGTGTTATATTTGTTTTCCTTCTATGACTTAGTTCTTGTTCGGGACGAACAAGTTTAAGTGTGGGGTGGTTTGATGAGTCATATTTATACGACTCGTCGAACTAACTAATCCCATCTATTTCGACACTTTATTATGCAAACAGTTACTTTTCAGTGTTGTTTTGCATTTCAGGTGTTTCGGAAGCTCTAGGAGAAAACGTGCATAAAAGACGGCATTTCATGCCAAAAACACCACAATGGTAGATCAGACCTTTGGATGTTCTACGGAGTGCTGAGAATTAACCACTGATCAAAAAATACGAGCTACATGTCATTGCATAGGTGACTCAATTCTCTACAACTCTCTAGTTCACACCAAGAGCATCCGAGGTCATTTGGATAGTAAAATCAAGAGTCAAAGTCGGAAAATAGTGAAGACCGCGCCCAAGGAAGACATTAGCGCATCGCTAACGTCAACTTTGGGCGCGGCGCTAACATCAAAGCTGCACGCGCCCGATGATGTCAGCAAGCCCGAAATTTGGAAATCTAGCCCAAAAATAGACTTAGAAACCCTATTTTGCTATAAATAAAAGGTTTGGGTTAGGGTTTCATAATCTATCATTCAAGACGGCTCTAGAGGAGAAGGCGAAGCTTTCGACGAGAGAATAGAATTTCTACCTCTTTTTCATCAAAATATTTGTGTTTTTTTATGACGATGAGTAGCTAATTTTCTATTTCAGTTTAGGGTTTCATACATTGTGACTACGTTTTGAGATTTCCGTTCTTAATACAATTGTATGTTTCTCTAGTTCTTGTTCTTCATCACATGAATTCATTTGTGAGGTTAAGTGGAAGCTTTATCGCAAAGCTTAATTAAACAATTAATTCTTACCGTTAACATCTACTGGATACTTTGTCGTAAAGGTATATAGTAACACCTATACTTAGTAATACATTTGTCGGATTATTAAGTTTAGGAAAGAAATAAAAGTCGTACACCTTTGGCGGGTTAGATTGTGACGTATCACCTTTGTCGGGATACTAGGGTAGTTACCTTTGTCGGAACAATCACACTTAGAAACATAAGATTTGATAATTAGAAACTATGATAAACGTGTCACAATAGAAATCCTAAGCTGAATATTCTCTCGGATTGAATCTTTCCTTGCTATTCGCCTCTTTTGCACTCACAATCACTTAAAACCACTTGTTTTCTAATTTTTCAGTTACAGCTTCAACAACACCAGCTCTCTTGGGTTCGACCCTGCTTGCCGCTACACTAGCTTTTAACAGGAGATTATAAATATTATGTTTGACGCGTCAAACGACGTGCATCAATACATGTCGACACTTCCATTATTTTCCACACCCTTACAATCATCCCCGCCCATTTTATTTCTCTTCCCTTCCCGTCTACCTCAAAACTTCTTCATATATTTTTTTTAATTAAAACTGTGAATTACAAAGACGACGGCGAATCGAGGACTTAAAACTGGGACAAGTTAACCAGTTGGGAACAGTACAGACAAGAAAAAATAAACATGAATAATCAGGAGTCCGCCGCTCCACTTCGCCTCTGGCTTGAGCACATCGTCCCGTCATTCACAGCTGAAAAAGGCAGGACCACTTGAATATCATCCCTGCATCGTCCGCCAATGATCCAGCCTTTATTTATTTGGCCACACAGGGCACAACAACAAAAAAGAAAACAGGAAATTACAAAAAATTAAACAAAAAGGCTTGAGCATGGGGTATAAAAGGACACATGTATGCAAAAATGTTTGTATGATTTACTATGCCGAAAATGATAACCTGAGAGGCTCTCGATTATTTTGTGGCTAATCAAGATACCATCTACCTAGTGGAGTAGCGAGTTTGAGTCGTTATGTATGGGTCGCTAAAATCGATGTTTTACTTGGAAAAGTACCAAGACTCCAAAGGTTATGTATGGCGTAGAGCACATCTGGACAAAATGGTGCATCCTTCCGCCGATTTCAAGTTACATAGTTTTAAGGAATACACAAAAAGTGAATCCAATGCCTGATTATTATGTAACGAGGCCACACCATCAAATGACGTACTCAAACACATCAAGAAAAACATATGAAAGTTCAACAATGTGTAACGTATCTATCTTTTATAATAATAATAATAAAATTCTTTGATTTGTTTACTACTGTCAATAGTCTCTTATCTGTGACATTAAGACAGATCCATTATCAGGGCGAAGAGGAGTACCTCAGTGGAGAGGATTCCTGATGAGTTCTCGCATGAGACCCTTGGGAATTCCGATAAATATCAAGCCAATGACCCTCGTACTCAGCCTAGTTAGACTAAGTCGACAGGCACCTGCAAGGCCCAGGTGAAAAGACCCAGGAAAGGAACCACCTCGACGGGGGCCATTATCTGGAGACTCAGGCACAAGGACCTGGGCAAGGATCCGGGCACGGACCTGGCCAGGTGACCCATCAAAGAGGTGCGAGTCAGCCGAACGGACACCATGAAGGGCCTCGATTGCTCGCCCAAGCACCCGCATACCAAGGCACCATGGCCAGACGAAGACGCCCGAGGCCTTAGTAAAGATATGCCGCTCCAAGGCCTAACCAAGGCGCATGTTTGTGAAACGGTGCCAATTAATGAGGTTCATGGACCTTTGGACATCCGCATCTATCATGGAGGGACACGAGTACTTAGAGACAATGGACCTGGGACACTGCAATTAATGCCCAGGAAGGACCTGCACGCGTCCGAGAATTGCGCAACGGTCACAAGGGCCGAAGAGGCGCGACTCCAGGCACACGCCCACTAAGCCGGGGACCTATAAATACCGGGGCCTTCCGCATTTTTCATTCATGCAAAGTTCATGCAAGCTTTATTTCTCAAACCATTTGCATTCTTTCTTTATTTACGCTTCCGCAAAGCAGTTGTATAGATTATGGACTCGATTTAACATCATTGTGACGAGACCTTGCCTAAGGGCCTTGTATTCCTTCGATGAATTCTCACTTTTGAGGGTCTTTCCGAGTAATCTAGCCATATTAGCCCACATCTGGTCGTTCCATTGTGTTGGGTAGAATATTTGGGCAATTTTACTATTTCGAGTCTCTAACAAATTGGTATCAGAGCTGTTACGATCCAGGAAACATGCAAACGAGGAGCAAGTCTACATCGGACAAATCTTCCAGAAATCTAGAGAACTCGCTCCCGAGTGAAGAAGAAAGCAACACCCAGAAGACTGACTTAGAGTCTTACAAAGACGAGAACGACAAGCGCCAGGCCATGCTTGAGTCGAAGATTGACGCAGAGTTCAGCGACATTAAAGCAGCATTGCAAGTGCTCCTACAGAAGGCGACGCCAATACAACCTGCTAGTTCTGCCCAAGAGAAGGGCCTTGGAAACCTTGGTGATAATTCACAAGGTAACGTTCGACAAGTCCTTGATGATGATTTTCCGCAAGGCAACTGATGGACCATAATTATACGAATCATAAACACAGTTAAACCCACCAAATTAGACACTTTGTCTAGTTAACTTTTGCTTGTTAGTTCCGATATATTTCTACAGGGCATTTTGGAGCATAGAGAAAATACAAGCTAAGGAGGAGTTCTTAGAGGCAAAAATGGAGTACAAGGCAAATCAGGCCACTTTGGCCCAAGCAGGACCTGGCCACGCCCAGCAGAGTCCTAGGCCCCAGTCGAGCCACCAAGGACCAATAGCAAGTCGCTCGAGCAAACGACCTTATTTAATGAATCCACCTCGACCAAAATATTCCAAATGACAAATAAGGTGGACAATGTCGAGAAACCAAGAAGCAAGCTCGAGCCGATTGAGATTTGGCCCAATTCCAAAGCAAGGTCCCGCGCGCATAGGCACCAAGTCCAAATTGATCGACCAAACTTTGGAATATGGAAATTCTGGCTCGACCAAAGTGTTTAAAACACCCAATAACTTGGTGAATCTCAAATTCCAAACAAAATTCCTGAGTAGATTCATCAGTGGCCGAGAAGACCAAGTCCCGTCCGAAGAACCAGGCCCGCGCCGAGAGCCAGTCCGAGACCTGTGCGCACGCTGAACTTCAAATCAGGCCCAGACCTAGTTCCGGCCAAATTCTGACAAAACGGTCTCGACCATTAGTCTTAAAATTGCTTCAACTTTTAGAATCAGCTGTTCAAATGCAAAGGACCGTCGGCTCATTTTCCGGCCAGAATTCCGGCCAAGCTCCGGCGAACCTCCGGCGAAGCTCCGACCAGGTGAAACTCCGACCAAGGCCAACTCCGGCAAGAATTCCGGCAGAACCACCGGCCAAGTTCACTATTGCGGTTGGCTTTTTCCTGCGACTCAAGGGAAGCTTCCACAAGCTTCCACAAGCTTCCACAAGCTCCTCCTCACATGGTGGCTCCTCCACTCTCCTCCCTCCACTTGTCACAACCACCACCCTCCTCCAAAAGCCGCCGGCGGCTAGAGCTCCTCCATGGAAATGATGACATGTGGAGGCTTCTCCTCCACATCTCCTCCCCTTCCTCCTCCACCCTTGGATGCTCCTCCACATGCCCACCATCTCCACCCTCCATTCTCCAAAACTTGGCTCCCAAGTCTCCTCCCATGGCTATAAAAGGAGGATTCCCCTCCTCATTTGTAACACACACCATCCATACTTGTATACACTTTAGAGAGAGAGAGAGGGCTTAACCCTCCTCTCTTCATTTTCAATAAAATTGTTCTTCGCTTTGGAAATAAAGGATAGCTCCCTAGGCGCTTCAACGGTTGTAAGTAATTCTTAGTATTTAATCAACTATTTTTATTTCCTTAGTATAATGTTTAGCGCGATGAATAGTAGCTAAACTAGTAGTTCGGTAGAAGGGGCGCACTTGTATTATAAATGTTTTAGACTTTACTCTTAGTATACCTTTGTATTCAAAACTTGTTCTATGTGACATATATAGTCAGAGTTTCCAAGGTTGAGTGCCTGACAAGCAAAAAGCTCTTCCGTGGGAATTCGTGAACATACTCGGTAAGTGGAAGCTGTAACAAGCAAAACTTATCGAGGAGTTCGACTTATCTAAAACACCACTTGGTCAATAACATAACTGGGAGATCAAGTGGATGCACTTACAGCTAAGATACTTCGAAAGGAGGAATTAGTTTTGCTTAGAACAAGTGTTTTAAATGGTGTTGCAAATCTTGCGCTAGGAATAGCCTCGATTCATCTTTGAATACTTAGCATGATCATGTCTTGCGCTAGAAATAGCCTCAATTCATCTTTGACCACTTGGCATGATCATTAGCGGTCAATGATAAACAAATATAATACAAGGCCCCTAAAACCAAATACTTTCCTCACAGTCCATTATCAATTATTGTAATTTACTTTCAGTTTCCAAAACACTCAAACCCAACCCCCAACTGTATTTACTTTCGTGACAATCCCGTAAAAACAACTAATCCACACTGACTCCTTTGGGTTCGACCCCTACTTACCACTTGCTACCCAGTAGTGTAGTCGCGAGTAGCGGACTATAAATTTATTGGCACATTTGCTGTGAGGACAAGCATCTGTCAAATTTGCGCCGTTGCCGGGGAGTTGTGCATAGGAATAGTTGTTCTATTTTCTATTTTTTCTTTTTTCTTTTATCATGCAATTCACCAAGTCATACTACTACGGAATGGAACCTTGGAACAATACGGAGTTTTCCCCACCACCCTTCGAACTTGAAATCCGCGAGAAGATCAACAAAATAACGCAATCCCGGGACGAAACATTGGACGAGTACTTATGGTACTTCGATTCCATTGTGACGAGCTGCCCGCACCATGGATTCACCAACTTCAATCTTCAAACAAAGTTTCTCTGTGGGATGTTGCCACATGAGTGGAAAGGGCTAAATGATGCAGCAGGAGGATCAATGTGGGACTTAACCGAGGATGATCTTTGGAAATTAATAAACGATTTGGCCGCGAGGTCAAGACCAAGCCAAGATCAGGCCGAGCCAATCGAGGACGGTATAACGGAGCTGGCATCTAGCATCCAGTAGTTGGACAACACGATGCAACAAATCAGGGCCAAAACTGAACTATGGGCGGCAGAAAAGGAGCTGGCAGCTAGCACCCAGCAATTGGCCACAGACATGCAGCAATTGAGTGCATTAATGCACCAATTCACGGCTGAACCCGAGGAGCCGACTGAGGATGAGGACCCGCAAATGACCGAAGAAGAACAGCCCCAATCAGATCCGGTCCTTATCACCAATCCATCCGAGGAAATCACTGTCCTAACTGCCGAGCCTACAGAAGTCCCGCACCTCACTGCTGAAGCGGTCGAAGAAATCAAGCCAGGCCCGGTCCTTGCGCTCGGAGCACCCGAGGAAGTCCCGGACCTCATTGCCGAACTGTCCGAGAAAGACATAGTCCTCACTGTCGGAGCACCTGAAACAGACCTAGTCATCATGGTCGAAGTGCCTCAACTTAACCCTTCGCGTTTCATGCCGATCATAACCACCGAAGATCATATAATCAATGATGATGCGGTACAAGGGGAGTTGGAGGCAGAGCATGAGCCAAAAAAGCCGACAAAGGAAATCTCTCTCGTCACAAGCCAAGAAAAACCACCCGGGAACTCAATCATTCCAAGACAACCATTCGTAGCTACCACCAAGAAGAGGCCTCACATGGGAACATGCCTGTGGTCGCCGATGTTTAAAGGCACAAAACCCAACTTCCAAACTCGCGAAAGTGCCAACTATTCAAACATGAAGAAGCGGCAAAGGCATGGGCCGAAAGAATGGAAACCCGGAAGGAGCAACAAACAAGAACGACTCATTGGACCAGCAGCTATGGCCAAGGAAACCTCACCCTCTCGGAGCAAAAGGGCTGCCGAGAAGAAGTTTGACCTCACCCACCCATGGGATCCGACCTTATGATCCATGATTGAGGTACTGTCGAGCCAACGACGTTAAAAAAGTGCACTGGTCGGGAGGTAACCCGACACTATCTTACTTTCTGCACTTTAATTTTCTGTCTTTTTATTTCTGTTATTTAGTTTTCATCAATAAGTCGCTCTCACCCACTTGGTGCATAGAATGATTTGACTATTTAGGAATTGGTTTTTGGAGCACGATCGGATCAGCCAGGCAGCTTCCGTGAATTTACCGGGCCTGCGCTGAGAGTTCAAGGCCCCTGCCGAACTCCCTCGATTATCCAGCCTCGAGCCATGTCGTTCACTCGACACCTTAAAGGGAGTTCTGTCTTTCCTTTTCCTTAATATCATTTCCTTCTTGTATAACATCTGCTTGCATGGCTTTTGAACTCAGTCTTGCTGAAAGGCACGACTTCGTTCAGAAGTGTGGGGTGAGAACCACCTGTATATATTAGTTAATAAATAATATCTTTTTGAAAATATGAACTTAAGAATGTGAAAAAGATAAATCATAATTCATGCATTAACCTTGTGAAAATTCAATTGTTTAAAAACTTAGAATGTAACTTTCCATTTGTCCTTTGTCCTGAGATAACTAGGGATGTGGAGTTGACATAAACTGCCCTAGAGAGGCTTGGCAAGCAATCGAAGGATCGAATCAAACTATATGGTTTTCGAAGTCAGTGGAGGCTGCACTTCGGGTTTTCAGTGAATAATTGAAGTCATCTCCGCCATGCAATGCAAAAGGCGAGGACGGGAATCAGACCGTCCTATCTCCGGTCAAAGTAGTCGAGAAAATAGATGAGCGACCCTCATCTTGACCCGCGCTAAAACGACAGTCAAAGTAGCCGAGAAAATAGATGAGCGACCCTCACCTTGACCCGCGCGAAAACGGCAAAAACGAGAGGAGCGGGGAGGTATTTCCATAGGCTTGCGGGCGATGATTGGACCTCCCAAAAAAGGCTTGAGAAAAGGACTTGCAAAACCACAAAAAGGCGAAAAGCTCGAAGAAGCAAATCAAGAGGCCTAAGGCCCAAAAATGTGAAGGTTTTAACCGAACAAAAGTGAAGTACTCAAAGCGTCAAATCAAAGGCCAAATGCCGATTCACTACAAAAAAAGCAGTCCCTCGCCAAAAAGAAAGAAATCAAAAAGGCTCAACTCAGTGAAACCCGAACCGAATCACGTGCTAGAGAAAGCTACAAGAAAACCATATAGTACGAGACGATCCCAAGATTGCAGTCCAGAAGCCTAAAAAGGGCTATCTCCCGAAACATCCAATATAATTTGCATCTCAGCACAGAGGTATAAGTATTAAGTCTCTTCTATTTATTTACGCAGTTTAATTTAGCAATAAGTAGTAATGCATGAACTAGGATAAATCTAGTCCCACAGTCTCACTTTCATATTTTACTTAGAATTGTGTGTACGCCCTTTAATAGCATTGTTCGGGACGAACAACTAAAAGTGTGGGGTGATCTGATGGACCATAATTATACGAATCATAAACACAGTTAAACCCACCAAATTAGACACTTTGTCTAGTTAACTTTTGCTTGTTAGTTCCGATATATTTCTACAGGGCATTTTGGAGCATAGAGAAAATTCAAGCTAAGGAGGAGTTCTTAGAGGCAAAAATGGAGTACAAGGCAAATCAGGCCACTTTGGCCCAAGCAGGACCTGGCCACGCCCAGCAGAGTCCTAGGCCCCAGTCGAGCCACCAAGGACCAATAGCAAGTCGCTCGAGCAAACGACCTTATTTAATGAATCCACCTCGACCAAAATATTTTAAATGACAAATAAGGTAGACAATGTCGAGAAACCAAGAAGCAAGCTCGAGCCGATTGAGAGTTGGCCCAATTCCAAAGCAAGGTCCCGCGCGCATAGGCACCAAGTCCAAATTGATCGACCAAACTTTAGAATATGGAAATTCTGGCTCGACCAAAGTGTTTAAAACACCCAATAACTTGGTGAATCTCAAATTCCAGACAAAATGCCCGAGTAGATTCATCAGTGGCCGAGAAGACCAAGTCCCGTCCGAAGAACCAGGCCCGCGCCGAGAGCCAGTCCGAGACCTGTGCGCACGCTGAACTTCAAATCAGGCCAAGACCTAGTTCCGGCCAAATTCTGACAAAACGGTCTCGACCATTAGTCTTAGAATTGCTTCAACTTTCAGAATCAGCTGTTCAAATGCCAAGGACCGTCGGCTCATTTTCCGGCCAGAATTCCGGCCAAGCTCCGGCGAGCCTCCGGCGAAGCTCCGACCAGGTGAAACGCCGACCAAGGCCAGGCCAACTCCGGCAAGAATTCCGGCAGAACCACCGGCCAAGTTCACTATTGCGGTTGGCTTTTTCCGGCGACTCAAGGGAAGCTTCCACAAGCTTCCACAAGCTCCTCCTCACATGGTGGCTCCTCCACTCTCCTCCCTCCACTTGTCACAACCACCACCCTCCTCCAAAAGCCGCCGGCGGCTAGAGCTCCTCCATGGAAATGATGACATGTGGAGGCTTCTCCTCCACATCTCCTCCCCTTCCTCCTCCACCCTTGGATGCTCCTCCACATGCCCACCATCTCCACCCTCCATTCTCCAAAACTTGGCTCCCAAGTCTCCTCCCATGGCTATAAAAGGAGGCTTCCCCTCCTCATTTGTAACACACACCATCCATACTTGTATACACTTTAGAGAGAGAGAGAGGGCTTAACCCTCCTCTCTTCATTTTCAATAAAATTGTTCTTCGCTTTGGAAATAAAGGATAGCTCCCTAGGCGCTTCAACGGTTGTAAGTAATTCTTAGTATTTAATCAACTGTTTTTATTTCCTTCGTATAATGTTTAGCGCGATGAATAGTAGCTAAACTAGTAGTTCGATAGAAGGGGCGCACTTGTATTATAAATGTTTTAGACTTTACTCTTAGTATACCTTTGTATTCAAAACTTGTTCTATGTGCCATATATAGTCAGAGTTTCCAAGGTTGAGTGCCTGACAAGCAAAAAGCTCTTCCGTGGGAATTCGTGAACATACTCGGTAAGTGGAAGCTGTAACAAGCAAAACTTATCGAGGAGTTCGACTTATCTAAAACACCACTTGGTCAATAACGTAACTGGGAGATCAAGTGGATGCACTTACAGCTAAGATACTTCGAAAGGAGGAATTAGTTTTGCTTAGAACAAGTGTTTTAAATGGTGTTGCAAGTATTGCGCTAGGAATAGCCTCGATTCATCTTTGAATACTTAGCATGATCATGTCTTGCGCTAGAAATAGCCTCAATTCATCTTTGACCTCTTGGCATGATCATTAGCGGTCAATGATAAACAAATATAATACAAGGCCCCTAAAACCGAATACTTTCCTCACAGTCCATTATCAATTATTGTAATTTACTTTCAGTTTCCAAAACACTCAAACCCAACCCCCAACTGTATTTACTTTCGTGACAATCCCGTAAAAACAACTAATCCACACTGACTCCTTTGGGTTCGACCCCTACTTACCACTTGCTACCCAGTAGTGTAGTCGCGAGTAGCGGACTATAAATTTATTTGCACATTTGCTGTGACGACAAGCATCTGTCAGCAACCTTCCCAGCGCTAAAGCCTGGGGGAAGGCAAAGATAGGCCAGCGAAGTGAGCCATCTAAGGGGATTGGAACCCAGCACGCAGAAGTCGAGGATTGGGTTTCCAGCGACGATGAAGGGGACATTCAAGGGAGAGCACCTGCGCTAAATGTTGCGAAGTATGCACGCCAGGGAAATCATGTGCGCATGACTGGGTACGTAAGGCCTCCGCCCGTCGAAGACCCAATCGATAGAGTGGATCGTAAGGAGCATGGTGAACCAGCCCTTCGTCCACAAGCATTCCGGGGTACTAACCATCTTGCCGAGAATGATGATGATTACGGGAGCCCGTTTGGAGGAGTTTACCCAATGCGAGGCGACCCAAGGATGAGGTGACTCGAGATGCCAATATTCTGTGGCACCGACGTCGACGAATGGCTTTTCAAAGCCGAGAGGTATTTTTATGTTAATAGCCTAGTTGGCCAAGATAAACTTATCGCAGCAACTATGTGTCTTCAAGGGAAGGTGTTCAAGTGGTATTGCTTTTTTCACAAAATGAAACCAATCCATACATGGGCGCAACTCAAGGCAGCAATGATAGTCAGATATCGTGGGTCAGATTGCCAAGATGTCCACGAAAGATTTTTCTCACTTGTGTAGACCAAGTCCGTGTTGGAATACCAGGAGCAGTTTGAAGAACTCGTTGGGGTGATAGAAGGCATCTCCGAGAAGGCGCTGATGGCAACTACATGAAAGGCCTTAAGCCAGAGATTCGGAGAGCAGTCAGAATCCAACAACCAATGGACTTATATCAGGCAATGACCTTGGCGCAATTGGTTGAGGACAAGGAAGGTGGCAAGTACAACCGAGGGACAGAGTTCAACTCGAAGCCACTAAGCCAATCCAACCATTCCAACCATAGAAGTGGAAGATCGACAAGGCCACCCTATCCATGGGACAATAAGGTCCACCAGTAAGGCAACCAGAACAAAGGCGTGAACCAGAACCCAAACAAAGGGACATGCGACCAAGCAACAAGTGCTTTCGATGCAAAGGATTATGGGGTCCAGGACATCGATGCGCTGAGAAGTCCTTGAGTAACATTAAAGCATTCGAGGAGGAGCACGACAAAGCCGAGGAGGCTGAAGTGTCACTCAACATTATGGTGGAAGATACGCCAAATCGATGCACAAGACTCATGGGCAAGATCGGCAACCGCGAGGTACATGCTAAAATGGATATTGGTGCTACGCATAAGTTGATTTCAAGTAAAATAGTCCAGGACAAAGGACTAAAAGCAACTGACACACTTTTGAGAAAAGTGGAGGAACCGCGACTAGCATTTTTGGAGGTCCAAGAGGACAATGTCGACCTTGAGGACAAGGTCGTTTCTTGGGGGCGGGACCTGACGAGTTCTCGCATGAGACCCTTGGGAATTTGGATAAATATCAAGTGATGGACCATATTTATATGATTCATTAAGACAGTTAAACCCACCAAATTAGACTCTTGGTCTATTTAACTTTTGCTTGTTAGTTCCGATATTTATCTACAGGGTATTTTGAAGTCTAGAGATGATACGAGCTAAAAAGGAGTTTTAAAGCTGAAAATGAATTACAAGTCACTCCAGGACACGACCAGATTCCGACTGTACAACTTTCATGAACTTGACATGGAATCACTCAAAACAAGTCCAACCGAAGAGCTGCCTGAGTCAGACCGGAGCTGAAAGGGAACCGATGGCTTTTGGGAAAAGATCTCAACTCACACTCACCCACTCCCCTCCACCTAGCCGGCGGCTTTGGCCATGGAAGTGACACATGGGGGGGCGGCTCTCCTCCCCTCCACCTCACCCCGGTGGCTTTTCTCCCCTCCATTCCCCTTGTGACATGTGTTGAGCTCTCATCTTCCCTCCATGCCTATAAATAGAGCCTTCATCTCCTTGTATCCATATCTCATCCCACAATCCACAAAGCTCCATAGTTCTTGGTTAGTGAGAGAAGCTGATTTTTGGGCACAATCCATGTAAAACACTTTACTTTGAATCAAAAGTTCCAAGTTGTTCTTGAGTACTCTTGTCGGTTCTTGAAGTACTCAAGCTTGTCTTTACTTTTCCTGTTCTTGAGTTTACTCATGTCGGTTCTCGAGTATTCTCCTTTTACTTTCATGTCATTACTTTCAAAAACTTTACTTTCCTGTCTTTTGAAAACCTTTACTTTCAAGCACTTAGCTATGATGTCCTCTTCCATGGATATTCGTAGCTAAACTCTTCATTCGGTTGAAGGGGAATGCTTGTATCATACTATGTTTTAGACCCTTCTCTTAAATGCCTCTTTGTGTTCAAAACGTGTTCTATGTGCCACATATTAAGTTAGAACTTCCAAGGTTGAGTGGATGCTTTAACGGGCAAAGCTCTTCCGTGGGGTTCGTGAACATACTCGGGTAAGTGGAGGCTTTAACGAGCAAAGCTTATCTGAGGAGTTCAACCTCTTTTAAAAAACCATTTGGTTGATCGTAACTGAAGATCAAATGGATGCACATAAGCTAAGATACTTCGAAAGGAGGAATTAGCCCAAATAGAACAAGTGTTTTAAACGATGTGGCAAGTCTTTGAACACTTAGTATGATCATTAGAGGTCAATGATAAACAGATTATGATACAAGGCCCCTAAAACCGATTCTTTCCTTTAATTGTAATATCACCTGTTACTTTACTTTCAGTCTCATATCAACTGCTTACTTTCAGTCCTTATCAACTGCTTACTTTCCGCAAGTCTTGTCCATCAAGCAATTACTTTCTGCACTTTACTTTTACTACCGACTTTATCAACATCAGCCCGGCATAACCTTTGGTACGCAACACGCTTGAAACACAGCGTGCGGCCAGTATCAAACGTGTGTCTGCGGTTGATCTTGAAACCGACTGTTCCAGCACTTTACTTTTCAGTACTAAAACCACAACCAACCTCCAAATTGTCTTATTTAATTTTCCCTTTTTGAAAAAACAACTATCAACTAATTCCTTTGGGTTCGACCCGTACTTACCACTTACTACCCAAAATAGTAAAGTCGCGAGTATCGGATTTATAAATTTATTTTTGCACAGAGACATCGCACTTTAACGACGGTGCGGTGGCTCCGTCAAAATTGGCGCCGTTGCCGGGGAGTTAGCTTTCAATTAGTTGTTCTTTTCTTTCCCTTTTTATTTCTTCATTACACTATCCACTATGTATGCATGGATGACTCAGCATCTTCCTCAGTTCAGAGGTACAGTTGGAGAGGACCCTGTAATACACTGCCATCATTTTCACCATATATGCCGCCATATAAAACCTGAAAATGAGGATCTAGAAGAGTTTAAAATGAAATGCTTTAAATTCTCTCTAACCGACTTTGCGACAGTATGGTATTACTCATCAAATGCTAGTTGTGTAGGTTATTATGAGAACCTTCGTGCTCGATTCCTGAAAGAATTCTCCCCCCCCTCCGTCTCTGCGACATGACACCAGAGAGAGGATCATCCGCCTTCAACAATCCCGGGATGAGACTTTCGACGAATACTACACGTACTTTGACACCATAGTCTCACGCTGCCCACACCATGGATTCACGAATGTGGTTCTTCTTCATAAATTCCTTTGTGGAATGAGGCCAGTTGACCAATCAAGGTTTAACGACGCAGTAGGAGGATCGACCTTGCACTTAACCATGACTCAAATGTGGGATATTATAGATGACTTGGCCGAAGCCACAAAACGAAGGCCAATGCTCCAAGCTGATGGAAGAGCGCAGATGGTAGAAGCTGATATAGACAGGAGTGGACAAGGCAATGCAGAGGCCATGAAGATCGAATCAAATGTAGAAAGCACCGGGAGCAACGAAAAAGAACCTATACGGGAGATCACCCCCGAACCATCAAAAGACCCAGAGCCGGAAGCCGATTTTGAAGAAGAAATCCAGAACGTCACTAGCGAGCAACCCGCGACATACCCAACCCTCACCACCGAAGTAGTCAAAGAAATCAATCAAGACCAGTTCCTCACGGACAGTCTGGCCAATATGGATCCGGCGCTTATAATGGAAGCCTCGCAACTCTTCCCTCTGATCAATATGCAAATCGCAGAAAACTATGTGATCAATGGAGAGCCTGAAAGAAGGATGGAAGAAGGGTCTAATCAGAACGACTCCCCGATGAAGCAGTTTCTCGCCACAACTAGACAAGGTAGCCCTAAACACAATAGAGTCCGACTCAAAAGACCAGCAGCTATGGTCAAAGGTCCCTTACCTTCTCAGAGACAATGGAAAGAAAAACCACCGAAAAAAAAAGTCCTGACCCGAGCACATCATCTCACAAGAAATCGGGGAGGATCAAGGCAAGAATGAAAGTAGGCGCTCCGCAACACTACAACCTGATCCACCCATGGGATCCCACTTTATGATCCAAGAATGATGTAACGTCGAGCTAACGAAATTAAACAAATGCACTGGTCGGGAGGTAACCCGACATCTATCTTACTTTCAGTCATTTAATTTCTGTCATTTAGTTTTTGCCTTAAATCATTCTCACCTTTCTTGTATATATTTTCTTGCATGACTTTTGAACTAAGTCGTGCTGTGAGGCACGCCTTCGTTCAAAAGTGTGGGGTGAGAACCACCTTTGTACATAGTTAATTAACATGTTTTTTTCTTTTCCTTTTCCCTTAATATTATCTTTTTGAAAATGTGAACTTGAGAATGTGAAAAAGATAGATCTAAATTCATGCATTTACCTTGTGAAAATTCAACTGTTTAAAAACTTAGGATGTAACTTCTCATTTGTCCCTTTGTGCTGAGATATACAGGGGATGTGGAGTTGATATAAATTGCCCTAGAGAGGCTTGGCAAGCAATCGAAGGACTGAATTTCACTATATGGTTTACGAAGTCAGTGGCGGCTGCACTTCGGGTTTCAAAGAAGATTAGAGTCATCTCCGCCGTGCAGCGTTTATGCAAGAGGCGGGATGGGAATCAAACCGTCCTATCTCTAGTCAGAGTAGCCGGGAAAATAGATGAGCGACCCTCATCTTGACCCGCGCGAAACGGCAAGGATGAGAAAGAGCGGGGAGGTATTTTCATATGCTCTCGGGCGACGATTGGACCTCCCAAAGATAGGTTGATAAAATGGACTAGCAAGCCACAAAGAAGCAAGAACTCAAAGAAGCTAATCAAAGGCCAAAAGACAAAATTGTGAAGGTTTTAACCGAACAAAAGTGAAAAATCTCCAATTCAACATCAAAGGCCAAAGGCCAAAGGCCGATTCACTTCAGATGCTGTCCCTCACCAAAAAGAAATCAAAATTCTCAACTCAGTGAAACCCGAATCAAATCATGTGCTAGAGAAAGCGACAAGTTAACCATATAGTGCGAGTCGGTCCAGAGAATGCAGTCCAGGAGCCTAAAAAGGGGTATCTCCCAAAACATCCAAATTAATTTGCATCTCAGCTCGAAGGTACAAGTATCAGGTTACTTCTAAGTATTTACACGGTTTAGTTTGGTAATAAGTAAGTAATGCATGAATAGGATAAATCTAGTTCCATATCCTCACTTTCATGTTTTAAAGTTTACTTGGATTTTGTGTTCCGCCCTTAAATAGCATTGTTCGGGACGAACAACTAAAAGTGTGGGGTGATCTGATGGACAATATTTATATGATTCATTAAGACAGTTAAACCCACCAAATTAGACTATTTGTCTATTTAACTTTTGCTTGTTAGTTCCGATATTTATCTACAGGGTATTTTGAAGTCTAGAGATGATACGAGCCAAAAAGGAGTTTTAAAGCTGAAAAATGAATTACAAGTCACTCCAGGACACGACCAAATTCCGACTGTACAACTTTCATGAACTTGACATGGAATCACTCAAAACAAGTCCAACCGAAGAGCAACCAGAGTCAGACCGGAGCTGAAAGGGAACCGATGGCTTTTGGGAAAAGATCTCAACTCACACTCACCCACTCCCCTCCACCTAGCCGGTTGCTTTGGCCATGGAAGTGACACAAGGGGGGGCAGCTCTCCTCCCCTCCACCTCACCACGGTGGCTTTTCTCCCCTCCATTCCCCTTGTGACATGTGTTGAGCTCTCATCTTCCCTCCATAGAGCCTTCATCTCCTTGTATTCATATCTTATCCCGCAATCCACAAAGCTCCATAGTTCTTGGTTACTGAGAGAAGCTCTCTAGATTTTTGGGCACAATCCATGTAAAACACTTTACTTTGAATCAAAAGTTCCAAGTTGTTCTTGAGTACTCTTGTCGGTTCTTGAAGTACTCAAGCTTGTCTTTACTTATCCTGTTCTTGAGTTTACTCATGTCGGTTCTCGAGTATTCTCCTTTTACTTTCCTGTCTTTACTTTCAAAAACTTTACTTTCCTGTCTTTTGAAAACCTTTACTTTCAAGCACTTAGCTATGATGTCCTCTTCCATGGATATTCGTAGCTAAACTCTTCATTCGGTTGAAGGGGAGTGCTTGTATCATACTATGTCTTAGACCCTTCTCTTAAATGCCTCTTTGTGTTCAAAACTTGTTCTATGTGCCACATATTAGGTTAGAACTTCCAAGGTTGAGTGGATGCTTTAACGGGCAAAGCTCTTCCGTGGGGTTCGTGAACATACTCGGGTAAGTGAAGGCTTTAACGAGCAAAGCTTATCTGAGGAGTTCAACCTCTTTTAAAAAACCATTTGGTTGATCGTAACTGAAGATCAAATGGATGCACATAAGCTAAGATACTTTGAAAGGAGGAATTAGCCCAAATCGAACAAGTGTTTTAAACGATGTGGCAAGTCATGAGCTAGAAATAGCCTTGATTCATCTTTGAACACTTAGTATGATCATTAGAGGTCAATGATAAACAGATTATGATACAAGGCCCCTAAAACCAAATCTTTCCTTTAATTGTAATATCACCTGTTACTTTACTTTCAGTCTCATATCAACTGCTTACTTTCAGTCCATATCAACTGCTTACTTTCCGCAAGTCTTGTCCATCAAGCAATTACTTTCTGCACTTTACTTTTACTACAGACTTTATCAACATCAGCCCGGCATAACCTTTTGTACGCAACACGCTTGAAACACAGCGTGCGGCTAGTATCAAACGTGTGTCTGCGGTTGATCTTGAAATCGACTGTTCCAGCACTTTACTTTTCAGTACTAAAACCACAACCAACCTCCAAACAGTCTTATTTAATTTTCCCTTTTTGAAAAAACAACTATCAACTAATTCCCTTGGGTTCGACCCGTACTTACCACTTACTACCCAAAATAGTAAAGTCGCGAGTATCGGATTTATAAATTTATTTTTGCACAGAGACATCGCACTTTAACGACGGTGCGGTGGCTCCGTCAAAATTGGCACCGTTGTCGGGGAGTTAGCTTTCGATTAGTTGTTCTTTTCTTTCCCTTTTTATTTCCTCATTACACTGTCCACTATGTATGCATGGATGACTCAGCATCTTCCTCAGTTCAGAAGTACAGTTGGAGAGGACCCTGTAATACACTGCCAACATTTTCACCATATATGCCGCCACATGAAACCTGAAAATGAGGATCTAGAAGAGTTTAAAATGAAATGCTTTAAATTCTCTCTAACTGACTTTGCGACAGTATGGTATTACTCATCAAATGCTAGTTGTGTAGGTTATTATGAGAACCTTCGTGCTCGATTCCTGAAAGAATTACTCATCAAATGCTAGTTGTGTAGGTTATTATGAGAACCTTCGTGCTCGGGGAGAGTCAAGGCAAGAATGAAAGTAGGCGCTCCGCAACACTACAACCTGAGCCACTCATGGGATCCCACTTTATTATCCAAGAATGAGGTACCGTCGAGCTAACGACGTTAAACAAATGCACTGGTCGGGAGGTAACCCGACATCTATCTTACTTTCAGTCATTAAATTTCTGTCATTTAGTTTTTTGCCTTAAATCATTCTCACCTTTCTTGTATATATTTGCTTGCATGACTTTTGAACTAAGTCGTGCTGTGAGGCACGCCTTCGTTAGTTCAAAAGTGTGGGGTGAGAACCACCTTTGTACTTTGTACATAGTTAATTAACATGTTTTTTCTTTTCCTTTTCCCTTAATATTATCTTTTTGAAAATATGAACTTGAGAATGTGAAAAAGATAGATCTAAATTCATGCATTTACCTTGTGAAAATTCAACTGTTTAAAAACTTAGGATGTAACTTCTCATTTGTCCCTTTGTGCTGAGATATACAGGGGATGTGGAGTTGATATAAATTGCCCTAGAGAGGCTTGGCAAGCAATCGAAGGACTAAATTTCACTATATGGTTTACGAAGTCAGTGGAGGCTGCACTTCGGGTTTCAAAGAAGATTAGAGTCATCTCCGCCGTGCAGCGTTTATGCAAGAGGCGGGACGGGAATCAAACCGTCCTATCTCTAGTCAGAGTAGCCGGGAAAATAGATGAGCGACCCTCATCTTGACCCGCGCGAAACGGCAAGGATGAGAAAGAGCGGGGAGGTATTTCCATATGCTCTCGGGCGACGATTGGACCTCCCAAAGAAAGGTTGAGAAAATGGACTAGCAAGTCACAAAGAAGCAAAAGCTCAAAGAAGCTAATCAAAGGCCAAAAGCCAAAATTGTGAAGGTTTTAACCGAACAAAAGTGAAAAAACTCCAATTCAACATCAAAGGCCAAAGGCCAAAGACCGATTCACTTCAGATGCTGTCCCTCACCAAAAAGAAATCAAAATGCTCAACTCAGTGAAACCCAAATCAAATCATGTTCTAGAGAAAGCGACAAGTTAACCATATAGTGCGAGTCGGTCCAGAGAATGCAGTCCAGGAGCCTAAAAAGGGCTATCTCCCGAAACATCCAAATTAATTTGCATCTCAGCTCGAAGGTACAAGTATCAGGTTACTTCTAAGTATTTACACGGTTTAGTTTGGTAATAAGTAAGTAATGCATGAATAGGATAAATCTAGTTCCATATCCTCACTTTCATGTTTTAAAGTTTACTTGGATTTTGTGTTCCGCCCTTAAATAGCATTGTTCGGGACGAACAACTAAAAGTGTGGGGTGATCTGATGGACCATATTTATATGATTCATTAAGACAGTTAAACCCACCAAATTAGACTCTTTGTCTATTTAACTTTTGCTTGTTAGTTCCGATATTTATCTACAGGGAATTTTGAAGTCAAGAGATGATACGAGCTAAAAAGGAGTTTTAAAGCTGAAAATGAATTACAAGTCACTCCAGGACACGACCAGATTCCGACTATACAACTTTCATGAACTTGACATGGAATCACTCAAAACAAGTCTAACCGAAGAGCAACCAGAGTCAAACCGGAGCTGAAAGGGAACCGATGGCTTTTGGGAAAAGATCTCAACTCACACTCACCCACTCCCCTCCACCTAGCCGGCGGCTTTGGCCATGGAAGTGACACATGGGGGGGGGGGCTCTCCTCCCCTCCACCTCACCCCGGCAGCTTTTCTCCCCTCCATTCCCCTTGTGACATGTGTTGAGCTCTCATCTTCCCTCCATGCCTATAAATAGAGCCTTCATATCTTTGTATCCATATGACATCCCACAATCCACAAAGCTCCATAGTTCTTGGTTAGTGAGAGAAGCTCTCTAGATTTTTGGGCACAATCCTTGTAAAACACTTTACTTTGAATCAAAAGTTTCAAGTTGTTCTTGAGTACTCTTGTCGGTTCTTGAAGTACTCAAGCTTGTCTTTACTTTTCCTGTTCCTGAGTTTACTCCTGTCGGTTCTCGAGTATTCTCCTTTTACTTTTCTGTCTTTACTTTCAAAAACTTTACTTTCCTGTCTTTTGAAAACCTTTACTTTTAAGCATTTAGCTATGATGTCCTCTTCCATGGATATTCGTAGCTAAACTCTTCATTCGGTTGAAGGGGAGTGCTTGTATCATACTATGTTTTAGACCCTTCTCTTAAATGCCTCTTTGTGTTCAAAACTTGTTCTATGTGCCACATTTTAGGTTAGAACTTCCAAGGTTGAGTGGATGCTTTAACGGGCAAAGCTCTTTCGTGGGGTTCGTGAACATACTCGGGTAAGTGGAGGCTTTAACGAGCAAAGCTTATCTGAGGAGTTCAACCTCTTTTGAAAAACCATTTGGTTGATCGTAACTGAAGATCAAATGGATGCACATAAGCTAAGATACTTCGAAAGGAGGAATTAGCCCAAATACAACAAGTGTTTTCAACGATGTGGCAAGTCATGAGCTCGAAAGAGCCTTGATTCATCTTTGAACGCTTAGTATGATCATTAGAGGTCAATGATAAATAGATTATGATACAAGGCCCCTAAAACCAAATCTTTCCTTTAATTGTAATATCACCTGTTACTTTACTTTTAGTCTCCTATCAACTGCTTACTTTCAGTCCATATCAACTGCTTACTTTCCGTAAGTCTTGTCCATGAAGCAATTACTTTCTGCACTTTACTTTTACTACAGACTTTATCAACATCAGCCCGGCATAACCTTTGGTACGCAACACGCTTGAAACACAGCGTGCGACCAGTATCAAACGTGTGTCTGCGGTTGATCTTGAAATCGACTGTTCCAGCACTTTACTTTTCAGTACTAAACCCACAACCAACCTCCAAACTATCTTATTTAATTTTCCCTTTTTGAAAAAAAAAACTATCAACTAATTCCCTTGGGTTCGACCCGTACTTACCACTTACTACCCAAAATAGTAAAGTCGCGAGTATCGGATTTATAAATTTATTTTTGCATAGAGACATCGCACTTTAACGACGGTGCGGTGGCTCCGTCATAATTGGCGCCGTTGCCGGGGAGTTAGCTTTCGATTAGTTGTTCTTTTCTTTCCCTTTTTATTTCTTCATTACACTGTCCACTATGTATGCATGGATGACTCAGCATCTTCCTCAGTTCAGAGGTACAGTTGGAGAGGACCCTGTAATACACTGCCAACATTTTCACCATATATGCCGCCACATGAATCCTGAAAATGAGGATCTAGAAGAGTTTAAAATGAAATGCTTTAAATTCTCTCTAACCGACTTTGCGACATTATGGTATAACTCATCAAATGCTAGTTGTGTAGGTTATTATGAGAACCTTCGTGCTCGATTCCTGAAAGAATTCTCCCCCCCCGTCTCTGCGACATGACACCAGAGAGAGAGGATCATCCGCCTTCAACAATCCCGGGATGAGACTGTGGACGAATACTACACATACTTTAACACCATAGTCTCACGCTGCCCGCACCATGGATTCACGAATGTGGTTCTTCTTCAAAAATTCCTTTGTGGAATGAGGCCAGTTGACCAGTCAAGGTTTAACGACGCAGTAGGAGGATCGACCTTGCACTTAACCATGACTCAAATGTGGGATATTATAGATGACTTGGCCGAAGCCACAAAACGAAGTCCAATGCTCCAAGCTGATGGAAGAGCGCATATGGTAGAAGCTGATATAGACAGGAGTGGACAAGGCAATGCAGAGGCCATGATGGTCGAATCAGATGTAGAAAGCACCGAGAGCAACGAAAAAGAACCTATACGGGAGATCACCCCCGAACCATCAAAAGACCCAGAGCCGGAAGCCGATTTTGAAGAAGAAATCCAGAACGTCACTAGCGAGCAACCCGCGACATACCCAACCCTCACCACCGAAGCAGTCAAAGAAATCAATCAAGACCAGTTCCTCACGGACAGTCTGGCCAATATGGATCCGGCGCTTATAATGGAAGCCTCGCAACTCTTCCCTCTGATCAATATGCAAATCGCAGAAAACTATGTGATCAATGGAGAGCCTGAAAGAAGGATGGAAGAAGGGTCTAATCAGAACGACTCCCCGATGGAGCAGTTTCTCGCCACAACTAGACAAGATAGCCCTAAACACAATAGAGTCCGACTCAAAAGACCAGCATCTATGGTCAAAGGTCCCTTACCTTCTCAGAGACAATGGAAAGAAAAACCACCGAAAAAAAGGAGTCCTGACCCGAGCACATCATCTCACAAGAAATCGGGGAGAGTCAAGGCAAGAATGAAAGTAGGCGCTCCGCAACACTACTACCTGAGCCACCCATTGGATCCCACTTTATGATCCAAGAATGAGGTACCGTCGAGCTAACGAAATTAAACAAATGCACTGGTCGGGAGATAACCCGACATCTATCTTACTTTCAGTCATTTAATTTCTGTCATTTAGTTTTTTGCCTTAAATCATTCTCACCTTTCTTGTATATATTTGCTTGCATGACTTTTGAACTAAGTCGTGCTGTGAGGCACGCCTTCGTTCAAAAGTGTGGGGTGAGAACCACCTTTGTACATAGTTAATTAACATGTTTTTTCTTTTCCTTTTCCCTTAATATTATCTTTTTGAAAATATGAACTTGAGAATGTGAAAAAGATAGATCTAAATTCATGCATTTACCTTGTGAAAATTCAACTGTTTAAAAACTTAGGATGTAACTTCTCATTTGTCCCTTTGTGCTGAGATATACAGGGGATGTGGAGTTGATATAAATTGCCCTAGAGAGGCTTGGCAAGCAATCGAAGGACTGAATTTCACTATATGGTTTACGAAGTCAGTGGAGGCTGCACTTCGGGTTTCAAAGAAGATTAGAGTCATCTCCGCCATGCAGCGTTTATGCAAGAGGCGGGACGGGAATCAAACCGTCCTATCTCTAGTCAGAGTAGCCGGGAAAATAGATGAGCGACCCTCATCTTGACTCGCGCGAAACGGCAAGGATGAGAAAGAGCGGGGAGGTATTTCCATATGCTCTCGGGCGACGATTGGACCTCCCAAAGAAAGGTTGAGAAAATGGACTAGCAAGCCACAAAGAAGCAAAAGCTCAAAGAAGCTAGTCAAAGGCCAAAAGCCAAAATTGTGAAGGTTTTAACCGAACAAAAGTGAAAAAACTCTAATTCAACATCAAAGGCCAAAGGCCAAAGGCCGATTCACTTCAGATGCTGTCCCTCACCAAAAAGAAATCAAAATTCTCAACTCAGTGAAACCCGAATCAAATCATGTGCTAGAGAAAGCGACAAGTTTACCATATAGTGCGAGTCGGTCCAGAGAATGCAGTCCAGGAGCCTAAAAAGGGCTATCTCCCGAAACATCCAAATTAATTTGCATCTCAGCTCGAAGGTACAAGTATCAGGTTACTTCTAAGTATTTCCACGGTTTAGTTTGGTAATAAGTAAGTAATGCATGAATAGGATAAATCTAGTTCCATATCCTCACTTTCATGTTTTAAAGTTTACTTGGATTTTGTGTTCCGCCCTCAAATAGCATTGTTCGGGACGAACAACTAAAAGTGTGGGGTGATCTGATGGACAATATTTATATGATTCATTAAGAAAGTTAAACCCACCAAATTAGACTATTTGTCTATTTAACTTTTGCTTGTTAGTTCCGATATTTATCTACAGGGTATTTTGAAGTCTAGAGATGATACGAGCTAAAAAGGAGTTTTAAGCTGAAAATGAATTACAAGTCACTCCAGGACACGACCAGATTCCGACTGTACAACTTTCATGAACTTGACATGGAATCACTCAAAACAAGTCCAACCGAAGAGCAACCAGAGTCAGACTGGAGCTGAAAGGGAACCGATGGCTTTTGGGAAAAGATCTCAACTCACACTCACCCACTCCCCTCCACCTAGCCGGTGGCTTTGGCCATGGAAGTGACACATGGGGGGCAGCTCTCCTCCCCTCCACCTCACCCCGGCGGCTTTTCTCCCCTCCATTCCCCTTGTGACATGTGTTGAGCTCTCATCTTCCCTCCATGCCTATAAATAGAGCCTTCATCTCCTTGTATCCATATCTCATCCCACAATCCACAAAGCTCCATAGTTCTTTGTTACTGAGAGAAGCTCTCTAGATTTTTGGGCACAATCCATGTAAAACACTTTACTTTGAGTCAAAAGTTCCAAGTTGTTCGTGAGTACTCTTGTCGGTTCTTGAAGTACTCAAGCTTGTCTTTACTTATCCTGTTCTTGAGTTTACTCATGTCGGTTCTCGAGTATTCTCCTTTTACTTTCCTGTCTTTACTTTCAAAAACTTTACTTTCCTGTCTTTTGAAAACCTTTACTTTCAAGCACTTAGCTATGATGTCCTCTTCCATGGATATTCGTAGCTAAACTCTTCATTCGGTTGAAGGGGAGTGCTTGTATCATACTATGTTTTATACCCTTCTCTTAAATGCCTCTTTGTGTTCAAAACTTGTTCTATGTGCCACATATTAGGTTAGAACTTCCAAGGTTGAGTGGATGCTTTAACGGGCAAAGCTCTTCCGTGGGGTTCGTGAACATACTCGGGTAAGTGAAGGCTTTAACGAGCAAAGCTTATCTGAGGAGTTCAACCTCTTTTAAAAAACCATTTAGTTGATCGTAACTGAAGATCAAATGGATGCACATAAGCTAAGATACTTCGAAAGGAGGAATTAGCCCAAATCGAACAAGTGTTTTAAACGATGTGGCAAGTCATGAGCAAGAAATAGCCTTGATTCATCTTTGAACACTTAGTATGATCATTAGAGGTTAATGATAAACAGATTATGATACAAGGCCCCTAAAACCAAATCTTTCCTTTAATTGTAATATCACCTGTTACTTTACTTTCAGTCTCATATCAACTGCTTACTTTCAGTCCATATCAACTGCTTACTTTCCGCACGTCTTTTCCATCAAGCAATTACTTTCTGCACTTTACTTTTACTACAGACTTTATCAACATCAGTCCGGCATAACCTTTGGTACGCAACATGCTTGAAACACAGCGTGCGGCCAGTATCAAACGTGTGTCTGCGGTTGATCTTGAAATCGACTGTTCCAGCATTTCACTTTTCAGTACTAAAACCACAACCAACCTCCAAACTGTCTTATTTAATTTTCCCTTTTTGAAAAAACAACTATCAACTAATTCCCTTGGGTTCGACCCGTACTTACCACTTACTACCCAAAATAGTAAAGTCGCGAGTATCGGATTTATAAATTTATTTTTGCACCGAGACATCGCACATTAACGACGGTGCGGTGGCTCCGTCAAAATTGGCACCGTTGCCGGGGAGTTAGCTTTCGATTAGTTGTTCTTTTCTTTCCCTTTTTATTTCCTCATTACACTGTCCACTATGTATGCATGGATGACTCAGCATCTTCCATAGTTCAGAAGTACAGTTGGAGAGGACCCTGTAATACACTGCCAACATTTTCACCATATATCCCGCCACATGAAACCTGAAAATGAGGATCTAGAAGAGTTTAAAATGAATTGCTTTAAATTCTCTCTAACCGACTTTGCGACAATATGGTATTACTCATCAAATGCTAGTTGTGTAGGTTATTATGAGAACCTTCGTGCTCGATTCCTGAAAGAATTACTCATCAAATGCTAGTTGTGTAAGTTATTATGAGAACCTTCGTGCTCGGGGAGAGTCAAGGCAAGAATGAAAGTAGGCGCTCCGCAACACTACAACCTGAGCCACCCACGGGATCCCACTTTATGATCCAAGAATGAGGTACCGTCGAGCTAACGACGTTAAACAAATGCACTGGTCGGGAGGTAACCCGGCATCTATCTTACTTTCAGTCATTTAATTTCTGTCATTTAGTTTTTTGCCTTAAATCATTCTCACCTTTCTTGTATATATTTGCTTGCATGACTTTTGAACTAAGTCGTGCTGTGAGGCACGCCTTCGTTAGTTCAAAAGTGTGGGGTGAGAACCACCTTTGTACATAGTTAATTAACATGTTTTTTCTTTTCCTTTTCCCTTAATATTATCTTTTTGAAAATATGAACTTGAGAATGTGAAAAAGATAGATCTAAATTCATGCATTTACCTTGTGAAAATTCAACTGTTTAAAAACTTAGGATGTAACTTCTCATTTGTCCCTTTGTGCTGAGATATACAGGGGATGTGGAGTTGATATAAATTGCCCTAGAGAGGCTTGGCAAGCAATCGAAGGACTGAATTTCACTATATGGTTTACGAAGTCAGTGGAGGCTGCACTTCGGGTTTCAAAGAAGATTAGAGTCATCTCCGCCGTGCAGCGTTTATGCAAGAGGCGGGACGGGAATCAAACCGTCCTATCTCTAGTCAGAGTAGCCGGGAAAATAGATGAGCGACCCTCATCTTGACCCGCGCGAAACGGCAAGGATGAGAAAGAGCGGGGAGGTATTTCTATATGCTCTCGGGCGATGATTGGACCTCCCAAAGAAAGGTTGAGAAAATGGACAAGCAAGTCACAAAGAAGCAAAAGCTCAAAGAAGCTAATCAACGGCCAAAAGCCAAAATTGTGAAGGTTTTAACCGAACAAAAGTGAAAAAACTCCAATTCAACATCAAAGGCCAAAGGCCAAAGGCCGATTCACTTCAGATGTTGTCCCTCACCAAAAAGAAATCAAAATTCTCAACTCAGTGAAACCCAAATCAAATCATGTTCTAGAGAAAGCGACAAGTTAACCATATAGTGCGAGTCGGTCCAGAGAATGCAGTCCAGGAGCCTAAAAAGGGCTATCTCCCGAAACATCCAAATTAATTTGCATCTCAGCTCGAAGGTACAAGTATCAGGTTACTTCTAAGTATTTACACGGTTTAGTTTGGTAATAAGTAAGTAATGCATGAATAGGATAAATCTAGTTCCATATCCTCACTTTCATGTTTTAAAGTTTACTTGGATTTTGTGTTCCGCCCTAAAATAGCATTGTTCGGGACGAACAACTAAAAGTGTGGGGTGATCTGATGGACCATATTTATATGATTCATTAAGACAGTTAAACCCACCAAATTAGACTCTTTGTCTATTTAACTTTTGCTTGTTAGTTCCGATATTTATCTACAGGGAATTTTGAAGTCAAGAGATGATACGAGCTAAAAAGGAGTTTTAAAGCTGAAAATGAATTACAAGTCACTCCAGGGCACGACCAGATTCCGACTATACAACTTTCATGAACTTGACATGGAATCACTCAAAATAAGTCCAACCGAAGAGCAACCAGAGTCAGACCGGAGCTGAAAGGGAACCGATGGCTTTTGGGAAGAGATCTCAACTCACACTCACCCACTCCCCTCCACCTAGCCGGCGGCTTTGGCCATGGAAGTGACACATGGGGGGGGAGGGGCGGCTCTCCTCCCCTACACCTCACCCCGGCGGCTTTTCTCCCCTCCATTCCCCTTGTGACATGTGTTGAGCTCTCATCTTCCCTCCATGCCTATAAATAGAGCCTTCATCTCCTTGTATCCATATCACATCCCACAATCCACAAAGCTCTATAGTTCTTGGTTAGTGAGAGAAGCTCTCTAGATTTTTGGGCACAATCCTTGTAAAACACTTTACTTTGAATCAAAAGTTCCAAGTTGTTCTTGAGTACTCTTGTCGGTTCTTGAAGTACTCAAGCTTGTCTTTACTTTTCCTGTTCCTGAGTTTACTCCTGTCGGTTCTCGAGTAATCTCCTTTTACTTTCCTGTCTTTACTTTCAAAAACTTTACTTTCCTGTCTTTTGAAAACCTTTACTTTTAAGCATTTAGCTATGATGTCCTCTTCCATGGATATTCGTAGCTAAACTCTTCATTCGGTTGAAGGGGAGTGCTTGTATCATACTATGTTTTAGACCCTTCTCTTAAATGCCTCTTTGTGTTCAAAACTTGTTCTATGTGCCACATATTAGGTTAGAACTTCCAAGGTTGAGTGGATGCTTTAACGAGCAAAGCTCTTCCGTGGGGTTCGTGAACATACTCGGGTAAGTGGAGGCTTTTGATGTTCCCATGAATGGCATGCTGTTGGCAAAACGGCTTTAGACAGTTCAAGCAGGTGTTCAAGAAGAGTTCAATCACTGTCTTGAACTGCAGTACAGCGTACAGCAGACGCATGAAGATTTCCATATCTAGAAGATCGACGAGATTATCTGATTGGGATCAATTGACGAGTCATCATTAAAGATCAGATATTCAAATGAATATCTTCATCTTGGATTCGAGAATATTAGATGGCTTGGCATGGAAGTAATCTCCAAAGATTTGATATGGAGGAGATTGAATATCTATCAAATATTTAGGAGTATCTCCGAAATATTTGACAAGATATTCAGATTGGATCTGGACGATCAAAGATCAAGATGGAAGTTGGCCAACGAAGATTTGGATATTCAGATATTCACATGAATATCTTCTCAACAGATTGGAGCGCGGTATGGCTGACTTGTCGTGGAAGAAATCATATATTCTTCCCAAAGATTGGTTTGAAGATACACATTAAATATTTAGGAATATTTCCTAAATATTTGATGAAGATATCTGGAACAGATTTGGATCTCGCCCATGCATATAAATACAAGGCTAGGGCAACCAGATCTGTGTCCCTTCCTGAGAGAAAAGATAAACATGAGAGTTTGTGAGACTGGAGGAGGAGCGACCACCGGCTGATTATTCCTCACTGGAATATCAACGGAGAAGAAGCAGTCTATTCAGTGTGCTGTTCAGACTGCTCTTGGAGAACTATCAAGCGCACACACACACGGTGATAAAGACACGTCTTTGAGAGAAGGCGACTGGACTTCCGAGAAGTCCAAGACTAGGCCGAGAGGGAAGTCTCGTCCTACCCATAGGGGATCGAGGGGAGTTGCGACGAACCGAGATTGCAAATCCGAGAGACGGAGTGTTAGTGGTGAGGCCATTACAAACGAGGGGTTGTGTAAGAGTAAGACCTCTTGTATCCCTAAACTCGTAATAAGATTTGTGTCCCTTTTCCGGCTGTGGGAAACCCCCCAGAGTAGGCGGAGCCGAACTAGGTTATCATATCGTGTGTGCTCCTTTTTTGTGTTGTTTATGTTTTGTCTGCTAAGGTGTTCCAGCCTCTGTTTCAACATAACCTGGAACTGTCCAACAAGTGTTCGAGACGCAGTTCGAACACCATCTGGAACTCGTCTTGACTAAGACAAATAGATTTCAATTGGTATCAGAGGAGGCACTCGACATACAGAGTGTGATCCGGCGACTGTTCAAGATGAGTTTGAAGGAAGGACAGAGCACTAATCGACCACCGTTGCTTGAAGGGCCGAATTATGCCTATTGGAAATCCAAGATAAAAGCCTTTCTGATATCCCTCGATGAAAGGGCTTGGAGAGCTGTAATGATAGGGTGGACAGAACCCATGATGGCCAACCCTGAAGGAGCTGTTATGCCAAAACTCGAAGCCATGTGGTCTGAAGCAGATGATGTAGCAGCTGTTGGGAATTCAAAGGCCCTAAATGCAATATTCTATGGAGTGGACGAGAACGTGTTCAAACTGATTGCTGAATGTGAGGTGGCCAAGGAAGCATGGGATATTCTCAAAATAGCTTATGAGGATCCAGACAGTGAATCTACCGATGAAGAAGAAGAACATGAGAATGTCAATCTCGTCGGACTTGTAGTTACTATTGAAGACTGCAGTGAGACAAGTGAGAATCCTTACTCTAGTGCACTGTCTGAACAGCTTGTTGACGACGCATCAAGCAGTGATGTTGAAGAACTTACACAGGATACTCTAGCTGAAACCTACAAAGACCTATATGAGAAATGGCTGCTGGTGATCAACTTCAATAAGAAGCTTACCGATTCTGTAGCCAGTGTGACTGCTGAAAAAGACAAGATGTGGCAGGAGGATGAGATATTAGTTTCACAGAAGGTGGAACTCCAAGGTAAGGTTGATTTGCTTAACACTCAACTGACTGAAATAAAACAGGAAAGGTCATGTCTGCTTGCCCAGAAAACGGAACTCCTGGGTACTAGTTCTTCTCTGAAAGTTGATATGTAGAAAGACCGTGACACTCATCCAGTAGGCATGGCAGGTCTAAGGAAAATGATTACAGATGTGAATCGCAAGGAGGTGTACCTCTTGAGGCAAGTTGAGTCGCTGGAACTCCAGGTTGAATCGGAAAAGATGGATCATTCGGCTACTATGAAGGAGCTCAACCAGCTCAAACAGTCGGTGAAAATGCTGAACTCCGGGTCAAAGAATTTAAACGAGATTCTCAGGTCTCAATCGATGGAGTCTGGTCACCGAGGGCTGGGATACATGAAAGAAGGCAGCTCGAAAGGTACAACCCTTGTTAAAGCAAAAAAGTGGCTGAACAACAATCTGATCAGTCTGAACAGAAGCTGAATCAGAACCAAGGAAAACCTCCAGCAAGACAAAATAAGAGTCACAATGACCACGTCAATCAGTTCCAAGGAACATCTTCAGCTGGTCAAAGAAGGACTCGCAATAGCAACATCAGCTCATAATCGAAGAGAGATTCCCGCACATGCAGGTACTGCTACCAGATTGGACACATCAGACCGAGGTGTCGTTTGTTTCTTGCTGAACGAAGAGCCATGAGGGACAAGAATAAACCTAGAATGCGACAAGTCTGGGTACCCAAGACAAGCAAGACCATGTGTTTGGTTGCCTTCGGCTCATCGAGTCACGTAGAGAAAGATCATTGGTTCTTCGACAGTGGATGCTCCACCCATATGACAGGTAACCCTAAGTTTCTTACACATATTCGACCTATTATGAAGAAGCAGTTTGTCACGTTCGGAGATGGAGGAAGGGGTCAGGTGATTGGCAGTGGGACATTGAAGGTTCCGGATCTCCCTGCACTCGAGAATATCCTCCTAGTGGATGGGTTAAAGGTGAACCTGATCAGTATCAGTAGATTGTGTGATGAAGGACAGTCTGTTACATTCTCTCATGATCTGTGTCAAGTACTGGATAGGAATGGAGACACACTGATGGAAGGAAGTAGGTCA
Source organism: Rhodiola kirilowii (assembly GCA_033675215.1). Lineage (NCBI taxonomy): Eukaryota > Viridiplantae > Streptophyta > Magnoliopsida > Saxifragales > Crassulaceae > Rhodiola > Rhodiola kirilowii. The sequence goes on from CM066201.1 coordinate 33,378,850, forward strand.
TCCAACAAAAGCTACTCTCTAGGCACAGTTGGAACAGGAGCTGCCACTGTCTGTCTGACAAACACGATAAATGAGATCAAGTGTCCAGAGCTGGCTGCCTGTTCATTCAGTCCGAAGAATGTCATCAAAGCATTTGTTGATGAGATTTGGGTGGTGGCCATTCACGTGGAACTGGAAGAGCTCATCAGATATGAAGCATGGAAGGTATATCATCTTGCGCAAAGTCACGAACTGAAGGAGACTATATACAGACTCACACAAGCGCCCAAAGCATGGTACGAGACGTTCCTCATCGCCATGGCTATGAGCGAGGGGGAGTAGAGCATATGTTCGTTACGAGTACGCAAAAGCTTCTTGGACAGTTCGTGAGACGGATGCAAAAGGAGCTCCAGCTGATCCTCCTGATCATGGTGGGAGAGATGAAACACCTTCTTGGAACACACGTTGACCAGATGCTGGGAGAGCAGGAGAGCATCGCTGCAGGAGAGTAAGAGAGCATCGCTACAGGGAGGTGTTGCACTCAGTTCCTATGTATGAAGCAGAATCTGTTTGAACACGGAGTGGAACGAGTGAAGAAGTCTCTACCCAAGAACCCAGTACAACACTCCATGAGCAGATATCACTTCATCAGAGAGCTCGTGGATAAGAAGGTCATCACATCAAAAGACATGACAAACGTCGCTCAGTTCAAAACACTTAGATCCTCTCTGGGTCTGCGTGTTATCACCAACTAAGTGTTCCAGAAGGAGGTCAGCCAAGAGCAGAACCCCAGCAAATCAGTTGGGCTGACCTATCACGAAGAGGGCTGGAACAGATGGTACATACTATTAAATTCAAAGTATTTACAGTCCTATGAACCATTGGAGCATTTCAAGAAGGGAGAAGTGGCGGCTGTGATAGATCTGAAAGAAGTTACTTCAAAGGCGTCAAAGGCTGATCCTAATCCAACTAAAGGGAGTGTGCAGACTGGGAAGGAGTATCAGGCAATGGCTGAACCACCCCTTAATAAGGTAATCCCTTGTTCTCACTCCTAAGCTACTGCACTCAATTCTGTTGATGAGGAAGTATGGGCGATTGGTAAAGATTCAGTGAGTGACAGAACCGCTCATCGTCAAAGCGATTGTGCAAATAAATTTATAATAGTCCGCTACTCGCAACTATACTACTGGGTAGTACTTGGTAAGTGGGGGTCGAACCCAAGGGAACTAGGGGAATAATTGTTCTTCGGGGGGGGGATTACGCAGCGTGGGAACGTGTTTAAGGTCGGTTGGTTGGTTTTAAAGCTACCAGCTATTTTGATTGATTGATTGGTTGGTTGGTTGATTTTAATACTGGAAAGTAAATTACTATTTTAATGATTAAGAGAAATGTTCGGTTTCAGGGGACTTGTATTATATCCTGTTTTTCATTCACCATTAGTGAATCATCTAAGTATTCAAACGGTGAATCGAGGCTAGTTACAGCTCAAGACTTGCAACACCGGTTTAAAGCAACTCCTGTTCTATTTCAGTCTAGCGCCAATACCCTAAGGTATGCTAGCCTGGGTGCATCCACCTGATCTCACAGTTACGCTCGACCAGATGGGATTTAGGATGAGTCGAACTCCTCAGATAGCTTTGCTTGTTACAGCTTCCACTACCTGAGTATGATCACGAATTCCCACAGAAGAGCTTTGCTTGTTACAGCATCCACTCAACCTTGGAAACTCTGACTATATATGGCACATAGAACAAGTTTTGAATACAAAGACTAAACACTAAGTTAATAGTCTTAAAACAATTTATAATACAAGTGCGCCCCTTAGACCGAACTACTAGTTTAGCTACTATTCATCGCGCTAAACATTATACTAAGGAATTAAAGACAACAGTTAAATAAATAAATACTAAGAGATACTTACAACCGTTGAAGCGCCAAGGGAGCTTTCCTTTATTTCCAAAGCAAAATTACAACATTACAAATATTACAACTTCTAGAGAGAGAAGTGAAATTGGATTTTGGTGTGTTGAAATGAGGAGGAGGAGGCCTCCTTTTATAGCCAAAAGGGGAGGAGATGGGTGGTGGAGATGGTGGACATGTGCATTTGATCCAAGGGAGGAGAAGGGAGGAGGAGGAGGAGGTGACATGTGGTGGAATAGTAAAGCCGCCGGTTGCCGGTGGCCCAAGGGGGAGGAGCTCCTCCCTTGGCCACCTCCTTGAGTGGTGGCCGGTCATCCTTGCCCAATGTGAGATTTGTACAGTTTTGTGCAGTCTTTTCACAAAACTGTCAATGTGTTTCTTTTCCGGGCTGTCTTGACTCCACTCCTGATTCCTCTGATTAATTTGTTATGGTCAATTCAACGTCAGGATCCTTGATATTTCTTCAGTCGGCATATGATCTTGACCTTGGATTGACTCTTGTTATCTTTTCAGCTTAAAATCCTCTCCTTAGCGTGTTTTCACTTCAGTCTCTAAAATGCCCTGTGGAAATATATCGGGACTAACACGTAGAAGTTAGATAGACAAACAGTCTAATTTGGGGGGTTTAACTGTGTTTCTGACTCGTATAAATTTGGTCCATCAGATTACCCCCCACTTTTAGTTGTTCGTCCCGAACAATGCTATTAAAGGGCATAAGTTCTAAGTTTGGCTTTGGAATATGAAAATTAGACTGTGGTACTCGATCTATCCTAATTCATGCATTGCTTACTTATTACCAAATTAAACTGCGTAAATAAATAGAAGAAACTTAATACTTGTACCTCCGTGCTGAGATGCAAATTATATTGGATGTCTCGGGAGATAGCCCTTTTTAGGCTCCTGGACTGCAACCTCGGGATCGTCTCTTACTATATGGTTTTCTTGTAGCTTTCTCTAGCACATGATTTGATTCGGGTTTCAGTGAGTTGAGCCTTTTTGATTTTCTTCTTTGGCGAGGGACTGCTTTTTTGTTGTAGTGAATCGGCCTTTGGCCTTTGATTTGACTTTTTTGAGTGCTTCACTTTTGCTCGGTTAAAACCTTCACAATTTTGGGCCTTTGGCCTCTTTTGATTTGCTTCATTGAGCTTTTCGCCTTTTTGTGATTGCTAGTCCATTTTCTCGAGCCTTTTTGGGAGGTCCAATCATCGCCCGCAAGCCTATGGAAATACCTCCCCGCTCCTCTCGTTTTTGTCGTTTTGCGCGGGTCAAGATGAGGGTCGCCCATCTATTTTCTCGGCTATTTTGACTAGAGAGAGGACGGTCTGATTCCCGTCCTCACCTTTGCATAGATGCTTCTTGGCGGAGTTGACTTCAATTATTCACTGAAAACCCGAAGTGCAGCCTCCACTGACTTCGAAAACCATATAGTTTGATCTGATCCTTTGATTGCTTTCCAAGCCTCTCTAGGGCAGTTTATATCAACTCCACATCCCTAGTTATCTCAGCACAAAGGACAAATGGAAAGTTACATTCTAAGTTTTTAAACAGTTGAATTTTCACAAGGTTAATGCATGAATTATGATTTATCTTTTTCACATTCTTAAGTTCATATTTTCAAAAAGGTACTTATTAAAAAAGAAAAATAGCTGCATGTTATTTATGTACATAGGTGGTTCTCACCCCCCCACTTTTGAACGAAGGCGTGCCTTAGTTCAAAAGTCATGCAAGCTTAAAACTAAATACTGAATTTAAATGACAGAAATTAAAGTGCGGAAAAGTAAGATAGTGTCGGGTTACCTCCCGACCAGTGCACTTGTTTAACGTCGTTGGCTCGACGATACCTCGTTTGTGGTTCATTGGTTTGGGTCCCATGGGTGGCTGAGGTCAAACTTCTTGATTCCACCGACTTTGATTCTTGCGGTGAGTCTTCCTGATTTTTTAGCAGATGACAGGTTTGGGTCCAGTTCTGATGGTATCTCCTTCCAACGTCTCTGAGAAGGCAGGAGACCTTTCACTATCAGCTTTTTGAACTGGGTGTTCTCCTGTTTAGGGCTGCCTTGTCCAGTCATAGCGAAAGCGTGCTCCATGTAGGAGTCATTCTGCTCAGGCCCTTTTCCCATTCTCCTTTGAGCTTCTTCTTGGATCGCATAGTTTGCGGCGACTTGCTCATTAATTAAGGGGAAAAGTCGGGAAGGCCTCATGAGGCTCGGTTCTGCCTCGTAATGTTGGTTCGTGAAGAACTGATCGTAGATAGTCTCAGCTGCCTGGGTAATGATAGTCGGGTATGGAATAGGCAGTTCGTCGGTGGTATTCTGGACTTCTACTTCGTTGCTTCCGGTGCTTTCCATGTCTGATTCCTCGGATGGTTCAGGAGTCTCTTCTGACGGCTCGGTGGTTTCTTCTTTGTCAGCCTCAGGGTCAGCTTCTTCTGTCTGCATTTCCTCGTCAGTGTGGGGAACTCGTCTTGTGGCAGCGGCTAGGCCAGTTATCAGGTACCACATGTCTGCAATGGTGAGGTTTGCGGCAGACCTTCTCATAGCTTCGTTGACTCTTCCCAGCTCTTCGGACCTCATCCCACGAAGAAATTTTTGGAGAAGAATTTTCTTCGTAAATCCATGGTGCGGGCAGCTTGAGACGATAGCATCGAATTTTATGTAGTATTCGTCCAAAGTTTCATCCCGGGATTGTTGAAGGTTCAGGATCTTCTCGCAGGTTTCTTGGCGTAAGGAAGGTGGGGAGAATTCTTTCAGGAACGGAACGCAGAGGTCTACGAAACGTTCTGCACTGCAAGCGGTGGATGTGTAGTACCATATCGTGGCGAAGTTGGTTAGAGAGAATTTAAAGCATTTCAGCTTAAATTCTTCTAACACTTCGTTTTCAGGTTTTATGTTGTGGCAGACTTGGTGGAAGTTTCGGCAGTGCTGTACAGGGTCTTCTCCCTCCGTTCCTCCGAACAGGGGCAGAAATCGCGTTGTCCATGCATGCGTAACGGGTAATGACATATGAAAAAGAAAGAAAAAGAAAGGGGAGGGAAGAACAGTTATCCGATGACTAGTTCCCCGGCAACGGCGCCAATTTGACAGAACCGCTCGTCGTCAAAGCGATTGTGCAAATAAATTTATAATAGTCCGCTACTCGCAACTATACTACTGGGTAGTACTTGGTAAGTAGGGGTCGAACCCAAGGGAACTAGGGGAATAATTGTTCTTCGGGGGGGGATTACGCAGCGTGGGAACGTGTTTAAGGTCGGTTGGTTGGTTTTAAAGCTACCAGCTATTTTGATTGATTGTTTGGTTGGTTGGTTGATTTTAATACTGGAAAGTAAATTACTATTTAAATGATTAAGAGAAATGTTCGGTTTCAGGGGACTTGTATTATATCCTGTTTATCATTGACCATTAGTGAATCATCTAAGTATTCAAACGGTGAATCGAGGCTAGTTACAGCTCAAGACTTGCAACACCGGTTTAAAGCAACTCCTGTTCTATTTCAGTCTAGTGCCAATACCCTAAGGTATGCTAGCCTGGGTGCATCCACCTGATCTCACAGTTACGCTCGACCAGATGGGATTTAAGATGAGTCAAACTCCTCAGATAGCTTTGCTTGTTACAGCTTCCACTACCTGAGTATGATCACGAATTCCCACAGAAGAGCTTTTCTTGTTACAGCATCCACTCAACCTTGGAAACTCTGACTATATATGGCACATAGAACAAGTTTTGAATACAAAGACTAAACACTAAGTTAATAGTCTTAAAACATTTTATAATACAAGTGCGCCCCTTAGACCGAACTACTAGTTTAGCTACTATTCATCGCGCTAAACATTATACTAAGGAATTAAAGACAACAGTTAAATAAATAAATACTAAGAGATACTTACAACCGTTGAAGCGCCAAGGGAGCTTTCCTTTATTTCCAAAGCAAAATTACAACATTACAAATATTACAACTTCTAGAGAGAGAAGTGAAATTGGATTTTGGTGTGTTGAAATGAGGAGGAGGAGGCCTCCTTTTATAGCCAAAAGGGGAGGAGATGGGTGGTGGAGATGGTGGACATGTGCATTTGATCCAAGGGAGGAGAATGGAGGAGGAGGAGGAGGTGACATGTGGTGGAATAGTAAAGTCGCCGGTTGTCGGTGGCCCAAGGGGGAGGAGCTCCTCCCTTGGCCACCTCCTTGAGTGGTGGCCGGTCATCCTTGCCCAATGTGAGATTTGTACAGTTTTGTGCAGTCTTTTCACAAAACTGTCAATGTGTTTCTTCTCCGGGCTGTCTTGACTCCACTCCTGATTCCTCTGATTAATTTGTTATGGTCAATTCAACGTCAGGATCCTTGATATTTCTTCAGTCGGCATATGAACTTGACCTTGGATTGACTCTTGTTATCTTTTCAGCTTAAAATCCTCTCCTTAGCGTGTTTTCACTTCAGTCTCTAAAATGCCCTGTGGAAATATATCGGGACTAACACGTAGAAGTTAGATAGACAAACAGTCTAATTTGGGGGGTTTAACTGTGTTTCTGACTCGTATAACTTTGGTCCATCAGTGAGTCATAAGGGTGACAAAGCGGTTGATGGGAAGCTGAAGGGTTTGAAACCTGCTGTAGATTCTGTGGCCGATGCTGCAGAAGAAGGTGAAGCCAGTAGGGCTAAGATTGTGGTTCTGATAAGCAGAAGCTGTTGAATGCAAAGGTAGATGCCACTGGCTTCATGCTGAAGAAGACAGGAATCTGCATGAAAGTCGGCCTTGGAAGGAATGGAACTCCCAGGAAATACGCTGCACGAATTAGTGCTGTAAGGGGGAGAAAACTTGCTATGTTAGACTCTGAGATTGAGCAGGTTGTTGGGCCTTCTAGCAAGAGAAGTCTGGTATTAGATGAAGAGTCGGATGAATGTTTAGCAGAAAAGACTACTGAGGTAGTCGATGAAGAGAAGGTGATAGAGAGTGAAGCTGTTCGTATGAAGGCCGATGATGTGAAGCAACAAGAGCCTGAAAATGTTGTCTCTGATGAGTCAGGCCGACCTGAAAATCAGACGGAGACAGAACAAGTAGAAGAGCAAGTTGTTATTGAACCTGTCATTTAGATGAAGGAAAAGCAGTCAGATGTCCAAGAAGTAATCATGACTGAAGCAGAACATGGTGCTGGTAATCATGCACAGAAAGCTGGTCAAAATCCCAGATCATTAGCTGAATTAAAAGAGAAGCAGAAGGAAGGGACTAACTCAAGAAGGAGGTGAGCCTGTTAAGTCTGCAGAGAAGTCAGAGACAGACAAGGCTGCTGAGAAAGTGTCTGTTGAACCAGATGTTTCGAGGGAGTTAGAACAGCCAGCTATCCCAGATGTAGAGATGCATAAAGCTGATCTAGAGAGACCAGATAATGGAGATTGTAAGGACAATCGGGACTCGGTTTCATTGGTTGAGCTCAAGAAGTCTGAAAAAGGGAATCCAAAGAAGGAAGTGACAATCCAAGCATGCTCGACTGGAGTAACTACCAAGAAGGATGGTTAGAGAACAGATGCAGGGGGAGCAAGTGCATCCAAGAAAAAGAAGAGGAGTATTCCAGGTTCTGTTCCACCTAGTGTACCAACTAGAGTGACTAAGCATATAGTATGGTGTGCCAGTACAGAAGCAGCAGCCAAGTGGAAGGCAGTGCAGAAAAGAAAGATCATCCCTGAAAGGCTGCTTAATGAGAAGACAGTTCCATCCCAATTGCAGATCTGACTCTATTCTTCTCGATGTTGTTCTTCATCACCATAGTCAATTGGAAGCCTACATCTCATAGAACCACGATCAACAAGGAGATGGGACAGCTGCTCTACCAGATTGGAAACAGGATGCTCATTGACATGGGAAGAACTATGATCGACCAGATGCAGAACACGCCATATCTACAAAGTCTCTTCACCAGATAATCTTCCCATCTCTTATCTATGAGCTGATCATCAACCAGCATCCAGATTTGAAGACTTACCAGGACAGACTATCAAGTGCTCCGTTGAAGTTGGTAGTTGATCACAAGCTGCTCAAAGGTCGACATAAGAATGATCTGAAGGACCGCGGGCTGAAGAGGAAGGATGCACCTGAGTCTTCCATAAGGAGAGCTGCTCGTGTGAAGTTGTCCCGAGCTGAACGCGGATAACTACTGAAGGAGGTGGAGATCATATTGGAGGTCGAACAGGAGCAGATGTCAAGAATCAACCAATTGGTGCTCACTCTGTGATATCCCAATGATGATGAAGCAGATGAAGCTTGACGAGCTCATGGGGTCACTAAGGACATTTGAGATGAATTTTTCTGATGATCTTCGAAGAAGGATAGAAAAATGTGTTGCTCTGAAGACTGATGTATCTGAAGAGTGGAACAGCGTCAAGGATGAGTCTGAACCAGTTCAAGACATCAGTGAAGATGTTAAACTCTGGATCAAAAGACCTAGATACGATTCTGAAGTCCCGGAGGATGAGTGGAGGAGATAGAGGCATTGGCTACACTGATGGGAGCAGTTCAGGAAAGACTAAGTTTGTCAAAGCTGAACAGTCGGTGAACATAGAGATGAACAGGTACCCTCCTGCCAACATGAAGAGTTCTAACGGAGAATGGAGACGAGTGATGGACCACAATTGTATGAATCATAAACACAGTTAAACCCACCAAATTAGACTGTTTGTCTATCTAACTTCGATGTTTTAGTCCCGATACATTTCTACAGGGTATTTCAGAGCTTAGAGAGAATACACGCTAAGGAAGAGCTTTTAGCACAGAAAAGATATCAGGAGACAATCCAAGGTCAAGATCAGACGCTGAATGAAGAAATCTAAAGATCCTGACTTGGAATCATTCAAAACAAATCAAACCGAAGAGAAACCGAAGACAATCCGGAGCTGGAATACACCGATAGTTTTGTGCAAACTGCACAAAACTCACAACCACTCTCCTCATGCCACATGGACCGGCGGCTTTCTCCTCACATCCACCCCTCCTCCTCTCCCCTTCCTCCACATGTCAACCTCTCCTCCTCCCTCCCAAAAGCCGCCGGCGGCTTTGTGTTGCTCCTCTCCCCTTGTGACACTTGTCTTCCTCTCCTCTTCCCCCCATCTCCACCCTTGGATGCCAAACCACATGCCCTCATCTTGGCCCTCCATTCCCCTCCCCTTAGCCTATAAATACCAAGCTCTCCTCCTCATTTCAAATCATCCCAAAATTGTGTAAAACACTTCTCTCTCTAAGTTTGTTACTATGTAAAGTTTGGTTTGATATCAATAAAAGTTCAGTTTGTTCTCAAATACTTTAGTTCGATCTTGAGTACTCCTGTTGGTTCTTGAGTACTCAAGTTTTCAGTTAGAGTTCAAGAGTTACTCCTGTTTGTTCTTGAGTAATCTCTTTCTCTTCTCTCTTTACTCCTGTTTGTTCTTGAGTATTCTTTTCCAAATCCCCAAGTATTTAGTTATGATGTCCAACTCTATGGATATTCGTAACTAAACTCTTCATTCGGTTGAAGGGGAGTTCTTGTTTTATAAAATGTTTTACTTCGTTTAGTTTCTTTTCTCTGTATTCAAAACTTGTTCAATGTGCCATTTATAAGGTCAGACTTTCCAAGGTTGAGTGGAAGCTACGAAAGGGCAAAACTCTTCTGTGGGAAGTCATGAACATACTCGGGTAAGTGGATGCTACGAAAGGGCAAAGCTTATCTGAGGAGTTCGATCTATCTTTAAAACCATTTGGAAACTGGACCAAAGGGACCAAATGGATGCACAAAAGGCTAAGATACTTCGAAAGGAGGAATTAGTCTGAAGTAGAACAAGGGTTTACAAACAGTGTGGCAAATTGAGTGCTACGGAAGGGCCTCGATACACGTTTGAATACTTAGAAGGGTTACTAAAAGAATGAACAGGATATAATACAAGGCCCCCCAAGACCGAATACTTCTCTCGCAATTACAAAACCCCTTTGTCTTTACTTTTATTGTTCAATCAACTGCAACCATCAACCGCTCACAATCCGGAGGACTTGCAATTCACGCATCACCCACTGTAAGTCTTCGCTTTTAATTTCAGTATTTACTTTTCGGTAATTTACTTTTCAGCACTCGAAACCAAAACCAACTAAAAAGTCACGTAGTTGTTAGCACTAAAACCTCAACCAACCTAAAACACGCTCCTTCGCTGAACAAATCCCTTAAAGAATAACCTATCCCCCTAATTCCTCTGGGTTCGACCCCTACTTACCAAGTACTACCCAGTAGTATAGTTGCGAGTAGCGGACTATTATAAATTTATTTGCACAAATCGCTCTGACGACAAGCGGTTCTGTCAAATTGGCGCCGTTGCCGGGGAATTAGCCATCGGATAAGTTGTTCTTCACCTCACATGACCTAATGACGCAACCACCTTCGTATGCATTGACGACACGATATCTCCCCCTGTTCGGAGGTACAGATGAAGAAGACCCAGTTCTACACTGCCGAAACTTTCACCATGTTTGTCAGCATATAAAACCTAATAATGAAACGTTAGAGGAGTTTGAACTTAACTGCTTCAAATTCTCTCTAACGGACTTCGCGACAATCTGGTATTACACATCAACTGCTATGAATGCTAAGTATTTCATACACATTAGCATTCCATTCCTGAAAGAATTCTCCCCTCCATCCTTACGACAACAAACCCGAGAAAGGATCATGAACCTGCAACAATCCCGGGATGAGACCTTGGGCGAGTACTACACGAACTATGACGCCATGATCTCGCGCTGCCCGCACCATGGATTCACGGAGGTTTTTCTTCTTCAAAAATTCCTTTGCGGGATGAGGGCTGAGGAGTTCTCAAGGCTCAATAACGCTGTAGGAGGAACAACCGCACACTTATCCCTGACTCAGGTATGGGATGTGATAGACAGCTTGGCCGGAACTGCAATACGAAGGCCAGTACCTCAACCAAATGAAGGAACACAAAATATCGAGGCCAGTCCAGAAAGAAACAGTTCAGAGGATGTGATGAACGAATCAGATATAGAAAGCTCAGAAGAAGAGCCTAAAGAGGAAGTCACATCCGAACCATCAGAAGAAACTTCCGAGCCATCAGAAGAATCAGACATAGAGAGTATCGGAAGTAACACAAGAATGGTGGCAAAATTCAACCTGAGCCACCCATGGGACCCCAACCAATGATCAAGAACGAGGTACTGTCGAGCCAACGACGTTAAACAAGTGCACTGGTCGGGAGGTAACCCGACACTATCTTACTTTTCTGCACTTTTAATTTTTGTCATTTAAATTTCCAATAAGCGCTCTCACCCACTTTTTGTATAGAAGGAATATCTTTCATGTAGGAATTAAGTTTGGAGCAAGACCGGATCAGCCAGGCAGCTTCCGTGAATTTACCGGGCCTGCGCTGAGAGTTCGAGGCCCCAGCCAGACTCCCTCGATTATCTAGCCTCATGCCATGTCGTTTGCACGACACAGTAAAAGGGAGTTCTGTTCTTCTTTTTCCTTAATGTCATTTCCTTCTCTTGTATATATTTGCATGACTTTTGAACTAAGGCACGCCTTCGTTCAAAAGTGTGGGGTGAGAACCATTTGCATGTTTTTCTTTTCTTTTTTAATAATATCTTTTTGAAAATATGAACTTGAGAATGTGAAAAAGATAGATCATAATTCATGCATCAACCTTGTGAAAATTCAACTGTTTAAAAACTTAGAATGTAACTTCTCATTTGTCCTTTGTGCCGAGATAACCTAGGGATGTGGAGTTGATAGAAATTGCCCTAGAGAGGCTTGGCAAGCACTTGAAGGATCAGATCAAACTATATGGTTTTCGAAGTCAGTGGAGGCTGCACTTCAGGTTTCGGTGAATAATTGAAGTCAACTCTGCCTTGAAGCATCTATGTAAAAGGCAAGGACGGGAATCAAACCGTCTCTCTCTAGTCAAAGTAGCAGAGAAAATAGATGAGCGACCCTCATCTTGATCCGCGCGAAACAACAAAGATGAGAGGAGCGGGGAGGTATTTCCATATGCTTGCGGGCGATGATTGGACCTCCCAAGAAGGCAAAAAACAAGATGGACTAGCAAGTCACAAAGAAGCAAAAAACTCAAAGAAGAAAATCAAAAGAGGCCTAAGGCCCATAAATGTGAAGGTTTTAACCGAGCAAAAGTGAAGCACTCAACAACGTCAAATCAAAAGCTAAAGGCAAATCACTACAAAAAGCAGTCCATCGCCAAAGAAGAAGAAAGAAAAAAAAGAAAAAAATCAAGAAAAGGCTCAACTCACTGAAACCCGAATCGAATCACGTGCTAGAGAAAGCTACAAGAAAACCATATAGTGCGAGACGGTCCCGAAGGTGTAGTCCAGGAGCCTGAAAAGGGCTATCTCCCGAAACATCCGAAATAATTTGCATCTCAGCACGAAGGTACACGTATCAAGTTTCTTCTACTTATTTACGCAGTTTAATTTAGTAACAAGTAGTAATGCATGAATTAGGAAAAATCGAGTACCACAATCTTATTTTCATATTTTAACCAACTTACTTAGTAACGCCCTTATAAAGCATTGTTCGGGACGAACAACTAAAAGTGTGGGGTTATCTGATGGACCACAATTGTATGAATCATAAACACAGTTAAACCCACCAAATTAGACTGTTTGTCTATCTAACTTCGATGTTTTAGTCCCGATACATTTCTACAGGGTATTTCAGAGCTTAGAGAGAATACACGCTAAGGAAGAGCTTTTAGCACAGAAAAGATATCAGGAGACAATCCAAGGTCAAGATCAGACGCTGAATGAAGAAATCTAAAGATCCTGACTTGGAATCATTCAAAACAAATCAAACCGAAGACAATCCGGAGCTGGAATACACCGATAGTTTTGTGCAAACTGCACAAAACTCACAACCACTCTCCTCATGCCACATGGGCCGGCGGCTACCTCCTCACATCTCCCCTCCTCCTCTCCCCTTCCTCCACATGTCACCCTCTCCTCCATCCATGCCCAAAGCCGCCGGCGGCTTTGCCTTCTCCTCTCCCCTTGTGACACTTGTCTTCCTCTCCTCTTCCCCCCATCTCCACCCTTGGATGCCAAACCACATGCCCTCATCTTGGCCCTCCATTCCCCTCCCCTTAGCCTATAAATACCAAGCTCTCCTCCTCATTTCAAATCATCCCAAAATTGTGTAAAACACTTCTCTCTCTAAGTTTGTTACTATGTAAAGTTTGGTTTGATATAAATAAAAGTTCAGTTTGTTCTCAAATACTTTAGTTCGATCTTGAGTACTCCTGTTGGTTCTTGAGTACTCAAGTTTTCAGTTACAGTTCAAGAGTTACTCCTGTTTGTTCTTGAGTAATCTCTTTCTCTTCTCTCTTTACTCCTGTTTGTTCTTGAGTATTCTTTTCCAAATCCCCAAGTATTTAGTTATGATGTCCAACTCTATGGATATTCGTAACTAAACTCTTCATTCGGTTGAAGGGGAGTTCTTGTTTTATAAAATGTTTTACTTCGTTTAGTTTCTTTTCTCTGTATTCAAAACTTGTTCTATGTGCCATTTATAAGGTCAGACTTTCCAAGGTTGAGTGGAAGCTACGAAAGGGCAAAACTCTTCTGTGGGAAGTCGTGAACATACTCGGGTAAGTGGATGCTACGAAAGGGCAAAGCTTATCTGAGGAGTTCGATCTATCTTTAAAACCATTTGGAAACTGGACCAAAGGGACCAAATGGATGCACACAAGGCTAAGATACTTCGAAAGGAGGAATTAGTCTGAAGTAGAACAAGGGTTTACAAACAGTGTGGCAAATTGAGCGCTACGAAAGGGCCTCGATACACGTTTGAATACTTAGAAGGGTTACTAAAAGAATGAACAGGATATAATACAAGGCCCCCCAAGACCGAATACTTCTCTCGCAATTACAAAACCCCTTTGTCTTTACTTTTATTGTTCAATCAACTGCAACCATCAGCTGCTCACAATCCGGAGGACTTGCAATTCACGCATCACCCACTGTAAGTCTTCGCTTTTAATTTCAGTATTTACTTTTCTGTAATTTACTTTTCAGCACTCGAAACCAAAACCAACTAAAAAGTCACGTAGTTGTTAGCACTAAAACCTCAACCAACCTAAAACACGCTCCTTCGCTGAACAAATCCCTTAAAGAATAACCTATCCCCCTAATTCCTCTGGGTTCGACCCCTACTTACCAAGTACTACCCAGTAGTATAGTTGCGAGTAGCGGACTATTATAAATTTATTTGCACAAATCGCTCTGACGACAAGCGGTTCTGTCAACGAGACTCAAGAACCTGTTGGTACTGTCACAAGAAAGGGCACATCAAGCCAAGCTGTCATGAGTTCATGGCTGTACGCAGAAAGTTGCAGCAGAACAATACTCCAAGGATGACACGAGAATGGAGATTTAGAAAGTGGGCCGAGAATCTCTGATGGAGGAAACCAGATCATCAAAAACCTATCAGTTGCTGACCTGTGGTCGAACAACTGCTGAGACACCATGGTTTGACAGACTCACAGCATGTGTCACTGTCCCAGGCTATGTTCGAGGGGGAGCTGACAAGATTCCAGTTGCCGAAGAGACCAGGTTGCTCGATTGGACCCCTTGTCAATTTGTGGCAAAAAGGGGGAGTGGTTTGAGGTAACTTTCCTGGTTCCTCAAGTTGTGTCTAAAGCCTAGATTGAGTTTTGCCAAAAATGCCAAGGGGGAGATTGATGTTCCCATGAATGGCATGCTGTTGGCAAAACGGCTTTAGACAGTTCAAGCAGGTGTTCAAGAAGAGTTCAATCACTGTCTTGAACTGCAGTACAGCGTACAGCAGACGCAGGAAGATTTCCATATCTAGAAGATCGACGAGATTATCTGATTGGGATCAATTGACGAGTCATCATTAAAGATCAGATATTCAAATGAATATCTTCAGCTTGGATTCGAGAATATTAGATGGCTTGGCATGGAAGTAATCTCCAAAGATTTGATATGGAGGAGATTGAATATCTATCAAATATTTAGGAGTATCTCCGAAATATTTGACCAGATATTCAGATTGGATCTGGACGATCAAAGATCAAGATGGAAGTCGGCCAACGAAGATTTGGATATTCAGATATTCACATGAATATCTTCTCAACAGATTGGAGCGCGGTATGGCTGACTTGTCGTGGAAGAAATCATATATTCTTCCCAAAGATTGGTTTGAAGATACACATTAAATATTTAGGAATATTTCCTAAATATTTGATGAAGATATCTGGAACAGATTTGGATCTCGCCCATGCATATAAATACAAGGCTAGGGCAACCAGATCTGTGTCCCTTCCTGAGAGAAAAGATAAACACGAGAGTTCGTGAGATTGGAGGAGGAGCGACCACCGGCTGATTATTCCTCACCGGAATATCAACGGAGAAGAAGCAGTCTGTTCAGTGTGCTGTTCAGAATGCTCTTGGAGAACTATCAAGCGCACACACACACGGTGATAAAGACACGTCTTTGAGAGAAGGCGGCTGGACTTCCGAGAAGTCCAAGACTAGGCCGAGAGGGAAGTCTCGTCCTACCCATAGGGTATCGAGGGGAGTTGCGACGAACCGAGATTGCAAATCCGAGAGACGGAGTGTTAGTGGTGAGTCCATTACAAACGAGGAGTTGTGTAAGAGTAAGACCTCTTGTATCCCTAAACTCGTAATAAGATTTGTGTCCCTTTTTCGGGTGTGGGAAACCGCCCAGAGTAGGCGGAGCCGAACTGGGTTATCATATCGTGTGTGCTCCTTTTTTGTGCTGTTTATGTTTTGTCTGCTAAGGTGTTCCAGCCTCTGTTTGAACATAACCTGGAACTGTCCAACAAGTGTTCGAGACGCAGTTCGAACACCATCTGGAACTCGTCTTGACTAAGACAAATAGATTTCAGCTTTAACGAGCAAAGCTTATCTGAGGAGTTCAACCTCTTTTAAAAAACCATTTGGTTGATCGTAACTGAAGATCAAATGGATGCACATAAGCTAAGATACTTCGAAGGGAGGAATTAGCCCAAATACAACAAGTGTTTTAAACGATGTGGCAAGTCATGAGCTTGAAATAGCCTTGATTCATCTTTGAACACTTAGTATGATCATTAGAGGTCAATGATAAATAGATTATGATACAAGGCCCCTAAAACCGAATCTTTCCTTTAATTGTAATATCACCTGTTACTTTACTTTTAGTCTCATATCAACTGCTTACTTTCCGTAAGTCTTGTCCATCAAGCAATTACTTTCTGCACTTTACTTTTACTACAGACTTTATCAACATCAGCCCGGCATAACCTTTGGTACGCAACACGCTTGAAACACAGCGTGCGACCAGTATCAAACGTGTGTCTGCGGTTGATCTTGAAATCGACTGTTCCAGCACTTTACTTTTCAGTACTAAAACCACAACCAACCTCCAAACTGTCTTATTTAATTTTCCCTTTCTGAAAAAACAACTATCAACTAATTCCCTTGGGTTCGACCCGTACTTATCACTTACTACCCAAAATAGTAAAGTCGCGAGTATCGGATTTATAAATTTATTTTTGCACAGAGACATCGCACTTTAACGACGGTGCGGTGGCTCCGTCAAAATTGGCGCCGTTGCCGGGGAGTTAGCTTTCGATTAGTTGTTCTTTTCTTTCCCTTTTTATTTCTTCATTACACTGTCCACTAAGTATGCATGGATGACTCAGCATCTTCCTCAGTTCAGAGGTACAGTTGGAGAGGACCCTGTAATACACTGCCAACATTTTCACCATATATGCCGCCACATGAAACCTGAAAATGAGGATCTAGAAGACTTTAAAATGAAATGCTTTAAATTCTCTCTAACCGACTTTGCGACAGTATGGTATTACTCATCAAATGCTAGTTGTGCAGGTTATTATGAGAACCTTCGTGCTCGATTCCTGAAAGAATTC
Source organism: Rhodiola kirilowii (assembly GCA_033675215.1). Lineage (NCBI taxonomy): Eukaryota > Viridiplantae > Streptophyta > Magnoliopsida > Saxifragales > Crassulaceae > Rhodiola > Rhodiola kirilowii. Next base: position 33,395,673 of record CM066201.1, read on the forward strand.
TCCCCCCGTCTCTGCGACAAGACACCAGAGAGAGGATCATCCGCCTTCAACAATCCCGGGATGAGACTTTGGACGAATACTACACGTACTTTGACACAATAGTCTCACGCTGCCCGCACCATGGATTCACGAATGTGGTTCTTCTTCAAAAATTCCTTTGTGGAATGAGGCCAGTTGACCAGTCAAGGTTTAACGACGCAGTAGGAGGATCGACCTTGCACTTAACCATGACTCAAATGTGGGATATTATAGATGACTTGGCCGAAGCCACAAAACGAAGGCCAATGCTCCAAGCTGATGGAAGAGCGCAGATGGTAGAAGCTGATATAGACAGGAGTGGACAAGGCAATGCAGAGGCCATGATGGTTGAATCAGATGTAGAAAGCACCGGGAGCAACGAAAAAGAACTTATACGGGAGATCACCCCCGAACCATCAGAAGACCCAGAGCCGGAAGCCGATTTAGAAGAGGAAATCCAGAACGTCACTAGCGAGCAACCCGCGACATACCCAACCCTCACCACCGAAGCAGTCGAAGAAATCAATCAAGACCAGTTCCTCACGGACAGTTTGGCCAATATGGATCCGGCGCTTATAATGGAAGCCTCGCAACTCTTCCCTCTGATCAATATGCAAATCGCATAAAACTATGTGATCAATGGAGAGCCTGAAAGAAGGATGGAAGAAGGGTCTAATCAGAACGACTCCCTTATGGAGCAGTTTCTCCCCACAACTAGACAAGGTAGCCCTAAACACAATAGAGTCCGACTCAAAAGACCAGCAGCTATTGTCAAAGGTCCCTTACCTTCTCAGAGACAATGGAAAGAAAAACCAACGAAATAAAGGAGTCCTGACCCGAGCACATCATCTCACAAGAAATCGGGGAGAGTCAAGGCAAGAATGAAAGTAGGCACTCCGCAACACTACAACCTGAGCCACCCATGGGATCCCACTTTATGATCCAAGAATGAGGTACCGTCAAGCTAACGACGTTAAACAAATGCACTGGTCGGGAGGTAACCCGACATCTATCTTACTTTCAGTCATTTAATTTCTGTCATTTAGTTTTTTGCCTTAAATCATTCTCACCTTTCTTGTATATATTTGCTTGTATGACTTTTGAACTAAGTCGTGCTGTGAGGCACGCCTTCGTTCAAAAGTGTGGGGTGAGAACCACCTTTGTACATAGTTAATTAACATGTTTTTTCTTTTCCTTTTCCCTTAATATTATCTTTTTGAAAATATGAACTTGAGAATGTGAAAAAGATAGATCTAAATTCATGCATTTACCTTGTGAAAATTCAACTATTTAAAAACTTAGGATGTAACTTCTCATTTGTCCCTTTGTGCTGAGATATACAGGGGATGTGGAGTTGATATAAATTGCCCTAGAGAGGCTTGGCAAGCAATCGAAGGACTGAATTTCACTATATGGTTTACGAAGTCAATGGAGGCTGCACTTCGGGTTTCAAAGAAGATTAGAGTCATCTCCACCGTGCAGCGTTTATGCAAGAGGCGGGACGGGAATCAAACCGTCCTATCTCTAGTCAGAGTAGCCGGGAAAATAGATGAGCGACCCTCATCTTGACCCGCGCGAAACGGCAAGGATGAGAAAGAGCGGGGAGATATTTCCATATGCTCTCGGGCAACGATTGGACCTCCCAAAGAAAGGTTGAGAAAATGGACTAGCAAGTCACAAAGAAGCAAAAGCTCAAAGAAGCTAATCAAAGGCCAAAAGCCAAAATTGTGAAGGTTTTAACCGAACAAAAGTGAAAAAACTCCAATTCAACATCAAAGGCCAAAAGCCGATTCACTTCAGATGCTGTCCCTCACCAAAAAGAAATCAAAATGCTCAACTCAGTGAATGCAGTCCAGGAGCCTAAAAAGGGCTATCTCCCGAAACATCCAAATTAATTTGCATCTCAGCTCGAAGGTACAAGTATCAGGTTACTTCTAAGTATTTACACGGTTTAGTTTGGTAATAAGTAAGTAATGCATGAATAGGATAAATCTAGTTCCATATCCCCACTTTCATGTTTTAAAGTTTACTTGGATTTTGTGTTACGCCCTTAAATAGCATTGTTCGGGACGAACAGCTAAAAGTGTGGGGTGATCTGATGGACCATATTTATATGATTCCTTAAGACAGTTAAACCCACCAAATTAGACTCTTTGTCTATTTAACTTTTGCTAGTTAGTTCCGATATTTATCTACAGGGTATTTTGAAGTCTAGAGATGATACGAGCTAAAAAGGAGTTTTAAAGCTGAACATGAATTACAAGTCACTCCAGGACACGACCAGATTCCGACTGTACAACTTTCATGAACTTGACATGGAATCACTCAAAACAAGTCCAACCGAAGAGCAACCAGAGTCAGACCGGAGCTGAAAGGGAACCGATGGCTTTTGGGAAAAGATCTCAACTCACACTCACCCACTCCCCTCCACCTAGCCTTGATTCATCTTTGAACACTTAGTATGATCATTAGAGGTCAATGATAAACAGATTATGATACAAGGCCCCTAAAACCGAATCTTTCCTTTAATTGTAATATCACCTGTTACTGTCATATCACCTGTTACTTTACTTTCAGTCTCATATCAACTGCTTACTTTCAGTCCATATCAACTGCTTACTTTCCGCAAGTCTTGTCCCTCAAGCAATTACTTTCTGCACTTCACTTTTACTACAAACTTTATCAACATCAGCCCGGCATAACCTTTGGTACGCAACACGCTTGAAACACAGCGTGCGGCCAGTATCAAACGTGTGTCTGCGGTTGATCTTGAAATCGACTGTTCCAGCACTTTACTTTTCAGTACTAAAACCATAACCAACCTCCAAAATGTCTTATTTAATTTTCCCTTTTTGAAAAAACAACTATCAACTAATTCCCTTGGGTTCGACCCGTACTTACCACTTACTACCCAAAATAGTAAAGTTGCGAGTATCGGATTTATAAATTTATTTTTGCACAGAGACATCGCACTTTAACGACAGTGCGGTGGCTCCGTCATCAAGCCATGGACCCTCGTACTCAGCCTAGTCAGACTAAGTCGATAGGCACCTGCAGGGCCCAGGCGAAAGGATCCGGGCAAGGAACCACCTCGACGGGGGCCATTATCCCGAAGACTCAGGCACAAGGACCTGGGCAAGGACCTGGGCGCGGACCTGGCCAGCGACCCATCGAAGTGGTGCGAGTCAGTCGAGTGGACACCATGAAGGGCCTCGACTACTCGTCCAAGCACCCGCACACCAAGGCACCATGGCCAGACAAAGACGCCCGAGGCCTTAGTAAAGATATGTCGCTCCAAGGCCTAACCGAGGCGCCTGTTCGTGAAACGGTGCCAATTAATGAGGTTCATGGACCTTGGGACATCCGCATCTATCATGGAGGGACACGAGTACTTAGAGACAATGGACCTGGGACGCTGCAATTAATGCTCTGGAAGGACCTGGACGCGTCCGAGAATGGTGCAACGGTCACAAGGGCCGAAGAGGCGCGACTCCAGGCACACGCCCACTCGGCCGGGGCCCTATAAATACCGAGGCCTTCCGCATTTTTCATTCATGCAAAGTTCATGCAAGCTTTATTTCTCGAACCTTTTGGCATCCTTTCTTTATTTACGTATCCCCAAAGCAATTGTATAGATTAGGGACTCGATTTAACGTCATTGTGACGAGACCTTGCCTAAGGGCCTTGTATTCCTTCGACGAATCCTCACTTTTGAGGGTCTTTCCGAGTAATCTAGCCATATTTGCCCACATCTGGTCGTTCCATTGTGTTGGGTAGAGTATTTGGGCAATTTTAATATTTTGGGTCTCTAACAACTCCCCCTCGGTGCAAAGTCACCAGGGCTCAAGTCCCTACTAACCCACTAACCACCCCATCAATAACAACAAAAACAAAAAAAGACAGATCCATTATCATTATCAAAAAAAAGACAGATCCAAAAAAACGTAACGGTAGATAAATGTTACAATATACCAAAGAGGTGTTTTGGTTTTGTTTCAACCCCACCCCAATTTTTTCCCAGCAAGAATCATGGAAATCTGGAGACCTCTGCTAAATGCCTTGTTAAAGAGCAGACGGGTTTGGAACTCCGATACAAAGGGAAACCATGATAAAATTGCTATTGGTGTGAAGATCAATAGTCCCATGATGTATTCATATGCTCTACCCAGCTCCTTGATTGAATCCCAGAATCCCATTCCCTTCAACATCGGCCTGCAGGCTTGACCAATCTGAAAAAGAAATTAAAAACACAACCAACTTGTGCGACATAGGCTGCTTCAGAAACTATGTATTTCTTATCATTTAGGAACTATGTGAATTAGATAAGACATAATTGGTCAAAAAAATCGACAACAAAAGTGGCACTGAACACTCAGAAGGTGAAAACGAATGATAAGTACTCCCTCTGTCCCTCAATGTTTGTCCACTTTCCTTTTTGGGTGTCCTCTAATGTTTGTCCACTTTTATTTTATATTCATAACTCAATAATCAAATCAATCATCTCTTTCCTACCAAAAAATTATTTTTATTAAAAAAATTGTACTTTCCTCCACTTTTCCTCTCTCATTATTATTTATTTACTGTACGGGACCCACCTCCAAATACAATCTCCTCCACTTATTCTCTCTCATTGTTCTTTATTTACTTTTCTTAATTCTCGTGCCCACTGTCCTTTTGGACAAACAAAGTTGGACGGAGGGAGTACTTACTAGCAGGATCGCCCACCCAGTGGGCATGAAGGCCAGAATGGAAGCAAACACGTCTGACAGGGTGAGGTTACACACCAGGAACAGAACACACATGATTGATACAAAACCAAGAATAAAAGTCCTTTCAGGATCCTGAACATGAGCTGAAATTCGGTTCCACATTTCCGCCTACCCACTGACACCATCTGATAGAAACAAGAAATACAAGCGAACAAAGCAAGTTAATTAGATGTTTACATAAACAGAGTGCATTTTCTGCATATTAGATGGCCAATCAGCATCAAGTATCTATTTATACCAACATTTCAGTAACAATGTACGATCTGAAGTACTTGCAAACATTCAACTATACCTTCAAAACAGCGAGGGCAGACCCCATAACACCCCAGGATAATGCATACACCTACATGACATTTTAGATGTGAAGTGGAATGCAAATATAAGGATCCTAAAACAAATCATGGAGCAAAACTTTTACCCAGATCTCTTTTTTGTGGTGTGTGATATCTAAGTGGTATACAATGCCATACTGATAGATTAAGAAGCGCAAAGAAAGAACAATTTCAAGCAATCTTCCTCTGATGTTTGTGCACTTTAGATGCTCTTGTTCTCCATCCTAGGGGTGGCAAAATGGATGAACGGATGGGTTAATGGATGGATGAAATGGTTAGCGGATTAAACGGATCAAATTCATTAAAACCATTAGTGTTAATGGATTAAATGGACGGATCACTAATGGTTGACGGATTAATGGATAAATCCATTTGATCCATTTAACCCATTTAGTTCATTTTCTCATTTAACTCTTTTATTTCTTATTTGATATTAAGAAATTTAAATTGAGTTATTTCTAAACATACAAGATCACATTGTAATGAATAGTAGCATCAAAAGTAATTAAAACTGTGAATTAAATAATTCTTCGATACAAATCACGCATAAAAAGTAATTATAAGACATTTAAAATGAACCACGTGATTCCCAAATAAATTTGATTGTAGTTATGGTGAGGTCCAGGATATCATCCACATTCGTTTCCTCGTTCAGCAGTCAAATCCAAAACATGTTCAACGAGTGAGTCCACAATTGACGAGTCTTGAACTGAAAAGAAATTAAAATTAAATTAGATTATTTTTTTAGCTGGGAAAGGACCCAAGAGGATCTGAAACAAGAGCAAGACGCCATAGAGGATGTTGCGAAGAAACAGTGTTGGAAAAAAGTGATAGAAAAAGATGATCTTCCGATTTGGCAGAAGCCCTTCAATCACCGCATATATGCAAGTCTGAAAATCCCAACGCAGCTTGGTATTTGTTAGAGAATATATTATTCTCATCAGATATTCATTGCATATATCCTGTATATTCTCTCATTATTGTGCTTTCCATACACATCTATCCTTTACTGTATATATTGACGTTCTCGTCACATATCAATACACAATTCATATTCATAACATGGTATCAGACGCTTCGTTTTGAATTTTTTTTCCATTCTTTTGAAGTTATGTCCGCCGCAGCTCTTACAGCCGCCGCTGCCACAATCTGAAAGAAACCGCCGCTCAGATCTGCTACCCGCCGCCGCCGCTGCTGACATCTATCTTCAGATCTGCTTGTTGCCGTCTCAGATCCATCAACCGTTGCTGCCGTTTGATTTGATTCGCTGTTGCTGTCCAGATCTACGCGCTACCACTGCTGTCTGCTGTCCAGATCCATCCACTGTTGCTGCTGCCGTTTTACTTGGATCCACCGTTGCTGCCGTTTTACCCCTACTGTTCAAGATCTGTATACTGTTAACCGACCTCACTTGAGGCCGTGATTTGGTGATATCGTTCTTTGTTGTTGATCTGGTGCGTCGTGCTTCGCTTGCTGCTTCGTTAGGGTTGTTTTCTTTTCTTTGAAAAAAAAACAACAAAAACAACAAAAAAAGTCAACCCAGTCAGTATCCAGTCAGCAACCCTGTCAGCATCCAGTCAGCATCCAGTCAACCATTTGACCAGTCAACGGTTCCACAAAAAAAAACTAACCTATTATGTCTTCTCTTATTTCTACAGGTACTGTTTCTATTCCTCGCTGCCCGGTGCTCTTTAATGGCACAAATTTTGCAGAATGGATACATCACATGCGCCTCCACATGCGTGGCCAACGACTTTCGGATTTTCTTACCAGAGAGCTCCCGTGCCCACCGCGTCCCACCGCCTACTATGCCTGTTCTACCTTTAGATGCCTCTGACGAGGATAAGGAGAAAGCTTCAGCAGAATTTGACGATGCTATGGAATCTTACCATACTCAGTACACTGCCTTCCGTGCATGGATGGATGAAGATGCCCATGCCTCGTCCATTATTGTGGCGAGTATGGAGGTATCAGTGTCTTCAGATATTGTTTGTTTAGTATCAGCTCAGTTGATGTGGGCCCATCTTCAGGAACGTTATGCGCCCACGGGTGATTCTTTGTTCTTGAGTGTTGTTCATCGGGAGCAGTCGCTCCAATAGGGAGATGCCACCATAGATGAGTTCTTTGACCAGATGTCCGCGGTATGGCGCCAGCTTGATTCTTTGGAACCGACTCTTTGTCCTACCTGTCCGAATTGTCAGAATGTCAAGTCTCATCGCCAGTTTCGTCGCATTTATGATTTTCTGACACGTCTTCGAATTGAGTTTGAGCAGATCCGGGCTCAACTTTTAGCTCGCCATCCCCGTGTGACCATATTAGATGTCCTTTCAGCTGTCCGGACTGAAGAAATTCGACTTCGTAATGCGGGTTTGCTTCCTACTCCTTCTATTTTGGCTGTTCGTGCATCATCCTCCACATCGCCTGCTCCCGCCTTATCTGATGTCGCTACCTCAGAAATCCCTTCTGGGGGTGAGCGACCGCATTGCACTTATTGTAATAAGGCAGGACATTCAGCCCACTATTGTCACAAGAAGAAGAGAGATACTGCTGCACGTCGTGGTGGCCGCCCTCCGAAGAGTTCTGGAAGTGGTTCCACAACATCCTCAACTACTGTCGGATCTGGGACTTCTGATACTCAAGAGATTCTCACGTTGTTGCGTCGTATGTCCGTCTCTGCACCGTCAGGAGCTGCTGGTTCTGCTACTGTGTCTCCAGGCTTTGCGAGATCACCACCAAAACCATCAGGTATATCACCCTGGATCCTTGACTCTGGTGCTTCATTTCATATGACTTCTGATTCTACTTGTCTTCAGTCTGTCAGTCCTTTACATACTCCTTTATCAGTTCAGACCGCTGATGGCACTTCATTGTCTGTCATTGGAAGGGGCACACTCTCATCTTCTTCTTTTAGTGTCCCTTCAGTTTCTTTCGTTCCCCAATTGGCCATGCAGCTCATTTCTGCTGGTCAACTCACTGACCATGGTTGTCGTATAATTCTTGACTCTGATTCTTGTTGCGTTCAGGATTGTCGCACAGGGAATCTGGTTGGTACTGGCCCTCGGCGTCGTGATTCGCAACGTCTTTGGGAGCTTGACTGGCTTCATCTTCCTTCCGCTGCTTCTGCCAGTTCTTCTGCTTCTGCCTCCATTGCCTCTTCAGTCGCCTCTTTTGCTCAATGGCATCACCGGTTGGGTAACATCTGCGGCTCACGGTTGTCCTCCTTGGTCCGCCGTGGTCTTTTAGGGTCTGTCTCTGGTTATACATCTTTAGATTGTCAAGGTTGCAAACTTGGAAAACAAATTAATCTTCCTTATTCTACTAGTGAGTCAATTTCCCAGCGGCCATTTGATCTTGTTCACTCTGATGTTTGGGGTCCGGCTCCTTTTGTTTCAAAAGGGGGTCATCGCTATTATATTTTATTTATAGATGATTTTTCTCATCACACATGGATATATTTTATGTCCTCTCGTAGTGAGATTTTATCTATTTATAAAAATTTTGCCACCATGATCCGTACTCAGTTTGACTCTCCCATTCGCGTTCTTCGTGCTGACTCAGCTGGAGAATATCTTTCTCGTCACCTTTGCCAGTTTTTAGCTTCATAGGGGACACTCTCCCAATTTTCATGCCCAGGCGCTCACGCCCAAAATGGCGTTGCTGAGCGAAAGCATCGTCATCTCTTGGAGACATCTCGTGCTCTTTTACTTGCTTCTAGTGTTCCCGTTCATTTTTGGGCAGAAGCTGTCTCGACAGCCACTTACTTGATAAATATTGAGCCGTCTTCCACTCTTCAGGGGGACACACCAGTGGAACGTCTTTTTGGTCGACCTCCTGAATATTCTCATCTTCGTTTATTTGGTTGTTTATGTTATGTCTTACTGGCCCCTCGTGAGCGCACCAAATTGACTGCTCAGTCCATTGAGTGTGCTTTCCTTGGTTATAGTAATGAACATAAAAGATATCGGTGTTGGGATCCAGTTGCGAGACGAATTCGTATTTCGAGAGATGTGACCTTTGATGAGTCTCGTCCCTTCTATCCTCGTCCTTCCTCAGATTTCTCATCACCTTCCTTAGTCGAGCCCCTTTCCTTTTTGACCTTTCCCGATTCACCATCTTTCATTCCCTCTCCCAATTTATCTCCGCATGACAACATTCCTCGTTCGGGTGCTGAGCTTTCTGAGCTTCCTTCTTCATCCATTGTGCCTTCGTCACCTGTTGCACCGTCTTCTTCGGTCGTACCATCTCCATTTGACATATCACCGCCATCTGATATGTCATCTACACCCATTGTGCCATCACCTTCTGATGCGCCTTCCTCTCCCATCATACCATCTCCTCCGGTGCATATATCTCGGTATGCTCTTCGAGATCGCCAGTCCATTCGCCCTCCGGCACGTTATGATGTCGCTGCCGCTACCCTTGCTGAGCCGGCCTCCTATCGTGATGCTATCCTTCACCAGGAGTGGCAACACGCGATGGCAGAGGAACTGTCCGCCTTTGAGCGGACTGGGACTTGGGAGGTGGTTTCGCTTCCATCTCATGTTCGTCCTATCACGTGTAAGTGGATCTATACAGTGAAGACCCGCTCTGATGGTTCCCTTGAGCGCTATAAAGCTCGTCTAGTGGCTCGTGGTTTTCAACAAGAGTATGGGCGTGACTATGATGAGACATTTGCGCCTGTTGCCCACATGACCACCATTTGCACCCTTCTTGCTGTTGCCTCTGTCCGTGAGTGGTCCATCTCTCAGCTTGATGTCAAGAATGCTTTTCTTAACGGTGAGTTGAGAGAAGAGGTTTACATGCGACCACCACCAGGATATTCTATCCCCGACGACATGGTCCTTCGCCTTCGTCGCTCCCTCTATGGTCTTAAGCAAGCCCCTCGAGCTTGGTTTGAGCGTTTTTCCTCTGTTGTTACCGCTGCAGGCTTCACCGCTAGCGACCATGACCCAGCCTTATTTATCCATACTTCCACTCGTGGACGGACACTCCTCCTCCTTTACGTTGACGATATGCTTATCACCGGTGATGACCCTCAGCATATTACCTTTGTCAAGGAGCGCCTTCATACTCAGTTCCTTATGAAGGATCTCGGTCCTATTCGGTACTTTCTTGGTATTGAATTCTCCTCTACTCCCGAGGGATTCTTCCTATCTCAAGAGAAATATATTCGTGACCTTCTCGATCGAGCTTCTCTTAGTGACCAGCGCACTGTTGATACTCCCATGGAACTTAATGTTCACCTTCGTCCCACCGATGGTGAGCCTCTTGAGGATCCTACACGTTATCGACATCTTATTGGCAGTCTGGTATATTTAGGAGTCACTCGTCCAGATATTTCATACCCTGTCCATATCTTGAGTCAGTTCGTTTCAGCTCCTACTCATCTCCATTATAGTCATCTCCTTCATGTCCTTTGATATCTTCGTGGATCCATTTCTCGTCATCTTTTCTTCCCTCGCTCTAGTTCTCTCCAGCTCCGAGTATATTCTGATGCGACATGGGCTAGTGATCACTCTGAGGAGTGCCTATTGTGTATTTCTTGGTGGTTCTCTCATTGCCTGGAAGACAAAGAAGCAGACAGCAGTTTCCCGTTCGAGTGCTGAGGCGGAGTTACGAGCAATGGCATTATTGACGACAGAGGTTACTTGGCTTCGGTGGTTACTTGAGGATTTTGGGGTTACTGCTTCTGGACCGACTCCCCTCTTCTCGGACAGTACCGGTGCTATTAGTATTGCTCGCGATCCAGTGAAGCATGAGCTCACTAAGCACATTGGCGTCAATGCTTCGTACACGAGGTCACAGGTACATGAACAGATTATTGCTCTTCAGTATGTTCCTTCCGAGATCCAGCTTGCAGATTTCTTCACGAAGGCACAGACTAGAGCACAGCTGACGGAGCCCACTGCACTGTCGTTAAGGTGCAATGTTCTCTGTGCAAATAAATTTATATTTTCCGCTACTCGCAACTACACTACTGGGTAGCAAGTGGTAAGTAGGGGTCGAACCCAAGGGAGTCAGTGTGGATTAGTTGTTCTTTAATGAAGCTTATGCAGAAATTAAATGCGATTGGGGTTGAGTTTGAGTGTGATTTGAGAACTGAAAGTAAATTACAATAATAGACTGTAAGGAAAGGATTCGGTTTTAGGGGCCTTGTATCATATTTGTTTATCATTGACCGCTAATGATCATACCAAGTGTTCGAAGATGAATCGAGGCTATTCCTAACACAAGACTTGCAACATCGCGTAGAACACTTGAAATGATCATGCTAAGTATTCAAAGATGAATCGAGGCTATTTCTAGCGCAAGACTTGCAACACCATTTAAAACACTTGTTCTACTTTAGACTAATTCCTCCTTTCGAAGTATCTTAGCCTTATGTGTATCCATTTGATCTTCTGTTACGATTTCCCAAAATGGTTTTTAAGATAAGTCGAACTCCTCAGATAAGTTTTGCTTGTTACAGCTTCCACTTACCGAGTATGTTCACGAATCCCCACGGAAGAGCTTTGCTTGTTACAGCTTCCACTCAACCTTGGAAATTCTGACTTGATATATGGCACATAGAACAAGTTTTGAATACAGAGATACTCTAAGAGTAGAGTCTAAAACATTTATAATACAAGTACACCCTTGCGACCGAGTACAAGCTTTTAGCTGTTTGTATTCATGTCAAGGAATACAAGCAAACTATTGTCTTGAACAAGGGTACCGAATAATAAAATAACTTTAAAGTAAAAACAAATAATACTTGAAAGTAATTTTATACCTTACAATAAGCGGAGGAGAGGAGCTCCTAGGCAAGATCCAAGCGCTAAAAGTAGCTCCAAAATGAAGAACAATATTTATTGAAAGTGAAGAGAAGAGGGTTAAGCCCTCTATCTCTCTAAAACATTTGTGATTTTTGGTGGATGATACAAATGAGGAGGAGATGGCCTCCTTTTATAGCCAAAGGAGGAGGAGATGGGTGGTGAAGATGAATGGCATGTGTTTTTGATCCAAGGGTGGAGGAGGAAGAGATGAGCTTGTGGAGGAGAAGCCACCACATGTCACATTCCCATGGTGAGGAGGGGAGGAGGTAAAGCCGCCGGGTAGCCGGTCATGGAGGAGGAAGGGAGGTGGTTTTGGCCACCTCCTCCCTTAAGCCGCCGGTCATGGTGGATAAGGATGAGAGTTTGTGTGATTTTTGCGTAGTTTTCACAAAACTATCAGTCCATTTTCGCCCCGGTCTGACTTTGGTTTTTCCTCGGTTGGATTTGTATTGAGTAATTCAATGTCAGGATCTTGAGATTTCTGCATTCAGCGTCTGATCTTGACCTTGGATTGACTCGTAATATCTTTTCAGCGTAAAATCCTCTCCTTAGCGTGTTTTCACTTTAGTCTCTAAAATGCCCTGCAAATATATTTCGGAACTAACAAGCAAAAGTTAAATAGACCAACAGTCTAATTTGGGGGGTTTAACTGTGTTTTTGATTCGTATAATTATGGTCCATCAACAGCACAACTTCTTTCTCTCCAAACTCAGTCTTATTGATCCACCATGAGTTTGAGGGGGGGGTGTTAGAGAATATATTATTCTCATCAGATATTCATTGCATATATCCTGTATATTCTCTCATTATTGTGCTTTCCATACACATCTATCCTTTACTGTATATATTGACGTTCTCGTCACATATCAATACACAATTCATATTCATAACAGTATTCACTCAGTTACCTTTTTTACTTTACAAGCTGCGTTATTTGCTCTTTATATAAATTTCATCTCAACATAAATATTTTTGATCTGTGAAACCAAAGGTACAAGAAAATGGATACTTGAATTACACCACTGCCAGAGGTAAGCAGCTCTGAAGAAGTTGCTGGTGGCAAGTTGAAGAAATGGCCAGAACGCGCTATGGCTGTTCCTCCTCGAATCACGAGTGGCTCGGTGAAAGGTGTAAATGTCCAAAAGTTTACAGAAGACAATGAAATATGGAAGGAGAGGGTAGCACATTACAATCATATTGTTGGCTCCTTGGTGACCGAACCGACGGAAGAAGCAAGAGGAATAATCGAATTGGTGACCGAACCGACGGAAGAGAAGTCTAGGGTTTGAAATCTATGCCACGACGACGAATGACGATGATGTTCATAATCGAAACTGAGAGAGGGAGAGAAATAAGGGAGCGAGGAGATAGACGATGTCGAAGATGCAAATGTGTTTTGATTGTTTTGACTTTTATTAATGGATTAATGGATCATTAATGGATTAATGGATTAAACCATGTCATCCATTTATTAATGGATTGTTAATGGATTTGGATTGATTCAATCCATTAAATAAATGGATGGATAATGGATGGATTTCATGGATGGTTACCGGACGGATAAATGGATAATGGATCAAATTGCCACCTCTACTCCATCCCATCAGGACTTCCAACTATTTTCTGGCTGCAAACCTATCCCACCACGATTGCCCATCCATCTTTTCCAGTCGGTTCAATCATCCACTGTCTTTTGCCAGTCAAAACCAGATGGATTAAACACAAAAGGACCAAAAAGCCAGGAAGCAACCAGAAACCACATGGAGAATGTTATGAACAAGTACACAGTTGAACTCCGATAAGATTTTGCGTAAATTTCATACACAAGCAAGAGTATAAGCAACTCCAGCCCAAGGTTGTCAAAATCGCGTTTTAAATCGTAAACTCGTACGATTTTACATTTCCAGATGTGCATTTCGTCTTAACTCGGGGCTGGACTCGTTTTTTGCTAAAATCGGAGCCTAAAATGATTTTAACCGATTTTACTCGGGTTAAAATCGTTGAACTCGCTTAAAAACGTCCGAGTTTAACTTCTTTTGAATTTTGGGCTTCGCCAGTCAAATAAACCCATTACTGATTACTTAATTTTTGTTTTTAAATTATACAAAGCCCTAGACATCACGATTCACGACATCTCACATCTGCGTTCTTCACTTCAATTAATGAAAAAAACAAGTCACGACTCACGACATCGACGATGGAGTTGTCAGCAGCTGCACGGACACGGTATCTGCGATTAACCTGAGCATACTTTGAAACAGAGATGGGCAGCGGTAGCTTCACGACATCTTGACGATAAGTAAGTTTGCTTCTCGTTTAAACAGAGATTTTTGGCTGGGAATGAGAGTGTGAGTGTTGGTGAAGGGTCAGCTGCTGGTTCTTTCAGAGGTAAAGGTAGACAAAATATGAAAGGAAATAGGACTGATCTTGGTTGGCGACATGGACCAGATGTTTTGGGTGATGCTAAAAAAGTGAAATGTAGTTTTTGCGCAAAAGTTATAAGCGGAGGAATTTATAGATTTAAACATCATCTTGGGGGGGACTAGTGAAGATTGTGAACCTTGTGCACAAGTGTCAGATGAGGTCAGATTGACGATGTTAAAATTAATTGCTACTGGAAAGGAGGCATCCATGAAAAAAAGAAAACTAATTGAATGCAATGATGAAGGTGGAAGTTCAACAAAGGAGGTGGAGACATGTTCCTCTCCCTGTCCCTCTGTCTCTAAACATACAGGGAAGGGAAAATTTGCTACTTCTACGATTCAGTCCACAATCAATCAAATTGTCAAGAAGCCCCTCAAGGAAGAACCCGATGATTTAGTTGCCATGTTCTTTTACACAAGTGCTATTCCATTTAATTGCATAAAGAATCCAGCCTTTGCAAAAATGTGCGATGCCATTGGAAGGTATGGGATTGGATATAAACCTCCTACTTATCATGAATTAGAGACAAGCTTTTGAAAAGGGCAGTACTTCAAACTGATCAAATTGTTGAAGATTTTAAGGAAGAGTGGAAAAGAACTGGGTGCTCAATCATGTCTGATGGGTGGACGGATAGAAAAAATGTTCGATTTGCAATTTTATGGTGAACAGTCCCAAGGGGACAGTTTTTCTCTATTCATTGGATACTTCGGATATTTCCAAAACAACAGAAAAGGTTTGTAAGATGCTAGATGATGTGGTTGAATTTGTAGGAGAAGAGAACGTAATTCAGGTGGTTACCGATAATGCTGCAAATTACAAAGCTGGTGGAGAATTACTTATGTTGAGGCGAAAGCATTTATATTGGACTCCATGTGCTGCTCACTGCATTGATTTGATATTCAAAGATTTTGAGAAAGAGTTGATTCTTCATCATGTTACTCTAAAGAAAGCAAGAAAGTTCACAACTTATATTTATTCCAGGACAATACTCATTACCATAGTGCGGAAATTCACAAATGGGAGGGATTTGGTTAGGCCTGCAATGACACGATTTGCAACAGCTTTTTTAACTCTTGGATGTCTCAATGATTTAAAATCATCATTGCTTAATATGTTTAACTCAAATGATTGGAAGTGTAGTAGGTATCACAGTACAGTCGAGGGAAAAAAGATTGAAAAGGATGCTTTGGATACTCGTTTTTGGAAGAATATTATTATGTGCCTAAAGACTGCGGCTCCTCTTATGGAAGTATTACGATTGGTGGACTCCGATGCAAAGCCTTCTATGGGTTTCATAAATGAGGCAATGGATTCTTGCAAAAATAAGATTCGAAAGAACTTCAGTGATGTCCAAAAATAGTGAGTTTCATTTAAATAAGCTTTTAATTTGAAATATCTACTTTGACATATGATACTTATTGTATTCGTTTTATTTTTATTGTAGCTATGAACCTGTATGGAAGATTATTAATGAACGATGGATGCGTCAACTCCATAGGCCATTACATGCTGCTGCGTATTATCTTAATCCTCAATATCACTTTAGCAATGATTTTAAAGGTGACAATATCGATGTTAAAAATGGGTTATATGATTGCTTGACAAAATTGGTAAGTGATGTTGCGGAAAGGGAAAAGGTAAATATACAACTTGCTGATTTTCATTTTCGCCAAGGACCTCTTTTTGGTACTGAGTATGCAAGAAATGCAATGAAAAATATGCATCCAGCACAGTGGTGGGAAATGTATGGAGATTATACTCCAGAACTGAAAAAGTTTGCTATTCGAGTCTTAACCTTAACTGGTAGCTCTTCTGGATGCGAGCGTAATTGGAGTGCATTTGAAATGGTAATTACATTTATTAGCTTTGAATCTCTAGTTTTTAGTTTTAGCTTTTGAATAAACTTTGCCCGTTAAAATTTAAAAGCATCAGTTTTAGTTTCATATTCATTTGTCTTTCTCTTACCTTAAATTTAATTATGTTTATTTTCTAGGTTCATACAAAGAAAAGGAACTGACTTCATCAGCAGAAAATGAATGATTTGGTTTATGTCATGGCCAATAAGAGGTTAACAAGAAAGGAAACAAGAAAAAGAGAACAACTTGAATTTATTGATATTGAATCTGATGATGAATTCTTGACTACTTTTGATGGAAGTGTTAACAATGATGATGAGAATTTGCCACAACCCATACATGTTGAAGGAAGCTCAGGTTCCGCAGCTGTTGGTTCAACTTCAAGCGATCCTTTCCTTGTATCTTCAAATAATTTGGTCTTTGGTTCTAATATTGAAGATCCTTTATCAGAAGATGAATATGACAATATGGAAGATGAAGGCAGCGATGGAAATGGAGACTATATTGTGGAAGGGTTTTAATCTTTGAGAAGTTCACCTCTAAATCTGTTTTTTTTTTTTTGAAATTGTAGCCGGTATCTGTTTTTTTGAAATTGTAGCCGGTAAGAGTAAAACTCTTTTTTGGATGATGTACATGTACCTGTACAGTTGTACTTACAAGTTAGAAGTGCTTACAATCAATCAAAAGCATATATTTTACAAGTTGGTAAATACATATGTTTACACTATAGAATTAAATATATATATATATATATATATATATATATATATTATTTTAATCAAAAGATAAATTCGGCGATTTTACGAGTCGAGTTTACGTTTCGATTCTACCTAGGCAAAACGAATCAAGGTAAAAACTCGATTCTGACAACCTTGCTCCAGCCCCTTCACAAAATGACTTCGTGAATACTCCCTGTAATTGTCAGCAAACTTTGCATGAAAAACAACAAATCCACGGCCAGTAGCTCGGTATTTTGAACCTCCATGCAAAATGGTCCTTCCAAAATAATGTGCCTTTGTTCCAAGTTGAAATGTGAAAAATACAGATGCCATTTGGAGCTGCATAATTATGAAATCACCAAGTTCAGTATGAAAACCTCTCTCTAGCCCGATTTCCATCACCATTGGAAGTACTAGCAGCAAACCTAGCTGAAAGACAGATTGTGTAGCCAAGGCCTGTTCGAGAACATTTCTTTGATCAACTGATGGGTGCTCTAATATTTCCTTTTCCAACCCACTCAGAACCAATTATAGGCGTCCATACAAAAAGACATAAACGATAAGCACTGTGATCTAAAAAGAAGAAAACAATTCATCAATAAAAAATCAGTGGCAGGGCTCTGTACTTCGTTAACATGCCAAACTAAGCAGGTAACTCCAGATTGACTTACCATGCTACTAAAATAGAATCCAACAGTTGTGAAATAATATGACAGCATCCTGTAGAAGTCAAATCGACGTCCAAGACGATAGACATCTCTACTTAGTGTTTGCTCACCATTTCCATTTGCCACCTTAGCCTCAAAAAGAGAGATCTGATTCATACCAACATCACGCCCCTTCCCTATTTGGATATATTCATGATGCGTTATATATCCACCGCGCAAGGTTGAGGTTAACCCTGCAAAGTTAGTTAAAAGTTAGCTTTAATTACCTTCTGTTTTATGCGGTAGTACAACAAAACAACAATTTTACCTGAAAAATGTCCTCGCTTAAGTTAATTATCTTTGAAGCCTTGCTTAATTATACCACCTCTCGTTATATGGAAAATTCTATCAAAAATATCTGGATGTCCATAATGAAATCGCACTCTGTAAAAAAGTACTAACAATTGATCAAAAATGATGATGAAAACATCCAGACACAAGAAGTTTCATTCTAATGCATTAGATAAATGAGATATGAATACTCTGCAAAATGACTAAGAAGCAAGCTATAACAAACAACAAAAAGAGGTGTAGACACAAATTAATCTCTCAGTCAGAGCCTATTTAAACTCAAATATAATATGGACAGCTCAAGTTAAGTGTATCAACTCTTAAATACTAGACAAATATAAGATGGACTATTTGAGTATATCACCTGGAATCCCAACTTTACCCACGCTTATTTTATAGAGTCATTTGGATATCTCATCAGACGACAAATATTGAGCAAATTGTGTTGAGATTACCAGTATTGAATGGAGCACATCGTATTTATCTCTATCTCCGAGATAAATAATCAAAATTTGATGGCAAGAATAAATAAACTTTCGTAATTATGAAACTAAAGGAGCAAAGAATCCATACCTCAGCGGATTAGCCAAAACTCTTTGACCAATGGTGACGAAACTAGTTTCTTGATTGGACATAAACCAGGCAAGAGACGAAACACTGAAAGATTATATGAAGATGAAGGGTGAAATGTGAAAGATTATATAACATCATGAGTGAACAAAATGAGAAACAATCTCTAAGAGATTGACCTTCCAGTGGAAATATGCTCTCTGAGTCCCAATATTGAAGGTTTTCGGTGCCCATGGCGTTTTTTTAAGAACTCTGCCAGTACATTTCTCATTTTAAGGGCTTCCTCTAAATAATTGTCCTGTGTAATTAAGGGGGATGTTAAAAATATTACATTGTGACAAGATCACGATACAAACTCAGTGCTTACCTGATTCATGTCTATAGTCTGAAGAGCTTCACCGCGAGTGAAAATGATGGCATGGTTTTGATTTTCAGGTTTCTGTTCGCCTATATCTGTTGGAGGACCAGGAAGCCTAATACGATATATATCCTGGGTATTGGAAAATTTTAAGAAACTATTACTTTATAAAACTAAGAGAAAACAAGTTTCAATCAGTGATCATTATATATTTTCCTTCTGACGACACAATCAGGATATCTTAAATTTAATTTGCAAATAGGTGTATATATGAATACATCAGAGACGTCAAACAATCCTACATTTAAAATAAACCACTTCTGATAGGTTAACAGTAGATCAGGAAAGTCAAAAAAGCCAATACATAATCCCACACCTCGTCTAGTTTATCTGCTCCTTTAAGTAGTAAAGTTTTTGAGATTTTCCATTCACATTTTCCTCTCCCTTATCTATGTAAGCAACACGTAAAGATGGGTACCTGCGAGGTTCACAAGTATCAGATTATGGTCATATTTGGCTTTATATCTGTTTATATGTGTTTTCGTTTGTAGTTATAAACACATTCAATAGGATAAAATCATCAGAAACATATATCTTACGATAACATGAGATTCAGAATGTTATTGTAACAACTCTGTCCCTAGCATCCCCTTTTTTCTGATCACCGTATATTTGACAAGAAACAACATAAGTGAACTTCATGTCAGCTAGTGCTAGGGAATGGTCAAATAAAGCCTTCTGCGATGAATCTTGTAAGTCAATAGCACGGTAGCCGCTGAATATAGCTGTGACCAAACCCCAATTTCAGTTAGACAATGCTATGATGCCAAAATGTATGCAGCAAGTTTCAGCCAAGAGGTTTATTATACAATATTAGCAACCAGCTGTTTTATGAATACTTATGTTTTTTTTTTGATAGGAATGTTTAAAGAGGCCAGATCTCCAATAAAAAAAAAAGACCAATCAAAAAGAGGCCCGATCTGGTGGCATAAGTTTCAGAATAAACGTTATGGGGACAAAAATGGTAATTCTAATAAACTTTGTGGCTCCAGTGAGATAAACTGCTTCCACGTACTAGTGATAATCGTGATGTGCTAAAGAGCAGACATACCATTATCTCCAGCTGACTCCAGAAAGAACTGCAGCTTGAGTGCCTCTCTATAATACATCATTCCCCTAACTAAAATACAGAAAATGCAGAAACTTGTAAACAAAAAATACAAAAGTAAAAGAAATAAAATGAGTGATAGTGCTGTACCAGTTTCACGAAGTAACTAACATAACACCATGAGTAAGCTGATATTAAATATTTCATCTCTGTATTGAGATAAGTTGTAGTTTCCAATCAATAAATTTTTAACAGATAAATGACGTACCAGTTCTTGCAAGCGTCTGTCCTCTGTATGAAACCCACAAGCGAATTAACTCACACTACACCATTTTGCCCCATATGCAACAGAAAATAAAACGTTGCTTAATCTAAAATCGTGTTGCTTGGAACTTGCGCAACGTGATTCCCGTTGCATAACCTCATGTTGCGTAATCTCTATTGCTTAAAATGTAGCAACGAGTTTCAAATTGTGTTGCATAAGATGTTTTCTTACGGAGCATGGGTAATGTTGTTGCAATTGTTATGTTGCGTAAAATGTTATCTACGCAACACAAAATGCATCTTCGTTGCCCGATTTTATGCAACAGGAATAACGCAACGTGGTATAATGCAACATGTTGTCGTTGCTCAAGTACCAAGCAACATAGTTTATGTAACACATTACGCGTTGCCTTAGATGTATTCTTTCGCAACACATTTACTCAGTTCGTTGCTATATTTTATGCAACAGAGATATTGCAACATGTCCTTATGCAACAACTCAGTTGCTACGCAACGCGTAACACCTACACCATACACTTCTGAAGTATTGCATAAGAGATGAAACGATGCAACAGAAATTTATGCAACGAAACGTAGGCATAGGTGCTACAAACAAATATGCAACAAATCCTAGAAACATATGCAACAGAAAATCCTGGATTAAAATTTCCAATACCAAAACACATCAGATTTGGATTACAAGTTCATTCCAACCCTCAAATAACACCAATCTCAAAAAGAAGTTCACAACTTAGATAAGTGTCATCCTAAATTGACAAAGTTCTTCAAGCATTTTCCCCTGCCGCATTACCACCCGATTTGTCTTCAAGGGCTTTGACTCTATCCGCGACGCTTTGTATCAAAGCCCTCGACTCCTCTTTTTTGGCAGCCTCAATTTGTTCCTATCGTAGCTCCTCTCTAGTCATCTCAAACTCTTCATGTATGTTTAAAAAAGCTTGAATGTTTTTAGGCGGACCTAGAGTACCCTTCTCTTTACGACGATCCATAATTTCATCAATGATGTCCATTTGGGTCTGGAGCGGCATAGGATCTACGAGAGCGTCGAGGTCAGTTTCTCCATTCAAGAGTTCCGCCAACTTCTTCCTCATCTTAATCTGCAAATATATTCAATGAATAAATAGCAGCAATGGGTAAATTATACACAGCCACTAACAACATATATAATATTACGCCAATTCTCACAGCCACTTACACATCAAACTATAAAGGCGATCATGACTTAATATCTTAAACACAGTGTATATAATACATGTTCGAGCAATTGTGCAATTTTTAAACATTATGCATGAACAAATGTTTGAACAAAAAAAATGAATCCCACCGCAATACTGATATATGAATCCCACCAACACAGTTACTATATCACTATATGATAGCCACTTCGACATCAAACAACTATAAAGGCGATCATGACTTTAACATCTTAAACAGTGTACATAATACATGTTCGAGCAATTCTGCAATTTCTAAACAATATGCATGAACAAATGTTTGAACAAAAAATATGAATCCCACAGCAATACTGAAATCAATTGCTCAATAAAGTGAACACTTACATATCAAACAATCAATCAGCTGCTATCTCCAGCATCAAATAATTAAAAATCCAAGTAACAAGTTAAAATAAATAAATTACTGAAACACTTCATAGCCACTTACACACGGCAAACATTCAATTACCGAAACCAAATATGTAAATGAGTTAAAGTGATGAAAGTCCAAAAATCCAAGTAACAAGTTAAAAAATATACCAGCAAGTGTGCGACATTCGGGTCAGCACCGTACACTTCTAAAAAAGCAGCCAAATGAGCTGCTTTGTGACCATTTTTCAAATGTCTCTCTGCCCTGTAGTTGAAGCCCAGTTTCCCTGAATGGTGAGTTTTTCGATCTTCTTTTTCTCTAAGTTTCCTCATTTGGTTACTTTTTGCCTGTTTGCGGACATTTGAAACGGATTAGATTTATGTTCATAACCATATGAATGTACTGTATATTAGACGGTTAATTAAGTGATAACACTTTAAATGCGGGATCATTGAAGTGGGTTACAAGCCAGTCCCACTCGTCCCAGCGATGGGCAAACTCCTCCGGAATTTCGTCTGGATTCTTAAGATAAAATCTGTTGCATTTTCTTTTCCATTCTCGGAAACGGTTAGCTGCCATCTTAAAGATCAGACTCTTGAGCCACGCTTGTTCACCAATCTCAAAAGAGCCCTACCCAAAACAGTTGATATGTATTAATAATTTGAACTAGCAAATAATTGATAAACATTAAAACACAAGAAGAAAAATTGATTACAGTAAACATATATACACCAATCATAACATTATTGAACAATCGAATTAAACACAACAAATTACTTACTCCGATGTGCAGCAGCATCTGTCTCCAGACCTTAGCGTCATACTTAGAGATGCTCGACACATTCATCGGAAGTACTGCCTTCACGTAGCTACCAACAGCATGTGCTAAAAGGCTTTTTACGTGGGCACTGGCCGGGTTCTTGCCATCAGGTCCAACCTCCACGCATAACCGCTTATCTGGACCCAAATTCATCAAGTTTCTGCCCTAGCTTGTGGTTATTAACGATGCCCCTTTTCCTTTTTGGGGTAACTGCATCTATAGATGGCAAACAAGATAAATGTTACATCAAAACTAAATATGCGCTTATAAATGGACATTACAAAGGAAAAAAACTCATAGATACCTTCTTCTATGGCCAGACGCGCGTGTTTCACTCTTATACTTTTAGGAGCAACAGCAGGTGGGGCCTCGTCATTGCCTCCCACAGCAGCTTCTAGGGACAACGGCGAATCAGGGTGTGGGGACTGACTATGGCGATAACCAAGCTCAGGCAACTAAACCGTTGACAGCAGTGGGGCTTCGAGCTCATCATCCTCAGACACTGTAGGCGTATTATATCTGGAGCGGATGGAGTTCGTAGATGCAACAGGGTGCGGCTGAGAGTTTGATGATGAACCAGCGACTGATTTTGACTTTGACTGGCTGTATGGCAGCGAAGTCTGGGAGTTCCCTTGTCAAGGCAATGACCGCTGAGGTGAAGGATCTTGTGGTAGTGATGAATGCCGAGGTGAATCTTCTCTTGGCAGCTTTGAAGGCTCCGGTTGTGTCTCTCTTTGCTCGGTATTCTTCTTCTTGACATGTCTCGGGGGAACTTGTTAGCCTTAGAAGCTCTTGAGCGTCCCAAATTTTGCCCCCAAAGGCGCTCCACGCCCAAACTTTTGGTTAGGGTTTGGCTCGTAGTACTCCACTTCGCCTAATGGCACTTGGCCATCGTCGTCACACGCTGGCACAAGAGGATCAGAGAATATTGGTGGAGACGACGGAGATGGGATTGGGCTCGGAGACCGAGACAAAACAATCGAACACGATGCATTACTGGGGCCTAGCTTTCGGTTCCTTATCCTTTGGGATCTTTTAGGAGCCACAACGGGGCTCTTTCCATTGTTTTTCTTGCCAATGATGTCCTTGAGGTTTCTCACCTTTTTCGATAGTGGGGGCGACGGCATGGTAGCTGAGCGGCGGGCTGAGGAGATATAGCAGGTTGTTGGTTTTATTTTTGGTGAGCGAAAGCGAGAGAGAGGTGTGCGGCAAGGTTTCGTTTTCAGTGGTGGCTGATGAGAGCGGAGAGAGGTGTGTGGCAAGAGAGGTGTGTGTGGCGAGGGTTTCGTGGGCGTGGCGAGGGTTTGTAAGGAAGGATTGTTTGAGATTAATCAAACGGCATAATTTTGGGTATAAGTTGAATAAAACGGCAACAATTAACTGAGTGAAGATACTAAACTGTAGCCCTTCAATCAAATTGCCAAAATAAAATTAAATCAAAGTGCTTAAACATAATATATATACATAATGTGTATTTACTTTAAATTAGTCATATCCTATCGTGCATCACCCCCTAATTAGTCGTATCGTGCATCACCCCTTAAACCAAGTTAAATATAACAATCCTATGCATTTGATCAACCTAATTCAATCTCAACTCATAACATAACTACTCTTTTGTTCCATCCTATGCATTTGATCAACCTAATTGAATCAACTCAAAACATATATAACTACTCTTATGTTCCATATGCATTTGATCAACCTAATCGAGTCGAATCAACTCATAACATAACTACTCTTATGTTCCACCCTATGCATTTGATCAACCTAATTGAATCAACTCATAACGTAACTACTCTTATGTTCCATCCTATGCATTTGATCAACCTAATTGAATCAACTCATAACATAACTACTCTTATGTTTTCCATCTTATGCATTTGATCAACCTAATTCAACAAACTCATAACATAACTACTCTTATGTTCCACCCTATGCATTTGATCAACCTAATTGAATCAACTCATAACATAACTACTCTTATGTTCCATCCTATGCATTTGATCAACCTAATTGAATCAACTCATAACATAACTACTCTTATCTTTTCCATCTTATGCATTTGATCAACCTAATTCAACAAACTCATAACATAACTACTCTTATGTTCCACCCTATGCATTTGATCAACCTAATTCAAAATCAACTCACAACATAACTACTCTTATGTTCAATCCTATGCATTTGATCAACCTAATCGAATCAACTCATAACATAACTACTCTTATGTTCCATCCTATGCATTTGATCAACCTATTTCAATCAACTCATAACATAACTACTCTTATATTCCACCCTATGCATTTGATCAACCTAATTGAATCAACTTATAACATAACTACTCTTATGTTCCACCCTATGCATTTGATCAACCTAATCCAAAATCAACTCATAACATAAATACTTTTAATTATGTTCCATCCTATGCATTTGATCAACCTAATTGAATCACCTAATATATTAATTGTGATCTTGCCTTCAACTAATGACATGCATTGTTTGATGTAACAATTGTCACTAGTACATAACACTCTTATGTATTGTGATCTTGCAATTAAATCATTAGTGCATAACACTCTCATAACACTCTTATATATGTATTGTGATCTTGCATGACCCTCTCATCAACCTAGCCAAAAACCATCGTAACCCTATAATTTGTATACCATCCATACCCTCACCTTTGCAATATGAAACCACGCGTTGCATATGTGCGTATTGCCTAATAATATCCGTGTTGGCTTACTAGTTGCCTTATGCAACGACAACATATAATGATGTTGCGTAAGGTAATGGCGGGAACCCCAAATGAAACTTTTGGGACAAAAATAATTCCCTCTTTTTCTACAATTTGCCTCTCTTAATTGTGTATTTGTCTTATGCAACGACAATATATAATGATGTTTGATGTTCCCATGAATGGCATGCTGTTGGCAAAACGGGTTTAGACAGTTCAAGCAGGTGTTCAAGAAGAGTTCAATTGCTGTCTTGAGCTGCAGTACAGCGTACAGCAAACGCAGGAAGATTTCCGTATCTAGAAGATCGATGAGATTATTTGATTGGGATCAATTGACGAGTCATCATTAAAGATCAGATATTCAAATGAATATCTTCAGCTTGGATTCGAGAATATTGGATGGCTTGGCACGGAAGTAATCTCCAAAGATTGGATATGGAAAAGATTGAATATCTATCAAATATTTAGGAGTATCTCAAAAATATTTGACAAGAATATTTCGATCTGAAGTCGGCCAGTGAGGAATTCAAAGATTCAGATATTCAAACAAATATCTACTGATCAGATTTACGATTGGATTGGCTGACTTGTCGTGGAAGAATTATCAAGATCTTCCCAAAGATTGGATTGGAAATATCCATCGACTATTTAGGAATATTTCCTAAATATTTGATGAGGTTATTTGGAACAGATTTGGATCTCGCCTATGCATATAAATACAAGGCTAGGGCATCCATAATCTGTGTCGCTTCCTGAGAGAAAAGAAAAACACGAGAGTTCGTGAGATTGGAGGAGAAGCGGCCGCTGGCTGACTATTCCACACCGGAATATCAACGGGGAAGTAACAGTCTGTTCAGTGTGATGTTCAGACTGTTCCTGAAGAACAACAAAGCGCACACACACACACGGTGACCAAGATACGTCTTTGAGAGAAGGCGGCTGGACTTCTGGGAGGTCCAAGACTAGGCCGAGAGGGAAGTCTCGTCCTACCTATAGGGGATCGAGGGGAGCTGTGGTGAACCGAGATTGCAAATCCGAGAGACGGAGTGTTAGAGGCTAGGCTATTACAAACAAGGCGTTGTGTAAGTGTAAGTCCATGAATAGCTCTAAACTCGTAATAAGATTTGTGTTCATTTTTCGGGTGTGGGAAACCCCCCAGAGTAGGCGAAGCCGAACTGGGTTATCATATCGTGTGTGCTCCTGTTTGTTCTATTTTCGGTACTGTCTGCAAAGGTGTTCTAGTCTCTGTTCGAAAACAACCTGAAACTGTCCAACAAGTATTCGAGACGCAGTTTGAACACCATCTAGAACTCGTCTTGACTAAGACAAGTAGATTTCAATTAGTATCAGAGCAGACACTCGACATACAGAGTGTGATCCGGCGTGTGTTCAAGATGAGTTTGAAGGAAGGACAGAGCACTTACCGACCACCATTGCTTGAAGGGCCAAACTATCTTTACTGGAAGTCCAAGATGAAAGTCTTTCTGAAATCTCTCGATGAAAAGGTTTGGAGAGCTGTGTTGGTAGGATGGACAGAACCCATGATGGTCAACCCTGAAGGAGTTGTTATGCCAAAACCTGAAGCTCTGTGGTTTGAAGCAGATGAAGTAGCGGCTGTTGGGAATTCAAAGGCCCTGAATGCAATCTTCTATGGAGTGGACGAGAACGTGTTCAAACTGATTGCTGAATGTGAGGTGGCCAAGGAAGCATGGGATATTCTCAGAATAGCCTATGAGGGTCTAGACAGTGAATCTAACGATGAGGAAGAAGAGCATGAGAATGTCAATATCATGGGACTTGTAGTCACTATTGAAGACTGCAGTGAGACAAGTGAAAATCCATACTCTAGTGCACTGTCTGAACAGCCTGTTGACGACGCATCAAGCAGTGATGACGAAGGACTTTCTCATGAGACCTCAGCCGAGACGTACAAGGAACTCTATGATAAGTGGCTATTGGTGATTGGCCTGAACAAGAAGCTCACAGAAACAGTGGCAAGCCTGGCAGAAAAAAAAGATAAAAAGTGGCAGGAGGTTGAACTTCTCGTTGCCCAGAAGATGGAACATCATGAGGAAATATCTGCTTTAAAGCACGAGATGATCAGAATGAATTAAGAAAAGTCGCCACTTCTTGCATAGAAGGTGAAACTGCTAGATACCGTATCGATTCTGAAAGCTGAGATGGAGAAAAATAGAGAAACACATCCTGCAGGCTTGGTGGAGCTAAGGAGAAAGAATGCTGAGTTGAGCCGCAAAGATGTTCATCTTCTGAACAAGGTAGAATCCCTGGAGTTACAAATCGAGATGGAGAGAGATAATCATGCTGCTACTATAATAGAATTGAGCAAGTTCAAAGGATCGGCGAAGATGCTGAACTCAGGTTCAAAGAACTTGGAATCCATACTCAGATCCCAAAGAATTGAAGATGGACATAGAGGTCTCAGCTTCAATGAAAACAGTAGCTCAGATAAGACTTCATCTGTTAAGGCAAAGCCGAAACTTGCACAGAGAGGAGAACAGAGTGTGAACCACTACCCTGAGAAGCAGCTTGGGAATCGAGGAAGAAAGCAGCTCTTGCCCAACCGTGGAAGACATGGTACTGAATGGAGGAGAAACAATCGTACATGCTGGTATTGCTATCAGATGGGGCACATCAAATCAAGGTGCCGACTACTTCTAGCTGAGCAAAAAGTAATGGAATCCAGAGTCACCCCTTGAGTCAGACAAGTCTGGAAACCAAAATCAAGGAAAGAAGTGTGCCTCGTTGCTCTTAGCTCATTCAGTCACATGAAGGAAGAATGCTGGTACCTCGACAGTGGATGCTCGGCTCACATGAGAGGTAATCCTCAATATCTGATCAATGTTAAACCTATTCGCAAGCGTCAGTTTGTCACGTTTGGAGATGGAGGGGAGGGCCAGGTGATCGGCTGTGGGACATTGAAGGTTCCGGATCTACCTGAGCTCGAGGATATCTGCCAGAACCGCTCGTCGTCAAAGCGATTTGTGCAAATAAATTTATAATAGTCCGCTACTCGCAACTATACTACTGGGTAGTACTTGGTAAGTAGGGGTCGAACCCAAGGGAACCAGGGGAATAATTGTTCTTCGGGGGGATTACGCAGCGTGGGAGCGTGTTTAAGGTCGGTTGGTTGGTTTTAAAGCTACCAGCTATTTTGATTGATTGATTGGTTGGTTGGTTGATTTTAATACTGGAAAGTAAATTACAGTTTATAATTAAAGAGAAGTGTTCGGTTTCAGGGGCCTTGTATTATATCCTATTTATCATTGACATTTAGTGAATTATCTAAGTATTCAAAGATGAATCGAGGCCCTTTCGTAGCGCAAGACTTGCAACATCGTTTAAAGCAACACTTGTTCTAAGCAAAATTAATTCCTTCTTTCGAAGTATCTTAGCTGTAAGTGCATCCACTTGATCTCCCAGTTACGTTTTTGACCAAGTGGTGTTTTAGATAAGTCGAACTCCTCGATAAGCTTTGCTTGTGACAGCTTCCACTTACCGAGTATGATCACGAATTTCTACGGAAGAACTTTGCTTGTGACAGCTTCCACTCAACCTTAGAAACTCTGACTTGATATATGGCACATAGAACAAGTTTTGAATACTAAGACTAGACACTAAGTTAATAGTCTTAAAACATTTTATAATACAAGTGCGCCCCTTCTACCGAACTACTAGTTTAGCTACTATTCATCACGCTAAACATTATAACTAAGGAAATAAAACAGTTGAATAAATACTAAGAATTACTTACAACCGTTGAAGCGCCAAGGGAGCTATCCTTTATTTCCAAAGCCAAGATTACAACGTTACAAATATTACAACTTCTAGAGAGAGAAGTGAATTGAGATTGAGGTGTGTTGAAATGAGGAGGAGGAGGCCTCCTTATATAGCCAATGGAGGAGGAGGAGATGGCTACAAGTGTTGCATTTTGATTGGAGGAATAAATCAAGGGAGGAGATGGCCACATGTGGAGGAAGAGGAGGAGGCCGGCGGCTTTTGGTGGAGGAGTGTGGTGGCGCCAAGTGGAGGAAGGGGAGTGGTGGAGGAGGAGGAGGTGATAGCCACCGGTGGCCGGTCACCATGTGGGGAGGAGCTCCTCCCTTGGCCACCTCCTTGAATGGTGGCCGGTCATCTTGCCCAAATGTGAGTTTTGTACAGTTTTGTGCAGTCTTTTCACAAAACTGTCAATGTGTTTCTTCCCCGGGCTGTCTTGACTCCACTCCTGATTCCTCTGATTAATTTGTTATGGTCAATTCAACGTCAGGATCCTTGATATTTCTTCAGTCGGCATATGATCTTGACCTTGGATTGACTCTTGTTATCTTTTCAGCATAAAATCCTCTCCTTAGCGTGTTTTCACTTTAGTCTCTAAAATGCCCTGTGAAAATATATCGGGACTAACACGTAGACGTTAGATAGACAAACAGTCTAATTTGGTGGGTTTAACTGCATTTATGTTTCATACAATTATGGTCCATCAATATCCTCCTAGTGGATGGGTTAAAGGCGAACCTGATCAGTATCAGTAGATTGTGTGATGAAGGACAGTCTGTTACATTCACTTGTGATTCCTGTCAAGTACTGGATAGGAATGGAGACACACTGATGGAAGGAAGTAGGTCATCAAACAAAAGCTACTTTCAAGGCACATTAGGAACAGGAGCTGCCACTGTCTGTCCGACTATCACGACACATGAGATGGAATTGCAAGGGACAAGTATGGTGTCCTCTTCTGGAAAGGTGAAAGATGAAGTTGCCCCAAACTCAGTTCTAGAAGATGATAAATGTAGAGGCGTAACTTCATTTGAAACACCCATTCATACCAAGTCTACAGAAGATAAAATTCCAGAGGGAGGTCCAGCTGATGAAGCCACACCTACTCCAGCTGGGACACTTGACGATGCACCTGCGCTGCAACCCTCATGGAGAATTAAGAGTCGAGCGAATGAGATCAAGTGTCGAGAGCTGGCTGCCTGTTCATCCAGTCCGAAGAATGTCATCAACGCATTTATTGATGAGATTTGGGTGGTGGCCATTCACGTGGAACTGGAAGAGCTCATCAGATATGAAGCATGGAAGTTATGTCATCTTGTGCACAGTCACGAAGTGAAGGAGACTATATACGGACTCACACAAGTGCCCAGAGCATGGTACGAGACGTTCCTCATCGACCATGGCTATGAGCGAGGGGGAGAAGAGAAGCATATGTTCGTCATGAGTACACAGAAGCTGGTTGGCCAGTTCGTGAGACAGATGCAAAAGGAGCTCCAGCTGACCATGGTGGGAGAGATGAAACATCTTCCTGGAACACATGTTAACCAGGTGCTGGGAGAGCGGGAGAGCATCGCTGCAGGGAGCTGCTGCACTCAGTTCCTATGTATGAAGCAGAATCTGTCTGAACACGGAATGGAACGGGTGAAGAAGGTTCTGCCCAAGAACCCAGTACAACACTCCATGAGCAGGTATCACTTCATCAGAGAGCTAGTGGAGAAGAAGGTCATCACATCGAAACACATGACAGCTATAACTATCATACTCACCACGCAACTAGACGCCGCTCGGTTCGAAACACTTAGATCCTCTCTGGGTCTGCGTGTTATCGCCAACTAAGTGCTCCAGACGGAGGTCAGCCAAGAGCAGAGCCCCAGCAAATCAGATGGGCTGACCTACCAAAGAAGAGGGTTGGAACAGATGGTACATGGTTGGAACTGATTACTAAGTTCAACATATTTGCAGCGTTATGAGGCGTTGGAGCATATCAAGGAGGAGAGAGGTGATTGGACAAATATCTCAAGAGATATACACATAACCGTCTTTGGCAAGTGGAGGAGTCCAAATATTTGAGAAATCAAAAAGGCAGTTGAATCGAAGTCGGACGAGGATACAATATCAGCAAACCCTAAGATCGGAGAAGGGAAATAGAAGGGAGACGAGGTGGTTGTGACAGAACTTAAATAAGCTCTTCAAAGGCGTCGAAGGCTGATCCTAATCCAACTAAAGGGAGTGTGCAGACTGCGAAGGAATATCAGGCGATGGATGAACCACCCCTCAATAAGGTAATCCCTTGTTCTCACTCCTAAGCTACTGCACTCAATTCTATTGATGAGGAAGTACGGGCGATTGGTAAAGATTCAGTGAGCTATAAGGGTGACAAAGTGATTAATGAGAAGCCAAAGGGATTAAAACCTGCTGTATATTCTGTGGCCGATACTGCAGAAGAAGGTGAAGCCAGTAGGGCTAAGATTGTGGTTCTGATAGGCAGAAGTTGTAGAAAGCAAAGGTAGATGCCACTGGCTCCGTGCTGAAGAAGACAGAAAAGCAGAAGGAAGGGATTGTTAGTCAAAAAGGAGTTGTGACTGATATGCCAAGGAAGCTGAAATAGTCAGTCGATCCAGTTGTGGAGTTGCTGAAGACTGTTCCTGAAGAGCTTGAGGATGAAAACACACAAGAGGATGATGAGGACTCAGTTTCAATGGCTGAGCTCAAGAAGTCTGAAAAGAAGAAAGTTATCATCCAAGCATGCTTGACTAAAGTAACTACCAAGAGGGATGATAAGTGAACAAATGCAGGGGTAGTAAGTGCATCCAAGAAAAGGAAGAGGAGTGCTCCAGGATCTGTTCCGCCTAGTGTACCAACTGGAGTGTCTAAGCATGGAATGTGGTTTGTCAATACAGACGCAGCAGCTAAGTGGAAGGGAGTGTAGAAAAGAAAGATCATCCCTGAAAGGCTACTTAATGAGAAGACAGTTCCATCCCAGTAGCAGATATGACTATATTCTACTCTCAGTAAGGAGATGGGACAGCTGCTGTACCAGATTTGAAACAGGATGCTCGTTGACATGGGAAGAATTATGTTCGACTAGATTGTAGAACACGCCATATCTACAAAGTATCTGCACCAGATAATCTTCCCATCGCCTATCTATAAGCTGATCATCAACCAACATCCAGATTTGAAGACTGACAAGGACAGACTATCAAGTGCTCCGTTGAAGTTGGTAGTTGATCACAAGCTGTTCAAAGGTCGACATAAGAATGATCTGAAGGACCCCGGGCTGAAGAGGAAGGATGCACTTGAGTCTTCCATAAGGAGAGCTGCTGATGAGAAGTTGTCCTAAGCTGAACGCGGACAGCTAGTAGAGGAGGTGAAGACTATACTGATGGTCGAATAAGCGCAGAGGACAAGAATCAATAAATTGGCGTGCACTCTGCAATATCCCAGTGATGATAAAGAAGACGGAGAGAGTTGATGTCCTGCTTGAAGAAAATACATGCTGCCATGAGCCAAAGAGAGGTATGTTTGGAGAAGGACTACCACGCGGCAGTACCGGACAAGCTGAATCAGTTTAAGAAACCAGATCATCAAAAAACCAGTCATTTGCCGAGCCGTGGTCGAAAACCTGCTGAGACACCATGGTCTGACAGACTCACAGTATGTGTCACTGTCCCAGGCTACGTTCAAGGGGGAGTTGATAAGATTCCAGATGCCGAGGAGACCAGGTTAGTTGATTTGACCCCTTGCCAATTTGTGGCAAAAAGGGGGAGTGTTTTGGGGGTGACCGGTTAGTTCCCTCAAGTGTATCTAAAGCCTAGATTGGGTTTTGCCAAAAATGCCAAGGGGGAGATTGATGTTCCCATGAATGGCATGCTATTGGCAAAACGGGTTTAGACAGTTCAAGCAGGTGTTCAAGAAGAGTTCAATCGCTGTCTTGAACTGCAGTACAGCGTACAGCAGACGCAGGAAGATTTCCGTATCCAGAAGATCGATGAGATTATTTGATTGGGATCAATTGACGAGTCATCATTAAAGATCAGATATTCAAATGAATATCTTCAGCTTGGATTCTAGAATATTGGATGGCTTGGCACGGAAGTAATCCCCAAAGATTGGATATGGAAAAGATTGAATATCTATCAAATATTTAGGAGTATCTCCGAAATATTTGACAAGAATATTTCGATCTGAAGTAGGCCAGTGAGGAATTCAAAGATTCAGATATTCAAACGAATATCTCCTGATCAGATTTACGATTGGATTGGCTGACTTGTCGTGGAAGAATTATCAAGATCTTCCCAAAGATTGGATTGGAAATATCCATCGAATATTTAGGAATATTTCCTAAATATTTGATGAGGTTATTTGGAACAGATTTAGATCTCGCCTATGCATATAAATACAAGGCTAGGGCGTCCACAATCTGTGTCGCTTCCTGAGAGAAAAGAAAAACACGAGAGTTCGTGAGATTGGAGGAGAAGCGGCCGCCGGCTGACTATTCCACACCGGAATATCAACGGGGAAGTAACAGTCTGTTCAGTGTGCTGTTCGGACTGTTCCTAAAGAACAACAAAGCGCACACACAGACACGGTGACCAAGATACGTCTTTGAGAGAAGGCGGCTGGACTTCTGGGAGGTCCAAGACTAGGCCGAGAGGGAAGTCTCGTCCTAACCATAGGGGATCGAGGGGAGCTGCGGTGAACCGAGATTGCAAATCCGAGAGAAGGAGTGTTAGAGGCTAGGCTATTACAAACAAGGCGTTGTGTAAGTGTAAGTCCACGAATAGCTCTAAACTCGTAATAAGATTTGTGTCCCTTTTTCGGGTGTGGGAAACCCCCCCAGAGTAGGCGAAGCCGAACTGGGTTATCATATCGTGTGTGCTCCTGTTTGTTCTATTTTCGGTACTGTCTGCAAAGGTGTTCCAGTCTCTGTTTGAACACAACCTGAAACTGTCCAACAAGTGTTCGAGACGCAGTTCGAACACCATCTAGAACTCGTCTTGACTAAGACAAGTAGATTTCAATGTTGCGTAAGGAAATGGCGGAACCCCAAATGAAAATTTTGGGACTAAATATCAATTCCCTTTGTTTTCAAAAGTTTACCTCCAAAATTGAAAATGGTCTTACGCAACGAGTACATAAAAAGGTGTTGCATTAGATAACATATGATCACCATTGATCTTCATCGGCATCATCCTCCTCATTAGAATAATCATCCTGTTCTTCATAACCCTCATCGGCATCTAACAATTCGATATCTTCATGTTCATCTACATCATCTTCTTCATATTCATATTCATCATCTTCTTCATATTCACAATCATCCCGTTCTTCATAACCCTCTTCATCATCATCATCATATTCATGTGCAACATGGACTTGTGGAAGGAATCCCAAATCAACATGTACACTATCAATAGGTACATGTAGAAGATTTGACGGAGCCTGTTCTTGGTATGCATTGTCTTCTCTAGATAAGAGGCTAGAGTGAACTTCATCCTCGACATGTGCAACCGAACTACATTTGTACGTCCCTCGGTGAGATATGCTGTTAACAACCTTCCAATTGTGTCTTTAGTTTCCGATCTCGTTCCTCGGTCACAAATTTAACACCATTTACATCACATTGTGAATAACAAGTATGAGCTTGAGGTTGACATGACAAGTAATGGAGCATTGGATTATATCTTGGGTGCCCTGTTGCTTGCATTGTAGCCATCTGTTGGAAATAAAAGATAATAATGGAGCATTACATTCAAGTGTTTCATATAATCAGAGCATACCCAATAATGTTGAAGGAAGCAACAATAGAGTGTAAATTAAACAGACAATATGACAAAAGGTAAAATTGATGAGAGCATACCCAATTTAGAAAATACGGGATGAAGTGTTTTATTCGAATGTCATCGCCACAATTAGGGAATTCCCTATCGAACTGCGCCCGGTGCTTCTTTAGATAATATTTTGCTTGTTCGCATTGAACCATCACTTCCCAATGAGCAGCTGATATTTGTTCCATAGTGAGTTTTTTTCTCTGTATGTAACCTAACGGCTTGATATGATGAGAAACAACATTTATGGTAGGTTGTGGCTTGGCATCTTCAGATACATGACTGTCTATATATAACTTATAATACGTCACACACTCTTGGACAATGTATTGTTCATATATGCATCCTTCGGGATAACGTGTGTTTCTGACATGCCTCTTATACTCACCTAGTTGCCTGCAAATTAATTTCATGAATTAGTACACCATCAAAATAATAGATAATAAAGGGAAAATTATATCCATGTGAAGTACCTCTCTATAGGATACATCCAACTGTAATGTACAGGACCTTTGAGCAAAATCTGCTCAGGTAGATGAACCAAAAGATGGACCATTATGGTGAAAAAAGCTGGAGGAAATATTCGCTCAAAGCTACAAAGAATCTTCACTATATCATCCTTCACTTGCATGACATCCCCTCGCATCAATTCCCTGCAACATAACTTTTGAAACCAATGGGAGAGGGATATAAGTGGGCTCACAACACAATACGGCAAATACGATCGAATGACTACGGGAAGCACACGCTGCAGCATGACGTGACAATCATGAGTCTTCAAGCCATTAAACTTTTTATCATGCAAGTTTATCTTGCTTCTCAAACTCCCCGCATATCCATATGGGTATTTAACATCTTTTATCATTTCTATTATTTCAACCTTGTGTTCCGGTAATATAGTGTAAAAGGCTTGAGTAACTTTATCTCTTTTTGAAGATGATCCTTTCAATTTATCCCATAGATGCTTACGCACCCCCTGCTCCTTCAAGCCAGCACGTGCCTTGTGGTCATCTTTTGTTTTTCCTTCAAGAGCAAGTATGGTACCAATTATATTGTCAAACACATTCTTTTCTATGTGCATGACATCTAGTGAATAAGAATGTATGAATGTTGACCAGTACGATAACTCATAGAAAATACTTTTGTGTGTCCAACAAAGTTTCTCGGTATTTCCTCGAGCCTTGAATCTAGGATGTAAGCTAACTGTAGGGAAGTCGTGATTGAGAATCTCATCCAAAATCTCGTGCCCCGACAAAGAAGGTGGTCTATCCCTCAATTCAACTTGACCATTAAACTTGGCCGATGCTTTCCTCCATGCATGATCTTTGGAAAGCAATCTACAATGACCCTGATATGCCATTCTTCCCGCTAAAAATGTGGCATCAATGCCATCCAAACATAGCGGACAAGCTTTTTACCATTTTGTTCTTAGGCCTCCCAACATCCCTAGGCCCGGAAAGTCACTAAACGTTGATATTACCGCGACTTTCATATTGAATGATGACCCAGAAAAATGATCAAATGTTGCCACTCCTGTATTCCATAACATTTTTAACTCATCAATAAGTGGTCTCATGAAAACATTCAAACACTTTCCTGGAGACTTGGGATCAGAAATCAACATAGCAAGTATGTTGAATTCTTTCTTCATGCACATCCATGGCGGCAAGTTATACGACATCACGATAATAGGCCAAGTGCTATGTGAAAGACCTGATACACCAAAAGGATTGAATCCATCAGTGGATAATCCAAGACGCACATTACGAATCTCATGTGTCAAATTCTGGAAACTCCTTGTTAAAATTTTCCCACGCTTCTCCGTCTCTTGGATGTATAAGATCATTGTCTCCCTCTTTCCCATGTTTTTCTGCATGCCACCTCATTTCCTTGGCTATGTAAGGTGACATGTAAAGGCGCTGTAATCTGGGAGTAATTGGAAAGTAGCGGACAATCTTGTTTGGAACCTTACTTCCACATTCACTATTTGCATATTGTGGCTCGTGGCATATAGGACAATGCTCTCGATCAGCGTGTTCTTGGTAGTACAATACACAACCATACTCGCAAGCATGTATAGTCTGATAGTCCAAACCCAGATTCTTCATAATTTTCTTAACTTCTCTATAAGATCCGGGACAATTATTTTCAGGAGGAATCGCATCCTTAATGCCCTCCAAATATTTA
Organism: Rhodiola kirilowii; assembly: GCA_033675215.1. NCBI lineage: Eukaryota > Viridiplantae > Streptophyta > Magnoliopsida > Saxifragales > Crassulaceae > Rhodiola > Rhodiola kirilowii. The sequence continues at coordinate 33,432,879 of CM066201.1, forward strand.
GTGAAACTTTTATCCGACCATGGACACTCTACTTTTGTCTGCATTCCCTTCAAAATAAGCTCCAACACTATTTGCCTACTACCAATATACAAAGGTCGCTGGGCTTCGGCCAAAAGCGTACTATACTTCTCGTGGGCAACATTACCAAAAGAATCATCTTGGACATCATTCATCATGTCATATTCAGATGGGCCATAGCTATTTGGAAAATGAAAGGAATCATGTAACATATCCATAGTCCAGTCCATGTTATGCAACCGGCCACCACTCGGATGGGAGCTTGTTCCACCGTCACTCTGCAAATTGTAGTGTTCATGTTCGCCATGCAAATACCATGTGGTGTACTTTGACATCATACCATTTAGAATCAAATGTCTATGCATTTCAGCCAATGTAATCCCCCCTTTGTGCAATCTACAGTTTCTACATGGACATGGATATGTGAACGCCGCCATATTTTGTTTCACGAATTCGACAAATATATCAATCCCCTCATAGTAACGTGGCTCACATCTTGACAATTTAATCCAGCTTTTGTCCATTGTTATACCTGTACAACAACATACACAACAAAAGGAAAATACTAATCATTTGAAGCCCCTGTTTCAATTTAGTTGCAAATTTGTGAGCAAACCAACAAAAGGTCCCTCTTTTACTTTACCTAGATGTTTTTGGTTGAAAATAAAACACGGAGGAGAGAAAGAAAACACAGAGGAGCTTGGTGTCCAAATATTCAAAAGTCAAAACTTACGCAACAAATCCGTACTAAGCTTGTTGCATAGGTTAAAAGTAGCTCAACTACCAATATCAATGCTGTACGAGGTTCATAAAAGTCTGTCCTTTTAAAATAAATGCGACACTTACGCAACATACAATTTCCTTTAAACAACGAGTGTTGCATAGGATATCCAAAGCAACACAGGTAATCTTGTTGCTTTTGAATGCATTGCATAACTAATCTTACGCAACGCTGGATCACATGTCACATTATTTCATGTTGCATTGGTGTTATTATGCAACATACGCTAATATGTTGCTTTAGATATTGTTGCGTAAGTAACTCAAGCAACGTCAGATGGGATGCAGCTTAATTACATGTTGTCTTGGTGTTCTTACGCAACAAGGGCCACGACAAAGGCTTTGCGTATGTGGCATTAGGTGTCTTATGCAACGGAGTACATAAGCAATAGTATGGGGTTGTTGCATTACATATTATGCAACACGGATTTTGCAACGGCGTGCCACGTCTTGTTGCATATGGGGCAAAATGGTGTAGTGTCACTCTCGTCCTTTCCAGCAAAATCAACCTTTGGGCCATTCAATCTTTGTGTGAAGTTTGTCCATTCATCTGATTTCAATGAAAACTAATGAGTACACATTAAAGGAAAGTAAAAAGGAAAGTCTCCTTTCTATTGTACCAGGGTATATCTTTTGCAAATAGAACAAAATGCTGATTCCATCCTCGTTCTCCTTGTTTAGTTCCTCATCAGAATATAGAACATCCTCTTTGTAATAAGGAGTCAGAACACTGACAAATAGATAATTATACATCAGAAAACCACCACGAAAATTTCTGAACGGCTTCATATCATAATTTTTAACCAGGTGTAGCGGTTTACAAATTCAGCCATTGGATTAACATCTGTCAAAGGAGGAGACAAAAAAATCCATTAACTGAAACAACGTATAATGGGTAGTCACACTGTTGCTTATGTTAAACAGTGACAGACAGTGTCGGCTACAACTACAACCTTGATTGTGAACTTTGACTATTAATCACAAAGCAGAGGTTGGTATCTTAAAGCTGAATACTTTCCTATTTCAATTTCTTGAAAAGTTACGTAAGATTGTTAAATAGCATATGATTTCATTTATTAGAAAACATAATAAACATCTGTTTGTACAGGAAAAGTAATCCGATATAAATAAGTGGCTTGAAAAAACATAGATCCTACACTAGACTGAAATTGTCAAGACACTGTACGCGTTTAGATTCAGCCTTCCCCGGCATGAAAACAGGGCACCTGATTATTTAAATATTAAGGCTACTGTTGGATGGTTAGGTTAGGCTTCTGTGTGTGAGAGATCAATGTGTGGTATCTCTCAGACAGAAAGCAGCGGAAAATAACTTAAGTGCAGGAAATAAAGTGCTGAAAGTAAGTACTCGTAGATTTCGAGTGGAAACCTTATTGCGTCCATGCAACAGGCTGAAAACTACTTGCCTTCTGGACAAATCCAGAAGGGCTTCAAAGATCAATGTTATTACTAGACGAATATGCTTGTAGAATGTTACAATCTGTCTCACTCAGTGACAGTGAACCGATTCTACTCAATTCGAATACCAAATAACAGATCTTACTCTCGTCCGCACACAGCAGCACTTCGTCGACTACCGGAATTGATCGCAGCTTCAATCTCCGTTTGCTCTCTCTCAACAGCCGCACTTCAATCTGAAGACTCTTCCTCCTTTTATAGTCGTCTTAACTCGGCAGAATTGATCTCCATCACAGATACGCTCTGAATCTTCCAGATGTGATTTGGTTAAGATATTTTCATATCTTAACCACGTCACTTATTCCCTTTCCCTATTCGGCTCGTATCTTCCCATCGTATATATTGATTCGTATATCTAGTGTATATATCGACATCAAAATCTCTCATCAAATATCCTGCTTATATACTCGTATATTTCTGATTCGTATCGAGTATATATTCGCTGATCCGATCTCGTCACATGTCGGTTCGTCCCTCACGCAGATCTAATCTCTCTCGCAGCTCCACGCTCTCTCAAAGATGTTCAGTTATCATTTCTGTCTGACAGTGATTTCTGCATACTCAAATCAATTATTAGCTAAGTGTTTGTTATCATCAAAACACAAAGGGTCCAACAAATCCCCCCTTTTTGATGATGACAAACATTCTTCACAAATGAGAAATCACACACAGCAGTGACAAAGAAATCACAGCTACAATTCCCTACGGCAGCTAGCTACTTCAGAATTTATTCACTAAATTTTTATTTAAAGCCAGCGTAGTTACCCCTCAGATAGACATCTGCTTAAACTTTGGTACTGTTTTTCCCCCTTAGTGTATGCACATATATCTCTTCCCCCTTTTGACATCATCAAAAAGATTTGGCAAACAAGGACACAGTTTGATGGAAAGAGAAAACACTTCATTCATACGAGCAAGTCATAAGTGTGTCACGCGGACACCACACAGTCACGCAGGAAAATCAAAATGCAAGGAGAAATCAAACATGAAATTCAAAAAAAAGTTCAAGGAAGCAGGGTGATGGACCATATTTATATGATTCATTAAGACAGTTAAACCCACCAAATTAGACTCTTTGTCTATTTAACTTTTGCTTGTTAGTTCCGATATTTATCTACAGGGTATTTTGAAGTCTAGAGACGATACGAGCTAAAAAGGAGTTTTAAAGCTGAAAATGAATTACAAGTCACTCCAGGACACGACCAGATTCCGACTGTACAACTTTCATGAACCTGACATGGAATCACGCAAAACAAGTCCAACCGAAGAGCAACCAGAGTCAGACCGGAGCTGAAAGGGAGCCGATGGCTTTTGTGAAAAGATCACAAAACTCACACTCACTCCCCTCTTGCCACATGGGCGGCGGCTCAAGCCATCCTCCTCTCCTCCCTTGCCATGTGGCCGGCGGCTAAGGGGAGGAATGACTCACCTCCGATGGCTTTTTGCTCCTCCACCCATCCCTTGCCATGTGTGAGCTCTTCTCCTCCATTGTGACAAGTGTGTGGCTCACATCTTCTCCCCATGCCTATAAATAGAGACATCCCTTCCCTATGTAAATCATCCACACATCCCACAATGTCATCCCACAATCCACAAAGCTCTATAGTTCTTGGTTAGTGAGAGAAGCTCTCTAGATTTTTGGGCACAATCCATGTAAAACACACCACTTTGATATTGAAGTTCCAAGTTGTTCTTGAGTACTCTTGTCGGTTCTTGAAGTACTCAAGCTTGTCTTTACTTTTCCTATTCTTGAGTTTACTCATGTCGGTTCTCGAGTATTCTCCTTTTACTTTCCTGTCTTTACTTTCAAAAACTTTACTTTCCTGTCTTTTGAAAACCTTTACTTTCAAGCACTTAGCTATGATGTCCTCTTCCATGGATATTCGTAGCTAAACTCTTCATTCGGTTGAAGGGGAGTGCTTGTATCATACTATGTTTTAGACCCTTCTCTTAAATGCCTCTTTGTGTTCAAAACTTGTTCTATGTGCCACATATTAGGTTAGAACTTCCAAGGTTGAGTGGATGCTTTAACGGGCAAAGCTCTTCCGTGGGGTTCGTGAACATACTCGGGTAAGTGGAGGCTTTAACGAGCAAAGCTCATCTGAGGAGTTCAACCTCTTTTAATACACCATTTGGTTGATCGTAACTGAAAGATCAAATGGATGCACATAAGCTAAGATACTTCGAAAGGAGGAATTAGCCCAAATAGAACAAGTGTTTTAAACGATGTGGCAAGTCATGAGCTAGAAATAGCCTTGATTCATCTTTGAACACTTAGTATGATCATTAGAGGTCAATGATAAACAGATTATGATACAAGGCCCCTAAAACCGAATCTTTCCTTTAATTGGAATATCACCTGTTACTTTACTTTCAGTCTCATATCAACTGCTTACTTTCAGTCCATATCAACTGCTTACTTTCAGCAAGCCTTGTCCTTCAAGCACTTTACTTTTACGCACTTACTTTCAGCAAGCCTTGTCCTTCAAGCACTTTACTTTTACGCACTTACTTTCTGTAAGCCTTGTCCTTCAAGCACTTTACTTTCCAGCACTTTACTTTTCAGTATTTACTTTCAGTCCTGTATTTACTTTCTTTACTTTCAGTCATTTACTTTTCAGTACTAAAATCACAACCAACCCACGTTACTTTTAGTACTAAAATCACAACCAACCCCCAACTGTCTTATCTTCCATTTTCGAAAGAACAACTATCCACTAATTCCCTTGGGTTCGACCCCTACTTACCGCTTTACTACCCAATAGTAAAGTCACGAGTAGCGGACTTATAAATTAATTTTGTACATTGCCTCGCGACAAGGCAGTGCTGTCAAATTGGCGCCGTTGTCGGGGAATTAGCAATCGGATAGTAGTTCTTTTTTCTATTTTTTCCTTTTTGTTCATTTCATGATTCACGATGTCTTCATGGATGAATCGGTATCTCCCTCAGTTTGGAGGTGCTATCGGAGAAGACCCCGTGGAACATGAACAAATGTTTTACTCCATCTGCGGCAGAATGAGGCCCAAGGATGAGTCGCTAGAAGGGTTTATGCTGAATTGTTTTGAGTTTTCCTTAACTGACTCTGCACTCTCTTGGTATTACTCATCATATGCAGATTATGAAGGCTGTTATGGGGATCTACGAGCCAAATTTCTAAAAGAGTTTTCCCTGTCAAATTATGGCACCGATCCCTGTCAAAGAGCCCAGCCATCCTTTCGACTTGAAGTCCGCAAGAAGATCAGCACCCTCAAGCAATCCCGGGACGAAACTTTGGATGAGTACTTATCAGACTTCGATTCCATTGTGGCGAGCTGCCCACACCATGGATTCACAAACGTGTTCCTTCTTCAAAGGTTTCTTGGCGGAATGCTGCCGCATGAGTGGAAAAGGCTCAATGTTACAGTGGGAGGCTCGGTCATGAAGTTAACAGTGACTGAAATCTGGGCCGTCATAGATGATTTGGCAGAGAGCACAAAACGAGGGCCGATGCACCAAATTGATAATAAAGCGCCAATGGTGGAAAAGGACTGAGTGCAAAACGAGCCCAGCACCACACCCATTGCAAGCTTGCCCGCGGCAAACTCGGAAGAAGACATCAGCACAAGGGCAGTAATGGACGTGGAGGCGGCTCTAAAGGAGCCAACATTGGAGCCCACGGAGCCAACAGAGGATGAGGACCTATGGATGACTGAAGAAGAGCCGGCCGAGCCACTCAAACCGGTCCTCACTGCCGAAGCGGCCGAGGAAATCAAGCCAGGCCCGGTCCTTGCGCTCGGAGCACCTGAGACATGCCCGGACCTCACTATCGAAGCACCTGAGGCAGACCCGGTCCTCACTACCAACCTATCCGAGAAAGAACCGGCTCTTGTGATGGAAGTCCCCCAACTTGTCCCCTCGGTTTGTATGCGGATCACAGCCCCTGAAGATAAAGTAATCAATGAGGAGGTGCAAGGCGAGTTGGAAGTGAGACAAAGGCAAGAAAAGCCAACAATAGAGCACTCTCTCGCCACGAGCCAACCAAACAGCCCTGGAAACTCTCTCATGCTGAAACAGCCATTCACCTCTGCCGCAAAGAAGAGGGCTAGTGAAGAGCACAACCTGGATGCCAACCGTCCATACACAAAGAAGCAACAAGGACATGGCCCGGTGAAATGGGAGCCCGGATGGAGAAACAAGAAAGATTGGCTCAAAGGACCAGCAGCTATGGTCAAGGGTCCCTCACCTTCTCAAAGGTATTGGAAGAAGAAACCACCGGAACAATGGAGTCCTGACCCGAGCACATCATCTCACAAGAAATCGGGGAGAGTCAAGGCAAGAATGAAAGTAGGCGCTCCGCAACACTACAACCTAAACTACCCATGGGATCCCACCTTATGATCCAGGAATGAGGTATCGTCGATCTAACGACGTTAAACAAATGCACTGGTCTGGAGGTAACCCGACATCTATCTTACATTCAGTCATTTAATTTTAGTCATTTAGTTTTTTGCCCTAAGTCATTCTCACCTTGCCTGTATACATTTGCTTGCAATTAACTTTTGAACTAAGTTGTGCTGTGAGGCACGCCTTCGTTCAAAAGTGTGGGGTGAGAACCACCTTTGTACATAGTTAGTTAACATGTTTTTTCTTTTCCTTTTCCCTTAATATTATCTTTTTGAAAATATGAACTTGAGAATGTGAAAAAGATAGATCTAAATTCATGCATTTACCTTGTGAAATCTCAACTGTTTAAAAACTTAAAATGTAACTTCTCATTTGTCCCTTTGTGCTGAGATATACATGGGATGTGGAGTTGATATAAATTGCCCTAGAGAGGCTAGGCAAGCAATCGAATGACTGAATTTCACTATATGGTTTACGAAGTCAGTGGAGGCTGCACTTCGGGTTTCAAAGAAGATTAGAGTCATCTCCGCCGTGCAGCGTTTATGCAAGAGGCGGGACGGGAATCAAACCGTCCTATCTCGTCAGAGTAGCCAGGAAAATAGATGAGCGACCCTCATCTTGACCCGCGTGAAACGGCAAGGATTAGAAAGAGCGGGGAGGTATTTCCATATGCTCTCGGGCGATGATTGGACCTCCCAAAGAAAGGTTGAGAAAATGGACTAGCACGTCACAAAGAAGCAAAAGCTCAAAGAAGCTAATCAAAGGCCAAAAGCCAAAAGTGTGAAGGTTTTAACCGAACAAAAGTGAAAAAACTCCAATTCAACATCAAAGGCCAAAGGCCAAAGGCCGATTCACTTCAGATGCTGTCCCTCACCAAAAAGAAATCAAAATGCTCAACTCAGTGAAACCCGAATCAAATCATGTGCTAGAAAAAAGTGACAAGTTAACCATATAGTGCGAGTCGGTCCAGAGAATGCAGTCCAGGAGCCTGAAAAGGGCTATCTCCCGAAACATCCAAATTAATTTGCATCTCAGCTCGAAGGTACAAGTATCAAGTTTCTTCTAAGTATTTACACGGTTTAGTTTGGTAATAATTAAGTAATGCATGAATAGGATAAATCTAGTTCTATATTCTCACTTTCCTATTTGAAGTTTTTACTTGGATTGTGTGCACACCTCTTAAAAGCATTGTTCGGGATGAACAACTAAAAGTGTGGGGTGATCTGATGGACCATATTTATATGATTTATTAAGATAGTTAAACCCACCAAATTAGACTCTTTGTCTATTTAACTTTTGCTTGTTAGTTTCGATATTATCTACAGGGTATTTTGAAGTCTAGAGACGATACGAGCTAAAAAGGAGTTTTAAAGCTGAAAATGAATTACAAGTCACTCCAGGACACGACCAGATTCCGACTGTTCAACTTTCATGAACCTGACATGGAATCACGCAAAACAAGTCCAACCGAAGAGCAACCAGAGTCAGACCGGAGCTGAAAGGGAGCCGATGGCTTTTGTGAAAAGATCACAAAACTCACACTCACACCCCTCTTGCCACATGGGCGGAGGCTCAAGCCATCCTCCTCTCCTCCCTTGCCATGTGGCCGGCGGCTAAGGGGAGGAATGACTCACCTCCGATGGCTTTTTGCTCCTCCACCCATCCCTTGCCATGTGTGAGCTCTTCTCCTCCCTTGTGACAAGTGTGTGTGACGGAGCCCACTGCACTGTCGTTAAGGTGCAATGTTCTCTGTACAAATAAATTTATATTTTCCGCTACTCGCAACTACACTACTGGGTAGCAAGTGGTAAGTAGGGGTCGAACCCAAGGGAATTAGAGGAATACGTTGTTCTTTAAGGGATTTGTACAGCGAGGGAGCGTGTTTTAAGGTTGATTGAGATTTTAGCGGTTATGACTAAGTGACTTTTTTTGGTTGTTTTTTGGGTTTTGAGTGCGGAAAAGTAAATTACAGAAAATAAATACTGAAATTAAAATACTGAAAATAAAAGAAGGACTTACAGTGGGTGATGCGTGATTGGTGAGTTCTCCGGTAGATGAGCGGTTGGTGATTGCAGATGATCGAGCAATTTATAAAAGTAAATACAGGGGGGTTTTGTAATTCAAGGAAAACATTCGGTTTCAGGGGCCTTGTATCATAGCCTGTTTATTATTTTAGTAACCTTTCTAAGTATTCAAATGTGAATCAAGGCCATTCCAAGCACTCGACTTGCTACACTGTCTAGCCTTTTGCAAAAGTGTTCGAAAGTGAATCGAGGCCATTCTAAGCACTCAATTTGCAACACCGTCTAGTCTTTTGCAAAAGTCGTAGAGCACTTGTTCTACTTAGACTAATACCCCATTCCAAGGTATATTAGCCTGTGTGCATCCATTTAGATTGTCTTTCCCGATTTATCCAAATGGTGTTTTAGAAAGATCAAACTCCTCAGATAAGCTTTGCCATTCCAAGCATCCACTTATCCGAGTATGTTTACGAATCCCCACGGAAGAGTTTTGCCATTCCAAGCATCCACTCAACCTTGGAAATTCTGATCTAATATATGGCACATAGAACAAGTTTTGAATACAGAGAAAAGAAACTAAAAGAATTAAAACATTTTATAATACAAGTACACCCCTTTAACCGAATAAAGAGTTTAGCTACGAATATCCATAGAGGTGGATACCATAGCTAAATACTCGGGGGGTTTTGAAAACAGTAAGAGGAGAAGGGGTGGAATACTCAAGAACCAACAGGAGTATTCCCAATTCATACTGAATACTCAAGAACCAACAGGAGTATTATTTCATAAACCAAACTTACAAAGTAACATAAACTTAGAGAGAGAAGTGAATTGTTGATTGTGGGATGATACAAATGAGGAGGAGGAGCTCTCCTTTTATAGGCTAAGGGAGGAGAAATGGATGGTGGAGATGGTGGCATGTGGTGTTGCATCCAAGGGTGGAGGAGGAGGAGATGAAGATGTGGTGGAGGAGACTCCACATGGCACCACCTTGTGGTGGCTCAAAAGCCGCCGGTTTCAAGTCCAAATGGAGGGGACTTTTGGTGGCTTTGCCACCCTTTGCCTTGGGCCACCGGTCATGGAGGAGGAAGGGGTGGTTTTGGCCACCCATGAGTCACCACAAAGCCAAAAGCCACCGGTCACTTGGTCCATGAATTGTTTTGATAGTTTTGTGCAGTCTTTTCACAAAACTATCAATCCAATTTTGCTCCGGTCTGACTTGGTTGTTCCTCGGTTGAATTTAATTTGAGTAATTCAATGTCAGGATCTTGATTTCTTCGTTCAGCGTCTGATCTTGACCTTGGATTGACTCGTAATATCTTTTCAGCGTTAAATCCTCTCCTTAGCGTGTTTTCTCTCTAAGCGCCAAAATACCCTGTAGAAATATATCGGGATTAACAAGTAGAAGTTAGATAGACAAACAGTCTAATTTGGTGGGTTTTACTGTGTATTTGATTCGTATAATTATGGTCCATCAGATTACCCCACACTTTTAGTTGTTCGTCCCGAACAATGCTATTAAAGGCAGCACACTAAGTAAGTTTGTTAAAATATGAAAATTAGACTGTGGGACTCGATTTATCCTAATTCATGCATTACTTACTTATTACCAAATTGAACTGTATAAATAAATAGAAGAAACTTGATACTTGTACCTCCGTGCTGTGATGCAAATTATTCTGGATCTTTCGGGAGATAGCCCTTTTTAGGCTCCTGGACTGCAACCTCGGGATCGTCTCTCACTATATGGTTTCCTTGTAGATTTCTCTAGCACGTGATTCGGTTCGGGTTTCAATGGTTTGAGTACTTTGATTTTCTTTTGGCGAGGGACTGCTTTTTGTAGTGAATCGGCCTTTGGCCTTTGATTTGACTCTTTGAGTACTTCACTTTTTGTTCGGTTAAAACCTTCACAATTTTGGGCCTTTGGCCTCTTGATTTGCTTCTTTGAGCTTTTTGCGTCTTTGTGACTTGCTAGTCCATTTTCTCAAGCCTTTTTGGGAGGTCCAATCATCGCCCGCAAGCCTATGGAAATACCTCCCCGCTCCTCTCATCCTTGTCGTTTCGCGCGGGTCAAGATGAGGGTTGCTCATCTATTTTCTCGGCTACTTTGACTAGAGAGAGGACGGTCTGATTCCCGTCCTCGCCTTTTTTTCTTTTTGCGTAAACACTGGATGGCGGAGATGACTTCAATCTTCACTGAAACCCAAAGTGCAGCCTCCACTGACTTCGAAAACCATATAGTTTGATTCGATCCTTCGATTGCTTGCCAAGCCTCTCTAGGGCATTTCTATCAACTCTACATCCCTAGTTTATCTCAGCACAAAGGGACAAATGAGAAGTTACGTTCTAAGTTTTTAGACAGTTGAATTTTCACAAGGTAAATGCATGAATTTTAGATCTATCTTTTTCACATTCTTAAGTTCATATTTTCAAAAATATAACACTAAAAAAGAAAAACATGTTATTTATTTATGTACACATGCGGATCTCACCCCACACTTTTGAACGAAGGCGTGCCTTTCAGCACAACTTAGTTCAAAAGCCATGCAAGCAGACAATTACGAGAAGGAAATGATATTAAGGAAAGGTAAGATCAGAACTCCCTTTTTGTGTCGAATGACATGGCACGAGGTTGGATAATCGAGGGAGTTCGGCTGGGGCCTTGAACTCTCAGCGCAAGCCCGGTAGTTTACGGAAGCTGCCTGGCTGATCCGATCGTGCTCCAAAAACCAATTCCTAAATAGTCAAATCATTCTATGCACCAAGTGGGTGAGAGCGACTTATTGATAAAAACTAAAAGACAGAAAATAAAAAGACAGAAAGTAAGATAGTGTCGGGTTACCTCCCGACCAGTGCACTTGTTTAACGTCGTTGGCTCGACATTACCTCATTCTTGGATCATAAGTAGGGATCCCATGGGTGCTTGAGGTTGAACTTCTTCCCAACTGCTTTCTTAATCTGTCCCAAGTTCTCATATGGCAGCGGGTTTGGTTCTGATATCCATTGAACCGATAATTTCTTCTTTACATTCTTCCGAGAAGGTGGGGATCCTTCGACCATAGCTGCTGGTCTTTTGAGTCGGATTTTCTTGTTTCTCCATCCGGGCTTCCATTCCACCGGGCCATGTCTTAGTCGTTTCTTCATGTTTGAATGGGTGGCACTTTTGCAATTCTGGAAATTCAGTATTGTGCCATCAAGCAATGGTGACCTCAGGCATGTCTCCATGTGAAGCCTCTTCTTTGTGGCAGCGACGAATGGTCGTCCTAGAATGAGCGAGTTTTTAGGGTCGCTTTGTTGAGTCGTGGTGAGTAAGAGCTCCATTGATGGTTTTTCTTGCCCTTGATTTGCCTCCAACTCTCCTTGCACCTTAGCATAGGTCACATCATCTTTGGTGGTTGTGATTTGCATACAAACCGAGGGGAAAAGTTGGGGAACTTCCACCATAAGGGCCAGGTCTTTCTTGGATAGTTTGATAATGAGGACCAGGCATGCCTTAGGTGCTTCGATAGTGAGGATCAGGCATGTTTTGGGTGATTTGGCAGTGAAGTCCGGGACTGTCTCGGGCAGATTGGTGATGAGGACCGGTTCAAGTGGCTCGGCTGGTTTGGCAATGAGGATTGGGCCTGATTTGGCCGGTTCTTCTTTGGTTATTTGCGAGTTCTCATCCTCAATTGGCTCTGTGGGCTCCAATATTGGCTCCTTTAGAGCTGTCTCCACGTCCATTACTGCCCTCGTACTGATGTCTTCTCTCGGCTTTGTTGCGGGCAAGCTTGTAATGGGTGTGGTGCCGGGCTTGTTTTGTACTGAGTCCACTTCCATCGTCGGTACCTTATCTTCAGTTTGGTGTATTGGCCCTCGTTTTGTGCTCTCTGCCAAATCGTCTATGAGGTCCCAAGTTTTAATTATGGTTAACTTCATGATTGAGCCTCCTGCTGCATCGTTAAGTCTTTTCCGCTCAAGTGGCATCATTCCATCGAGAAACCTTTGAAAAAGATTGTTGTTCGTGAATCCATGGTGCGGGCAGCTCGTTATAAGGGAATCGTAGTACCATAAGTACTCGTCCAAAGTTTCGTCACGGGATTGCTTTAGGTTGTTGATCTTCTTGCGGATTTCATGTTCGAAAGATGGAGTGGCTCTTTGACAGGGAGCGGTGAGATAATTTGGCCGGGGAAACTCTTTTAGAAATTTGGCTCGAAGATTTTCATAACAGCTTTCATACTCTGCACATGAGTAATACCATTCCATTGCCGAGTCAGTTAGAGAAAGTTTGAAGCATTTCAGCTTAAACTCCTCTAACGTCTCATTCTCAGGTTTCATGTGGCGGCAGATGTGATGAAACAATTGGCAATGTACCACAGAGTTCTCTTCAATGGTACCTCTGAATTTGGGGAGACAGCTGAGCATTTCAAACATAAGGTTGCTGCGTCCATCATTCCAAGGCGTGCTTTCGTAGTAGGAAGACAGTGAATTATGTAAAAAAGAACAACTATCCATTCGCTAATTCCCCCGCAACGGTGCCAATTTTGACGGAGCCAACTGCACTGTCGTTAAGGTGCAATGTTCTCTGTACAAATAAATTTATATTTTCCGCTACTCACAACTACACTACTGGGTAGCAAGTGGTAAGTAGGGGTCGAACCCAAGGGAATTAGAGGGATACGTTGTTCTTTAAGGGATTTGTACAGCGAGGGAGCGTGTTTTAAGGTTGATTGAGATTTTAGCGGTTATGACTAAGTGACTTTTTTGGTTGTTTTTTGGGTTTTGAGTGCGGAAAAGTAAATTACAGAAAATAAATACTGAAATTAAAATACTGAAAATAAAAGAAGGACTTACAGTGGGTGATGCGTGATTGGTGAGTTCTCCGGTAGATGAGCGGTTGGTGATTGCAGATGATCGAGCAATTTATAAAAGTAAATACAGGGGGGTTTTGTGATTCAAGGAAAACATTCGATTTCAGGGGCCTTGTATCATAGCCTGTTTATTATTTTAGTAACCTTTCTAAGTATTCAAACGTGAATCAAGGCCATTCCAAGCACTCGACTTGCAACACTGTCTAGCCTTTTGCAAAAGTGTTCGAAAGTGAATCGAGGCCATTCCAAGCACTCAACTTGCAACACCGTCTAGTCTTTTGCAAAAGTCGAAGAGCACTTGTTCTACTTAGACTAATACCCCATTCCAAGGTATATTACCCTGTGTGCATCCATTTGGATTGTCTTTCCCGATTTATCCAAATGGTGTTTTAGAAAGATCAAACTCCTCAGATAAGCTTTGCCATTCCAAGCATCCACTTATCCGAGTATGTTTACGAATCTCCACGGAAGAGTTTTGCCATTCCAAGCATCCACTCAACCTTGGAAATTTTGATCTAATATATGGCACATAGAACAAGTTTTGAATACAGAGAAAAGAAACTAAAAGAATTAAAACATTTTATAATACAAGTACACCCCTTTAACCGAATAAAGAGTTTAGCTACGAATATCCATAGAGGCGGATACCATAGCTAAATACTCGGGGGTTTTTGAAAACAGTAAGAGGAGAAGGGGTGGAATACTCAAGAACCAACAGGAGTATTCCCAATTCCTACTGAATACTCAAGAACCAACAGGAGTATTCTCTAAAGTATAATACTCAAGAACCAACAGGAGTATTATTTCATAAACCAAACTTACAAAGTAACATAAACTTAGAGAGAGAAGTAAATTGTTGATTGTGGGATGATACAAATGAGGAGGAGGAGCTCTCCTTTTATAGGCTAAGGGAGGAGGAATGGAGGGTGGAGATGGTGGCATGTGGTGTTGCATCCAAGGGTGGAGGAGGAGGAGGAGATGAAGATGTGGTGGAGGAGACTCCACATGGCACCACCTTGTGGTGGCTCAAAAGCCACCGGTTTCAAGTCCAAATGGAGGGGACTTTTGGTGGCTTTGCCACCCTTTGCCTTGGGCCGCCGGTCATGGAGGAGGAAGGGGTGGTTTTGGCCTCCCATGAGTCACCACAAAGCCAAAAGCCGCCGGTCACTTGGTCCATGAATTGTTTTGATAGTTTTGTGCAGTCTTTTCACAAAACTATCAATCCAATTTTGCTCCGGTCTGACTTGGTTGTTCCTCGGTTGAATTTAATTTGAGTAATTCAATGTCAGGATCTTGATTTTCTTCGTTCAGCGTCTGATCTTGACCTTGGATTGACTCGTAATATCTTTTCAGCGTAAAATCCTCTCCTTAGCGTGTTTTCTCTCTAAGCGCCAAAATACCCTGTAGAAATATATCGGGACTAACAAGTAGAAGTTAGATAGACAAATAGTCTAATTTGGTGGGTTTTACTGTGTATTTGATTCGTATAATTATGGTCCATCAGTGTGGCTCACATCTTCTCCCCGTGCCTATAAATAGAGACATCCCTTCCCTTTGTAAATCATCCACACATCCCACAATCTCATCCCACAATCCACAAAGCTCCATAGTTCTTGGTTAGTGAGAGAAGCTCTCTATATTTTTGGGCACAATCCATGTAAAACACACCACTTTGATATTGAAGTTCCAAGTTGTTCTTGAGTACTCTTGTCGATTCTTGAAGTACTCAAGCTTGTCTTTAGTTTTCCTGTTCTTGAGTTTACTCCTGTCGGTTCTCGAGTATTCTCCTTTTACTTTCCTGTCTTTACTTTCAAAAACTTTACTTTCCTGTCTTTTGAAAACCTTTACTTTCAAGCACTTAGCTATGATGTCCTCTTCCATGGATATTCGTAGCTAAACTCTTCATTCGGTTGAAGGGGAGTGCTTGTATCATACTATTTTTTAGACCCTTCTCTTAAATGCCTCTTTGTGTTCAAAACTTGTTCTATGTGCCACATATTAGGTTAGAACTTCCAAGGTTGAGTAGATGCTTTAACGGGCAAAGCTCTTCCGTGGGGTTCGTGAACATACTCGGGTAAGTGGAGGCTTTAACGAGCAAAGCTTATCTGAGGAGTTCAACCTCTTTTAAAACACCATTTGGTTGATCGTAACTGAAAGATCAAATGGATGCACATAAGCTAAGATACTTCGAAAGGAGGAATTAGCCCAAATAGAACAAGTGTTTTAAACGATGTGGCAAGTCATGAGCTAGAAATAGCCTTGATTCATCTTTGAACACTTAGTATGATCATTAGAGGTCAATGATAAACAGATTATGATACAAGGCCCCTAAAACCGAATCTTTCCTTTAATTGTAATAGCACCTGTTACTTTACTTTCAGTCTCATATCAACTGCTTACTTTCAGTCCATATCAACTGCTTACTTTCAGCAAGCCTTGTCCTTCAAGCACTTTACTTTTACGCACTTACTTTCAGCAAGCCTTATCCTTCAAGCACTTTACTTTTACGCATTTACTTTCAGCAAGCCTTGTCCTTCAAGCACTTTACTTTCCAGCACTTTACTTTTCAGTATTTACTTTCAGTCCTGTATTTACTTTCTTTACTTTCAGTCATTTACTTTTCAGTACTAAAATCACAACCAACCCACGTTACTTTCAGTACTAAAATCACAACCAACCCCCAACAGTCTTATCTTCTATTTTCGAAAGAACAACTATCCACTAATTCCCTTGGGTTCGACCCCTACTTACCGCTTTACTACCCAATAGTAAAGTCACGAGTAGCGGACTTATAAATTAATTTTGTACACATTGCCTCGCGACAAGGCAGTGCTGTCACAGGGATAGATGTGGTAGGGTTGGCAAAGATGGGGGCCATGAGACAGTCCAGACTAAGCATCATTCTGGTACAGAACCTTCAGCTGTTCCACAATCTCTACAGCAAGGTTCTTAATCTACTCTGGGAACCCCTCAATCACAGCAGCCGCAGCACCCAAGTGTTTCACCCAATTGTTCTCTGGGACTTTCAGAGCTTTCTCTGCTGCCACCTCTAGGGCTGCTAACCTCCCTTTCACATCCTGAACCTCATACCAAAGCTCCCTTAACAACTCTATCGTCTCACCCAGTCCTTCAGTGGAGGGGACATTTTCTTGACGCATGGGGTCAGCAACAGAAGACAGCTCAACATCAGCTGGTTCTGCAGGTGGTGGCGACTGTGCGCTCGGTTTTGTCCATCCTTCATCTCCTTCATCACAGACCACTACAAGAAAACTGCTTATTATCAACAGCCGATTCCGTTGCTTTTACACTTTTTCCGTAAGAAATGTTATTAAAATTGACAGAATATTCCGTTGAAAAGTTGTTGATTATAAGGCTGTAGATTTTAACAAATCCGTCGATGTTAAGATCATTTACAACAGATATTTATGTTGATTATATCAAATTAAAAGAGTGAAAAAATCAAAAAAATCGACGCATAATCCGTTGATTTAAAAGTTGTAGCAATTAAATGTATTTACTGTTATACCCTTTGCATTATTTACGACGGATTTATTCCGTTGATTTTATAAGTTATAGGAAATAAATGTAATTACTATTATACACTCGACGGAGGCCCCCACCAGCCGCCTCGCCGGACCTCCCCTACCGTACTACCACCTCCTTCGCCGAACCACCGCCTCCTGCCGATCAGCCGCCGGACCACCTCCACCTTGCCGGGAAGCCTCTACCGCCGCCTTGCCGGACCTCCCATACATGACCACAACCTCCTCGTCGGACCACCACCACCGCCTCACCGGACCACCACAACCACCGCCTCGCCGAACCACCACCACCGCCTCACCGGACCACCATCGCCACCGCCTCGCCGGACCTCCCCTACCGGACAACCACCTCCTCACCGATCAGCCGTCGGACCACCTCCACATCGCCGGTCAGTCGCCGGACCACCTCCACATCGCCGGTCAGTCGCCGGACCACCTCCACCTCGCCGGCCAGTCACCGGACCACCTCCTCCTCGCCGGCCAGTCACCGGACCACCTCCTCCTGGCCGGACGCCCTCCCCTCTCTAGTCTTTAGACACTTTAAAAAAATTAAATGAGTATTGTATTTGCTAGGAATCGTAGCTCCCTCAACCATAAAACACACATCTAACCACTAGGCTACAAGAGTTATCTTGTCACCTTTTGTTTATTTATGCATTATATTTTATTTATGAATCAGTCTTCTAGTCTTATCATCTTATATTTTTTTATGTATATATACTTTATTTATGAATCACTAAACTAATATAATAACTTGTTGAAGTTTAATCAAAATAATAAAATCATAACTCAATGCACAAATTTTTTGTTGAATTTTATTTTTACTAAATTATACGAGCTCAAATGCTACCATATGCGTCCAATTCTTCGTTCATATTTGTCACAAATTCAATAAATCTACAGTTATGTGTATTTAATTATATGACAAATCTATTTGATTTTGGTCATCATACTAACTGATAACAAGTGAAAATTGTAAATTTGTTATTACATTTTTAATTTTGTGTGATTATTTGTTGTAAATGAACATTTTTTTTGGTAGTAGACGGTCTTTCGTGAAATAGTTTTGTTAGGAGCATTATCTTCATCATTAATAGCATATAACACATCAATCATAATAAATTTATTTGTAACGATTTTGACGATTTTATATAAATAT
This sequence comes from Rhodiola kirilowii, assembly GCA_033675215.1. NCBI lineage: Eukaryota > Viridiplantae > Streptophyta > Magnoliopsida > Saxifragales > Crassulaceae > Rhodiola > Rhodiola kirilowii. The sequence goes on from CM066201.1 coordinate 33,451,108, forward strand.
TATCAACAAATTATTTTCCGTTGCATTTAATTTGTAACTTATTACACATAAATCGCAACGGATTTATTTCCAACCAAAGTTTGAAGGTTATATATATATAATACCAACAATATATTTTTCGTCAAATTTAATTTGTAGCTTATAACACGTTTATCTCAACGGATTTATTTCCAACAAAATTTCGACGGTTTTATGTATGTATTATTAACAATATATTTTCCGTTGAATTTAATTTGTAACTTATAACATATAAATCTCGACGGATTTAATTTCAACCAAAGTTCGTAGGTTTTATATATATTATCAACAACATATTTTTGTTGAATTTAATTTGTCGCTTATAATTCATAAATTTCCAACGGATTTATTTCCAACAATTTTTTTGAAGGTTTTATACATATTATCAACAAAATATATTCCGTTGGATTTAAATCGTAGCTTATAACACATTTTCCTGTAGTGGACTTCAGCAATCGCGCTCATAAGTAAGAGCAAGAAAAACACCAACTGCGCTACATGACTCATGATTCTGTTGAATTTCCCATACAAATCATCAACACAGCAATTTGGCTTGTCATCACTTTCCTTCAACTTCTGAACAATTCATTAGCTCAAATATAGCCTTCCCTGTCCATTCTGAGGACAAAACTCAGGTCATCATCATTCTTGACAAGGAGTTATATGCCACTCCATTCTCTTGGCCGATCCTCATCAGCCATCATCCATCTGCAAAGTGTTTCAATCTGAATCATATTTTGACTCACTTAACTTTCATATAACCATCATCTTCCTCACACCATCAACTGTATGAAAGTGACATGCACATAGCAAGCCACCCATCCAACGTGGTCTTCTCTGCTTCTTCATTCCTCTCATCAAAGGAAGTCTCCTCGATGAGATTACATCATCATTTGTCTTTCTCGCTTACTCACAGAGCCGTAGTATTGTCTACTCCACCACAAGGCACATCATTTCAAGCACGCAAGACTTACTCTCTAAAGCGTGGAAATCATCCTCACACGACCATTGATCATGGGCTCAAACTCTTCAACACTGAATTCTAAAGTAGGAGAGCTAACCTCACCTTTTCTTCACCATAGCTTTTTCATCTCAGTATTTGTTGCTCTATTTCAGCAGCCTTAAAAGTGGCATCGATCTCCATTTCCATAACTACCTTCATCTTTATCTTGAATCCTAATCCATCCATTATCTGAATGTCACAGATCTCTTTATCTCCACAACTGTTACAGAGATTGTTTCCCAACCAAAGTTGAACCTTCCAAAGTGATAACTCAATCTGACTTGTCTCATGGGTACACAAGGTTTTTGGTATGGTGTGCTGAATTTACCCAAATAGTACAAATAACACCACACACAATCAAGCAGAAACACTTAATATCATCCAAGCGCATTTTTATCAATTTCATACTTCATGTGGAGTAACTCCAGGAGAGTATAACAGCAAATCAATGGGCTCATAGGAACACTCCACATGAAGATAGGCTAGGGTTGGTCTAGAGTACCTCCTGGGCTTATAACGTGGGATCAATTATGGAGGTCTCTTTTGGGCAGAAGGAATTCAGAATTTTATGATTTTCAATCCCTAATGCAGTCATCAATCACATAGCTAGCATGCATGGATACAATATGAGCACAACCTAATTTTTCACTAGCACAGAACATCCATGTTAAATTCTCCATCAGACGTGACTTGTAAGCATCTAGTCTAGCCAATCACCGAAGGAGCAACATATGAGCATAGATCTAAGGAAGAGAAACCATACCTAGTTCAAGCCTCATCTTCTTGTAGGGTTCCTGATGGACCATAATTATACGAATCAAATACACAGTAAAACCCACCAAATTAGACTGTTTGTCTATCTAACTTCTACTTGTTAGTCCCGATATATTTCTACAGGGTATTTTGGCGCTTAGAGAGAAAACACGCTAAGGAGAGGATTTTACGCTGAAAAGATATTACGAGTCAATCCAAGGTCAAGATCAGACGCTGAACGAAGAAATATCAAGATCCTGACATTGAATTACTCAATTCAAATTTAACCGAGGAACAATCAAAGTCAGACCGGGGCGAAATTGGACTGATAGTTTTGGGAAAAGACTGCACAAAACTCACAACCATTCTCCTCCTTGTGGGACCGGCGGCTCCTCCCTCACAAAGACCCCTCCTCCTCTCCTTGCAAGCCACATGGGCGGCGGCTTTGGAGGAAGAAGACAAGGGGGTGGCGGCTCTTTGTGCCACCATGGGAATGTGACATGTGGTGGCTCCTCCACCACATCTTCCTCCCCTCCTCCTCCACCTTTGGATCAAAAGCCACATGCCACCATCTCCACCCTCCATTCTCCTCCCCTTGTGGCTATAAAAGGAGAGCTCCTCCTCCTCATTTGTATCATCCAACAATCAATATTCACTTCTCTCTCTAAGTTTTTGTTAATTTGTAAGTTTGGTTTATGAAATAATACTCTTGTTGGTTCTTGAGTATTATAACGGTTTGAAATTATAATACTCCTGTCGGTTCTTGAGTATTATAATATTGTAGAGAATACTCCTGTTGGTTCTTGAGTATTCAGTAGGAATTAGGAATACTCCTGTTGGTTCTTGAGTATTCCACCCCTTCTCCTCTTACTGTTTTCAAAAACCCCCGAGTATTTAGCTATGGTATCCACCTCTATGGATATTCGTAGCTAAACTCTTTATTCGGTTAAAGGGGTGTACTTGTATTATAAAATGTTTTAATTCTTTTAGTTTCTTTTCTCTGTATTCAAAACTTGTTCTATGTGCCATATATTATATCAGAATTTCCAAGGTTGAGTGGATGCTTGGAATGGCAAAACTCTTCCGTGGGGATTCGTAAACATACTCGGATAAGTGGATGCTTGGAATGGCAAAGCTTATCTGAGGAGTTTGATCTTTCTAAAACACCATTTGGATAAATCGGGAAAGACAATCCAAATGGATGCACACAGGCTAATATACCTTGGAATGGGGTATTAGTCTAAGTAGAACAAGTGCTCTACGACTTTTGCAAAAGACTAGACGGTGTTGCAAGTTGAGTGCTTGGAATGGCCTCGATTCACTTTCGAACACTTTTGCAAAAGGCTAGACAGTGTTGCAAGTCGAGTGCTTGGAATGGCCTTGATTCACGTTTGAATACTTAGAAAGGTTACTAAAATAATAAACAGGCTATGATACAAGGCCCCTGAAACCGAATGTTTTCCTTGAATTACAAAACACCCCTGTATTTACTTTTATAAATTGCTCGATCATCTGCAATCACCAACCGCTCATCTACCGGAGAACTCACCAATCACGCATCACCCACTGTAAGTCCTTCTTTAATTTTCAGTATTTTAATTTCAGTATTTATTTTCTGTAATTTACTTTTCCGCACTCAAAACCCAAAAAACAACCAAAAAAGTCACTTAGTCATAACCGCTAAAATCTCAATCAACCTTAAAACACGCTCCCTCGCTGTACAAATCCCTTAAAGAACAACGTATCCCTCTAATTCCCTTGGGTTCGACCCCTACTTACCACTTACTACCCAGTAGTGTAGTTGCGAGTAGCGGAAATTATAAATTTATTTGCACAGAGAACATTGCACCTTAACGACAGTGCAGTGGGCTCCGTCAAAATTGGCGCAGTTGCCGGGGAATTAGCCATCGGATAAGTTGTTCTTTCCCTTCCATGTCCTCATGACGCAACCCCCTTCATATGCATGGACAACAAGGCATCTCCCTCTGTTCGGAGGTACGGATGGAGAAGACCCAGTACAACACTGCCAAAACTTTCACCACGTTTGCCACCTCATAAAACCTGCAAATGAAATGTTAGAGGAGTTTAAACTTAAATGCTTTAACTTTTCTTTAACTAATTTTGCAACGATCTGGTATTATACGTCAACCGCTAGTAGTGCAGTACATTTTGTGAACCTCTCCGTTCCATTCCTACGAGAATTCTCTCCCCCATCCTTACGCCAAAAAACCCGTGAGAAGATCATGTGCCTTAAACAATCCTGGGATGAGACTTTGGACGAATACTACACGAGCTATGACACCATCGTCTCAAGCTGCCCGCACCATGGATTCACGAAGAAAGTTCTGCTTCAAAAATTTCTTCGTGGGATGAAGGCCGATGATCTAACAAGGATTAACGAAGCAATGAGGAGATCAGCCAGGAACTTCTCCCTGGCAGACATGTGGAACCTCATAGATAACCTGGCCGCAGCCACAAAACGAATGCCCCAAGCTGATGGAGGCATGCAGATAGAAGAGGTTGGACCAGAGACAGACGAAGAAGAAACTCTCGAGCCATCAGAAAAACTCCCGAGCCACCAGAAGACTGGGATATAGAAAGTATCGGGAGCAACGAGGAAGTGTCAGCAATGGAAAAAGTCCAGAATACCACCGACATGCTGCCAATACCATACCCAGCTATCATCACCCAAGCAGCCGAAACCATCTATGACCAGTTCCTCACAAACAGACACGACGAGGCAGAACCAAGCCTTAAGATGCAAGCTTCCAGACTTTTCCCCTCGATCAATAGACAAATCGCTGAAAACTATGTGATCCATGAAGAGGCTGAAAAGAGGATGGGAAAAGGGCCTGAGCAGAACGACTCCTCGATGGAGCATGTTTTCGCCATGACTGGACAAGGCAGCCCTAAACACCAGAAAACCCAGTTCAAGAAGCTAGTGGTCAAAGGTCCCTCGCCTTCTCAGAGACGTTGGAAGGAGAAATCACCAGAACAACGGGAACTGGACCCAAGCACATCATCTCGCAAGAAATCGGGAAAAGGCAAGGCAAGAAGCAACATAGGAACGGTGGCGAAATTCGACCTAAGCCACCCATGGGACCCCAACCAGTGATCCATGAATAAGGTACTGTCGAGCCAACGACGTTAAACAAGTGCACTGGTCGGGAGGTAACCCGACACTATCTTACTTTCCGCACTTTAATTTTTTGTCTTTTATTTTCTGTATTTTACTTTTTCAGTAAGTCGCTCTCACCCACTTGGTGCATAGAAGACTTGACTATTCAGGAATCGGACTTGGGTGCAACATTAAGCCAGTCAGGGCTACGCTAAGAGTTCAAGGCCCCAGCCGAACTCCCTCGATTATCCAGCCTCGAGCCATGTCGTTAACTCGACACCTTAAAGGGAGTTCTGTTCTTCCCTTTTCCTTAGTATCATTTCTTTCTCGTAACTGTCTGCTTGCATGGCTTTTGAACTAAGTAGTGCTGAAAGGCACGACTTCGTTCAAAAGTGTGGGGTGAGATCCGCATGTGTAAATAAATAAATAACATGTTTTTTCTTTTTCTTTTTTAATATTATCTTTTTGAAAATATGAACTTAAGAATGTGAAAAAGATAGATCTAAAATTCGTGCATTTACCTTGTGAAAATTCAACTGTCTAAAAACTTAGAACGTAACTTCTCATTTGTCCCTTTGTGCTGAGATAAACTAGGGATGTGGAGTTGATAGAAATACCCTAGAGAGGCTTGGCAAGCAATCGTAGGATCGAATCAAACTATATGGTTTTCGAAGTCAGTGGAGGCTGCACTTCGGGTTTCAGTGAAGATTGAAGTCATCTCCGCCATGCAGTGTTTATGCAAAAAGAAAAAAAGGCGAGGACGGGAATCAGACCGTCCTCTCTCTAGTCAAAGTAGCCGAGAAAATAGATGAGCGACCCTCATCTTGACCCGCGCGAAACGACAAGGATGAGAGGAGCGGGGAGGTATTTCCATAGGCTTACGGGCGATGATTGGACCTCCCAAAAAGGCTTAAGAAAATGGACTAGAAAGTCACAAAGATGCAAACAGCTCAAAGAAGCAAATCAAGAGGCCAAAGGCCCAAAATTGTGAAGGTTTTAACCGAACAAAAAGTGAAGTACTCAAAGAGTCAAATCAAAGGCCAAAGGCCAATTCACTACAAAAAGCAGTCCCTCGCCGCCAAAAGAAAATCAAAGTACTCAAACCATTGAAACCCGAACCGAATCACGTGCTAGAGAAAGCTACAAGGAAACCATATAGTGAGAGACGATCCCGAGGTTGCAGTCCAGGAGCCTAAAAAGGGCTATCTCCCGAAACATCCAGAATAATTTGCATCACAGTACGGAGGTACAAGTATCAAGTTTCTTCTATTTATTTATACAGTTCAATTTGGTAATAAGTAAGTAATGCATGAATTAGGATAAATCGAGTACCACAGTCTAATTTTCATATTTCAACAAACTTACTTAGTGTGCCGCCCTTTAATAGCATTGTTCGGGACGAACAACTAAAAGTGTGGGGTAATCTGATGGACCATAATTATACGAATCAAATACACAGTAAAACCCACCAAATTAGACTATTTGTCTATCTAACTTCTACTTGTTAGTCCTGATATATTTCTACAGGGTATTTTGGCGCTTAGAGAGAAAACACGCTAAGGAGAGGATTTTACGCTGAAAAGATATTACGAGTCAATCCAAGGTCAAGATCAGACGCTGAACTAAGAAATATCTAGATCCTGACATTGAATTACTCAATTCAAATTTAACCGAGGAACAATCAAAGTCAGACCGGGGCGAAATTGGACTGATAGTTTTGGTAAAAGACTGCACAAAACTCACAACCATTCTCCTCCTTGTGGGACCGGCGGCTCTTCCCTCACTAACACCCCTCCTCCTCCACCTTTGGATCAAAAGCCACATGCCACCATCTCCACCCTCCATTCTCCTCCCCTTGTGGCTATAAAAGGAGAGCTCCTCCTCCTCATTTGTATCATCCAACAATCAATATTCACTTCTCTCTCTAAGTTTTTGTTACTTTGTAAGTTTGGTTTATGAAATAATACTCTTGTTGGTTCTTGAGTATTATAACAGTTTGAAATTATAATACTCCTGTCGGTTCTTGAGTATTATAATATTGTAGAGAATACTCCTGTTGGTTCTTGAGTATTCAGTAGGAATTAGGAATACTCCTGTTGGTTCTTGAGTATTCTACCCCTTCTCCTTTTACTGTTTTCAAAAACCCCCGAGTATTTAGCTATGGTATCCACCTCTATGGATATTCGTAGCTAAACTTTTTATTCGGTTAAAGGGGTGTACTTGTATTATAAAATGTTTTAATTCTTTTAGTTTCTTTTCTCTGTATTCAAAACTTGTTCTATGTGCCATATATTAGATCAGAATTTCCAAGGTTGAGTGGATGCTTGGAATGGCAAAACTCTTCCGTGGGGATTCGTAAACATACTCGGATAAGTGGATGCTTGGAATGGCAAAGCTTATCTGAGGAGTTTGATCTTTCTAAAACACCATTTGGATAAATCGGGAAAGACAATCCAAATGGATGCACACAGGCTAATATACCTTGGAATGGGGTATTAGTCTAAGTAAAACAAGTGCTCTACGACTTTTGCAAAAGACTAGACGGTGTTGCAAGTTGAGTGCTTGGAATGTCCTCGATTCACTTTCGAACACTTTTGCAAAAGGCTAGACAGTGTTGCAAGTCGAGTGCTTGGAATGGCCTTGATTCAAGTTTGAATACTTAGAAAGGTTACTAAAATAATAAACAGGCTATGATACAAGGCCCCTGAAATCGAATGTTTTCCTTGAATTACAAAACCCCCCTGTATTTACTTTTATAAATTGCTCGATCATCTACAATCACCAACCGCTCATCTACCGGAGAACTCACCAATCACGCATCACCCACTATAAGTCCTTCTTTTATTTTCAGTATTTTAATTTCAGTATTTATTTTCTGTAATATACTTTTCCGCACTCAAAACCCAAAAAACAACCAAAAAAGTCACTTAGTCATAACCGCTAAAATCTCAATCAACCTTAAAACACGCTCCCTCGCTGTACAAATCCCTTAAAGAACAACGTATCCCTCTAATTCCCTTGGGTTCGACCCCTACTTACCACTTACTACCCAGTAGTGTAGTTGCGAGTAGCGGAAATTATAAATTTATTTGCACAGAGAACATTGCACCTTAACGATAGTGCAGTGGGCTCCGTCAGTTCCCTGTGCAATGCCTTTGTCAATATGTCCCCTATCTGTTCCTCAGTTCTGCAGTATTCCATTGCTATTGTACCCTTTTCTACACAGTCTCGCAGAAAGTGATATCGAATCTCTATATGCTTAGTGTGTGAAAACTGCATAGGATTTTTAGAAATATTAATAGCACTAGTGTTATTACACATAATTTTAGCATAATCAGTAATAACACCATAGTCACTTAGCTGTTGCCTGAGCCATAGCAGCTGCGCACAGCAAGTAGCAGCGGCAATGTATTCCGCCTCAGCGGTGGAAAGTGCAATTGAGGACTACTTCTTTGAAGCCCAAGAGATGAGACACGGTCCAAGATACTGAGCCATCCCTGATGTGGACTTCCTGTCTGTCTTGCAGCCTGCATAATCTGCATCAGTGTAGGCTACCAGGCGTAAGTCTCTTCCCCTCGGATAGAACAAGCACAAATCATCTATTCCCTTCAGATATCTCAGTATCCTCTTCACAGCTTTCACGTGGGTTTCTCTGGGATCTGCCTGAAACCTGAACCACTAGAGTGTCCTTCCCTTCCTTCAAAAGTAAGAGAGTCTTGTCCACCTCTCCTCTAGCATCTCCGTGGGACAGTAGAATCTGTGACAATCTCTCATACCATGCGCGGGGTGCTTGCTTCAACCCATACAATGCCTTGTCCAGGATATGGACATGATCAGGGTGAGTGCGATCCTTAAACCCTGATGTCTGGCTCACATATACCTCCTCTTTCAGAACTCCGTTCAAGTAGGTCGTTTTCACATCCATCTGCTGTAGAGTGAAGCCATGGTAAGTAAAATAAGCAATTAATAGTCTGATTGCTTCTAACCTTGCAACTGGGGTGAATGTCTCAACGTAGTCTATCCCCTCTTGTACAGTTGAGACCGACCTTGAACTTCTTTTATGATGATACAGCAATCAGAGAGGATATCTGAGACACACACAGTTGACCAGTACCGAACTCTACCAGGTAGTGTTCCAACAGTTGTTTAAACAGTTTATCAAGCAGTACCAGAAAATAAAGGAGAACGGGAGCACACACGATATGTTACCCAGTTCGGCCTCGCCTACTCTGGGGGGTTTCCCACACCCTAAAAGGGACACAAAACGTATTACGAGAATAGAGCTACAAGTGGTCTTACTCTTACACAACACCTTGTTTGTAATCGCATAGCCTCTGATTCTCCGTCTCTCGGATTTGCGATCTCGGTTCACCGCAGCTCCCCTCGATCCCCTACGGGTAGGACGATACTTCCCTCTCGGCCTAGTCTTGGACTTCTCAGAAGTCCAGTCACCTTCTCTCAAAGGCGTAGCTTGATAGTTGTGTGTGTGTGTGTACTACGTTGTTCCTCAAGCACAGCCTGAACACCACACCGATCAGACTGTTTCTTTGGCACTGATATTCCGATGTGGAATGGCCAACCGTCGCTTCTCCCCCAATCTCACGAACTCTCGTGTTTATCTTTTCTCTCAGGAAGCGACCACTAATCTGGACGCCCTAGCCTTCTCTTTATAGGCGTTGGTGAAGCCTAGATCCGATCTGAACATCCTGTCAAATATTTCGGAGATAATATTTACAGAATATTCAATCTTCATCCAATCTTCAAAGATGACTTCCACCCCAAGTCATCCGATACTCTCTCAACCAATCTGCATAGATTTGATCGCCTATCTGATCTTCAGTGATGATTTATCGATTGGCTCTAATCAATTAATCTCGTCGACATCTTCGGGACTCCAATCAAAAACCAATCTCGTTGACATCTTCATGAGATATCTTCTTCGAAAAATTCGCCAGTCGGTCTTTAATTATGGTAAGGAAATATTCGAGTGACATCTCGAATATTTGTTTCTTCACTGACCGACTTCAACCGAAAAGATCTTCAGAATCTTCAGAAGAAACCAAATCTAGATCATGCAACAGAATCCGGGTCATGCGTCTTCTGTACGCCGTACTTCTCTTCCAGTTATGTGTTTGAACTGCTGCTTGAACTGTCTAAAGCCGTTTGCCACAGACATGCCAATCATGGGAACATCAATCTCCCCCTTGGCATTTTGGCAAAACCAGATCTATCTTTAGACAGGAACTACTCCCCCTTTTTGCCACAAACTGGCAAGGGGTCCAACCGAGTTCAACCAGCCAATCAATCAGAGTAGGCAATCAGAAGGAGCACTTTAGCCTGGGACAGTGACACATACTATGAGTTTGTCAGACCATGGTGTCTCAGCAGCTGTTCGACCATGGCTCAGCAAATGACAGGTTTTTGATGATCTGGTTTCTTGAACCGATTCAGCTTGTCCAGTACTGCCACGTGGTAGTCCTTATCCAGACATACCTCCCTTTGGCTCATGGCACCATGTCTTTTCTTCAAGCAGGACAACAACTCTCTCCGTCTTCTTTATCATCACTGGGATATCACAGAGCGCACATCAATTTATTGATTCTTGTCCTCTGCGCTTATTCGACCTTCAGTATAGTCTTCACCTCCTCTAGTAGCTGTCCGTGTTTAGCTCGGGACAACTTCTACAACTTCTCACTAGCAGCTCTCGTTATGGAAGACTTAGGTGCGTCCTTCCTCTTCAACCCGGGGTCCTTCAGATCATTCTTATGTCGACCCTTGAACAGCTTGTGGTCAATTACCAACTTCAATGGGGCACTTGACAGTCTGTCCTGGTCTGTCTTCAAATCTGGATGCTGGTTGATGTTTATCTCATAAAAGCGATGGAAAGATTATCTGGTGCAGAGACTTTGTAGATATGGCGTGTTCTGCAATCTGGTCAAACATAATTCTTCCCATGTCAATGAGTATCCTGTTTCTAATCTGGTAGAGCAGCTGTCCCATCTCCTTGATGTCCATGGTTCTATGAGATGTAGGCTTCCAGTTGACTATGGCGATGAAGAACAACATCGAGTAGAATGTGGTCAAATCTGCAACTGGGATGGAGGTGTCTTCCCACCGAGGGTATGCTCCAGCCGTTAAACATCTTGCAATCTTGTCATAGCTCTCCTCTTCCACCACCTCGTAAGAATCATCCATTGCGAAGTACACATTGATGATCTCATGATCAATCTTGACCTTCTTTCCTCTGACAAAGACTGTGCTGTAGTCTTTATCATGAGCAATAGCTTCTCTCACCAACTATTAAATGGTTTGCATCTTTGGACGGTCCAAAATCAGATCAGTCTCCTTCAAGAGCTGAATAATCTCCTCTCCTTTGTTCTTCTTCTCAGCAAGCATCCTCTTAGATCTTTCTTTTCTGCACTGCTTTCCACTTGGCTGCTGCGACTGTACTGGCAAACCGCACTATATGCTTAGTCACTCTAGTTGGTACACTAGGCGGAACAGAACCTGGAACACTCCTCTTCTTTTTCTTGGATGCACTTGCTCCCCCTGCATCTGTTCTCTAACCATCCTTCTTGAGTGATAGTCCTTTCCTTCTGCAAATCTTGGACAACCTTATCAAGGTCCTTTTACACTAAACTCGTCATCTTTCTCAGAGGGGTCTGAATCTTCTGACCCACACCAACATTGAAGCATCTTCATTAACAGACTTTCTTTATCACAAAATCAGGAGTAGCTGGGGGATCCACCATCACATGAGCATCCTCCACGAAATCATCATGAGTCCTTCCAATGCTTCCATCGACACACTCTCTGTGACCGCACAAGAACTAGAGGACTCTTGAGGTAACACTGTCTCACCACCTTACTGCATATCTGAGACAGCATCATCAATATCCTTGTCTTTATCCTTGCCGGATGCATATGACTCTTCCATCATATTGCCAGATTGCTTAGCTTGTAGTTCTCCACTTGCATCCTCATTCTTCTGCTTATCAGAGCCACACTCTTAGCCCTGCTGACTTTACTTCCTTCTTAACAGTATTGGTTGCAGTGGCGTGGGATGAGCAGAGGGGATTGCCTCATTTAGGGTTGAGTAATCGTCTGATTTTCCATCACAGACTGCACACTTTCGTCAGTTGGATGGCGATCAACCTTTGGTGCCTTTGAGAACGGTTCTTTTCAGATCTGACACTGCCTCTTATTTACCTTCGTTTTATAATGACATAGGTCTGAATTCTGAATACATAAGAATGTAAATCTCTAGGTATGTACCTTCTGTTCAAGCTTCCTGTTGATAAGTGGTCAGCCCAACTATTGAGCTGGTGTTCTTCCTGTGACTGACCACTATCTGGAACACTTAATTCTTGATAACACACAGACCCAAGGAGGATCTGAGTGTCTCAAACTGAGCTGCATCAAGAGGTTTGGTGAAGATGTCCGCCAATTGCTTGTCTGTTGTAACATGCGTGAGAGTAACCACCTTTTGTTCAACCAGCTCTCGGATGAAATGATGTCTGATGTCTATGTGCTTCGTCCTGGAGTGTTGCACTGGGTTCTTTGAGATACTAATAGCGCTCATATTGTCACAGTACAGGGTCATCTCTTCTTGTTTAACTCAGTATTCAGACAACATCTGCTTCATCCATAGTAGTTGAGTGCAGATGCTTCCTGCTGCGATGTATTCTGCTTCAGCCGTAGACAGTGAGATGCTATTTTACTTTTTACTGAACCAGGAAACCAAGTTATTTCCTAAGAAAAAGCATCATCCAGATGTGCTCTTTTGATCTTCAGCGTTTCCTGCCTAGTTAGCATCGCAGTAACCAACCAAATGAGGGTTGGTGTCCTTGGTATACCAGATTCCAAAATCAGCTGTCCCGCATACATACTTTATGATTCTCTTGACTTGTAGGAGATGGCTTTCCTTTGGATCCGTGACAGAACTGCTCGTCGTCAAAGCGATTGTGCAAATAAATTTATAATAGTCCGCTACTCGCAACTATACTACTGGGTAGTACTTGGTAAGTAGGGGTCGAACCCAAGGGAACTAGGGGAATAATTGTTCTTCGGGGGGAATTACGCAGCGTGGGAACGTGTTTAAGGTCGGTTGGTTGGTTTTAAAGCTACCAGCTATTTTGATTGATTGATTGGTTGGTTGGTTGATTTTAACACTGGAAAGTAAATTACTATTTTAATGATTAAGAGAAATGTTCGGTTTCAGGGGACTTGTATTATATCCTGTTTATCATTGACCTTTAGTGAATCATCTAAGTATTCAAACGGTGAATCGAGGCTAGTTACAGCACAAGACTTGCAACACCGGTTTAAAGCAACTCCTGTTCTATTTCAGTCTAGCGCCAATACCCTAAGGTATGCTAGCCTGGGTGCATCCACCTGATCTCACAGTTACGCTCGACCAGATGGGATTTAGGATGAGTCGAACTCCTCAGATAGCTTTGCTTGTTACAGCTTCCACTACCTGAGTATGATCACGAATTCCCACAGAAGAGCTTTGCTTGTTACAGCATCCACTCAACCTTGGAAACTCTGACTATATATGGCACATAGAACAAGTTTTGAATACTAAGACTAAACACTAAGTTAATAGTCTTAAAACATTTATAATACAAGTGCGCCCCTTAGACCGAACTACTAGTTTAGCTACTATTCATCGCGCTAAACATTATACTAAGGAAATTAAAGACAACAGTTAAATAAATTAATACTAAGAGAAACTTACAACCGTTGAAGCGCCATGGGAGCTTTCCTTTATTTCCAAAGCAAAATTACAACGTTACAAATATTACAACTTCTAGAGAGAGAAGTGAAATTGAGAATTGGTGTGTGAAATGAGGAGGAGGAGCTCCTCCTTTTATAGCCAAAATGGGAGGAGATGGGTGGTGGAGATGGATGCACATGTCTTTTGATCCAAGGGAGGAGAAGAGGAGGAAGGAGGAGGAGACAAGTGGCGCAAGGAGGAGGAGCCGGCGGCTTTTGGTGGAGGAGGGTGGAGCCGCCGGTTGCCGGTCACCCAAGGGGGAGGAGCTCCTCCCTTGGCCACCTCCTTGAGTGGTGGCCGGTCATCCTTGCCCAATGTGTGAGTTTGTACAGTTTTGTGCAGTCTTTTCACAAAACTGTCAATGTGTTCCTTCCCCGGTCTGTCTTGACTCCACTCCTGATTCTTCTGATTAATTTGTTCTGGTCAATTCAACGTCAGGATCCTTGATATTTCTTCAGTCGGCATATGATCTTGACCTTGGATTGACTCTTGTTATCTTTTCAGCTTAAAATCCTCTCCTTAGCGTGTTTTCACTTCAGTCTCTAAAATGCCCTGTGAAAATATATCGGGACTAACACATAGACGTTAGATAGACAAACAGTCTAATTTGGGGGTTTTATTGTGTTTCTGACTCGTATAACTTTGGTCCATCAATCCGCCTGGTATCTTGCACAAACACCAACGGCATATGCTGTATCTGGTTTACTGGCTGTCAAGTACAGGAGGCTTCCAATCATGCTCCTGTACAGCGTCTGATCGACCTTTGTTCCAGCCTCGTCTTTGGTTATCTTTATGTGAGTAGCGGCTGGAGTTCGTTTGTGACTTGCTTTCTCAAGATCAAATTTCTTTATCAGATTCTTGGCATACTTGCTTTGTGAGACGAAAATGTCGTCGTCCTTCTGAGTCACCTGGAGTCCTAGAAAGTAGTTCATCTCCCCAACCATGCTCATCTTGAACTCCTTCTGCATCTGTTCTACAAACTAATCCACCAGTGTCTGGGTATTAGACCCAAACACAATATCGTCAACATAGATTTGTGTGATAATAAAATCTGACCTCGTGTGTTTAACGAACAGGGTCTTGTCCACTCCCCCTCGCACATATCCATGATCGACGAGGAACATAGTGAGGCGCTCATACCAAGCTCTGGGTGCTTGTTTGAGACCGTACAAGGCTCTCTTCAGGTGGTACACAGATGCTGGGTGATGCGGGTCCTCAAATCCTTTCGGCTGAGCAATGTAAACTTCCTCATTCAGAAATCCATTGAGGAAGGCACTTTTGACATCCATCTGGAACAGTCGAAATTTCAAGTGACATGCCAGAGCAAGCAGTAGGCGAATGGCTTCAAGTCGTGCGACCGAAGCAAAGGTTTCCTCAATGTCTATCCCTTCTATCTGAGTGTATCCTTGTGCAACAAGGCGAGCTTTGTTTCTTGTGATGTTCCCTGATGCATCGGACTTGTTTTTGAAAATCCATTTTGTGCCAATGACGTTAACTGCATCAGGTCCTGGAACTAAATCCCATACATCATTTCGAGCAAATTCTTACAGTTCCTTCTGCATGGCAAGGACCCAATACACATCAAGTAATGCTTCCTTTACGTTTTTCGGCTCAATTGAGGAAAGGAAGCACGAGCTGGCAGATAATTCTCTGGGGTTGCTCAGATTTCTGCAAGTTTGAACTCCGTCACTTGATGATCCAACAACTTCAGATATTGGGTGATCCCTGGCAATTCGTCGGGAGGGTTGTAGCGTAGTCACATTCTCCTGAGAGTTGACAATATCGGTTTTGTCAGATGAGGGATTTTCAGGGAAGTTGTCAGAGTTGCCTTCAGTCGGGTCATGCTCAGTCTGCTGGGATGATGGTAGTGTCTCAGGTACAGTGCCAGTACTGTAGTCAGTGTCGTCCGAGACAGCCTGTACAAACACTTCATCCTTGACTTTGACATTTATAGATTCCATGATTCATCCTGTGCGCTTGTTGAACACCCGGTACGCTCAACTGTTTGAAGAATACCCAAGAAAGAACCCCTCATCACTCTTTGGATCCAGCTTCTGTCGGTACTCCCGGTCGTTCAGAATGTAGCACTCACTTCCAAAAATGTGGAAATATTTGACAGTGGGCTTCTTTCCTTTCCAGAGTTCATAGCATGTTTTCTCCGTTCCAGTGCGTATAGTAACTCGATTTATGATGTGACATGCTATATTCATAGCTTCGGACCAGAACTTCAGAGGAATCTTTTTGGCATGGATCATCACCCGGGCCATCTCTTGAATGGTACAATTCTTCCGTTCCACCACTCCATTCTGCTGAGGGGTGATTGCTGATGCAAACTGATGAGCAATCCCGTGTTTCGTACAGTATGTACCCATAGTAACATTCTTGAATTCTGTGCCATTATCACTACTGATGGACACCAGTTTTTCACCTTTGTCTTCCCTTTCTCGTTGGATCAGGGTAGCAAGTTCTATAAATTGTTGGGCAGCTTCAGTCTTGTCACGAAGGAACCTTGTCCAAGTGAATCTGGTGAAGTCGTCAACACAGACTAGAACATACTTCTTTCCACCATAGCTCTCAGTTTGCATTGGTCCCATCAAGTCCATATGGATCAGTTCCAGAGGTCGGTTGGTGCTGATTTGAGATATCTTGGGAAGTGATGCCTTGGTCTGTTTCCCAATCTGACATTCTCCACACATCACATCCTGACTTCCTTTAACATTTGGCATTCCTCTGTTGAGTCCACAGAGCAGAGTTTCTTCAATGTCTTGAGATTCAGATGCCCCAACCGTCTGTGCCAAAGGGACATCTCATCTGCTTGACTAGACAAGCAGGCTGTCCAGCACCTGAACCAGGACCTGTTCCAGCAGAGCCGATGAGATAACAATTGTTGGCTGCTCTGCTTCCTTTCATCAATATTCCTCCATCTTTGTTGAGGACTTGGCACGAGTTGTGAGTGAATTTGACATGATAACCTGCGTCGCATAGTTGACTTATGCTGATCAGGTTCACTTTCAGTCCTTCAACTAGGAGAGTGTCCATGAGGACAGGTAGATCCGGAACCTTCAATGTCCCACAGCCGATCACCTGTCCCTTTCCTCCGTCTCCGAAGGTGACGAACTGCTTCTTAATAATAGGTCGAATCTGTGTAAGAAATTTGGAGTCTCCTGTCATATGGGCAGAACATCCGCTATCGAAGTACCAGCGATCTTTCTCCAAGTGACTTGAAGAGTTGAACGCAACCATGCAAACATCTTTACTTCTGTAAGTTTCCATGTCTATCTTCCAATCATGAACCGTGCTCGAGGGTAGCTGTCCTTGTTGTGTAGTCATCTTGAACAGTTCCAGGATCTCACTCAGTGTGTCGAGTGTTTGCTCTGATACCATTTGAAATTCTATCCCCTGTTCAAGCTAGTGTTCAAGGTACAGTTGAGACAGACCTTGAACTCCTTTTATGATGATACAGCAATCAAAGAAGATATCTGAGACACACAGTTGACCAGTACCGAACTCTACCAGGTAGTGTTCCAATAGTTGTTTAAATAGTTTATCAAGCAGTACCAGAAAATAAAGGAGAACGGGAGCACACACGATATGTTACCTAGTTCGGCCTTGCCTACTCTGGGGGGGTTTCCCACACCCTAAAAGGGACACAAATCGTATTACGAGAATAGAGCTACAAGTGGTCTTACTCTTACACAACACCTTGTTTGTAATCGCCTAGCCTCTGATTCTCCGTCTCTCGGATTTGCGATCTCGGTTCACCGTAGCTCCCCTCGATCCCCTACGAGTAGGACGATACTTCCCTCTCGGCCTAGTCTTGGACCTCTCGGAAGTCCAGTCACCTTCTCTCAAAGGTGTAGCTTGATAGCTGTGTGTGTGTGTACTACGTTGTTCCTCAAGCACATCCTGAACACCACACCGATCAGACTGTTGGTTTGGCACTGATATTCCGATGTGGAATGGCCAACCGTCGCTTCTCCCCTAATCTCACGAACTCTCGTGTTTATCTTTTCTCTCAGGAAGCGACCACTAATCTGGACGCCCTAGCCTTCTCTTTATAGGCATTGGTGAAGCCCAGATCCGATCTGAACATCCTGTCAAATTATTCGGAGATAATATTTGCAGAATATTCAATCTTCATCCAATCTTCAAAGATGACTTCCACCCCAAGTCATACGATACTCTCTCAGCCAATCTGCATAGATTTGATCGCCTATCTGATCTTCGGTGATGATTTATCGATTGGCTCTAATCAATTAATCTCGTCGACATCTTCGGGACTCCAATCAAAAACCAATCTCGTTGACATCTTCATGAGATATCTTCTTCGAAAAATTTGCCAGTCGGTCTTTAATTATGGTAAGGAAATATTCGAGTGACATCTCAAATATTTGTTTCTTCACTGACCGACTCCAACCGAAAAGATCTTCAGAATCTTCAGAAGAAACCGAATCTGGATCATGCAACAGAATCCGGGTCATGCGTCTTCTGTACGCCGTACTTCTCTTCCAGTTATGTGTTTGAACTGCTGCTTGAACTGTCTAAAGCTGTTTTGCCACAGACATGCCAATCATGGGAACATCAGGTTGTACCCCTTGACTACCAGGCAGGCTTTGTTTCTCACAACGACTCCCTTGTCGTCCATCTGGTTTCTAAAGACCCACTTCGTCCCTATTACATTCTTGTCCTTTGACCTAGGAGCCAACCGCCATACCTTGTTCCTCTCGAGCAGATGTAGCTCTTCTTGCATGGCATTGACCCATTCTGGATCCTTGAGCGCTTCTGCTACTTTCGTTGGTTCTGTAAGAGAGACAAAGGACGCAAATCCACAGAAATGACACATATTATCTAGATTTACCTGATCCTGCGATGTGTAATACTAATAGTTCCTCAGCCTTGCTGGGGACTGTATAACTCTCCCGCGGCTTGTAGTCCTGGGTTCCTCCTCAGTGCGTGCAGGAGGAGGATTGTCAACTACCTCTTCCTCGTTGGGGGGCTCAACGTTAATTCCGGTCATAGGGGCAGCAGGGACATGCTCTTGAGCTAGCATCTCCGTCTGAGCATTCTCAGCTGTGGTCTCCATCGGTTCCTGACCTGTTGTCTGAGCAACTCCTTGGGAGTGTTCTGTAGCCTCACTTTGAGTTGGTTCCCAATCAGGGTCAGACCTGTCCGCAAACTGAAGTTCTCCATCATCCTGTGAGGAGGGATCTTTCACCAGGTGTCCGGCCATGACGCGCTCATCAAAGGTTACATGAATGCTCTCCTCCACTTGTTCCATTCTCAGGTTGTACACCTTGTATGCTTGACGGAGCCCGCCGCACTATCGTTAAGGTGCGGTGTTCTCTGTGCAAAAGCAAATTTGTATTCCGCAACTCGTGACCTTACTACTGGGTAGCAAGTGGTAAGTAGGGGTCGAACCCAAGGGAATTAGGGGGATAAGATATTCTTTGAGGGAATTGTACATCGAGGGAGCGTGTTTTAGGTTGATTGAGGTTTTAGTGCGGAAAAGTAAGTGATTGGTTGGTTGGTTTTGGTTTTTAGTGCAGAAAAGTATATGACAGAAAAGTAAAGTACTGAAAATAAAAGTAGAAGACTTACAGCGGGTGATGCGTGATTGGCAAGCCTTCCGGAACGTGAGCAGTTGATAGAGCAGTTTATACTAAGAAAGTAAATGCAAGGGGTTTTTTAAATCTAAGGAAAGCATTCAGTTTCTGGGGCCTTGTATCATAGCCTGTTTATCATTGACCTTTAGTGATCCTTCTCAGTATTCAAAAGTGTATCAAGGCCATTTCAATCACTCGATTTGCACACACCGTCTAGCCCATTTCAAGGTCGTAGAGCACTTCTCCTATTTAGACTAGCACCCCATTTCAAGGTATACTAGCCTATGTGCATCCATTTGATCAATAATTTCCGATCAAACCAAATGGTGTTTAAAAGAGGTCGAACTCCTCAGATAAGCTTTGCCATTTCTAGCATCCACTTACCCGAGTATGTTCACGAACCCCCACGGAAAAGTTTTGCCATTTCAAGCATCCACTCAACCTTGGAAGTTCTGGCCTAATATATGGCACATAGAACAAGTTTTGAATAAAAAGAAGAGGCACTAAAAAGATGGCCTGAAACATTTTATGATACAAGTACACCCCTTCAACCGAATGAAGAGTTTAGCTACGAATATCCATAGAGGTGGATACTGATGGACCATAATTATACGAATCATAAACACAGTTAAACCCACCAAATTAGACTGTTTGTCTATTTAACTTTTGCTTGTTAGTTCCGATATTTATCTACAGGGTATTTTGGAGCCTAGAGAGAATACACGCTAAGGAGATGTTTTTACGCAGAAAATATATTACGAGTCATTCCAAGGTCAAGACCAGATGCCGACTGAAGAAATCTCAAGATCCTGACTTGGAATCACTCAAAACAAATCCAACCGAAGAGCAACCAAAGTCAGTCCGGAGCGGGAATGTACCGATAGTTTTGTGAAAACTTCACAAAACTCACAAAAACTCCCTCCTTTGCCCTTATGACCGGCGGCTTTAAGGAAAGGATGAGTCATGAGGGGAGCCTCCTCCCCCTCACGACCGGCCACCGGCGGCTCCTCCCCTCCCCTCCCATGTAGACCGGCGGCTTTCCTCCTCCATGGAAAGCTTGCCATGTGTCCTCCTTCTCCTCCACACATCTCCTCCTCCCATGGCTATAAATAGAGCCTCTCCCCTTCACTTGTAAAACATCCTCAAAATCACAAAACACTTCTCTCTCTAAAGTTTGGCACTTTGTAAGTTTGGTTTTCAATCTATAATACTCCTGTTGGTTCTTGAGTATTATAGCTCGCTCTTGAGTACTCTTGTCGGTTCTTGTAGTACTCAAGATTTACCTTTCTCTATTCTTGAGTACTCTTGTCGGTTCTTGAAGTACTCACCCCTTTCCCTTACTAACTGTCTTTCAAAAACCGTAAGTACTTAGCTATGGTATCCACCTCTATGGAGATTCGTAGCTAAACTCTTCATTCGGTTGAAGGGGTGTACTTGTATCATAAAATGTTTTAGGCCATCTTTTTAGTGCCTCTTCTTTTTATTCAAAACTTGTTCTATGTGCCATATATTAGGCCAGAACTTCCAAGGTTGAGTGGATGCTTGAAATGGCAAAACTCTTCCGTGGGGGTTCGTGAACATACTCGGGTAAGTGGATGCTTGAAATGGCAAAGCTTATCTGAGGAGTTCGACCTCTTTTAAACACCATTTGATTTGATCGGAAATGATTGATCAAATGGATGCACATAGGCTAGTATACCTTGAAATGGGGTGCTAGTCTAAATAGAACAAGTGCTCTACGACCTTGAAATGGGCTAGACGGTGTGTGCAAATCGAGTGCTTGAAATGGCTTTGATACACTTTTGAATACTTAGAAGGATCACTAAAGGTCAATGATAAACAGGCTATGATACAAGGCCCCAGAAATCGAATGCTTTCCTTAGATTTAAAAAACCCCTTGCACTTACTTTCAATTTTAGTATAAACTGTATTATCAACTGCTGACGTTCTGGAAGGCTTGCCAATCACGCATCACCCGCTGTAAGTCTTCTACTTTTATTTTCAGTACTTTACTTTTCTGTCATTTACTTTTCCGCACTAAAAACCAAAACCAACCCACCAATCACTTACTTTTCTGCACTAAAACCTCAATCAACCTAAAACACGCTCCCTCGCTGTACAATTCCTTCAAAGAATAGCTTATCCCCCTAATTCCCTTGGGTTCGACCCCTACTTACCACTTGCTACCCAGTAGTAAGGTCACGAGTAGCGGAATACAAATTTGCTTTTGCACAGAGAACACCGCACCTTAACGACAGTGCGGTGGGCTTTGCCAGATACCATAGCTAAGTACTTACGGTTTTTGAAAGACAGTAAGTAAGGGAAAGGGGTGAGTACTTCAAGAACCGACAAGAGTACTCAAGAATAGTAAAGACAAGCTTGAGTACTACAAGAACCGACAAGAGTACTCAAGAGTGAACTATAATACTCAAGAACCAACAGGAGTATTATAGATTGAAAACCAAACTTACAAAGTGCCAAACTTTAGAGAGAGAAGTGTTTTTGATTTTGGGATGATTTACAAGTGAAGGGGAGAAGCTCTATTTATAGCCATGGGAGGAGGAGATGTGTGGAGGAGAAGGAGGACACGTGGCACAAAGCCATGGTCTCCTCAAAGCCGCCGGTGGCCGGTCATGGAGGAGAAGCCGCCGGTCATGGAGGGGAGGGGAGGGGAAAGCCACCCCATGAGTCATCCTTCTTCCCCAAGTAGCCGGTCATCTAGAGGGGAGAAGAGGAGTTTTGTGATTTTTGTGATGTTTTCACAAAACTATCGGTGTATTTCAGCTCCGGACTGACTTTGGTTGCTCCTCAGTTGGATTTGTTT
This sequence comes from Rhodiola kirilowii, assembly GCA_033675215.1. Lineage (NCBI taxonomy): Eukaryota > Viridiplantae > Streptophyta > Magnoliopsida > Saxifragales > Crassulaceae > Rhodiola > Rhodiola kirilowii. Next base: position 33,473,206 of record CM066201.1, read on the forward strand.
TGAGTAATTGATGGACCACAATTGTATGAATCATAAACACAGTTAAACCCACCAAAATTACAACATTACAAATATTACAACTTCTAGAGAGAGAAGTGAAATTGGATTTTGGTGTGTTGAAATGAGGAGGAGGAGGCCTCCTTTTATAGCCAAAAGGGGAGGAGATGGGTGGTGGAGATGGTGGACATGTGCATTTGATCCAAGGGAGGAGAAGGGAGGAGGAGGAGGAGGTGACATGTGGCAGAATAGTAAAGCCGCCGGTTGCCGGTGGCCCAAGGGGGAGGAGCTCCTCCCTTGGCCACCTCCTTGAGTGGTGGCCGGTCATCCTTGCCCAATGTGAGATTTGTACAGTTTTGTGCAGTCTTTTCACAAAACTGTCAATGTGTTTCTTCTCCGAGCTGTCTTGACTCCACTCCTGATTCCTCTGATTAATTTGTTATGGTCAATTCAACGTCAGGATCCTTGATATTTCTTCAGTCGGCATATGATCTTGACCTTGGATTGACTCTTGTTATCTTTTCAGCTTAAAATCCTCTCCTTAGCGTGTTTTCACTTCAGTCTCTAAAATGCCCTGTGGAAATATATCGGGACTAACACGTAGAAGTTAGATAGACAAACAGTCTAATTTGGGGGGTTTAACTGTGTTTCTGACTCGTATAAATTTGGTCCATCAGATTACCCCCCACTTTTAGTTGTTCGTCCCGAACAATGCTATTAAAGGGCGTAAGTTCTAAGTTTAGCTTTGGAATATGAAAATTAGACTGTGGTACTCGATCTATCCTAATTCATGCATTGCTTACTTATTACCAAATTAAACTGCGTAAATAAATAGAAGAAACTTAATACTTGTACCTCCGTGCTGAGATGCAAATTATATTGGATGTCTCGGGAGATAGCCCTTTTTAGGCTCCTGGACTGCAACCTCGGGATCGTCTCTTACTATATGGTTTTCTTGTAGCTTTCTCTAGCACATGATTCGATTCGGGTTTCAGTGAGTTGAGCCTTTTTGATTTTCTTCTTTGGCGAGGGACTGCTTTTTTGTTGTAGTGAATCGGCCTTTGGCCTTTGATTTGACTTTTGTGAGTGCTTCACTTTTGCTCAGTTAAAACCTTCACAATTTTGGGCCTTTGGCCTCTTTTGATTTGCTTCATTGAGCTTTTCGCCTTTTTGTGATTTCTAGTCCATTTTCTCGAGCCTTTTTGGGAGGTCCAATCATCGCCCGCAAGCCTATGGAAATACCTCCCCGCTCCTCTCGTTTTTGTCATTTTGCGCGGGTCAAGATGAGGGTCGCCCATCTATTTTCTCGGCTATTTTAACTAGAGAGAGGACGGTCTGATTCCCGTCCTCGCCTTTGCATAGATGCTTCTTGGCGGAGTTGACTTCAATTATTCACTGAAAACCCGAAGTGCAGCCTCCACTGACTTCGAAAACCATATAGTTTGATCTGATCCTTTGATTGCTTTCCAAGCCTCTCTAGGGCAGTTTATATCAACTCCACATCCCTAGTTATCTCAGCACAAAGGACAAATGGAAAGTTACATTCTAAGTTTTTAAACAGTTGAATTTTCACAAGGTTAATGCATGAATTATGATTTATCTTTTTCACATTCTTAAGTTCATATTTTCAAAAAGGTACTTATTAAAAAAGAAAAATAGCTGCATGTTATTTATGTACATAGGTGGTTCTCACCCCCCACTTTTGAACGAAGGCGTGCCTTAGTTCAAAAGTCATGCAAGCTTAAAACTAAATACTGAATTTAAATGACAGAAATTAAAGTGCGGAAAAGTAAGATAGTGTCGGGTTACCTCCCGACCGGTGCACTTGTTTAACGTCGTTGGCTCGACGATACCTCGTTTGTGGTTCATTGGTTTGGGTCCCATGGGTGGCTGAGGTCAAACTTCTTGATTCCACCGACTTTGATTCTTGCGGTGAGTCTTCCTGATTTTTTAGCAGATGACAGGTTTGGGTCCAGTTCTGATGGTATCTCCTTCCAACGTCTCTGAGAAGGCAGGAGACCTTTCACTATCAGCTTTTTGAACTGGGTGTTCTCCTGTTTAGGGCTGCCTTGTCCAGTCATAGCGAAAGCGTGCTCCATGTAGGAGTCATTCTGCTCAGGCCCTTTTCCCATTCTCCTTTGAGCTTCTTCTTGGATCGCATAGTTTGCGGCGACTTGCTCATTAATTAAGGGGAAAAGTCGGGAAGGCCTCATGAGGCTCGGTTCTGCCTCGTAATGTTGGTTCGTGAAGAACTGATCGTAGATAGTCTCAGCTGCCTGGGTAATGATAGTCGGGTATGGAATAGGCAGTTCGTCAGTGGTATTCTGGACTTCTACTTCGTTGCTTCCGGTGCTTTCCATGTCTGATTCCTCGGATGGTTCAGGAGTCTCTTCTGACGGCTCGGTGGTTTCTTCTTTGTCAGCCTCAGGGTCAGCTTCTTCTGTCTGCATTTCCTCGTCAGTGTGGGGAACTCGTCTTGTGGCAGCGGCTAGGCCAGTTATCAGGTACCACATGTCTGCAATGGTGAGGTTTGCGGCAGACCTTCTCATAGCTTCGTTGACTCTTCCCAGCTCTTCGGACCTCATCCCACGAAGAAATTTTTTGAGAAGAATTTTCTTCGTAAATCCATGGTGCGGGCAGCTTGAGACGATGGCATCGAATTTTATGTAGTATTCGTCCAAAGTTTCATCCCGGGATTGTTGAAGGTTCAGGATCTTCTCGCAGGTTTCTTGGCGTAAGGAAGGTGGGGAGAATTCTTTCAGGAACGGAACGCAGAGGTCTACGAAACGTTCTGCACTGCAAGCGGTGGATGTGTAGTACCATATCGTGGCGAAGTTGGTTAGAGAGAATTTAAAGCATTTCAGCTTAAATTCTTCTAACACTTCGTTTTCAGGTTTTATGTTGTGGCAGACTTGGTGGAAGTTTCGGCAGTGCTGTACAGGGTCTTCTCCCTCCGTTCCTCCGAACAGGGGCAGAAATCGCGTTGTCCATGCATGCGTAACGGGTAATGACATATGAAAAAGAAAGAAAAAGAAAGGGGAGGGAAGAACAGTTATCCGATGACTAGTTCCCCGGCAACGGCGCCAATTTGACAGAACCGCTCGTCGTCAAAGCGATTGTGCAAATAAATTTATAATAGTCCGCTACTCGCAACTATACTACTGGGTAGTACTTGGTAAGTAGGGGTCGAACCCAAGGGAACTAGGGGAATAATTGTTCTTCGGGGGGGGATTACGCAGCGTGGGAACGTGTTTAAGGTCGGTTGGTTGGTTTTAAAGCTACCAGCTATTTTGATTGATTGTTTGGTTGGTTGGTTGATTTTAATACTGGAAAGTAAATTACTATTTTAATGATTAAGAGAAATGTTCGGTTTCAGGGGACTTGTATTATATCCTGTTTATCATTGACCATTAGTGAATCATCTAAGTATTCAAACGGTGAATCGAGGCTAGTTACAGCTCAAGACTTGCAACACCGGTTTAAAGCAACTCCTGTTCTATTTCAGTCTAGCGCCAATACCCTAAGGTATGCTAGCCTGGGTGAATCCACCTGATCTCACAGTTACGCTCGACCAGATGGGATTTAGGATGAGTCGAACTCCTCAAATAGCTTTGCTTGTTACAACTTCCACTACCTGAGTATGATCACGAATTCCCACAGAAGAGCTTTGCTTGTTACAGCATCCACTCAACCTTGGAAACTCTGACTATATATGGCACATAGAACAAGTTTTGAATACAAAGACTAAACACTAAGTTAATAGTCTTAAAACATTTTATAATACAAGTGCGCCCCTTAGACCGAACTACTAGTTTAGCTACTATTCATCGCGCTAAACATTATACTAAGGAATTAAAGACAACAGTTAAATAAATAAATACTAAGAGATACTTACAACCGTTGAAGCGCCAAGGGAGCTTTCCTTTATTTCCAAAGCAAAATTACAACATTACAAATATTACAACTTCTAGAGAGAGAAGTGAAATTGGATTTTGGTGTGTTGAAATGAGGAGGAGGAGGCCTCCTTTTATAGCCAAAAGGGGAGGAGATGGGTGGTGGAGATGGTGGACATGTGCATTTGATCCAAGGGAGGAGAAGGGAGGAGGAGGAGGAGGTGACATGTGGCGGAATAGTAAAGCCGCCGGTTGCCGGTGGCCCAAGGGGGAGGAGCTCCTCCCTTGGCCACCTCCTTGAGTGGTGGCCGGTCATCCTTGCCCAATGTGAGATTTGTACAGTTTTGTGCAGTCTTTTCACAAAACTGTCAATGTGTTTCTTCTCCGGGCTGTCTTGACTCCACTCCTGATTCCTCTGATTAATTTGTTATGGTCAATTCAACGTCAGGATCCTTGATATTTCTTCAGTCGGCATATGATCTTGACCTTGGATTGACTCTTGTTATCTTTTCAGCTTAAAATCCTCTCCTTAGCGTGTTTTCACTTCAGTCTCTAAAATGCCCTGTGGAAATATATCGGGACTAACACGTAGAAGTTAGATAGACAAACAGTCTAATTTGGGGGGTTTAACTGTGTTTCTGACTCGTATAACTTTGGTCCATCAGTGAGTCATAAGGGTGACAAAGCGGTTAATGGGAAGCTGAAGGGTTTGAAACCTGCTGTAGATTCTGTGGCCGATGCTGCAGAAGAAGGTGAAGCCAGTAGGGCTAAGATTGTGGTTCTGATAAGCAGAAGCTGTTGAATGCAAAGGTAGATGCCACTGGCTTCATGCTGAAGAAGACAGGAATCTGCATGAAAGTCGGCCTTGGAAGGAATGGAACTCCCAGGAAATACGCTGCACGAATTAGTGCTGTAAGGGGGAGAAAACTTGCTATGTTAGACTCTGAGATTGAGCAGGTTGTTGGGCCTTCTAGCAAGAGAAGTCTGGTATTAGATGAAGAGTCGGATGAATGTTTAGCAGAAAAGACTACTGAGGTAGTCGATGAAGAGAAGGTGATAGAGAGTGAAGCTGTTCGTATGAAGGCCGATGATGTGAAGCAACAAGAGCCTGAAGATGTTGTCTCTGATGAGTCAGACCGACCTGAAAATCAGACGGAGACAGAACAAGTAGAAGAGCAAGTTGTTATTGAACCTGTCATTTAGAAGAAGGAAAAGCAGTCAGATGTCCAAGAAGTAATCATGACTGAAGCAGAACATGGTGCTGGTAATCATGCACAGAAAGCTGGTCAAAATCCCAGATCATTAGCTGAATTAAAAGAGAAGCAGAAGGAAGGGACTAACTCAAGAAGGAGGTGAGCCTGTTAAGTCTGCAGAGAAGTCAGAGACAGACAAGGCTGCTGAGAAAGTGTCTGTTGAACCAGATGTTTCGAGGGAGTTAGAACAGCCAGCTATCCCAGATGTAGAGATGCATAAAGCTGATCTAGAGAGACCAGATAATGGAGATTGTAAGGACAATCGGGACTCGGTTTCATTGGTTGAGCTCAAGAAGTCTGAAAAAGAGAAACCAAAGAAGGAAGTGACCATCCAAGCATGCTCGACTGGAGTAACTACCAAGAAGGATGGTTAGAGAACAGATGCAGGGGGAGCAAGTGCATCCAAGAAAAAGAAGAGGAGTATTCCAGGTTCTGTTCCACCTAGTGTACCAACTGGAGTGACTAAGCATATAGTATGGTGTGCCAGTACAGAAGCAGCAGCCAAGTGGAAGGCAGTGCAGAAAAGAAAGATCATCCCTGAAAGGCTGCTTAATGAGAAGACAGTTCCATCCCAATTGCAGATCTGACTCTATTCTTCTCGATGTTGTTCTTCATCACCATAGTCAATTGGAAGCCTACATCTCATAGAACCACGATCAACAAGGAGATGGGACAGCTGCTCTACCAGATTGGAAACAGGATGCTCATTGACATGGGAAGAACTATGATCGACCAGATGCAGAACATGCCATATCTACAAAGTCTCTTCACCAGATAATCTTCCCATCGCTTATCTATGAGCTGATCATCAACCAGCATCCAGATTTGAAGACTTACCAGGACAGACTATCAAGTGCTCCGTTGAAGTTGGTAGTTGATCACAAGCTGCTCAAAGGTCGACATAAGAATGATCTGAAGGACCCCGGGCTGAAGAGGAAGGATGCACCTGAGTCTTCCATAAGGAGAGCTGCTCGTGTGAAGTTGTCCCGAGCTGAACGCGGATAACTACTGAAGGAGGTGGAGATCATATTGGAGGTCGAACAGGAGCAGATGTCAAGAATCAACCAATTGGTGCTCACTCTGTGATATCCCAATGATGATGAAGCAGATGAAGCTTGACGAGCTCATGGGGTCACTAAGGACATTTGAGATGAATTTTTCTGATGATCTTCGAAGAAGGATAGAAAAATGTGTTGCTCTGAAGACTGATGTATCTGAAGAGTGAAACAGCGTCAAGGATGAGTCTGAACCAGTTCAAGACATCAGTGAAGATGTTAAACTCTGGATCAAAAGACCTAGATACGATTCTGAAGTCCCGGAGGATGAGTGGAGGAGATAGAGGCATTGAATACACTGATGGGAGCAGTTCAGGAAAGACTAAGTTTGTCAAAGCTGAACAGTCGGTGAACATAGAGATGAACAGGTACCCTCTTGCCAACATGAAGAGTTCTAACGGAGAATGGAGACGAGTGATGGACCACAATTGTATGAATCATAAACACAGTTAAACCCACCAAATTAGACTGTTTGTCTATCTAACTTCGATGTTTTAGTCCCGATACATTTCTACAGGGTATTTCAGAGCTTAGAGAGAATACACGCTAAGGAAGAGCTTTTAGCACAGAAAAGATATCAGGAGACAATCCAAGGTCAAGATCAGACGCTGAATGAAGAAATCTAAAGATCCTGACTTGGAATCATTCAAAACAAATCAAACCGAAGAGAAACCGAAGACAATCCGAAGCTGGAATACACCGATAGTTTTGTGCAAACTGCACAAAACTCACAACCACTCTCCTCATGCCACATGGACCGGTGGCTTTCTCCTCACATCCACCCCTCCTCCTCTCCCCTTCCTCCACATGTCAACCTCTCCTCCTCCCTCCCAAAAGCCGCCGGCGGCTTTGTGTTGCTCCTCTCCCCTTGTGACACTTGTCTTCCTCTCCTCTTCCCCCCATCTCCACCCTTGGATGCCAAACCACATGCCCTCATCTTGGCCCTCCATTCCCCTCCCCTTAGCCTATAAATACCAAGCTCTCCTCCTCATTTCAAATCATCCCAAAATTGTGTAAAACACTTCTCTCTCTAAGTTTGTTACTATGTAAAGTTTGGTTTGATATCAATAAAAGTTCAGTTTGTTCTCAAATACTTTAGTTCGATCTTGAGTACTCCTGTTGGTTCTTGAGTACTCAAGTTTTCAGTTACAGTTCAAGAGTTACTCCTGTTTGTTCTTGAGTAATCTCTTTCTCTTCTCTCTTTACTCCTGTTTGTTCTTGAGTATTCTTTTCCAAATCCCCAAGTATTTAGTTATGATGTCCAACTCTATGGATATTCGTAACTAAACTCTTCATTCGGTTGAAGGGGAGTTCTTGTTTTATAAAATGTTTTACTTCGTTTAGTTTCTTTTCTCTGTATTCAAAACTTGTTCTATGTGCCATTTATAAGGTCAGACTTTCCAAGGTTGAGTGGAAGCTACGAAAGGGCAAAACTCTTCTGTGGGAAGTCGTGAACATACTCGGGTAAGTGGATGCTACGAAAGGGCAAAGCTTATCTGAGGAGTTCGATCTATCTTTAAAACCATTTGGAAACTGGACCAAAGGGACCAAATGGATGCACAAAAGGCTAAGATACTTCGAAAGGAGGAATTAGTCTGAAGTAGAACAAGGGTTTACAAACAGTGTGGCAAATTGAGCGCTACGAAAGGGCCTCGATACACGTTTGAATACTTAGAAGGGTTACTAAAAGAATGAACAGGATATAATACAAGGCCCCCCAAGACCGAATACTTCTCTCGCAATTACAAAACCCCTTTGTCTTTACTTTTAATTGTTCAATCAACTGCAACCATCAACCGCTCACAATCCGGAGGACTTGCAATTCACGCATCACCCACTGTAAGTCTTCGCTTTTAATTTCAGTATTTACTTTTCTGTAATTTACTTTTCAGCACTCAAAACCAAAACCAACTAAAAAGTCACGTAGTTGTTAGCACTAAAACCTCAACCAACCTAAAACACGCTCCTTCGCTGAACAAATCCCTTAAAGAATAACCTATCCCCCTAATTCCTCTGGGTTCGACCCCTACTTACCAAGTACTACCCAGTAGTATAGTTGCGAGTAGCGGACTATTATAAATTTATTTGCACAAATCGCTCTGACGACAAGCGGTTCTGTCACTTATCCTTCAAGCACTTTACTTTACGCACTTACTTTCCGCAAGTCTTGTCCTTCAAGCACTTTACTTTTCAGTATTTACTTTATTTACTTTCAGTCATTTACTTTTCAGTACTAAAATCACAACCAACCCACTTACTTTTTAGTACTAAAATCACAACCAGCCCCCAACTGTCTTACTTTCATTTTCGAAAGAATAACTATCCACTAATTCCCTTGGGTTCGACCCCTACTTACCGCTTTACTACCCAATAGTAGAGTACGAGTAGCGGACTTATAAATTTATTTTTGCACAAAGCCATCGCACATTAACGACGGTGTGGTGCGCTCCGTCAACAATCGGAGCATACCATGGCACTTTTTTTGAAGCCGCATAGAGATGCTCATCTGGAAATGACTCGGTGATTTGCCCCTCTTCTTCCTCTCGGAAAATTCGGCTTAAATGGTCAGCTACCGTGTTTTCTATTCCCTTTTTGTCCCTTATCTCAACATCGAATTCTTGCAGCAGCAAGATCCACTGTATAAGCCTAGGTTTAACTTCTTTCTTCTTCATTAGGTACCGGATGGCCGCATGGTCTGAGAAGACAATTACTTTTGCTCCGAGCAAGTAAGCTCGGAACTTCTCTAGAGCGAATACCACGGCCAAGAGTTCCTTCTCGGTGGTGGAGTAATTCATTTGGGCTGTATCAAGGGTCCTCGAGGCGTAGTAGATGACTACCGCCTTCTTGTTAATTCTTTGGCCGAGCACTGTGATGGACCATAATTATACGAATCATAAACATAGTTAAACCCACCAAAATTAGATTGTTTGTCTATTTAACTTTTGCTTGTTAGTTCCGATATTTATCTACAGGGTATTTTGGAGCCTAGAGAGAATACACGCTAAGGAGGAGTTTTTACGCAGAAAATATATTACGAGTCATTCCAAGGTCAAAACCAGATGCCGACTGAAGAAATCTCAAGATCCTGACTTGGAATCACTCAAAACAAATCCAACCGAAGAGCAATCAAAGTCAGTCCGGAGCGGGAATGTACCGATAGTTTTGTGAAAACTTCACAAAACTCACAAAAACTCCCTCCTCTGCCCTTATGACCGGCGGCTTTAAGGAAAGGATGAGTCATGAGGGGAGCCTCCTCCCCCTCATGACCGGCCACCGGCGGCTCCTCCCCTCCCCTCCCATGTAGACCGGTGGATTTCCTCCTCCATGGAAAGCTTGCCATGTGTTGCTCCTCCAAACCACACATTCCTCTCCCCTTAGCCTATAAATACTCCACCCCATCTCATTTGTAATATATCCCAAAAATCACTAAACACTTCTCTCTCTAAAGTTTGGCACTTCGTAAGTTTGGTTTTCAATCTATAATACTCATGTTGGTTCTTTAGTATTATAGTTCGCTCTTGAGTACTCTTGTCGGTTCTTGTAGTACTCAAGCTTGTCTTTACTATTCTTGAGTACTCTTGTCGGTTCTTGAAGTACTCACCCCTTTCCTTTACTTACTATCTTTCAAAAACCGTAAGTACTTAGCTATGGTATCCACCTCTATGGATATTCGTAGCTAAACTCTTCATTCGGTTGAAGGGGTGTACTTGTATTATAAAATGTTTTAGGCTATACTCGTAGTGCCTCTTCTTTTTATTCAAAACTTGTTCTATGTGCCATATATTAGGCCAGAACTTCCAAGGTTGAGTGGATGCTTTAAATGGCAAAACTCTTCCGTGGGGGTTCGTGAACATACTCGGGTAAGTGGATGCTTGAAATGGCAAAGCTTATCTGAGGAGTTCGACCTCTTTTAAACACCATTTGGTTTGATCGGAAATGATTGATCAAATGGATGCACATAGGCTAGTATACCTTGAAATGGGGTGCTAGTCTAAATAGAACAAGTGCTCTACGACCTTGAAATGGGCTAGACGGTGTGTGCAGATCGAGTGCTTGAAATGGCCTTGATACACTTTTGAATACTTAGAAGGATCACTAAAGGTCAATGATAAACAGGCTATGATACAAGGCCCCAGAAACCGAATGCTTTCCTTAGATTTAAAAAACCCATTGCACTTACTTTCAATTTTAGTATAAACTGTATTATCAACTGCTGACGTTCCGGAAGGCTTGCCAATCACGCATCACCCGCTGTAAGTCTTCTACTTTTATTTTCAGTACTTTACTTTTCTGTCATTTACTTTTCCGCATTAAAAACCAACCAACCAATCACTTACTTTTCCGCACTAAAACCTCAATCAACCCAAAACACGCTCCCTCGCTGTACAATTCCCTCAAAGAATAGCTTATCCCCCTAATTCCCTTGGGTTCGACCCCTACTTACCACTTTCTACCCAGTAGTAAGGTCATGAGTAGCGGAATTCAAATTTGCTTTTGCACAGAGAACACCACACCTTAACGACAGTGCGGTGGGCTCCGTCAAAACTGGCGCCGTTGCCGGGGAATTAGTTAATTAATCGGATAAGTTCTTTGAATCGATACTCGCTTCAAAACAACCATGTCTCGCGAAGGAAGCCACCATGACTACCAAGATAACGACGAGATAAACCTGTACGATCAAAATGATGAGGTGCCACTTCCATTTGTGGACGATCCGGAACAACTCATCAGAAACAGAAGAGCTCGTGATAGGAAGGCCATCAGAAGAAATCAAGAACCACCCGAAATAATTTGCATCTCAGCACGAAGGTACAAGTATCAAGTTTCTTCTACTTATTTACGCAGTTTAATTTAGTAACAAGTAGTAATGCATGAATTAGGAAAAATCGAGTACCACAATCTTATTTTCATATTTTAACCAACTTACTTAGTAACGCCCTTATAAAGCATTGTTCGGGACGAACAACTAAAAGTGTGGGGTTATCTGATGGACCACAATTGTATGAATCATAAACACAGTTAAACCCACCAAATTAGACTGTTTGTCTATCTAACTTCGATGTTTTAGTCCCGATACATTTCTACAGGGTATTTCAGAGCTTAGAGAGAATACACGCTAAGGAAGAGCTTTTAGCACAGAAAAGATATCAGGAGACAATCCAAGGTCAAGATCAGACGCTGAATGAAGAAATCTAAAGATCCTGACTTGGAATCATTCAAAACAAATCAAACCGAAGAGAAACCGAAGACAATCCGGAGCTGGAATACACCGATAGTTTTGTGCAAACTGCACAAAACTCACAACCACTCTCCTCATGCCACATGGACCGGCGGCTTTCTCCTCACATCCACCCCTCCTCCTCTCCCCTTCCTCCACATGTCACCCTCTCCTCCATCCATGCCCAAAGCCGCCGCCGGCTTTGCCTTCTCCTCTCCCCTTGTGACACTTGTCTTCCTCTCCTCTTCCCCCCATCTCCACCCTTGGATGCCAAACCACATGCCCTCATCTTGGCCCTCCATTCCCCTCCCCTTAGCCTATAAATACCAAGCTCTCCTCCTCATTTCAAATCATCCCAAAATTGTGTAAAACACTTCTCTCTCTAAGTTTGTTACTATGTAAAGTTTGGTTTGATATCAATAAAAGTTCCGTTTGTTCTCAAATACTTTAGTTCGATCTTGAGTACTCCTGTTGGTTCTTGAGTACTCAAGTTTTCAGTTACAGTTCAAGAGTTACTCCTGTTTGTTCTTGAGTAATCTCTTTCTCTTCTCTCTTTACTCATGTTTGTTCTTGAGTATTCTTTTCCAAATCCCCAAGTATTTAGTTATGATGTCCAACTCTATGGATATTCGTAACTAAACTCTTCATTCGGTTGAAGGGGAGTTCTTGTTTTATAAAATGTTTTACTTCGTTTAGTTTCTTTTCTCTGTATTCAAAACTTGTTCTATGTGCCATTTATAAGGTCAGACTTTCCAAGGTTGAGTGGAAGCTACGAAAGGGCAAAACTCTTCTGTGGGAAGTCGTGAACATACTCGGGTAAGTGGATGCTACGAAAGGGCAAAGCTTATCTGAGGAGTTCGATCTATCTTTAAAACCATTTGGAAACTGGACCAAAGGGACCAAATGGATGCACAAAAGGCTAAGATACTTCGAAAGGAGGAATTAGTCTGAAGTAGAACAAGGGTTTACAAACAGTGTGGCAAATTGAGCGCTACGAAAGGGCCTCGATACACGTTTGAATACTTAGAAGGGTTACTAAAAGAATGAACAGGATATAATACAAGGCCCCCCAAGACCGAATACTTCTCTCGCAATTACAAAACCCCTTTGTCTTTACTTTTATTGTTCAATCAACTGCAACCATCAACCGCTCACAATCCGGAGGACTCGCAATTCACGCATCACCCACTGTAAGTCTTCGCTTTTAATTTCAGTATTTACTTTTCTGTAATTTACTTTTCAGCACTCAAAACCAAAACCAACTAAAAAGTCACGTAGTTGTTAGCACTAAAACCTCAACCAACCTAAAACACGCTCCTTCGCTGAACAAATCCCTTAAAGAATAACCTATCCCCCTAATTCCTCTGGGTTCGACCCCTACTTACCAAGTACTACCCAGTAGTATAGTTGCGAGTAGCGGACTATTATAAATTTATTTGCACAAATCGCTCTGACGACAAGCGGTTCTGTCAAATTGGCGCCGTTGCCGAGGAATTAGCCATCGGATAAGTTGTTCTTCACCTCACATGACCTAATGACGCAACCACCTTCGTATGCATGGACGACACGATATCTCCCCCTGTTCGGAGGTACGGATGAAGAAGACCCAGTTCTACACTGCCGAAACTTTCACCATGTTTGTCAGCATATAAAACCTAATAATGAAACGTTAGAGGAGTTTGAACTTAACTGCTTCAAATTCTCTCTAACGGACTTCGCGACAATCTGGTATTACACATCAACTGCTATGAATGCTAAGTATTTCATACACATTAGCATTCCATTCCTGAAAGAATTCTCCCCTCCATCCTTACGACAACAAACCCGAGAAAGGATCATGAACCTGCAACAATCCCGGGATGAGACCTTGGGCGAGTACTACACGAACTATGACGCCATGATCTCGCGCTGCCCGCACCATGGATTCACGGAGGTTTTTCTTCTTCAAAAATTCCTTTGCGGGATGAGGGCTGAGGAGTTCTCAAGGCTCAATAACGCTGTAGGAGGAACAACCGCACACTTATCCCTGACTCAGGTATGGGATGTGATAGACAGCTTGGCCGGAACTGCAATACGAAGGCTAGTACCTCAACCAAATGAAGGAACACAAAATATCGAGGCCAGTCCAGAAAGAAACAGTTCAGAGGATGTGATGAACGAATCAGATATAGAAAGCTCAGAAGAAGAGCCTACAGAGGAAGTCACATCCGAACCATCAGAAGAAACTTCCGAGCCATCAGAAGAATCAGACATAGAGAGTACCGGAAGTAACACAAGAATGGTGGCAAAATTCAACCTGAGCCACCCATGGGATCCCAACCAATGATCAAGAACGAGGTACTGTCGAGCCAACGACGTTAAACAAGTGCACTGGTCGGAAGGTAACCCGACACTATCTTACTTTTCTGCACTTTTAATTTCTGTCATTTAAATTTCCAATAAGCGCTCTCACCCACTTTTTGTATAGAAGGAATATCTTTCATGTAGGAATTAAGTTTGGAGCAAGACCGGATCAGCCAGGCAGCTTCCGTGAATTTATCGGGCCTGCGCTGAGAGTTCGAGGCCCCAGCCAGACTCCCTCGATTATCTAGCCTCATGCCATGTCGTTTGCACGACACAGTAAAAGGGAGTTCTGTTCTTCTTTTTCCTTAATGTCATTTCCTTCTCTTGTATATATTTGCATGACTTTTGAACTAAGGCACGCCTTCGTTCAAAAGTGTGGGGTGAGAACCATTTGCATGTTTTTCTTTTCTTTTTTAATAATATCTTTTTGAAAATATGAACTTGAGAATGTGAAAAAGATAGATCATAATTCATGCATCAACCTTGTGAAAATTCAACTTTTTAAAAACTTAGAATGTAACTTCTCATTTGTCCTTTGTGCCGAGATAACCTAGGGATGTGGAGTTGATAGAAATTGCCCTAGAGAGGCTTGGCAAGCACTTGAAGGATCAGATCAAACTATATGGTTTTCGAAGTCAGTGGAGGCTGCACTTCAGGTTTCGGTGAATAATTGAAGTCAACTCTGCCTTGAAGCATCTATGTAAAAGGCAAGGACGGGAATCAAACCGTCCTCTCTCTAGTCAAAGTAGCAGAGAAAATAGATGAGCGACCCTCATCTTGACCCGCGCGAAACAACAAAGATGAGAGGAGCGGGGAGGTATTTCCATATGCTTGCGGGCGATGATTGGACCTCCCAAGAAGGCAAAAAACAAGATGGACTAGCAAGTCACAAAGAAGCAAAAAACTCAAAGAAGAAAATCAAAAGAGGCCTAAGGCCCAAAAATGTGAAGGTTTTAACCGAGCAAAAGTGAAGCACTCAACAACGTCAAATCAAAAGCTAAAGGCAAATCACTACAAAAAGCAGTCCATCGCCAAAGAAGAAGAAGAAAGAAAAAAAGAAAGAAAAAAATCAAGAAAAGGCTCAACTCACTGAAACCCGAATCGAATCACATGCTAGAGAAAGCTACAAGAAAACCATATAGTGCGAGACGGTCCCGAAGGTGTAGTCCAGGAGCCTGAAAAGGGCTATCTCCCGAAACATCCGAAATAATTTGCATCTCAGCACGAAGGTACACGTATCAAGTTTCTTCTACTTATTTACGCAGTTTAATTTAGTAACAAGTAGTAATGCATGAATTAGGAAAAATCGAGTACCACAATCTTATTTTCATATTTTAACCAACTTACTTAGTAACGCCCTTATAAAGCATTGTTCGGGACGAACAACTAAAAGTGTGGGGTTATCTGATGGACCACAATTGTATGAATCATAAACACAGTTAAACCCACCAAATTAGATTGTTTGTCTATCTAACTTCGATGTTTTAGTCCCGATACATTTCTACAGGGTATTTCAGAGCTTAGAGAGAATACACGCTAAGGAAGAGCTTTTAGCACAGAAAAGATATCAGGAGACAATCCAAGGTCAAGATCAGACGCTGAATGAAGAAATCTAAAGATCCTGACTTGGAATCATTCAAAACAAATCAAACCGAAGAGAAACCGAAGACAATCCGGAGCTGGAATACACCGATAGTTTTGTGCAAACTGCACAAAACTCACAACCACTCTCCTCATGCCACATGGACCGGCGGCTTTCTCCTCACATCCACCCCTCCTCCTCTCCCCTTCCTCCACATGTCAACCTCTCCTCCTCCCTCCCAAAAGCCGCCGGCGGCTTTGTGTTGCTCCTCTCCCCTTGTGACACTTGTCTTCCTCTCCTCTTCCCCCCATCTCCACCCTTGGATGCCAAACCACATGCCCTCATCTTGGCCCTCCATTCCCCTCCCCTTAGCCTATAAATACCAAGCTCTCCTCCTCATTTCAAATCATCCCAAAATTGTGTAAAACACTTCTCTCTCTAAGTTTGTTACTATGTAAAGTTTGGTTTGATATCAATAAAAGTTCAGTTTGTTCTCAAATACTTTAGTTCGATCTTGAGTACTCCTGTTGGTTCTTGAGTACTCAAGTTTTCAGTTACAGTTCAAGAGTTACTCCTGTTTGTTCTTGAGTAATCTCTTTCTCTTATCTCTTTACTCCTGTTTGTTCTTGAGTATTCTTTTCCAAATCCCCAAGTATTTAGTTATGATGTCCAACTCTATGGATATTCGTAACTAAACTCTTCATTCGGTTGAAGGGGAGTTCTTGTTTTATAAAATGTTTTACTTCGTTTAGTTTCTTTTCTCTGTATTCAAAACTTGTTCTATGTGCCATTTATAAGGTCAGACTTTCCAAGGTTGAGTGGAAGCTACGAAAGGGCAAAACTCTTCTGTGGGAAGTCGTGAACATACTCGGGTAAGTGGATGCTACGAAAGGGCAAAGCTTATCTGAGGAGTTCGATCTATCTTTAAAACCATTTGGAAACTGGACCAAAGGGACCAAATGGATGCACAAAAGGCTAAGATACTTCGAAAGGAGGAATTAGTCTGAAGTAGAACAAGGGTTTACAAACAGTGTGGCAAATTGAGCGCTACGAAAGGGCCTCGATACACGTTTGAATACTTAGAAGGGTTACTAAAAGAATGAACAGGATATAATACAAGGCCCCCCAAGACCGAATACTTCTCTCGCAATTACAAAACCCCTTTGTCTTTACTTTTAATTGTTCAATCAACTGCAACCATCAACCGCTCACAATCCGGAGGACTTGCAATTCACGCATCACCCACTGTAAGTCTTCGCTTTTAATTTCAGTATTTACTTTTCTGTAATTTACTTTTCAGCACTCAAAACCAAAACCAACTAAAAAGTCACGTAGTTGTTAGCACTAAAACCTCAACCAACCTAAAACACGCTCCTTCGCTGAACAAATCCCTTAAAGAATAACCTATCCCCCTAATTCCTCTGGGTTCGACCCCTACTTACCAAGTACTACCCAGTAGTATAATTGCGAGTAGCGGACTATTATAAATTTATTTGCACAAATCGCTCTGACGACAAGCGGTTCTGTCACTTATCCTTCAAGCACTTTACTTTACGCACTTACTTTCCGCAAGTCTTGTCCTTCAAGCACTTTACTTTTCAGTATTTACTTTCTTTACTTTCAGTCATTTACTTTTCAGTACTAAAATCACAACCAACCCACTTACTTTTTAGTACTAAAATCACAACCAACCCCCAACTGTCTTACTTTCATTTTCGAAAGAATAACTATCCACTAATTCCCTTGGGTTCGACCCCTACTTACCGCTTTACTACCCAATAGTAGAGTACGAGTAGCGGACTTATAAATTTATTTTTGCACAAAGCCATCGCACATTAACGACGGTGTGGTGCGCTCCGTCAACAATCGGAGCATACCATGGCACTTTTTTTGAAGCCGCATAGAGATGCTCATCTGGAAATGACTCGGTGATTTGCCCCTCTTCTTCCTCTCGGAAAATTCGGCTTAATGGTCAGCTACCGTGTTTTCTATTCCCTTTTTGTCCCTTATCTCCACATCGAATTCTTGCAGCAGCAAGATCCACCGTATAAGCCTAGGTTTAACTTCTTTCTTCTTCATTAGGTACCGGATGGCCACATGGTCTGAGAAGACAATTACTTTTGCTCCGAGCAAGTAGGCTCGGAACTTCTCTAGAGCGAATACCACGGCCAAGAGTTCCTTCTCGGTGGTGGAGTAATTCATTTGGGCTGTATCAAGGGTCCTCGAGGCGTAGTAGATGACTACCGCCTTCTTGTTAATTCTTTGGCCGAGCACTGTGATGGACCATAATTATACGAATCATAAACACAGTTAAACCCACCAAAATTAGACTGTTTGTCTATTTAACTTTTGCTTGTTAGTTTCGATATTTATCTACAGGGTATTTTGGAGCCTAGAGAGAATACACGCTAAGGAGGAGTTTTTACGCAGAAAATATATTACGAGTCATTCCAAGGTCAAAACCAGATGCCGACTGAAGAAATCTCAAGATCCTGACTTGGAATCACTCAAAACAAATCCAACCGAAGAGCAACCAAAGTCAGTCCGGAGCGGGAATGTACCGATAGTTTTGTGAAAACTTCACAAAACTCACAAAAACTCCCTCCTCTGCCCTTATGACCGGCGGCTTTAAGGAAAGGATGAGTCATGAGGGGAGCCTCCTCCCCCTCATGACCGGCCACCGGCGGCTCCTCCCCTCCCCTCCCATGTAGACCGGTGGATTTCCTCCTCCATGGAAAGCTTGCCATGTGTTGCTCCTCCAAACCACACATTCCTCTCCCCTTAGCCTATAAATACTCCACCCCATCTCATTTGTAATATATCCCAAAAATCACAAAACACTTCTCTCTCTAAAGTTTGGCACTTTGTAAGTTTGGTTTTCAATCTATAATACTCATGTTGGTTCTTGAGTATTATAGTTCGCTCTTGAATACTCTTGTCGGTTCTTGTAGTACTCAAGCTTGTCTTTACTATTCTTGAGTACTCTTGTCGGTTCTTGAAGTACTCACCCTTTTCCTTTACTTACTATCTTTCAAAAACCGTAAGTACTTAGCTATGGTATCCACCTCTATGGATATTCGTAGCTAAACTCTTCATTCGGTTGAAGGGGTGTACTTGTATTATAAAATGTTTTAGGCTATACTCTTAGTGCCTCTTCTTTTTATTCAAAACTTGTTCTATGTGCCATATATTAGGCCAGAACTTCCAAGGTTGAGTGGATGCTTGAAATGGCAAAACTCTTCCATGGGGGTTCGTGAACATACTCGGGTAAGTGGATGCTTGAAATGGCAAAGCTTATCTGAGGAGTTCGACCTCTTTTAAACACCATTTGGTTTGATCGGAAATGATTGATCAAATGGATGCACATAGGCTAGTATACCTTGAAATGGGGTGCTAGTCTAAATAGAACAAGTGCTCTACGACCTTGAAATGGGCTAGACGGTGTGTGCAGATCGAGTGCTTGAAATGGCCTTGATACACTTTTGAATACTTAGAAGGATCACTAAAGGTCAATGATAAACAGGCTATGATACAAGGCCCCAGAAACCGAATGCTTTCCTTAGATTTAAAAAACCCCTTGCACTTACTTTCAATTTTAGTATAAACTGTATTATCAACTGCTGACGTTCCGGAAGGCTTGCCAATCACGCATCACCCGCTGTAAGTCTTCTACTTTTATTTTCAGTACTTTACTTTTCTGTCATTTACTTTTCCGCATTAAAAACCAACCAACCAATCACTTACTTTTCCGCACTAAAACCTCAATCAACCTAAAACACGCTCCCTCGCTGTACAATTCCCTCAAAGAATAGCTTATCCCCCTAATTCCCTTGGGTTCGACCCCTACTTACCACTTGCTACCCAGTAGTAAGGTCATGAGTAGCGGAATTCAAATTTGCTTTTGCACAGAGAACACCGCACCTTAACGACAGTGCGGTGGGCTCCGTCAAAACTGGCGCCGTTGCCGGGGAATTAGTTAATTAATCGGATAAGTTCTTTGAATCGATACTCGCTTCAAAACAACCATGTCTCGTGAAGGAAGCCACCATGACTACCAAGATAACGACGAGATAAACCTGTACGATCAAAATGATGAGGTGCCACTTCCATTTGTGGACGATCCGGAACAACTCATCAGAAACAGAAGAGCTCGTGATAGGAAGGCCATCAGAAGAAATCAAGAACCACCCGAAATAATTTGCATCTCAGCACGAAGGTACAAGTATCAAGTTTCTTCTACTTATTTACGCAGTTTAATTTAGTAACAAGTAGTAATGCATGAATTAGGAAAAATCGAGTACCACAATCTTATTTTCATATTTTAACCAACTTACTTAGTAACGCCCTTATAAAGCATTGTTCGGGACGAACAACTAAAAGTGTGGGGTTATCTGATGGACCACAATTGTATGAATCATAAACACAGTTAAACCCACCAAATTAGACTGTTTGTCTATCTAACTTCGATGTTTTAGTCCCGATACATTTCTACAGGGTATTTCAGAGCTTAGAGAGAATACACGCTAAGGAAGAGCTTTTAGCACAGAAAAGATATCAGGAGACAATCCAAGGTCAAGATCAGACGCTGAATGAAGAAATCTAAAGATCCTGACTTGGAATCATTCAAAACAAATCAAACCGAAGAGAAACCGAAGACAATCCGGAGCTGGAATACACCGATAGTTTTGTGCAAACTGCACAAAACTCACAACCACTCTCCTCATGCCACATGGACCGGCGGCTTTCTCCTCACATCCACCCCTCCTCCTCTCCCCTTCCTCCACATGTCACCCTCTCCTCCATCCATGCCCAAAGCCGCCGCCGGCTTTGCCTTCTCCTCTCCCCTTGTGACACTTGTCTTCCTCTCCTCTTCCCCCCATCTCCACCCTTGGATGCCAAACCACATGCCCTCATCTTGGCCCTCCATTCCCCTCCCCTTAGCCTATAAATACCAAGCTCTCCTCCTCATTTCAAATCATCCCAAAATTGTGTAAAACACTTCTCTCTCTAAGTTTGTTACTATGTAAAGTTTGGTTTGATATCAATAAAAGTTCAGTTTGTTCTCAAATACTTTAGTTCGATCTTGAGTACTCCTGTTGGTTCTTGAGTACTCAAGTTTTCAGTTACAGTTCAAGAGTTACTCCTATTTGTTCTTGAGTAATCTCTTTCTCTTCTCTCTTTACTCCTGTTTGTTCTTGAGTATTCTTTTCCAAATCCCCAAGTATTTAGTTATGATGTCCAACTCTATGGATATTCGTAACTAAACTCTTCATTCGGTTGAAGGGGAGTTCTTGTTTTATAAAATGTTTTACTTCGTTTAGTTTCTTTTCTCCGTATTCAAAACTTGTTCTATGTGCCATTTATAAGGTCAGACTTTCCAAGGTTGAGTGGAAGCTACGAAAGGGCAAAACTCTTCTGTGGGAAGTCATGAACATACTCGGGTAAGTGGATGCTACGAAAGGGCAAAGCTTATCTGAGGAGTTCGATCTATCTTTAAAACCATTTGGAAACTGGACCAAAGGGACCAAATGGATGCACAAAAGGCTAAGATACTTCGAAAAGAGGAATTAGTCTGAAGTAGAACAAGGGTTTACAAACAGTGTGGCAAATTGAGCGCTGCGAAAGGGCCTCGATACACGTTTGAATACTTAGAAGGGTTACTAAAAGAATGAACAGGATATAATACAAGGCCCCCCAAGACCGAATACTTCTCTCGCAATTACAAAACCCCTTTGTCTTTACTTTTATTGTTCAATCAACTGCAACCATCAACCGCTCACAATCCGGAGGACTTGCAATTCACGCATCACCCACTGTAAGTCTTCGCTTTTAATTTCAGTATTTACTTTTCTGTAATTTACTTTTCAGCACTCAAAACCAAAACCAACTAAAAAGTCACGTAGTTGTTAGCACTAAAACCTCAACCAACCTAAAACACGCTCCTTCGCTGAACAAATCCCTTAAAGAATAACCTATCCCCCTAATTCCTCTGAGTTCGACCCCTACTTACCAAGTACTACCCAGTAGTATAGTTGCGAGTAGCGGACTATTATAAATTTATTTGCACAAATCGCTCTGACGACTAGCGGTTCTGTCAGTAATTCAATGTCAGGATCTTAAGATTTCTTCAGTCGGCGTCTGATCGTGACCTTGGAATGACTCGTAATATATTTTCAGCGTAAAAACTCCTCCTTAGCGTGTATTCTCTCTAGTCTTCAAAATACCCTGTAGATAAATATCGGAACTAACAAGCAAAAGTTAAATAGACAAACAGTCTAATTTGGTGGGTTTAACTGTGTTTATGATTCGTATAATTATGGTCCATCAATGCTCTGCTATGCCTCGAATAGTTTACAAATTTGCTTTCATCGCTCCTCGGATCGAACTTGCCCAGATTGTCTTTCCCATTGTTGTGCACATAGCACCTGCATCCAAATACTCTGTACAGAACCCCTTGGGTACACCACTGGCAATCAACATCGTCCTAGACATATCCTCCAGTGTTCTATTCTTTCTCTCCACCACGCCATTTTGCTGAGGTGTCCGCAGTGCAGAAAAGTTGTGATCTATTCCACCAGTCCTGCACAGGGAGAGAAATTGGGAATTCCGAAACTCGGTTCCATTGTCAGTACAAATAGACACCCATTTTTGCTCAATTTATTTTCAATCAGTTTCAACCAGACTTACTTGTCGGACTTTGATAGTTTTTGAAATGTTTACCTCTCCTGTTGCAACGAACTTACCTATGCTTTTGTTTCCGAACACGATACTTTCTCCGGAATACTCTTGGAGTGAGATGAACAACCCTGGATCTCCTATCATGTGTCTAGAACATCCGTTGTCCAGATACCAGGGTCGGGACCTCGCTCCTACCTGCAAGAGAGAGATCAGGTTTTACGAACCCAGACAAGCTTGGGCTTACTGGGTTTTGGAACAGTTTTAGCAATAGAAAAAAACTTTAAAGAACAAGAATCTCCCTCATTGTAAGTAAGATTAATTTTTTTCTGGGGGTTCTTCTGGGTCATCCGTAGATGGCTGTGTCATGGTGTGGACGAGCCCCCTCAGCTCCGTCTTCCCTCCTGTGGGAAGAGATTTCTCTTCTAGGGATGTGAGCAGTACTGACTTTTCTCTGGCGGTTTTCCTCTGGAGATATGCATGTGGTATTTTCCCAATTGTAATTCCTTTTGTAGGTTTTTCTGAACCTCTTACATTCCCGTCTGTAATGTCCAGAGTGACCACAGTGCCAACAGACACGATAGTAAAGGCCACCAGTTTTCTTGTTTCTCTCTAAGGGAATAGACCTCCTGTTTCTCTGTGCCTGAAAGTCAATCTTGAATGGTTGACGATTGGAGCTCTGTTTCTTCCAAATTTCAAAGGCTTTCCTAGCCTTGAACGGTACAGAATGACTGTCGTAGAGGTGACTTTCCTCCGAAGCTGTTTCTTCTCTTCCCAACTGTCTCGTGGCTCTTGGCTTTCTCCCCTGACGGGAGCTCTCACCGACTTCAGTCATTGCTTCCTTTCCTTTGACAGTCCTTTTATTTTCTCCCTCTTCGTCAGCATCCTTCTTTCCTTCGCCGTATCCGAGTCCTGGTCTAACGAACCTTCTTTTGTAATTCTCTCTTTCTTCTTCAGCCCTCTTGGCTTCTAGTTCTCGCAGCCAGATCTCCTTCTTTCCAGTCTCCTCCCATCTGCGATCTGCCACTGTCTTACGTAGTTCCTCATTATCCAACTGGAGTCTAGTCAATTCTGTGTTTAATTCTTCCATTTTGGTTCTGATGCCTATCGACTCGGTGTCGTCAATTCCCATGCACCTTAGCTCATCACTTAGATCACTGATTTGTGCGTCCCTTCTGTCACGGGTGGGACACTAACAGACGTGCTTCTCCATTTCTCTCTCGAGTCGCATAGCTTTGGTTGACCAGAGGCGATTGTTTTCCATATCGTCCTCGTGTTCATCTTGCATGATGTCAAGCTATTCTTTAAGACTGTGAATCTTCTTCAACAGTTCGGCAATAGTCTCTGCAAAATCAGATTCACTGAAAACTTCATCTACAAAGGAATCATGTTCATTTACCTCACTGGTTGTGCCTCGCGCCATCAGACATGGCTCCTTAGCTCGCTTCCCATCGCTGCGTTCCTCATCTGAGTCACCCCAGGCAGCAAACCCCATCGCTGCGTTCCTCGTTGCGTTCTTCTGCGTTCCTTTGGAGCAGGTGGTTCACCCTTCTTTTTGCTGTAGCAAACTCTAGCAAAATGCCCCTTTTTCTGGCAATGATAGCAGGTTCTTTCTTCCTTTGCTCCTGCCTCCTCTGAGGTAGATCCCTTGTTCCCCCTTTGGTTATTTCGTCCTTTGCCAAAGAAACCTCTGTTCTGCGCTCTGTCTGTGTTCGCAATCTTGAAGGCCCTCGAGAGAAGAGCAATCTCCTCATCCTCACCTTTAGATGGCATACTAACATGGGCTATATCCAAAGACTTCTCAACTTTCAATCCTATAGCTTGGGATTTGCATGCTTGCCTCCTATCCATTTTTCTCTCTGCTATCCCAGCTTGGCTTTGCAGATTAGCCACAAGTTCTTCCAAAGTGACATCTTTGATCCCCTTCTGAGCTTGGAGAGCTGTAGTCACTGTATCCCATCTGGAGCTGAGAGCTTGCATGAACTGATGGGTTATTTTCCACAGTGCGACGATTACTTAAAATCTGGTGTCGAAGTCTTCAAGAGATTCGTCCTTTCGCTGCTCGACTGTTTCGTAGTCCTTCGTGGCTGCCAGAATTTTGTTCATTTTTATATCCTCGTTTCCCTCGTACAGTCTGGCCAGACCATCCCACTGCTCCTTCGTTGTTTCGTATACAGCCATCTTCACCTGATCTCCTAGTGAGAGGGCCATATACATAACCTTCTTAGCCCTGGCATTCAGCTGGAGAGACTTGTAGTCAGCATATGTGTACTTGTCTTTCTCCTTCTCTTTCGGGTTGGCGAGATCTGTCACATCCAGAATAGGTAAGTTACCCTTCTCAAATACTCGCCACAGCTTTCCATCCAGGGAGCAGACATGAGCCTCGAACTGATCCTTCTACCAGTCATACTCTCCCGGGTTGAGTACTGGTGGCTTCCAGAAGGAGTCGTTTGTGGTAGACATGATTTCCTGTAAAGGCTAACACATAAAATCTAGAGCCCCGGCTCTGTACTAATTGTTGGATTGTTAGGTTAGCCTTCTGTGTGAGAGAGATCAACGTGTGGTATCTCTCAGACAGAAAGCAGCGGAAAATAACTTAAGTGCAGGAAATAAAGTGCTGAAAGTAAGTACTCGCAGATTTAGAGTGGAAACCTTATTGCGTCCATGCAACAGGTTGAAAACCACTTGCCTTCTAGACAGTTCCAGAAGGGCTTCAAATATCAATGTTATTACTTGACGAATATGCTTGTAGAATGTTACAATCTGTCTCACTCAGTGATAGTGAACCGATTCTACTCAATTCGAATACCAAATGACAGATCTTACTCTCGTCCGCACACAGCAGCACTTCGTCGACTACCGGAATTGATCGCAGCTTCAATCTCTGTTTGCTCTCTCTTAACAGCCGCACTTAAATCTGAAGACTCTTCCTCCTTTTATAGTCGTCTTCACTCGGCAGAATTGATCTCCATCACAGATACGCTCTCGTATCTTCCCATCGTATATATTGATTCGTATATCTAGTGTATATATCGACATCAATATCTCTCGTCAAATATCCTGCTTATATACTCGTATATTTCCGATTCGTATCGAGTATATATTCAATGATCCGATCTCGTCACATGTCGGTTCGTCCCTCACGCAGATCTCATCTCTCTCGCAGCTCCACGCTCTCTCAGAGATGTTCAGTTATCATTTCTGTCAGATAGTGATTTCTGCATACTCAAATCAATTATTATCTAAGTGTTTGTTATCATCAAAACATAAACGGTCCAACAGCTACGTACTTAACTCAGCTGAGCTTGTTTTTCATGCCACATTTATAATAACAAATTCAAATGAAATTCACTCATTTCTAATATTTTAAGATCACATTAGTCCTAAGAGATTACACAAGCTACAGCTAATTCTGTTTTTCATATTCTACTTCTGACAAGTTAATAGAAAAATGCATACTGGTTTATCAGAAAAAAATTAGTTATTTTCAGTAATTTTTTTATGAATTAACTAGACTAACTGAAATTGGGAAAATTAGTCCAAAAGGAAATATTCGTAGTTGTAGTTGTAGTTGTAGTTGTAGTTGTAGTTGTTAAAAAAATGGACACCCCATACCACATGGTGGCAAGTGGCACTTCGTTGGATGTTTCTTATTATTTTTGGGAAAAAACAGAAAATCACTGAACCATTTGACATGGACATTGTCATGAAGATATCTACTGTCGTGCAAAAATTAGAGCAGAAAGTTCAAGATCTGTTATTATCATATATACTAACTACTTTTAAAAAGCATAGATCATCAACTTATAGGAAGAACGGAAATTGTCATGAAGAAACCTACAGCTTGCATGCCCTCCTTTCAATCACTAACCTGAATGAGAGCATGTTACGAACTGCTGGAGGCTTTTGGCATTCTCATAAATAATGAATTTGTAAAGAATGTTATACGGCGACGAGCTTCTAAATTCATCGGCACATTTATGGCCGACTCTTTAACAGTTACTAGCAGAAAAAGCCGAGTTACATGAAGGTGAAAAGGCTGAAAATGAGGGATTGATGTCCTGAAAACTAAAATAATTAACGTTACAAAGGGATGTTGTGACCAAAAATTACCTTCTCCCTCCAAGATCTGTTTTGTGTGAGACCAATATTAATCTTTTCAAATCTTTGTTCTATCTTATCATCATGAGTATCCGAACGATGTGGATGTGCCTTTTCAACAATCCTGTAGTTATTATAGAAACCTCATAAAATGGAGTTAGGTACTGTCATATAGTACAATATCCATGAAACCACGCATTTTAAGTACTACGTCTTGATGGTATGACAACAATTGCAGAACGTACTCGTGTCCATTAGTCATGATATCTTGTGTTATGATCTCCATGATATCCTGAAGAATGTTGATGACTTGATCAAGGTACATATCAAGATCATCATATTCAGAAAGCTGCGAGTCCAACAAGAAAAACAAGGAGTCAAATTAAGTCTTCCAACAAGACTTCAGCAAGACTAGGAACTTGAAAAATATGTCTGTGTGTTACCAGGAGTTTTAAGACTTTTTCCAACTTATCACTTAGCAGAGGCAAGCCATTAATTTTGATTTCACTAACAAATCTTCTCTGTTGTATTCTAAGATCTATTTCATAACAAATCTGCTTCACAATCCTGCAGGTGAAGCAAGAGTAGAAGGAACATTGATAGCACCTGAATCTGAATTCAAACAAAGCACATATGAATAGTTTTTGTATAAAAAGTGTGTTTGTTTCTAACCTTTTATCTCCTTCATCTTGAAAAGGCTATATAGTATCTCCTGGAGAGTTTCATAACATTCAATCACAGCTGACAGCATGTGTGGATCATTCTTGATTATTCTAAATAAACCAGCATCCTCCTTTCCTTTAAAGTCTTTTGCCATGTCTAGTGCTATAGGAATCTGTTTTATGAAAGCCAAGTGCAATGGAAAAACAGGACTGCTCTACCTTGCTAGCTAGTAAAAATGGAGGCCACTGCTTAACTGAAACATCACCGAAAGAATATGGCACCAGAAGCAGATCCCTTTCGCTGAGAGAAGAAAACAAAATATAAGTCAGTAAAACAATGCATTTGTGTTTGTTTTGTGTGTGTGGCCAGAGCGTAGTAGTTAGTACTACGCTACGCTAAGTAGATGTTCAGAAAACAGTAGCCAGGACCTGTTGCTAAGCAGGTCCTCTGTTCGCATCGAAAGTATAAATTCATTCCACACTTGAGAGAACTTCGAAATATTTCTCCTTTGCTCTGAGTCATCCTGGAATAATAATTACACCCACAAGTGTTTAGCTTTTAGAGAGCTATGTGAAGAAGAAGAAAATGGACTGAATGATTATGAACTGATTTTACTTGGGTTCAGACTTCAGAAATGCTCAAAGAATTCAAACCAATTTCTATAAGCCATGCAAATAAGCAAGTCGATCAAATACAAAACTATGTGCCATCTCATATTTTTGTTTGATGGTGCTATGTAGATGTCAGTACAAAAGGGTTATCTTATCCATTAAGCTGGAAATAGTTACACCAAAGCTCATTCAAAATACAAAAGCTACAAATGAAGAGAGGATGATACCAGTCTTAGAGTCTTACTGTGAAATTCCCAGTATTCTTCAGTCGATGGCAAAAGACGATCAGTAAAAGCCAAAGGCACAGATTCAAATCTAGATCTTAACATTCCAAGAGTCCTTATCTAAATTAAAAACCATTGAGCGTCAGAAAGTCCTTACGAGTAATATCTTCAAGCCAAATTTGGCCATATTTGAAAATGAATCATGAACATATCTGCCTTTCAGGATTAATCAGAAACTGACCTCACCCAGGTGATTGAAGGCTCCCTGGATCCCACCAAAGATAGTAGAATATATAGCATACCAAATTTGGGTATCCATAAAATAACTCACGTAGCATTTTGACACATATGCAACATGACATCATTCGCTGTTGCATAACTCACGTAGCATAAGAACTCTCGCAACATACGGAAAGCGTTACTTATGTGTCGCGTTGCGTAAGTTCACTAATGCAACACGAACAAAACATGTGTCCCCACTTACGTTGCGTAAGTACACCAATGCAACGCGTACTTAAGCAACATCAAAAACTACGTTGCGTTAGTTGTCTTACGCAACGCACACAAAAGCAGCAGATCAATGTATGTTGCATAAGTATATCAATGCAACATATTCTAAAGTAACACATCATTATGCGTTGCTTAAGATTACTTATGTAACGCATGCAAAAGCAATAAGTACACTTGTGTTACGTAGGATTACATATGCAACATGTGTTGTGCCATAAGTATATTGTGTTACATAAGTTTTCTTACGCAACACACACAAAAGCAGCAGATCAATGTCTGTTGCATAATTAAACTAATGCAACGTGTTCTAGAGTAACATATCATTGTGTGTTGCTTAAGATTACTTATGTAACACAGAAAAAAGCAACAAGTATACTTGTGTTACGTCAGATTACAGATGCAACATGTGTTGTGCCTGAAGTATATTTGTGTTGCGTAAGAAGCGCATTTATTTTGAAAAAACAAACTTTATGTGGAGATGCGCAACATGAGGGGATTGATAGTTTCATATCCCGCCTTATGTAATTCGATTCCCTCCATCCTAATTTTTTCCCTCCATTAAACATGTGTTAGATGCACGATGCAACATGTGAACAACAAATTATGTTGCATTAATTTTGCACCATTAATCTCTAAAATAATTCTTAAGTAGTTTTTTTATAGATAAGTTAATTAAATATATGACTTATAACATGATAAATAGTTAAATTTCTAAATTTTCAACTCTTTAATGACATGATAAGAAAGTATCATACACCTAAATACAACTGAACTCTTAGACTCTCAAATTCCATCACCAATGCATTTGAGTTTTCACCAAGATGGGTATTTGTGTTGGTTAAATCACAAATACATAAATTGTGATCTAGATTAAGGGTAATGCATAAATGAATTCTCTTTGAAATTTTCAAACACGACCACTTGTTCGTAGTTATACATAAGAGTTATGTTATGGGCGGTAATAGTTACATCAAAAATATATATATAAGTTGTGCGCTAGATTAAGGATAATATGTATGCATGAATTCCTTTACAAATTCTTCATAAGTTGTGATATAAAGTCAAATCATTTCATAATCTATCACACACTCTTTCATAGTATATCATGTTTCTATAATTTTGTGCAAGGGTATGAGTTAACAGTTAGATCACATACATAGAATTTGTTTGTAATCTTAAGTTAGAATAATGCATACATGTGTTCCCTTTAAAATCCTCTAAAACCTTCAAAGTTTAGCAAAATGAAAAATTAGACATGCTACATTCATATATGGACCATTTATTATATACATTAAAATAATAATATAATATCAAAGTGTAATGTTTGAATGTAGTAAATGTAGTGTTGTTCACCTGTTTTCGGTTTTATCATTACTGTTGTTATTAAAATTTCTACATAACATATACCTATTGTATATTTTTACATAAATTTATATTTTATTTTACTTAATTAAGATCAATAATTCTTCCATATCAAAACAAAAAAGAACAATAAACTCTTCAACAACAGGTGCAACGCTCTATTAAAAAATAAAAACAAAAGGTGAAACGAAAAAAAATTGATTCCCCTCTTACCCGTAATTAAAAGTAAGTTTTCTTATATAAAAAAAAAGTAAGTTTTCTCATTATAGTCTAAAGGTTTTTTGTATTATAGTCTAAAGTTAGACAATTTTTTTTTGATAGAAAGTTAGACTAAAATTAATTATCTATATACACATAAATTGGGCCGGACTAATCCAGCCCATTTAGTAAATCCTAATATATTTCATTGTCTACTAGGGTTTACTCATAATCCGACTTTCACCGCAGCCGCAGTCAAAGGCCACACCTCCAACGATACAAAACCATCTCGATTTCGTTGATTTCTTTGTTTCTTCGTTGTCGAAGAACAATCCAGATCCAGAGGACATCTGTACCGGTTCCGATTGTGGCGGTTATCTCCTCCTTCGGCTATTCCACGCGGATTCAAATGGCCAATCGACTTGGTTATGGCGCCGAAGAGTACGAAGATGAACGCGGTGAATCTACTTCGTCCGAGTTGAATGATTTTCAGAAGCTTTCTGACGAGTTTCAAGCTCAGGTGAACAAACTGGCCGAGGTAGGCTGTTAAAAATCATATCTTTACATTTTTTAAGAAAGATTTGTTTGATTAGTTTTGGTTTCTCACAACAGATGTGTTTGGATTAAAGTGTATTGGTGTTGTTGTGAAATCATGTGTTGTTCGAAATGTGAGATTCAGATAGAAACTGGTGCACTTGTTCCTTTATCATTATTTTGTGTAAATGTTTTTCATACATCATTTTCTGGATGTTATCTGTATGAACAATTTGATAATTAATCTGCTTTCTTTGATTTGCAACTGTTATATGTTCTGTGAAGAGCAATAATGAAAATTTGTTGGAAAACCCATAGCTTCAAATGCGTGGTATAATTCACTTGTTAAATAAATGACATGGTCTCTGGATGGTTATTTGAAATGATTTTGCAAAGCCTGGAGGATCTGGAGTTTTTCAAAGATTTTATTCCATTGGTAAAGTGTAAATCCAAAAAATATCTGTCATTTGTAACCATTGTGATTTTATTTCAGCGGGGTTTGGGATCGGAATGTTAATATCTAACCATTTTTAATACAGGTGCATTGTTTGCTTGTTTCATAATAGATTATGTTTTAACATTTATGTTTCAAATTTTCTTTACAGGCTTTACAAAGTTTTATTGAAAGCTCCTTACCAAATCGAAAGTCCTCCACAAGCTTCTGAGTAAACTATCTAGGTGTGTGAGTCTGAGGAGAGGTTTCCAGTTTTGAACAGAAGATTCTTAGAGATTCAGTGGTAATGCGGAAAGTGATGAAGCTAGGTTGGATGTTAATACTTAAGCCAACTTGCATTAGATATTTGTATAGAAAAATTTGTGTTATGTCTTTTTATGTAACCCAACTTTGATTGGATTTTTTTGTAAATATTAGTCTAAATGATTAGTTAGTATGTAATTTGTGCTTTTAGAATTTCAGTGTTTCAGTTGAGTGAGAACATAATAAGAACCTTTAGTTTCATATGTTAATTGTGTTGTCGCAAGATACCAATGAAACAAATGACATGTAGCATGTGTACGTAGCAAATGCCTTGTTGCAACCGTCTTTTGCTACAAAGATTGAAATCTTTGTTGCATATAATGAAATCAAAAGCAACACATTCTATGTGTTGTTTAAGAAAGCGTTGTGTACGTGTATTGCAACACGTCTTTATGCAACGTTGACGTATGTGTTGCATAAGTGTACGACTTACGCAACATTGCTTGATTTCACGTTGCAATGTGCGTATGCAACAAGGCATTTGCGACGCGCACTTATGCAACGCTATTGAGTTGCGACTGACTAAAGCAACGCAAAATCAAACATAAGCAACACCTTTCTTCCTGTTGCATAAAATGCAAAATGGCGTAGTAGAAGTGATGATATCATTGTCAGTGTATTAATGATCACTATAAGATGACTATCAAATGTCTTACTATACTGACCAATGTGATAGGGGCCCTTATTGCTATAACGACGTCAATATTGTTTCTTACTACAAGAGTACAAGAGCTCAAACTTAGTACAAAAAAGATTTAAAAACAATAATGGAAATTCTGAGAGGAAGTCCTACCATTTGGAAAAAAACTCATGCATAGCCGCAGCATAGGTTTAACCAAGGGTAATATCTACATGAAAATCGCAACATGATACTCTTGATATGTTTCAATGCAAATTAAAATCAGAGTATGCAGGATTAATACATGCATCTGCAAGCAAAAAAATGACAATAAATATAGAATAAATGAATGGCATCATTGTGGTTGGTGCCTCGACCATTATCACCACATGCTAGTTGGTTTTTACTGCATGAATGGCTATAAAATTGACACCACTTAGTTGACACCACTTAACTTCATTATCACTTAACTGCATGAATGGCTATAAAATTGACACCACTTAGTTGACACCACTCACCACATGAAAATTCTGAGAGTGAAATTCTGTAGCCTGTTCAAGTTTCTGTTCAAGGTGTAGATGAGACAGACCTTGAACACCTTGTCAAACAGTTCAGCACACAGAATAAAACAGCGGCACGCACACAATGATACCCAGTTCGACTTCGCCTACTCTGGGGGGTTTCCCACACCCTAAAGTGACACAAATCTTTATTACGAGTTTAGAGCTTACACGGGGACGCTTACACTTCGTAATTGCCTAGCCTCTAATACTCCGTCTCTCATATTTGCAATCTAGGTTCACCGCAGTTCACCTCGATCCCCTTCGTCCGAACCTTCTTTCTGAACGTGCTCGACCTTCTCTTGAAGCTCAGTTGCTTTCTCTCGAAAGCGGGTTGGTCTTTGTTGTGTGCAGCGGTAGGATCAATTCTAGGCAGTCTGAACAGCACACTTATCAGACTGTACTTGCGCCGATGAATTTCCAGTGGGGAAAAACAAACGGCCGTCGCTTTCTTCTTTTCCGATCAGTAGTATGCACTCGTGTGTATTTTGATTCTGAAAGCGATACAGATTTGGATGCCCTAGCATTCTATTTATATGCATGGGCGGGATCCAAATCTGTTTCAGATATTCTCATCAAATATTTAGGAAATATTCCTAAATATTCGATGTATATCATAATCCAATCTTTGAGAAGATCTTGATATTTCTTCGACGCCAAGTCAGCCCTTCTTCTTTAAACGGATGCGAAGATATTCGTTTTGGTAATCTGAAGCTCAAAATCTTTGCTGACCGACTTCAGTTCGAAAAGATCTTCGATCTGTAGAACCTTCCAGAAAACATCCTTGTGTCTGCTCCACGTTGTTCATGAGTGCCAGGATGTGTTCGAACTCCCCCTGAGCTCCTGCTCAAACTATCTAAAGACGTTTTGACAAATACATGCCACTCAAGGGAACATCAATATCCCACTTGGCATTTTGGCAAAACCAAATCTACTAGATACCTAGATCTATCTAACTATCTAGACTTTAGACATACTTCAGGGAACGAAAATTGGTCACCTCAAAATACTCCCCCTTTTTGCCACAAACTAGCAAGGGGTCCAGTCTAGTTCGAACAACAAAGCAAACATCTGCCAAATCAAGCACAAGCAATACAAAAGTTTACTTGAAACAGAGTTCAAAGAGTTTGAATCAAGGACCTTTAGGCAGACGACTCATCATCAGAGTCACCATCAGAATCTGTGGCATCAGTTTCACCTTCGCTCGGGTAGCTGAGTGCACGAGCTAGCTTGTTAATGCGCCTGCGCTGTTCCTTGTTAGCTGCAATAATGGCATTCAGATCCTTGAGCAGCTTACTCCTCTCGTCACGGCCCATCCTGGCTCCCCCTTGCCTTGAAGACTCTGGGACATCTTTCCCTCCGTGGTTTGACTCTTTAAGATCGTTCACATGACGGCCTTTGAATAGTTTGTGGTCAACAGTGAACTTCTGAGGGGTCTCAGTGAGGCGACCACTTGAGGTCTTCAGGTCTGGAGCTTGATAGATGATCAACTCATATATCAGGGAAGGGAAACAGATCTGGTGGAGAGATCGTTTTGAGGTAGCATGCTCGGCAATCAGTTTGAACATGACTCTTCCCAGATTGAACTTCAACTTGTTCCTGATCTGATATATCAATTTGGCCACATCCCTGCTGACCGTGGACCGGTGAGACAAGGGTCTCCAGTTCAACACGGCAATGAAGAACAGCATCGAGTACAATGTTGAAAGGTCAACTGTATGTACGACAGTGTCCGGTTGCCAACGAACTGAACCCGCAGTGATGGTGTCCACAATCTTCTCAAGCACTGGTTCTTTTTCATCTATCACAGGGTCATCCATGGAGAAATACACATTGATGAGCTCGGGGTCAATTCTGATCTTCCTTCCTCGAACAAAGAACACACCAAAGTCTTTGTCTCCAACCACACCAAACTGCGGAGGTAGGTTAGCAATCGCCTCTCTGACTAGCTGTTCATTAAACGGTTTGCTCCTGGTCAGCGTTCAGAACAAGTCTGTTTGCTTCAATACATCAACCACCTCCTTCACTTTGTAGCGAGACTCATCCAGAATCCTTTCTGGGATAATCTTCCTCTTCAGTACATACTTCCATTTTCTTGCCGCATCTTTATTTGTAAACCAAATTCCCTTCTTAACCAAGCCAGTTGGATCAGCGACGGAATCAGGAGATGCGTCTTCACAGCTTCTAGCATCTTTTGAGACTGGAGAAGGAACACTCCGTTTCCTCTTTTTGGAAGCATCGGCTCCCCCTGCATCCTGGGTTGCCTCTGCATTACGGACAGAGTCCTTCTTTCCTGGGCTCTCAACAGCCACCTTTCATTTTCCTTTTTCCGTCTTGGCCTTCTTAAGATCAACAATAAGGACGAGGTCTTGATCATCATCTGATAGGGTTACTGCCTTGGGAACGGCCTGAGCAGCAACATCAGGTATCCCATCAGTTGCTTGCACTAGAGCTTCAACTGTCTCCTTTTCTGCAGCGACTTCTGATTCATCCACCTTGTGATCATTACGATCAACAACTTGAACTACGTCTGACTCCTTTACTGAGGCTGTCTCTGGGGCACCGACTATTTCAGCTCCCTGCTGAACACTTGATGAATCTGTTTGTGCCCTTGCCTCCTTTCCAGCTTCTAAATTGTTGCCCGGAGCACAGTCTTTAACCCTTATATCCTAGGTTTCCGAGGACTGATCCTTCCTTGCCAAAATAGGAATCTCAGATTCCTTTTGTAGATCTTTGACAACCTCATCAATATCCTTGTAGATATCATCCAACTCATCATCCTTCTCTGATGGATTAGTCTCCTCGGTCATAGTTTCACAGTGCTTTCCATGATGTTCACCGACTGAACCTCCAAGCTTTTCACCAGTACCATCATCAGATCCTTCATTGTTCATCAATTTCCTCATCCTCGAGGACTCAAGAAACTGTTCTGTCTCCTCATCCGACATTTCTATGAGATGACCTCTAACAGCACAAATCTGAGCTAGATATTTCCTTAGAGAGCCACATGCACGTCTACCATGCTTTCTACGAGCGCCGGATGGATGCACATATCCAGAAGCATAGATCTTCTCCCTCCATGCTCTCGAGCCACCAGCAACCTTGGACACAGCCTTGCTGGGTTTCACCTCTTTCACGATTTTGACCGCTTCGTCACCAATCACAGCCCTACTAGCTTCACCACCCTTCTCAGACACCACATTCACTTCTTCTTCCATCACAATATTTTCAACAACAACCGCGACTTTGGCAGAAACGGAAGAAACAGTCTGAGTTTTAGGGTTTGGGATTACCTCAGAATGGGGAATAGCCGGTGGAGGAACTAAACTTGGTGATGTTGAACTAGCATCGATTGGATTAGACGTATCCTCCGCGGCAAGCGAGGGCACCATCGATGGGTCTCAGATTGGTCAGGTTTTCTCGAACTCCAGTCATGTGTCTTGAACAGCCGCTGTCAAAGATCCAGCTCTCCTCATCCTCCTTGTCATTTGAAATGTACGAGACACATCAGTATTGATCATTCCTTGGTCTCCACACCATTCTGCCTCATCTCCTTGTTGGTTCTTTGTACTGGCTGTCACGTCTATAACGATAGCAATGACGTTTGATGTGCCCAGGTTTGTTGTAGTAGTAGCACACCCTAGTACGTTGCCATCCTACATCTCTTGGGACACGATACTGGTTGTCATTTTCTCTGGCACAGATAAACTTATCAGCTGTCTTGTGCTTGTTGTCTTTAGGAACTGTGGCACTAGCTTTCACAAACTTCGCATCACCACTTTTCTTCTCACCAGTTAATCCAAGCCCTATAGTATCTTTTATTCTCTTCTGCACAGACATGATCTGGTCCAGATTCTTGGACCCTGTGTTCAGGTTGTTCAAGAGCTGTTCAAGAGCTTCTTGATTGAACCCATCTCCTCCAAGAGCTTCTTCGATTCTTGTTTGTCTCCTTCAGCCTTTTGTTTCAGCTCTTTTACTTCTTTCTCCAGATTTTCTTTCTCCTGTGCAAGAATGCTAGTTTTGGATTCCAGTTCTTGCTTTTCCAGTTTCAGAGTGACAACACCTACATTTAGCCTCCTGTTGATGTCTACCAGCTCAGTCCACTTTGAGAACAATAGTGCATATTTCTCAGTAATGCACTCATAAGTGATTTCTTCTTCATCACTTTCTTCAGCTTCATTCTCTTCCACCTCGGCTTCCTTTTTCTTAGCACGGTCTTTGGAACAAGTCTTGGCATAGTCTGTGGCACAGTCTATCATGCTTGTCAGAGCAACAAAGTTGCTTGTCTCTTCCTCCTCTGTGCTCTCTTCAGTCTCGTCATCACTCCAGCTGACATTCATGGACTTGCTATTCGTCTTTTTCAGGGTGTTAGCACACTCTGCTTGTATGTGGCCAAATCCTCCGCATTCCCTGCACTGTATTCCTTTGGTCCGTCCACTTTTGCCATTTTCCTTCTGGTCAGACTGTCTCTCCCGTGGCTGGAAATCCACTCTCCTAGTGTCTTGATTTCTGGACTGATTTAGGTTGTTCTGACCAGCTACCTTACGATTGATCTTCTTCAATAGTTTATAGAAGTTCTGTGTGAGTAACGCAAGTTCCTCACTCACTCCATCGGTGGATTCATCGTCTACCACAGTCTCGGCCTTTAAACCTACAGATTTAACTTTGGGTTCTGGCACAGTCAGGTGTTGCAGTTCATAGGTGCATAGATTGCCAATCAATTCTTTCCAACCCATGGTTTTTACATTGTTTGATTCTTCTATAGCAGTCACCTTCATGGCAAATCGTTTAGGCAAAGACCTTAGAATCTTGCGCACAACCTTCTCTTCGGAGAGCTTTACCAAGGGTAGATGCCTCATTCACAAGGTCACAAACTCTGGCGTTAAAGTCTTTGATAGTCTCATCCTCATGCATCTTTAACTCATCAAATCTGGATGTTAACATCTGAATCCTGGACTGTTTCACCTTGTCAGTTCCTTCTAAGTGAGTGGACAGGGTATCCCATGCCTCCTTAGCACTTTCACAGTTTAGGATGAGTTTGAAAATTGTCTCGTCTACAGCTGAGAAGATGGCATTTAGAGCTTTAGCATTCCCCATGGCGAGATGCTCCTTCTGTTCAGTCCACTCTGTCTCTGGTTTATGCACAACTCTTCCTTCATCAGTTGCCAACAGAGGAGGGTTCCAGCCAGTTAGCACAGACCTCCAAGCTTTCTCATCCACATTCTTGATAAAAGTCTTCATCCTGGCCTTCCAGTAGCCATAATTATGCCCTTCTAACAGCACGGGGCGAGTAGTGCTTTGTTTTTCCTTGATGCTCATCTTAGAACAGTAGCTAGCTTCCCAAGATCTCACTCCGTATGTTGAGAACCTGCTCTTGATACCAAATGAAATTGCTATGCCTGAGATGAGCTCAACTGTACCAGCAAGATGTAGCACACGCTGTGGTGCAGTTGCTTGCACAAACTAAGATAATCAAAACGAAATGCAGAACAGTAAAAGACACAAAGCACTTGGTGACCCAGTTCGGCTCAATGTAGCCTACGTCTGGGGGACTTCTCCCAAGTCCAAGGAACAATCCACTATCACGGTATATAGTACAGATTGACATTTGAACAGCCTTCCAAACTACTGATACACTTATACTACTCTCCAAGTGAATTGGGTGATCTAAGCTTCCCTTAGATCCGAAGACTCTCGTCTTGCACGTCCAGACCTCCTCCTGAGGCTGATACAGTCAAACCTACCACAACAGATTCTCCAGGCAGTGTTTATCATCTCTTGTGTGAGTCGAACAGCGAGCACAGACTTGTACAACGCAGCGACGACACCTCTTGAACTCTGAAATAATTTGTGCGCAGCAACAATGTATGAGTTCAAGAAAGTAAAGCAAGTTGCTTACCAACTTGCGGCCTCAATCCTTTTACGACAGCACGACAACTCGTAGATTAGAATGATGAATTCCGCTCTCTGATTGACGGCTCCTCCACACAGCGTTTCTCCGGTTTGTGCGCTCCTGAAAAATAAACCCTGGCCTCTTTTATATAGGCCCGTGTGAATCTAGAAGATCAAAAACCCTAGATTTGATCTTCTAAACCCCTAGATAAGATACGGATTAAATTGGTTGAGATATAATCTTGATCTGCGTATCTTTATCTCTTAAGAATCGGTTTTGATGATGTGGCAGTCGGATAGATTTGATTGAGATCCATCTGTCCAAAAATCTAGGAGCTGTGCTGATTTTTCGGAACTGAATGATTGATCTAGCACAGATCATTTTTTCGAGCTTCTTGCACAGATTTGTATTTTGCCTAGATGGCACTTTTTAATCCAACAGTAACCATCAACTTAAGTAGGATTGCACTCCCCCGGAGAGCAAGAATTTTAGCTTCTAATGTTTTACGAAGTGTAGTATGGTTTTTCTTTTATATTGTCGTAAGGTTTCCCGTCCAAGTTTCTAAGTGAAACATCTCTTAAGCATTAATCATGTGACCTTCACGAACTTGATAGTATTTACATGTTTTCCAATCAACAGAAAAATTGCTTAAAGACCACTATGTACGAACAATTTTATTAGAAGAAAGTCGCCTTACTTAATAAGAGAAGAGATGTCTTCATGCATTCCTCTTCCAACATACAGTTTTGGCTGAACGAGCAGTGAGCACGCTATAGTAAATGGATATAACAGTAGATAATACGGACAATGAAGATTGTGAGAGCCTGATAAAACTGATGTAAATATATTCTTGCCTGAGCCCACCACATTAGAACTGTGACATGACAATCCGCCAGTTAGATTTCTCCAATGTTCTTCGTATGAGTGGAAACAAAAATAAAACTGCCGCCACTACGTTGTGTATAAGGTTAATGGCAACACAATAGCTATAAAATGACTGACTTCGCCAATCTCCTCCCCAACTGCGGAAAAACTTCACTAGTCCTGCTGGATTGTGCACTGATCTGGAGTAACCAATTGGCAGAACAACAGCCCAAATTGCTGCTACTGCAAACTTCATGAGGTATCGTAGTATCTGAGTAAATTTGAGGCTCGCCCACGCATTGAAACTGAGGATAATATCCAACATCGCTGTGGCAATGAGATAAATGATAAAGGTTATGGCAGATGATCCAATTCTGCTACAAAAGACTGCACCATTTGTGATTCGTAAAAGTGCTATGTAATGTAATCTGTTGTGTATTGTCGGTTAATATTAAAGAACACCTCTCCAAATAAATGCTCAATTTGGAATCAAATGAGCAATCTGGCTACCTTGCAGGAGTTAATAAGAAAAGCAGAAGTGACAAATATGCTTTAAATGCTATGAAAGACATCTGGATCAAAAATGGCAGCTATAGATCCAAATGGGCTCCAAGCAACAATCACCATGGCCTACAAGAAGCGAGAGGTCAGCTCAGGCAATCAATCTCTATGATTAAGAATGATGATGAGGATACCTGGAAAGACAATATATGAAGAAATCCACATTCGATCAAAACTTCTATAAAGATGCCAGAATGTACGAACTTCAACAAAATTTGTCTTGGGCTTCCTCTTTCCGGCAGCAACCTGATCCATCACTTCTATATGTTTAATAATGCCCAACACAATCAACATAGATAGAGAATGACTGGAAAAATCAGCACTCGTGCCTAAGGATCAGAGCTAAGAATACATGGGATACGTACACAATTTGACTCTTTTTTAGTAGAATTATGAAAACACGTGTTGGAGACTCAAACACCATGTGTTAACTACTGCCTCAAGATCACTGAATTACAAAGGCATGCAATAAATGTGTTTGTTTTAAAAACCGCAGCAACCTTAACCAAATAAATCACAGGTAACTGCTTATCTTGATTTTCTAAACTAGTGGTAACTACCTTGCAGCTAGTGGTATATGAAGCAGAGAATCATCAGAAAGTGCAATATACCTTTGACAAAATAGCCAACTTACCACATAACAATACCAAAATGTAAGTACCTCATTAGTCGAAAGAGCCTCATCTGACTGAACAAAAAAGTCTGCTTTGAGATCCATCGGCCACCCCAGCTTAAAACATCTATCGGACCTACACGTGTAGCATACACATATAAACTTTCAGAACATATAATTTACTGAAGTAACTAGAGTACGAAAAATCTCACCAAAAGTATTCATTCAAATCATCGTAATTTCTCCATTTTGAATGGCTTGCTTTCCCTCCTCTATTTTGTCCTGGCTTCCTTTTACATCAAGGTCGCCGGACATGTACACAGTGCACCATATTTTTAATGAAAACAAGTGAAATGGACGGTAGTAAAAAAATGGAAGTAACACCGTACCTAAGTAACAGGTCATGGTAGGGCACTGATTGTGAACCGGTAAAACCACATTGTAAGAAGGATCATGGTTCTCACCTTTCGTAGAACATCATAGATAGGTGTTATAACGTTCCTCAAAAATGCATCGTCACTGAGCGGACTTATGTGGACAGGGTGCGCATTGCTATGAAGTATTCCATATACTTCATTTGCCATCTCACTACAAATTTGGGCAAATTTTGCGGCAGTCAAAAACCACCGCAAATCCGTTGCAAAATCACCAATAAAAGCAATTTGCAATGGTATTTTTGAACATCGCATTTTCGATCGCAGCAAAAAAATTTGCAGTGTTTTTGCAGCGATTTTGCGGTAAAATTTACGATGATTTTACCGGTGTACAAAATCACCGCAAAATCGAAGGAAAATCACCCCAAAATCACCGCAATTTACGATAATTTTGCATCGATTTTACAGAGGTTTAATACTTTGGTTTTGAAGTGGTTTTGCGGTGATTTTGCCAATGTATTTTTTTATGTAATTGCAATTACATATATTTATTCAATATTCTAATACATTAATCAATTTTTAAACAAATATTTAATTTATTAAAATAAATATACTGAAAATTAAATTTTAAAAATAATACAAAAATGAAATGAAAAATCATTCATATTTAAACTCAAAATGTTTTAGTATTTACAATAAGACACTTAAAATGTTTAAACAAAATAAAACACTTAAAATTCACACAACAGTGTGGAACTGGAACAAGTTCAACAAAGTTAAGAATGTGGAACAAGTTCAACAAAAACAAAATGATGCTTCTGCTTCAACGCGAACATGACTGGCTTCATCTCGGGCTCTTCCAGTAAATAGAGGCTTTCGACAAGGCACAATGTAGTTTCACCTAATTCTTGGTCCAGCCTAATGACATTCAACAATCTCGCGTCAAATATAGAACCTAAAAGCCAAAGTGTGAAACCAGCCAATTCAATATTAAGAGCAGAATATAAGCAAGCCACCAGATTATTGTGATACATATAGGTTCAAACTAACACAAACACAAATGTGACTCTGGTTTGCAATTTATAACAGAAGTATAACGACGAGAGAGACATTGACAGTTTAGAATTCAATATTAGTACATTACCGCTGCCAATAGTTTGCTTCTAAACAGAGTTACACCAATGTTGTAAAAGGAGACGAAAAGAAACAGTTGGAGTTACCTTTGGCAGCAAAGAAAGGCTTCACAAAGCATCAGAATTGCATCATGGATAACACACAAATTGGTTGAAAGAATGGTGCCTTCCTCTTCAGCAGATATGTGTTTCTTATTCGAATTCACTAACTGGGCAAATGGATGACACATATAGTTCAGAGCATCAAAATGAGTGGATTTAGAAACATACGGATGATCCACCCAAGCAGAGAGCGAACAATTTTGTTGACCGGAGGCATGAAGCAGACTCCTGAACGAAAATAGCACAGACTTCAACTGCTTCAAGTTACCATCTGCTTCAACTAATGTAACAAGTTTAGGTTGATCCTTCATACTTGCAAGAAAATATCTATTATAACGCAGCCCAAAAGAGTAAATCCTCAATGTTGATGCCAACCAGGTGCAACCCTGTGAAAGAAAAAACAGTTCAGTTTCAGTTTTTCCTAGACCACTTCACTGTTGGGACAGCAAATACCATAATGGTTTGATGAACTAAAGATGTGTTGTAAAGATCGATTATATGAATTGTACTTAGTCGAACCTTATTCTTTATTAATAATCGGGACCAAATGTTAGGTTTACAAACAATGGATTGACTCAATCCAAAACCAAACAAATAACAAACAAATCAATCCAGTCCAATGACACATTCAACACACAATAGCAGCACTGTGATCCAAGTAACAAGTTCGAACACTTCCCTGGGAATGACGAAGACGAATCTCGCATCCAAGGATGAAACAGCCGCTGCTTGTCTTCTGGCGAAACCCGGATGCTTCCTCTCTCTGCAGTAGGAGACGAACCACCGGTGTAGCACCACCGTAGACGTCGGACGCACAGCAACTTCAATGAACTCTCAATTCGGAAGAATCGCTCGGAATTTCTCGCTCTGTGTCTCTCAAAATCGGAATCAGAAATTGTGCCCTAACCCCCAAATTGACTTCGCTTATAAGCTGAGCTGAAGATGCGTTGAAACGACGCCGTCTCGATCTCGTAACGATATTACCGAACTCTCGCGCGTCCTCAGAACGACAGCGTTCAATTAAAGCGAAGATTCCCGCTTCAGTCAAAACGACGCAGCTTTGCGGGAGAGGCAACCGATCGCATACACGCTCGGAGGTCCACTCGGAGGTCCGAGTTGAAGAGCAAAAAACCAGTATTTTTCCTGCAAACTCAAACTGAACATATGGATTGGAAAAATAGCATAATAAGGTCTTAATAATCATCACAACATACACAACTGGGATTATAAACTTAACAAATGCCCTCCTAAGACTAGTTGTGTAAATGAATGAAGAAATGAATTGAGATAGATACATCTAACCTCAATTAAGGTTCAACACAGCCAGTTAAGGCTCAAGACTTGCTCTGGCCAGACTTTCATCCAACCTCATCAATATGCAAGCTTTCCCTGCAGAAAACAAACTTGTTAGCAGGTACAATTTTAGTTCCAAAGTCAGCTGGATTTTTCTCTCCAAGGATCTTGTCTACACTTATGGTTTGGGTCTCCACTAGGTCTCTAATGAAATGCATTCTCACATCAATATGCTTTGACCTCTCATGATATACTGGATCCCTACACAAACATAAGGCACTTTGACTATCCATATAAATCCTAGGAGGCTCACTAATCCCACTAATCTCCTTCACTATCCCACTTAACCAAATGGCTTCTTTTGCTGCCTCTGTGGCAGTAATGTACTCAGCTTCTGTAGATGATAAGGCAACTATGGGTTGCAACTGACTTTTCCAAGACACACAATTTCTATTCCAAGTGAAATAGAAAGCTGTGGTGGATTTCCTATTATCCCTATTGCTGGCATAATCTGAATCTACATACCCTACAATTCCTGCTTTTGGTTCATGGTCTTTATATACTAATCCTAACCCTTTAGTCCCTAACAAGTACCTTAACAAATATTTCATGGCTTCCCAATGCTTTATGCCTGGGTTAGACATATATCTACTAAGAACACTAATAGAGAAAGCAAGATCAGGCCTTGTACATATCATACCATACATAATAGAACCAACAGCAACATCATATGGCACATTCAGCATTTGTTTCTTTTCTTGCTCAGTTTTAGGACAATCTTCCTTAGAGAAAATAAGATGCCCTCCTAAGGGTATAGCATTAGACTTAGCATTCACAATAGAAAATTTATCTAACACCTTAGTAAAGTATTCAGATTGGGATAAACAGATTTCTCCATTTTTCCTATTTCTAGTTATCTTTACCCCTAAGATCTTTTGAGCAATTCCTAAGTCTTTCATGTCAAAATGTTTTTGCAAACCAGACTTAGTCAGTTTTATATCATGCAATGAGGGACTAATCAGCAATAAATCATCCACATATAGCAGCACAAACAATGGAGCATTTTTCACTCTTTTCAGATAAAGGCAAGTATCATATTTGCTTCTCAAAAAACCTAAGTCAAGCATGCAACTGTCAAATTTCTTATTCCACTGTCTAGGTGATTGTTTTAATCCATAGATGGATTTTCTAAGCAAGCAGACATGTTCTGGTTTCATTTTATCAACAAAACCTTCAGGTTGACACATATGAATTGTTTCTAACAAATCACCATGTAAAAATGCAGTTTTCACATTCATTTGTTCAATATGCCAATCATAAACAGCAGTCATAGCAATAAGTAATCTCAGAGTTTTATACTTGACAACAGGAGCAAATATCTCATTAAAATCAATGCCCTCTCTTTGGTGAAACCCCTTAGCCACTAACCTAGCCTTAAACCTTGGTGGATCATTAGGTGAGTTACCTTCTTTAATTCTAAATATCCATTTACATGCCAAAGGTTTAACATTTAGAGGCCTAGGTACAAGTTTCCAAGTATTGTTTTCATGCATGGATTGAATCTCTTCTATCATGGCATTTTTTCATTTTTCAGATTCATTACTAGACAAGGCTTGCTTATATGTATCAGGTATTACATATTTAATTTTTTCAGCAGCCATTAGAGCAAACTCAACAATATTACAGCACTTTCCATCATTGTTCTCATCATACTCAGCTATGTTGGCTTTATATCTAGGATTAACCTTTCTAATTCTAGATTCCCTGTCTCTAGTCAATTGATAATTAGCTAGACTAGGCTCAGTTTCATGCACAGGGGACTCAGAAATAGTAGGCATAGCACCAACATTTTCATGCACATTTTCAGGCACATTCACA
The DNA here is from genome assembly GCA_033675215.1 of Rhodiola kirilowii. Taxonomy (NCBI): domain Eukaryota; kingdom Viridiplantae; phylum Streptophyta; class Magnoliopsida; order Saxifragales; family Crassulaceae; genus Rhodiola; species Rhodiola kirilowii. Next base: position 33,518,072 of record CM066201.1, read on the forward strand.
CTATGATCAACATATAAATCATCAGGCAGATTTGGCAAAACAGATGTAGCAGTAGAAGAAGTATTCAAGCCTAAATAAGATGATTCTATAGCAACATTTTGATCACTAGTGTCCATAGTATTTGAATTTAGAGCTGAGTTAGATGGACTTACAGTGCTAGCTCCCCCACCTAATTGATGAGGTGGCTCATTACCTGAAACAGCAGGGGAATTTGACCCCTCATCTGTTACCTCCTGCAATCCATCACTAATGTCCAGTGACTGTCCCATCTCAGCTGCTTGGTCTCCATTGTTTCCATCATCATTACCCTGGTTCAAATTGAATCCTGATGGAATAAAACTGGTCACACCTTCAGGTGTGCCATGAGACTCAATAGCATGGTTTAGTTTAGACTTAAAGTGGAAATTCAATTCATCAAAGGTAACAGAATGTGACACTATGACTTTGTACCCTCCTGGTTGAATCATTAGCAATTTATAGCCCTTAACACCTTCAGGATACCCAAGCACAACACATTTAACAGCCCTACGCTGGAGTTTACCCTCAGAAACCTTGGCATAGGCTGTACAACCAAAGGGTCTGAGGTGGGAAAGGTTTGGAAGTTTCCCAGTCCAAAGCTCTTGGGGAGTTTTGAAGTTTATGGCTGAGGAAGGACATCTGTTTATCAGATAAGCAGATGTAATCACAGCCTCTCCCCAAAGAGTTGGTTTAACTCCAGCACTAATCATCATGCATCTAGCTTTCTCTAAAAGGGTCCTGTTCATCCTCTCAGCAGTTCCATTCTGCTGGGGAGTACCAGGCACAGTCAAGTGTCTTTTTATCCCATTTTCAGTGCAAAAATCATTAAAAGCCTTGTTACAAAATTCCAACCCATTATCTGTTCTTAAGCATTTAACTTTAAGTTCAGTTTGACTCTCAACCATGATCTTCCAATTCTTAAACTTTTCAAAAGCCTCATCCTTGGTTTTTAAAAGAAAGACCCAAACTTTTCTAGAGTATTGATCTATAATTGAAAGGAAATATGATCTTCCTCCAATTGTAGAGACCTGGGCAGGTCCCCACAAATCAGAGTGAACATACTCCAAAGGTTTTTTGACAACAAAAGAAGATTTGCCAAAAGGATGAGCAGATTTTTTACCAAAAACACAAGTTTCACAGAATTTTAGATCAGTAGGTTTACAATCAATCAAACCAAATTTTGACAGATAATGCAGTCCTTTATTCCCTATATGTCCAAGCCTTGAATGCCACATTTTAGTGTCTAATAGAGTTTTATTTTCATCAGAAAGATTAATTTCAGAAGAAGAAATCAGATGGTATAAACCTCCTTTTTCTACACTTCTCATTACGACTCTATTATCCCTCATTACTTCTCTAACTCCCTTAAAGGTTGTTATCTTGCATCCAAGTTTATCCAAGGCAGATTCTGACAGTAAACTCCTCCTAAGATGGGGAACCCATCTCACATTTTGGAGAGTTCTCACAACACCATCAAACATCCTTAAGGGAACTGTACCAATTCCCTTAATTCTTAATGATGTGTGATCACCTAGCATGACCTCCCCACCTTCACAAAGCTTCATAGAACTGAAGAGATGTTTGTGTGGAGTAGCATGCATGGTGCAGCCACAATCAAGGATCCATGAATCATTTTCATGCCCACTGGACATGAGAAATAATTCATTCTCATATTGGGGATCATTTTCACAAATGTTGGACTGTCCAGATTGTTGGTTATCTTTTCCTTTACCCTTTTTATCTTCAATTCTTTTATAACAAGAGCTAGCATAATGGCCCAACTTGCCACAATAATTGCACTTGACAGGGGTATTTTTCTGAAAATTGTTGTTATTTTGAGAGGATTGTGAAGACTTATCAAAGGATTTCTTTTCATGTGAATCATTGTTATTCTGAGATCCATTGTGGTTCTTTTTCTTTGGTTTAAATTTATTCTTCCCCTTAAACATCATTACCTCAGATTTTACTTCAGTTTTAACACCATTTTTAGTCTTAAAAACTTTTAGGCTGTCATTCTTAGAAGTAATAGCATCAATGATCTTGGTGACTGTTACTTCATCATTCCCATACTGAATAACATCCCTAAGGGTGTCAAACTGTGGTGGGATTGAATTTAGGAGAATGACACAAAGGTGTTCTTCCTTAACTTCATCTTTACACTTTTTCAAATCCTGAGTTATTTTTAAGAAAATGTCTAGATTTTCCTGCAGACTCATATTCACATCCATCTTGAATGTGAACAATTTTGTTTGCAAGGAAATTCTATTGGGGAGAGTTTTAGCCAAATACATTTTATCTAGTTCATCCCACAATGTTTTAGGTTCAGTATGATGCATAACCTTCCTAGCTACATCATCTGTTAATCTCATCATGATTTCAGAATAAGCAAGTTCTTTCATGTCAGTTTTCTGTTGATCAGAGGTAGGGGCAATCCATTCCTCTGTCACAGCCCTATAGCATTTTTCCTTAACCAATATAGCCTTCATCCTCATCTTCCACATAGTGAAATCAGAGGTCCCATCGTAGGGCTTGATTTTCATGGCATCAGCCATCCCAAAAGAAAATCAAGTCCAAAAGGAAAAAAACAAAGAAAAGGTAGGCAAGCACAAGAGATGATCAAGATGACTCAAGATCAATCAACAAGGCTCTGATACCACTTTGTAAAGATCGATTATATGAATTGTACTTAGTCGAACCTTATTCTTTATTAATAATCGGGACCAAATGTTAGGTTTACAAACAATGGATTGACTCAATCCAAAACCAAACAAATAACAAACAAATCAATCCAGTCCAATGACACATTCAACACACAATAGCAGCACTGTGATCCAAGTAACAAGTTCGAACACTTCCCTGGAATGACGAAGACGAATCTCGCATCCAAGGATGAAACAGCCGCTGCTTGTCTTCTGGCGAAACCCGGACGCTTCCTCTCTCTGCAGTAGGAGACGAACCACCGGTGTAGCACCACCGTAGACGTCGGACGCACAACAACTTCAATGAACTCTCAATTCGGAAGAATCGCTCGGAATTTCTCGCTCTGTGTCTCTCAAAATCGGAATCAGAAATTGTGCCCTAACCCCCAAATTGACTTCGCTTATAAGCTGAGCTGAAGATGCGTTGAAACGACGCCGTCTCGATCTCGTAACGATATTACCGAACTCTCGCGTGTCCTCAGAACGACAACGTTCAATTAAAGCGAAGATTCCCGTTTCAGTCAAAACGACGCAGCTTTGCGGGAGAGGCAACCGATCGCATACACGCTCGGAGGTCCACTCGGAGGTCCGAGCTCAAGAGCTCGGAGGCACGAGCTCAAGAGCAAAAAACCAGTATTTTTCCTGCAAACTCAAACTGAACATATGGACTGGAAAAACAGCATAATAAGGTCCCAATAATCATCACAACATACACAACTGGGATTATAAACTTAACATGTGTTTTTCAAATCACAGGTTACCTGAAAGAAGTTATATGCTATGTCATCAAAGCATGCTGCAATAGATGTATGCAGAAATGGAGAAACATTGCGACATCTAGTGGAAATACAGGAAATTATATCCAGAAACTCTTCTGCAGTATTCTCCCTTCGTAGCCGCAAAATAATGAATTTTGTCATTGAGGAATATACGAATGATTGGTCTTACAGAGAGTTGTCACATAAAAGAAATGCACCCTTAATAGATTACCATAATATCTTGGGCAATCGGTTGCAAGACACAATGTAGTATGTCGATAATTAAGGATGACCCTTTCTCCATTTGCAATAATAAAGAAGAAATAATCCTACGAGCAAACTGCATAATGTATACAAATCAGTGACCTTCAGCCTCAGGATATGATACAGATGGTTAAAAAGGCTACCTTACAAGTTTGTTCCTTCATAGAAGATTTTCCATACTCAACCAGTGTTAATGAACAAAATGAATAAACCAAATCCTCATTGAAATGTGAAAGGCCCTCCACTTGTTGAGGTAAGTTATGAGGGCCCTATGCAACTTCTCATACGCACTTGCGTCCAGTACCCTAGAAGCCAAAACCCAAAGGTAATAATCAGTTACCCAGATAGCAACATAATCAGATAGTCACTACATAAAGCTCAAACTGCAACTATAATTGGCAATTACATGGAGAGTTGTTATATAGTATTCAAGCTAAGAAACATTGTTAAACTTTTTTTGCTTTATTAGCTGACCTGAACCACAACCTGGACTCTCCCACCAGCTGAAGAACCCTCTTATAAGACTCCTCTTCTTTACTCTCCCTCAAACTAATACATTTAACAAGAGTCGCAACAATGTCCACCACCAGCATAGCCAACTCAGAATCTAAATCCTTCCTCCCTAATTTTGGCACACACCTCCTGTTGGCACTATTGCTAAATATACAGGTGGGTATACATGAAGTTACTGAATAACAAATACAAAAATATTGAGATGCGATTAAACAGAACAGTATGCAATACAGAATTGAATCACTGAAAAATAATCGCAAACCGGAGTGGATCGAGTCACGTTGGACGCTGTCCTTAAAGCAAGATTGCCGCCCTACTGTGCTTGGGACTCGCTGGCAGTATGCTTCCCAGGATAAAACGATCCTCGACAACAACTTAGCACCAAGCTTTGTCGATCGAACCTTTCTGGCCTTCAACTATCACCGTACACACGCGAAGAAAACTTTTACAAACATGCCGGCCGGCTTAAGCCTCCATGCGAAGAAAGTTGAAAACGTATTTAGGGTTTTTTCTATTTCACTTTCTCAAATAACGCACTGTGTTTTCTTTATATAAGAAAACCAACGTTATTGAGTCCACCAATAATGGGCCCACTTATTAAAATCAGTCCATCGTGGGCTGATAATAATATTAATTAAATAATTAAATCAGTATTTAACTATTTAATTACCTCTGCCCATCGGGTGTCACATTAGTCACACTAATGTACAATTAAGCCATTACTTAGCTTAATTTTCTTCACCCTTAATACACATTTTTCCAACAATCCCCCACATGAAGAAAATCAAGTAATAAAAATCCAAACTCGACTCAATGCGGTGATAGCTTCTACGGTTGATATCTGCATAGGATAGGTAGGCAGCGCCTTTGAACATTCCCTTGAGAAAACATGTTCTCTTTACTGACTATTCAGTAGACGTGATTGTCTTTGAACTGTTCGTCTTATAATGTAAACGAAAGCCATGTCCCCCACAGATATCTTCCTGACCATTATTCAGTTCTCACTGGTGGGCTCATTTTGGTCATGACACCCCTTTCCTGGTTCTGCAAGAGTTTCTAAAGAATTAAGCCCTTTGAATTCTCCTTTGAAGCGACCCCACTTCTCTCTCACATAGGTGATTCTTTCAAATAATCCCGCATTATCCATTTGAATCTCACTATTCAAATTACTAGAATCATTAAAAGCTACGAGCTTAGCCTCGTGCGGGAGTCACTGTTTATCATGAAATAGGACTGGGGTGTTACCCCCACAGTGACCTCATAGTCTTAGCAGTTAGGTGGTCCCTTTGAACCAAGTTCTTGGGATCTCCAGTCATCATGGTAGGGTTTTCCGTTGCCTCGACTTTATTTCCAAAAGGGCTTAAGCCTATGTTTTGATATTAGCAATCAAAAGGCTTCAGACCTATTCCCCTTAGACAACTTCTCTATTAGGTCCTTACTTAACCATCTGGTTAGCGGATCCGCATTATTCTCTTTGGACCTCATATAGTCAATATGACTCAGGTGCAGAGAAGTTGTTTAATGGTATTATGTCACCGATGTATATATCGAGACTAACCATTATACATAACATAATGTGTCAAGAAATCAATGATTGATTCTCACAATGTAAACACATTGCTGGCACAAGTTGTGTCCATGTTAGAATATCCTCCTCTAAATTCCTTGACCACTTAGCATCTACTCACATTTATCTAATGCGAAGATCTCAGCCTATAATCGACCTTGACTAAACAGTCTGTTTAAAGGATTTCTAAGACACATTTGCCTCTCCCACAATGAACTCATAGCCACTCGTGGCCTAAAGTCATTGAAATCCTCAATGAACTCCAAATATCTGGTCTAGTGTAGACTATAATTACGAGTAAATCGTAGGTACTTCAGTACTCTCACGACAGCTTTCCAGTGTGCACTTCCTGGATTACTCGTGGATCTCGCTAGTCTACTCACAGTGTAAGCATTGTCTGATATAGTACAATTCATCAAGTACATTAGACTGCTTATCACTCTGACATGTTCCACTTGGGAGATGCATTCACGCTTATTCTTAGACATATGTTGATTCACATCAACAGGTATTCTAGACAGTCCTGGACTGTCTTCTTCAGATTTGTCTAAGAGTTTGTCAATGTAGTGTGACTGACTTAATACGAGTCCCTTTAACCTTCGTGTAATTTTAATGCCTAAAATTACTTCGGCAAGTCTCAAAGCCTTCATATCAAACTTCCAGTTCAATAATGACTTGTTGGCCTTAGTGTATTCTCATTCTTCCCACAATGAAAATGTCATCAACATTAAGACACACAGTCTTGTATCCGTGTTCAATGTTCTTAATGTATACTGATGGACCATAATTGTATGAAACATAAATGCAGTTAAACCCACCAAATTAGACTGTTTGTCTATCTAACTTCTACGTGTTAATCCCGATACATTTTCACAGGGCATTTTAGAGACTGAAGTGAAAACACGCTAAGGAGAGGATTTTATGCTGAGAAGATAACAAGAGTCAATCCAAAGTCAAGATCATATGCCGACTGAAGAAATATCAAGGATCCTGACATTGAATTGACCATAACAAATTAATCAGAAGAATCAGGAGTGGAGTCAAGACAGCCCGAGGAAGAAAACACATTGACAGTTTTGTGAAAAGACTGCACAAAACTGTACAAAACTCACATTTGGGCAAGATGACCGACCACTTGAAGAAGTGGTGGCCAAAGGAGGAGCTCCTCCTCCTTCCACCACCGGCAACCGGCGGCTCCTCCACCCATGGTGACCGGCGGCTTTGCTCCTCCTCCACATGGCACCTCCTCCTTCCTCCTCTTCTCCTCCCTTGGATCAAAAGACATGTGCATCCATCTCCACCACCCATCTCCTCCTATTTTGGCTATAAAAGGAGGAGCTCCTCCCCTCATTTCAAACACACCTCAATCTCAATTCACTTCTCTCTCTAGAAGTTGTAATATTTGTAACGTTGTAATCTTGGCTTTGGAAATAAAGGATAGCTCCCTTGGCGCTTCAACGGTTATAAGTAATTCTTAGTATTTATTCAACTGTTTTATTTCCTTAGTTATAATGTTTAGCGCGATGAATAGTAGCTAAACTAGTAGTTCGGTAGAAGGGGCGACTTGTATTATAAAATGTTTTAAGACTATTAACTTAGTGTCTAGTCTTAGTATTCAAAACTTGTTCTATGTGCCATATATCAAGTCAGAGTTTCTAAGGTTGAGTGGAAGCTGTCACAAGCAAAGCTCTTCCGTAGAAATTCGTGATCATACTCGGTAAGTGGAAGCTGTCACAAGCAAAACTTATCGAGGAGTTCGACTTATCTAAAACACCACTTGGTCAAAAACGTAACTGGGAGATCAAGTGGATGCACTTACAGCTAAGATACTTCGAAAGAAGGAATTAGTTTTGCTTAGAACAAGTGTTGCTTTAAACGATGTTGCAAGTCTTGCGCTACGAGAGGGCCTCGATTCATCTTTGAATACTTAGATAATTCACTAAATGTCAATGATAAATAGGATATAATACAAGGCCCCTGAAACCGAACACTTCTCTTTAATTATAAACTGTAATTTACTTTCCAGTATTAAAATCAACCAACCAACCAATCAATCAATCAAAATAGCTGGTAGCTTTAAAACCAACCAACAGACCTTAAACACGCTCCCACGCTGCGTAATCCCCCCGAAGAACAATTATTCCCCTGGTTCCCTTGGGTTCGACCCCTACTTACCAAGTACTACCCAGTAGTATAGTTGCGAGTAGCGGACTATTATAAATTTATTTGCACAAATCGCTTTGACGACGAGCGGTTCTGTCAAATTGGCGCCGTTGCCGGGGAACTAGTCATCGGATAACTGTTCTTCCCTCCCCTTTTTCTTTTCTGTTCATCTCTCTATGACACTACCCGTTACGCATGCATGGACAATGCGATTTCTGCCCCTGTTCGGAGGAACGGAGGGAGAGGACCCTGTACAGCACTGTCGAAACTTCCACCAAGTCTGCCACAACATCAAACCTGAAAACAAAGTGTTAGAGGAATTTAAGCTGAAATGCTTTAAATTCTCTCTAACCGACTTCGCCACGATATGGTACTACACATCCACCGCTTGCAGTGCAGAACGTTTCGTAGATCTCTGCTTTCCGTTCCTGAAGGAATTCTCCCCTCCTTCCTTACGCCAAGAAACCCGCGAGAAGATCCTGAACCTTCAACAATCCCGGGATGAGACTTTGGACAAATACTACCTGAACTACGATGCCATCGTCTCAAGCTGCCCGCACCATGGATTTACGAAGAAAATTCTTCTCCAAAAATTTCTTCGTGGGATGAGGTCCGAAGAGCTGGGAAGAGTTAACGAAGCTATGAAAAGGTCTGCAACAAACTTCACCGTTGCAGACATGTGGTGCCTTATAATCGGCCTGGCCGCTACCACAAGACGAGTACCCCAAACTGATGAGGAAATGCAGACAGAAGAAGCTGATCTTGAGGCTGATGAAGAAGAAACCACCGAACCGTCAGAAGAGACTCCTGAACCGTCTGAGGAATCAGACATGGAAAGCACCGGAAGCAACGAAGTAGGAGTCCAGAACACCACTGACGAACTGCCCAAGCCATACCCGACTATCATTACCCAGGCAGCTGAAACTATCTATGATCAGTTCTTCACGAACCAACATAACGAGGCAGAACCAAGTCTCATGAGGCCTTCCCGACTTTTCCCCTTAATTAATGAGCAAATCGCCGCGAACTATGCGATCCAAGAAGAAGCTCAAAGGAGAATGGGAAAAGCACCTCTGCAGAATGACCCCTCGATGGAGCATTGCTATGCCGCAACTGGACTAGGCAGTCCCAATTACAAAAACTTAGAAAGGCTGGTAGTGAAAGGTCCATCACCCCCTCCGGGGTATTGGAAGGAAAAAATCCCGAAACAAAGGAGTCCTGACCAGAACACAACATCCGGCAAGAAGTCAGGAAGAAGCAACACTGGAACGGTGGCAAAGTTCGACCTCAGCCACCCATGGGACCCAAACCAATGAACCACAAACGAGGTATCGTCGAGCCAACGACGTTAAACAAGTGCACTGGTCGGGAGGTAACCCGACACTATCTTACTTTTCCGCACTTTAATTTCTGTCTTTTAAATTCAGTATTTAGTTTTAAGCTTGCATGACTTTTGAACTAAGGCACGCCTTCGTTCAAAAGTGTGGGGTGAGATCCACCTCTGTACATAAATAACATGCGGCTGTTTTTCTTTTTTAATAAGTACCTTTTTGAAAATATGAACTTAAGAATGTGAAAAAGATAAATCGTAATTCAAGCATTAACCTTGTGAAAATTCAACTGTTTAAAAACTTAGAATGTAACTTTCCATTTGTCCTTTGTGCTGAGATAACTAAGGATGTGGAGTTGATATAAACTGCCCTAGAGAGGCTTGGCAAGCAATCAAAGGATCAGATCAAACTATATGGTTTTCGAAGTCAGTGGAGCCTGCACTTCGGGTTTTCAGTGAATAATTGAAGTCAACTCCGCCAAAAAGCATCTATGCAAAGGCGAGGACGGGAATCAGACCGTCCTCTCTCTAGTCAAAATAGCCGAGAAAATAGATGAGCGACCCTCATCTTGACCCGCGCAAAACGACAAAGACAAGAGGAGCGGGGAGGTATTTCCATAGGCTTGCGGGCGATGATTGGACCTCCCAAAAAGGCTTGAGAAAATGGACTAGCAGTCACAAAAAGACGAAAAGCTCAATGAAGCAAATCAAGAGGCCAAAGGCCCAAAATTGTGAAGGTTTTAACCGAGCAAAAGTGAAGCACTCAAAGCGACAAATCAAAGGCCAAAGGCCAATTCACTACAAAAAGCAGTCCCTCGCCAAAAGAAATCAAAGTACTCAAACCAGTGAAACCCGAACCGAATCACGTGCTAGAGAAAGCTACCAGAAAACCATATAGTAAGAGACGATCCCGAGGTTGCAGTCCAGGAGCCTAAAAAGGGCTATCTCCCGAGACATCCAATATAATTTGCATCTCAGCACGAAGGTACACGTATCAAGTTACTTCTATTTATTTACGCAGTTTAATTTGGTAATAAGTAAGCAATGCATGAATTAGGATAGATCGAGTACCACATTCTAATATTCATATTCCAAAGCCAAACTTAGAACTTACGCCCTTTCATAGCATTGTTCGGGACGAACAACTAAAAGTGTGGGGTAATCTGATGGACCATAATTGTATGAAACATAAATGCAGTTAAACCCACCAAATTAGACTATTTGTCTATCTAACTTCTACGTGTTAGTCCCGATACATTTTCACAGGGCATTTTAGAGACTGAAGTGAAAGCACGCTAAGGAGAGGATTTTATGCTGAAAAGATAACAAGAGTCAATCCAAGGTCAAGATCATATGCCGACTGAAGAAATATCAAGGATCCTGACGTTGAATTGACCATAACAAATTAATCAGAAGAATCAGGAGTGGAGTCAAGACAGCCCGGGGAAGAAAACACATTGACAGTTTTGTGAAAAGACTGCACAAAACTGTACAAAACTCACATTTGGGCAAGATGACCGACCACTTGAAGAAGTGGTGGCCAAAGGAGGAGCTCCTCCTCCTTCCACCACCGGCAACCGGCGGCTCCTCCACCCATGGTGACCGGCGGCTTTGCTCCTCCTCTACATGGCACCTCCTCCTTCCTCCTCTTCTCCTCCCTTGGATCAAAAGACATGTGCATCCATCTCCACCACCCATCTCCTCCCATTTTGGCTATAAAAGGAGGAGCTCCTCCCCTCATTTCAAACACACCTCAATCTCAATTCACTTCTCTCTCTAGAAGTTGTAATATTTGTAACGTTGTAATCTTGGCTTTGGAAATAAAGGATAGCTCCCTTGGCGCTTCAACGGTTGTAAGTAATTCTTAGTATTTATTCAACTGTTTTATTTCCTTAGTTATAATGTTTAGCGTGATGAATAGTAGCTAAACTAGTAGTTCGGTAGAAGGGGCGCACTTGTATTATAAAATGTTTTAAGACTATTAACTTAGTGTCTAGTCTTAGTATTCAAAACTTGTTCTATGTGCCATATATCAAGTCAGAGTTTCTAAGGTTGAGTGGAAGCTGTCACAAGCAAAGCTCTTCCGTAGAAATTCGTGATCATACTCGGTAAGTGGAAGCTGTCACAAGCAAAACTTATCGAGGAGTTCGACTTATCTAAAACACCACTTGGTCAAAAACGTAACTGGGAGATCAAGTGGATGCACTTACAGCTAAGATACTTCGAAAGAAGGAATTAGGTTTGCTTAGAACAAGTGTTGCTTTAAACGATGTTGCAAGTCTTGCGCTACGAAAGGGCCTCGATTCATCTTTGAATACTTAGATAATTCACTAAATGTCAATGATAAATAGGATATAATACAAGGCCCCTGAAACCGAACACTTCTCTTTAATTATAAACTGTAATTTACTTTCCAGTATTAAAATCAACCAACCAACCAATCAATCAATTAAAATAGCTGGTAGCTTTAAAACCAACCAACCGACCTTAAACACGCTCCCACGCTGCGTAATCCCCTCGAAGAACAGTTATTCCCCTGATTCCCTTGGGTTCGACCCCTACTTACCAAGTACTACCCAGTAGTATAGTTGCGAGTAGCGGACTATTATAAATTTATTTGCACAAATCGCTTTGACGACGAGCAGTTCTATCATGTACACATTTGTCACACTTGTTAATCTTAAAGCTATTAGACATCATTATACGTTGTCTAATTTCAAACGTCACTGCTTTGGCGCTTGCTTCAGGCTACTAAGAGATTGACAATCTTTGTTCTCTTGCCCAGCAATAACAACTAAACCCTCAGGTTGTTCAGTGTAAATCTCTTCCTCAACTTTCCATTGAGGAAGCATGTCTTTACCTCCATCTGGCGACTTTCCAGATTGCGCAAAGCAGCAATGATCACTATCATTTTTGATGTTATTCTCGTCACTAGAGAATGAGTATCAAAGTAGTATAAACATTTCTTTTATCTATATTCTTTTATTACAAGTCTCGTCTTGTATATCGATGCAAATCTATCTGCATTCATCTTCCTCTTGAAGATCCACTTTGAACCAAGTGGTTTAACCAACTCTCAAGTATGGTTTTCAAGGATGGAGTCAATCACATCTTATGGTTTCTTTTATAAGAGACCCTTCACTAAACTGATGACCTGTTTATACGTTTGAGGTTCGGTCTCAAGCATGTAGGTTAGAAAATCAAATGCATATGATTTATCTATCCTTCCTCGCTTAATTTGTCTCGATTTTTCCGAATCGATCTCATGTTCAGGTCCTTCCTCATTCTCTTGTTCTTGATATTTCTTCAATATCCTCAATTGACTGAGAAGAACCCGACACACCTTCCTTATTCTTATAAAGAAATACATTCTCGAAGAACGTCGCGTTCTTTGATTTCATTATAGTATTCTTGTGTATATTTGAATTTTCCAATTCATACACAATCAATCTATACGCATTACTATTTTGCGCATACCCAATGAAATCATTATCGATGGTTTTTGGTCTTATTCCCATCCTCATCCTCTTAGGACCATGGGCCATTACCATAGCTAGGCACCCCCACACTTGCAAGTATTTATAGGAATGCATCGTTCCTATAAAGATACTTATACTTCTTGCGAGGTATCTTACTCACAAGATACTTTGCTGATAAGATAGTCCCCCACATTCCTTGGGGTAGCCAGAGCTTACCATCATCACATTCATCATCTCTTTCAAATTGCAACTTTTCCATTTCGAAACACTGTTCGACTGGAGAGAGTATAATGGAGTGATTATGCTCACTTCCAATATCACTTTCTTCAACTCATCAAGTTACTACTCAATCTCTGAAGTTAATATTCAACTTCACATGACATGTTTTTCCTCAACTGTCACAGCTTTGCTATTAAGCAAATATACATAACAATATTTTGTACTATCATTGAAGAAAGTCACAAATTACTTGTTACCACCATGTATCTGAAATCACATAACTCACTATGGATTAACTCAAGGGTTTTCCACATCGCTTTCAACACCATGAAAGGATTTACCATCACATTTGCTTCACGCAAATTTACATGTGAGCTTTTAAGTTGACATTTGGATACACAATCCAACTTCGTCAAGCACTACGGCGGACAGTTATGTCACTCAACCGTATGGAACTATACTCGCAAGTATATTTCTGGAACTAGACTCACACATCTATTCTTGGCCATAACCAACACTTTTATGGTTTAATGCCACATCTGCAACTGATGCTATTCACAAGATAAAAGGCATCAGAATACACCAACAACACCATACTAGGTGAAGTCTTGGTTGGTTCATTTATTTTGAACCAACCACAACTGAAATCACCCTGGCATGAGGATCTCCCTCGCCCTCTTCATCAGCAAGATACGGGAGCAGCCAGGTTGAGCAAATTAAATATCCGCAATCATCAGTTTCTATCCATTGCAAAAACCTGACCAATCATTCTCCATTGACCAATCTTTGTTATGGGCCTTGAGTGAATGGCTCTGACAAACAGCCCCAGTGATTTGATATCTTCTGTGGCCAGAAGCCATATGATTTCTGAACAGCATCCAATGTGCATTTAAACCAAAGTTGTATGAACCAAATTGATTCATCCAGCAACCATTAGGTTTTCTTCTCAACTTATCAACCAATGGGTTCACTTCTTGTTTACCAAGCAGACCCACAAGCTCTTCCAAGTTGAGCTCCAATGGTCTAACTACGTCCACTTATGCCTTTCAACTGCAAATCAAGCAAAAGGGGGACATTGACGCTTCCATTTTCATAGCTACAGAAGCGACCTGACTCATCCATTGACTACTAGTCTGAGTTTGGATTTTTATTACTTGATTTTCTTCATGTGGGGGATTGTTGGAAAAATGTGTATTAAGGGTGAAGAAAATTAAGCTAAGTAATGGCTTAATTGTACATTAGTGTGACTAATGTGACACCTGATGGGCAGAGGTAATTAAATAGTTAAATACTGATTTAATTATTTAATTAATATTATTATCAGCCCACGATGGACTGATTTTAATAAGTGGGCCCATTATTGGTGGACTCAATAACGTTGGTTTTCTTATATAAATAAAACACAGTGCGTTATTTGAGAAAGTGAAATAGAAAAAACCCTAAATACGTTTTCAACTTTCTTCGCATGGAGGCTTAAGCCGGCCGACATGTTTGTAAAAGTTTTCTTCGCGTGTGTACGGTGATAGTTGAAGGCCAGAAAGGTTCGATCGACAAAGCTTGGTGCTAAGTTGTTGTCGAGGATCGTTTTATCCTGGGAAGCATACTGCCAGCGAGTCCCAAGAACAGTAGGGCGGCAATCTTGCTTTAAGATTGTTGGCACTATTGCTAAATATACAGGTGGGTATACATGAAGTTACTGAATAACAAATACAAAAATATTGAGATGCGATTAAACAGAACAGTATGCAATACAGAATTGAATCACTGAAAAATAATCACAAACCGGATTGGACACACGCGAAGAAAACTTTTACAAACATGCCGGCCGGCTTAAGCCTCCATGCGAAGAAAGTTGAAAACGTATTTAGGGTTTTTTCTATTTCACTTTCTCAAATAACGCACTGTGTTTTCTTTAAATAAGAAAACCAACGTTATTGAGTCCACCAATAATGGGCCCACTTATTAAAATCAGTCCATCGTGGGCTGATAATAATATTAATTAAATAATTAAATCAGTATTTAACTATTTAATTACCTTTGCCCATCAGGTGTCACATTAGTCACACTAATGTACAATTAAGCCATTACTTAGCTTAATTTTCTTCACCCTTAATACACATTTTTCCAACACCTCCTACTCAACCCTCTTCCTTTCCACTCCACAACTCCATCCAAACCCCCAATCTTCCCCAGCAAGCCAAAGCCGTCATCCTCAGCTTCCCTGTACCTCCCACACGCCTCAAAGCAATGCATCATCCTCGTCCGTTGCGCATACACAAACCACGGCTTACACGAAAGCTGCGAGATCACGGCCTCCAGACACCGCAGACACAACTCATACACCTTCAACAACTCTCGAATCGCATCCACCTCTGGCTTGGCAATTGCGACTGAACGAACCCTAGACTGAATGAACCGATGATAAAATAGTATATTTGTTAAGTTTATGCATTGGGCCAAATTCTACTCGGTCCATGCGCTTTATGCAACGCAAATGCGGTGGATTTTTTCGTCGTAATTTTTGTACTGTAAAATCGTTGTACAACCGTCGCTTTATGCAATGCAAATGCGATGGTTTTTTGCCACCGTAATTTTTGTACTGCAAAACCGTCGCAAAACATATAAATCATCGCATAATTGTGGCAAAATCACTGCTTACTTATGCGGCAGTAAAAAAAGCACCGCATAATGTCACCGCATAACATAGCTGAATTTGTAGTGCTCTTGTTTGAATATGGACAAGCAGATAATGATAATTATTGAGAAGTAACCTTAATCAACAATGCAATAGTGCCATATGATGTCTTCTAAGCAATATTAAGTATAAAAATAAAGAATAAAGCATGCAGTGAATAACCAAGATACTAAAACATGTAATTCTCGTTTATGTTTCACATTACACTAAGGTTTCATGAAGCACGGAAGACACTCGAGATGACATGATTGAGTAAGCAATTTAAACACATTGTAACTACAGTTCTCGGCGGTCAATTTTTTTTGTGTGCCCTTGATTGGAAAGTTTGCTAGTATAGAACATAATTTGGAATGAGACGCTAGTTTCGGGCACTAATTTATATTTTTCACTTTGTATTATAATCAGGTACACTGCATGATCTTACAAATAAAATCCTAATACTACTATTTTCTATGACATGCATATACAGGGGGGTCTAAACCCATTTCATTTAACTCCAATGAAGCAAATTTGTATCCTCAAACCCTTGGATAATATTGTTTTGAAATAGTGACCTTAGAGGAGTCCGAAAGAAAAAAAGGTCATGTTGAACTTCTTTTTCTTTTGCTTGCCAAACCCATGAGTATCAAATACACATTAAGGGTCGGCAATGGGCAGGGTAAAAGTACCCCTCCCCTCGGGTAAGGGCAAGGTAAGGTCATTTTTCTTGACCTAATGAATAGTGTGCGGGCAGGGTAGGACTGTTTTTTTAGACCCGGTGGGTAACCCATGGGCAGGATCATATTAGGGCAGGGTAGATAGGGTCGGGTAAGGTCTATTCAAGCATAATTTGAAGTAAAAAATTAAAATATGACTGAAAATTGTAGGGTAGGATAGTGTAGGGCAGGGTACGAGAACGGTGTCTGGAAAGAGGACAGTGTAACAGGACAGGTAGGATCTTTTCTTGGTGAACCTTACCCTGCCCGAAGGCTTAATGGACAGGATACGTATTCGGTAAGGGACAGGGCAGGATAGGGTAATGGTCGGGTAGGGTAACGGTCACCCTATGGGCATTTTAACCATTGGATCAAATGCGGAGGCCTAATTAGACATGCAACCATATGATAGGTATAGATGAACCATTCCTTATGGAGATTAGTTGTTTGCATTGCATCTTGAACCAATTTAGGGCGTTATTGGCTCCTAGTGGTCATAAGCTTAGTAGAAACACGAAAAAAAATTGTGCTACATTGACGATTCTTACCATAAATAACTGCACGTTCTGGTCTTACAAAGCATTCAAAACAGCATGGAGAACAGTGTTATAAGTTATAACCAAACAATGTGTGTCTTAAGTTTCACTCACAAATCAGAACCCAGTCATGCAAAAACGTAGAAACCAGTGACATGAGAAGTCAAATGTATTTAGTCAGGTGATTATCCGAAAGTGTTTTTGTGTTGACAAGACTAGTAGTATACGTACTTGATAAAAAATGTAGCATATGCACTCTGGCATAAACCGGACATTCGAGGCTTCGCCCCAAATGAGAAGACAAAGTCCAATATTAACAAGCTCTAGTTGTTGTCTGTCGAAGCCTTTTTTTTTATTCATAAAAGCCCAGAAGACTTCAAAAAAC
The DNA here is from genome assembly GCA_033675215.1 of Rhodiola kirilowii. Classification (NCBI taxonomy): domain Eukaryota; kingdom Viridiplantae; phylum Streptophyta; class Magnoliopsida; order Saxifragales; family Crassulaceae; genus Rhodiola; species Rhodiola kirilowii. The sequence goes on from CM066201.1 coordinate 33,535,393, forward strand.
ACACAAAGGCCCAAAGGCCCAACACCCCGACTGAAACACAAACACTAACGAAGCACTTTCCCAGAAACAACTCAAAAGAAACGCATTTGGAAACATGTATAGTTAACATTAATGAGCATGGGGAGCACTCGGTTGAGTCAGGGTTGGTAGAATGAGGCACGTGAGGCACAACGTGAGCCAATCATTCTGATGACGTGGCAGAGATAGTGGCAGGAATAGTGCAGGAATAGTTTTTGTTGTGTTCACACTACTGTTGGTAGTGGGATTACTATTTGGACACGTGGCGCGCCCACAATGCACGGGGGGGTTTATGTGTGGTTGAGATCGTGTCTCACGTGCCTCATTCTTATTTGGCTTGCCTCATTTGAACGCTCCTCTATAATGAGCATATGCTAAGGAACATGCATATTTTTAAGGGAAGGAGAACATACATTTAAAATGGCATATGCAGTACAACTTGGATTTCCTATGATGCACAGTATAAACATATGATACTCGGATTCGGATCCAGTGCTGCAATGCAGGTTGCTGCGAGGACCGTAAAACGACGTCGTTTTACTTAAGTTGTTTAATTTACCCTAATCTGTATCATACGACGCCGTAACAATATTAGAAAATCAATCTCTCGGCCAAATGTCTCACGCGCCTCCTCTAGTGTTCCTCTTCCTACCCCCGAAGATTTTGACGAAAGCCTCGCGAACATATTTCTCCGAATCTATCTATTTCCTAGTCCGATTCTCCGCGATTTGTGGATTCAAGAGCTTGCGCATGTTAATGGATTCAGTATTGATTCACCAGGTATTTTTTTTCTCGTCTCTTGGCTCATCAAAATCGCAGACCCTATACTCAATTCAAGCCAATTGCAAAGAGTTCAATTTTCATACAACATGTGAGTTTTTGATTTACATTTGTATCTATTCAAATGCAATGAAGTTAATCTTAGCTTTATAGGACAATTCCTTTGGGCGTGTTGTTTGCTTTACTGTTATTATTTAGTCGGTGTTTTTTTCAGAAAAAAGTAGTGATGTTGTGTTGGCTGTTTATTCCATACAATGTCTTTAGTTAAGCCAGTTCACCAGTACAAATGTATGTTATATTATATTGATGTTTTATAGTACAAATGTGCTACAGTATATCAAAAACTTTTAAGACTCGGTTTTACAATCTTTTTTCTTTGTATATGTATCTTATAGGACTGAGGTGGAGTATATTCCAAAGTTGGGAATGGACTTTGATTCGGTTGAAGATGCTTGGGAGTTCTGGATTGAATACGGCGCACGAACGGGTTTCACTCCTCGTAAATTATACACTCACAAGAGCACAAAAGATGGATTGCCTTCAAATGCCATATTTGTATGTAATAAAGAAGGCCAACGCAAAGAAGAAAGTGGAATTGAAACAAAGAAAAAAGAACGAGCTGAAACACGAACAAATTGTGAAGTCAGATTTGGAATTCATAGGAAACCAGAAACTTTCGGAAAATATCGGATTTATCAGTTATGCTTGGATCATAATCATTTACTACATACCAGTGATACAATTCATATGATGCCATCACAACGTCATATTTCAAAGATTCAAGCTAATGAAATCGAACTGGCAGATGCTTCAGGTATACGAGTGAAACAGTCGCATGGGTTTATGAGTAAAAGGGCGGGAGGAGTAGAATGCACTGGTTTCATCGAGTTGGATCACAAAAATTTTTTGCGAACTAGAAGACAATATGATTTATTATATGGTGATGCCGGAAGTATTTTGAGCTATTTTTCTAAGAAAACAAAAGAAAACCCTTTCTTTTATTATGATTTGCAACTAGACAGTGAAGAGCAAATCACCAACATATTCTGGGCTGATGCACGGATGAGAATTGACTATGGATTATTTGGAGATGTTATATCTTTTGACACGACATATTCAACAAATAAAGAGAGTAGGCCATTTGGTGTATTCATTGGACTTAATCATCATAGATCAACAGTGATCTTTGGAGCTGCTATATTGTATGACGAGACCATTGCATCATTTGAGTGGTTGTTTGAATCATTCTTGAATTGTCACAGCCAGAGACATCCTAGGACCATCTTTACAGATCAAGATGCGGCAATGATGAAGGCACTACATAATGTAATGCAGGACACATACCATGGGTTATGTACTTTTCATATAATGCAAAATGGTATCAGACATTTGGGAAATCTAATGAAGGATGGATCCTCATTCTTATCTCATTTTCAAAAATGTATGTACAACTACACAAGCGAAGAAGAATTCGAAATTGCATGGCAAACAATGCTTTCTGAGTATTCCGTGCAAGGTAATAATTGGTTGTTGTCCATTTATAAATTGAAGGAAAAATGGGCAAGTTGCTATATGAAAAATGTATATTCACTCGGTATGCGAAGCACTCAACTCAGTGAAAGCTGTAACGCAGAGTTAAAAAGACATTTGAAAAGCAGCTTCTCTATGATCAGATTCTTTAGAACTTTCGAGGACATTGTGCGTTCAAAAAACTATACAAATTTGAAGCTCGAATATGAATCAAGAGAAAAACTCCCTATGGTGAGCAATCACTTCTCTCCCTATTCGCTTCAGTTATGTAATGTTTACACTCCTACAATTTTCAAGCTGTTTCAGAATGAAATTAGCAGTGCTGCAGCTTTTAGAGTTACACGTCACTATGAGGCAATTGGTCAATATGCACTCAAAAGTTTTATTAATGGAGATGAAGCAACTGTGTCGTTCTCTCTTGATAGTGAAGACATTATATGCAGCTGCAAAAAATTTGAAAGTTGGGGTTATTTGTGCCGGCATGCTATTAGAGTATTGGATTTATGTTTCGTATTTATCATTCCTAGCAAATATATACTTGCAAGATGGACAAAAGATGCAATTACTCGCCAAATAGAAGATAACAGTGGGCATGATATAAGAGAAAATATTCAGATGGATGTTAGCGAAAGGTATAGACATCTTTGTCCAAAGCTGGTTAGATTGGCCGATTATGCTGCTCAAAGTAAAGAGGGGTATGAATTCATTCTTAGTCAAATTAATGGCTGGATGAAAGATGTTAAATTAAAATGCGGAGATCATATTTCTCAGTCATCTCAATGTGATTCAGCACCTCCGACAAATTATCAAGGTCGAGATGTGAAAGGATTAGCTAAAAAGACACGTAACCAAAAAGGTAGCAAAAGACTTAAACCATGGTTTGAGAAGCAATCTAATAAGAAGAAGGCGGACAAACAACCATCAAAATTGCAGGATATACAATATATAAAAAATGGAGTAAGTATTTGTCTTTTGAATACTTATTTTGTAACCGTACAGTGTGTTCTGCAGTATTTTGTTGTCTCATATATGAATGATTTTGTTTTCCCCACTAGGTAGTTGAGATGCCTTCAAATTTAGCATGGTTGACAGAAGATAGAACACAAAATGATTCACTAGGTGATGATATTATTTACTCCGAGTCTATGATGGTAAATACAAAAGACTCGCATATGTAGTTTGTTCTTTAAGTTTATTTATAATCTTCTAATGTTTTTTCATTTTTTATGTGTAGGGTGCTGAATCTACAGGAGCTACCGACGTCATTTCCATAAACTAGTGAAAATCTGAGAGTATTGCAATGTTGGTGCAATGTCTTATTTACTCATTGGGTCTTACCAATGTTCCAACAGGATTTGACAAAATTATTCTTTTTTATTCAAACAACAAATTCACTTATTGATTATATTATTCTTCTATTAAGTAAAAATTATAGTTTCTAGTAGCCTGCTGAATATTTTTTACCAACCTTCTGTTTAAGAAGCAATAAAACCAAATGGCAAGTAGACACAAAATAAGAATTTGAATTTTTTTATATTGACAAACCTACATAGTAACATTGTTTGGAACAATGGCTAAACTTAAGAAGCACAAATGATATGATCAAGGGATGATAGTTGAAGCTTTGTATTCATTGTCCCTTAGATAAATTTGTATTCATTGTCTTCAAAACTGAACCTAGTCTTCAATGCATCCACCATTCCCAACTTGTTTTCTTCAATTTGTCAGTTGTTGACTTTAGTGTGCTTTTGGATGACGACATATCTTGGTTCTTCCACTTTATTTTCTTCTCACTTTTCTTTTATGGCTAACCAACACAGTAACAGCTCTCACCTGAACAAGAAAATGAGTAATGTCTGTAATCATTAAGAGTACCAACAAGTAGAACATTTATATGTAGCATAACATATAGAGCAAAATATCACAGAAACCACAAGGTACAAACAACATGAACTGCAAAAACCAAACTGCAAAAACAAAAAACAGGAACCACATGGCACAAACAACATGAACTGCAAAAACCAAGCTGCAAAAACAAAAAACAGGAACCACATGGCACAAACAGCATGTACTATAAAAACCAAGCTGCAAAAAAACAATCGAAGCTACACAAAAAACTAACTGGCAAGACTAAGAAGCCAAAATAAATAAATCTATACCTTGTTAAGTTTGTATCGTTTTTGAAGAATAAACCTGAAAGAAGTTGAATCCTAATCGAATCACTAAAGATACACCAGCATTCAAACCTAAGACAGCTTTAACAATTCCAAATATACACTGCACACTCAAATCATAATTCTACTTACCCAAATCAACTTCAAATCGCCAATTTAGGGTTCACAACCGGGGACGATAGAATCGGAATCAGTTGAGGAATTTGACTGACAGCGAAGCGCAAGCTCTTGAATCCACAAATCGCGGAGAATCGGACTAGGAAATAGATAGATTCGGAGAAATATGTTCGCGAGGCTTTCGTCAAAATCTTCGGGGGTAGGAAGAGGAACACTAGAGGAGGCGCGTGAGACATTTGGCCGAGAGATTGATTTTCTAATATTGTTACGGCGTCGTATGATACAGATTAGGGTAAATTAAACAACTTAAGTAAAACGACGTCGTTTTACGGTCCTCGCAGCAACCTGCATTGCAGCACTGGATCCGAATCCATGATACTCATAAGTGTGTTCTTATCTTTTCAGTGTCATGAATCCATATCAAGGTTCAGCCCAAATAAACTGAAGTCTGTGTGTGAGAGTATAACATTGTAACTGACTTTTAAACCGAGAAAAATAAAAATAATTAAATAATGAGCAGCAGATTGAATTTCACTAGTTGAACCTGTCAAATTAGTACTTCTAAAAAAGAGAAAAATAGCATAATTCATTGACACATATTTATACTACCTGAACCCTAGGACACTAATAAAATTGAAATATGCAATATTTCATCCACATTATTAAAATTATTTCCAATACTTTCTTAATAACAAATAAAAAACTTTATTTTAAATAACTAGCCTATCGACTACTTGTATCACTAAAACCATTAAGCGAAAATTGACATAAGAGTTTGAAGCCTTCTATAAATTGTTCATGCACTATAAATAAAAGCAAAAACAGGAATGTTTCTAGGGTGCTAGGCACACCACAAAACAGTTTTATTTGGAGCATCAACCAGAATGTGAAACTACAAATGCACTATTTTGATGTTTAAAATACAACGAGTTTGTTAAGGTTAGACAGTACTAGTGACATCTGTTAGAGCAATCAAAGCATATTCAAAACACATGTCATATTATTTGTTACAAAGATCCAAAAAAATAATATAAATATAGACTACAATTTCTTGAATTTCTCTCCAAGCATTATTGTTGCACAAAATAAATAAGAGTACAAATATACTTAGTTTAGAGCGCATTTTTAAGCACTGTGCCCAATGGAGTACCTGAGGTGTGATTTGCGATGCAAGTATTTAAACCATGATGTATAGTTTTTGAAGATTTTATCCATCAGATGCTGAACCGCACCATCATCAAGTTGTAATATATATGTCGGCAGCCTTTATTAATACAAAAATATGTAAGGCACACTACACAAAGTGGCGGATCCAACGCTTTGTGGGAGGGGGTCCAATTTTTTTTTTCAAACGGTCGTATTTGGCAAAAAAAAAATCATTATATATATATAATAAAATAAGGTTTGACTGTTTAAATTGTCCAAATAATTTAAGAATTTTTTTTTGTATAATATAAAAATTGATGTTTAATTGTACTAAAATCTAATTTTGTTGGATCAAAGTATCAGATTTTTTTAAATTACCAACCTTTATAGTAAATGTTTAAACTTTAAGGGTTAAAGTGAAATATGTGAAAACATTGAACACTATTCATCTTCTTCTCCAAAAAAAAACCCTAGGTGCCGACTCCCATCCCACCCACTACCTGTTGAATCATTTCAATCCAACCAATTATATCATCAATATAAACGAAAAGGAGACGATTTGGACAACAAGATGATCGTTTGGATAACTTACTCGACCTAGGAATTAGTATTATATTTTTCAAAAAAAAATTACACTCAAATCCGAGAGGGGTCCCAGGACCCACCCAGGACCCTGCTGGATCCGCCGCTGACTACACACAACTATCATTATATTTAGGTGATAAGCTGAAGAAGATTTTATTGATACCCGGATGTAACTTTCAAGATTCTTGTTTCGGACATCAAGATTTGCAAGGAGCAGTATCAAATGCTCCCTCTGGTTGGCCACATTTCCTTTCTACAAATACCAGAAGGAAGTAAAAAGATTCAATATTTAATGTCGCTCAAAACCAACACCAATCCGTTTTAGAATGTTTTGGATAGAGCCATATTCCCAGTTGCAAAATACATTAAAACATGAATATATCCTAATTTATTTAATGACATTGTTGCTTATGAAAGTGACTTTGAATAACTGGTGTTTACAGTAACTTTGTACCTGGAATCCAAAGATGGAGGAAAGCCAACACTACTACAAACGAGTCATTATGCATCGGTTCAAAAAAAAGGATTATGCAACGCTTCTTTAATATGCATCGGTTTTTAGAGAAACCGATGCATAAGGTCACAAATATGCAACGGTTTTGGGCGAACCGATGCATATTAATTACCTTATGCATCGGTTCAGGTAAACCGATGCATAAGGTCTACAATATGCATCGGTTCTCTTAGAACCGTTGCATATTGTAGACCTTATGCATCGGTTCGGTTAAAACCGTTGCATATGTTTGAACTTTAAGCATCGGTTTTTGTTGAACCGATGCATAAGGTCAATTAAAAATTAGGTTTCCCAGCTGAGCTGCTCAATTCCTCCATCTCACTTCCCTCGATTCGCACATGAACTTCGACGACTCCGTTCGATTTTGCTCCGATTTCATTCCATTCCGACGACGCATTGTGATTCGCACCGCATTGTGATTCCATTCCGTTCGATTCGCATTCGACGACTCCGTTCGATTCGCACCGCATTGTGATTCCATTCCGACGACGCTGCTCGATTCCATTCCTACCGCCATTCCCTCTGGTACAAATCACATGTATGATATTGGGTCAAATTTGTTGAATTTATGTGTGTTTAGGGTTTATGGTGACATGTAACCCGATTTGGGGGGTGTTGTGTAGGCTTCCACGGCTTTGCTGCTCAGACGCCGGTCCACGTTGCCTCTAGACTCCTTTGCTCGACGCAGTCGCTGTGTTTATGTATGAGTTTATGTTTAGGATTTGTGTTGCCATCATTATATTGTTACATATTTTGGTGCTTGATGATGAAATGAGCAAGAAAACAATTTCAGTGGATTGTGCCATTCATCTTTTCCCACTGTGTTTATGTCGCTCATGGCTGCTGGTATATATTTTTGGTTGTTGAATCCGTTTGTTCTTAATTTCTAACTTGTATTCGTTAACTACTTGTAGTCATTGTTAGTGGATTTGCAAGAGAAGGCTTCTCCTCTCTAACTTCATCCTCTGAACATCATTACATCCTCTTCCCTTTGGTGGTTCTTCACTTCTTTAATTCCTGGTATTTGATGTTTATCAATCTTTCTTATTTTTCTATGAACATGGAGATTTGAATTTATTTTTCTTTGTTAACTAATTTGATCTTGTTGTTTATAGCTCTAGTCCGTACTTGTTGCACACCAACCATTAAGATTATTCTTCGCGAGCTTCTATTCTAAGGTAAACTGCACGATTAAATTATATATTCACTACTTATGTAGACCTTGTGCACGATTTTTGTTGTTCAACTCATTTGATACTTTTTAATTATTGGAGTAATTGTAATTCACTCAAATGTGATTGTTTGTTGGTGTAAATAAGTACTATGTAACTAAGCTACATTTTTTTATTTTATTTCTTATAAGTTTTTGAGTTAGGGTTTGGATCAAATACAAACCAAAATTATAAATAAAAACTACAAACACATAAAAAAACTGACACGTGTAAAAATCGACCAATAAAAATTCATTCCATTCGGGGTTCTTTTTGTAAATAAAAAAGATGAGTGCCGACTTATTTAAAAATACATAAAAGATAAGAGGGGTATAATCGCCCTAAATTTTGCTACAGTAAATTTCAACTTTCGCTACAGTACGTTTTTAAGTCTGATCATTTTGAATATTTTTGCTACAGTAAATTTGACTTTTGCTGTAGCAAATTGCTACAGCACGTTTTTAAGTCTGATCATTAAGTCTTTTGCGTAAAATTTGACTTTTGCTACAGTAAAAATCGACTTTGCTACAGTACTATTTCTAAGCCTAATCATTATCAATTTTAAGTCTGATCATTACCATTTTAAGTCTGATCATTATCTATTTTAAGTCTGATCATTAAGTCTTTTAAGTCTTATCATTGCTGCTTTTTAAGTCTGATCATTCCATTTTTAAGTCTGATCATTAAGTCTTTGAAGTCTGATCATTTGTCTATTTTTAAGTCTGATCATTGTCTATTTTTAAGTCTGATCATTAAGTATTTTAAGTCTGTTCATTATCAATTTTAAGTATGATCATTAAGTCTTTTTAGTCTGATCATTAAGTCTTTTATGTCTGTTTATTATCTATTTTAAGTCTGATCATTAAGTCTTTTAAGTTTGATCATTAAGTCTTTTTAGTCTTATCATTGCTGACTTTTAAGTCTGATCATTGTCTATTTTTAAGTCTGATCATTAAGTATTTTAAGTCTGTTCATTATCAATTTTAAGTCTGATCATTAAGTCTTTTAAGTCTGATCATTAAGTCTTTTAAGTCTGTTCATTATCTATTTTAAGTCTGATCATTAAGTCTTTTTAGTCTTATCATTGCTGCTTTTTAAGTCTAATCATTGTCTATTTTTAAGTCTGATCATTAAGTATTTTAAGTCTGTTCATTATTAATTTTAAGTCTGATCATTAAGTCTTTTAAGTCTGATCATTAATTCTTTTAAGTCTGTTCATTATCTATTTTAAGTCTGGTCATTAATTCTTTTTAGTCTTATCATTGCTGCTTTTTAAGTCTGATCATTGTCTATTTTTAAGTCTGATCATTATGTATTTTTAGTCTGTTCATTATCAATTTTAAGTCCGATCATTAAGTCTGTTAAGTCTGATCATTAAGTCTTTTAAGTCTGTTCATTATCTATTTTAAGTCTAATCATTAAGTCTTTTTAGTCTTATCATTGCTGCTTTTTAAGTCTGATCATTGTCTATTTTTAAGTCTGATCATTAAGTATTTTAAGTCTGTTCATTATCAATTTTAAGTCTGATCATTAAGACTTTTAAGTCTGATCATTAAGTCTTTTAAGTCTGTTCATTATCTATTTTAAGTCTGATCATTAAGTCTTTTTAGTCTTATCATTGCTGCTTTTTAAGTCTGATCATTGTCTATTTTTGAGTCTGATCATTAAGTATTTTAAGTCTGTTCATTATCAATTTTAAGTATGATCATTAAGTCTTTTAAGTCTGATCATTATCTATTTTAAGTCTGATCTTTGTCTATTTTTAAGTCTGGTTATTAAGTCTTTTAAGTCTGATCATTATCTATTTTAAGTCTGATCATTAAGTTTTTTAAGTCTTATCATTGCTGATTTTTAAGTCTGATCATTAAGTTTTTAAAGCTGATCATTGTCTATTTTTAAGTCTAACATTAAGTCATTTAAGTCTGATCATTAACAACTCTTGGACTAAATTGAAAATAACATTATTACGATTATTCCGCTCCGTGTGGAATGACTATAATTCCTCTCCGTGTGTTATTCGGGATTTCAGCTAAAATGGGACACGTGTCAGCTTATAAATTGGTTAGTAGTTTTTATTTATAATTTGGTTTGTACCTGAACCGCACCCTTTGAGTTATTTGACGGAGCCCACTGCACTGTCGTTAAGGTGCAATGTTCTCTGTGCAAATAAATTTATAATTTCCGCTACTCGCAACTACACTACTGGGTAGTAAGTGGTAAGTAGGGGTCGAACCCAAGGGAATTAGAGGGATACGTTGTTCTTTAAGGGATTTGTACAGCGAGGGAGCGTGTTTTAAGGTTGATTGAGATTTTAGCGGTTATGACTAAGTGACTTTTTTGGTTGTTTTTAGGGTTTTGAGTGCGGAAAAGTAAATTATAGAAAAGTAAATACTGAAATTAAATACTGAAAATAAAAGAAAGACTTACAGTGGGTGATGCGTGATTTGCGAGTCCTCCGGTAGATGAGCGGTTGGTGATTGCAGTGATTAAGGCAGTTATACTAGGAAAGTGAATACAGGGGGGGTTTTGTAATTCAAGGAAAACATTCGGTTTCAGGGGCCTTGTATCATAGCCTGTTTATTATTTTAGTAACCTTTCTAAGTATTCAAACATGAATCAAGGCCATTCCAAGCACTCGACTTGCAACACTGTCTAGCCTTTTGCAAAAGTGTTCGAAAGTGAATCGAGGCCATTCCAAGCACTCAACTTGCAACACCGTCTAGTCTTTTGCAAAAGTCGTAGAGCACTTGTTCTACTTAGACTAATACCCCATTCCAAGGTATATTAGCCTGTGTGCATCCATTTGGATTGTCTTTCCCGATTTATCCAAATGGTATTTTAGAAAGATCAAACTCCTCAGATAAGCTTTGTGACAAAACCGCTCGTCGTCAAAGCGATTGTGCAAATAAATTTATAGTCCGCTACTTGCAACTATACTACTGGGTAGTACTTGGTAAGTAGGGGTCGAACCCAAGGGAACTAGGGGAATAATTGTTCTTCGGGGGGAATTACGCAGCGTGGGAACGTGTTTAAGGTCGGTTGGTTGGTTTTAAAGCTACCAGCTATTTTGATTGATTGATTGGTTGGTTGGTTGGTTGGTTGATTTTAACACTGGAAAGTAAATTACTATTTTAATGATTAAGAGAAATGTTCGGTTTCAGGGGACTTGTATTATATCCTGTTTATCATTGACCTTTAGTGAATCATCTAAGTATTCAAACGGTGAATCGAGGCTAGTTACAGCACAAGACTTGCAACACCGGTTTAAAGCAACTCCTGTTCTATTTCAGTCTAGTGCCAATACCCTAAGGTATGCTAGCCTGGGTGCATCCACCTGATCTCACAGTTACGCTCGACCAGATGGGATTTAGGATGAGTCGAACTCCTCAGATAGCTTTGCTTGTTACAGCTTCCACTACCTGAGTATGATCACGAATTCCCACAGAAGAGCTTTGCTTGTTACAGCATCCACTCAACCTTGCAAACTCTGACTATAAATGGCACATAGAACAAGTTTTGAATACTAAGACTAAACACTAAGTTAATAGTCTTAAAACATTTATACTACAAGTGCGCCCCTTAGACCGAACTACTAGTTTAGCTACTATTCATCGCGCTAAACATTATACTAAGGAAATTAAAGACAACAGTTAAATAAATTAATACTAAGAGAAACTTACAACCGTTGAAGCGCCAAGGGAGCTTTCCTTTATTTCCAAAGCAAAATTACAACGTTACAAATATTACAACTTCTAGAGAGAGAAGTGAAATTGAGAATTGGTGTGTGAAATGAGGAGGAGGAGCTCCTCCTTTTATAGCCAAAATGGGAGGAGATGGGTGGTGGAGATGGATGCACATGTCTTTTGATCCAAGGGAGGAGAAGAGGAGGAAGGAGGAGGAGACAAGTGGCGCAAGGAGGAGGAGCCGGCGGCATTTGGTGGAGGAGGGTGGAGCCGCCGGTTGCCGGTCACCCAAGGGGGAGGAGCTCCTCCCTTGGCCACCTCCTTGAGTGGTGGCCGGTCATCCTTGCCCAATGTGTGAGTTTGTACAGTTTTGTGCAGTCTTTTCACAAAACTGTCAATGTGTTCCTTCCCCGGTCTGTCTTGACTCCACTCCTGATTCTTCTGATTAATTTGTTCTGGTCAATTCAACGTCAGGATCCTTGATATTTCTTCAGTCGGCATATGATCTTGACCTTGGATTGACTCTTGTTATCTTTTCAGCTTAAAATCCTCTCCTTAGCGTGTTTTCACTTCAGTCTCTAAAATGCCCTGTGAAAATATATCGGGACTAACACGTAGACGTTAGATAGACAAACAGTCTAATTAAGGGGGTTTTACTGTGTTTCTGACTCGTATAACTTTGGTCCATCACTTTGCCATTCCAAGCATCCACTTATCCGAGTATGTTTACGAATCCCCACGGAAGAGTTTTGCCATTCCAAGCATCCACTCAACCTTGGAAATTATGATCTAATATAAGGCACATAGAACAAGTTTTGAATACAGAGAAAAGAAACTAAAAGAATTAAAACATTTTATAATACAAGTACACCCCTTTAACCGAATAAAGAGTTTAGCTACGAATATCCATAGAGGTGGATACCATAGCTAAATACTCGGGGGTTTTTGAAAACAGTAAGAGGAGAAGGGGTGGAATACTCAAGAACCAACAGGAGTATTCCCAATTCCTACTGAATACTCAAGAACCAACAGGAGTATTCTCTACAGTATTATAATACTCAAGAACCGACAGGAGTATTATAATTTCAAACCGTTATAATACTCAAGAACCAACAAGAGTATTATTTCATAAACCAAACTTACAAAGTAACAAAAACTTAGAGAGAGAAGTGTTTATTGATTTTTGGATGGTACAAATGAGGAGGAGGAGCTCTCCTTTTATAGGCTAAGGGAGGAGGAATGGAGGGTGGAGATGGGTGGCATGTGTTTTTGATCCAAGGGAGGAGGAGGAGGAGCAAGGAGGAGGTGCCACATGGGGGAGGAGCTCAAGCCGCCGGTTGCCGGTTGCAAGGGGAGGAAAGCCGCCGGTTGTGGTGGGGAAGCTTCCTCCCTTGGCCACCTCCAAGCAAGGTTGCCGGTCACCTTGGTCCATGGATGAGTTTTGACAGTTTTGTGCAGTCTTTTCACAAAACTATCAATCCAATTTTGCTCCGGTCTGACATTGGTTATTCCTCGGTTGAATTTAATTTGAGTAATTCAATGTCAGGATCTTGATATTTCTTCGTTCAGCGTCTGATCTTGACCTTGGATTGACTCGTAATATCTTTTCAGCGTAAAATCCTCTCCTTAGCGCGTTTTCTCTCTAAGCGCCAAAATACCCTGTAGAAATATATCGGAACTAACAAGTAGAAGTTAGATAGACAAACAGTCTAATTTGGTGGGTTTTACTGTGTATTTGATTCGTATAATTATGGTCCATCAGATTACCCCACACTTTTAGTTGTTCATCCCGAACAATACTATTAAAGGGCGGCACACTAAGTAAGTTTGTTAAAATATGAAAATTAGACTGTGGGACTCGATTTATCCTAATTCATGCATTACTTACTTATTACCAAATTGAACTGTATAAATAAATAGAACAAACTTGATACTTGTACCTCCGTGCTGTGATGCAAATTATTCTGGATGTTTCGGGAGATAGCCCTTTTTAGGCTCCTGGACTGCAACCTCGGGATCGTCTCTCACTATATGGTTTCCTTGTAGCTTTCTCTAGCACGTGATTCGATTCGGGTTTCAATGGTTTGAGTACTTTGATTTTCTTTTGACGAGGGACTTCTTTTTGTAGTGAATCGGCCTTTGGCCTTTGATTTGACTCTTTGAGTACTTCACTTTTTGTTCGGTTAAAACCTTCACAATTTTGGGCCTTTGGCCTCTTGATTTGCTTCTTTGAGCTTTTTGCGTCTTTGTGACTTGCTAGTCCATTTTCTCAAGCCTTTTTGGGAGGTCCAATCATCTCCTGCAAGCCTATGGAAATACCTCCCCGCTCCTCTCATCCTTGTCGTTTCGCGCGGGTCAAGATGAGGGTCGCTCATCTATTTTCTCGGCTACTTTGACTAGAGAGAGGACGGTCTGATTCCCGTCCTCGCCTTTTTTTCTTTTTGCATAAACACTGCATGGTGGAGATGACTTCAATCTTCACTGAAACCCGAAGTGCAGCCTCCACTGACTTCGAAAACCATATAGTTTGATTCGATCCTTTGATTGCTCGCCAAGCCTTTCTAGGGCATTTCTATCAACTCCACATCCCTAGTTTATCTCAACACAAAGGGACAAATGAGAAGTTACGTTCTAAGTTTTTAGACAGTTGAATTTTCACAAGGTAAATGCACGAATTTTAGATCTATCTTTTTCACATTCTTAAGTTCATATTTTCAAAAAGATAATATTAAAAAAGAAAAAGAAAAAACATGTTATTTATTTATTTACACATGCGGATCTCACCCCACACTTTTGAACGAAGTCGTGCCTTTCAGCACTACTTAGTTCAAAAGCCATGCAAGCAGACAATTACGAGAAGGAAATGATATTAAGGAAAAGGGAAGAACAGAACTCCCTTTAAGGTGTCGAGTAAACGACATGGCTCGAGGCTGGATAATCGAGGGAGTTCGGCTGGGGCCTTGAACTCTTAGCATAGCCCTGACGGGCTTAATGTTGCACCCAAGTCCGATTCCTGAATAGTCAAATCTTCTATGCACCAAGTGGGTGAGAGCGACTTATTGAAAAAGTAAAATACATAAAATAAAAGACAGAAAATTAAAGTGCGGAAAGTAAGATAGTGTCGGGTTACCTCCCGACCAGTGCACTTGTTTAACATCGTTGGCTCGACGGTACCTTATTCCTGGATCACTGGTTGGGGTCCCATGGGTGGCTTAGGTCGAATTTTGCCACCGTTCCTGTGTTGCTTCTTGCCTTGCCTTTTCCCGATTTCTTGCGAGATGATGTTCTTGAGTCCAGTTCTCGTTGTTCTGGTGATTTCTCCTTCCAACGTCTCTGAGAAAGCGAGTGATGGATGCACAGTCGTTATGTGCAAACGTCAAGAATAAATTTATAATAGTCCGCTACTCGCGACTTAACTACTGGGTAGCAAGTGGTAAGTAGGGGTCGAACCCAAGGGAATCAGGGGAATAGATGTTCTTTGAGGGGGTTGTCCAGCGAGAGAGCGTGTTTTAGGTCGGCTGGTTGGTTTTAAAGCTACCAGCTAAGTGATTGATTGATTGATTGGTTGGTTGGTTTTATTACTGGAAAGTAAATTACAGTTTATAATTAAAGAGAAATGTTCGGTTTCAGGGGCCTTGTATTATATCCTGTTTATCATTGACCTTTAGTGACTTATCTAAGTATTCAAAGATGAATCGAGGCCCTTTCGTAGCGCAAGACTTGCAACATCGTTTAAAGCAACACTTGTTCTAAGCAAAACTAATTCCTCCTTTCAAAGTATCTTAGCTGTAAGTGCATCCACTTGATCTCCCAGTTACGTTATTGACCAAGTGGTGTTTTAGATAAGTCGAACTCCTCGATAAGTTTTGCTTGTGACAGCTTCCACTTACCGAGTATGATCACGAATTTCCACGGCAGAGCTTTGCTTGTGACAGCTTCCACTCAACCTTGGAAACTCTGACTTGATATATGGCACATAGAACAAGTTTTGAATACTAAGACTAGACGCTAAGTTAATAGTCTTAAAACATTTTATAATACAAGTGCGCCCCTTCTACCGAACTACTAGTTTAGCTACTATTCATCGCGCTAAACATTATAACTAAGGAAATAAACAGTTGAATAAATACTATTAATAATACTTACACAACCGTTGAAGCGCCAAGGGAGCTATCCTTTATTTCCAAAGCCAAACTTTACAAATACATAACTTAGAGAGAGAAGTGTTTTTTTACAAGTGAGGGATGATTGAAATGAGGGGAGGAGCTCCTCCTTATATAGCCATGGGAGGAGGAGGAGGAGATGGAGGCAAGTGTTGCATGTATGGTGATTGGAGGAGAAAATGAAGGGAGGAGATGGCCACACATGGAGGAAGGAGAGGAGGAGCAAGGAGGAGGAGACATGTGGAGGAGCAAAAAGCCGCCGGTCACCATGGGTGGAGGAGCCACCGGTTGCCGGTGGTGGAGGGAGGAGGAGGGGTGGCTTTGGCCACCTCTTGCCCAAGTGGCCGGTCATCTTGCCCAAATGTGAATTTTGTACAGTTTTGTGCATTCTTTTCACAAAACTGTCAATGTATTTCTTCCCCGGGCTGTCTTGATTCCTCTCCTGATTCTTCTGATTAATTTGTTATGAGTGATTCAACGTCAGGATCCTTGATATTTCTTCAGTCGGCATATGATCTTGACCTTGGATTGACTCGTAACATCTTTTCTGCTCTAAAAGCTCCTCTTTAATGTGTATTCTCCCTAAGCTCTGAAATACCTTGCAAAAATATATCTGAACTAACAAGCAAAAGTTAAATAGACAAAATGTCTAAATAAGGGGGTTATACTGTGTTTATGATTCGTATAATTTTGGTCCATCAGATCACCCCACACTTTTAGTTGTTCGTCCCGAACAATGCTATTCAAGGGCTGTACTCTAAGTTGGCTTTGAAATATGAAAATTAGACTGTGGTACTCGATCTATCCTAATTCATGCATTGCTTACTTATTACCAAATTAAACTGCGTAAATAAATAGAAGAAACTTAATACTTGTACCTCCGTGCTGAGATGCAAATTATATTGGATGTCTCGGGAGATAGCCCTTTTTAGGCTCCTGGACTGCAATCTTGGGATCGTCTCGCACTATATGGTTTTCTGGTAGCTTTCTCTAGCACGTGATTTGGTTCGGGTTTCAATGGTTTGAGTACTTTGATTTTCTTTTGGCGAGGGACTGCTTTTGTAGTGAATCGGCATTTGGCCTTTGTTTTGACTTTTTGAGTTCTTCACTTTTTGTTCGGTTAAAACCTTCACAATTTTGGGCCTTTGGCCTCTTGATTTGCTTCATTGAGCTTTTCGCCTTTTTGTGACTGCTAGTCCATTTTCTCAAGCCTTTTTGGGAGGTCCAATCATCGCCCGCAAGCCTATGGAAATACCTCCCCGCTCCTCTCGTTTTTGCCGTTTTCGCGCGGGTCAATGTGAGGGTCGCTCATCTATTTTCTCGGCTACTTTGACTATCGTTTCGCGCGGGTCAAGATGAGGGTCGCTCATCTACTTTCTCGGCTACTTTGACCGGAGATAGGACGGTCTGGTTCCCGTCCTCGCCTTTTGCATTGCATGGCGGAGATGACTTCAATTTTCACTGAAACCCGAAGTGCAGCCTCCACTGACTTTGAAAACCATATAGTTTGATCTGATCCTTTGATTGCTTGCCAAGCCTCTCTAGGGCAGTTTATGTCAACTCCACATCCCTAGTTATCTCAGCACAAAGGACAAATGGAAAGTTACATTCTAAGTTTTTAAACAGTTGAATTTTCACAAGGTTAATGCATGAATTATGATTTATCTTTTTCACATTCTTAAGTTCATATTTTCAAAAAGATACTATTACTAAAAAAAGAAAAAACAGCAAGCATGTTATTTATGTACATAGGTGGTTCTCACCCCCCACTTTTGAACGAAGGCATGCCTTAGTTCAAAAGTCATGCAAGCTTAAAACTAAATACTGAATTTAAATGACAGAAATTAAAGTGCGGAAAAGTAAGATAGTGTCGGGTTACCTCCCGACCAGTGCACTTGTTTAACGTCGTTGGCTCGACAGTACCTCGTTGTGGATTACTGGTTTGGGTCCCATGGGTGGCTCAAGTCAAACTTCTTGATTGCACCGACTTTGATTCTTGCGGTGAGTCTTCCTGATTTTTTAGCAGATGACGGGTTTGGGTCCAGTTCTGATGGTATCTCCTTCCAACGTCTCTGAGAAGGCGAGGGACCTTTCACTATCAGCTTTTTGAACTGGGTGTTCTCCTGTTTAGGGCTGCCTTGTCCAGTCATGGCGAAAGCGTGCTCCATGTAGGAGTCATTCTGCTCAGGCCCTTTTCCCATTCTCCTTTGAGCTTCTTCTTGGATCGCATAGTTCGCGGCGACTTGCTCATTAATTAAGGGGAAAAGTCGGGAAGGCCTCATGAGGCTCGGTTCTGCCTCGTAATGTTGGTTCGTGAAGAACTGATCGTAGATAGTCTCAGCTGCCTGGGTAATGATAGTCGGGTATGGCTTGGGTAGCTCGTCAGTGGTGTTCTGGACTCCTACTTTGTTGCTTCCGGTGCTTTCCATGTCTGATTCTTCAGACGGTTCAGGAGTCTCTTCCGACGGTTCGGTGGTTTCTTCTTCATCAGCCTCAAGGTCAGCTTCTTCTGTCTGCATTTCCTCGTCAGTTTGGGGTACTCGTCTTGTGGCAGCAGCCAGGCCGATTATAAGGCACCACATGTCTGCAACGGTGAAGTTTGTTGCAGACCTTCTCATAGCTTCGTTAACTCTTCCCAGCTCTTCGGCCCTCATCCCACGAAGAAATTTTTGGAGAAGAACTTTCTTCGTAAATCCATGGTGCGGGCATCTTGAGACGATGGCATCGTAGTTCATGTAGTATTCGTCCAAAGTCTCATCCCGGGATTGATGAAGGCTCATGATCTTCTCACGGGTTTCTTGGCGTAAAGATGGTGGGGAGAATTCTTTCAGGAACGGAACGCAGAGGTCTACGAAACGTTCTGCACTGCAAGCGGTGGATGTGTAGTACCATATCGTGGCGAAGTCGGTTAGAGAGAATTTAAAGCATTTCAGCTTAAATTCCTCTAATACTTCGTTCTCAGGTTTGATGTGATGGCAGACGTGGTGGAAGTTTTGGCAGTGCTGTACAGGGTCTTCTCCCTCCGTTCCTCCGAACAGGGGCAGAAATCGCGTTGTACATGCATGCGTAATGGGTGATGACATAGGGAAAAGAAAGAAAAAGAAAGGGGAGGGAAAGAACAACTATCCGACGACTGATTCCCCGGCAACGGCGCCAATTTTGATGGATGCACAGTCGTTATGTGCAAACGTCAAGAATAAATTTATAATAGTCCGCTACTCGCGACTTAACTACTGGGTAGCAAGTGGTAAGTAGGGGTCGAACCCAAGGGAATCAGGGGAATAGATGTTCTTTGAGGGGGTTGTCCAGCGAGAGAGCGTGTTTTAGGTCGGTTGGTTGGTTTTAAAGCTACCAGCTAAGTGATTGATTGATTGATTGGTTGGTTGGTTTTATTACTGGAAAGTAAATTACAGTTTATAATTAAAGAGAAATGTTCGGTTTCAGGGGCCTTGTATTATATCCTGTTTATCATTGACCTTTAGTGAATTATCTAAGTATTCAAAGATGAATCGAGGCCCTTTCGTAGCGCAAGACTTGCAACATCGTTTAAAGCAACACTTGTTCTAAGCAAAACTAATTCCGCCTTTCAAAGTATCTTAGCTGTAAGTGCATCCACTTGATCTCCCAGTTACGTTATTGACCAAGTGGTGTTTTAGATAAGTCGAACTCCTCGATAAGTTTTGCTTGTGACAGCTTCCACTTACCGAGTATGATCACGAATTTCCCTGGCAGAGCTTTGCTTGTGACAGCTTCCACTCAACCTTGGAAACTCTGACTTGATATATGGCACATAGAACAAGTTTTGAATACTAAGACTAGACGCTAAGTTAATAGTCTTAAAACATTTTATAATACAAGTGCGCCCCTTCTACCGAACTACTAGTTTAGCTACTATTCATCGCGCTAAACATTATAACTAAGGAAATAAACAGTTGAATAAATACTATAAATAATACTTACAACCGTTGAAGCGCCAAGGGAGCTATCCTTTATTTCCAAAGCCAAACTTTACAAATACATAACTTAGAGAGAGAAGTGTTTTTTTACAAGTGAGGGATGATTGAAATGAGGGGAGGAGCTCCTCCTTATATAGCCATGGGAGGAGGAGGAGATGGAGGCAAGTGTTGCATGGTGATTGGAGGAGAAAATGAAGGGAGGAGATGGCCACACATGGAGGAAGGAGAGGAGGAGCAAGGAGGAGGAGACATGTGGAGGAGCAAAAAGCCGCCGGTCACCATGGGTGGAGGAGCCGGCGGTTGCCGGTGGTGGAGGGAGGAGGAGGGGTGGCTTTGGCCACCTCTTGCCCAAGTGGCCGGTCATCTTGCCCAAATGTGAATTTTGTACAGTTTTGTGCAGTCTTTTCACAAAACTGTCAATGTATTTCTTCCCCGGGCTGTCTTGATTCCTCTCCTGATTCTTCTGATTAATTTGTTATGAGTGATTCAACGTCAGGATCCTTGATATTTCTTCAGTCGGCATATGATCTTGACCTTGGATTGACTCGTAACATCTTTTCTGCTCTAAAAGCTCCTCTTTAATGTGTATTCTCTCTAAGCTCTGAATTACCCTGCAAAAATATATCTGAACTAACAAGCAAAAGTTAAATAGACAAAATGTCTAAATAAGGGGGTTATACTGTGTTTATGATTCGTATAATTTTGGTCCATCAGCGAGGGACCTTTGACCACTAGCATCTTGAACTGGGTTTTCTGGTGTTTAGGGCTGCCTTGTCCAGTCATGGCGAAAACATGCTCCATCAAGGAGTCGTTCTGCTCAGGCCCTTTTCCCATCCTCTTTTCAGCCTCTTCATGGATCACATAGTTTTCAGCGATTTGTCTATTGATCGAGGGGAAAAGTCGGGAAGCTTGCATCTTAAGGCTCGGTTCTGCCTCGTTGTGTCTGTTTGTGAGGAACTGGTCATAGATGGTTTCGGCTGCTTGGGTGATGATAGCTGGGTATGGTATTGGCAGCATGTCGGTGGTATTCGGGACTTCTTCCATTGCTGACACTTCCTCGTTGCTCCCGATACTTTCTATATCCCAGTCTTCTGATGTCTCGGGAGTTTCTTCTGATGGCTCGGGAGTTTCTTCTTCGTCTGTCTCTGGTCCAGCCTCTTCTATCTGCATGCCTCCATCAGCTTACGGCATTCGTTTTGTGGCTGCGGCCAGGTTATCTATGAGGTTCCACATGTCTGCTAGGGAGAAGTTCCTGGCTGATCTCCTCATTGCTTCGTTAATCCTTGTTAGATCATCGGCCTTCATCCCACGAAGAAATTTTTGAAGCAGAACTTTCTTCGTGAATCCATGGTGCGGGCAGCTTGAGACGATGGTGTCATAGCTCGTGTAGTATTCGTCCAAAGTCTCATCCCAGGATTGTTTAAGGCACATGATCTTCTCACGGGTTTTTTGGCGTAAGGATGGGGGAGAGAATTCTCGTAGGAATGGAACGCAGAGGTTCACAAAATGTACTGCACTACTAGCGGTTGACGTATAATACCAGATTGTTGCAAAATCAGTTAAAGAAAATTTAAAGCATTTAAGTTTAAACTCCTCTAACATTTCATTTGCAGGTTTTATGAGGTGGCAAACGTGGTGAAAGTTTCGGCAGTGTTGTACTGGGTCTTCTCCATCCGTACCTCCGAACAGAGGGAGATGCCTTGTTGTCCATGCATATGAAGGGGGTTGCGTCATGAGGACATGGAAGGGAAAGAACAACTTATCTGATGGCTAATTCCCCGGCAACGGCGCCAATTTTGACGGAGCCCACTGCACTGTCGTTAAGGTGCAATGTTCTCTGTGCAAATAAATTTATAATTTCCGCTACGCGCAACTACACTACTGGATAGTAAGTGGTAAGTAGGGGTCGAACCCAAGGGAATTAGAGGGATACGTTGTTCTTTAAGGGATTTGTACAGCGAGGGAGCGTGTTTTAAGGTTGATTGAGATTTTAGCGGTTATGACTAAGTGACTTTTTTGGTTGTTTTTTGGGTTTTGAGTGCGGAAAAGTAAATTACAGAAAAGTAAATACAGAAATTAAAATACTGAAAATAAAAGAAAGACTTACAGTGGGTGATGCGTGATTTGCGAGTCCTCCGGTAGATGAGCGGTTGGTGATTGCAGTGATTAAGGCAGTTATACTAGGAAAGTAAATACAGGGGGTTTTGTAATTCAAGGAAAACATTCGATTTCAGGGGCCTTGTATCATAGCCTGTTTATTATTTTAGTAACCTTTCTAAGTATTCAAACGTCAATCAAGGCCATTCCAAGCACTCGACTTGCAACACTGTCTAGCCTTTTGCAAAAGTGTTTGAAAGTTAATCGAGGCCATTCCAAGCACTCAACTTGCAACACCGTCTAGTCTTTTGCAAAAGTCGTAGAGCACTTGTTCTACTTAGACTAATACCCCATTCCAAGGTATATTAGCCTGTGTGCATCCATTTGGATTGTCTTTCCCGATTTATCCAAATGGTGTTTTAGAAAGAACAAACTCCTTAGATAAGCTTTGCCATTCCAAGCATCCACTTATCCGAGTATGTTTACGAATCCCCACGGAAGAGTTTTGCCATTCCAAGCATCCACTCAACCTTGGAAATTATGATCTAATATATGGCACATAGAACAAGTTTTGAATACAGAGAAAAGAAACTAAAAGAATTAAAACATTTTATAATACAAGTACACCCCTTTAATCGAATAAAGAGTTTAGCTACGAATATCCATAGAGGTGGATACCATAGCTAAATACTCGGGGTTTTTGAAAACAGTAAGAGGAGAAGGGGTGGAATACTCAAGAACCAACAGGAGTATTCCCAATTCCTACTGAATACTCAAGAACCAACAGGAGTATTCTCTACAGTATTATAATACTCAAGAACCGACAGGAGTATTATAATTTCAACCCGTTATAATACTCAAGAACCAACAAGAGTATTATTTCATAAACCAAACTTACAAAGTAACAAAAACTTAGAGAGAGAAATGTTTATTGATTTTTGGATGATACAAATGAAGAGGAGGAGCTCTCCTTTTATAGGCTAAGGGAGGAGGAATGGAGGGTGGAGATGGGTGGCATGTGTTTTTGATCCAAGGGAGGAGGAGGAGGAGCAAGGAGGAGGTGCCACATGGGGGAGGAGCTCAAGCCGCCGGTTGCCGGTTGCAAGGGGAGGAAAGCCGCCGGTTGTTGTGGGGAAGCTTCCTCCCTTGGCCACCTCAAAGAAAGGTTGCCGGTCACCTTGGTCCATGGATGAGTTTTGACAGTTTTGTGCAGTCTTTTCACAAAACTATCAATCCAATTTTGCTCCGGTCTGACTTTTGTTGTTCCTCGGTTGAATTTAATTTGAGTAATTCAATGTCAGGATCTTGATATTTCTTCGTTCAGCGTCTGATCTTGACCTTGGATTGACTCGTAATATCTTTTCAGCGTAAAATCCTCTCCTTAGCGTGTTTTCTCTCTAAGCGCCAAAATACCCTGTAGAAATATATCGGAACTAACAAGTAGAAGTTAGATAGACAAACAGTCTAATTTGGTGGGTTTTACTGTGTATTTGATTCGTATAATTATGGTCCATCAGATTACCCCACACTTTTAGTTGTTCGTCCCGAACTATCCTATTAAAGGGCGGCACACTAAGTAAGTTTGTTAAAATATGAAAATTAGATTGTGGGACTCGATTTATCCTAATTCATGCATTACTTACTTATTACCAAATTGAACTGTATAAATAAATAGAACAAACTTGATACTTGTACCTCCGTGCTGTGATGCAAATTATTCTGGATGTTTCGGTAGATAGCCCTTTTTAGGCTCCTGGACTGCAACCTCGGGATCGTCTCTCACTATATGGTTTCCTTGTAGCTTTCTCTAGCACGTGATTCGATTCGGGTTTCAATGATTTGAGTACTTTGATTTTCTTTTGGCGAGGGACTGCTTTTTGTAGTGAATCGGCCTTTGGCCTTTGATTTGACTCTTTGAGTACTTCACTTTTTGTTCGGTTAAAACCTTCACAATTTTGGGCCTTTGGCCTCTTGATTTGCGTCTTTGAGCTTTTTGCGTCTTTGTGACTTGCTAGTCCATTTTCTCAAGCCTTTTTGGGAGGTCCAATCATCGCCCGCAAGCCTATGGAAATACCTCCCCGCTCCTCTCATCCTTGTCGTTTGGCGCGGGTCAAGATGAGGGTCGCTCATCTATTTTCTCGGCTACTTTGACTAGAGAGAGGACGGTCTGATTCCCAT
Source organism: Rhodiola kirilowii (assembly GCA_033675215.1). Lineage (NCBI taxonomy): Eukaryota > Viridiplantae > Streptophyta > Magnoliopsida > Saxifragales > Crassulaceae > Rhodiola > Rhodiola kirilowii. Next base: position 33,559,545 of record CM066201.1, read on the forward strand.
CCTCGCCTTTTTTTCTTTTTGCATAAACACTGCATGGCGGAGATGACTTCAATCTTCACTGAAACCCGAAGTGCAGCCTCCACTGACTTCGAAAACCATATAGTTTGATTCGATCCTTCGATTGCTCGCCAAGCCTTTCTAGGGCATTTCTATCAACTCCACATCCCTAGTTTATCTCTACACAAAGGGACAAATGAGAAGTTACGTTCTAAGTTTTTAGACAGTTGAATTTTCACAAGGTAAATGCACGAATTTTAGATCTATCTTTTTCACATTCTTAAGTTCATATTTTCAAAAAGATAATATTAAAAAAGAAAAAGAAAAAACATGTTATTTATTTATTTACACATGCGGATCTCACCCCACACTTTTGAACGAAGTCGTGCCTTTCAGCACTACTTAGTTCAAAAGCCATGCAAGCAGACAATTACGAAAAGGAAATGATATTAAGGAAAAGGGAAGAACAGAACTCCCTTTAAGGTGTCGAGTAAACGACATGGCTCGAGGCTGGATAATCGAGGGAGTTCGGCTGGGGCCTTGAACTCTTAGCATAGCCCTGACGGGCTTAATGTTGCACCCAAGTCCGATTCCTGAATAGTCAAATCTTCTATGCACCAAGTGGGTGAGAGCGACTTATTGAAAAAGTAAAATATAGAAAATAAAAGACAGAAAATTAAAGTGCGGAAAGTAAGATAGTGTCGGGTTACCTCCCGACCAGTGCACTTGTTTAACGTTGTTGGCTCGACAGTACCTTATTCCTGGATCACTGGTTGGGGTCCCATGGGTGGCTTAGGTCGAATTTTGCCACCGTTCCTGTGTTGCTTCTTGCCTTGCCTTTTCCCGATTTCTTGCGAGATGATGTGCTTGGGTCCAGTTCCCGTTGTTCTGGTGATTTCTCCTTCCAACGTCTCTGAGAAGGCGAGTGACCTTTGCCCACTAGCTTCTTGAACTGGGTTTTCTGGTGTTTAGGGCTGCCTTGTCCAGTCATGGCGAAAACATGCTCCATCGAGGAGTCGTTCTGCTCAGGCCCTTTTCCCATCCTCTTTTCAGCCTCTTCATGGATCACATAGTTTTAAGCGATTTGTCTATTGATCGAGGGGAAAAGTCGGGAAGCTTGCATCTTAAGGCTCGGTTCTGCCTCGTCGTGTCTGTTTGTGAGGAACTGGTCATAGATGGTTTCGGCTGCTTGGGTGATGATAGCTGGGTATGGTATTGGCAGCATGTCGGTGGTATTCTGGACTTCTTCCATTGCTGACACTTCCTCGTTGCTCCCGATACTTTCTATATCCCAGTCTTCTGATGGCTCGGGAGTTTCTTCTGATGGCTCGCGAGTTTCTTCTTCGTCTGTCTCTGGTCCAGCCTCTTCTATCTGCATGCCTCCATCAGCTTGGGGCATTCGTTTTGTGGCTGCGGCCAGGTTATCTATGAGGTTCCACATGTCTGCCAGGGAGAAGTTCCTGGCTGATATCCTCATTGCTTCGTTAATCCTTGTTAGATCATCGGCCTTCATCCCACGAAGAAATTTTTAAAGCAGAACTTTCTTCGTGAATCCATGGTGCGGGCAGCTTGAGACGATGGTGTCATAGCTCGTGTAGTATTCGTCCAAAGTCTCATCCCAGGATTGTTTAAGGCACATGATCTTCTCACGGGTTTTTTGGCGTAAGGATGGGGGAGAGAATTCTCGTAGGAATGGAACGCAGAGGTTCACAAAATGTACTGCACTACTAGCGGTTGACGTATAATACCAGATCGTTGCAAAATCAGTTAAAGAAAATTTAAAGCATTTAAGTTTAAACTCCTCTAACATTTCATTTGCAGGTTTTATGAGGTGGCAAACGTGGTGAAAGTTTCGGCAGTGTTGTACTGGGTCTTCTCCATCCGTACCTCCGAACAGAGGGAGATGCCTTGTTGTCCATGCATATGAAGGGGGTTGCGTCATGAGGACATGGAAGGGAAAGAACAACTTATCCGATGGCTAATTCCCCGGCAACGGCGCCAATTTTGACGGAGCCCACTGCACTGTCGTTAAGGTGCAATGTTCTCTGTGCAAATAAATTTATAATTTCCGCTACGCGCAACTACACTACTGGGTAGTAAGTGGTAAGTAGGGGTCGAACCCAAGGGAATTAGAGGGATACGTTGTTCTTTAAGGGATTTGTACAGCGAGGGAGCGTGTTTTAAGGTTGATTGAGATTTTAGCGGTTATGACTAAGTGACTTTTTTGGTTGTTTTTTGGGTTTTGAGTGCGGAAAAGTAAATTACAGAAAAGTAAATACAGAAATTAAAATACTGAAAATAAAAGAAAGACTTACAGTGGGTGATGCGTGATTTGCGAGTCCTCCGGTAGATGTGCGGTTGGTGATTGCAGTGATTAAGGCAGTTATACTAGGAAAGTAAATACAGGGGGTTTTGTAATTCAAGGAAAACATTCGATTTCAGGGGCCTTGTATCATAGCCTGTTTATTATTTTAGTAACCTTTCTAAGTATTCAAACGTCAATCAAGGCCATTCCAAGCACTCGACTTGCAACACTGTCTAGCCTTTTGCAAAAGTGTTTGAAAGTTAATCGAGGCCATTCCAAGCACTCAACTTGCAACACCGTCTAGTCTTTTGCAAAAGTCGTAGAGCACTTGTTCTACTTAGACTAATACCCCATTCCAAGGTATATTAGCCTGTGTGCATCCATTTGGATTGTCTTTCCCGATTTATCCAAATGGTGTTTTAGAAAGATCAAACTCCTTAGATAAGCTTTGCCATTCCAAGCATCCACTTATCCGAGTATGTTTACGAATCCCCACGGAAGAGTTTTGCCATTCCAAGCATCCACTCAACCTTGGAAATTATGATCTAATATATGGCACATAGAACAAGTTTTGAATACAGAGAAAAGAAACTAAAAGAATTAAAACATTTTATAATACAAGTACACCCCTTTAATCGAATATAGAGTTTAGCTACGAATATCCATAGAGGTGGATACCATAGCTAAATACTCGGGGGTTTTTGAAAACAGTAAGAGGAGAAGGGGTGGAATACTCAAGAACCAACAAGAGTATTCCCAATTCCTACTGAATACTCAAGAACCAACAGGAGTATTCTCTACAGTATTATAATACTCAAGAACCGACAGGAGTATTATAATTTCAACCCGTTATAATACTCAAGAACCAACAAGAGTATTATTTCATAAACCAAACTTACAAAGTAACAAAAACTTAGAGAGAGAAATGTTTATTGATTTTTGGATGATACAAATGAAGAGGAGGAGCTCTCCTTTTATAGGCTAAGGGAGGAGGAATGGAGGGTGGAGATGGGTGGCATGTGTTTTTGATCCAAGGGAGGAGGAGGAGGAGCAAGGAGGAGGTGCCACATGGGGGAGGAGCTCAAGCCGCCGGTTGCTGGTTGCAAGGGGAGGAAAGCCGCCGGTTGTGGTGGGGAAGCTTCCTCCCTTGGCCACCTCAAAGAAAGGTTGCCGGTCACCTTGGTCCATGGATGAGTTTTGACAGTTTTGTGCAGTCTTTTCACAAAACTATCAATCCAATTTTGCTCCGGTCTGACTTTGGTTGTTCCTCGGTTGAATTTAATTTGAGTAATTCAATGTCAGGATCTTGATATTTCTTCGTTCAGCGTCTGATCTTGACCTTGGATTGACTCGTAATATCTTTTCAGCGTAAAATCCTCTCCTTAGCGTGTTTTCTCTCTAAGCGCCAAAATACCCTGTAGAAATATATCGGAACTAACAAGTAGAAGTTAGATAGACAAACAGTCTAATTTGGTGGGTTTTACTGTGTATTTGATTCGTATAATTATGGTCCATCAGATTACCCCACACTTTTAGTTGTTCGTCCCGAACAATCCTATTAAAGGGCGGCACACTAAGTAAGTTTGTTAAAATATGAAAATTAGACTGTGGGACTCGATTTATCCTAATTCATGCATTACTTACTTATTACCAAATTGAACTGTATAAATAAATAGAACAAACTTGATACTTGTACCTCCGTGCTGTGATGCAAATTATTCTGGATGTTTCGGGAGATAGCCCTTTTTAGGCTCCTGGACTGCAACCTCGGGATCGTCTCTCACTATATGGTTTCCTTGTAGCTTTCTCTAGCACGTGATTCGATTCGGGTTTCAATGATTTGAGTACTTTGATTTTCTTTTGGCGAGGGACTGCTTTTTGTAGTGAATCGGCCTTTGGCCTTTGATTTGACTCTTTGAGTACTTCACTTTTTGTTCGGTTAAAACCTTCACAATTTTGGGCCTTTGGCCTCTTGATTTGCGTCTTTGAGCTTTTTGCGTCTTTGTGACTTGCTAGTCCATTTTCTCAAGCCTTTTTGGGAGGTCCAATCATCGCCCGCAAGCCTATGGAAATACCTCCCCGCTCCTCTCATCCTTGTCGTTTCGCGCGGGTCAAGATGAGGGTCGCTCATCTATTTTCTCGGCTACTTTGACTAGAGAGAGGACGGTCTGATTCCCATCCTCGCCTTTTTTTCTTTTTGCATAAACACTGCATGGCGGAGATGACTTCAATCTTCACTGAAACCCGAAGTGCAGCCTCCACTGACTTCGAAAACCATATAGTTTGATTCGATCCTTCGATTGCTCGCCAAGCCTTTCTAGGGCATTTCTATCAACTCCACATCCCTAGTTTATCTCTACACAAAGGGACAAATGAGAAGTTACGTTCTAAGTTTTTAGACAGTTGAATTTTCACAAGGTAAATGCACGAATTTTAGATCTATCTTTTTCACATTCTTAAGTTCATATTTTCAAAAAGATAATATTAAAAAAGAAAAAGAAAAAACATGTTATTTATTTATTTACACATGCGGATCTCACCCCACACTTTTGAACGAAGTCGTGCCTTTCAGCACTACTTAGTTCAAAAGCCATGCAAGCAGACAATTACGAAAAGGAAATGATATTAAGGAAAAGGGAAGAACAGAACTCCCTTTAAGGTGTCGAGTAAACGACATGGCTCGAGGCTGGATAATCGAGGGAGTTCGGCTGGGGCCTTGAACTCTTAGCATAGCCCTGACGGGCTTAATGTTGCACCCAAGTCCGATTCCTGAATAGTCAAATCTTCTATGCACCAAGTGGGTGAGAGCGACTTATTGAAAAAGTAAACTATAGAAAATAAAAGACAGAAAATTAAAGTACGGAAAGTAAGATAGTGTCGGGTTACCTCCCGACCAGTGCACTTGTTTAACATTGTTGGCTCGACAGTACCTTATTCCTGGATCACTGGTTGGGGTCCCATGGGTGGCTTAGGTCGAATTTTGCCACCGTTCCTGTGTTGCTTCTTGCCTTGCCTTTTCCCGATTTCTTGCGAGATGATGTGCTTGGGTCCAGTTCCCGTTGTTCTGGTGATTTCTCCTTCCAACGTCTCTGAGAAGGCGAGTGACCTTTGCCCACTAGCTTCTTGAACTGGGTTTTCTGGTGTTTAGGGCTGCCTTGTCCAGTCATGGCGAAAACATGCTCCATCGAGGAGTCGTTCTGCTCAGGCCCTTTTCCCATCCTCTTTTCAGCCTCTTCATGGATCACATAGTTTTAAGCGATTTGTCTATTGATCGAGGGGAAAAGTCGGGAAGCTTGCATCTTAAGGCTCGGTTCTGCCTCGTCGTGTCTGTTTGTGAGGAACTGGTCATAGATGGTTTCGGCTGCTTGGGTGATGATAGCTGGGTATGGTATTGGCAGCATGTCGGTGGTATTCTGGACTTCTTCCATTGCTGACACTTCCTCGTTGCTCCCGATACTTTCTATATCCCAGTCTTCTGATGGCTCGGGAGTTTCTTCTGATGGCTCGGGAGTTTCTTCTTCGTCTGTCTCTGGTCCAGCCTCTTCTATCTGCATGCCTCCATCAGCTTGGGGCATTCGTTTTGTGGCTGCGGCCAGGTTATCTATGAGGTTCCACATGTCTGCCAGGGAGAAGTTCCTGGCTGATCTCCTCATTGCTTCGTTAATCCTTGTTAGATCATCGGCCTTCATCCCACGAAGAAATTTTTAAAGCAGAACTTTCTTCGTGAATCCATGGTGCGGGCAGCTTAGACGATGGTGTCATAGCTCGTGTAGTATTCGTCCAAAGTCTCATCCCAGGATTGTTTAAGGCACATGATCTTCTCACGGGTTTTTTAGCGTAAGGATGGGGGAGAGAATTCTCGTAGGAATGGAACGCAGAGGTTCACAAAATGTACTGCACTACTAGCGGTTGACGTATAATACCAGATCGTTGCAAAATCAGTTAAAGAAAATTTAAAGCATTTAAGTTTAAACTCCTCTAACATTTCATTTGCAGGTTTTATGAGGTGGCAAACGTGGTGAAAGTTTCCGCAGTGTTGTACTGGGTCTTCTCCATCCGTACCTCCGAACAGAGGGAGATGCCTTGTTGTCCATGCATATGAAGGGGGTTGCGTCATGAGGACATGGAAGGGAAAGAACAACTTATCCGATGGCTAATTCCCCGGCAACGGCGCCAATTTTGACGGAGCCCACTGCACTATCGTTAAGGTGCGATGTTCTCTGTGCAAATAAATTTATAATTTCCGCTACGCGCAACTACACTACTGGGTAGTAAGTGGTAAGTATGGGTTGAACCCAAGGGAATTAGAGGGATACGTTGTTCTTTAAGGGATTTGTACAGCGAGGGATCGTGTTTTAAGGTTGATTGAGATTTTAGCGGTTATGACTAAGTGACTTTTTTGGTTGTTTTTTGGGTTTTGAGTGCGGAAAAGTAAATTACAGAAAAGTAAATACAGAAATTAAAATATAGAAAATAAAAGAAAGACTTACAGTGGGTGATGCGTGATTTGCGAGTCCTTCGGTAGATGAGCGGTTGGTGATTGCAGTGATTAAGGCAGTTATACTAGGAAAGTAAATACAGGGGGGTTTTGTAATTCAAGGAAAACATTCGGTTTCAGGGGCCTTGTATCATAGCCTGTTTATTATTTTAGTAACCTTTCTAAGTATTCAAACGTCAATCAAGGCCATTCCAAGCACTCGACTTGCAACACTGTCTAGCCTTTTGCAAAAGTGTTTGAAAGTGAATCGAGGCCATTCCAAGCACTCAACTTGCAACACCGTCTAGTCTTTTGCAAAAGTCATAGAGCACTTGTTCTACTTAGACTAATACCCCATTCCAAGGTATATTAGCCTGTGTGCATCCATTTGGATTGTCTTTCCCGATTTATCCAAATGGTGTTTTAGAAAGATCAAACTCCTCAGATAAGCTTTGCCATTCCATACATCCACTTATCCGAGTATGTTTACGAATCCCCACGGAAGAGTTTTGCCATTCCAAGCATCCACTCAACCTTGGAAATTATGATCTAATATATGGCACATAGAACAAGTTTTGAATACAGAGAAAAGAAATTAAAAGAATTAAAACATTTTATAATACAAGTACACCCCTTTAACCGAATAAAGAGTTTAGCTACGAATATCCATAGAGGTGGATACCATAGCTAAATACTCGGGGGTTTTTGAAAACAGTAAGAGGAGAAGGGGTGGAATACTCAAGAACCAACAGGAGTATTCCCAATTCCTACTGAATACTCAAGAACCAACAGGAGTATTCTCTACAGTATTATAATACTCAAGAACCGACAGGAGTATTATAATTTCAAACCGTTATAATACTCAAGAACCAACAAGAGTATTATTTCATAAACCAAACTTACAAAGTAACAAAAACTTAGAGAGAGAAATGTTTATTGATTTTTGGATGATACAAATGAGGAGGAGGAGCTCTCCTTTTATAGGCTAAGGGAGGAGGAATGGAGGGTGGAGATGGGTGGCATGTGTTTTTGATCCAAGGGAGGAGGAGGAGGAGCAAGGAGGAGGTGCCACATGGGGGAGGAGCTCAAGCCGCCGGTTGCCGGTTGCAAGGGGAGGAAAGCCGCCGGTTGTGGTGGGGAAGCTTCCTCCCTTGGCCACCTCCAAGCAAGGTTGCCGGTCACCTTGGTCCATGGATGAGTTTTGACAGTTTTGTGCAATCTTTTCACAAAACTATCAATCCAATTTTGCTCCGGTCTGACTTTGGTTGTTCCTCGGTTGAATTTAATTTGAGTAATTCAATGTCAGGATCTTGATATTTCTTCGTTCAGCGTCTGATCTTGACCTTGGATTGACTCGTAATATCTTTTCGGCGTAAAATCCTCTCCTTAGCGTGTTTTCTCTCTAAGCGCCAAAATACCATGTAGAAATATATCGGGACTAACAAGTAGAAGTTAGATAAACAAACAGTCTAATTTGGTGGGTTTTACTGTGTATTTGATTCGTATAATTATGGTCCATCTTTATGCAATATGATAATGGTAATAATATCATATTTGATATAATCTTATTCTAACAATAATATTTACACGTTTCATGTAGTGGATTTATAATGAATCGAGAGTGGGTGTCCGGTAATAGGTTGAGTGAGGAGTACGAGAAAGGGATTATAGATTTTTGTGCGTTTGCGTCGGCATATGCGTCTAGAAACAACATTGAACGTGTCTTTTGTCCGTGTATGGGTTGTTGGAATTACAAAAAGGTCAAACCGAAGAAGTTACGTAAACACCTTTTGTTAAAGGGGATTAACCCACGATATACGGTGTGGTATATCGTGGGTTAATAGAAACGTCACTACAAATTTTGCAAAAAAATCCGGCAAAAAAATTTGGTCTGATATGCGCCGGATTTCCGCCGGAATAAGGACAAAAAATGGCAAAATTCCGGCCAAAATTTTGTCGCCGGCAAAACGTCCCCCGAATTAATGTTTCGGAAATATTCCGGGGACAAATTCCGACGACACTCTTGCTAAAATCCGGCGCATTTTTGGCTAAAATAAATTATGGGGAAAATCTGGGGAGCAGAAAGCGGAGAAAGTCCTGCGAATCTCCGGGGACAAAATATGAGGGAAAAGTCATGCGGAAATCCGGAGACAAAACTGTGTGGGGAAAATCCGGCGACAATTCGGGGACAAAATATGTGGGGAAAATCCGGCGACAATTCAGAGACAAAAAATGTGGGGAAAATCTGGCGACAATTCGGAGACAAAAATATGTGGGGAAAATCCGGGGATAAATATGTTGATAATATAATATTTACTTTTTTTTGAAAGAATATTGTAAATTTTGATTTTTGCCAAATGTTAATTTTTAAATTGTTGCCAAAGTAAATTTTGATTTTTGTAATATTTAAAACTTAATTTAATGAATTGCCGGTTTAACCCTACTCTCCAAAATCCCTTTTTTTTATTGAAGATATCATAGTTCTTGAGATTAATTGTTATAATATGTACAAAGTTTGGGAACTTCCAGTCTCTGAAAATGTTAAACAGCCTAGCCACTTTTGAATAATCAAGCCTCGTGATAAAAACTACCATAACAATCTAGGTTGCTAGTGACGGAGCTTGTTGTTTCAGCTTTGCCTGCAGGATCGCTCCAGCTTCGTCTGCAACGATTTTCTTCTTAGATGCAACCTCTAATAGCTGATCATAATTAGACTTGAGTAGGCTTATCTTGCGCTCACAGTAGTCTCTGCCTTCAGCCATTGTTTGGCACAATGAGAAGAAGAAGACATTGCATCGATATCTTAGATGCAACACATTATTCCTTTCGAAAAATGAGGTAGAAGAAGACAATGAGAAGTGAGAAGTGATTTTGGAAAACAAAAGGGAAGTTTGGCGCAATGAGATTTAATATTACCTGATTTAAGGTAAATTTCTCACAAAACTTGGGCGGGATTTGAAAATTGCACAGGATTTGAAAATTTGAAAATTTTGGGACAAGTTTGAGCAAATCCGGCAACATCGTCGATATTGGCACCGGAATGTCACATGAATTGCGCAGGAATTAATCCGGCGACATTCCAGGGATACTTTTTCGCCGGAATTTGTGTCGCTGGAATGTCCTCGGAATTGCGCAAGAATTATTTCGGGAACATTCTGGGGGAAATCCGACAACATCGATATTGGCGCCGGAATGTCACAGGAATTGCGCAGGAATTAATCCGGCGACATTCCGGGGATACTTGTGTCGCTGGAATGTCCTCAGAATGGCGCAGAAATTATTTCGGAAACATTCTGGGGGAAATCCGGCAACATCGATATTGGCGCCGAAATGTCACAGGAGCTGCGCAGGAATTAATCCGGCGACATTCCGGGGATACTTGTGTCGCTGGAATGTCCTCAGAATTGCGCAAGAATTATTTCGAGAACATTCTGAGGGAAATCCGGCAACATCGATATTGGCGCCGGAATGTCACAGGAATTGCGCAGGAATTAATCCGGCGACATTCCGGGGATACTTTGTCGCCGGAATTTGTGTCGCCAGAATATCGCCGGAATAACACCGAATTATGTTTTTAAAAAATTTGTTTCCGGAACGTTGTCGGAATTTCTTCGGGAAAAATTCCGGCAAAACTAACGTCGCCGGACTACCGTCTGAAATTATGGCCGGAAATTTTTCCAAAATTTGTAGTGCGTCATATATATACGATCAAGAATGTCATTGATAGATTTGTCCTTTTTTCCATCTGTTGCAGCACTGCTAATAGAAACATCATATATATACTTGTTGATTCTTGGGCATTGGCAGATTAGCCACATTAGGAAGAGCACGAAGCGCGACTTTGATCTGCACATCCACAAAACATTGCTGAAGAAGGGGTAAAACGAATGTGAGAGGCGAATAATAAAAATATCCCTAGTACGTCAATTTATACCTCTGGAAGTCCCATTATGGACAGGTATTTTGTGGAAATATCCAACGGAGTAACTACTTCTTAATTACAATAGGAATAATCAGGAAGATGATTATTAGAACAATCATCATATTAATTAAGATATATTTACCATTTCGAGTCTATGAAGAAGATATGTCTTCAATTGCCGGACGCCCCGTCCGCTTGATGTAGGATCCAGTTTATGAGCTCTTTCAAATGCGTGGAAACGACCTACATAAAACATGGAAAACATAGAGGCGGCACAATAAATCACTAGTCCACTAATTAACCACAACTAAAGTAGCATTAACGCAGCACAAATGCATTTTCAGCTAATGCAAAGGACTAGTAGCAGTCCTGCTTCACTATTTTTGTAAGGGCAATTCTTCTCACACCCCCACACCCCCTAATGAGTCCCACAATCATTTCCCATTATACTCCCCACATCCCCCACTAAATATATCATATTTAAATATATAATTATTAATTTAAAATTATTTAGAAATTAATATTAATATATATATTATAATTAATGAGATATTATCGTTAATTCAAAACAATGTATAAATTAAATATATAACACATGTTTTTTAAATATGATTACATTTTTAAATATGAATATAATGTATTTATATTATTAAAAATTAATACATAAATGAATAGTATAATTTGCTTTTGCCAGGGAATGTAATCAGTGAGTTGTCTATTTCTTGTTTCGTAATGTATTATCAAATATGTTATTACTATATTTTATTAAAAGTTAATACATAAATGAATAGTATAATTTGCTTTTTCCAGAGAATCTAGTCAGTGAGTTGTCTATTTCTTATTTCGTAATATAATACATAAATTATGAATCTAGTCAGTGAGTTGTCTATTTTGTGTTACGTAATGTATCAGTGAGTTGTCTATCGTAATGTATTGTCAAATCTAGTTGTCAGTACATCAATGAATAATATAATTTGCTTTTGAAAGAGAATCTAGTCATTGAGTTGTCTATTTTGTGTTTCGTAATGTATCAATGAGTTGTCTATCGTAATGTATTGTCAAATCTAGTTGTCTATGCATAAATGAATAGTATAATTTGCTTTTGAAAGAGAATCTAGTCAGTGAGTTGTCTAATGTCTAATTTTTGTTTCGTAATGTATTGTCAAATCTAGTTTTGTCCACTAACTTTTCGGAACACAAAATTTTTAAACGTAAATAATTAGTCTATATAATGGATAAACTTAGGAGTAGCAAGTTACTCACTCACACTTCTTTTAGACTACCATATCTCTCTATCATGGATAATGATCATTTTGCGGGATTTTCAAATAACTGGTCATACGGGAGTGAGGAAAGTATATCCAACAAGAATCGGGATTATACGTCCGAATTCACCACAAACCAGGTTAGTATCATTATTGTATGCTTATTTAATATTTAATTTTGAAAGAATTTTTTTATAAAAGTAGCAAATTTCATCATAAATGTTCATCATTTGTGTAGATATTTGAAAATAGAGAAGATATGCTAAATTGGGCGAAGAGGGTTGGTTTAGAAAATGGCATTGTAGTGGTGATTAAAAATTCTGCAAAAAAAAATAGGTGGTAAGATGCCGAAGTGTATTCTTGCTTGTGAAAGAGGAGGGAAGTACAACCCTCCATTTCTAGTTGAAGAGACTTCCCAAATAAGAAATACCGGAACCAAAAAATGTGAGTGTCCATTTGAGCTAAGAGGTCGACCAATACCTCCAGAAGGTGTCATGAGGGGTTTGAGGGTAATATGTGGTATTCACAACCATAAGGCAGCAGAGTTCATGGATGACCACGAGTACCCGTCTAGGTTAAAACCAATGGAGAAACAACTTGTGCTGGACATGGCCAATAGTACTGCACCTCGTGAGATTCTTAGTATTCTGAAACAAAAAGATTCGTCAAACAGTACAGGGATAAAAAGCCTTTACAATATAATTTGCACAAATAAATCTGCAAAACGGGGTGGTCTAACTCAGGTTCAATATGTATTGGAGCAACTAATCAAAAAAGAATACCTACATTATTATTGCACAAATCCAGATACAAATGAAATTACTGACATCCTTTGGGTCCATCCAAAAAGTCTAGCCCTTGCTGTCAATTTTTCATCTGTTTTGATTATTGATGCCACTGATGGACCAAAGTTATACGAGTCAGAAACACAGTAAAACCCCCTTAATTAGACTGTTTGTCTATCTAACTTCTACGTGTTAGTCCCGATATATTTCCACAGGGCATTTTAGAGACTGAAGTGAAAACACGCTAAGGAGAGGATTTTAAGCTGAAAAGATAACAAGAGTCAATCCAAGGTCAAGATCATATGCCGACTGAAGAAATATCAAGGATCCTGACGTTGAATTGACCATAACAAATTAATCAGAGGAATCAGGAGTTCGGTCAAAGGGGCGCACTTGTATTATAAAATGTTTTAAGACTATTAACTTAGTGTCTAGTCTTAGTATTCAAAACTTATTCTATGTGCCATATATAGTCAGAGTTTCCAAGGTTGAGTGGATGCTGTAACAAGCAAAGCTCTTCTGTGGGAATTCGTGATCATACTCAGGTAGTGGAAGCTGTAACAAGCAAAGCTATCTGAGGAGTTCGACTCATCCTAAATCCCATCTGGTCGAGCGTAACTGTGAGATCAGGTGGATGCACCCAGGCTAGCATACCTTAGGGTATTGGCGCTAGACTGAAATAGAACAGGAGTTGCTTTAAACCGGTGTTGCAAGTCTTGAGCTGTAACTAGCCTCGATTCACCGTTTGAATACTTAGATGATTCACTAATGGTCAATGATAAACAGGATATAATACAAGTCCCCTGAAACCGAACATTTCTCTTAATCATTAAAATAGTAATTTACTTTCCAGTATTAAAATCAACCAACCAACCAATCAACCAATCAAAATAGCTGGTAGCTTTAAAACCAACCAACCGACCTTAAACACGTTCCCACGCTGCGTAATCCCCCCCCCCCCCGAAGAACAATTATTCCCCTAGTTCCCTTGGGTTCGACCCCTACTTACCAAGTACTACCCAGTAGTATAGTTGCGAGTAGCGGACTATTATAAATTTATTTGCACAATCGCTTTGACGACGAGCGGTTCTGTCAAATTGGCGCCGTTGCCGGGGAACTAGTCATCGGATAACTGTTCTTCCCTCCCCTTTCTTTTTCTTTCTTTTTCATATGTCATTACCCGTTACGCATGCATGGACAACGCGATTTCTGCCCCTGTTCGGAGGAACGGAGGGAGAAGACCCTGTACAGCACTGCCGAAACTTCCACCAAGTCTGCCACAACATAAAACCTGAAAACGAAGTGTTAGAAGAATTTAAGCTGAAATGCTTTAAATTCTCTCTAACCGACTTCACCACGATATGGTACTACACATCCACCGCTTGCAGTGCAGAACGTTTCGTAGACCTCTGCGTTCCGTTCCTGAAAGAATTCTCCCCACCTTCCTTACGCCAAGAAACCCGCGAGAAGATCCTGAACCTTCAACAATCCCGGGATGAAACTTTGGACGAATACTACATAAAATTCGATGCCATCGTCTCAAGCTGCCCGCATTATGGATTTACGAAGAAAATTCTTCTCCTAAAATTTCTTCGTGGGATGAGGTCCGAAGAGCTGGGAAGAGTCAACGAAGCTATGAGAAGGTCTGCCGCAAACCTCACCATTACAGACATGTGGTACCTGATAACTGGCCTAGCCGCTGCCACAAGACGAGTTCCTCACACTGACGAGGAAATGCAGACAAAAGAAGCTGACCCTGAGGCTGACAAAGAAGAAACCACCGAGCCGTCAGAAGAGACTCCTGAACCATCCGAGGAATCAGACATGGAAAGCACCTGAAGAAATGAAGTAGAAGTCCAGAATACCACCGACGAACTGCCTATTCCATACCCGACTATCATTACCCAGGCAGCTGAGACTATCTACGATCAGTTCTTCACGAACCAACATTACGAGGCAGAACCGAGCCTCATGAGGCCTTCCCGACTTTTCCCCTTAATTAATGAGCAAGTCGCCGCGAACTATGCGATCCAAGAAGAAGCTCAAAGGAGAATGGGAAAAGGGCCTGAGCAGAATGACTCCTACATGGAGCACGCTTTCGCCATGACTGGACAAGGCAGCCCTAAACAGGAGAACACCCAGTTCAAAAAGCTGATAGTGAAAGGTCCCTCGCCTTCTCAGAGACGTTGGAAGGAGATACCATCAGAACTGGACCCAAACCTGTCATCTGCTAAAAAAATCAGGAAGACTCACCGCAAGAATCAAAGTCGGTGGAATCAAGAAGTTTGACCTCAGCCACCCATGGGACCCAAACCAATGAACCACAAACGAGGTATCGTCGAGCCAACGACGTTAAACAAGTGCACTGGTCGGGAGGTAACCCGACACTATCTTACTTTTCCGCACTTTAATTTCTGTCATTTAAATTCAGTATTTAGTTTTAAGCTTGCATGACTTTTGAACTAAGGCACGCCTTCGTTCAAAAGTGGGGGGTGAGAACCACCTATGTACATAAATAACATGCAGCTGTTTTTTCTTTTTTAATAAGTAACTTTTTGAAAATATGAACTTAAGAATGTGAAAAAGATAAATCATAATTCATGCATTAACCTTGTGAAAATTCAACTGCTTAAAAACTTAGAATGTAACTTTCCATTTGTCCTTTGTGCTGAGATAACTAGGGATGTGGAGTTGATATAAACTGCCCTAGAGAGGCTTGGAAAGCAATCAAAGGATCAGATCAAACTATATGGTTTTCGAAGTCAGTGGAGGCTGCACTTCGGGTTTTCAGTGAATAATTGAAGTCAACTCCGCCAAAAAGCATCTATGCAAAGGCGAGGACGGGAATCAGACCGTCCTCTCTCTAGTCAAAATAGCCGAGAAAATAGATGAGCGACCCTCATCTTGACCCGCGCAAAACGACAAAGACGAGAGGAGCGGGGAGGTATTTCCATAGGCTTGCGGGCGATGATTGGACCTCCCAAAAAGGCTCGAGAAAATGGACTAGCAATCACAAAAAGGCGAAAAGCTCAATGAAGCAAATCAAAAGAGGCCAAAGGCCCAAAATTGTGAAGGTTTTAACCGAGCAAAAGTGAAGCACTCAAAAAAGTCAAATCAAAGGCCAAAGGCCGATTCACTACAACAAAAAAGCAGTCCCTCGCCAAAGAAGAAAATCAAAAAGGCTCAACTCACTGAAACCCGAATCGAATCACGTGCTAGAGAAAGCTACCAGAAAACCATATAGTAAGAGACGATCCCGAGGTTGTAGTCCAGGAGCCTAAAAAGGGCTATCTCCCGAGACATCCAATATAATTTGCATCTCAGCACGGAGGTACAAGTATTAAGTTTCTTCTATTTATTTACGCAGTTTAATTTGGTAATAAGTAAGCAATGCATGAATTAGGATAGATCGAGTACCACAGTCTAATTTTCATATTCCAAAGCCAAACTTAGAACTTACGCCCTTTAATAGCATTGTTCGGGACGAACAACTAAAAGTGGAGGGTAATCTGATGGACCAAAGTTATACGAGTCAGAAACACAGTAAAACCCCCTTAATTAGACTGTTTGTCTATCTAACTTATACGTGTTAGTCCCGATATATTTCCACAGGGCATTTTAGAGACTGAAGTGAAAACACGCTAAGGAGAGGATTTTAAGCTGAAAAGATAACAAGAGTCAATCCAAGGTCAAGATCATATGCCGACTGAAGAGATATCAAGGATCCTGACGTTGAATTGACCAGAACAAATTAATCAGAAGAATCAGGAGTGGAGTCAAGACAGCCCGGAGAAGAAACACATTGACAGTTTTGTGAAAAGACTGCACAAAACTGTACAAACTCACACATTGGGCAAGGATGACCGGCCACCATTCAAGGAGGTGGCCAAGGGAGGAGCTCCTCCCCACATGGTGACCGGCCACCGGTGGCTATCACCTCCTCCGCCTCCACCACTCCCCTTCCTCCACTTGGCGCCACCATACTCCTCCACCAAAAGCCGCCGGCCTCCTCTCCCTCCTCCACATGTGGCCATCTCCTCCCTTGATTTCTTCCTCCAATCAAAATGCAACACTTGTAGCCATCTCCTCCTCCTCCCATGGCTATATAAGGAGGCCTCCTCCTCCTCATTTCAACACACCAAAATCTCAAATTCACTTCTCTCTCTAGAAGTTGTAATATTTGTAAGTTGTAATTTTGCTTTGGAAATAAAGGAAAGCTCCCTTGGCGCTTCAACGGTTGTAAGTATCTCTTAGTATTTATTTATTTAACTGTTGTCTTTAATTCCTTAGTATAATGTTTAGCGCGATGAATAGTAGCTAAACTAGTAGTTCGGTCTAAGGGGCGCACTTGTATTATAAAATGTTTTAAGACTATTAACTTAGTGTCTAGTCTTAGTATTCAAAACTTGTTCTATGTGCCATATATAGTCAGAGTTTCTAAGGTTGAGTGGATGCTGTAACAAGCAAAGCTCTTCTGTGGGAATTCGTGATCATACTCAGGTAGTGGAAGCTGTAACAAGCAAAGCTATCTGAGGAGTTCGACTCATCCTAAATCCCATCTGGTCGAGCGTAACTGTGAGATCAGGTGGATGCACCCAGGCTAGCATACCTTAGGGTATTGGCGCTAGACTGAAATAGACCAGGAGTTGCTTTAAACCGGTGTTGCAAGTCTTGAGCTGTAACTAGCCTCGATTCACCGTTTGAATACTTAGATGATTCACTAATGGTCAATGATAAACAGGATATAATACAAGTCCCCTGAAACCGAACATTTCTCTTAATCATTAAAATAGTAATTTACTTTCCAGTATTAAAATCAACCAACCAACCAATCAACCAATCAAAATAGCTGGTAGCTTTAAAACCAACCAACTGACATTAAACACGTTCCCACGCTGCGTAATCCCCCCCGAAGAACAATTATTCCCCTAGTTCCCTTGGGTTCGACCCCTACTTACCAAGTACTACCCAGTAGTATAGTTGCGAGTAGCGGACTATTATAAATTTATTTGCACAATCGCTTTGACGACGAGCGGTTCTGTCAGCCACATATAAGACTAATGAGTATCGCTCGCCACTACTGGAGGTTGTGGGTATAACGTCCACAATGCAAACTTACTCGCTTATGTTCGCATATCTTAGTCATGAGAGGGTAGACAATCTGACATGGGCATTAAGCATTTTGAAGAGACTGATGGTTGAAAAAGGGGCGACACTGCCATCTGTATTTGTTTCGGATCGAGATTTGGCTCTTATAAATGCCATTGGAACATGTTTTCCTTTATCGCATCACATCCTTTGCATTTGGCACATAAACCAGTGTGTACTGAAGAAATGTAGACCCATGCTTGGTCTGGAGTGGAACCAATTTTTTTCCTCATGGCACTCCCTCATAAATTCATCGACGGAGTGGTCTTATAACTAAAAGTGGAAAGTAATGTGCGAGGAGTATCAACGATTTCAGCGCGCCCTAAAATACCTACGGGAGACATGGTTGCACCCTCATCGAGAACAGTTTGTGTCAGCATGGATTGACGCATCTATGCACCTTGGAAGTAATCCAAGCCAAAGGTAAAAATAAATTATTATTTTGAATGTTATTTTTATTTTATTGTAAACATTATAGTATATGTGATTGATAAAGAATAATATATTTATTTCAGAGCGGAAGGGGCACATGCGAGATTGAAAATGTATTTAGGAGATACTATGTCGTCCCTAGATACATCATTTGATAAAATACACAAGATGTTGACAAATCAATTCGGAGATATTCAAAAGTCATTTGAGAGATCTCTCCACATTCCGCGCCATGCACATTTACATGACAATATTTTCAATGAAGTGAGGTGTCAAATTTCGCTAGAGGCAATGGAATTATTTTTGCCGAGCTGAAATGTGTTGATGATACGTTATACCAATCAGTGGGCAACTGCAGCTGTACAATTAGAAAAATATACAGACTGCCGTGCAAGCACGATCTTGCACATTATCGTCACTTTTCTATTCCAATTCCTATAATAAGTATCCATGCTCATTGGAGGAGGTTATCAATGCACGTATATGACCAACCTAATGAGGAATCACGGCGAAATAGGACATCTCACGTTGTTGACATATTAGATAAGATGAATCCAGAAATGCGGGACCATATGATAGATCGGTTTCTTGATATGGCTGATCCATCTCAAAGCACAGTTCGAGTCCCTTCGTACAATATAGAGCGTAAAGGTCGACCTAGTGACAAAGACGAGCGAATCAGACGCCGCATGCCTTCTTTTGTGGATATATCCACTTCAGGATCTGGGGTCTATCAGAAAAATATAACATCTCCAAAGAGAGGCCGACATAAGAAGGGATCTGGGGTTCGTAGTACTACATCAACCAATGACCACTCTAGAGTTCCGAGTACATATGATATCTACATTGATCAATTACCTGTGGTTATGCATCACTATATTTCTGACATTGTTGATGTTGCACCAGATGGTCATTGTGGATTTAGGGCGATAGCTGCACTAATCGGATTGAGTGAAGAGGGTTGGATGCAAGTACGATCGGATCTTATTGATGAGATTCAGCAAAATAAGGCTCAATATGATGTCATTTTTCCAGATAACAGTACATCAGACAATCTACTAATTTTGCTAAATTATTTTGAGAAACCGGCACCTGAGAGGCATTGGATGGAGTCTATGACTTTGGGAATTGTCATAGCATCAAGGTACAACATTGTACTTCATACATTTGGTAGAACTAATTGGAGTTGTTTTACCCATTTGCCATTAAGATCCCCTCCGGTTAAAGACAACGAGCGTATGGAAATAGCTATGGGACACGTTGGCAATCACTTCGTGCAACTTTTTCTACACCCTTATCATCCGGTGCCACCTGTACCAACGTGGTGGTGGGATCATTCATCGTACGAAGCTAAAGGATGGGCATCTTCATATAAGATACGTGCTGATTTATGGCGCGAAATCACAAGCACGGGGCCTCCAGGAGCACAATTTGGAGGAAATATTGATTAGATATGTCTACTTTTTTATGTATTTATTTTTAGTATTGTTGCATGTTTTTTTAAATCCAAATTAATGTTGGGCTACCCAATCAATTATTATTCGCCCTAAATAAAATGAAACTATTTTCTAAATATAAATCATAAATAAAATTATAAAATATTTTCTGATTAATAATAATAAATAAATATGGTACAAATAATTTATAATATTAATTATCATTTAATTGAATATGGCATATGAATGTAATTAAATAAAAAGGGGAGGGCATTTGAGTCATTTTGCAGGGGCTTTTTTGTCGCCGGGGGGTGCGAACAGCAACTCCCTTTTGTAATAACCTGAAATAGGAAAGATCAATTGAAGAAAAAAAAGGACAGAAAATAACATATAATTAGTGAGACTAGATTAAGGAAAGAAAACAAAAGGTAATGAATTTAACGCTTTTCG
This sequence comes from Rhodiola kirilowii, assembly GCA_033675215.1. Lineage (NCBI taxonomy): Eukaryota > Viridiplantae > Streptophyta > Magnoliopsida > Saxifragales > Crassulaceae > Rhodiola > Rhodiola kirilowii. The sequence continues at coordinate 33,579,762 of CM066201.1, forward strand.
TCTTCATAAATTTTAGTCACTTTTACTTATTTTTTCGTGTTCTTCTTCCAAAAGAAAGTATATGTAGTTTTAGGCAATGTTCATGAAATCAAGAACTATTTGGTTTGTTAAACTTGTGAAGAAGGGAATCACATGAGAGTCACTGCCTATGGAATTTTTCGAAAGGTTCAATATGTGTAAGCCATTGTTGGAGAGTTCCAGTCCATTCAAGGTGAATCATGACTTGAACGCAGCTTGTTATAATTCAAATTGCCTATCTGGCCCATTTTGTGTGTAATAAGTTTTGAAAATATTTTATCTGGTTAAGTGTCTGATGCTACAAGACAGAAAATTATCCTACCTAGCTCGTTCCTGCGCAGGTTTCTTGTGTTAATGTTTTGAAAATAAGCATGCTTGTGCCACAAATTTCAAAATCAGCTCATCTCGCTAAGTTTCTTGTGTTAATGTTTTGAAATCATTTTCGTTGCTACACATACTCGTGTATTATTTTTATTCGTATTATATGTCATTTAGAAATATTCTCTTACGATTACTTATACGTGATACGCAAGATTAAGCTGATTTGAATCTATGTTACTTAAGAGTGTCACGAACACATATTTCTCATACTGATACTTTCCAGCAGCTGTTGTGAATAGCAAGATTGAGGGAAGTGAGTTGAGAGACTCACCAATGTAACAAACATTTTGAAACCTTGAACCTATTTAAATCATTTCCGAATTTGGGAGTACTATGTATTGAATAATAAATTACATGAAAAAGTGAAACTCTACATACAATGCCCCAATTCTATTCCGTTGATGGTAAATACATACGTGTGACGTATAAGGATGATTACCAACTAATTTATTAAAACGGAAAGACCAACTACACGGAGAAAGGAAAGAGTGAGAAAAAGGTACATTACATAGATATGCAACTCTGGGATTGTCCTTCTCAATCTGGTTAGCTACACGGAGAATGGGAGCAATGGGCGATAGGGAGGCAGGGACAAGCTCACTGTCGACCGAATTAGCTTCTTCAGCAGTTCCAGGGTCGACCATGGTGGGAGCCCTGGTGAACCTCCTGGACATGTTCCTCTGAGGGCCACTAGTGCTGGCCATTTGTGACGAAACGCCACTTGGATTTGCAAGCAGTGATCAATGAGAAGAATTGGTATATCATCATCATCATCATCATCGTCGTCATCATCATATCATCATCATATCATATCATCATCAACATCATCATATCATCATCATCATCATCATTCATCATTCATCATTCATCATTCATCATTTATCATTCATCATCATATCATCATCATTATCATCATTATCATCATCATCATGATATCATCATACATCATCATCATCACCATCATCATCAATAAATAATATACTTATATATTAGCAATAAGTATAAATATTAAAAAAAATTATATTTTCTGGCTGATGTCAAAGTTAAGTTAAAGTTAAGTTTCAGTTAAGTTAATTTCAGTTACTTTCAGTCAAGTTCAGTTAATATAAGTTAATTTCAGTTACGGTTAAATGCAGTTAAGTTTCAGTTCAAGTGGACAGACCCTTAACTTGGAATGATCAGACTTAAAACAGCAATATCCAGACTTAAACAACAATATCCAGACTTAACTTGGAATGATCAGACTTAATAATCAAACTTAAAACAGCAATATCCAAACTTAAACATCAATATCCAGACTTAACTTACTACGATCTGATTTATCTTGCAATGATTAGGCTAAACCTTGAATGATCAGACATAATAATCAGACTTAATTGGAATGATCATACTTAACTTGGAATGATCATACTTAATAATCAGACTTTAAACAACAATGATCAGACTTAAACATCAATGATCAGACTTAACTTCCAATGATCAGACTTAACTTGGAATGATCAAACAAATAATCAGACTTAATAATCAGACTTAAAACAACAATATCTAGACTTAAACTACAATATCCAGATTGAAACAACAATATCCAGACTTAAAACAGCAATATCCAGACTTAAACAGTAATATCCAGACATAAACAGCAATATCCAGATTTAAACAATAATATCTAGACTAAACAGCAATATCCAGACTTACAACAGTAATATCCAGACTTAAGTTAAGTCTAGATATTACTATGTAAATTTTTAAAACGATTATACCCTCGCATCTGTTATGTATTTTTAAATTAGTTTGTTTCAATTTTTTTTATTTACAAAAAGTGCTTCGAATTACAATTTGTCGAAATATACATGTGACAGTATTTTATTGGACTTTTAGTTTTTATTTATAACCCTCATTTTTATTGGATACGTATAAATCACCTAAGAATTCGATATGTGGCACTCTCGACCAATCATAATTCGGGGTGCCTTTTGTAAATAAAAAAAATTAAAATAAACTTATTTAAAAATACATAACAGATGCGAGAGTATAAACGTCCTAAAAAAATTAACGTCGTTAACGCCGTTATGCTAAGTCTGAATTTTAACAAAATAAGTCTGAACATTAACAAAATAAGTCTGAACATTAGGGTCAAGATCAGGTACAAAGTTAAATTTTGAAACACAATACAAAATTCGTCAAAATAATTTTATAATTCGTCAGTTTATTTTATAGTTCGTCAAAATTATTTTATAGTTCGTCACTTTTCGAGTCGAAAAATGAAAAGACGGCATAGTTCGTCAGTTTCATTTTATAATTCGTCACCAAGAAAAACACCAAAAAATCAAGATTTAATCTCATTCATTCAAATCACAAGATCAAGGGTTATGATTAGTTTGTATTTTGTACCAAAAAATTAACTTTGCACCGGATCATTTTCCCTGAACATTAACAAAAAGTCTGATTTTTAACAAAATAAGTTTGAACATTAACAATAAGTCTGATTTTTAACAAAATAAGTCTAAACATTAACAAAATAAGCATGTACATTAACAAAATAAGTCTGAACTTTAACAAAATAAGTATGAACATTAACAAAATAAGTCGCATCATTAACAATAAGTCTGATATTTAACAAAATAAGTCTGAACTTTAACAAAATAAGTCTGAACATTAACAAAATAAGTCTGAACTTCAAAAAAATAAGTCTCAACATTAACATTAAGTCTGAACATTAACAAAATAAGTCTCAACATTAACAATAAGTCTGAACATTAACAAAATAATTCTCAACATTAACAATAAGCCTGAACATTAACAATAAGTCTGATTTTTAACAAAATAAGTCTGAACTTTTTTTTTGATACAAAATAAGTCTGAACTTTAACAAAATATATCTGAACATTAACAAAATAAGTCTGATCATTAACAATAAGTCTGAACATTAACAACAAGTCCGAATTTTAACAAAATAAGTCTGAACGTTAAAAAATAAGTCTGAACATTAACAAAATAAGTCTCATCATTAACAATAAGTCTGAACTTTAACAAACTTAATTACAAAAATACCAAAAGACTATTTTGCTCCTCTGTGTTGGATTGGAAAATTTCGACAAATATGACACGTGTCAAATTTTGAGGAGGTTTATAGTTTTTATATTTAAATGTAATTTTACCTGATCTCTACCCATTGTTGAATTCGATAAGTGTCAAGAGAATTGGAAACTTTTTTAGTTTACCGTCGTACAATTTTTGTCTTTGAACCTTACCACCCTAGTAAAAATTACTCGGCATTAATCATGATTTTCCAAATTCATCTTTTTCGTCAATTAAATTGAATTGCACTAATATTGGTAAGGAATGGACAATCTCAAACTCATGTCATTTGTTGCATCTGGAGGGATTTGCACCGTCGACCTCCTGATCATCTATGACCGTTAGACCACTACTCTGTCTATCATTAGTATGACGTAGTTTGAATCTGTGCTTTTTCTCAAAACCCGCATATGCCTTCAACAGTTTTCGATGAAAATTTAAGTCCAAAGAGCTTAGTGTGCATTGAGTTTCATATCATTAAAAACTGACACTTACTCAATGGCACGTTGGTTAGTTTGTAACTCATTTCTCAAATATAAATTATGAATGTTTTTTTTATATTTCTTGTTTATGCTATTTGTTGTAAGTCCATATGTAACATTTCAACCAAATGAGGGAAGAGAAGATCAGATGACATCTGATAATCAAGTGGTTTATGATTGTATACATCAATCGCATCTTACTCAAGTTGACACTCCCCTTGTTATGGCGCCTACATTAAAGGTAGACGAAGGAAACAAAATCGATTATTATAGCTGGTGTACATGTTGTTGCACAAAAATTTTGTGTACGGTTAGATACTTGGATCATTTGTGCTTTGGTTGTGGTCAGGGATGAATACAGGATTTGAAAGTTATCAGGACTTGACGTGATGGATCGTTAGGTTAGCCAACTATATGAGGGAGATCCCAGAGTGATATCCCTCAGACAGATGGCAGCGGAAATTAACTCTCGTACAGGAAATATGAAGCCAAAAGTAAATACACACGATTTATAGTGGAAACCTTACTGCAACCTTTGCAGCAGGCTGAAAACCACTTGCCTTCTGGACAGCTCCAGAAGGGCTTCAAGATCCGTATTATTGACAAAGGAATATACTTGTAGTTCGTTACACTTGTCTCACACAGTGACAACTAACAGAACTACTCAATTCGAAAGGTCAACTAATGCGATCTACTCGTCTGCACACAGCAGTACCTTGTCAGCTCACGGAAGTTTAAAACTCTGCAGTCTCCGAATGCTATCTCCAAAAGCCGCGCCTTCACTTGAATGCTCTTCCTTCTTTTATAATGTCTTCAAGTCGGCTACACAGATCTTCATCGCAGATCTGATTGATATCTCACAGCTGTGATATCACATATATACTTGCCAAAGTTGGCGTCGATATTCCTGTCGTATATACTTAAATCTCCTCATGTATATATTTGAATTAATGCATATATTCTTGTATCTTCAGTGCATATCTCCGTGTATCTTTTCCCAGATCCGATCTGGTCATAAGTCGGTTTGTCTCTCACATGGAACACACCTCTCTCGCGGCTTTGCTCTCTCTCAGAGATGTCCAGTGAGCTTACCTGTCAGACAGTGATTTCTGCATACTCAAGTGCATTATTAGTTAAGTGTTTGTTATCATCAAAACACAAGGGTCCAACAAATTCCCCCTTTTTGATGATGACAAACACTTCTTCACATATAAGAAATCACATACAGCAATGATACCGGAACCACATCTACATTTCCTTTGGACAGCTAGCAACCTCAGAGTTTATATTCACTAGATATTTATTTAAAGTCTAGCTAGCATAGTTCCCCCTCAGATAGACATCCGCTGAAATTTTGGTACTGATTTTTCCCCCTTAGTGTATGCACATAGAGTTCTTCCCCCTTTTGGCATCATCAAAAAGATATGCAAATAAGAACACAGAGTGATGGAAAGAAAAACATTTCATTCATGCAGGCAAGAGGTAAGTGTGTCATACAGACACCACACATGCTGCAAGGAATTCAAAAAACATAGAGAGTTTAAACATGAAATTAAAAAAAGTTTCAACAAAAAGGGGCTAATGTGGGTGGGGATAGCAAGGAGGGGGAGATCCATGAGACAGTGCAGACTAGGGCACAATCGTGAACGAGTCCTTCATCTGGTTCACAATCTCTGTGGCAAGGTCCTTCATCTGCCCTGAGAAATCCTGGACGGCCACGGACATTGCCCCTGAGTCAACAGTTATTGCTAGCTCCAGTTCAATCACCCTCTGCTTTACGAGCTGCAATTCAGACTTCACCTCGACCAGCTCAGATTTGACCTCCTTTAGCTCTGCATGAAGCACTGTCAGCAGAGCCAGCACCTCACTTAAACCCTCAGAGGGGGTTGCCTCAGCACCGCTGACAGGAGCAGCAGCGTTTATAGGAGTCACATCCTTGACCTCCTCATCCTCATCTTCCTCTGCCACAACTTCCTCCTCCACAGCAGGAACTGTCCACCCAACTCCCTCAGAGTATTCCAACCCCAGCTTGGTAATGTGATCATCACACAGTGCATACGAAAGCACTCTCTCCGACTCCGGTTGATAAACATCCCAGTACACCAGTATCTCCTTCACAAACCCTGGAAAGGGTAATCCATTAGACGGATTGTTGCTGTTATTTTCCATATGCTTCATCACCTGAAAGGCCAAATTCACTGGCTGCTTCTGCAAAATTTTGTCGACCAGCAGCAGATCCTGGAAGGTGACCAGATTATGTTTGGCCCGTCTCGGGGAGATAATTGATACAAGGATCCTGTGAAGAATCCGAGGGAGTACGTCCATGTGAGTGTTTTCCCTCTGGCCCTTTGCTGTGACATCTAGCCCCAGTCGTTCAAACACCTCTGCCTTGGCCACAGTTCCTGGCCACGTCCCTTTGGAGTAGGTGGCATACCCGCCTTTCGGTACCCCTAGGACAGTGGCCAGCTCCCTCGTGCTGACTGAGTACGACTCACCACCGATGACAGCCAACAACTCCCAGTTTCCTTTTCCTTTCTCCACAACTTGTAGTTTGGAATAGAACTCCCTCATCAATTTTTCATCCACAATAACAGAATTTCTAAACAACGCGCCCCATCCTTGAGCCTCCAGTAGATCAACAACCACTCCCAACCCCTTCTCCAGCAACCATTCATTGTTCAACACCAACTCGTGAACGAACCCCTTCCCGGCTTCCTCCGACTGTTCTGCACTTCCATCCGACTCAGCCTCACCTTCAACTGGTGGGACGGAGGACGTAGCAGTTCTCTGGCTTTTTCGAGCAGATGGAGTGGCGAGCGTTCTCGGACGTTTACCCGCTGATCTAGTAGCCACTGAGGTTTCCTTTTTGCCCTGGCGCTGAGAGGAAGAGTCTGATCGCAGAGTTTCCAGGCGTTCCTCGAATCGGACCACTTCATTGGCCACAGTAGAGTTAGTCGGACCAGAGTCGGTTGGCGTGACCGACTGGAGAATGGTTTCCAGGTTTTGAGGGTTAACTCCACTTGCAATCAACTTAGCAGCCATGGCGGCAGCTTCAGCGGAAGAGAGATTCGACTTAGGGTTTGAAGACGCCATGGATTTAGGGTTTCGAAACTTCAGAACTTTCGTGAGAGAGAAGACAAAGCCTGAGAGTGGTGTGGGAATAGTGCGCTCTCCTTACTCTTCTTATACCGCAACAAACCCTAGCGTTCAAACGACACTGTCCTTTGTTCGAAGCGTCGCCTCCTCTCAATAAGTAAACCGCCTTCAATTTTGCAATTTCCACCTTTTCTTCCCTTCCAAAAACGGTTCAGCAATAACTCCTTGCCAAAAACAAATCCGACTGAACAGACATGCTCCAACAGACAGGGGAACGACACGTGTCATCTGAATATAAACGTGTCTCCTCATAAAGGCAACCGACGCGACAATACCCTGCTGCAGAAAACTGTTCACCTTTCAATTCAACTTTACGTCTTCCCGACGCCAAGACATCTTTACGAAAGGATGATTAACTGCCCAGCTTCACACCTGTCACAGAGATTGTTTCCCAGTCGTGGGGATCTATCCACGGTGATACCTCAGTCTTACTGTCTCATGGGTACACAAGGTTTTGGTATGATGTGCTGATTTACCCAAATGGTACAAATAGCATCACACCCAATCAAGAAGAAAATAATATCATCCAAACGAATCATATTGGTTTCATACCTCATGTGGAGTGACTCCAGAAAAGGTAGTGCATCAACGGGCTCATAGGAGCGTTCCACACGAGGATAGGCTAAGGTTGGTCTAGAGTACCTCCTTGGTTTATATTGTGGGATCAAACATGGAGGTCTCTTTTGGGCAGAAAGGAATCATAATTTCATGCTTTTTGGTCCCTAATGCAGTCATCAATCTCATAGCAAGCATGCATGAGTGCATTATGAACACAGCCTACTTTTTCACTAGCACAGAACATCCATGTTAGACTTTCCATCAGACGTGACTTATATGCATCTAGTCTAGCCAATCACTGAGGGAGTAACAATTTAGCATAGCATTAAGGGAGAGAAACCATACCTAGTTCCAGCCTCAGCTTCTCGTAGGGTTCTCTGTGCAAAGCTTTTGTGAATATGTCTGCAATCTGTTCCTCAGTTCTGCAATATTCCATCTCAATTGTTCCCTTTTCTACGCAGTCACGCAGAAAGTGATACCGAATTTCTATATGTTTGGTACGAGAGAACTGCACTGGATTTTTAGAGATGTTAATAGCACTAGTGTTATCACACAAAATCTTAGCACAATTTGTAATGACACCATAGTCACTTAGCTGTTGCCTGATCCACAGCAGCTGCGCGCAACATGTAGCAGCGGCGATGTATTCCGCCTCAGCGGTGGACAGCGCAATCGAGGACTGCTTCTTTGAAGCCCAAGAGATGAGGCATGGTCCTAGATATTGAGCCATCCCTGATGTGGACTTCCTGTCTATCTTGCACCCAGCATAGTCAGCATCGGTGTATGCCTCCAGGCGAAGATCTCCTCCCCTCGGGTAGAGCAAGCATAGATCATCTGTTCCCTTCAGATATCTTAATATCCTCTTCACTGCTTTCACGTGGGTTTCTCTAGGATCAGCCTGAAACCTAGCACACAGACAAACACTAAATAAGATATCGGGTCTGCTAGCGGTGAGATATAACAGTGAACCGATCATTCCCCTGTACAGAGTTGGATCCACTCGAGGTGAGGACTCATCCTTTGCCAGGGTGTCGTTCGGGGACATTGGTGTGGCACACGTCTTGGCAGATTCCATCCCAAACTTCTTCAGAATCTCCTTGACATACTTTTGCTGATGGATTCTGGTACCTTCCTCTCCTTGAGCGACTTGAAGTCCTAGAAAGTACTTGAGTTCCCCTACCATGCTCATTTCGAACTCACTCGACATAAGATCTGTAAACTTCTTGACGAGTTTAGGGTTAGTCGAACCAAATATGATGTCATCTACATATACCTGAACAACCAGAGTGTCTTTCCCTTCCTTCAGAAGGAAAAGGGTTTTGTCCACCTCTCCTCTGACGTAACTGTGGGATAGCAGAAACTGTGACAGTCTCTCATACCAGGCGCGAGGTGCCTGCTTCAGCCCATATAGTGCCTTGTCAAGGATGTGGACATGATCAGGGTGAGTGAGATCCTCAAACCCTGGTGTCTGGCTTACATACACTTCTTCCTTCAGAACTCCGTTCAGGAAGGCTGTTTTTACGTCCATCTGCTGCAGAGTAAAACCATGGTAAGTCGAATAAGCAATTAGTAGTCTGATTGCTTCTAACCTTGCGACTGGGGCGAATGTCTCATCGTAGTCTATCCCCTCTTGTTGGTTGTATCCTTTGACAACAAGGCGGGCTTTGTTTCTTACAACCACTCCCTTGTCGTCCATCTTGTTTCTGAAGACCCACTTTGTTCCTATCACATTCTTGTCTTCAGGCCTGGGAACCAGTCGCCACACTTTGTTTCTTTCGAACTGATGCAGTTCCTCTTGCATGGCATTGACCCATTCTGGATCCTTCAGCGCATCAGCAACCGTCTTTGGTTCTGCATGAGAGACAAAAGAGGCGAATCCACAGAAATGACATAGTTCGTCTAAACTTACCTGGTTCTGCGATGCGTAACATTGGTAGTCCCTTGTCCAGGTTGGGGGCTGAGTAACTCTCCCACTCCTTGTGGTTCTGGGTTCTTCTGCGGTCCCTGCCTGAGGAGGGTTATTCGCAATCACTTCCTCATTGGGGGGTTCTGCATTAACCTCTATCACTTGTGCTTCTGGACCCTGCTCTTCAGCTAATATTTCTGTTGGTGGAGCTTCGGCTGGTTCAGCAGGTTCTTGAGCAACAGTCTGAATGACCTCTGGAGCTGGTTCTTCAGTCTCGTTTTGGGCAGGTACCCAGTCGGGATCAGACCTGTCAGTAAGCTGAAGTTCTCCATCATCCTGTGAGGAGGGATCTTTCACAAGGTGTCCAGTCATAGCGCGCTCATCAAAGGTTACGTGAATGCTTTCTTCCACCCGTTCCAACCTCAGATTGTAGACCTTGTATGCTCTGCTATGGCTTGGGTATCCTACGAACACGCCTTCATCGCTCCTTGGATCAAACTTTCCCAGATTTTCCTTTCCGTTGTTGTGTACGTAGCACCTGCAACCAAACACTTTCAGATGAGCGATGTTAGGCTTTCTTCCTCGCAGCAGCTCGTAAGGTGTTTTTCCTATCAGAAAGCGTAATGATGCCCGGTTCAGTATGTAGCTGGCGGCATGTACTGCCTCGGCCCAGAATCCCTTGGGAACACCACTGGCAATCAGCATTGTCCTTGACATGTCTTCCAATGTCCTGTTCTTTCTCTCTACCACACCATTCTGCTGAGGCGTCCGTGGTGCTGAGAAATTGTGGTCTATCCCAGCTGTCCTGCACAGGGAAATAAACTGGGAGTTTCGAAACTCGGTTCCGTTGTCAGTTCGAATAGATACTAATTTCTTACTCAACTTGTTTTCAATTAGCTTCAGCCATGACACAAACTCAGAGAAAGTTTCATCTTTAGAGCTCAGAAAGATGGTCCTTGTATATCTGGAATAGTCATCCACGATGACTAAAATGTACCTGTTGCCTCCACGGCTAACAACGTTGACTGGACCGCATAGATCCATGTGAATCATGTCCAGAGGAGCTGAGGTACTCACCGATTGTTTTGTCTTGAACGAAGTACGTACCTGCTTACCTGTGGCACAGGCGCTGCATATCTGATCAAACGAGCTTTCCACTTTTGGTAGACCAATCACTAATTCATTTTGATGGAGTTTATGAATCAGCCTCGTGCTTGCATGTCCAAATCTCTTGTGCCACAGCAATGTATCATCAGTGATGCTTGACAGACACAGCTCCCCGTCTGGGACGAATTCTGGGTCCACTGTATAAATCTGATTCTCCCGGACACCTCGAAGAATTATTTTTCCTGTCTCAATGCACTTCACAACACAGTCGTTAGAATTAAATATCACTTGGTTTCTTCCATGTTGACACAATTGTGATATGCTCAATAAGTTGTATCTCAAATTTTCAACCAGACTTACTTGTCGAATTCTAATGGCTTCTGAAATTCTTACCTCTCCAGTAGCTACTACCTTACCTGAGCTCTTGTTTCCGAAGATAATGTTGTCTCCGGAGTAGGCTTGGAGTGAGATGAACCATCCTGGATCCCCCGTCATGTGTTTGGAGCATCCACTGTCCAGATACCATGGCTTGCTCCTCACTCCACCCTGCAAAAAGAGAGGTCAGTTTTTACGAACCCAGACAAGCTTGGGCTTACTGGGCTTTGGGACAGTTTTGGCAGCAGAAGGGAGCTTCGAGGGACGAGAATCATTGTCATCCATGAGGTTGATTTTCATCCTGGGGGTTCTTCTGGGTCGTCCGTGGATGGCTGTGTCATGGTGAGAACGAACCCATTCCGGTCTGTTATCCCCCTTTTTAAGAGAAGCCTTTCTCTTAGGAGTAGGGGCGGTGCCGGCCTGTCTCTGATGGCTGTGATTCTTTTCGTTTACTTCTTTCCATTTCTCACAGCTGGCTCTGTAATGACCGGAGTGTCCGCAGTGCCAGCAGACACGGTAGTAGAGTGTACCAGTTTTCTTATGTTTCTTTACGTGTGCTGGTATCCTTCTCTGTGCCTGAGGGTCGATGGAGAAGGATTGACGATTGGAGCTCATCTTTTTCCATATTTCAAATGCCTTCCCAGCTTGGAAAGGATCAGAGTCTCTGTCGTGGAGATAACTGTCCTGAGGAGATGAGGCTGCTCTTCCCGACTGTCTTGTGGGTTCCATCTTTCTCTGCTGATGGGATCCCTCTCCGACTTCAGTCATTGGTTCCTTTCCTTTGGTACTCCTTCTGTTTTCTCCCTCCTTATTGGTTTCTTCCATATACCCAAGTCCGGGTCTGGCAAACCTTCTGTTGTAATCTTGTTTTACCTCCTCGACCTTTTTGGCTTCTAGTTCTCTAAGCCAGACCTTCTTTCTCTCCGATTCCTTTTGTCTGAGATCTGCAACCGCCTGACGGAGCTCCTCGTTGTCCAACTGGAATCTGTCGGATTCTGCAATTGACCGTACCTTCCTGGTATCGTCAATTCTTAAGCTACTCAGTCTGTCACTTAGATCACTGATCTGTGTGTCCCTTTTGTCACAGGTGGGGCATTTGCAGATGTGCTCCTCCATTTGTCTCTCGAGTTTCATAGCTTTGGTTGACCAGAGACGATTGTTCTCCATGTCATCGTCATGTTCCTCTTTCATGACCTCAATCTGTTCCTTGAGGCTAGTGATCTTCTTTAACAGTTCGGCGATAGTTTCTGCAAAGTCAGATTCATTGAATACTTGATCTATGAAAGAGTCAGATTCATTTACCTCATCGTTTGCGGAATTCGCCATCAGACAAGGCTCCTTGACGAGCTTTCTATCACTTTGTTCCTCATCAGAGTCACTCCATGCTGCAAACATGGCATGGGCTTCCTTTGGGGCAGGTGGTTCCCCCTTTTTCTTGCTGTAGCAGTCTTTAGCGAGATGTCCCTTTTTCTGGCAGTGATAGCAGATTCTTTCTTCCTTTGCTCCAGCCTTTGTCTTGCCTTCCTCTGAGGAGGATCCCTTGTTCCACCTTTGACTGTTTCGTCCTCCGCCAGAGTTGCCTCTGTTCTGCGTTCTGCCTGTGTTTGCCATTTTGAAAGCCCTAGAGAGAAGAGCTATCTCCTCGTCCTCTCCTTTAGATGGCAGGCTTACTTGAGCTATGTCTAAGGCCTTCTCAACTTTAAGCGCTATAGCCTGAGATTTTCCAGCTTGTCTCCGGGCCATTTTCCTCTCGGCTATTCCAGCTTGGCTTTGCAGATTCGCCACGAGCTCTTCCAGAGTGACATCTTTGATCCCCTTCTGAGCTTGGAGAGCAGTAGTCACTGTGTCCCATCTGGAGCAGAGAGCTTGCATGAACTGATGAGTTACTTTCCACTGAGGGAGTACCTCATCCAGGGAGTTCAGCTGCGCGACGATGACTTGAAATCTGGTGTAGAAGTCATCCAGAGATTCGTCCTTGCGCTGTTCGACAGATTCGTAATCCTTTGTAGCAGCTAGGATTCTGTTCCTTTTGATGTCCTCGTTTCCCTCGTACAGTCGAGCAAGTCCATCCCACTGCTCCTTTGCAGTCTTGTATACAGCCATCTTTACTTGGTCTCCTGGGGAGAGGGCCATGTTAAGAACCTTTTTGGCCCTGGCATTCTGCTGGAGAGCTTTGTAGTCATCATCAGTGTACTCGTCTTTCTCCTTCTCTTTTGGTTTATTAGGATCTGTCACATCCAGAATAGGGAAGTTACCCTTTTCAAACACTCGCCACAGCTTCCCATCCAGGGAACAGACATGGGCTTCAAACTGGTCCTTCCACCAGTCATACTCTCCCGGACTGAGCACCGGCGGCTTCCAGAACGAATCGCTTCCGTTAGACATGATTTCCTGCAAGGCTAACACACAATCTAGAGCTTCCCGGCTCTGATACCAATTGATGGATCGTTAGGTTAGCCAACTATATGAGGGAGATCCCAGAGTGATATCCCTCAGACAGATGGCAGCGGAAATTAACTCTCGTACAGGAAATATGAAGCCAAAAGTAAATACACACGATTTATAGTGGAAACCTTACTGCAACCTTTGCAGCAGGCTGAAAACCACTTGCCTTCTGGACAGCTCCAGAAGGGCTTCAAGATCCGTATTATTGACAAAGGAATATACTTGTAGTTCGTTACACTTGTCTCACACAGTGACAACTAACAGAACTACTCAATTCGAAAGGTCAACTAATGCGATCTACTCGTCTGCACACAGCAGTACCTTGTCAGCTCACGGAAGTTTAAAACTCTGCAGTCTCCGAATGCTATCTCCAAAAGCCGCGCCTTCACTTGAATGCTCTTCCTTCTTTTATAATGTCTTCAAGTCGGCTACACAGATCTTCATCGCAGATCTGATTGATATCTCACAGTTGTGATATCACATATATACTTGCCAAAGTTGGCGTCGATATTCCTGTCGTATATACTTAAATCTCCTCATGTATATATTTGAATTAATGCATATATTCTTGTATCTTCAGTGCATATCTCCGTGTATCTTTTCCCAGATCCGATCTGGTCATAAGTCGGTTTGTCTCTCACATGGAACACACCTCTCTCGCGGCTTTGCTCTCTCTCAGAGATGTCCAGTGAGCTTACCTGTCAGACAGTGATTTCTGCATACTCAAGTGCATTATTAGTTAAGTGTTTGTTATCATCAAAACACAAGGGTCCAACATGACGCAAAAAAAAATTTGGGTGTAAACCTGTTACCAAGAAGATGAAGCACATTAAAAAGGCTTCTACAGGCTTAGGATGGCCTAGCCTCTAACTTTGCAGAATATATATCCGAGTGGAAAAAATACTTTGCATTATAAATTTTACAAATAAGCAACAAAGTGACACTTTGATGTTCTTTTCGAAGCATTAATTACCTTTGGAGGTTTGAAAGGGTAATCTGGAGGAAAATGGATAGGTGCGATGAAAACACCACCAGAGTAAGGATTGCCATTTGGACCGATGATGGTTGCTTGCCAATGGAACATGTCCTCAGCCACAGGTCCTGCAAATTTGACTGCCAGTGAGTATCATGAACAATTACCTGCACTGCACGAAGTTGGCGGATCTCTCTGTATGTCCCTCAATTCTTTCAATATTCTCTTTGAAGCCATTTGTTAAACTGTAAAAGAAATAAATTACGTGAAGCAAGATATCAAGAACTCACAGGATCTGCGAATACAATTTATAGAAATATGGCAGTGCAGAAAGAACAAAAGCCACGCTATATTTATTAAAGAGGTAGTAGTGTAAAACTGGAGAAGCTCCACTTTGGATGCCTTTCATATATATGGTTCCTATCAAGCCACACTTTCGCGAATTCACATATCCAGCACCATTACCAATTACCATCACACCTCTAACAGAACCAAGCTTTCTCAACAAGCATACTACCTGTAAACAAATTATCAGAGACCTCTCCTTAAGCAACAATCCAAAATCTTATGGTTCCTATCAAGCCACACTTTCACAAATAGTTTGACTCTGCCAAAACCAAAATTACTCAGATATACCAATACCACCACGGTCGCCTCACCCTGGCAACCCTAATCTCGGCCATAAACAATCTGCTCTTCTCAAATATACATCATCCGGCAACGTCTCCAAAATCCTAAATCGTACAGTCTCGACTCCCTCCAATGTGACTGTCTCTCGCTCCCTAACTTTGAATCCAGTACTACTCTTCTAACCCGCCGACGTCGTCTTCCAAAACCCTACGAGTCTTCACAATCTCAGGCGACCTAGTCTCCGCCACGACCAGCTACTTCGCAATGGAGACGAGTGAATCTCACCGTGGCTGCAGACGGCTTGGCTCCGATCAATCAGATAAGGGAGTCGTCAGCTCGTCGCCTGTCTTCTCACAATTCCTGCGATGTTGTGCTGCCCAGTTTTACAAAAAAAATTTTTATTCCAAATCCTACCCGGACTGCAGCCCGACCAGCCCACCAACTGGCTCCGTCCCTGGTTGTGGTCCAAACCTTTTGTGTGTTAATAGACATTTGGGACTGTTTTGGATCATCTTAGGTCATTTTGGATTATTACACATGATAAAATACATCAAAATAGTATATATCGGTTGCATCCAACGTAAAATCCCAAATAAATAGGTCCTTAAAATCGCATTAAAATTTACCAATCCAACTACTCCACACTTGGGATTCGTTCATAGAAAATTAAGTGCAAGAAGGTATCATGGAAAAGCATTCATGGAAATATGTTGTTCGTTGAAAACATGATAATCTTAACTTAGTGTAGCAGGATTCACGGATGGATTTAGCATATGCCCAGTCTATTAAGTCCCTATGGTACCCCTAGTGGACGTGTGTTGTCTCGTGAGAGTTTTTCAAAAAATAAAATCCTCACAAATCCTAGTATGCAATTCTAATCCATATGAAATAGCAATATGCTCACATGATTCAAAAGTTCATCGTCATAAAAACTTTTTTTCAAAAATAGACTCATACTCATACTCTACTAGTCAATTCAAAATAGAGCGAGCAATGCCTATATCGTTGTCAATGTTCAAAACATTCATTTAAATAGAAATTTAGTTCACAGCTAAGGAATGTAGGGACGGGTAGGGAAAAGAGAAGAACAGGGGATGAGATTTGGAAGAACAGGAGATGAGAATGAGATGAAGGGAAGATGAGAGGTAATTTGTTATATTATTTCTTTCCTTCTTCCTTACACATGCCTTACATTATATAACTAATTAGCCAGCTCACAGTCGCCAGCTAGAGACATTCTAGAGGCTTCTCTAGACTTGGTTCCCCTGCAAGGAAGTCCATGCTATTCTGGTGCAGCTCCCTTCTCATTGGCTAATAACTCAGCCAGCCCAAGGCCCATATTATTTATTCCCATCGTTCCTCCCTTCTTCAAAATGACCTTGTCCTCAAGGTCGTCAACTTCTGGTGGTCTTGGTGATGAAAATATGCAAAATTTATTGACGAAACACACGAGAAAAGTGGGATCAACCAAGTTGAAACAATTAATGAAGAATGCAGTTTCAAACTGAAACACCACATATTCATTCCCCATGTGAACCCTCATTACGAAAGAGTGCCCTATCCCAAAGTTATTTGGTACCTTAGAGCCCTCCGTTACTGCAGCAACAAGCTTCTTCGAATTTGACTAAGCTCCAATCAAATAGTATAATTGCTTCCTCATTGTAAAAGCAACAATAGCAAGCTCCCGGTGTTTAACATCATCAACATATAGGTCCACTTTAGATGCTAGCGAATCCTGTTGAAACTGCTTTGTTTGACTAATCATGTGATATATGCCCGCGACTTGAAGATCCATTTGAGGATTCCAATCACTGTTATAAAGAATATGAGTATCTCTAGAAATAAAGGAGATGTTGAACCCATCAGCTCTGGTGCTTAGAAAAGATATCCTGAAGTTGTCAGTGACATCCTTAAACTTTGTGATTTGCCTTCTAGGCATCAAGTTCTGCATCTCATCACCACTTTTGGAGAAGTAGTGAATGTTTGTTAGCTCAAAGTTTATTCTCACCTCATAGGCGCTAGGCCGTTCTTTGTAAGAAAAAGTGAGTCTGACATTCAACATTTGAAAACATATAAAGACGTACGTTATTATTATTATGTGCAATGACCATTGCCAAAATCATTTTCAAATACGTTGTGACTTGCTTGTACTTTCTGCCACAATTCGCAGTCACACGTTGAGTAAGAATTTAGAATTATTTTTAACTACATAAGCTTAATGTTTTGGTATTTCACGCCACGATTTGATGGATTCAGATCGGGTGCTGCGCAGCTAAATGCTGCCAGCCCCCGAAACGACGCCGTTTTGATTTCGATTTTAATTTAGGGTTAAGGTATGTAAAACGACAGCGTTATGATGCAAATTGCGACTTCTCTCACGTGACGCTCACTAACGCCGCTTTCTCCTTCTCCATCATCCTTATTCGCTCAGTCCATCGTTTCTCTCCCCTGGCGATTTGATTATGCGAGATTCGCGGATGAAATATTTAACAAATTCGAAGCAAATCAGATGGAAGCAATTCACATATCAATTTGCAGTGTCGCAAGCTATTTGATTTCGCAACAACATGGATGGAATGGATCCACAATCACAGATCGGCATATCGCAAGGTGTTGAATTTCCCAGCAACATGTAAGTAATTATTTTTACATCCAATTGATCTTGAATATTGTCGTATTGTGGTGATTATTAAGTCATAGAAGTTTTCGTATCGAGTTATCTTTTTAGTTGAACAAATCAGGGCATGTTTAGTTAAGACTAGAAAAAGTTACATTCGAGGATATTGTCTATTCGAAGAATCATACAAATTTGAAGCTCGAATATGACTCAAGAAATAAACTCCCAATGGTGACCAACAAGTTTTCTCCATTTTCTTTACAGTTATGCAACATCTACACTCCAACAATTTTTAAGTTGTTTCAGAATGAAATTAGTAGTGCTTCAGCTTATACAATTACGAGCCGTGATGACACGATTGGTCAGTATTTTCTTAAAAGTGCTATTGATGGGGATGAAGCGATTATGACATTTAGTGTCGATACTAGAGATATTTTATACAGTTGTAAGAAATTTGAGAGTTGGGGGTACCTATGTCGGCATGCTATTCGAATTCTAGATTTACATTTCATATTCAACATTCTAAGCAAATATATACTTTCAAGATGGAAAAGGGATGCCGTTACTCGTCAAATAGAAGATAACAGTGGGCATGACATTCAAGAAAATGTTCACTTAGATGTTAGTGAAAGATATAGACATCTTTGTCCAAAATTGGTTAGATTAGCCGATTATGCAGCTCAAAGTTCAAAGGGGTATGAATTTTTACTGAGTCAGATTGACAACCTGATGAAAGCTGTAAAAATAAAAGGTGAAGAGCATGTTCCGATAATTTCTCCATATGATTCGTCACCTCTCATTAGCTACCAAGGGCAAGATGTGAAAGAACTTGCTAAAAAAGCACGAAATCACAAAGGTGATAAAAGACTTAAACCATGGTTTGAGAAGCACACCAAGAAGAAGAAGAATGACGGAAAAACAACCATTAGATTTATCCGAAATTCAGTATATAAAAAACGGAGTAAGTTTTCTTAAATACTTCATTGTGATTTGCACGGTATACTATTCTATATTTTTCGCGTCATATTTTATATTAATTGAATTTCTCACTTGATAGGTGGTTGAGATGCCTGCAAACCTAGCATGGTTGAGTGAAGACAGAACAATGTTCGACAAAGATGGACAAAGTTAATTATAAAAATGGAGGAGTTCCCTGCTGCAAAATAAGAAGAAGAGGATGTAGACATGTTCCTGCTACAAAATAAGAAGAAGATGTAGGCAGGGGAATAGAGTTTTTATTTAAATCAAACTTGTTCCTACTTATTTACAATAATTTTGAATGTATACATCATTCACAAATCTACTTATACATTGTGCTCCTATTTCTATAAAGCAGATGGTTTTTTTCTTGTCCTTGCTTCATGCTCTTCTTTTTTGACTTGCATCTTTTGATTTTGTTTTTTGCAATCTTATAGCAGTGACAGCATTATCTTCAGACGAACAACAATCAGATCATAAGAGAATGAAAAGTTAACGGCCACATGTATTTCATAATTCAGTGTCAACTATACATTAAGTTAATAAACAATAGATGTAACACTCCAGAGAGAAAGTTTATATAACTGATTTCCTGTAACTTGACAGCAGAAATCACTTAAGTAAGTTGGCACACTTACATACGATGTAGAAAAGAAAAGAAAACAATTACTAAATGGCAAACGACACAGACCTCTTGGGACCAACCATCAACTACAAATACATCCAAGGAGTAGCCATCAGTAGGTGAGAATGCATGAGCCTCTTGAATATTCAGTCTGATGTCCGAGAGCAATGAAGTTAACTGAAAGTGAAACACAAGTAGTTGAATGTTGCTGCTAAGTGCTAAATTTGAAGATTTCCAGCTAATACACTCTTTTCCATTCCATTCCATTCCATCCAACCCCAAACACCAAAACATACATTTTTGATATTTCCATCATTTCCTTGCAAATCCATAGCTGCTAAAAATTACAAGACATCATGGATACAATTAGAATCATAATATTGATTTACCACGGCAAGAAGCTTTGGTCTGTCAATAGTAAATAAAGTGATTTCATGCATAGGCATGCTGACAAAATGGTCAACATATATGAACTTGATTAACTGACATGATAGTTATGAAGCAACTCTCAAGAGAGTGATTTCCTCAACAAGTGAAGCATTTCATCAAACAATAAGGCAAGTGTGAACAAAATGCAATCTTTCGACAAAAATTGGAACTTCAAAACACTGGACATATGTTCAACATAATGAATTGATCTCATACTGGAACCAAAGGTTGTCCACAGAAAGCAAGACGACGCCAACAAATTAGATGTCCTTGAAAAGAGTCTCCAACTACAAAGTTGGAATCGCATCAGATACAAATTACAATTGATCAATCTCAGATATGCCTTCAGCTCATCTCAAATCCGAACCCGAGCTCATACATGTCTTCGGCTCATCGACTTGTCAATGGCGGATCGCCAGGGGAGAGAAACGATGGACTGAGCGAATAAGGATGACGGAGAAGGAGAAAGCGGCGATAGTGAGCGTCACGTGAGAGAAGTCGCATCATAACGCTGTCGTTTTACATACCTTAACCCTAAATTAAATTCGAAATCAAAACGGCGTCGTTTCGGGGGCTGGCAGCATTTAGCTACGCAGCACCCGATCTGAATCCCGATTTGATAGTATACACAATGAATACATCATTAAAATGGTTTTCTCCCACAAGAAAAACTCATATAGGATACAAATAGAGTACATCACTAGTTAACCTGTTAATATCTTGAAAATATTAGCTAAACAATATTATTGATTCATTTATAAATAGTAATGGGAAGTCTTATTTCCAAAACGGGTGTCTAAATTATACTAACAGGACGTTATATTTTTTTTTGATAAGTAATGTGACATACAAAGACTCAGAAAAAAGTGACAAGACAAACACAGCATCCCAAAGAAGGACAACAACAAGTACAGAAGAAATAAGAAAACAAGAATCGTATTCCAAGCTGCGCTAGGCTAGGCAATCGCTGGAAATGGCCGCCACGACATGAAGCACACCGGAGTCCATTCATGCCAAAT
Source organism: Rhodiola kirilowii (assembly GCA_033675215.1). Taxonomy (NCBI): domain Eukaryota; kingdom Viridiplantae; phylum Streptophyta; class Magnoliopsida; order Saxifragales; family Crassulaceae; genus Rhodiola; species Rhodiola kirilowii. Next base: position 33,600,539 of record CM066201.1, read on the forward strand.
CGGCCAAACTGATATTTCAATAAAACGCCGGCTGAGTTTCCTTGAAAGCGATACTAAGCTACACTTGTAGACGCGATAAAACCAGACTCCAGACAATGGTAGAAGGTTCCCTTGAGATCCAGAAAAGGCTGTAGCGAGGACTTCAGAGCTAGAACAAGTTAACTAGCCGAGAGCCAAGGTAAGCTCCACTTCGCCTCACGCCCGGAGAGGAAAGCCGAATACCAAAGACAGGAAAACAGCCAAGGCTACAAGTACAACCAACCTAACACTAAACGAAACTACGGCTAAACCTAAAACTAAACCTAGAAAGAAAATAAGAGCATCAAAGCAAAAACTAAACTAAAACTAAAAGAAACAAACAAACAAACTACATAAGCAAGTAGCGACTAGAAGGTCGCCTTAATGGCGACAAAAATAAGCTCAAAAAGAGGCGATTGAGCCGCACAAATCACTGACTTGCCAAAACGTCCACCAGGACCACCCACACAGTCCGACGAAAGAACCACCCACCTCCCTCAGCCCGTCCGAACAAACACCCAGTAGCCTCCCCAGCTCCAAAACACCAGCACCTGCCACCAGCAAACCGCCATCCAACCGATCGGCCACAACCGTTCACCGGCCACCAGATCCGAAGTACCGGCCACCAGACGGCAGCCCTAGCAGTGCGAACCAGCGACCCGACGAACCAATCGAACCGAACACCTCCGACGACGGGACCAGGAAGAAGGCCATGGGGGAGAGGGACAAGGCGCCGGGGCCGACTGCTGGCAAAGAAGGCGCAGTGGAGTCGAAGGAAATGAGGATGGCGCCTGGCGAGATCGGAAACTCAAACCTTGTAGTCGGCGGTGGCTTAGTCGCTGGGTTGTAGAAAGAAGGGGGAGGGGAAAAGAATGGTAGGATTTTTGTTTTTGCTCTTGGAATTAACAGGACGTTATATTTAGATGAATAATAATAGTAAGTTATCTTCAAGGCGTTCTTGGGAGATATGATGTTCTCAGATGCTTTAACAGTGAACCAATTATCATTTGCTCCATCAATAGCATTGAGAATTGGTTAATTGCAGTACTGGTCCACAGTACTTTGAAAACCCACGAGATTGGCAGCTTAAATAACTTAATTATCTCTCGATTACAAACATTTGAAAAACCAAAAACGTAACCATTAAGATCTGCTAACTTCTGTATCCAAAAACCTAATGACCTAATCTCTAGTGGTGATTACTGTTAGAGATATGGTTAGATAGTCGAAGATATTCTAATAGGAGGTATATATAAGACTATATGATTGTGGGGGCGTTCAATTGAAGACACCTCTAGAAATGAGGACGTATGGACAAATCTAAAACCATTAAATCAAATGATCCAAAGGTGCATAATGAGTCAAAAAGTGTTTTTTTGGAGTTATGCACTTTTGTCTTTTAGGTAAAAGATAAAAGTGCATAATGACAAACAACGTTAACTTTTTGGATTTGTTATGCACCTTTGGATCATTTGATCAAATGGTTCAAATTTGTCCCTACGTCCTCACAAAAAACACATGTCCTCATTTGAACACTCCTCATATGATTGTTATCTGATGTATATATATTTGATACTATCTTTATCTCTATATGTTGTATATAAATGTTGCTTAGCGTTCTATCAAAAAACATCAATCGTTCTATTCTTTACATGGTATTCTCGCCGAATCTCTTTTTTTTCTTTCTAGACCGGCTTTTAGGGTGGTGGTGCCTCGCGCACCACCAGCCATCAAAATATGCTTCCTCTACAAATTTCCTTCTCTTTCCGTTCGATTTTTTTTCTTTCAATCACCACGACTGCTGGACAATTGGTACCAACCACCCGTCAATTTTCGACCAACCACCCGTATGTGGTGGAGATGGAATCTACGCCATCCGATCCTTCCATTCGACCAATTTTGAAGAGTGTTCAAAGAGTAGAATCGCCTTGCGAAAGATATGATGATTGGCTGAGGATCTAGGGGTGTTGGCTTAATGCAAAATAGCTACTGTCAATTCTTCTTCCTTGAAGACTTAGATGTGGTGTTAGGATTTTCATTTCAAATATTTTTAATTTGTTCAGATGAAGATGGGGGAGATGAAGTCGATGGATGGGTAGCTTTGCCAATTAAGCGTCATTTGTGTTTTTTAGAAATTCGGCTTCAGTTTAGGCCCTTTGATCAATGTTTTTCGATCCCGAAAATATTTTTTGTTCTCTTCTCCATCGATACTTTCTGGTGTTTTCGATCGATGTGTTTCGATTTCTTTCGATGGACGTTTTTTATCTCTTCCCGAACGATCAGTCGATTTCTTTGCATCAACCCTTGCACATGACGATATACTTTGATCAAGCTCGTCTTGCCATCACATTTTGTCAGCATCTTCAGCAGCGCAGCCTTGATACAATACTAGTTTTGTCATTCAAACTCAGCGTGGCCACCATGAATTTGAGGGAGGGTGTTAGAGATATGATTAGATAGTTTTTTTATAGAGATATGATTAGATAGTTGAAGATATCATAATAGGAGGTATACATCAGACTATATGATTGTTATCAGATGAGGCTTGCCTCATTTTTTTTTTGATTTGGGTTAATTGGTTAAATTAGGTGATGTTAGAGGGACTTGAACTCTGCACACTTTGGTGCAGGGTGGAGCGCTCAACCATTGAGCTAACTCACTTGCGCCCTGAGGCTTGCCTCATTTGATCGCTTCTCTCTCTCTCTATATATAAAGGAGCGTTCAAGAATGAGACAAGCTTCGGTAGAATGAGGCAAGTGAGGCAGGATCTCAGCCATCCATCAACCCCCGTGAATTGTGGGCGCGCCACGTGGCAAATAGTAAACCCACTACCAACAGTAGTGTGAACGTGTTTGGCGGCTCAACTCACGTGGCTTCACCACAGTGACAATGGAAGGCCGAGATCGTGCGCTCAGTTGAGGACACGTGAATAGTGTGAGGACGTGGGGACAAATCTGGGTTGTTGGATGAGGTTCATCCAACGATCCACAAGCTGCCACGTGTCACATGTGCAGAATAGTGGATTTTTGGGTAATGGGTTTTACTGTTTGCTATTTGCTTTTGATGAATTTTTTGTAGTGGTACACGTGGCGCACCCACTAAGCATGGAGGATTTAGATGTGTGACTCATATTTGTCCTCACGTCCTCGCCATTTTGGAGTGTGCTCAACGGAGCGCTCCTCTATATATATATATATTTGAGATTATCCTTATTTCTATATGCTTTATATAAAGGCTGCTTAGTGTACTATCAATAAACATCAATCGTTCAATTCTTAACGGTTACAAACTTGAAATTGGCTCAAGGAATGAAAAATGATTGCCCAGCCGCAAACGAATGAACATGCACAGAAGTCAACCGGCCCAGCCAGCCATTGCATGAATGAAATGAAATGGAAGGTCAATCTAGTCGGTCCACTTTCAGTTGTATAATTGGACCGCTGATTCAATCGGTTGGTGATTTGTCAAAATCGGAAGCCATAGAGGAAAAGAGAGACGATTTTTTTTTGAAAGAGACACACCTGAACACAAACAGAAACAAAAAAGGGAAACAAAGACAGAAGCAAACACAAGAAACTACATCAATTTCGGGATGTCTCTCGGGATAGCAAGCTTGGCATTCCATTCCCACATGAAGCTCCTAGCCTTTTTTGCCAACCAATCCGCCAGCAAATTCTTTTCCCTGGCAATATTCACCAACGACCATCCAGGATGTCTCTCCAAGAAACCCCAGCTCTCCTTGATCTCTTGAAGCCTTTCACCTGGCTTCCAAGATCCCAAAGAGATAGCCCACAAAGCTTCCGTTGAATCCGTCGCAATGCAAGCTTTATCGATCCCCAACTGGTCTGCTAGATGACAGCCTTCCCTGAACGCCTTGCACTCCATATTAAAACTAGAGCCACCTCCTACCATCCAGCCAGCCTGCACGACTTCGACTACTCCATTCAGCACATAAGCAACTCCCCATCCCCCCATACCTGTAGTTGACTCAAAAGCGCCATCACAAAATACCCAGCTCCTGTATTACAATCTCCTTTGAGGCCTAGCTCCGGATCTAACAGTCTTCCCCTTCCCTTGATCTCATCCATCAAGAAATGCAATTTGAGTCTGAGTTCTTCCACTCTTCTACCCCACTTGCCGTAGATGATCTCGTTCCTATTCTTCCAGGCCAGCCACAAACCACATAATAAATTCATGAACTCCTCCTCAGAGCACACTTTCGCACAAAGCCATAACCAGTTCCCGGGTCATTGCACTGATTATCCCAGACTGGAGGAGGCTGTTTGTTGCAATCCAAGAACTCACTCGTCCATCGACAATCCCTAAATAAGTGGATAGAACTCTCCCCCCTAATACCACACAGGCAGCATTTGTTACGGACCGCTATTCCTCTCTTTTCCAGGTTCGACAAGGATGGCAGGCTGTCGTGGTATAATCTCCAGCCAAAGTGCTTGATTTTATTCGGAATCTTCGACCTCCAGAAATTCTTCCAAAAGCTTTGAACTTCTCGAGCATCAGACTACTCCCCTTCCACTGGATTCCGCAGTCTCTCCAATTCTCTAGCACACAAGTACGCCTCTTTAACTGAAAAGCTTCCTGACCCATCCCGAGTCCATCGATATCTGCCCTCCCTACTGTCCCATTCTGCCCCATGTCTGACAATATCTATTGCCTCCATAATCCCTCTCCAAGCAAATGATGGCCTCGATCCCAGATTCGCATTCAACACATCAGAATTCGGAAAATACTTGGCCTTGAAAAGCTTGCTGACAAGAAGCCCTGGCTCAGTTAGAAACCTCTACCTCTGTTTAGCCGGCATGGCCAAATTCATTAACTCCATCTTACGAAATCCCATACCACCATCGATGATGGTGGTCAGTCTGATGCTCACTCTGTCGTCAATGTGCAGCAGCTACGCTCTGAACTCAATTGGCTTCACTCCAAGGCTGAAATGACACCTCGCAGACCATAGGTTACATATTCTTTTCCTTTACCTTTTCCTTCTACTTTGATTTGTTTTACTGTGCCCTCATCAACGTGACTTGCCTGTAGATGGCTTGCACTTATGTTTCTGAAAATTCATGTTTTATGCAAAATTGGTCTCGTTTATAGGCTGTAGCTAAATAAAAGCTATGTAACCTAACTAACAATCCGCATAGCTTAGCATCAAGGTTATAAAGAGCTTCATTTTCTTTAGTAACAAGGAGTAAGCGCCAATTCTTTTGGTGCCTAGAGCCTTTTCATATACTCATCTACAACTACACTAATTACGGACTCTTTTTACTTGAATTTGACAAGGAGCACCATTTTACTATATATGTACTGAATTCATTTGGCCTGTAAGTCGTTGATTATGAACGTAATGATAGAGCAACTCAATGCACCTTGGCAAGTTTCAACGAAACTATTTGAAAGTGTACGATCATATTATTGAATACTTAATAAGAAATCAACAAGCGTAGCACTGAAAGTGAACTGAACCAAATTGATATAAAAGGATTTGGCACTGCCTTGCATTTTGAAGATCTGGAAAAAAAATAGCATGCGTTTTCATTGCTGAAGTTCTTCCATGATAAGAATGAATGAAGTAGAGAGGACCTTAACTCAAAGAAAATGTGCACAATTCCTTGCTCATTTACAATGCGACAGCAACTTATCAGATGATCGTGGAATCCTGTTTTTTTAATACAAACGAACCATATTATTACCTGCTATTTCACTTGTACAAGTACAGATAATATGTTACCTTAGAGCTTAGATTCAATTACAAGCCTTTTGGGCACTCCCAGTGCAAGGAAAGAATGATGCCCTGCTTGTGTTGTCCACCTCCTGTATTGTAGTTGATAAATGAACTGAACCATGTGTTCATGCAAAGCTCTGCACTTGTTTGATTCTTTTAGAGGCTATCTTAGGTTGTTCCCATAAGATCTGTGAAACAGATTTTTCCTAATGTGTTGTGCTCTAAGCTATCGAACTGGTTGCATATCCGCATGATGTCTTTTTCTGCTATTTTTCCCATCTCCCTGAGCTTGTATATGACATATTCAGATTTACTGCATTCATGATCAGACCATATCACGAACAAATACAAGGGATAGTACACACAAGAGGGTTCATTTGATAATACTTCATTTGGGCGTCCTGACAAGGGAGGGAAAAAGTAGACCGAAAAGTACATATAATGCTCTGAGAATAAATCATGTGTTATCAGCCTTTGTCCTGCTTTGTGTAATTAATCAGAGTATACAGTTGGTTTTCAACTTGACATCATAGGTGCGTAGTAAGAGCGGCGTCGGGACCAAAAGAGGTTCCATTTGTGTATAAAATTATCTTTTCTTTTCTTCATGCACATTGCTTTGAATGTTTTAATTCTGATATCTGCAGCTTCTGCTATTTTTTTATTGGTAAAATAGAACCGTAGGAGTGATATCCGCTTTGGGAGCCTAACCCATAGTGTCATAAAGCTGCGATAGTTCTAAAAAGTTCTTTCATCTATGTCGAAATTGTTGATAAACCAAAGAAGATCAAGGTGATTTGTTGTACTTGATCAGACTGGGAAATGTGGAAAGTTTGCTCTGATGTTTATATTGAATTGAATTGATATTACAGCCAAGCTAACTAAATATCTATACAGGTAGATGAATGTATAAAGACAGGAATTGGAAAGGCAGGAATGAAGAGGGGTGTATAAAGACAGGGAAGATCTATAGGCTAATAGCATATGAGGCCTTGAAGTAGAAATATGTCCAATACCCCCCCTCAAGTTGGGCTGTGAAGGAAATTAGTCACACCCAACTTGGAAGATAGATAGATGAGATTGTCGCGTGCCAAGGGTTTGGTGAGGAGGTCGGCAGGCTGTTCGGAAGTGTGGATTGGCGTCGGATGAATTGCACCAGAGTTGACAAATTGGCGGACAAAGTGACAATCAATCTCGACGTGCTTCGTGCGTTCATGGAAAACGGGGTTGCGAGCAAGGTGGATAGCGGACTGACTGTCACAAAACAAGGGCACCGGACGAACGACTGGAATGTTCATGTCAGCCATTAGTCGAGTGAGCCAAACAATTTCGCTGCAAGCGGAAGCCATGGAGCGGTATTCGGATTCAGCTGATGACCTAGAAACTACAACTTGTTTTCTAGTTTTCCAAGATATGACGGAGGGACCAAGGAGCATACAATATCCGGTGACGGAACGACGTGTAATTGGGCAACTGGCCCAGTCAGCGTCACAATAGCCAGTAAGACGTAAATTGGAATTTGCTGAGAAAAGAATACCTTGTGCTGGAGACAGTTTGATGTATCGAAGGAGTCGATGAGTGGCTTTCAGATGGTCTTCTGTGGGATTGGCCATGAATTGGCTTAAGGTATGCACTGCAAACGCCAAGTCAGGGCGAGTGATGGTGAGGTAAATAAGTTTGCCCACTAGTTTTCTGTATACGGTAGGATCAGAAATAGGTGGTGAAGTAGATGTGCTAAGTCCATGTTTAGTGTCCAGTGGGGTTTTAACTGGTTTGGAGTCGGTAAAGTTGTGGTCTTTTAGGATGTCAAGAACATATTTTCTTTGATTAATGAAAATACCTTCATTTGATCTTGCAACTTTGATGCCAAGAAAATACTTTAAGTGTCCCAAGTCTTTGATCCGAAATTTGTCATGAATGAAGTCTTTTATCCGTTTGATCAATGGTGGTGAGGTGCCTGTGAGAATGACATCATCAACATATACTAGCAGGATGATGAAGTGATTTTCTCTCTTGAGTGTAAATAAAGAATAATCCTCTAGACTTTGTTGGAAACCAAAATCAATGAGTGAATCACTGAAGCGAGAAAACCATTGGCGTGAGGCTTGTTTTAAGCCATATATGCTCCTATGTAATTTGCAGACAAGGCCTTGGTGTTTTTCTTATAAATAAAAACCGGGAGGAGTTTGCATATAAACTTCTTCATGTAGATCACCATGTAAAAAAGCATTGTCGACGTCAAGTTGAAAAACAGGCCAATGTTTGGCCGCTGCAATTGCTAATAAGCACCGAACAGTTGTCATCTTGGCAACTGGGGCGAATGTGTCGTGATAGTCAATTCCTTCTACTTGAGTGTACCCTTTAGCGACCACTCGAGCTTTGTACCGCTCTATTGTGCCATCTGAATTGTATTTTACCCTGAATATCCATTTGCAATCAATGGCGTGTGCCTGAGGAGGGAGAGAGGTAAGAGACCATGTATTGTTTTGTTCTAAGGCTTGTATCTCTTTATTCATGGCTGCTTCCCATAGTGGATTTTTGATAGCTTGTGCATACGTTTTAGGTTCCTTGTGAAGAGTGACTTGCCCAAGGAAATGTTTGTGAGAAGGGGAGCAGTGGTCATAGGATAAGACTTTGGTGATTGAATGCGGTGAGGTTTTGTAAGAAGATCCAACTATATAGTCCTTGTGCCAAGCAGGTGGTTGATGTGATCTTGTGGATTTCCTGATTGTAATTTCAGGTTCATGACTGGGATGGAAGATGACTGGTGGAGCAGGGGAATCATTTGAGACTGGAACTGAAGGAGCAGGAGAATCATTTGATGTAGTGTTGGAGTTGTCAGATGAGGTTGGTGAATCTGGAACTGAAGGAACATGAGAGTTGATAATGGCAGTGGGAACTTGAGACTCAGCAGGAGAAAGGGGATTGTGATCATCAAATAAGGTATCATGGAATTCCAGCACAGGTGCTATTGTAGTTTTAACTTTGTTTATACCCGCTTCTGTTTCTGGAAATCTTTGTTCAGCATAAGGAAATATTGCTTCATAAAAGATAACATTTCTGCTGACTAGAATTTTATGGGATTGCAGGGAATAAACTTTATATCCTTTCTGGCCATACGGATATCCGAGGAAAACACATGGGCTGGCTCGTGGGTCAAATTTGTCTCTGAGAATGTTGGAGGTGCTGACATAGCAAAGGCAGCCAAAAACTTTCAGGTTATCAATAGAAGGAGGACTGCCGAAGAGAACTTCGTAAGGGCTCATGCCATTTAACAAGGTGGTAGGAGTTCTGTTAACCAAGTAAGTGGCTGTAAGTAAACAGTCACCCCAGAAAACCTTTGGAATGTTGGACTGAAATCTGAGAGCTCTTGCTACATCCAAGAGATGTCTGTGTTTGCGTTCAACTACTCCGTTCTGCTGCGGAGTATAAGCACATGAGCTTTGGTGGATGCAGCCCTTCGACTTTAAGTAAGTACTCAGTTTTCTGTTGAAAAATTCGCCTCCATTGTCTGATCGAAGAACTTTGATTTTGTGCCCAAACTGAGTAGTAATGAGTTCAAAGAATTGCATGACAAGGGTAGAAACTTCACTCTTAGCCTTTAAAAGATAAGTCCATGTGCATCTAGATTTGTCATCAACGATAGTGAGGAAGTATTGGCAACCACTCATAGTAGGGACATTGAATGGCCCCCAAACATCACAATGAATCATGTCGAAAATGTTTTGAGACAAATGAGTGCTAGAAGAAAATTGAAGTTTACTTTGCTTTGAAAGATGACAAGTGGGGCAATGTTTGCAAATAGTTTTGGTACTGATGTCGGGTACATACTTTTTCAGGAAAGTCTTCATTTTGTCAAAAGACATGTGTCCCATACGAAGATGCCAAATATTTGGGGAAATGTTCTTGCTAACTGCTGATGCAACAAGGCTTGGTGTTGAAGCAGCTTGCAACAGGTATAATCCTCCCTTAAGTTTACCAATCTCTAGGATAGTCTTCTTTGCTAAGTCCTGTATAAGGCAATTAGTTTCAGTAAAAGTCACAGTGCATTTGTTGTTGCTGGATAACTTGCCATTTGATAAGAGGTTGAATCTGAAACTGGGAACCAAGAGAACATTGTGTAGGATCAAATCAGGTGTTAATGCACATTTTCCTGCTGTAGTAACTAAGAATGAGGAGCCATCAGGCAGACTGAGTTTGCATTCTTTGACTAACCGGTATGTGTCAAAGAGTAAATGTTCATCACAGACAAAATGGTCTGTAGCGCCACTATCAATAATCCATGAATATTGTTTAAGAGGGCTGGAGGTTAAGCCACAAATACCTGCCATGTGACACTGGGTATCTTCTTTTCCAGGAGAGCCTTGTTTGAGCATGGCGAGTATCTGGTTGATCTGTTCATTGGTGAAAGGATTAGTGACATTTTGAACATTGGAATTGTAATTAGATGAACCTGAAGGCACATTGACAGATGTATTGTTGTCATCAGTGGTGATCGAAACGTTGTTTGCTGCTTTGCCACTAGTCTGCCTTCCTTTGTACTGTTTTTGTCCCGTAGGATATCCATGAAGTTTATAACAAGTTTCTTTTGTGTGTCCAGGTTGTTGGCAATAAGTGCAGAATGGCCTTTGCTTATGCTTATTGTTGGTGTTGTTGCTGGCATCATAAGTCCTGGAAACAGTGTGGTAAGGTTGGGAGAATTGTTGTGGATTGTTTGACTGTTGAGTAGACTGCTGGTTTTTAAAGCTTTGTCTAGGAAACTGATGAGTGTTGGTGAACATAGCTGAAGCCTCAGAGGTAATTTGTTTTGTCAGATTTCTTTCAGCCTCATGGTTAGATACTCTGTCATAGACTACGTTGAGTTGAGGTAACGTCTCGAGAGCTAAAATGTGCGTTCTGATTTGTGCCAGGGATTCATTCAAGCCCATGAGGAATTTCATCACCTTATTGTCATGGGTTTCTCTTGCATTGTCTTGGCAGCGAACACAGTCATCGGAGAGAGAGCATCCTCTGCGTTCTCTCATGGCGTCAAGCTCTCTCCACAGTCCACACAGAGCTGCAAAGTATTTTGCGACTGTCATGGTTCCTTGCATAAGATTAGCTATTTCTTGCTGGAGCGCAAACTTCCTTGACAGATTTGAGCCAGCGTACATCATGTGTAGACAGTTCCAAGCGTCGGCAACATCAGTAAAGTCCAGAATCTGACCTGTGACATCTGGAGAAACCGAGCACAGCAACCACGACATTATCACATCGTTGCAACGTTGCCATCTCGCTCTCAGATTCGTATCGGCAGGCCTCGGGTGTTCACCTTCCACAAAGCCAAGTTTGAGTCTCGCAGACAAGGCAATTCTCATGGCTTTCCTCCATTTGACAAAGTTTTCTCTTCCGGTAAGGATTTCGCCAACGATGGAGTTACCGGTGATTTCATTGTTGTTGACATAATAGGCATCATCAGTGATGACAACATTTCCCGGAGGTGTTAGCACAGTGGCAGACGTGTTGGCTGATTCCTCAGTAGTGGCCATGGATTAATGGAACAGTGATCTGGGAGAAAAAAAAAGCAAAAATACTGATGGGTGCACGCGGAAAAGGGAGCTTACAGTCCAGGTGATCGACTTGCTCTTGATACCATGTTGATAAACCAAAGAAGATCAAGGTGATTTGTTGTACTTGATCAGACTGGGAAATGTGGAAAGTTTGCTCTGATGTTTATATTGAATTGAATTGATATTACAGCCAAGCTAACTAAATATATATACAGGTAGATGAATGTATAAAGACAGGAATTGGAAAGGCAGGAATGAAGAGGGGCGTATAAAGACAGGGAAGATCTATAGGCTAATAGCATATGAGGCCTTGAAGTAGAAATATGTCCAATAGAAATTACCATTTTATTTCTTACTATAAGTAGTTTGTCCTCATTCTTATTCGTGCTTGATGCTTGAGACTTACTGCAACTTGCTTCTTTGCATAGAAAGCCAAATGGTGTTTCCTTCGAAGTCTTATCTTCTTGTCAACTTCAAGTATCTAGGGCTTGTTCTTCTGAACTTTTATTTTCACCCTATTAAGTTATTTTACCGGATATTCTAGTATAATAGATGAATTCTGTTGCATTTGCTCTGAAGAACTTCATTTTTCATAAGCTACAAGCAATTAGATTTGAAAATCAAGGGTATTTGATAGCAAGTCTTTTAGTTTCCCCTCAATTTACTTTTATTTTTGTTTCATTAAATTCGTTTTCTATGATGCAACTGTGGAACCCAAGAAGACTTATGTACCGACTATGTCACAATGCTGAATTATCTATTTTCCTTTTGGGATGAAACTATATGAACACCAACTTAGAAGAATTTTTGTTGTCTTCCCTTCAAAACTGGGTTCTTGTTCAGAAAAAAAAAGAAAGATATTTATACACCCAAATGAATTGGAGTGGAAACGTTTGGTGAATGCTGCCTTAAAAAATACCATGCCTTTTTAAGCACTGGCAAGCAAACCTGTGTTTCTAATTTTTGTCACTGTACAATTTGTTTTGTTTTTCCCTCTAAAAGCAATCCTTTTTGTGCTATATTACTCTTTCTTTTTTCAGCACTGCATAATCTAGCATATTGGTTGTTATGAACCTTTATTCTGATACCCAGTTATTTCTTTGTGTTGTTAAATTAGCATGCAAAGCGATTTGTTTAATTTTACATAACTTTTAATTCAGCTTTCCTTTAACACATTCTATGTCAGAAGAGCCACATATGTCTCACCAATTATGTAACCTATGCAGTGGATGTGTAAAGCTAATAGCAAGTTCCAGAGTACCTGATCGACCCGTCATTGTCAAGGTCAGCAGCCACCAAATCGCCCAAGGTCATCTTTTTCTGAAGGACCCAGTTCGCGATCCTCCTGTTTCTCTTGTCTATCCGTAGCTCAGTCAGGTACAGAAATGCTCTTGCTACTGCCAGTGTGCTCACTAATAACCAAACAATAGCAAAACATCTACCCTTTAGTGTCGAGAAAGAGTAGTCACCATATCCCACAGTCGTAACAGATATTACTGATAAATAAAAGCTGTCCACCCAAGTGAGCCCCTCTAGAAAGTGTGCTGCGACTGTCCCTATAGCAATGCAGAATATGACCACTGCCAGGGCTAATGCAACTTTTATTCTTATTCGCATTCTGCCTTTCTGCACATCAATCATATAAGTACGGAATGTGGAGTTTAATGTATTTTCATCTACGGCACTCAACAGAACTGTCTCCTGTCTGTCAAGAACATAAGTAACTAGCCCATTGAGCAGAATGTCAATGAACCCAAAGCCAATCAATATGAATACACAAGTGTACAACTTGGTGAATGCTGTGTCTGGAACAATATCTCCATAGCCAATTGTACAAAGCGTAACAACTGAGAAGTATAGGGCATCCACTGGTTTGAATGTTGTCACCCCCTTGAAGTTATTGCATTCGAACAAGTAAATTGCAATCCCTGCTATGATGTATACAACTAGGCCAATGAACGCTTGTCTGACTATGTTTGGGGTTGTTTTTGGGAGGGATCTTTGGTCAAGAGAGTCACATGCTTCTCTTGTGTCTGTGAATACAGAAGGAGCTGAGTGTGAACGACGAATGAGTCTCCTTGTGTTCAAGTTGGCTATGATGTTGACAATAGAAGAAGTTGACCTTCGGGGGGTCGTGTTGATAGGGATGACGACATCATTTGTGATGAGATGGGCGGTGGAACAGCGCCATGGTGGACTGATATCTAGGAAGCCTGTTGAGTACTCTCTCCAATTGGACGGTGGTCGGACAGAGGCCTCTGCTTGAGCTGATGTTCTAGACAGAAGAGACTCATCCATGGTGAATCTGCATCTTTTGATTATGCACTTATGCTCAATACTTTCTATTATTAAATCGTTTAGTTATTGAAAATTAGCTCTCTAACCACAGGTCAAATATCAGTTTGGTTGCCTACCAGTCAAACAGGGACAGGTAAGCATCATGCATAACGTTTTGCACTTCCTAATATATTCCTACACACTTCATTGTAGTTCCCTGATATGTGCGGGTTTCAGGGTTATCTCCCACCAAGAGTTGTTGACAACAGTTGATTTGTTTCAGACTTTCAGCTTATATAAATGTTTTGCAACCTTAGTATGCCCTAAAGAATCTTTCCCAGCTTCAACCTACAGATCCTTGAGGGGCTGAAAATGAGTGCCTTTTCTTTTTCTTATTGGAAACATGTTACTTAGCAATTAGAACAAATAAAGCTTCTCGAATTCTCTGCTGGGTCTGCAGTATTTTTAGCAGATGGTGCATGGATGTGTGCAAACATGTATTTACTTTGCTACATTTCCCCTTAAAACCCAAATTCTAGTTTACATTCTTCAACTCAATTACTTTCAAATCATCATTTGTCTCTTTAATTTCATCTTTTCATCATTCGAAAACATTTCAAGTAAACGACCTTTTTCATCATTCTTTTTTCTCGATTTGTAATTGAAATAGCTACGCGTGAGTTCAACTTAACTGTACCAGCTAAAGATGGAACACTCAGTGGTACAGTTCGTTCCACAGACCAATATAATCAGACTGAGGTGTAAAAACAGAAAGAAAGACACAAAGCAATTGGTGACCCAGTTCGGCTCAATGTAGCCTACGTCTGGGGGACTTCTCCCAAGTCCAAGGAACAATTCACTATTACGGTATATAGTACAGATTAACGTCTGAACAGTCTATCAAACTACTGATACACCTATACTACCCTCCAAGTGAATTGTGTGATCTAAGCTTCCCTTAGATCCAGTGACTACCGTCGTGAGCCTCCTCCTGAGGCTGATGCAATGGAACCTACGGCAGTAGATTCTCCTTGTTGAGATGATGGTCTCTACGTGTGAGTCGCAATACACGTACAGGGTAGGGCAGTGTAGCGACAACACCTCTTGAACTTCTGGTAGAATATTTGCGCAGCAACAAAGTATAAGTTCAAGAATAAGGAGCAAGTTTGCTTACCAACTTGCAGCCACAATCCTTCTACAACAGCTTGACTGCTCGTAGACAAGAATGATGTATTCTGCTCTTGATTGATGGCTCTCTTTCTCACATGGTGTATCTCGAAAGTTGCTTGCCTATTTAAAGAAGAACCCTAGTCTTCTTTATATAGTAGCCGTGTGAATCTAAGGGATAAAAAACCCTAGATTTAATTTCCGAAACTCTAGATAAACTAGGAAAGACTTCCGTTGAGATCTGCATGACTTTATCTTGATAAAATCTGGTTTGATGATGTGGCGCACGCAAAGATATGATAAAGATAAATCAGTTCGGAAAGATCTGGATAGAGCTGATTTTTCGGAACTGTCTGTTTAATCTAGTACAGCTTCTTGCACAGTTCTGGTTTTGCCTAGATGGCACATTTTACTCCAACAATCTCCCCCTTGACATTTGAGGCAAAACACTTCTTCTGCATGACAGATGAATTAGATGCTAGTACGGACTTGCCCAAAACGCGATCTTCATTTCATAAGGAACGGGGTTGTAGTTTCACTACTGAAGATCAATTGAAAACGAGCGAGCACAACAGCAAACCAAAAAAAAACAAACTACCACACACACATGCAGATTTTCTCCCCCTGTTTAACTCAAGTGGCAAGGGGATAGTGCACCAACTAAGCTTCCTCAGAATCAGAAATAGCCTCCTCTGGTTCTTCAGCAGAAAGAGAACCCAGGTCAGCAAGAAGATCTTGAAGTTGAGAGCGCTGAGACTGCATACGCTTGATTTCACTTCCTAGGAACGAGATTTGGCCCCTGACTTCCTTCACAAACTTCTTGTGGATGGCAACCGGAAGATGGATTGTTGCCGGGAGTTTCAATGACGCCTCACATGGCACATCGACAACTCTGGCGCCTTTGTACATTTTGTGATCCATGGCCAACACTTTGGGGTCACCTGAGAGCACATCAACTGAGGACAGGATGTCAGGGAACTGTTCAAGCACGAGCTGATGAATGAGAGAGGGAAATCCGATTGGAAGTTGGTCTCTTCCTGATAACGAGTGTTTTTCCAAGTGAGCAAAAACCAGCTCTCCCAGATTGATTTTCTTCTTCATTCCAACAGCATACAACAGCTTAGCAAGATCTTTTGTCACCGCTCCACGATTCATAGATGGCATCCAGTTATAGTGTGCAATCTGGTACAGAAACGCATACTTGGTAGATAGTTCCGAGGGTTTGAAATTTGCTCCTTTCCAGTGTACTTTAACCCCTTGAGTAATTTCCTGGGCAATGGAGTTTAAGTCGTCTGTAATACTCTCAGCGCCCCACTGAGGAGCGTCCCAACAGGCATTGATCAGCTCCGGAGTTATGTACACAGCTTTTCCTCTGACTCGCAGTTGACCATAGTGTTCACTCCCCTGTACATCAAACTCTGCAGGCAGGTTCACAATAGCTTCACGCACAAGCTTGTCTGAGAACTTTCCAGCCTTTCGCAGCGACCCAAGCACCTTGCATTCACTGAGCAGGTCAATCAGAATTCCAGGATACTTTTTCACATTGATGACCTTCTCAGGAACCATAGTCCTGTGGAGAATTACTTCCCATTTTTCAGCATGGGCCTGGGATGCGAACCAAGTGCCACTTATCACACACCCTAGAACGGACGATGGTTTCACATCAAATTTAACCTTCTTGGAGGACTTAGGCACTGTTACTGCAGTGGATCTCTTAACACCTTGTTTTCCTTTCAGAGAGACAATAGGGGGGACTCATCCGAGTGTTTACTTGAATCATCTGTTCCAGATGCTGGCACAGGATCTGGAATTGCCTTATCAGAACTTTCGTCAGACAGAATATCGGCAGTCCCAGCGAATGAAACTGAGCCCTTCCTGGCTTTATCGGACTCCACAGGGCTGTCTTCTCCGTGTTCACTAAGAGATTTAGCAGAACTTTTGGACTCCACAGACTTATCAGCCTCAATCTGGCTTTCCGAAGCATCGGGTTTCCCAGATGTCCCAATGGCGGATAGGACCGCAGGCTGAACTTCAACAGGAATGGGAGCAGAGGCCTGATTCTCAATCTGAGCGGATCCTTCTGTTTCCTTCACACCATCCTGCGTAGTCTGTTCCTTTGCCAGACTGGCCAAAATTTCTGCCCTGATTTTAGACACTAAGTCTTCTACTGAGATAGTACCGCCTCCAACCACTACTTGGTCCCCAGCATTCTTTTCATCCATTACATTCTTAACTACACTCTTTCCCTTCCCAGACACCACATTCCCTTCAAACTCCTTATCAACTACACCTTCTCCAATAACTGGAATAACTGGAACGCTAGAGATTTCAGCAAAGGGTGTAGAAGTCGTACCTTTAGGGTTCACCGTGGAAATCCCCCTTTTAGGAGACGAGACAGGACCAGATCTCTTCTTCTTGAGACGAGATGGGTCAATTGGTCGAGACGACTCCCCCTCAATCGCAGGATGCTTTGAAGGAAGGACTGAGTCTTGAGGCGTCGCCGACGGCACAGTTGTGAAATCGACGGCCTTGGCAGATTCCTTCGTAGGAGGAATCACAGGTACGGTAGGCTTTGGGGTTGCCTTCTTGGACCGAAAAGTCTCACCTTTCACAATAGACGCCTTGGTTAGCGTCTTTGGACGAGACGTAGGCTTGGAGCTTCCTTCTGCAGCGGCGGAGGATTTGCTTTTCCTTGTGTTTACCATCTTTGAACAGGCCAACTATTATCCGAGAGGACAACAACTGTTGTAGAAAACACTTTAAGGTTTTTGGTTGAATGCGGATGGAGTTCAGCCTTTTTGCCTCCTTCTTAAATAGACCTGAAATTTGAACTGAATCAGATTTGAAAATTCAAAGATTAGTTTCAGCAGACGAGCAGTCTTCTCGGTCTTCGGGATAAAGAGACGTTGTAGAAATCCCGAATTATCTTCCTCTTTAATTGTTTCCACGTCAGCACAGTAGATATGAGATACTAAGCTGGCTATCTTTCTAGAAGCTGGTACAGATGGAATTGGCACATTGCTTCCCACTCCCTGGCACGTCAGCAATACTGATAAGCATTCTGCTCAGCTGACAGCCCTTGACGACGAAGTCTACTAGTTTCGTATGACACAAAGGCCAAGTGCAGACCTTAGTGTCTCAAACCTCTCAGCGTCCAATGGCTTGGTCAGAATATCTGCCAGTTGCTTCTTTGTTGGCATGTGGATTAGACTAATGACTTTGTCTTCAACTAGTTCTCTAATGAAATGGTGTCGAATGTCAATGTGCTTTGTCCGCGAATGCTGTACTGGATCCTTGGAGATGCTGATTGCACTCATATTATCACAATATAGCGTCATAGTATTCTGATCCAGTCCCACTTCCTTGAGCATCTGTTTCATCCAGATCATCTGAGCACAGCAGCTCCCCGCAGCCATGTATTCAGCTTCAGTAGAGGACAGTGAAATACTGTTTTGCTTCTTGCTGAACCAGGATACTAGGTTATTGCCTACGAAAAAGCATCCACCCGAGGTGCTCTTTCTGTCTTCGATATTGCCAGCCCAGTCTGCGTCTGAGTAGCCAACAATACATCCACTAGTATCTCTAGTATACCACAAACCATGATCAGAAGTACCACTGACATATTTGATGATTCGTTTTACCTGAAGCAAGTGGCTTTCCTTCGGATCGGCCTGATATCTAGCACAGACTCCCACCGCTTGACAGATATCTGGTCTGGTTGCAGTCAGATACAGCAAGCTCCCGATCATGCTCCTGTACAGGGTCTGATCCACTGAGTTTCCTGCGTCATCCTTGGTGATCTTCACATGTGTAGCAGCTGGTGTTCTCTTGTGAGTGGCCTTGTCCAGTCCAAATTTTTTGACAAGATTTCTGGCATACTTGGCCTGAGTTAAGAAGATCCCTTCCTTTGACTGTACAACCTGCAATCCCAAGAAGTAGTTCATTTCGCCCACCATACTCATTTGGAACTCGTTTTGCATCTGGGCCACGAACTCATCCACCATCTTCTGAGAGTTAGAACCAAACACTATGTCATCTACGTAGATCTGGGCAATGATAAAGTGTTTATTGTCCTTCCTTACGAACATTGTCTTGTCTATTCCTCCTCGAGTGTATCCCATGCTTATGAGGAATTGAGTTAACCTTTCATACCAAGCTCTAGGGGCTTGCTTTAATCCGTACAACGCCTTCTTCAGTTTGTAAACACGGTCTGGATAATGAGGATCCTCAAATCCTTTAGGCTGTGCCACGTAAACTTCCTCGCATAGAACACCATTCAAGAAGGCACTCTTTACATCCATCTGGAACAGTTTGAACTTGCGATAGCATGCCACTGCAAGCAGAAGACGAATGGCTTCCAAGCGTGCTACTGGAGCAAACGTTTCGTCAAAGTCGATCCCCTCTATCTGTGTGTATCCTTGAGCTACCAGCCTGGCTTTGTTTCTCGTAATGTTGCCACTTTCATCAGTCTTGTTTTTGAATATCCACTTTGTTCCAATGATGTTGACCCCATTTGGACGAGGTACAAGATCCCATACATCGTTGCGAGTGAATTCTCCCAACTCCTCTTGCATGGCCGTGATCCAATGGTCATCTTGAAGAGCTTCCTTCACATTCTTGGGTTCCACCTTTGACAAATAACAACTATGATTTATCATATCTCTGTAATTGACGTGAGGTTTACCTCTAGTTCTGATCTTGTCGTGAGGATTTCCAATGATGCTGGACATCGGATGATTCTTTTGGATTCTGCTGGAGGGTTGCAGGCTGGTTTCACCGCCTCCTGATTGAGATTGATTCGCCTGACTTTCATCAGCATCTTGCATGTGAACATCATTATCCCCCGTGGCCGAGTCTAGCACAGTCTCAGGAACTATCTCAGAATTTGCATCTGGCACATATACTCTCACTGGCTGATGGCAGGAATCTTGCATCTGTAGGTCACCATCCTTCTCAGTCAAGTCTGGTACGGTTTCAGGCACACCCTCTGAATTTGCATCTGGCACAGATCCTTGTACAGGCTTGTGAGTGTCATGCATTTCTGAATCATCATCTGGCTGCTTCCTCATTAGGGAGTCCTTGGCGTCGTCGATCACCACATTGATTGATTCAATCACAGATCTAGTCCTCTTATTGTAGACTCGATACGCTCTACTGTTTGGGGAATAACCCAGGAAGAGTCCTTCGTCACACCTCCTATCCAGTTTCTGCCTTTGCTCCCTATCGGTCAGAATATAACAAGTACTCCCAAAGACGTGGAAGTGCTTAACTGTGGGCTTTCTTCCTTTCCATAACTCATAGCTAGTCTTGTCCATTCCTGGGCGAATCAGGACTCTGTTCAGGACGTAAGTAGCTGTTAGCATAGCTTCAGCCCATAGATTTAGTGGAACGTTCTTCGCATGCAACATAACTCTCGTCATTTCTTGGATAGATCGATTTCTCCGTTCTACAACGCCATTCTGTTGAGGCGTGATAGGGGATGAGAATTGATGAACAATGCCTTGCTCATCACAGAATTGCGCAAACTTCTCATTCTCAAATTCCCGCCCATGGTCACTTCGTATGGACAATAGGTTTTCTCCTTGATCTCGTCTTTCATTGATCAGGCTGGTAGCAAGTTGAACAAAAGCATGCACTGTTTCGGACTTCTCTCGCAAGAACATAATCCAAGAGAATCTGGTGAAGTCATCGATACACACGAAAGCATACCTTTTACGTCCAATACTTTCCACCTGCATTGGCCCCATCAGATCCATATGTAGCAGTTCAAGGGGACGTTTGGTGTAGATTCTATCCACTTTCTTGTGTGTCGCTCTAGTCTGCTTTCCTGCTTGACAGTCACCACAAATAATTTGCATATCACCTCTAATATTAGGAAACCTTCAAGTAGCCTTTCGTTGGCCAGGAACTTCAAGGATCTGAAGTTTATGTGCCCCAAGCGTTTATGCCATAGATTCACTTCATCGGTTCTGCTCAACATGCATGTGATTGCTGCTGGGGTTGTAGCACGACTTAGGAGATAGCAGTTATTGCTAGCACGGTCTCCTTCCATCACACAGATGCCATGTTTGTCGTAGACTTGGCAGGAATTTCTTGTGAACTGAACTTGATTCCGGCCATCACACAGCTGGCTAATGCTGAGCAGATTGGCCTTCAGTCCATCGACCCAATAGACATCTTCAAGGGGTGGTATGCCTGCTACATTCAGTGTTCCCTTAGCAAGAACTCTGGCTCTTTGTCCGTCACCAAATGTCACGTGGTGTCCATCAATCGGTCTCAGGTTAGTCAGGTTTTCTCTGACTCCAGTCATATGCCTTGAACAGCCGCTGTCAAAGAACCAGCTCTCCTCGTCTTCCTTGTCAGTTGAACTGTATGAAACATGGCAGTACTGATTATTTCTTGGTCTCCATACCATGTTGCATCGTTTCCTTGTTGGTTCTTTGTACTGACTGTCTCGTTTATAGCGATAGCAATGACGCTTGATGTGCCCAGGTTTGCTGCAGTAGTAGCAGACCCTAGCACGTTGCCATCCAACTTCTCCACCCATTCGAGACTGGTTGTAGTTTTCTCTGGTATAGACGAACTTGTCTACTGACTTGTGTTTGTTATCGTTGGGGAGTGAGTCACTAGCTTTAACAAACTTCGTATCACCATTTTTCCTTTTTCCAGTGAATCCAAGACCGGTAGTGTCTTTTATACTTCTCTGTACTGACAGGATCTGGTCTAGATTGCTGGATCCTCTATTCAGTCCATTTAGAGCCTTTTTGAGTACATCCATTTCCTTCAAGAGTTTCTGTGATTCTTGTTTATTTTCTTCAGAAGTTCGTTTCATCTCTTGAACTTCCTTCTCCAAGTGTTCTTTCTCCTGTGCAAGAGTGCTCGCTTTAGACTCCAGTTCCTGTTTTTCCAGTTTCAACAGGAGAACCCCTGCATTTAGCCTTTTGTTGATGTTTACCAATTCAGTCCACTTAGAGAACAATAGTGCATATTTCTCAGCAATGCACTCATCAGTGATTTCTTCTTCATCACTTTCTTCAGTGTCGTTCTCTTCTACATCGGATTCAGCTTTGTTGGAGCATTCTTCCGAACTGGTCCTGGCAGGGTTTGTGGTACAGTCTATCATACAAGATAGTGCCACAAAGTTGCTGGTTTCTTCCTCCTCTGAGCTCTCCTCAGTCTCATTATCACTCCAGCCGACGTTCAGGGACTTCCCATTTTTCTTTTTCAGAGTGTTGGCACATTCTGCTTGAATGTGGCCATATCCTCCGCATTCCCTGCATTTTATCCCTTTGGTTCGTCCGCTTTTGACATTCTCCTTCTGATCAGACTGTCTTTCCCTTGGCTGGAAATCTACTCTCCTCTCCTTCTGGTCAACCTGTCTTTCCCTGGGCTGGAAGTCGACTCTCCTGACTTCTTGAGCTTTTGACTGGTTCAGGCTGTTCTGCCCAGTACCCCTACGGTTGATCTTCTTCAACAGTTTGTTGAAGTTCTTTGTGAGTAAAGCCAATTCTTCACTCACTCCATCAGTTGATTCATCGTCTACTCCGGTTGCAGCCTTTAACCCGACAGATTTACCCTTGGGTTCTGGTACAGTCAGGTGTTGCAATTCATAAGTGCACAGATTTCCAATCAATTCTTTCCAGCTCATGGTCTTTGTGTTGTTTGCCTCTTCTATAGCTGTTACCTTCATAGCAAATCGTTTTGGTAATGACCTCAGAATTTTTTGCACAACCTTCTCTTCAGGAAGAGCTTCACCGAGGGTAGATTCTTCATTCACAAGGTCACAGACTCTGGCATTGAAGTCCTTGATGGATTCATCCTCCTGCATTTTCAACTCCTCAAATCTGGATGTCAGCATTTGTATCCTGGACTGTTTCACCTTGTCAGTTCCCTCAAAGTGTGTTGACAGAGTGTCCCATGCTTCCTTGGCGCTTTCACAGTTTAGGATGAGCTTGAAAATAGACTCGTCAACGGCTGAGAAAATGGCATTTAGAGCCTTGGCATTTCCCATTGCGAGACGCTCTTCCAGTTCAGACCATTCTGTTTCTGGTTTCGGAGCAACCCTGCCATCATCAGTTGCCAGCAAGGGAGGGGTCCATCCAGTTAGCACAGATCTCCATGCTTTTTCATCCACATTTTTGATGAACGCCTTCATCCTGGCTTTCCAGTAGCCATAATTCGGCCCTTCTAACAGCACTGGGCGAGTAGTGCTTTGTCCTTCCTTGATGCTCATCTTAGAATGGTAGCTAGCTTCCCAAGATTCTTCTCCGTATGTTGAGATCCTGCTCTGATACCAATTGAAATAGCTACGCGTGAGTTCAACTTAACTGTACCAGCTAAAGATGGAACACTCAGTGGTACAGTTCGTTCCACAGACCAATATAATCAGACTGAGGTGTAAAAACAGAAAGAAAGACACAAAGCAATTGGTGACCCAGTTCGGCTCAATGTAGCCTACGTCTGGGGGACTTCTCCCAAGTCCAAGGAACAATTCACTATTACGGTATATAGTACAGATTAACGTCTGAACAGTCTATCAAACTACTGATACACCTATACTACCCTCCAAGTGAATTGTGTGATCTAAGCTTCCCTTAGATCCAGTGACTACCGTCGTGAGCCTCCTCCTGAGGCTGATGCAATGGAACCTACGGCAGTAGATTCTCCTTGTTGAGATGATGGTCTCTACGTGTGAGTCGCAATACACGTACAGGGTAGGGCAGTGTAGCGACAACACCTCTTGAACTTCTGGTAGAATATTTGCGCAGCAACAAAGTATAAGTTCAAGAATAAGGAGCAAGTTTGCTTACCAACTTGCAGCCACAATCCTTCTACAACAGCTTGACTGCTCGTAGACAAGAATGATGTATTCTGCTCTTGATTGATGGCTCTCTTTCTCACACGGTGTATCTCGAAAGTTGCTTGCCTATTTAAAGAAGAACCCTAGTCTTCTTTATATAGTAGCCGTGTGAATCTAAGGGATAAAAAACCCTAGATTTAATTTCCGAAACTCTAGATAAACTAGGAAAGACTTCCGTTGAGATCTGCATGACTTTATCTTGATAAAATCTGGTTTGATGATGTGGCGCACGCAAAGATATGATAAAGATAAATCAGTTCGGAAAGATCTGGATAGAGCTGATTTTTCGGAACTGTCTGTTTAATCTAGTACAGCTTCTTGCACAGTTCTGGTTTTGTCTAGATGGCACATTTTACTCCAACAGTAATCCTTTCTTTATTGTGATTGTATTCCTTTTCGACACAACTCTTATTAACAAGGATAAAGTTGGTAGATGGTTGAGAGTTTGGCTTCTGCGAAGACTATTTAGTTCTAATTTTAGTTAGTTTAGGTGTACCATTGAAATGGTTTAGTTGAGGTGTACCATTGAAATGGTTTAGTTAGCTGAGGTGTACCATTCAAAGAGGCTTCTGCCGAAGACTCTTTGAATCCCTTCAATCGCTTTTAAAATTAAATTGCTGTTCTTCTTTTACTCACCATTGACCTTTTGCTTTCAGTCCTTGACAGAAGGTTTCTGAAATTGGGGTTGGTGAGATTCTGAAATTATCTAAACTGAAAACTGATTACCGTTCGTATGAGGTGAAGTGGAAGTTGTGCAATTCGTATGATATGTTTCTAGTCGACAAGAGGCTCATTCCTCTGATGCCCAAGCTGCTTGGGAAGCAGTTTTATAAGAAGAAGAAGAATATTCCTTTGTCTATTGATTTGATTCGGAAGAACTGGAAGGAGCAGATTGGCAGAGCGATTGGGTCTGGATTGTTGTATTTGAAGACGGGAACATGGACAGTAAAATGAATGATTTGGTTGATGAAATTGGGTTGGGAAGTGGATATGACAGCAGTGATTATGGAAATGCCCGTGATCTTAATGAGGCAAAAAATGCTGAGAGTGAACATGTTGCTGATGTGGAAGAGGCTCAGCTTAAGAAAAGGAAGAAAGCCTCTGCAAAGTTGGAAAAATCTGCTAATGAGAAAATATTGAAAAAGGATGCAAAATCAAAGATGGAACATCAACATGGCAGTGAACAGAAGACAAAGAAAGCCATATCTGAAGTGCACGAGGAAGCTGTTGATAAGAAATTGAATAAGGGCGTCTGCAGCACGGTGAATAATAAATAATAATAGAGAGACTTTATTGCTCTCATACAACAGATAAGCAAAAAAAGAATCGAAAAGCAATCCTTGATTAGGTTAGCAATAATGGAAAGAGGGTTGGAAAGGAAAATCAACAAGTGAACCCACATGAAAAACGAAATGAAAAGGGAAATGTGCTTTTTCTATATTTAAAATTAAATAAAAATACGAAATGTCATAAAATGAACAACATCCAACTATTCAAATTGAAACCCAAAAAATAAAAATAAAAATATTTTAAAATAAAAAATTGGAAAAATTAAAGAATCTTGAGACAAAACAAAACATGAAATAATTGAAGTGATAATGCGAATAATTGAAATGGTTATGAGTATTGCCGTTTCCTTTCATTGTTACAGAATAAGATATAGAGAGGTTGTTATTTTCGCTCTTTGCTCTCTTGTTGCGTTAAAATATATATAGAGCAAAGAGCTATTTTTGCTCATTGCTTTTAGAGCATCCCACACCATGCTTTTTTGAACCATAAAAAGTGATCATGGGAGATGATAAAAAAACCATGCACCCCACCATGATTTTTTTGATCATCTAAAAGATCATCCCATGGTTTTTTCTAAAAAAGATCATGATCTTTTTGTGTGTTTTGATCATGAGAATGAGCCAATCGCAACGCGACACGTGTCCTGTGTAAGAAACAGTACAGTTTTTATTTTGATCTTGCAACGAATATATCTTCTAAATTACAAATTAAAAAAATCAAAATAAATACCAATATTCATAATTTTTTGAGCTCTATAAAACGAGATACACTTTGATATATTTTTATTAATCTTAACATTTATGAGCTATAATTTATGTAGTGATGAGAGAGATTGATGATAAACTTTTTTTTGGATCATGAGTGGGGTGCATGTGAATGAAAAAACCATGAGGGATGATTAAATGATAGAGAAAAAGAATGAGAGAGATGGATGGTATGATTATTTTGATCATGGTGGAGGGTATATTTTGATTATTTTGATCATGCTGAGAAAAAGAATGAGAGAGATGGATGGATGGTATGATTATTTTGATTATTTTGATCATGGTATGATTATTTTGATCATGCTGAGAAAAAGAATGAGAGAGATGGATGGATGGTATATTTTGATTATTTTGATCATGAGGGATGATTAAATGAGAGAGAAAAACCATACATCTCTTAGCTCCGCTTGTTACATGATTTTTATGAAAAGATGCTGTTTTCACACATTGTTCATTGCTCTCTTAGTGCGGATGCCCTAAGGTA
The DNA here is from genome assembly GCA_033675215.1 of Rhodiola kirilowii. NCBI lineage: Eukaryota > Viridiplantae > Streptophyta > Magnoliopsida > Saxifragales > Crassulaceae > Rhodiola > Rhodiola kirilowii. Next base: position 33,626,685 of record CM066201.1, read on the forward strand.
GGAAAATCAAAGAAGAAAGACAGTGGAAGGTACCAGCTAAGAAAAGTGCGATGAAAAAGGTAAAGACAGAAGGTAAAAATTTGAAAGACACGAAAAGGAAATATACTGCAGTGTAACTGTTATTGAAATTTAAGTTTGCTACATCTAAAATCAAATCCGAAAAATGTCCAATTATGAAATATGTGTTATGGGATCCTCGCATCCTTTTTATGTAAGCTTCATTGCGTTACTTGTTCCCTGATCTATTATTATGAAATATGGGAGGTACTACAGTTTTATGTACTTCATGTATTAAATTGTTGTGAACCAATATGGACATCACAGGATATTGAGTGTTGCAGCATCTATTGTATTGCACTTACTGCTTATCATATATGCAATCATAAGAGGATTTGTTGACATTTTGTGGCATTCCTGCTTTGCATTATTATTTTCCTTTTGCTGGCTCCAATTGTAAGGTATGTGCTGCCTATATCTGTCGGTGACGCCTATTCAGGTTTCGTGCCCTTTCATTTGACTATGGATGTGAAATACTTGTCGAAATGTAATAAAAAAAAGTTTTTTTTCCCTTCATTAGCTGGTCTTGATTTTTCAAAAAATGATCATTTTTCGTTTGTCAAACGGACAATGAATTGTTAATTGATTCTACTCGATACTAAGTAATGAGATGGATGCGCAATGGGAGTAAGATAATTACAAGAGTGAGGCATTACGAAATTATGCCTTTCTGGAGTTTTGTTAACTAGTTATAAGAGGTTGGCGGTTAAGGATTTGGTTGTTGATGGGAAATGTGGCCGAGAGCTTCCATGATGAAGAAACCCATTGCTAATGTCAAGCAGGTCAATGATCATACTCCACATAAGAATGGCCAGTTGCTTCGGACTCAACCTAGCAGAGCCCTCTCCCTCTTTAACTCTCTATTCGGCCATTCTCTTTGATTTAGATCAGGTACAAAGTCAAATTATGGTATAAAATATAAAATTCGTTAAAATTATTTTATAATTCGTCAGTTTATTTTATAGTTCGTCAAAATTATTTTACAGTTCGTCACTTTTCGAGCCGAAAAATAAAAAAAACAAGCCGAAAAAAGAAAAGACGACATAGTTCGTCAGTTTCATTTTATAATCCGTCACCAAGAAAAACACCAAAAAATCAAGATTTTAATCTCATCCATTCAAATCACAAGATCAATGACTATGATTAGTTATTATTTTGTACCAAAAAAATTAACTTTGCACCATGAATACGTAAGTTATTTTCTTTGTGCTATCAAAAAAAAGTATATTAGAAGTTATTAAAAGCTATGAATTACTCTTAAATTTGATTCAATTCGTACGTATCTCCGACCAATATGTATAATTTAGAATCTCTTCCATTTTATTACATAATCAACAGATGTATGGTTTCATAACTGCATGTTTCCAAATAATTTAAATATGCCCATAAATTTTTTTTTTGATGGAAGTGGGTTTTGCGGCACCAATGTTAAATTGAGCAAAAATATGAAGAACTGGTCCATTAAAGAAGCATGGAAACCTCTTTAGGTGTAACAACAACTACGTGTAGCAATTTTAGCTTATCAATTTATTTACTGAAGTAACTGCTCTTATTGGAAAACTTCAATAAAAATGATACATGTTCACATAATGTATCGATTTTGATCTACAATAAGGTAAAATTATTGGTTTTTAGTGATAAACTGGTGTTATGTGTATTGTATTTTGGGTAGGCAATGGATGATTAATGCACGCACACCGGAAGATTATTACTAATCCTCTTAGGATCACAATAAATATGACATACAATTCTCACTATTTTTGGGGACTGTATAGGAAGAAAACAATTGATTTATTGTACTAGAACAGAAACACACTCGTACAAAAACTAGGAAATAACTCACAACACTCAAATAAAATAAACACACTGAAAGATAAAAGGACACTGCGTTGTGTTCCTTTAGAGAGATATTGAGAGGAGCTGAGGGGATGATGTTCTCGGTTGCATTTGATGTCTATTTATAGCAAATGAGGGAAGGAGCTTGATGACATGGTTGGTTGTTGCAGTAGAATTTTGTCTGACATTGGCTTTGCAGTAGATGGGCATGGCAGGAGATGGGATCATGTCAATTGTCAATTGACATGCTAGCTTGACATGCTAGCTTGACATGCTTGGCCGTATTGCCAAGATTGTGTTCACACTTCATCACTCCCCCTTGATACACGATCTTGCAATTCCAATCATATGTCAAAATAATTCAAACTTATCACTTGAGAGACCCTTGATAAAGATGTCTGCAACTTGCTCATCAGTCATGCAGTATTCTAACTCAATCTCACCATCTTTAACCAACTCTCGAATGTAGTGATACCCGATCCCAATATGCTTGCTCTTGCCATGAAATACTAGGTTCTTGGCTAATGCTATACCCGACTTGTTATCACACATAATTCTTGTGGGGCTCTCCTGCTTCTGTTTCAGGTCTTCCAATATCCGTCGAAGCCAAACTGCTTGGCAAGCTACGATAGTTACTGCAATATAATGTACTCCGCCTCAGCTGTAGAAAGAGCAACAACTTGTTGCTTCTTTGACGACCATGAAACAACTCTATCTCCTAGATGGAAAGCATAACCAGATGTACTATTCCGAGTTTCTACGTCACCGGCCAAATCACTGTATGTATAACCTATCAGACATAATTCTTCTTTGTGAGAATACGTAATCCCATAGTCACTAGTATCACTGATATTACAGGGTATATGCTTTGCTACTAGCAAGTGCGACTCCTGCGGTTGCTCCATGAACCGACTGATAAGTCCAACTTCGTACATTATATCTGGTCTAGTTGAAGTCAAGTATCGCAGACTTCCAATTATACTCTCAAAGTATGTGGGATTCACCAACTCTCCAGTACCTTCTTTCATCATCTCTAGCCTCTGTGCAACTGGTGTTCAGACCGCCTTCATTCCCTCAAACTTGCACCTCTTCAAAATATCCTTGGCGTACTTCTTCTGGGAAATAAAGATTCCAATGTCCACCTGCTCAACCTCGATGCCTAAAAAGTAAGACATCAGTCCCATGTCAGTCATCTCAAACTGACGAGTCATCGCTTCTTTGAACTTGAGGAACATCTCCTCAGAACTTCTTGTGAATATCAAGTCATCCACAAACAAGCATGCTATCAGCATTTGTCCTTCAACACTCATCTTGGTGTAGAGTGTGTGCTCGTAAGGACACTTCTGAAATCCATTCTCTAGCATATACGTATCAATCCTCGCGTACCATATGCTTGCGGGGCCGTCTTCAGTCCGTATAGTGCTTTATTCAGTTTGTACACATTATTCTCTTTCCCTCTCTACACATAGCCTGGTGGCTGATCAACATACACCTCCTCTTCTAGAACTCCATTTAAGAATGCTGACTTCACGTCCATCTGGTGTATTTTCCACCTGTTCTGTGTTGCAAGTGCTATGATCATTCGAATGGTATCCATTTTGGCAACTGGTGCAAATACCTTGAAGTAGTCGATACCAGGCTTCTGCCTGTATCCTTTTACTAGTAGCCTTGCCTTTAATCGATCTACCTGATCGTCGGGTTTGTACTTCGTCTTGTACACCCATTTCACTCTAATTGCCTTCTTACCAACTAGTAAAGGCGTCAGCTCCCATGTATAATTCTTCTTAATGGAAGCTATCTCTACATCCATAGCTTGAATCCACCCTTTGTCTTTTGTTGCATCCTCGAACGTTACAGGATCACAATCTGAAAATAGACAAAAGTTCACCATAGTTTCATCAGGTGTGTCTGCCTCATTGATGGACCATAATTATACGAATCAAAAACACAGTAAAACCCACCAAATTAGACTGTTGGTCTATTTAACTTCTGCTTGTTAGTCCTGATTTATTTCTACAGGGCATTTTAGAGACTAAAGTGAAAACATGCTAAGGAGAGGATTTTACGCTGAAAAGATATTAAGAGTCAATCCAAGGTCAAGATCAGACGCCGAACGAAGAAATCTCAAGATCCTGACGTTGAATTACTCAAATCAAATCCAACCGAGGAACAATCAAAGTCAGACCGGAGCGAAATTGGGCTGATAGTTTTGTGAAAAGACTGCACAAAACTGTCAAAACACACCCATGGACCAAGGTGACCGGCCACCTTGCTTGGAGGTGGCCAAAGGAGGAAGCCTCCCCCCATGTTGACCGGCCACCGGCGGCTCCTCCACCCAAGGCAACCGGCGGCTTTCACACCCCCCCATGTGTCACCTCCTCCTTCCTCCTCCCCTCTCCTCCCTTGGATCAAAACCACATGCCACCCATCTCCACCACCCATCTCCTCCCCTTGTGGCTATAAAAGGAGCCATCCTCCTCCTCATATCATGCATCCATAAATCAAAAACACTTCTCTCTCTAAGTTACTTTGTAAGTTTGGTTTTGGAAATAATACTCCTGTTTGTTCTTGAGTATTATACTGATTGGAAATAATACTCCTGTTTGTTCTTGAGTATTATACTTTAGAGAATACTCCTGTTGGTTCTTGAGTATTCAGTAGGAAATTGGGAATACTCCTGTTGGTTCTTGAGTATTTCACCCCTTTCCCTCCTACTGTTTTCAAAAACCCCCGAGTATTTAGTTATGATGTCCTTTTCCATGGATATTCGTAGCTAAACTCCTCATTCGGTCGAAGGTATTTTCTTGTATTATATAATGTTTTAATTTCTTTTAGTTTCTTTTCTCTGTATCCAAAACTTGTTCTATGTGCCATATATAGTCTGAGTTTCCAAGGTTGAGTGGAAGCTGTAACAAGCAAAGCTCTTCCGTGGGAATTCGTGATCATACTCGGTAAGTGGAAGCTGTAACAAGCAAAACTTATCGAGGAGTTCGACTTATCTAAAACACCACTTGGTCGATCGTAACTGAGAGATCAGGTGGATGCACAAAAGGCTAAGATACTTCGAAAGGAGGAATTAGTCTGAAGTAGAACAAGTGTTGCTTTAAACGATGTTGCAAGTCTTGCGCTGCGAAAGGGCCTCGATTCATCTTTGAATACTTAGAAAGGTTACTAACGGTTATTAATAAACATGTTATAATACAAGGTACCTGAAACCGAATACTTTTCCTTGAATTACAAAAAAAAAACCCCCTGTATTTACCTTTGTAAACTGCTCGATCAACTACAACCATCAACCGCTCATCTATCGGAGGAATCGCAATCACGCATCACCCACTGTAAGTCTTCTTCCCTTAACTCTTTTACTTTTAGTATTTTAATTTCTGTATTTATTTTCTGTATTTACTTTTCCGCATAAAAAACCAAAAAAACCAAAAACAGTAGCTTAGTCAATCACGCTAAAATCTCAATCAACCTAAAACACGTTCCCCGCCAGTATAAAGAACAACGTATCCCTCTAATTCCCTTGGGTTCGACCCCTACTTACAACTTACTACCCAGTAGTGTAGTCGCGAGTAGCGGAAAATATAAATTTATTTGTACAGAGAACATTGCACCTTAACGACAGTGCAGTGCGCTCCGTCAAATTGGCACCGTTGCCGGTGAATTAGCCATCAGATAAGTTCTTTAAATCAATACGCGCTCGAAACAACCATGTCTCGCGAAGGAAGCCACCATGACTACCAAGATGACGACGAGATGAACCTGTACGATCGAAACAATGAAGTGCCACTTCCATTTATGGATGATCCGGAGCAACTCATCCGAAGCAGACGAGCTCGTGATAGGGAAGCCATCAAAAGAAACCAAGAACCACTCGAGGACCGGAATGCAGCTGGTCCAGTACGACAACCCCCTAGATATCCACCACCCCCGTAACCTAGACAAGCGCCGAGATGAGAACCCGCTTTCGATGACTACTACTGAGATAACAACAACTACCGCGAACCTACATTGGGAGAGCTCTCGGCACCAGATTTCAGAGTTTAGCCGTGGTGTATCTATGAAGGCCCGGAGCTAGAAAACATCGTCATCAACACTTCAGTGGCCCACAACTTGCCAAAATTCTCAGGAACTCGTGGAGAATCAGCAATGACTCATCTCCAGCGCTTACATGGGATTTGCCAAAACCTCAAACCGAATGGCGTAAACGAAGACGACTTTAAGGTAAAGGCGTTCTATTTTTCCCTCATTGACGCGGCAAACGACTGGTTCCTTTCATTGCCTTCCGGAAGCATCAGAACATGGGCTCAGATGCAGAAAAAGTTCTTAGACAAATATTACCCAGCAGGAAGAGCGATGCAAGTAAGGAGGCAACTGCAGGACATCAGGCAAGGACCCAACGAAACCATGTACGATTACCTGGAAAAATTCAATCGCCTGGAGAGAAGCTGCTGTACCCTTGGACTGCCCGAGAAACTCACCGTCGAGTATCTCACGGATTAAGACCCTTAGACAAAATGCTCCTGGATGCCTCAGCTGGAGGGTCCATGATGAATCTATCATTAAGTGGCATAAGGGATCTTATCACCAACGTTGCTGAAAATGCCCGATTCAGAGAAGAGACAACTCAGCAGGAAGAATTCTCCCGGACAAAAAATGTGGCAAAAGCGGAAACGTCGATGAGCTCTATGCCTGAAGAGATGAAGCAGCTAAAGGAGATGATGATTCAAATCCTACGAAGGCAGCCAGTTCCGATAAAACCTTGCGAGTTCTGTGGTACTACAGACCAGAAAACTGACGCATGTCCAACATTAATAGAAGAGGAACCGGCAGAAGTGAATGCAGTGGGAGGATACCAAGGATACAACAACAACAGTAATGACAGAGCCGGACAAAACAGACAGTATGGTCAAGCAACCAACCCGAGCTGGCGTAACAATAACTATTCTCAGAAGGATGCACAACCAGCTGTCTCTCAACTAGCTCAGTCATTCTACCAACCCCCCCACCGGTAGTATAACCAGAACGCTCCATCAGCAGGCCAATATCAGCAAAGAGGACCAAATCAGTACCAAACCGGCCCACATAATCAGCAAGAACCAACCAAGTCGCTTGATGACATGATGAAGGAGCTCACAGGAAGCATAAGTCAATTGGGTACTTCGCTACACCAATACCAGGCGAAAACTGGTGGGGCAATTTCAGAATTGACCAAACAAATGTCCCATCTCGCCACAGCAATGTCAACACTCACTAACGAACCTGGTAGACTTCCTTCACAAACCATCCAAAACCCAAAGGCGAATCTTAGCATGATAAAGAGGTCATATGGAAAGGCGACACTGGGAGAAGTAGCACGATCCCCAACTTACAAACTTACTAGCAAACACTTCACTCGTAGGCGTCGTCCTGACTGGAATTGACAGATGCTTGTCGTCAGAGCAAATGTACAAATAAATTTATAATAGTCCGCTACTCGCAACTATACTACTGGGTAGTACTTAGTAAGTAGGGGTCGAACCCAAGGGAATCAGTGGGATAGTCGTTCTTTGAGGGGGTTTATCCAGCGAGAGAGCGTGTTTTAGGTTGGTTGGTTGGTTTTAAAGCTACCAGCTAAGTGATTGATTGATTGATTGGTTGGTTGGTTTTAGTACTGGAAAGTAAATTGCAGTTTATAATTGAGGAGAAATGTTCGGTTTCAGGGGCCTTGTATTATATCCTGTTTATCATTGACTCTTAGTGAATCTGCTAAGTATTCAAACGGTGTATCACGGCCATTCCAAGCACTCGATTTGCGTACACTGTCTAGCCTATTCCAAGGACGTAGAGCACTTATTCTACTTAGACTAATACTCCATTCCCGGTTATATTAGCCTACGTGCATCTATTTGATCAATCATTTCCGATCAACCAAATGGTGTTTAAGGGAAGTCAAACTTCTCAGATAAGCTTTGCCATTCCAAGCATCCACTTATCCGTACAAGTTTACGAACCCCCACGGAAGAGTTTTGCCATTCCAAGCGTCCACTCAACCTTGGACGTTCTGACTTAATATATGGCACATAGAATAAGTTTTGAATAATAAGGCGAGACATTAAGTTAATAGTCTAAAACATTTTATAATACAAGTGCGCCCCTTAGACCGAACTACTAGTTTAGCTACTATTTATCGCGCTAAACATTATAACTAAGGAAAAAAAACAGTTGAATAAATACTAAGAATTACTTACAACCGTTAAAGCGCCAAGGGAGCTATCCTTTATTTCCAAAGCCAAACAAATATTACAACTTACAAAACTTTAGAGAGATAAGTGAATTTGGATTTTGAGGTGTGTTCTAAATGAGGAGGAGGAGCTCCTCCTTATATAGCCATGGGAGGAGGAGGAGATGGCCACAAGTGTCCCATGGTGATTGGAGGAGAAAATGGAGGGAGGAGATGGCCACCACATGGAGGAAGGAGAGGAGGAGCAAGGAGGAGCCGCCAACTATGGAGGAGCAAAAACCGCCGGTCACCATGTGGAGGAGCCGCCGGTTGCCGGTGGTGGAGGGAGGAGGAGGGGTGGCTTTGGCCACCTCTTGCCCAAGTGGCCGGTCATCTTGCCCAAATGTGAATTTTGTACAGTTTTGTGCAGTCTTTTCACAAAACTGTCAATGTGTTTTGTCCCGGGCTGTCTTGATTCCTCTCCTGATTCTTCTGATTAATTTGTTATGAGTGATTCAACGTCAGAATCCTTGATATTTCTTCAGTCGGCATATGATCTTGACCTTGGATTGACTCGTAACATCTTTTCTGCTTTAAAAGCTCCTCTTTAGCATGTATTCTCTCTAAGCTCTGAAATACCCTGTAAAAATATATCTGAACTAACAAGCAAAAGTTAAATAGACAAAATGTCTAATTAAGGGGGTTATACTGTGTTTATGATTCGTATAATTTTGGTCCATCAGATCACCCCACACTTTTAGTTGTTTGTCCCGAACAATGCTATTCAAGGGCGGTATGTTAAGTTGGCTTTGGAATATGAAAATTAGACTGTGATACTCGATCTATCCTAATTCATGCATTACTACTTATTACTAAATTAAACTGCGTAAATAAATAGAAAAAACTTAATACTTGTACCTCCGTGCTGAGATACAAATTATATTGGATGTCTCGGGAGATAGCCCTTTTTAGGCTCCTGGACCGCAATCTCGGGATCGTCTCGCACTATATGGTTTTTTTGGTAGCTTTCTCTAGCACGTGATTCGGTTCGGGTTTCACTGAGTTGAGCCTTTTTGATTTCTTTCTTTTTTTTGGCGAGGGACTGCTTTTGTAGTGAATTGGCCTTTGGCCTTTGATTTGACTCTTTGAGTACTTCACTTTTTGTTTGGTTAAAACCTTCACAATTTTGGGCCTTTGGCCTCTTGATTTGCTTCTTCGTGCTTTTCGCCTTTTTGTGGCTTTGCTAGTCCATTTTCTCAAGCCTTTTTGGGAGGTCCAATCATCGCCCGCAAGCCTATGGAAATACCTCCCCGCTCCTCTCATCTTTGTCGTTTCGCGCGGGTCAAGATGAGGGTCGCTCATCTATTTTCTCGGCTACTTTGACTAGAGAGAGGACGGTCTGATTCCCGTCCTCGCCTTTTCTTTTCTTTTTGCATAAACACTGGCGGAGATGACTTCAATTCTTCACTGAAACCCGAAGAGCAGCCTCCACTGACTTCGAAAACCATATAGTTTGATCTGATCCTTTGATTGCTTGCCATGCCTCTCTAGGGCAGTTTATGTCAACTCCACATCCCTGGTTATCTCAACACAAAGGACAATTGAAAAGTTACATTCTAAGTTTTTAAACAGTTTGAATTTTCACAAGGTTAATGCATGAATTATGATCTATCTTTTTCACATTCTTAAGTTCATATTTTCAAAAAGATACTACTACTAAAAAAGAAAAAGAAAATAGCAAGCATGTTATTTATGTACACAGGTGGTTCTCACCCCCCACTTTTGAACGAAGGCGTGCCTTAGTTCAAAAGTCATGCAAGCTTAAAACTAAATACTGAATTTAAATGACAGAAATTAAAAGTGGGGAAAGTAAGATAGTGTCGGGTTACCTCCCGACCAGTGCACTTGTTTAACGTCATGGGCTCGACAGTACCTCGTTGTGGATTACTGGTTTGGGTCCCATGGGTGGCTCAAGTCGAACTTCACCACCGTTCCTGTGTTGTTTCTTGCTTTGACTCGTCCTGACTTCTTGCCGGATGTTGTATTCGGGTCAGGACTCCTTTGTTTTGGGATTTTTTCCTTCCAATACCCCGGAGGGGGTGATGGACCTTTCACTACTAGCCTTTTGAAGTTTTTGTATTTGGGACTGCCTAGTCCAGTTGCGGCATAGCAATGCTCCATCGAGGGGTCATTCTGCAGAGGTCCTTTTCCCATCCTCCTTTGAGCTTCTTCATTGATCGCACAGTTCGCTGCGACTTGCTCATTGATTAAGGGGAAAAGTCGGGAAGGCCTCATGAGGCTTGGTTCTGCCTCGTTATGTTGGTTCGTGAGGAACTGATCGTAGATAGTTTCAGCTGCCTGGGTAATGATAGTCGGGTATGGATTGGGCACTTCGTCAGTGGTGTTCTGGACTCCTACTTCGTTGCTTTCGGTGCTTTTCATGTCTGATTCTTCAGACGGTTCAGGAGTCTCTTCTAACGGCTCGGTGGTTTCTTCTTTGTCAGCCTCAGGGTCAGCTTCTTCTGTCTGCATTTCCTCGTCAGTTTGGGGTACTCGTCTTGTGGCAGCGGCCAGGCCGATTATAAGGTACCACATGTCTGCAATGGTGAAGTTTGTGGCAGACCTTCTCATAGCTTCGTTAACTCTTCCCAGTTCTTCGGGCCTCATCCCACGAAGAAATTTTTGGAGAAGAACTTTCTTCGTAAATCCATGGTGCGGGCAGCTTGAGACGATGGCATCGTAGTTCATGTAGTATTCGTCCAAAGTCTCATCCCGGGATTGATGAAGGCACATGATCTTCTCACGGGGTTCTTGGCGTAAAGATGGTGGGGAGAATTCCTTCAGGAATGGAACACAGAGATCTACGTGACGTTCTGCACTACTAGCGGTGGATGTGTAATACCATATCGTGGTGAAGTCGGTTAGAGAGAATTTGAAGCATTTCAGCTTAAATTCCTCTAATACTTCGTTCTCAGGTTTGATGTGGTGGCAGACGTGGTGGAAGTTTCGGCAGTGCTGTACTGGGTCTTCTCCCTCCGTTCCTCCGAACAAGGGCAGAAATCGCGTTGTCCATGCATGCGTAATGGGTAATGCCATAGGGAAAAGAAAGAAAAAAAAAGAAAGGGGAGGGAAAGAACAACTATCCGACGACTGATTCCCCGGCAACGGCGCCAATTTGACAGATGCTTGTCGTCAGAGCAAATGTACAAATAAATTTATAATAGTCCGCTACTCGCAACTATACTACTGGGTAGTACTTGGTAAGTAGGGGTCGAACCCAAGGGAATCAGTGGGATAGTCGTTCTTTGAGGGGGTTTATCCAGCGAGAGAGCGTGTTTTAGGTTGGTTGGTTGGTTTTAAAGCTACCAGCTAAGTGATTGATTGATTGATTGGTTGGTTGGTTTTAGTACTGGAAAGTAAATTGCAGTTTATAATTGAGGAGAAATGTTCGGTTTCAGGGGCCTTGTATTATATCCTGTTTATCATTGACTCTTAGTGAATCTGCTAAGTATTCAAACGGTGTATCAAGGCCATTCCAAGCACTCGATTTGCGTACACTGTCTAGCCTATTCCAAGGACGTAGAGCACTTATTCTACTTAGACTAATACTCCATTCCCGGTTATATTAGCCTACGTGCATCCATTTGATCAATCATTCCCGATCAACCAAATGGTGTTTAAGGTAAGTCAAACTTCTCAGATAAGCTTTGCCATTCCAAGCATCCACTTATCCATACAAGTTTACGATCCCCCACGGAAGAGTTTTGCCATTCCAAGCGTCCACTCAACCTTGGACGTTCTGACTTAATATATGGCACATAGAATAAGTTTTGAATACTAAGGCGAGACACTAAGTTAATAGTCTAAAACATTTTATAATACAAGTGCGCCCCTTAGACCGAACTACTAGTTTAGCTACTATTTATCGCGCTAAACATTATAACTAAGGAAAAAAAACAGTTGAATAAATACTAAGAATTACTTACAACCGTTGAAGCGCCAAGGGAGCTATCCTTTATTTCCAAAGCCAAACAAATATTACAACTTACAAAACTTTAGAGAGATAAGTGAATTTGGATTTTGAGGTGTGTTCTAAATGAGGAGGAGGAGCTCCTCCTTATATAGCCATGGGAGGAGGAGGAGGAGATGGCCACAAGTGTCCCATGGTGATTGGAGGAGAAAATGGAGGGAGGAGATGGCCACCACATGGAGGAAGGAGAGGAGGAGCAAGGAGGAGCCGCCACCTATGGAGGAGCAAAAGCCACCGGTCACCATGTGGAGGAGCCGCCGGTTGCCGGCGGTGGAGGGAGGAGGAGGGGTGGCTTTGGCCACCTCTTGCCTAAGTGGCCGGTCATCTTGCCCAAATGTGAATTTTGTACAGTTTTGTGCAGTCTTTTCACAAAACTGTCAATGTGTTTTGTCCCGGGCTGTCTTGATTCCTCTCCCGATTCTTCTGATTAATTTGTTATGAGTGATTCAACGTCAGGATCCTTGATATTTCTTCAGTCGGCATATGATCTTGACCTTGGATTGACTCGTAACATCTTTTCTGCTTTAAAAGCTCCTCTTTAGCATGTATTCTCTCTAAGCTCTGAAATACCCTGTAAAAATATATCTGAACTAACAAGCAAAAGTTAAATAGACAAAATGTCTAATTAAGGGGGTTATACTGTGTTTATGATTCGTATAATTTTGGTCCATCAGGAATCAAGAGGAAGACCGACCCAATGATGACAAAACATGGGTCACGCATGTTGACAATGGACGATATGCATTTATCGTTTGCATAACACCACCACCAGTCATACACTCTGACATACCAGCATCTGGATGGGATGACACTGAGAATTTAAGGTGGAACTCTCCAACTAATATTTATGCTTCTGAGCAAAATATTGAGGGATCCAGTTATACTAATCCTAAGTCAAGGAGTGGGCAGAGTGACCCGACAATTAAAAAAGCCCTCACTTCAGATCATGAGTCACAACCGGAAAGAGATAAAGACTCAGGGGCCTTCACAGTCACCTGCGGTATTGGTGAAACTCAGATTCATAAGTGCCTGGTCGATCTTGGAGCTGCTGTCAACGCCATGCCCTCCTCCTTATATTACTTGTTAGGACTTGGTCCATTAAAACCACCCAGGTCAAATATCGCGCTAGGAGATAAATCGTGCATCCGTCCAATTGGAGTGCTGGAAGACGTAATACTCCATGTGGGAGAGCTCGTCATTGCTGTAGACTTCTATGTGATACAAACGGGAGAGACCAGCGAAGACGACCCTCCAACAATAATATTGGGACGACCATTCCTCTACGCTACTAAGGCAAGGATCGATGTGGGCAAGGGCTCATTATCGCTCAAGTTCGGTGGCAAAATTGCATATTTCTACATTGACAATAGCCGCACGGATGCGAATAAACCGACAGATATAATACCTATCTCAGATCGCGGTACGCAGATTTCCGACCTGCCAAAAGAGACCGAAAAAGTAACAAGACCAGCAGCTATGGTCAAAGTTCCCTCACTTTCTCAGAAGCAATGGAGAGAAAAAATACCAAAACCATGGGGTTCTAACACACACAAGAAATCGGGTAAAGGCAAGGCAAAAAGCAACACAGGAACAGTGGCGAAATTCGACCTAAGCCACCTATGGGATCCCAACCAGTGATCCAGGAATAAGGTACTGTCGAGCCAACGACGTTAAACAAGTGCACTGGTCGCGAGGTAACCCGACACTATCTTACTTTCCGCACTTTAATTTTCTGTCTTTTATTTTCTATATTTTACTTTCAATAAGTCGCTCTCACCCACTTGGTGCATAGAAGATTTGACTATTCAGGAATCGGACTTGGGTGCAACATTAAGCTAGCCAGGGCTACGCTAAGAGTTCAAGGCCCCAGCCGAACTCCCTCGATTATCCAGCCTCGAGCCATGTCGTTCACTCGGCACCTTAAAGGGAGTTCTGTCCTTCCCTTTTCCTTAATATCATTTCTTTCTCGTAATTGTCTGCTTGCATGGCTTTTGAACTAAGTAGTGCTGAAAAGCACGACTTCGTTCAAAAGTGTGGGGTGAGAACCACCTGTGTACATAACATGTTTTTTTTTCTTTTTAGTATTATCTTTTTGAAAGTATGAACTTAAGAATGTGAAAAAGATAAGTCATAATTCGTGCATTTACCTTGTGAAAATTCAACTGTCTAAGAACTTAGAACGTAACTTCTCATTTGTCCCTTTGTGCTGAGATAAACTAGGGATGTGGAGTTGATTGAAATGCCCTAGAGAGGCTTGGCAAGCAATCGAAGGATCGAATCAAACTATATGGTTTTCGAAGTCAGTGGAGGCTGCACTTCGGGTTTCAGTGAAGATTGAAGTCATCTCCGCCATGCAGTGTTTATGCAAAAAGAAAAAAAGGCGAGGACGGGAATCAGACCGTCCTCTCTCTACTCAAAGTAGCCAAGAAAATAGATGAGCGACCCTCATCTTGACCCGCGCGAAACGACAAGGATGAGAGGAGCGGGGAGGTATTTCCATAGGCTTGCGGGCGATGATTGGACCTCCCAAAAAAGGCTTGAGAAAATGGACTAGCAAGCCACAAAAAGGCAAAATGCTCAAAGAAGCAAATCAAGAGGCCAAAGGCCCAAAATTGTGAAGGTTTTAACCGAACAAAAAAGTGAAGTACTCAAAGAGTCAAATCAAAGGCCAAAGGCCGATTCACTACAAAAAGCAGTCCCTCGCCAAAAGAAAATAAAAGTACTCAAACCATTGAAACCCGAACCGAATCACGTGCTATAGAAAGCTACAAGGAAACCATATAGTGAGAGACGATCCCGAGGTTGCAGTCCAGGAGGAGCCTAAAAAGGGCTATCTCCCGAAACATCCAGAATAATTTGCATCTCAGCACGGAGGTACAAGTATCAAGTTTCTTCTATTTATTTATACAGTTCAATTTGGTAGTAAGTAAGTAATGCATGAATTAGGATAAATCGAGTCCCACAGTCTAATTTTCATATTTTAAAACCAAACTTAGAGTACCGCCCTTTAATAGCATTGTTCGGGACGAACAACTAAAAGTGTGGGGTGATCTGATGGACCATAATTATACGAATCAAAAACACAGTAAAACCCACCAAATTAGACTGTTGGTCTATTTAACTTCTGCTTGTTAGTCCCGATTTATTTCTACAGGGCATTTTAGAGACTAAAGTGAAAACACGCTAAGGAGAGGATTTTACGCTGAAAAGATATTAAGAGTCAATCCAAGGTCAAGATCAGACGCCGAACGAAGAAATCTCAAGATCCTGACGTTGAATTACTCAAATCAAATCCAACCGAGGAACAATCAAAGTCAGACCGGAGCGAAATTGGGCTGATAGTTTTGTGAAAAGACTCCACAAAACTGTCAAAACACACCCATGGACCAAGGTGACCGGCCACCTTGCTTGGAGGTGGCCAAAGGAGGAAGCCTCCCCCATGTTGACCGGCCACCGGCGGCTCCTCCACCCAAGGCAACCGGCGGCTTTCACACCCCCCCATGTGTCACCTCCTCCTTCCTCCTCCCTTGGATCAAAACCACATGCCACCCATCTCCACCACCCATCTCCTCCCCTTGTGGCTATAAAAGGAGCCATCCTCCTCCTCATATCATGCATCCATAAATCAAAAACACTTCTCTCTCTAAGTTACTTTGTAAGTTTGGTTTTGGAAATAATACTCCTGTTTGTTCTTGAGTATTATACTGATTGGAAATAATACTCCTGTTTGTTCTTGAGTATTATACTTTAGAGAATACTCCTGTTGGTTCTTGAGTATTCAGTAGGAAATTGGGAATACTCCTGTTGGTTCTTGAGTATTCCACCCCTTTCCCTCCTACTGTTTTCAAAAACCCCCGAGTATTTAGTTATGATGTCCTTTTCCATGGATATTCGTAGCTAAACTCCTCATTCGGTCGAAGGTATTTTCTTGTATTATATAATGTTTTAATTTCTTTTAGTTTCTTTTCTCTGTATTCAAAACTTGTTCTATGTGCCATATATAGTCTGAGTTTCCAAGGTTGAGTGGAAGCTATAACAAGCAAAGCTCTTCCGTGGGAATTCGTGATCATACTCGGTAAGTGGAAGCTGTAACAAGCAAAACTTATCGAGGAGTTCGACTTATCTAAAACACCACTTGGTCGATCGTAACTGAGAGATCAGGTGGATGCACAAAAGGCTAAGATACTTCGAAAGGAGGAATTAGTCTGAAGTAGAACAAGTGTTGCTTTAAACGATGTTGCAAGTCTTGCGCTGCGAAAGGGCCTCGATTCATCTTTGAATACTTAGAAAGGTTACTAACGGTTATTAATAAACATGTTATAATACAAGGTACCTGAAACCGAATACTTTTCCTTGAATTACAAAAAACCCCCCTGTATTTACCTTTGTAAACTGCTCGATCAACTACAACCATCAACCGCTCATCTACCGGAGGAATCGCAATCACGCATCACCCACTGTAAGTCTTCTTCCCTTAACTCTTTTACTTTTAGTATTTTAATTTCTGTATTTATTTTCTGTATTTACTTTTCCGCATAAAAAACCAAAAAAACCAAAAACAGTAGCTTAGTCAATCGCGCTAAAATCTCAATCAACCTAAAACACGTTCCCCGCCAGTATAAAGAACAACGTATCCCTCTAATTCCCTTGGGTTCGACCCCTACTTACAACTTACTACCCAGTAGTGTAGTCGCGAGTAGCGGAAAATATAAATTTATTTATACAGAAAACATTGCACCTTAACGACAGTGCAGTGCGCTCTGTCAAATTGGCGCCGTTGCCGGGGAATTAGCCATCGGATAAGTTCTTTAAATCAATACGCGCTCGAAACAACCATGTCTCGCGAAGGAAGCCACCATGACTACCAAGATGACGACGAGATGAACCTGTACGATCGAAACAATGAAGTGCCACTTCCATTTATGGATGATCCGGAGCAACTCATCCGAAGCAGACGAGCTCGTGATAGGGAAGCCATCAGAAGAAACCAAGAACCACCCGAGGACCGGAATGCAGCTGGTCCAGTACGACAACCCCCTAGATATCCACCACCCCCGCAACCTAGACAAGTGCCGAGACGAGAACCCGCTTTCGATGACTACTACGGAGATAACAACAACTACCGCGAACCTACATTGGGAGAGCTCTCGGCACAAGATTTCAGAGTTCAGCCGTGGTGTATCTATGAAGGCCCGGAGCTAGAAAACATCGTCATCAACACTTCAGTGGCCCATAACTTGCCAAAATTCTCAGGAACTCGTGGAGAATCAGCAATGACTCATCTCCAGCGCTTACATGGGATTTGCCAAAACCTCAAACCGAATGGCGTAAACGAAGACGACTTTAAGTTAAAGGCGTTCTATTTTTCTCTCATTGACGCGGCAAACGACTGGTTCCTTTCATTGCCTTTCGGAAGCATCAGAACATGGGCTCAGATGCAGAAAAAGTTCTTAGACAAATATTACCCAGCAGGAAGAGCGATGCAAGTAAAGAGGCAACTGCAGGACATCAGGCAAGGACCCAACGAAACCATGTACGATTACCTGGAAAAATTCAACTGCCTGGAGAGAAGCTGCTGTACCCTTGGACTGCCCGAGAAACTCACCGTCGAGTATCTCATTAACGGATTAAGACCCTTAGACAAAATGCTCCTGGATGCCTCAGCTGGAGGGTCCATGATGAATCTATCATTAAGTGGCATAAGGGATCTTATCACCAACGTTGCTGAAAATGCCCGATTCAGAGAAGAGACAACTCAGCAGGAAGAATTCTCCTGGACAAAAAATGTGGCAAAAGCGGAAACGTCGATGAGCTCTATGCCTGAAGAGATGAAGCAGCTAAAGGAGATGATGATTCAAATCCTACGAAGGCAGCCAGTTCCGGTAAAACCTTGCGAGTTCTGTGGTTCTACAGACCACAAAACTGACGCATGTCCAACATTAATAGAAGAGGAACCGGCAGAAGTGAATGCAGTGGGAGGATACCAAGGATACAACAACAACAGTAATGACAGAGCCGGACAAAACAGACAGTATGGTCAAACAACCAACCCGGGATATACAATACACCCAAATATTCGTAGACAAGATACATCCGGCTTCACACCACTCCAAGCTTCATCTGGAGTCTTTCCATGAACCGCCTTCGTGGGACATCGGTTCAGTAAGAATACTGCACAAGATACTGCTTCTGCCCAATAAGGCTTTGGTAGCTCCTTGGCTTTTGACATGCTTCTGGCCATCTCAAAGATTGTGCGATTCTTCCTCTCAGCAATGCCGTTCTGCTGAGGTGTGTAGCTTGCAGTCAACTGCCATCTGATTACTTCGGCTTTGCAATAGTTTGAGAACTCATTTGAAGTGTATTCTCCTCCTCTGTCTGATCGTAGTGTCTTCAGAGTGTAGCGACTTTGTTTTTCAACAAAGATCTTGAGATCCTTGAACGTCCGGAAAGCCTCACACTTTTCTCTCAAGAAAGACCCAAGTCTTTCTTGAAAGTCATCAACAAGTGCCATCATGTATCGCTTTCCTCCAAGAGATTCTACCTCCACTGGACCACTAGATCCATGTGAACCAGCTCCAATGGTTGGTTCGCTCGTCTCACCTTTCCAACTAGAAACGGCTCTCTGTGGTGCTTCCCTCGCAAGCACGCCGCACATGGTTCACTAGGGAATCTGAATCACCGGTAATCCTGTCACCATTTTCTTTGCAGCAAATAATCTCAGTCCATTGAAATTTAAATGACCAAATCTGAGATGCCACAGCCCATCTGTTCACTACTACAGAACTACTATTATGCATCAGTTTTTTTTACATTATGCATCGGTTTTGGATCCGATGCATAATGAAGCGTAGCATAATGTCCAGACATTATGCATCGGTTCATAAAAAACCGTTGCATAATAGCTTGACATTATGCAACGGTTTTTACTTGAACCGATGCATAATGTCTGGATATTATGCAACGGTTTTCCGGTGAAACCGATGCATAAGATCCAGACATTATGCATCGGTTTTTCCTTAAACCGATGCATAATGTTAAAAAAAATGGCAGATTTGGCTTTACAAAAAGCTCAAATCCACCTGAAACACATTATCAATAATAAACCCTTGTGTTCCAACTTTCAAATACAATACAGCTTACATGCTAAACATCATTTCACTGAATTTCAATACAATATCATTCATATATGATATACACATATTTTTGTCTCTTTGGTACAAAAACTGCATTCAAATCATACATAACAAATGTTGTCCAAGTTAATGTCCTATACCGCGAAATGAGTGGTCATGTAGTCACGTAGGTAGCCGGCGATTTCATCCCGAACTTCAAGAATCTTGTCGACTTCGTATGACTCCGCTCCATTAGGGAAACAGTACTACAAAAAAACAAGAGAACTAAGTTAATAATTAAAGAGTTACGTCTAATCAACGATTAACGTGTAAAAAGCTAAATCAACACTTAAAGAGTTAAAACAAGAGAAGTAAATCAACAATCAACAATTAAATAGTTAAATGAATAACATATGCATCGGTTATATATAAAAAGCTCACTTGGCTAATGTCTTCAACCTCCGCACTATTATTAGCCCGTACATATGCTATAATGTCCCGAATAAAGTGAAGGACATAATAACCACAAAAATAGCTAGGTGGTTGTCTTGGACACTACACAATATCAAGAATAGCAATTAACATACTTAATAAATGTATGAAATATTTAATAAAGTTGTGTAATTTGTGAATACCAAAACTTTCGTCCACTCTACTTTACGTGTACTCCTCGGTACACATCCTTGGTAGTATCGATCTAAGCCCCTGAAACATACACAATAAGGTAATTATTAGTGACTTTCAATACAAGTTATAAGATAAAAGTAATTTCCAAACTTACATGTCCACCAACTCTTTTGCATCAGCGCGTATATCCTTCTCTTCTGTAGATGAATCAAGCCAAAGAACCTTATGTTGTCTCGGAAAAATGATGCATAACATCCAATGCCACCTAAAAAAACACACTAACTTAAAAAACAAATATGTTTAGAAAAAAGTTAACAACTTATAAAGTAAATGATGAACTCACTCAATGTGATCAACATAAGGGAGAAAGTAGCAAAAAAGTTGGTATTTATCTGGCATACTCAATCTTCCTACGAACGTCGCCAATCTCTCGTTTTTCTCTATGGTTGGGGTCATCAATGACGGAATAAAAAAACCAAACTTGATCTCCGAACGAACCATCTGATCGTGTAAATGACTACAAAGTAAAAACTTGTGTTAGTTAGACTAATTGCAAAAAAATGATTAAACATATAAATATTACCATATATACAACTCAGATGCTGCGTTCCCCAACGCTTTAAACTTTAATAGGTCCTGAACTTCCTCGTCACAGACGTAGATATCGTAGTCGTCACCGAAGACCTCAGCTTTGGCATGTACTTCAATCGCGCCTCTACCCAAAGCCTTCCACACCTCATGTAGAAGTCTACAGTCCACGGACATCTCATCTACGAAATCATCGCCAGTAAGTGGCATAGACTCGTATAAGTGTATGTCATATGCCTGCATGTTATATTTCCGTGAAGCTTAAATATCTTTTTTTATTTGTAATATAACCAATGAAGCAAATGAAGTTATAATCATCGATGATCTCACCCTTTTATCGACAACGACTAAGTCTTTCGGCCAAGCCACGTGATGGTTAACTGCTTGCTGAACATTCGAGAGCTTTGGATGGGCTGTTGGCAAGGCTGCACCTCGACCTCGTAAAAGTGCTTTATCGACCTTCACCTTCACGTTATCTTCGGGTATTGCTCGAAAGCTAACAAACCGGCCATTTACGCATCGACCGATAGCCACAAGCTGTTTGTCACCTTCAAGTTGCCCCTCAATGTACAATAGGCTCTTCAGGACACCCTGTTAGTAGCAGTAATAATTTGTAAAAAATTTGTAAACATACACAAAAAGTATTACATATATTTAACCTATATAAATAATAAATTTCATAATTGTAACTTGAACCTCTGGTATGTTCTTCCACGGGTCTGAATCAATGGGACAATGATGGCTGCAGTGGTCGGACGCATCTCTTCAAATAATATTACTTGAACTGGGCGTGCCACCCGAGGAGGTGGAGATTGGTAACCCAACCCTCCACGGAATGTGTGACCCGACTCCTCGGGTGCGTCCTTTGGGCTCCGGCGTCCCAATCGCCTCAGTCAGTATGTTATGTCGTCGACTACGAGACGAGAACTGTCCTTGAGAGGAGCTCTCCACTAACTCATCCTATATAAAACAATCATTGCATACCAAAATTTAGTGTATTATATTAACTATTGAAATTGACATAAAAATTAACTTACGATCTTTGTTGCCACTCGCTGGGATGCCTCGGTGACGTACTCGTCATTTTTCTTCATCTGTCCCCTCTTCCACAGCTCATGTCTCTCTATAGTGACAGAAGATTGCACCTCTTCAATTGCTCCCTGCGCAAATAACTCGGCAATCTTCTCAGTTGTCAATTTTTCTTCAAGTTTTCTGTAGCCTCCTCGACCAAGTATGTGTGCATACACATTCTTCTTCACAAGCTCTTTGTTAGTCTCTCTTAACTTCATAGCATTTTCAGAGAGCCTCTGCTCCTTAAATATCCTCCAAGTATCTTTGTGAAGATACTTATACTCACCCATAGGATCTTCATTTGCCTTGGCACCGTGGATGTACTCTTTTGCCAGTCTTGACTTGAAATTCTTCCATATGCCACCAGCAACCTTCATCTCATGCTTTTTATGCGGCTCGCATCCATCAAAAATTACCTAAAGTGACATATAACAAGTTATAATTAATAAAAATAAAATCAACTTCGCTGACAAATATAAGTGTCAATTAAAGAAAAACTTACAGTTGCATCTCTCCACAAAGTGAGCTTATAATGGTCAGGAACCTTCCTCCAGTCGTTAAAGGTGATAGGAATTCGAGAACGAGCCACCATACCCAAGAAGCTCCTCCAATTGGTTCCATTCTGTCCTTTGGGATTCCCCTTACTATTGAAGGTGACCGTAAGCTTGGTACCGGCCTTCGTGTGTTGCTTAATCAACTTCGCCATGCTTACAGGACCTTTCTTGTGGCTCGGTGTGTGGGCAGAGACACAAAAATCATCCTCACCGCTCCTGCTGCTGCTGCTAGCCATGATCCTGTAAAAGAGTCACATTAAAATGTCAGATTAAACACATTAAATATATGAATACATAAATGAAGACGATAATTAAACAAATAAAATGACGTGTGATAACGAAATAACTAGCATATCCAACATACACACAAATTAAGTTTCTTTATCAATCCATATTAAATGCACAAATTAAGTATAGATTTAAACGCACAGATTAAGTTTCTTTATAAATAAGTAGAGATTTATACGCACAAATTAAGTTTCTTTATCAATCCAAATTCCTTCGCCGTGATCTTCTCGCAATTGTATTTCATCATCAACTTCGCTGTCGTCGTTGTGTACTGGAACTGTCGTACAAACTGGTAGGCAATCCACATTCATCTCTTCAGATGTACCACTGATTAACTGTTGTTTTCCATTTATCACAACATAATGATTGTTGTTCGAAGGGTCTTTGACGTAAAACACTTGTCTTGCTTGTTCGGCCATAATGAATGGCTCATCCTTAGATCCCTCTCTTCGAAAATCGACAAATGTCATTCCAAATTCATCTATATGAACCGCCGAATTGTTAACCCATTTACATTTAAAAATGGGTACTCAAAAGTTTACGTAATCCAACTCCCATATTTCTTGGATAATCCCAAAGTAATTCACAGGCACAGATATTGGATTCTGATCTCTTGCGCTAGAAACATGAGTGGTTTCGGCAACAAGTGTGACACCACTATTTTGCACAACGGTGTGCTCATCTTGGTCTTTTGTTTGAAAACAAAATCCGTTAATATCATAAGCTTTCCACGTTTGTACAATAGTTCTTGGGCTTGCCATAAGCCACTTCACCACGTCATCAGATTCTTCTTCCGAGTTGGTCTGATTATTTAAAACCTCATTACTCCTTAGCCATTCACAAAATGATCGACTGTGTTCTTTTTGCAACCACTGCTCAGATTTGCCTCGGTATGTACTCCTCAGTATGTTCATGTGATCCTCGATAAAAGGTGATATTTCAGGTATATGTTGCAGTACATAGAAATGAGCTTTCGTTAACTCATCAAATGACTTAGGCATCATTTGATGTCCACTTGTGCCTTTTCCCAAGAATCGATCAAAATGACGTGGCCTTCGAACCCCAAACGCAGATGTATTTCCGAGAAAGTTACTGCAAAATTCAACAGCTTCTTCAGCTATGTATCCTTGCACTATACATCCTTCGGGACTTTGTCTATTCCTCACATAGCTCTTAAGAACCTTCATATACCTCTCAAAAGGATACATCCATCTCATATGAACTGGTCCAAGAATTCGAACCTCACGAACCAAATGAACAGTAAGATGCACCATTATATCGAAAAAGCTAGGAGGGAAAAACATCTCTAGTTGGCAAAGTGTAACAACTATCTGCTCTTGAAGTCCATCAAGCTCTGATGTATCAATAACCTTAGCACATAAAGAGCTAAAAATGACGCGAAGTCTTTGTATGGCTGTCCTTACTTTGGGAGACATTATACCTCTGATTGCAATAGGCAGGAGTTGTTGCATCAATGTATGACAATCATGAGATTTTAAGCCATTCAACCGCAGATCTTTCATTGAAACCAAGCTAGCAATATTTGAAGAGAACCCATATGGAACTTTAACTCCCTTCAGACATCCGCACAAACTAGTTTTCTCGCTCCTAGAGAGTGTGGTGCACGAAGGCGGTAAATATGTACGCTGCCCTCGAGATTCAGGTGCTAATTTGGTACGAATATTCATCTCCAGCATATCAAGTCTTGCTTTAATTCCATCTTTTGTCTTTCCAGGAATGTTTAATAAAGTACCAATCAGACTTTCACATATATTCTTTTCAACATGCATCACATCAATACAGTGTCTGATGTCAAGAGAATGCCAATAAAGGAGATCAAAAAAAATTGACCGCTTCTTCCATGGAGCACTTTCGGTGCGCGAATATGGTTTCCCGAATCGATTTATAATATTCTGTATTTTTTTGAAGTATTTCAGCGCCAGAAGCCGGTAGCGGTTCGATTCCGTGCTCAGTCTCACCATTAAAGGCAGCTTTCTTTCGCCTGTAAGGATGATGTCTCGGTAAGAAACGTCGATGTCCCATATAAACCATTTTTCGACAATTGCTTAAATGGCGTGCATGTGTCCCTTCCCCGCATACAGGACAAGCTTTGTACCCTTTAATGGTATATCCAGACAAGTTGCCATAAGCTGGGAAGTCATTGATCGTACACATCAGCATAGCACACATATTGAAATGTTCTTGCCTCGATGCGTCATATGTGCGTACTCCTTCGTCCCATAAAAGCTTCAAATCATCTATCAGAGAAGCCAAGTATACATCAATATCATTTCCAGGTTTCCGAGGACCCGATATCAACAAAGAAAGCATCATATATCTACGCTTCATAGTTAACTTGGGAGGTAGGTTGTAGATAACCAAAATCACAGGCCATGTACTATGCTGACTACTGAGATTGCCATGTGGATTCACCCCATCAGTAGAAAGTGATAAGCCACGTCGTCGTGTGCCAAATCAAACAATATTTATAATCCACTATCTTGTACCTTACTATAGAGTAGTAGAGTGGCAAGAAGGGGTCGAACCCAAGGGAGCTCACGGTTACTCGTTGCTCTTTGCTTAAAGGGAAAGTGAAGGAAGTAAAATGGTTGGGGGGTTTGTAAAGGGTTTTGAGTACAAGAGCATGCAAGTAAATAAAAGGTTTTGTGAAATAGAGAGGGGTATTTGGCTTAGGGATCCATTGTCACACATCAATCATGGATATCAAATGATCTATTTCACATTTCGTAGAGTGTGGTTGTCCCGACAAAGGTGACAACCCAAATACCCCGACAAAGGTGGTATTCCACACCCTTAACCCGTCAAGGTGTTATGTGTTTGTCCCGACAAAGGTGACAACCCTAGTACCCCGACAAAGGTGGTACTCCATAACTAAGCTTGACAGAGTTTCAGGCTTCTAGTCCTTTACTAGAATGAACAACCCGACAAAGGTGTTGCTCGAACTAGATGTCACTATCTACCTTTGCTGCAAGGCATCCAGTAGATATTGACTATAGGAATCATTAGCTCGACTAAGCTTTGTGGCAAAACATCCACTTAGCCAAACCGTTGATCCGTGGCATGAGGCACAAGGACTAGTGAAATGTAAAATAGCATTAAGTACATGGACAATAAAGTCCATGTGCGGAAAAAAAAAGAAAAAAAAAAGACAATAATATTGTGGCTAGTTCATCATTGACCTCTAAAGATCATACTTTGTGTTATGAGTGTGGTTGTCCCGACAAAGGTGACGACCTTAAGTACTCCGACAAAGGTAGTACACCACAAGAACACGAAGAAGCATTAGGAATAAGGTCTCAAAACCATGCCACAACATATTGATCCCTAAACCAAATATGAAGATTAGCTACTTGTATTCATGGAAGGAACACAATAGCAATACATGATAAGTAATACAAGAAAGTAAGGAAAATGAGACTAGAGAGAGAAGCAAGGATGTGTGTTGATGGTGAAAATCTGATTATGTGTGTCTTCCATGCCTCATCCCAAGCCTTGTATTTATAGCCCCTTGGAGAAGACAAGCTCAAAACATAGGCTCCTCTTGTGGTCCCTTTGTGGACTTGTTTACTTCCTTGATTTGAGGCTCCTTGTTTTCTTCCTTTTCTTCTTTGTTTTCTGTCTTCTTTCCTCAGGAATCTCGTGTCTTTATGGTATTCAATTTAAGTCCAAAGATTTCACAGCAAAACATACGAAGGTCGATTTCTCAGTGTAAACCACGGACGTCTTAACCTTTCAATCCGCGGACGTCTCAATATTTTATCGCAATTCAAGAGACGTCCGCGCCCTATTAATTCTTGAGGCGTCCGCGGAATTGTGCTCGCATGCTCCGGTCCAGTCGCATGAAAATCCTGTGCGTTCGCACAGACCTATGCGCTCGCATGCCTCAGTCGTGCGTTCGCACAATGCAATCTTTTGGTACAAAAATGCTCTTTCAAGCTCATTTCCTCTTTAGACTTCAAAAGGCCCTGAAATGCAAAACGACATTAACAAGCATATGTTCGTTGGGTTAAGTGTCGTAATTGGTGGGGTTTGATGTATTAATGAGTCGTATAAATACGTCTCATCAGAAAGGCCAAGCCGTAAATTTCTAGACTCTGCTCCAAACACTGGGAATGTATTGTCTACTTTAGCCCATTGCAGTGAATCGGCAGGATGACGCATTTTCGTATCAACAACACGTTTCTCAGCATGCCAACGCATATTATTGGAATCTTCCGTGTCAGCAAATAATCTCTAAAACCTGGGGATCGGTGGAAGATACCATAGTACTTTGGAAGGAGTGCCTTTAGATTTACCTTTCGGTTCTTTGTTTAACTTGTAGCGAGAAGCCTTGCACACTGGACATTCTTTCAAATCACTGTAGGCATTTCGATACAAGATACAATCATTGGGACATGCATGTATTTTCTTGTACTCAAGGCCCATGGGACACATAACCTTCTTAGCCTCGTAAGTACGGTTAGGTAGGGTGTTCCCCTCGGGAAGCATGTCTTTCACCAGCGCTAATAATTCGGTAAAACTCTTGTTGCTCCATCCATTTTTTGCTTTGAGATTGAACAACTTCAACGTTGCCGATAGCCTTGTATATTTGGAACACTCTTCATAGAGTGGTAATTCGGAATCATTCCTCAACGACTCCAAAATATGTGGCGTATCAACAAAGTCATTAGCGACGTTGTTAACCATCTCAATTAGATTATCCTCTTCCCAATCATCATTATCCTCCGGCAAGCTTTCTACGGGCGGAGGCTCAAAGTTTTGTTGTTCACCCTCCCCATGCAAATACCACACCGTATACTGTGGGTTAATCCCCTTTAACAAAAGGTGTTTACGTAACTTCTTCGGTTTGACCAATTTGTAATTCCAACAACTCATACACGGACAAAAGACACGTTCAATGTTGTTTCTAGACGCATATGCCGACGCAAACGCACAGAAATCCATAATCCCTTTCTCGTACTCATCACTCAACCTATTACCGGACACCCACTCTCGATTCATTATAAATCCACTACATGAAACGTGTACATATTATTAGTTACATAATACTAATTTACACGAACTCACAATTACAGTTGAGTGAATTACAAGCACTTCAACAATTAAAATGTAGTAAACGAGTTACATAAACTTGGGATTTACCTTATAATAAAATCTCGTGAAGAAGAATCTTAATGGTGGCCGGTGTGCAACAAGTACGGACTAGAGCTACAAACAACGAGAACAAATTAGTAAACAAAGAAAAATGAATGGAAACATAAGTAGTGAATTAGTTTAATCGTGATGTTTACCTTGAAATAAAAGCTCCCGAAGAGGACTACAATTAGATGGAGAGGAGAAGCTTTCTCTTGCAAATCGATTAACAATGACTACAGGTAGTTAACGAACACAAGTTAGAAATGAAGCACAAAATTCATTAATAAGAATCTAGTAGACGGACTAAACATCATTTCATCCATTATTACATACTAAATCATAGCCCAAAAAATGGATTCAACAAGCCTAGACAACACCCCCAAATCGGATTACATGTCACCATTAACCCTAAGCACACACAAATTGAACAAATAGAGCAGCTCAGTCGCTGGGATTTGTACTTGGGATTTGTACCATAAATTCAACCCTAAACACACACAAATTCAACACCCTAAATATCATACCTGGGATTTGCAGAAGAAGGAGTGGCGGTAGGAATGGAATCGAGCAGCTCAGTCGCAATGGAAAAGCGAAGAAGGCGTCGTCGGAATGGAATCGAGCGTCACAACCAATGGAATGAAGGCGTCGTCGAAGCAAAATCGAGCAGCGTCGTGCGAATGGAATCGAGCAGCGTCGGAATCGGAGTCGTCGAAGTTCACAGGTGCGAATTCAAAGGAAGTGAGACGGAGGGAATTGAGCAGCTCAGTCGAAAAAACCTAAGTTTTAATTGATCTTATGCATCGGTTCTGTTAAAACCGTTGCATAAGATTCACAATATGCAACGGTTCTAACCGAACCGATGCATAAGGTTTACAATATGCAATGGTTTTAAGCGAACCGATGCATATTGTTTACCTTAAAACCGATGTATATTAACCGAACCGATGCATAATACAATTTTTGAACCGATGCATATTGACTCTCCTGTAGTAGTGGTTGTCTCTCACCATCGCGTGGAATTCACTTCAATTCCCTTCTTAAGAATCCACGGGAACATTCGGTTTTTCGTCATCGGTACCTTTGCAACAATCCTCCGGTCTTTGCCTTCAATGGTGCAAAGTCGATCTCGTATAGAAATAGAATGACCTCTCTCCAATGGTTGCCCCCAAGCTCAGTAATGTAATATTCCCGATTTTTGTGGTTGTTGTTGATATTAGGATAAATTTATCAAACAATTGACATTAATAATTAATTAAAATTTTAAGAGTGATTATAGAAACTACTCGATTTCTTTGACCGAGTAATTAGTGAGTCGTGTGTTGATAACTACCTATTAGGTAATATCGAATTAGTAATTTAAAATAAAATTTAAATAATAAGATAAGAGTAAAGTAACCAGGGTTAAGATCTGGTAAGAAGTGACATTATGGTGAGAAATATGAATTAATTATGTCCATTGATCTGTTTTATTCAACAGTCCAGATTAAACAGAAAATAATCTTTAAAATCAACTAATCTACACATATGGGGTAATTTAGTCACAAAAAATATTTCCAAAACCCTAATTGCGAAACTGAAATTGCAAAACTCGATTTGCTTCACCCTCACCTGCGAATTCCTCACCCGATTTCCAAAATCAACTAACCTGCGGATTGCTTCACCCTCACCTGCGAATTCCTCCGACCGAATCGGCGATCGAAAACTTGCAAAACCTTCAAGTCGACAACCATGGACGATCAATCGCCAAAGAAATCGAACTTTGTATACGGTATGATTCATATCTACGTTCTAGGGTTTGAATGCTTTTTAATCGACAACCCTTCTGGAAATCGATCCTTGCTGTTGAACGACTACCATGAACGCTTTTAGGGTTTGAATGCAAAAGAGCTATTTACGTAGCGTATCTACCATCAAGTTTGATCTTAATGAAATATGTATGTGTTGTTGATCATTTTTCCTTCTTTTCTTTGGGAAACACTCACAGGTCATTGTATATGAAGTTCCCGCTGTTGGTGAGTACCATCTACTGCCCAGCTTCTTGAGTTGCTCTGAACAAGTGTTAACTAAATCGAGGACACCAAATTGGCTTAATGAGCTTTATCATAAACAGCCTCTTACTGACTTGGTATATTGTTGATGGGGCACTCTTCTTCTGATACAACATGTTTTTGAATGGCCTGCCATTCTGTATTTCATTATATGATTCAAGATGCTATTCTTCTAGAACACAACTATCCACACTATTAATTGTGCTGCTGCTGCTCGATCAGTCTTTTATAGAAGTGTGTCCTAAAAAAGGTTAGGGAAAAACTTAAATGAGTTAAACTTGTGACTCGTGCTTGTTTGACAGTGTTCTGTTTAATTTCAGATATATAAAAATGCGGCAGGCTGTAGCATTCATTGTGGCATCATTTTCTACACTTATGTATATCATTCTCCAGCTCTTTCATTGGTTATTGGGTTGTGCTTCTCATTGGAGAATTTGTGACATGCCAGCAAAAGTCTTCCATATTGGGAGAAGTATTAGTATTCGATGCTGTCAACTCCTGTATTGGCCAGTATATCTTGGATATGAAAGTTCAGGGTAATATGAAAGTTGCAAATACAGCTTTTGAGTTAATTTTAATACAATTGACATGTTTGGCTGAACCACTTTCTACTTTAAAGTTGTATTGACTGCCCTCGGCTGTGCTCATTGTTGTAGATGAGGTTTGGATAATTATGTGCATTATAATCCGTAGCATTGTAATCATATTCCGTAGCACTGTAACCATAATCCGTAAAATTGTAATCATAATCCGTAGCATTGTAATCATATTCCGTAGCACTGTAACCATAATCCGTAACATTGTAATCATAATCCGTAGCATTGAAATCATAATCCGTAACATTGTTTCTTAGCTGTGCTCATTGTTGTAGATGAGGCTTGGATATCCCCAGTGTGCACCCTACAATGATATACAATGCTAGATGAGTCGATCAGTATCAGGAGTGAGGCCTCTGTCAGATACATGCCACTTACAAGCTGAGATGCACATCTGCAGGGATTCTAGGACCACCAAGGCTTGGTGCATTTCTGATAGGAATAAGATTTGTTGTAGTTCACTAATGGAAGGGAGGAGCACGCTCCACTGAGGCCAAAGTAGAGTAGCGAGTGGAGGCTAAGGTCAGCAAGACAAGGAGACCAACTTCAGTGCTATGGAGAGCCTCGGACTAAAGGGATGCAATGTTGGTACTTAGACACTTAGAGCAATTTATAAGTGTAGTGGTTTTTAGAAGCATTACAGTAAGTGTTGTAGAAGCGGATGTCAATTAGACATACAGGGAATCTGTTAGTTTTTTGGTGGCTTTAGACCACTTATGAATAAAAAAAAAATTTGTTGCAATTTGGTTTTATGCTCATAGCTCTGTTCAACTGCTCCAATTCAAAATGAAGATGAGCCTGAAACCATTTTTTTCATGTGCATTATAATCCATAACACTGTAATCATAATTCGTAGCATTATAACCATAATCTGTAACATTGTAATCATAATCCGTAACATTGAAATCATAATTCGTAGCATTGAAATCATAATCCGTAAACTATAATAGTTAAGTTAATGTGTATCACAGAGGGTAAACATAATCCATATGTATAATTCGTAACATTGTAATCATAATTCGTAACACAGTAAATTATAAGCATAATCCGTAACACAGTAAATTATAAGCATAATCCGTAACACAGTTAACAGTTGACATGACTAAGTATAATCACTTCATTTAACCGCCTGCTTTGCAATGATGGTTGGGCCAAAAGGACGGGCTGTTGGCGTTGAGCATATTCCTGAGCTAGCTGATCAGTCTGTCAAAAACATCCAGCGTAGCGAAGCCGCTCCGTTGCTAAAAGGAGCTCTATCAATACATGTTGTCGGCATGTTTCAATTCTGGAACACTTTGCTACCACTATCTGTGGCAGGCTTATCTTTTGCAGGCTTCCTCTCTGTCAGAATCTCAAAGAGGGTGGGGAGATCATTCATCATGGTGAATAGACGCTTCCTGTCAGTTGAAAAACAACACACTCAGACCAAAATAAATACCTAAACCTAAACACCACTGAAGAGTTAGCAATCACTGAGCAAGAACATGTGACCTCTCTGAAACTCAACTAAGAAACCAATGTTGTTTAACAAGCACAATAAAAAAAGTATTAAAAGAGGAAGCAAAGAGGAGATTACTTTCAACACTAAGCAAAATACATAAACATCAATTATAGCCTGAACAGCTAATCAGCGCTGTTGAATCAGCTAATCCACCTGGTTTTTACAGTTTGCTGTTTCTCCTTCTCTTTCTCCACAGATTTTGCTTTCACTTCAACTTCAAACGCACTCTTTCCTTCATTCACTTCCCCAGACTCTTTAGCCTTGGTAACTATTTTGATACAAACCTCATCTTTCGCCACCGCCTCGTGATTCGACATCTTCCCAAAAATACAATTTCCTCCATCAACAAAAAAATTACACACTTAAGAAAACCAAACACAACATGAAACTCATCACATTCAACCTCATTTAAACCCACTCAAACTACAAAATATCAAACTGAGAACATACACAGAAGTCCCCCTTCAAATATCCTATGATTTCTTAGACTACATAAGCCTCGATCAAACCGCCAAACAGTCGACAAAGAGTAGAACTACAGCAAAATGCTAAAAATACCGAATCTTATCATCACAAAGGGAAAAAGATCCGGTGTAGTGCGACATCCAACCGTTACGTTCGTTTCAATAAATGCAGTATTATGATATTGACTGCGCTGCACCGGATCCGAATCCGATTGCACAATCGGCACGGAGATCTTAGTCAGAGCTTCATATCACCATCATCATCACATAATATAACATACAACTAAAATAAAAATAGTGAGAAAAGTGCAGTTGGATCTTCATGAATTGAGCCCTAGCATAAATCAGAAGCATAAGAAACACAAATCTAACAGCAGCAAGATCAAATGATCCATACTAGGACGAGGATCTACTCAATTCTATTCCAACGAAATACAATTTAAAATCAGACAAGAAAGAAAGATCGGAAATCTGAAATTGAAAACTGGATCACATCGCACCTGTCCGGAAATCAGCAGCGCATTCTCGTCCTCCACCTGCACTTTGATCTCTCGGACTTTACTCCCGGCATATCGATCACAAAAATGTACGTACTTTCTTCCTCTCGTATGTCCACCGCCGTCGCTGCCATCGTCTTCGCATCCCGCGCATACGTCCATGTCGGCCCTCGCAGATGCAGGTCTGTAGGGTTTCGGTTAAGCAAATCGCAATCAAAGGGATTTTTGGTTTGAGAGGTTTTGGTTATGACAAAATTACCCTTAAACGTAGATTAGCGGGATAATTAGCATGATTTTGAGTTTTTTTAAGTCTAATCTGGGTTGTTGATAAAAAAGATCAATGGACATAATTAATTTTTATTTCTCACCAAATCACACACTTCTCACCTGATCTTTTTCCTACCTACCAATGGATATAAATATGTTTTTTGTTTTTGTTTTTTTGATCTCAATGGATATAAATATGTTGAGTCATTAAGGTTTTAACAAAAACAAATTTAAAAAAAAGAGAGAAGAGAAAGCTGCCGTATCAGAGAGAGAGAGAGAGAGGAGTAGAGAAAGTGAGCCACTGAGAAGCTTTGTGGAATTGAAAGAGTCAGTTCGGCTGAGGTAAGTGAAATCTTCGATATCTAGTGGGAATGATTGAGTGATGTTGCACTGGTGATGATTAAAGTATTTTGATGAAATTAAAAGTGCTGATTATAAGCCTTGGCATCTGGCCCTGGGCCACAAAACAGTCCTTCAAAGCCCTATGACCCGACGACCCGTGACCCGACCCGACCCGAGCAATAGCTGGATTTGACCCGACCCGAATTACATAAAAAGAGGCTGGGCTTTGATATTTGAAACCCGACCCGACCCGACGACCCGACCCGACCAAAGCCCGAATTAAGCCCTATATAAGTGACATATTCTACAAACCCTACACTACCTTCCCAACCAGCCGCACCTCTCTCAT
Organism: Rhodiola kirilowii; assembly: GCA_033675215.1. Taxonomy (NCBI): domain Eukaryota; kingdom Viridiplantae; phylum Streptophyta; class Magnoliopsida; order Saxifragales; family Crassulaceae; genus Rhodiola; species Rhodiola kirilowii. Next base: position 33,660,274 of record CM066201.1, read on the forward strand.
TTCAAGTTCATTCAGCAGCTCTCACATCTCTACCCTCCCCATCTTCCAGGATTTTGTTCTTATCTTATGGATCTAGGATTGGTGTAGACAACCATTTTTCTATTTTCAACCTTTCTGTTTTCAATGTTTTTTTCTTCCAATTTTTTTGCACTTACATGAACGATGCTGTTCGGAATCTTCAGATCAGTCAATATTTATGCAGATCCGTGTATATATATATGTGCTGGTCAGTTGATTTTACTCATTCATGTTTTTTTGTTCAATCCAGTGCTTACTTGTTTTAATCCGTTTGGATTTGTTTGTACTTGTTTAGATCTGTGTATTTCTGTTAAGATGGGTTCAGATCTATCTGTTTTTAAATTTATTCTAATTTTTTCGTTTATTTTCCACTTAGCCGTTTCGATTTTGTCAAGTTCAGTTAAGCTCACTAAAAATACTTTGTTTTTGACAAATAATCTGACTTTGTGCACATATTTTTAGTTTGTTACTAGAACTGTGAAATACTTTTTTTTTTGATACAGAACTGAAATACTTGAAGGGTATTAAACTGCCTTTTAGTTAAATTAAAGTTACTGGAACTCTTTGCGTTTTGTGCAAAAATTCATGAGTTAATATATTTGAAAATTAATCGTTTTGAAACTGTTACCATATGGTATATGAATGCTTTAACTGGAAACTTATCAGATTAAAATAGATTCAGTACTTTCGAATAAATTTTGTTTTTATTTTAATTTTTTCTAGTAAATTTTTTCTAACAAATTGTTTCAAAATTGTGCAGGTACAATGGTCGGCTCTTTTCTGTTACAATATGTAATTCATAATATATTATGATAAGTTGGTATTTCATATTTTGATTATTGTTCAATTCAAATTTTGTATATATGAAAAATTGTGTAAAAGTTCTGTTGCATTTATTTTATTGCCCAGTTGAACCTTTAATTTTAAGCCCGGCCCGATTTAGCCCTGTGCAGCCCAAAAAATATTAGGGCTAAGGGCAGCCCTAAAGCTTTGAAATTTTAAACAAGCCCAGCCCGACCCGACCCGAAAAACAAAAACAGGCCCTTATTTTTCAGTCAGGCCGGGCTCGGGTTTAGCAAACTTCGGGTAGGGCTAGCCCGACCCGGCCCATTGCCGACCCCTAGCTGATTAGGATGGATAAAAGAAAACCGTGTGACGTTGTAATTTTTCTTTGTTTGGGTGTTCATGTCAGTATCAAATTACAGCTTAGATAAAATAAAAAAGATGAGAACGGTTGGTAAAGTTTAATTATCTTAATATATAGGCTAGTCAACTGTCAACTCGTATGTGTAGAACGAAGTGAATAAACAAACATTAATTTGTAGGAGTACAATACTGATATGGATCAGGATTCTCTCCTTGTGCATAGTAACATCTCATATTTCCTCACGCATAGTAATGTACACATGTCAACTTGTGATTGGTTTATGAATAGTGATGACAAATGTCACATTTTGATTGGTTGGAGATTATTAATTGAAACTATATATTTAAAAATATGATAAATCATAAAATAAAAAATGAAAAAATTTATAAAATATATCAATATTTTTAATTTTTCGAACTCTATTTATAGAGACCCATATTGCATAAATATAATATCATATAATATATTGGTAAATTAAACCATAAGTAAAAAAGATTGAAAAAAGATACTACAAATTTCTAGTGAAACTTGCGATAAATATCCGTATTGTGGATGAATGTGATAATTTTACGATAAAATGTATTGTTATCGTAAAATCGCGCGATTTTACGATAACAATACATTTTATCGTAAAGTTATCGCCAATATTTATTTCAGAGTTATCGTATTGTGGATGAATGCGATAATTTTACGATAAAATGTATTGTTACGATTTTACGATAACAATACATTTTATCGTAAAATTATCACATTCATCCACAATACGGATATTTATCGCAAGTTTCACTAGAAATTCGTAGTATCTTTTTTCAATCTTTTTTACTTATGGTTTAATTTACCAATATATTATATGATATTATATTTATGCAATATGGGTCTCTATAAATAGAGTTCGAAAAATTAAAAATATTGATATATTTTATAAAATTTTTCATTTTATATTTTATGATTTATCATATTTTTAAATATATAGTTTCAATTAATAATCTTCAACCAATCAAAATGTGACATTTGTCATCACTATTCATAAACCAATCACAAGTTAACATGTGTACATTACTATGCGTGAGGAAATATGAGATGTTACTATACACAAGGAGAGAATCCCGATCCTACTGATATATAGCTGTTTGGTTCAAATTTTTGTGTCTACCAAATTAATGTTTGTGGAAAGTAGTAGTGTTGACGAGACTTCTGTGGGTTATTCGTTGGCAATTGAATTAGGTTATCATGGCAATAGTAGTCAAGGTATATCCTTGATTATATTAAATGAATTTTTGGGTGTTGGGTGACTTTTTGTTTTTGTTTTTGTTTTTGATAAAGGGTGTTGGGTGACTTAGCATAAATAATTATTATACAAGATGATTTCTTAATATCTAGGATAGGGTGTGAAATTTATCGAAATTGTCAACAGTGATTGGTATGTGTTATTTAAGTTAAAATTAGGTGAAACGATTGGTGTGGTGCGTCCGACGAGTTAATCAGATTGGTACATTTATACATTAGACCGGATTAGAATCGGTAAGTGGTTAATATGCTTAATTATGATACGTTATTTATATGACATGTGATGTTGAATGGTTTGGGTGATTACGAAAGTGATGAAAACGAAACCCCTCATCTTGCGAAGACGTTAAATACAAGTGGTGTGTATTGACGTATGTTTGATTGATATGATTAATTGATTTATTTGGAGGACTTTGATATGCATATGTGCATCATTGCATACACGACATGCATCATATTGACATGAGATGAGATCTGGCGTGGCTCGACCAGTTTGTGGTTAATCTGCCGAGGTCCAGCCCGCTCGTGGTTATTCTGGCGTAGCTCAACCCGTTTGTGGTTATTCTGACGAGGCTCCGCACACTTGTGGTTATTCTGGCGAGGTTCAGCACAGTTGTGTTTTTTCTGCTGTGGCTCAGCTCGCTTGTGACAGGGTCCGGACCGGCAGTGACGACTGCCCATTGATGGTTGCATTTCACGCATTCATGCATTCATACATTATTGCATATGTTATTATTGTGATGTGAAACTTAGAGTATGTGATTGTGGACATGTGCTTATGAATATGGTTATTGTAATTAAGCGTATTAATTATTCACTAAGTCATTATGACTCACCCCCATCTTCCCCATCTTTTTCAGATAAGTGAGTTGCTAAGTCGGGAGCTATCTATCATCTTTTCGAGGAAGCTTTTCTTTTTGCGTATGTTGCCACACAATCAGTCATCCCGTTAGAGTTATTTTACTTTATCTACTTATTCCATTTTTAGTTAGAGATGTCACTCCGTTGTACTTTGGGTTTGATTTTGATAGAGACACTTGTTACATTATATTTCCAGTTATCTATTTCATTTTGGTTATTTTACTTAAACTATGTGTATGCGAGAGTAAGTATTCGAGTTGAAGTAAGTGAGAGGCTTGCTTGGCAATGGGTGACGGAGCCCACTGCACTGTCGTTAAGGTGCAATGTTCGCTGTACAAATAAATTTATATTTTCCGCTACTCGCAACTACACTACTGGGTAGCAAGTGGTAAGTAGGGGTCGACCCCAAGGGAATTAGAGGGATACGTTGTTCTTTAAGGGATTTGTACAGCGAGGGAGCGTGTTTTAAGGTTGATTGAGATTTTAGCGGTTATGACTAAGTGACTTTTTTGGTTGTTTTTTGGGTTTTGAGTGCGGAAAAGTAAATTACAGAAAATAAATACTGAAATTAGAATACTGAAAATAAAAGAAAGACTTACAGTGGGTGATGCGTGATTTGCGAGTCCTCCGGTAGATGAGCGGTTGGTGATTGCAGATGATCGAGCAATTTATAAAAGTAAATACAGGGGGGTTTAGTAATTCAAGGAAAACATTCGGTTTCAGGGCCTTGTATCATAGCCTGTTTATTATTTTAACAACCTTTCTAAGTATTCAAACGTGAATCAAGTCCATTCCAAGCACTCGACTTGCAACACTGTCTAGCCTTTTGCAAAAGTGTTCGAAAGTGAATCGAGGCCATTCCAAGCACTCAACTTGCAACACCGTCTAGTCTTTTGCAAAAGTCGTAGAGAACTTGTTCTACTTAGGCTAATACCCCATTCCAAGGTATATTAGCCTGTGTGCATCCATTTGGATTGTCTTTCCCGATTTATCCAAATGGTGTTTTAGAAAGATCAAACTCCTCAGATAAGCTTTGCCATTCCAAGCATCCACTTATCCGAGTATGTTTACGAATCCCCACGGAAGAGCTTTGCCATTCCAAGTATCCACTCAACCTTGGAAATTCTGATCTAATATATGGCACATAGAACGAGTTTTGAATACAGAGAAAAGAAACTAAAAGAATTAAAACATTTTATAATTCAAGTACACCCCTTTAACCAAATAGAGAGTTTAGCTACGAATATCCATAGAGGTGGATACCGTAGCTAAATACTCGGGGGTTTTTGAAAACAGTAAGAGGAGAAGGGGTGGAATACTCAAGAACCAACAAGAGTATTCCCAATTCCTACTGAATACTCAAGAACCAACAGGAGTATTCTCTAAAGTATAATACTCAAGAACCAACAGGAGTATTATTTCATAAACCAAACTTACAAAGCAACAAAAACTTAGAGAGAGAAGTGAAATATGATTTTTTGGATGATACAAATGAGGAGGAGGAGCTCTCCTTTTATAGGCTAAGGGAGGAGGAATGGAGGGTGGAGATGGGTGGCATGTGGTTTTGATCCAAGGGAGGAGGAGGAGGAGAGGAAGATGTGGTGGAGGAGCCACCACATGTCACATTCCCATGGTGGCTTGAAAGCCGCCGGTTGCAAGTGAGAAAGGGAGGAGGGGAGGTGACTTTGGTCACCTCCTCCCATAGCCACCGGTCATCCAAGGGGAAGAAGGGGAGGAAGGCCACCCATGAGTCATCTTCTCCACCAAAGCCGCCGGTCACTTGGTCCATGGATGAGTTTTGAAAGTTTTGTGCAGTCTTTTCACAAAACTATCAATCCAATTTTGCTCCGGTCTGACTTTGGTTGTTCCTCGGTTAAATTTGAATTTGAGTAATTCAATGTCAGGATCTTGATATTTCTTCGTTCAGCGTCTGATCTTGACCTTGGATTGACTCGTAATATCTTTTCAGCGTAAAATCCTCTCCTTAGCGTGTTTTCTCTCTAAGCGCCAAAATACCCTGTAGAAATATATCGGGACTAACAAGTAGAAGTTAGATAGACAAACAGTCTAATTTGGTGGGTTTTACTGTGTATTTGATTCGTATAATTATTGTCCATCAGATTACCCCACACTTTTAGTTGTTTGTCCCGAGCAATGCTATTAAAGGGCGGCACACTAAGTAAGTTTGTTAAAATATGAAAATTAGACTGTGGGACTCGATTTATCCTAATTCATGCATTACTTACTTATTACCAAATTGAACTGTATAAATAAATAGAAGAAACTTGATACTTGTACCTCCGTGCTGTGATGCAAATTATTCTGGATGTTTTGGGAGATAGCCCTTTTTAGGCTCCTGGACTGCAACCTCGGGATCGTCTCTCACTATATGGTTTCCTTGTAGCTTTCTCTAGCACGTGATTCGGTTCGGGTTTCAATGGTTTGAGTACTTTGATTTTCTTTTGGCGAGGGACTGCTTTTTGTAGTGAATCGGTCTTTGGCCTTTGATTTGACTCTTTGAGTACTTCACTTTTTGTTCGGTTAAAACCTTCACAATTTTGGGCCTTTGGCCTCTTGATTTGCTTCTTTGTGACTTGCTAGTCCATTTTCTCAAGCCTTTTTGGGAGGTCCAATCATTGCCCGCAAGCCTATGGAAATACCTCCCCGCTCCTCTCATCCTTGTCGTTTCGCGCGGGTCAAGATGAGGGTCGCTCATCTATTTTCTCGGCTACTTTGACTAGAGAGAGGACGGTCTGATTCCTGTCCTCGCCTTTTTTCTTTTTGCATAAACACTGCATGGCGGAGATGACTTCAATCTTCACTGAAACCCGAAGTGCAGCCTCCACTGACTTCGAAAACCATATAGTTTGATTCGATCCTTCGATTACTTGCCAAGCCTCTCTAGGCATTTCTATCAACTCCACATCCCTAGTTTATCTCAGCACAAAGGGACAAATGAGAAGTTACGTTCTAAGTTTTTAGACAGTTGAATTTTCACAAGGTAAATGCACGAATTTTAGATCTATCTTTTTCACATTCTTAAGTTCATATTTTCAAAAAGATAATATTAAAAAAGAAAAAGAAAAACATGTTTTTTATTTATTTACACATGCGGATCTCACCCCACACTTTAGAACGAAGTCGTGCATTTCAGCACTACTTAGTTCAAAAGCCATGCAAGCAGACAGTTACGAGAAAGAAATGATATTAAGGAAAAGGGAAGAACAGAACTCCCTTTAAGGTGTCGAGTTAACGACATGGCTCGAGGCTGGATAATCGAGGGAGTTCGGCTGGGGCCTTGAACTCTTAGCGTAGCCCTGACTGGCTTAATGTTGCACCAAGTCCGATTCCTGAATAGTCAAGTCTTCTATGCACCAAGTGGGTGAGAGCGACTTATTGAAAAAGTAAAATATAGAAAATAAAAGACAGAAAATTAAAGTGCGGAAAGTAAGATAGTGTCGGGTTACCTCCCGACCAGTGCACTTGTTTAACGTCGTTGGCTCGACAGTACCTTATTCCTGGATCACTGGTTGGGGTCCCATGGGTGGCTTAGGTCGAATTTTGCCACCGTTCCTATGTTGCTTCTTGCCTTGCCTTTTCCCGATTTCTTGCGAGATGATGTGCTTGGGTCTAGTTCCCGTTGTTCTGGTGATTTCTCCTTCCAACGTCTCTGAGAAGGCGAGGGACCTTTGACCACTAGCTTCTTGAACTGGGTTTTCTGGTGTTTAGGGCTGCCTTGTCCAGTCATGGCGAAAACATGCTCCATCGAGGAGTCGTTCTACTCAGGCCCTTTTCCCATCCTCTTTTCAGCCTCTTCATGGATCACATAGTTTTCAGCGATTTGTCTATTGATCGAGGGGAAAAGTCGGGAAGCTTGCATCTTAAGGCTTGGTTCTGCCTCGTCGTGTCTGTTTGTGAGGAACTGGTCATAGATGGTTTCGGCTGCCTGGGTGATGATAGCTGGGTATGGTATTGGCAGCATGTCGGTGGTATTCTGGACTTCTTCCATTGCTGACACTTCCTCGTTGCTCCCGATACTTTCTATATCCCAGTCTTCTGATGGCTCGGGAGTTTCTTCTGATGGCTCGGGAGTTTCTTCTTCGTCTGTCTCTGGTCCAGCCTCTTCTATCTGCATGCCTCCATCAGCTTGGGGCATTCGTTTTGTGGCTGTGGCCAGGTTATTTATGAGGTTCCACATGTCTGCCAGGGAGAAGTTCTTGGCTGATCTCCTCATTGCTTCGTAAATCCTTGTTAGATCATCGGCCATCATCCCACGAAGAAATTTTTGAAGCAGAACTTTCTTCGTGAATCCATGGTGCGGGCAGCTTGAGACGATGGTGTCATAGCTCGTGTAGTATTCGTCCAAAGTCTCATCCCGGGATTGTTTAAGGCTCATGATTTTTTCTCAGGTTTGTTGTCGTATGGATGGGGGAGAGAATTCTCGTAAGAATGGAACGCAGAGGTCCACAAAATGTAATGCACTACTAGCGGTTGACGTATAATACCAGATCGTTGCAAAATCAGTTAAAGAAAATTTAAAGCATTTAAGTTTAAACTCTTCTAACATTTCATTTTCAGGTTTTATGTGGCAACAAACGTGGTGAAAGTTTCGGCAGTGTAGTACTGGGTCTTCTCCATCCGTACCTCCGAACAGAGGGAGATGCCTTGTTGTCCATGCATATGAAGGGGGTTGCGTCATGAGGACATGGAAGGGAAAGAACAACTTATCCGATGGCTAATTCCCCGGCAACGGCGCCAATTTTGACGGAGCCCACTGCACTATCGTTAAGGTGCAATGTTCTCTGTACAAATAAATTTATATTTTCCGCTACTCGCAACTACACTACTGGGTAGCAAGTGGTAAGTAGGGGTCGAACCCAAGGGAATTAGAGGGATACGTTGTTCTTTAAGGGATTTGTACAGCGAGGGAGCGTGTTTTAAGGTTGATTGAGATTTTAGCGATTTTGACTAAGTGACTTTTTTGGTTGTTTTTTGGGTTTTGAGTGCGGAAAAGTAAATTACAGAAAATAAATACTGAAATTAAAATACTGAAAATAAAAGAAAGACTTACAGTGGGTGATGCGTGATTTGCGAGTCCTCCGGTAGATGAGCGGTTGGTGATTGCAGATGATCGAGCAATTTATAAAAGTAAATACATGGGGGTTTTGTAATTCAAGGAAAACATTCGGTTTCAGGGGCCTTGTATCATAGCCTGTTTATTATTTTAGTAACCTTTCCAAGTAGTCAAACGTGAATCAAGGCCATTCCAAGCACTCGACTTGCAACACTGTCTAGCCTTTTGCAAAAGTGTTCGAAAGTGAATCGAGGCCATTCCAAGCACTCAACTTGCAACACCGTCTAGTCTTTTGCAAAAGTCGTAGAGCACTTGTTCTACTTAGACTAATACCCCATTCCAAGGTATATTAGCCTGTGTGCATCCATTTGGATTGTCTTTCCCGATTTATCCAAATGGTGTTTTAGAAAGATCAAACTCCTCAGATAAGCTTTGCCATTCCAAGCATCCACTTATCCGAGTATGTTTACGAATCCCCACGGAAGAGCTTTGCCATTCCAAGCATCCACTCAACCTTGGAAATTCTGATCTAATATATGGCACATAGAACAAGTTTTGAATACAGAGAAAAGAAACTAAAAGAATTAAAACATTTTATAATACAAGTACACCCCTTTAACCGAATAAAGAGTTTAGCTACGAATATCCATAGAGGTGGATACCATAGCTAAATACTCGGGGGTTTTTGAAATCAGTAAGAGGAGAAGGGGTGGAATACTCAAGAACCAACAGGAGTATTCCCAATTCCTACTGAATACTCAAGAACCAACAGGAGTATTCTCTAAAGTATAATACTCAAGAACCAACAGGAGTATTATTTCATAAACCAAACTTACAAAGCAACAAAAACTTAGAGAGAGAAGTGAAATATGATTTTTTGGATGATACAAATGAGGAGGAGGAGCTCTCCTTTCATAGGCTAAGGGAGGAGGAATGGAGGGTGGAGATGGGTGGCATGTGGTTTTGACCCAAGGGAGGAGGAGGAGGAGAGGAAGATGTGATGGAGGAGCCACCACATGTCACATTCCCATGGTGGCTTGAAAGCCGCCGGTTGCAAGTGAGAAAGGGAGGAGGGGAGGTGACTTTGGTCACCTCCTCCCATAGCCACCGGTCATCCAAGGGGAAGAAGGGGAGGAAGGCCACCCATGAGTCATCTTCTCCACCAAAGCCGCCGGTCACTTGGTCCATGGATGAGTTTTGACAGTTTTGTGCAGTCTTTTCACAAAACTATCAATCCAATTTTGCTCCGGTCTGACTTTGGTTGTTCCTCGGTTAAATTTGAATTTGAGTAATTCAATGTCAGGATCTTGATATTTCTTCGTTCAGCGTCTGATCTTGACCTTGGATTGACTCGTAATATCTTTTCAGCGTAAAATCCTCTCCTTAGCGTGTTTTCTCTCTAAGCGCCAAAATACCCTGTAGAAATATATCGGGACTAACAAGTAGAAGTTAGATAGACAAACAGTCTAATTTGGTGGGTTTTACTGTGTATTTGATTCGTATAATTATGGTCCATCAATGGGTCCAGTGCCGGTCTTGGCCTAGATTTTGGGTCGTGACAAGTAAATTCCATCATAACCCTAGTACATAATACACATTATCAATAGTTGCATATGTACCTTTATTTGTCTGAATTTGGATATCGTCTTTGCCCGTGACTTGGATCTGCGACTTGTTTTCCAAAACTGACTTCAATGCGAGCGGATTCGTCTAAGCGAGAGAATAACTCCTTTCTCCAGCTCATATGGTTGCTACATCCGGAGTCAAGGTACCACACGTCGGTGTAGCCTCCGCACGTATCTTTCATCTTGCAAGCTAGAACCATATTATCATGCACCTCAGAAGCTTGCTCCACTCGCTCATTTGCTCGACATTCAGACTTGTAGTGTCCGAACTTCTAACATTGGTAGCACTGGACACTGGACTTGTCACGTCCTCCAGTATGACCGCCTCGGGCTCGTTGAAAATTGCTTCTACTAGCTTGGTCTCGTTCACCGTTATAATTTCTGCCTCCTCCTCGGCCTTGTCCATGTCCCCGACCTCCACGATAACCTCCGCGAGTTCGAACTTCGACTCGGCTTTGCAAAGCCTACTCCTGACTAGATTCGTTCTCCTTCTGATTCATCCATTGCTCGTGTGAACACAACGAACTCATGAATCGATCAATTGACATTTTTGATATGTCGTGTCCCTCTTCAATAGCTTCCACGACATATTCGAATTTAGCGGTTAACGAGTGTAATACTGATGGACCACATTTGTATGAATCATAAACACAGTTAAACCCACCAAATTAGACTGTTTGTCTATCTAACTTCGATGTTTTAGTCCCGATACATTTCTACAGGGTATTTCAGAGCTTAGAGAGAATACACGCTAAGGAAGAGCTTTTAGCACAGAAAAGATATCAGGAGACAATCCAAGGTCAAGATCAGACGCTGAATGAAGAAATCTAAAGATCCTGACTTGGAATCATTCAAAACAAATCAAACCGAAGAGAAACCGAAGACAATCCGGAGCTGGAATACACCGATAGTTTTGTGCAAACTGCACAAAACTCACAACCACTCTCCTCATGCCACATGGACCGGCGGCTTTCTCCTCACATCCACCCCTCCTCCTCTCCCCTTCCTCCACATGTCACCCTCTCCTCCATCCATGCCCAAAGCCGCCGGCGGCTTTGCCTTCTCCTCTCCCCTTGTGACACTTGTCTTCCTCTCCTCTTCCCCCCATCTCCACCCTTGGATGCCAAACCACATGCCCTCATCTTGGCCCTCCATTCCCCTCCCCTTAGCCTATAAATACCAAGCTCTCCTCCTCATTTCAAATCATCCCAAAATTGTGTAAAACACTTCTCTCTCTAAGTTTGTTACTATGTAAAGTTTGGTTTGATATCAATAAAAGTTCAGTTTGTTCTCAAATACTTTAGTTCGATCTTGAGTACTCCTGTTGGTTCTTGAGTACTCAAGTTTTCAGTTACAGTTCAAGAGTTACTCCTGTTTGTTCTTGAGTAATCTCTTTCTCTTCTCTCTTTACTCCTGTTTGTTCTTGAGTATTCTTTTCCAAATCCCCAAGTATTTAGTTATGATGTCCAACTCTATGGATATTCGTAACTAAACTCTTCATTCGGTTGAAGGGGAGTTCTTGTTTTATAAAATGTTTTACTTCGTTTAGTTTCTTTTCTCTGTATTCAAAACTTGTTCTATGTGCCATTTATAAGGTCAGACTTTCCAAGGTTGAGTGGAAGCTACGAAAGGGCAAAACTCTTCTGTGGGAAGTCGTGAACATACTCGGGTAAGTGGATGCTACGAAAGGGCAAAGCTTATCTGAGGAGTTCGATCTATCTTTAAAACCATTTGGAAACTGGACCAAAGGGACCAAATGGATGCACAAAAGGCTAAGATACTTCGAAAGGAGGAATTAGTCTGAAGTAGAAAAAGGGTTTACAAACAGTGTGGCAAATTGAGCGCTACGAAGGGGCCTCGATACACGTTTGAATACTTAGAAGGGTTACTAAAAGAATGAACAGGATATAATACAAGGCCCCCCAAGACCGAATACTTCTCTCGCAATTACAAAACCCCTTTGTCTTTACTTTTATTGTTCAATCAACTGCAACCATCAACCGCTCACAATCCGGAGGACTTGCAATTCACGCATCACCCACTATAAGTCTTCGCTTTTAATTTCAGTATTTACTTTTCTGTAATTTACTTTTCAGCACTCAAAACCAAAACCAACTAAAAAGTCACGTAGTTGTTAGCACTAAAACCTCAACCAACCTAAAACACGCTCCTTCGCTGAACAAATCCCTTAAAGAATAACCTATCCCTCTAATTCCTCTGGGTTCGACCCCTACTTACCAAGTACTACCCAGTAGTATAGTTGCGAGTAGCGGACTATTATAAATTTATTTGCACAAATCGCTCTGACGACAAGCGGTTCTGTCAAATACCTATTTGTCTCGTTGTTCCTCCAGCGCTTCCCCGTTAACATTCAAGTTGTTAACGACCGGTTGGACCCGATCACAGTATGTTAATACACTTTCCGAGTTAGTCATTTGTAGTGACTCAAAATATCCCCTCGGTGTCTGTAAACGCATCCGCATGGCTCTTTCATCGCCTTTGTATGCATTTTAAAAATAGTCCATGCCTTGTGGGATGTCTCCGCCTCTGATAATTTTTCAAATAAGGGGTCCTCCATAGATTGAAAGATCGCAAATGATGCTTTCTGATCTTTTTTACATGTGTCCGTGATGAGTCATATTTATACGACTCGTCGAGTCAGGTATTTCCATTTATTTCAGCATTTTCTTATGCGAACAGTTACTTTTTAGTGTTGTTTTGCATTTCAGGTGTTTCGGGAGCTCTGGAAGGAATACACGCTTAAAGACGGTATTTCGGTGCCAAATACATTACATGGAGTTCGTGGAGATCGACTCGAGAGCCAAAACCAAGACTGACGAGTAGCCCAAGGCAAGCTTCTCCACGAGGATCGCGGACGACGACCATTTTAAGTGTGGCGTCCACGGATGATAAAATGCTCATGGTCCGCGGCGCTAATATGTGCAGCGTCCGCGGCTGACATCAGCAAGTCGGGATTTAGAGATCTGGCCCAAAAACAAAATTAGAAACCCAGGAAACTTTCTTATAAATTAGGGTTTCCACAACAGCAGAGAAGGACGAAAATTCCCAGCTTTGAAGAGAAAGGGCTCGAGAGAAGATCAAGTGTTCAACAAGAGAGAAGAGAATTTCTACTTTCATCTAAAAATATTTGTTTGTTCTTCTTATGGATATGAGTAGCTAATTTTCTATTTCGGTTTAGGGTTTATACATATTGTGACGTTGTTTTGAGACTCCATTCTTAATGCTATTTTATGTTCCGCTAGTTCTTGTGCTAAATTACTCCGGACTGAATTGTGAAGCTAAGCAGATACTTGACATGGTAAAGCTTAGCCGAACAACTCAGCCCCTATATTCGCTGCTTGTTTGAGACTTACCCTTAAGAACAAGTAGTAGCACTTAAACTTGATATTGCCTGAAACGGATTATTAGGTTTAGGAGAACTAGAAGTCTGAAACCTGAAACGGATCAGATTGTGGTGTAGTGCTTGAAACGGCCTACTTTAGGTTATAACCGGAAATGGAGTAACCACACTTAGGAACATGGAATTAGATTATTAGCAGTCAATGATAAACGAGTCACAATAGAAACCCTAAACTGAATGCTTTCTCCGATTGAATTCTCTTTGTGCTATCTTCTCTTGTGCTTTTACCACACTTGCTCACAAACCCCCTTTCTTTATTGTTTTTAGATACAGCTTCAACAACACCAGCTCCCTTGGGTTCGACCCTGCTTGCCGCTTTACTAGTTCATAGCAGGAGAAATATAAATATTAAATTTGACGCGTCAGACGACGCGCGTCAAATTTTGGCACCGTTGCCGAGGAGCTGCGCTTGGTGAAGTTGTTTCTTTTTGTTTTTATTTTCGGTTTATTTTTTAGTTGTCTTTTGTGCTTCGCTACTTTTTCGCAATGTCTCGCGCAGGTAGTCAGGTTGGTGAAGACCAGAACAACAACAACAATGAGGTCGCTCCAGTCAATGAAAACGCAGTTATACCTCCATTCTATGATGACCCGGAGCAGCTCGTCCATGCTTGCAACCGTGCAGTCAGGCAGGCTCAACAGCTGAATCAGTGGGTGCCTGTTGCACAGAATGGTGCTGGTGCAAGGCAGCCGCCTCCACCACAGCCACCCCAGTCGCCAATCCACGTGGAGCCAGAATATGAAGAAGAATATTACTACGAGCCCACAATGAAGGAGCTGTCTGCCCCTAATTTTCAGAATATTCCTTAGTGCATCTATGAGGGGCCAGACATGTAGGAAATCGTTGTCAATGCTGTAGTGGTGCATCATCTTTCCAAGTTTTCGGGTCGACAGACGAGTCAGCCACCAAGCATCTTCAGGGCCTTCATGGCGTCTGCCAGACTCTCCGACCCTATGGAGCAACAGTGGAGAATTACAAACTCAAGGCTTTCATCTTTCTTTAACTTATGCAGCTTACGCTTGGTTTTTATCTCTCCCTGCAGGTAGCATCAGGACTTGGGACCAGATGCAGAAAGAATTTCTTGACAAATACTACCCAGTAGCCAAGGCAGGACATGTCCGTAGGCAGCTGCAAGATCTCAGGCAGGGGCCGAACGAGTCAATATATGACTACTTGGAAAAGTTCAACCAGCTGGAGCAGAGCTGCTGCAACCTTAGAATGCCCGAGAAGCTGATAATCGAGTACTTGCTGGATGGGTTGAGGCCACTCGATAGGATGTTGCTGGATGCCTCAGCTGGAGGGACCATAATGAGTCTATCCCCAGCTGGAGTGCAAAGGATGATTGCAGAGGTGGCTGAAAACGCAAGGTTCAGAGAGGAAACCAGCTGGCATGATGAATTCAGCAGGACTAGGAACATCTCAAGGGCTGAAACTGCACCAGCTTCTGACGGGATGAAGGAATTAAAGGAGATGGTGAAGATGCTAGTGACCAATCAGGTGAAGGCGTGTGAATTCTGTTTTGCCACTGACCACAAAACGGATTCGTGCCCTAGTTTACAGGAGGATGAGCAAGGAGATGTCAATGTCGTAGGTAGTTATCATAACTACGACAACCACCCACAACAGCAAAAATTTGGGCTAGCAGCTAATGGGTTCAGCTGGAGAGACAACAACAATAACACGACCAAGGAACCAGCCCAGCAGCAGCAGTATTATCGGCCTCCGTATCGTCAATAACAAGGCATCTATAATAACCAGAACCAGTATCAGCAGAGCAATAGACTCGGGTTTGACTCCCGGCAAACGCACCCAAGTTAGGATCCCATGGGCGTGTGAGGTCAAACTTTGCCTCAGTGATTCCTTCAGTGTGCTCAAAGCCCTCGTGGAATGGTGTGCTCATGTCTGCTCTCCATCGATCAGGCGGGTTCGCCTTCACATCCTCCTGAGTCTGCGAGGACACTTTACTCATAGCTGCTGGTTTAGCTACACAACTCGTCTCGTCTGGTAGGTCAGGAACTAGGGCACCAAGATATGATGTGTTCACTATGTTCGGTGGTTTCTACGTGCTCGGGTGGTCTCCGTCCTCATAGATGTAGAAATTTGATGTCTGGCCACCAAACGCAAGTGACAACAAGCCTGTGTCCATGTCAATCTTGGTTTTGGTGGTGAAAAGGAATGGACATCCCAAGATAAGTGTTGGAGGATCATCATCTCTAGCGTCTCCCATCTGCAAAACATAGAAGTCTGCAGGAACAGCAAGATCTCCAACACGGAGGGTTAGGTTCTCAAGTAAACCAACATGCCGAACATGAAATTTATTTCCTAGCTCTATCAACAGTTTAGGAGGCTTCAATGGTTCCAATTTCAGTGAACAATATAAAGAATATGGCATGGCATTAACAGCAGCACCCCAAATCAATTAAACAGTGATGTATCTGAGTCTCACCGATACCACACGTGACTGTGAAGGCACCTGGGTCCTTACTCTTTTCAAGCGATGCCTCGTGACTTGCTGCAACTGGGCGCTCCATCATTGGGTCGTTCTGCTCATGCCTTGCTTCCAATCTGCCTCCTAGCTCATCCTTATCGATCATATGGTCCTTAGGAGCTATTACCTGCATAGAAAATGATAAAGGAGGGTCAATTTTAGTATTTTCGGCAGACCAGGTCGCGTGTGGTGAGCACTTTAAGTGTTCCCGCGGACTGTTAACATGTTCTTGATCTGCGGTGCTAATGTGCTCTTCATTCGCGGACAACTGCTCTGCCGTAGGCTCTTCACAGTTTATGTCCACGGGTTTAGTGCCTTTTAATGGACCGCGGATGACATTAAAATGCACGTCATCCGCGATCTGGTCTGAGGCGAATTCCTTTGCTACTTTGTTCAATTCTTTCCACTTTTTAGTGCCAAGGCACTGACATTTCCCCTTGGGTTGGGCACTGTCTGCGACGGCAACTTCCCTGAGTCTCTCTTTAGCTCAGAAACGGTCTGTGGTAATTTAGGCATCTGCTTAGACAGCTCTGCTAAAGTCTCATCGTTCTTCGCCTGATTCTGCTACACGGTGGTGGCTATCTGCTGGGTGCTAGCTGCCAGCTCCTTCACAATGTCCTCCAGAGATTTGCTGCTGTTCAGGTTGCTAGGGCCTACTTGATTATAATTCTGAAGGAGGTCAAATCATCGCCCGAAAGCATATGGAAATACCTCCCCGCTCTTTCTCATCCTCGGCCTTTTTGACGTGAGTCAAGATGAGGGTTGCTCACCTATTTTCCGGTTACTTCGGACTAGAGATAGGACGGTCTATTTTCCCATCCCGCCTATCTACATAAACGCTGCAGTGGTGGAGCAAACTCTGAACCATGTCGCCTCGAAGTGCTAGCCTCTACGAAATCCATATAACCTCAAATCTACTTGTCTTAGTCAAGACGAGTTCTAGATGGTGTTCGAACTGTGTCTTGAACACTTATTGGACAGTTTCATGTTGTGTTCAAACAGAGACTGGAACACCTTTGCAGACAGTACCGAAAATAGAACAAATAGGAGCACACACGATATGATAACCCAGTTCGACCTCGCCTACTCTGGGGGGTTTCCCACACCCAAAAAGGGACACTGATAGAACCACTCGTCGTCAAAGCGATTGTGCAAATAAATTTATAGTCCGCTACTTGCAACTATACTACTGGGTAGTACTTGGTAAGTAGGGGTCGAACCCAAGGGAACTAGGGGAATAATTGTTCTTCGGGGGGGAATTACGCAGCGTGGGAACGTGTTTAAGGTCGGTTGGTTGGTTTTAAAGCTACCAGCTATTTTGATTGATTGATTGGTTGGTTGGTTGATTTTAATACTGGAAAGTAAATTACTATTTTAATGATTAAGAGAAATGTTCGGTTTCAGGGGACTTGTATTATATCCTGTTTATCATTGACCCTTAGTGAATCATCTAAGTATTCAAACGGTGAATCGAGGCTAGTTACAGCACAAGACTTGCAACACCGGTTTAAAGCAACTCCTGTTCTATTTCAGTCTAGCGCCAATACCCTAAGGTATGCTAGCCTGGGTGCATCCACCTGATCTCACAGTTACGCTCGACCAGATGGGATTTAGGATGAGTCGAACTCCTCAGATAGCTTTGCTTGTTACAGCTTCCACTACCTGAGTATGATCACGAATTCCCACAGAAGAGCTTTGCTTGTTACAGCATCCACTCAACCTTGGAAACTCTGACTATATATGGCACATAGAACAAGTTTTGAATACTAAGACTAAACACTAAGTTAATAGTCTTAAAACATTTTATAATACAAGTGCGCCCCTTAGACCGAACTACTAATTTAGCTACTATTCATCGCGCTAAACATTATACTAAGGAAATTAAAGACAACAGTTAAATAAATAAATACTAAGAGAAACTTACAACCGTTGAAGCGCCAAGGGAGCTTTCCTTTATTTCCAAAGCAAAATTACAACATTACAAATATTACAACTTCTAGAGAGAGAAGTGAATTTGAGTTGAGGTGTGTTGAAATGAGGAGGAGGAGGCTTGTATTTATAGCCAAAATGGGAGGAGATGGGTGGTGGAGATGGTGGACATGTGCATTTGATCCAAGGGAGGAGAAGAGGAGGAAGGAGGAGGTGCCATGTGGAGGAGCAAAAAGCCGCCGGTCACCATGGGTGGAGGAGCCGCCGGTTGCCGGTGGTGGAAGGGGGAGGAGCTCCTCCCTTGGCCACCTCCTTGAGTGGTGGCCGGTCATCCTTGCCCAATGTGTGAGTTTGTACAGTTTTGTGCAGTCTTTTCACAAAACTATCAATGTGTTCCTTCCCCGGTCTGTCTTGACTCCACTCCTGATTCTTCTGATTAATTTGTTCTGGTCAATTCAACGTCAGGATCCTTGATATTTCTTCAGTCGGCATATGATCTTGACCTTGGATTGACTCTTGTTATCTTTTCAGCTTAAAATCCTCTCCTTAGCGTGTTTTCACTTCAGTCTCTAAAATGCCCTGTAAAAATATATCGGGACTAACACGTAGACGTTAGATAGACAAACAGTCTAATTAAGGGGGTTTTACTGTGTTTCTGACTCGTATAACTTTGGTCCATCTGATTACCCCCCACTTTTAGTTGTTCGTCCCGAACAATGCTATTAAAGGGCGTAAGTTCTAATTTTGGCTTTGGAATATGAAAATTAGACTGTGGTACTCGATCTATCCTAATTCATGCATTGCTTACTTATTACCAAATTAAACTGCGTAAATAAATAGAAGAAACTTAATACTTGTACCTCCGTGCTGAGATGCAAATTATATTGGATGTCTCGGGAGATAGCCCTTTTTAGGCTCCTGGACTACAATCTTGGGATCGTCTCTTACTATATGGTTTTCTGGTAGCTTTCTCTAGCACGTGATTCGATTCGGGTTTCAGTGAGTTGAGCCTTTTTGATTTTCTTCTTTGGCGAGGGACTGCTTTTTTGTTGTAGTGAATCGGCCTTTGGCCTTTGATTTGACTTTTTTGAGTGCTTCACTTTTGCTCGGTTAAAACCTTCACAATTTTGGGCCTTTGGCCTCTTTTGATTTGCTTCATTGAGCTTTTCGTCTTTTTGTGATTGCTAGTCCATTTTCTCGAGCCTTTTTGGGAGGTCCAATCATCGCCCGCAAGCCTATGGAAATACCTCCCCGCTCCTCTCGTCTTTGTCGTTTTACGCGGGTCAAGATGAGGGTCGCCCATCTATTTTCTCGGCTATTTTGACTAGAGAGAGGACGGTCTGATTCCCGTCCTCGCCTTTGCATAGATGCTTCTTGGCGGAGTTGACTTCAATTATTCACTGAAAACCCGAAGTGCAGCCTCCACTGACTTCGAAAACCATATAGTTTGATCTGATCCTTTGATTGCTTTCCAAGCCTCTCCAGGGCAGTTTATATCAACTCCACATCCCTAGTTATCTCAGCACAAAGGACAAATGGAAAGTTACATTCTAAGTTTTTAAACAGTTGAATTTTCACAAGGTTAATGCATGAATTATGATTTATCTTTTTCACATTCTTAAGTTCATATTTTCAAAAAGGTACTTATTAAAAAAGAAAAAACAGCTGCATGTTATTTATGTACACAGGTGGTTCTCACCCCCCACTTTTGAACGAAGGCGTGCCTTAGTTCAAAAGTCATGCAAGCTTAAAACTAAATACTGAATTTAAAAGACAGAAATTAAAGTGCGGAAAAGTAAGATAGTGTCGGGTTACCTCCCGACCAGTGCACTTGTTTAACGTCGTTGGCTCGACGATACCTCGTTTGTGGTTCATTGGTTTGGGTCCCATGGGTGGCTGAGGTCGAACGTTTCCACCGTTCCAGTGTTGTTCCTTCCTGACTTCTTGTTGGAGTAAGAGCTCCATTGTTCTGGTGTTTTCTCTTTCCATTGTTTCTGAGAAGGCGGGAGACCTTTGACCATAGCTGCTGGTCTTGATACTTTTCTGGTCCCTAATGACAGGTCAGAAAACTGTGCACAGTGATCTGAAATAGGTGTTATGTCTGGCGGTTTCTTCGTGTCCGGGCGGCTCTTATTAATGTAGAAATGTGCAATTTTGCCGCCGAACTTAAGTGATAATGACCCCTTGCCCACATCGATTCTTGCTTTAGTGGCGTAGAGGAATGGTCGTCCCAATATTATTGTCGGAGGATCGTCTTCGCTGGTTTCTTCTGTTGGTATTACATAGAAGTCTGCAGCAACGACGAGCTCTCCCACATGGAGTATTACATCTTCCAGTTCTCCAATCGGACGGATGCATGACTTGTCTCCTAGCTCGATATTTGACCGGGGAGGTTTCAACGGACCAAGTCCTAGTAAGTAATACAAGGAGGAAGGCACGGCGTTGACAGCGCCCCAAGATCGACTAAGCATTTGTGGATCTGGGTTTCACCAATACAGCAAGTGATTGTAAAGGCTCCTGGGTCTTTATCTCTTTCCGGTTGTGACTCATGGTCTGAAACGAGGGCTCTTTCTATTCTTTGACCAGTCTGCCTATTCCTTGGCCTTAAGTTGTTGTCGTCGTCCCATCCTGATGCTGGTACGTCGGTGTGTATAATAGGCGGTGGTGTTATGCAGACGGTGAATGCATAACGTCCATTGTCGGCATGTGTAACCCATGTTTTGCCATTATTGGGGCGATCTTCCTCTTGATTCCAATCAGGCCGACGTCTGCGGTTGAAGTGATTGTTCGAGAGTTTGTAAGTTGGGGATCGTGCTACCTCTCCTAGTGTAGCCTTCATGCTTGACCTCTTTATCATGCTTATATTTGCCTTTGGATTTTGAACGGTCTGTGAAGGAAGTCTGCCAGGTTCAGTAGTGAGTGTAGACATGGCGGTGGCGAGCTGGGACATTTGTTTGGTCAATTCTGAGATTGCCCCGTCAGTTTTTGCCTGGTACTGGTGTAGCGAAGTTCCCAACTGATTAATGTTTCCCGTAAGCTCCTTCATCGTGTCGTTGAGCGACTTGCTTGGCTCCTGCTGATTGCTCGGTCTGGCTTGGTACTGATTTGGCCCTTTTTGGTGATATTGGCCTGCTGATGGAGTGTTCTGGTGATATTGTCGGTGGGGTGGTTGGTAGAATGACTGCGCTAGTTGAGGGACAGCTGGTTGTGTCTCCGTCTGAAGATAGCTGTTGTTGTTACGCCAGCCTGGGTTGGACGTTTGACCGTACTGTCTATTTTGTCCAGCTCTGACATTATTGTATCCTTGATATCCTCCCACTGCATTCACATCAGCCGGTTCTTCTTCTATCAATGTTGGGCATGCGTCCGTTTTGTGGTCCGTAGAACCACAGAACTCGCAAGGTTTTACCGTAACTGGCTGTCTACGTATGATCTCAATCATCATCTCCTTTAACTGTTTCATCTCTTCAGTTATGGAATTTACTGATGCCTCAGTTTGTGCTACCCTTTTTGATCGAGAGAATTCATCTTGGCGAGTGGTCTCTTCTCTAAATCGAGCATTTTCAGCAACGTTGGCGATGAGATTTCTGATGCCACTTAATGACAGATTCATCATGGACCCTCCTGCTGAGGCATCCAAGAGCATTTTGTCTAGTGGTCTTAATCCATCAATGAGGTACTCGATGACGAGTTTCTCGGGCAGTCCAAGGGTACAGCAGCTCCTTTCTAGGTGATTGAACTTTTCCAGGTAATCGTACATGGTTTCATTGGGACCTTGTTTGATTTCTTGTAGTTGCTTCCTTACTTGTATTGCTCTTCCAGCCGGATAGTATTTGTCTAAGAACTTCTTCTGCATCTGAACCCATGTTCTAATGCTTCCGGAAGGCAATGAAAGGAACCAGTCACTTGCCGAGTCAGTGAGGGAAAAATAGAACGCTTTTAACTTGAAGTCGTCCATATTCACTCGGTTGGGCTTTAGATTCTGGCAAATGCCATGTAGGCGTTGGAGGTGAGTTGCGGCAGATTCTCCTTGAGATCCTGAGAATTTTGGCAGGCTGTGTGCCACTGATGCGTTGATGGTTATATTTTCTAATTCAGAGCTCTCATAGATACACCACGGCTGTGTCTCGAAATTAGGGGCATTTAACTCGCCCATCGTCGGTTCACGGTAGTAGTTATCTCCGTAGTAGTCGTCGAAAGCGGGTTCTCTCCTTGGCATGTATCGAGGTTGAGGTTGTGGTCGTGGGGGATGGATAGGAGGTTGTACTGGACCAGCTGCATTTTGGTCCTCGGATAATTCTTGGTTTCTTCTGACTGCTTCCCTATCACGAGCTCTTCTGTTTCTGATGAGTTGTTCCGGATCGTCGACGAATGGAAACGGTACCTCATCATTCTGATCGTACAGGTTTATTTCTTCGTCATCTTGGTAGTCATGGTGACTTTCTTCACGAGACATGGTTTTTTTGAAGCGCGTAACGGTTTAAAGAACAGTTATCCGATGACTAGTTCCCCGGCAACGGCGCCAATTTGACAGAACCGCTCGTCGTCAAAGCGATTGTGCAAATAAATTTATAGTCCGCTACTTGCAACTATACTACTGGGCAGTACTTGGTAAGTAGGGGTCGAACCCAAGGGAACTAGGGGAATAATTGTTCTTCGGGGGGGAATTACGCAGCTTTGGAACGTGTTTAAGGTCGGTTGGTTGGTTTTAAAGCTACCAGCTATTTTGATTGATTGATTGGTTGGTTGGTTGATTTTAATACTGGAAAGTAAATTACTATTTTAATGATTAAGAGAAATGTTCGGTTTCAGGGGACTTGTATTATATCCTGTTTATCATTGACCATTAGTGAATTATCTAAGTATTCAAACGGTGAATCGAGGCTAGTTACAGCACAAGACTTGCAACACCGGTTTAAAGCAACTCCTGTTCTATTTCAGTCTAGCGCCAATACCCTAAGGTATGCTAGCATGGGTGCATCCACCTGATCTCACAGTTACGCTCGACCAGATGGGATTTAGGATGAGTCGAACTCCTCAGATAGCTTTGCTTGTTACAGCTTCCACTACCTGAGTATGATCACGAATTCCCACAGAAGAGCTTTGCTTGTTACAGCATCCACTCAACCTTGGAAACTCTGACTATATATGGCACATAGAACAAGTTTTGAATACTAAGACTAAACACTAAGTTAATAGTCTTAAAACATTTTATAATACAAGTGCGCCCCTTAGACCGAACTACTAATTTAGCTACTATTCATCGCGCTAAACATTATACTAAGGAAATTAAAGACAACAGTTAAATAAATAAATACTAAGAGAAACTTACAACCGTTGAAGCGCCAAGGGAGCTTTCCTTTATTTCCAAAGCAAAATTACAACATTACAAATATTACAACTTCTAGAGAGAGAAGTGAATTTGAGTTGAGGTGTGTTGAAATGAGGAGGAGGAGGAGGCTTGTATTTATAGCCAAAATGGGAGGAGATGGGTGGTGGAGATGGTGGACATGTGCATTTGATCCAAGGGAGGAGAAGAGGAGGAAGGAGGAGGTGCCATGTGGAGGAGCAAAAAGCCGCCGGTCACCATGGGTGGAGGAGCCTCCGGTTGCCGGTGGTGGAAGGGGGAGGAGCTCCTCCCTTGGCCACCTCCTTGAGTGGTGGCCGGTCATCCTTGCCCAATGTGTGAGTTTGTACAGTTTTGTGCAGTCTTTTCACAAAACTGTCAATGTGTTCCTTCCCCGGTCTGTCTTGAATCCACTCCTGATTCTTCTAATTAATTTGTTCTGGTCAATTCAACGTCAGGATCCTTGATATTTCTTCAGTCGGCATATGATCTTGACCTTGGATTGACTCTTGTTATCTTTTCAGCTTAAAATCCTCTCCTTAGCGTGTTTTCACTTCAGTCTCTAAAATGCCCTGTGAAAATATATCGGGACTAACACGTAGACGTTAGATAGACAAACAGTCTAATTAAGGGGGTTTTACTGTGTTTCTGACTCGTATAACTTTGGTCCATCAGATTACCCCCCACTTTTAGTTGTTCGTCCCGAACAATGCTATTAAAGGGCGTAAGTTCTAATTTTGGCTTTGGAATATGAAAATTAGACTGTGGTACTCGATCTATCCTAATTCATGCATTGCTTACTTATTACCAAATTAAACTGCGTAAATAAATAGAAGAAACTTAATACTTGTACCTCCGTGCTGAGATGCAAATTATATTGGATGTCTCGGGAGATAGCCCTTTTTAGGCTCCTGGACTACAATCTTGGGATCGTCTCTTACTATATGGTTTTCTGGTAGCTTTCTCTAGCACGTGATTCGATTCGGGTTTCAGTGAGTTGAGCCTTTTTGATTTTCTTCTTTGGCGAGGGACTGCTTTTTTGTTGTAGTGAATCGGCCTTTGGCCTTTGATTTGACTTTTTTGAGTGCTTCACTTTTGCTCGGTTAAAACCTTCACAATTTTGGGCCTTTGGCCTCTTTTGATTTGCTTCATTGAGCTTTTCGTCTTTTTGTGATTGCTAGTCCATTTTCTCGAGCCTTTTTGGGAGGTCCAATCATCGCCCGCAAGCCTATGGAAACTGAACAGACTGTTACTTCCCCGTTGATATTCCGGTGTGGAATAATCAACCGGCGGTCGCTCCTCCTCCAATCTCACGAACTCTCGTGTTTGTTTCTTTTCTCTCAGGAAGCGACACAGATTATGGATGCCCTAGCTATCTATTTATATGCATGGGCGCTCTCCAAATCTGATCCAGATATCTCATCAAATATTTAGGGAATATTCCTAAATATTTGATGTGTATCTTTATCCAATCTTTAGGATGTATCTTCGAAAACTTCCTTCCCAAGTCAGCCACGCCGCCTTTAATCTGATGTGTAGATATTCGTTTGAATATCTGAATCTTTGAATTCGCTGGCCGACTCCAATCAGAATATCCGTGTCAAATATTTCGGAGATACTCCTAAATATTTGATCGATATTCAATCTCTTCCATATCCAATCTTTGGAGATTACTTCCGTGCCAAGCCATCCAATATTCTCGAATCCAAGCTGAAGATATTCATTTGAATATCCGATCTTTAATGATGACTCGTCAATTGATTTCAATCAAATAATCTCGTCGATCTTCTGGATACAGAAATCTTCCTGCGTCTGCTGTACGCTGTACTGCAGTTCAAGATACTGATTGAACTCTTCTTGAACTGTCTAAAGCCGTTTTGCCAACAGCATGCCATTCATGGGAACATCAATCTCCCCCTTGGCATTTTAGGATTTAGACACACTTGAGAGAACTAACCAATCACCCCCAAAACACTCCCCCTTTTTGCCACAAATTGGCAAGGGTTCAAATCAACCAACCTGGTCTCCTCGGCATCTGGAATCTTATCAACTCCCCCTCGAACGTAGCCTGGGACAGTGACACATACTGTGAGTCTGTCAGACCATGGTGTCTCAGCAGCTGTTCGACCACGGCTCAGCAAATGACAGGTTTTTGATGATCTGGTTTCTTGAACTGATTCAGCTTGTCCAGTACTGCCGCGTGGTAGTCCTTCTCCAGACATACCTCCCTTTGGCTCATGGCACCATGTATTTTCTTCAAGTAGGACAACAACTCTCTCCGTCTTCTTTATCATCACTGGGATATCACAGAGCACACGCCAATTTATTGATTCTTGTCCTCTGCGCTTATTCGACCTTTAATATAGTCTTCACCTCCTCTAGTAGCTGTCCGCGTTTAGCTTGGGACAACTTCTCACCAGCAGCTCTCGTTATGGAAGACTCAGGTGCGTCCTTCCTCTTCAACCCGGGGTCCTTCAGATCATTCTTATGTCGACCCTTGAACAGCTTGTGGTCAATTACCAACTTCAATGGAGCACTTGACAGTCTGTCCTGGTCTGTCTTCAAATCGGGATGCTGGTTGATGTTCATCTTATAGAAGCGATGGAAAGATTATCTGGTGCAGAGACTTTGTAGATATGGCGTGTTCTGCAATCTGGTCAAACATAATTCTTCCCATGTCAATGAGAATCCTGTTTCCAATCTGGTAGAGCAGCTGTCCCATCTCCTTGATGTCCATGGTTCTATAAGATGTAGGCTTCCAGTTGACTATGGCGATGAAGAACAACATCGAGTAGAATGTGGTCAAATCTGCAACTGGGATGGAGGTGTCTTCCCACCGAGGGTATGCTCCAGCCGTTAAACAGCTTGCAATCTTGTCATAGCTCTCCTCTTCCACCACCTCGTAAGAATCATCCATTGCGAAGTACACATTGATGATCTCAGGATCAATCTTGACCTTCTTTCCTCTGACAAAGACTATGCCATAGTCTTTATCATCAGCAATAGCTTCTCTCACCAACTATTCATTAAACGGTTTGCATCTTTGGACGGTCCAAAATCAGATCAGTGTCCTTCAAGAGCTGAATAATCTCCTCTCCTTTGTACTTCTTCTCAGCAAGCATCCTCTTGGATCTTTGTTTTCTGCATTGCTTTCCACTTGGCTGCTGTGACTGTACTGGCAAACCACACTATATGCTTAGTCACTCCAGTTGGTACACTAGGCGGAACAGAACCTGGCACACTCCTCTTCTTTTTCTTGGATGCACTTGCTCCCCCTGCATCTCTTCTCTAACCATCCTTCTTGAGTCATAGTCCTTTCCTTCTGCAAATCTTGGACAGCCTCATCAAGGTCCTTGTACATTTCAAAAGGCTCGTCATCTTTCTCAGAGGGGTCTGAATCTTCTAATCCATTATCTTCTAGCTGGAGTTGCTTCTGTTTCTCAGCTAACATTGACACCTCTTCATCATCTGACTTCTTTTCTCCTTCCACAGAGTCTTCCTCAACAACCAGACTCCTCTTTCAGGATGATTCCACATACTGTTCAGCCACTTCTTCTGACATAACAAGTCTCCTCCCCCTTACAGCACAAATCTGTGCAGCGTATTTCGTGGGAGTGTCATTCCTTTGAGGCACGACCTTCATGCAGATTCCTGTCTTCTTCAGCACGAAGCCAGTGGCATCTACCTTTGCATTCAACAGCTTCTTCTTATCAGAACCACAATGTCAGCCCTACTGGCTTCACCTTCTTCTGCAGCATCGGCCACAGAATCTTATTGAGGGATGGTTCAGCCATCGCCTAATATTCCTTTGCAGTCTGCACACTCCCTTTAGTTGGATTAGGATCAGCCTTTGACACCTTTGAAGTAGCTTTTTTTAATTTTTGTCACAGCCGCCTCTTCTCCCTTCTTTTTCCCTTCTCCGATCTTAGGGTTTGCTGATATTGTATCCTCATCCAACTTTGATTCAACTGCCTTTTTGATTTCTCAAATATTTGGACTCCTCCACTTGCCAAAAACGGTCATGTGAATATCTCTTCAGATATTTGTCCAATCACCTCTCTCCTCCTTGATATGTTCCAACGCTTCATAAAGCTGCAAATGTGTTGAACTTAGTAATCAGTTCCAACCACGTACCATCTGTTCCAGCCCTCTTCTTTGGTAGGTCACCCCATCTGATTTGCTGGGGCTCTGCTCTTGGCTGACCTCCGTCTGGAACACTTAGTTGGCGATAACACGCAGACCCAGAGAGGATCTAAGTGTTTTGAACTGAGCGGCGTCTAGTGGCATGGTGAGTACGGCAGTAACAGTGGTCATGTGTTTCGATGTGATGACCTTCTTCTCCACTAGCTCTCTGATGAAGTGATATCTGCTCATGGAGTGTTGTACTAGGTTCTTGGGCAGAAACTTCTTCACCCGTTCCACTCCGTGTTCAGACAGATTCTGCTTCATACATAGGAACCCTGCAGCGATGCTCTCCCGCTCTCCCAGCACCTGGTCAACATGTGTTCCAGGAAGGTGTTTCATCTCTCCCACCATGGTCAGCTGGAGCTCCTTTTGCATCTGTCTCACGAACATATGCTTCTCTTCTCCCCCTCGCTCATAGCCATGGTCGATGAGGAACGTCTCGTACCATGCTCTGGGCGCTTGTGTGAGTCCGTACATAGTTTTCTTCAGTTCGTGACTATGCACAAGATGATATAACTTCCATACTTCAGATCTGGTGAACTCTCCCAGTTCCACGTGAATGGCCACCACCCAAATCTCATCAATAATTGCTTCGATGACATTCTTCAGACTAGATGAACAGGCAGCCAGCTCTCGACACTTGATCTCATTCGCTCGACTCTTAATTCTCCATGAGGGTTGCATCACAAGAGCATCGTGAAGTGTCCCAGCTGGAGTAGGTGTGGCTTCATCAGCTGGACCTCCCTCTGCAACTGTAGACTTGGTCTGAATGGGTGTTTCAGACGATGTCCCACCTCTAACTTTATCACCATCTAGAACTGAGTTTAGGGAAACTTCATCTTTCACCTTTCCAGAGGAGGACACCATACCTGTCCCTTGACATTCCATCTCATGTATCGTATTTGTCGGACAGACAGTGGCTGCTCCTGTTCCAACTGTGCCTAGAAGGTAGCTTTTGTTTGATGACCTACTTCCTTCCATCAGCGTGTCTCCATTCCTCTCCAGTACTTGACAGGAATCACGAGTGAATGTAATAGACTGTCCTTCATCACACAATCTACTGATACTGATCAGGTTCACCTTTAACCCATCGACTAGGAGGACATCCTCGAGCTCAGGTAGATCCGGAACCTTCAATGTCCCACAGCCGATCACCTGACCCTTCCCTCCATCTCCAAAAGTGACAAACTGACGCTTGCGAATAGGTTTAACATTGAGGAGATATTGAGGATTACCTGTCATGTGAGTAGACCATCCATTGTCGAGGTACCAGCATTCTTCCTTCATGTGACTGAATGAGCTAAGAGCAACGAAGCACACTTCTTTCCTTATTTTTGGTTTCCAGACTTGTATGACTCGAGGGGTGACTCTGGATTCCATTACTTTTTCGCTTAGCCAGAAGTAGTCGGCACCTTGATTTGATGTGCCCCATCTGATGGCAATACCAACATGTACAACTGTTTCTCCGCCATTCAGTACCATGTTTTCCACGGTTGGGCATGAGCTGCTTTCTTCCTTGATTCCCAATCTGCTTCTCATGGTGGTGGTTTACACTCTGTTCTACTCTCTGGGCAGGTTTCAGTTTTGCCTTAACAAACAAAGTCTTATATGAGCCACTCTTACCATTGAAGCCGAGACCTCTATGTCCATCCTTAATTCTTTGGGATCTTAGAATGGATTCCGAGTTCTTTGGGCATGAGTCCAGCATCTTCGCCGATCTTTTGAACTTGCTCAACTCTTTCATAGTAGCAGTATGATTATCTCTCTCCATCTTGATTTGTAACTCCAGGGATTCTACCTTGTTCAGGAGATGGACTTCTTTGCAGCTCAAGTCAACATTCTTTCTTCTTAGCTTCATGACAGATGCTTGTCGTCACAGAAAATGTGCAAATAAATTTATAGTCCGCTACTCGCGACTACACTACTGGGTAGAAAGTGGTAAGTAGGGGTCGAACCCAAAGAAGTCAGTGTGGATTAGTTGTTTTTACGGGATTGTCACGAAAGTAAATACAGTTGGGGGTTGGGTTTGAGTGTTTTGGGAACTGAAAGTAAATTACAATAATTGATATTACGATTAAAGGAAAGCATTCGGTTTTAGGGGCCTTGTATTATAATTGTTTATCATCGACCGCTAATGATCATACCAAGTGGTCAAAGATGAAATGAGGCTATTTCTAGCGCAAGACATGATCATGCTAAGTATTCAAAGATGAATCGAGGCCCTTTCGTAGCGCAAGACTTGCGACATCGTTTAAAGCAACACTTGTTCTAAGCAAAACTAATTCCTCCTTTCGAAGTATCTTAGCTGTAAGTGCATCCACTTGATCTCCCAGTTACGTTATTGACCAAGTGGTGTTTTAGATAAGTCGAACTCCTTGATAAGTTTTACTTGTGACAGCTTCCACTTACCGAGTATGTTCACGAATTCCCACGGAAGAGCTTTTTGCTTGTCAGGCACTCAACCTTGGAAACTCTGACTATATATGGCACATAGAACAAGTTTTGAATACAAAGGTGTACTAAGAGTAAAGTCTAAAACATTTATAATACAAGCGCGCCCCTTCTACCGAACTACTAGTTTAGCTACTATTCATCGCGCTAAACATTATAACTAAGGAATTAAAGACAACAGTTAAATAAATAAATACTAAGAGATACTTACAACCGTTGAAGCGCCAAGGGATTCTTTATTACAAAGTAATATTACATAATTGTGCCCACAAAAGCTAGAGAGATTTAGAGAGATTTTGTAGAGAGAGAAGCTCTCCACATTTTGGGGTGTTTTACAAGTGAAGGGGAGGCTTGTATTTATAGCCAAAGAGGAGGAGAATGGAGGGTGGAGATGGTGGGCATGTGGAGGAGCATCCAAGGGTGGAGGAGGAGGGGAGGAGCATGTGGAGGAGAAGCCTCCACATGGAGGAGGAATAGTGAGCCGCCGGCGGCGTTGGGAGGAGGGGAGGAGGAGCCGCCATGTGTCCCTCCATGTGAGGAGGAGCCGCCATGTGTCCCTCCATGTGAGGAGGAGCATCCCTTCTAGAAGCTTGTAACCTCTTCACAAAAGTCATCGGTTTGACCGGATCTGACCGGAGCTTTAGCCGGAGCTTCTTGGATTTTGGAGAGTGTATTTTGAATGAAAATGTCATTCTAAGATGATCTCAAGAAGGAACCTAAGCCAAATTCCGCTTGGAACATGGTCGAAATCTCAAATCCGATGAAATTGCCCTTGTTTGGCCTTTACCGGGCTCGGTGCTTTTGCCTTGCGTTCTTGTCCATTTGCCGACGGTTCTAGAATATTTGAGTGATTCAAAGTCGGTTCCATGAAGG
The DNA here is from genome assembly GCA_033675215.1 of Rhodiola kirilowii. NCBI lineage: Eukaryota > Viridiplantae > Streptophyta > Magnoliopsida > Saxifragales > Crassulaceae > Rhodiola > Rhodiola kirilowii. The sequence continues at coordinate 33,690,978 of CM066201.1, forward strand.
ATGTTAAGGCTGATTTTGAGTGTAGCATGGTCGTGACCTAGAATGACTCGTTCTTCATTTTCCGCTTAAAAACTCCTCCTTAGCGTGTTTTCTCTCTAAGATCCAAAATACCCTGTAGAAATATATCGGGACTAACAAGTAGAAGTTAAATAGACCAACAGTCTAATTTGGTGGGTTTTACTGTGTTTTTGATTCGTATAATTTTGGTCCATCACTTCACATAGCCTGTAGGATTTGTTTCTCTAATTTTCTCCATCTCAACTTTCAGAACCAATACGGTGTCAAGCAGTTCAACCTTCTATGCGAAGAGGTGTTCAACCTCCTGCCACTTTTTATCTTTTTCTTCTGTCAGGATTGCCACTGTTTTTGTGAGCTTCTTGTTCAGATCAATCACCAATAGCCACTTCTCATAGAGTTCCTTGTACGTCTCGGTCGAGGTCTCATGAGCAAGTCCTTCGTCATCACTGCTTGATGCGTCGTCAACAAGCTGTTCAGACAGTGTACTAGAATATGGATTTTTACTTGTCTCACTGCCGTCTTCAATAGTGATTATATGTCCGACGAGATTGATATTCTCATGTTCTTCTTCTTCATCGGTAGATTCACTGTCTGGACCCTCATAGGCTAATCTGAGAATATCCCATGCTTCCTTAGCCACCTCACATTCCGAAATCAGTTTGAACACATTCTCATCCACTCCATAGAATATTGCATTCAGGGCCTTTGAATTCCCAACAGCCACTACATCATCTGCTTCAGACCACAGGGCTCCAGGTTTTGGCATAACAGCTCCTTCAGGGTTGGCCATCATGGGTTCTGTCCATCCTATCATTATAGCTTTCCAAGCCCTTTCATCGAGGGATTTCAGAAAGGCTTTCATCTTGGATTTCCAATAGGTATAATTCGGCCCTTCAAGCCACGGTGGTCGGTTAGTGCTCTGTCCTTCCTTCAAACTCATCTTGAAAAGTCGCTGAATCACACTCTGTATGTCGAGTGTCTGCTTTGATACCAATTGAAATCTACTTGTCTTAGTCAAGACGAGTTCTAGATGGTGTTCGAACTGTGTCTCGAACACTTGTTGGACAGTTTCAGGTTGTGTTCAAACAGAGACTGGAACACCTTTGCAGACAGTACCGAAAACAGAACAAATAGGAGCACACACGATATGATAACCCAGTTCGGCCTCGCCTACCCTGGGGGGTTTCCCACACCCAAAAAGGGACACAAATCTTATTACGAGAATAGAGCTACAAGTGGTCTTACTCTTACACAACACCTTGTTTGTAATCGCCTAGCCTCTGATTCTCCGTCTCTCGGATTTGCGATCTCGGTTCACCGCAGCTCCCCTCGATCCCCTATGGGTAAGACGAGACTTCCCTCTCGGCCTAGTCTTGGACTTCTCGGATGTCCAGTCGCCTTCTCTCAAAGATGTGTCTTGATCACCGTGTGTGTGTGCGCTTGTTGTCCTTCCAGAACAGTCTGAACAGCACACTGAACAGACTGTTACTTCCCCGTTGATATTCTGGTGTGGAATAATCAACCGGCGGTCGCTCCTCCTCCAATCTCACGAACTCTCGTGTTTGTTTCTTTTCTCTCAGGAAGCGACACAGATTATGGACGCCCTAGCTATCTATTTATATGCATGGGCGCTCTCCAAATCTGCTCCAGATATCTCATCAAATATTTAGGGAATATTCCTAAATATTCGATGTGTATCTTTATCCAATCTTTAGGAAGTATCTTCGAAAACTTCCTTCCCAAGTCAGCCACGCCGCCTTTAATCTGATGTGTAGATATTCGTTTGAATATCTGAATCTTTGAATTCGCTGGCCGACTCCAATCAGAATATCCGTGTCAAATATTTCGGAGATACTCCTAAATATTTGATCGATATTCAATCTCTTCCATATCCAATCTTTGGAGATTACTTCCGTGCCAAGCCATCCAATATTCTCGAATCCAAGCTGAAGATATTCATTTGAATATCTGATCTTTAATGATGACTCGTCAATTGATTTCAATCAAATAATCTCGTCGATCTTCTGGATACAGAAATCTTCCTGCGTCTGCTGTACGCTGTACAGCAGTTCAAGACAGTGATTGAACTCTTCTTGAACACCTGCTTGAACTGTCTAAAGCCGTTTTGCCAACAGCATGCCATTCATGGGAACATCATAACCATATAATTAGAAATTCGGTCCTTTGAGTGCTTCGTCAAGTCTCTCTAGGACGTTTCTATCAACTCCACATCCCTGTTTATCTCAACTCAAAAAGACACGTAGTGGGTTAAATTCACAAGTAAAAGCATAATTCAAATTTCACGAGAGAAATGCATCTAATCAGCTCATCTATTTCACATCAACATTCAATACTGCATAATCAAGAACAGAAGAGAGATTTCATACTTTCAAAATTTTTTTAAATGAAACGTGCTGACACAGTGCATATGCAAGAAAATAGACGTGTTAACACAACTGACTGACTCTCCCTATTGTCCCTAAAGAGGTATCGTCGAGCCAACGACGTAAAACAAAGGCGCTCGCAGGGAGGCAGCCCGGCAAATTTTTTGTTTTTTTCCATTTTTATTTTGTTTTATTTTTGTTTGCGTCTTGAGTCATGTTTTTTTATACTGTCTTTTGAGAAAGAAGAATGTTTTTATGCAGGAAACAGGTGACACTCCGAGAGGATCGCGGCTCACGCACATTTTATTCACCGCGCCCACAAGCCATTTTAAATGGCTAATGTGTTCTTCAGGCGCGGCGTAATCTCTTCATCAGGCGCGGTTGACCATTGACCAGCGTTGACTGATTCGTTTGACCAGAATTCTCATCTTCACACGACAAAACGAGGGCAGTACCTGTTCACTTTGATCTCTTCCTTTTCCTATATGTTTGTGTGTCTTGCATGGTTGTGTCTTTGAATTTAAGTCGTACCGTCAGGACACGGCTTTGTTCAAAAGTGTGAGGTTGGAGAGTCAGTCAGTTGTATCAGCACATCTATTTTCTTTCATATGCACTGTGTCAGCACGTTTCATTTATCTCTCCTCTGTTCTTGATTATGCAGTATTGAATGTTGATGTGAAATAGATGAGCTGATTAGATGCATTTCTCTCGTGAAATTTGAATTATGCTTTTATTTGTGAATTTAACCCACTACGTGTCCTTTTGAGTTGAGATAAACATGGATGTGGAGTTGATAGAAACGTCCTAGAGAGACTTGACGAAGCACTCAAAGGACCGGATTTCTAATTATATGGTTATATGGATTTCGTGGAGGCTAGCACTTCGAGATGACATGGTTCAGAGTTTGCTCCGTCACTGCAGCGTTTATGTAGATAGGCGGGACGGGAAAACAGACCGTCCTATCTCTAGTCCGAAGTAACCGAGAAAATAGGTGAGCAACCCTCATCTTGACTCGCGTCAAAAAGGTCGAGTATGAGAAAGAGCGGGGAGGTATTCCCATATGCTTGCGGGCGATGATTGGACCTCCTTTAGAAGAAAAAGAAAGAAGGACAAGCAGTTCACAATAAAGGAGCAAAGCTCAAGAAAAAAATCAGCCAAATTGTGAAAGTTCTACACTCAACAAAAGTGATGTACATCAGTGTTACATCAAGAGCTAAAGGCCAAAGAAAGTCACTACAAAAGCTGTCCAACAAAAAAAGAGAAGAAAAGCTCAGAAAACCTTGAAGCTCGAATGAATCACGTGCAAGAAAAAGCAATCAAGTATAACCATATAGCTAGAGTTCGGGACAGAGAGTGCAGATCATGGGTCTAAAAGAGGACTATCTCCCACTCATCCGAATTGATTTGAATTTCAGCTCTAAGGTAACACGTATCAAGTTATTTCCATGTTAAGCATGATGATTTGATTAATGATTGAGCTATGCGTAGAAAAGTGACGGAGCACAGTCGTCGTGTGCAAATGTCAAGAATAAATTTATAAGTCCGCTACTCGCGACTTTACTACTAGGTAGCAAGTGGTAAGTAGGGGTCGAACCCAAGAGAGTCAGTGTGGATTAGTTGTTCTTTAATAAAGCTTATGCAGAAATTAAATGCGATTGGAGTTGGGTTTGAGTGTGCTTTGAAAACTGAAAGTAAATTACAACAATTGATAATGGACTATAAGGAAAGGATTCGGTTTAGGGGTTTCATATCATATCATCGTTCATCATTGACCTTTAATGATCCTACTGAGTATTCAAAAGTGTATCAAGGCCATTCCAAGCACTCGATTTGCCACACTGTCTAGTCCATTCCAAGACATAAAGCACTTGTTCTATTTAGACTAATACCCCATTCCAAGGTATATTAGCCTATGTGCATCCATTTGATCAGTCATTCCCGACCAACCAAATGGTGTTTTAAAGAGGTCAAACTCCTCAGATAAGCTTTGCCATTCCAAGCATCCACTTATCCGAGTATGTTTACGAACCCCACGGAAGAGTTTTGCCATTCCAAGCATCCACTCAACCTTGGAAGTTCTAACCTAATATATGGCACATAGAACAAGTTTTGAAACACTAAGTAGCATTAAACATAGAGTCTAGAACGGTTTATGATATAAATACTCTCTTTACCGAATGCAAGCTTTAGCTACTTGTATTCATGTCAAGGAATACAAGCAAACTATGGCTTTGAACAAGGATACCGAAAAGGAGAATAACTTTAAAGTAAGAACAAAATATACGGAAAGTAATTTTGTACCTACAATAAGTGGAGGAGAGGAGCTCCTAAGCAAGATCCAAGCAAGGAAAAGTAGCTCCAAAATGAAGAACAAAATATTTATTGAAAGTGAAGAGAAGAGGGTTAAGCCCTCTATCTCTCTAAAGACTTGTGATTGTGGGATGTTTTTACAAGTGAAGAGGAGAGCTCTATTTATAGCTAAAGGGAGGAGGAGGATGTGGTTTTGATGAGAAACACATGGCATGAATCCATGGAGGGGAGGAAAAGCCATCGGATGACTCACCCCTTCCTTTAGCCGCCCCCCATGAGTCACCATGGAGAAGAAGCTTGTGGAAGCTTGTGGAGAAGGGAGGGGAAGGATCCAAAAGCCGCCGGTCACATGGCAAGGGAGAAGTGGTTTTGTGAGTTTTGTGATCTCATCCACAAAAGCCATTGGTCCATTTCAGCTCCGCACTGACTCTGGTTGCTCTTCGGTTGGACTTGTTGTGAGTGATTCCACGTCAGGATCATAAGATTTGTACAGTCGGCATCTGGTCGTCACCTTGGAATGACTCGTAATATATTTTCAGCTTAAAAACTCCTCCTTAGCCTGTATTCTCTCTAGACTCCAAAATACCCTGTAGATAAATATCGGAACTAACAAGCAAAAGTTAAATAGACAAAGAGTGTAATTTGGTGGGTTTAACTGTGTTTATGATTCATACAATTATGGTCCATCAGATCACCCCACACTTTTAGTTGTTCGTCCCGAACAATGCTTTTTAAGGGCCGCACACACAATCCATGTAAAAACTTTAAATATGAAAGTGAGAATATGAACTAGATTTATCCTATTCATGCATTACTTACTTATTACCAAACTAAACCGTGTAAATACTTAGAAGAAACTTGATACTTGTACCTTCGTGCCGAGATGCAAATTAATTCGGATGTTTCGGGAGATAGCCCTTTTCAGGCTCCTGGACTGCATTCTCGGGATCGACTCGCACTATATGGTTTCCTTGTAGCTTTCTCTAGCACGTGATTCGGTTCGGGTTTCACTGAGTTGAGCCTTTTTGATTTCTTTTTGGCGAGGGACAGCTTTTTTTTTGTAGTGAATCGGCCTTTGGCCTTTGATTTGATTCTTTGAGTACTTCACTTTTGTTCGGTTAAAACCATCACAAATTTGGCCTTTGGCCTTTGATTAGCTTCTTTGAGCTTTTGCCTTTTTGTGGCTTGCTAGTCCATTTTCTCAAGCCTTTTTGGGAGGTCCAATCATCGCCCGCGAGCATATGGAAATACCTCCCCGCTCTCTCTCATCCTCGCCGTTTCGCGCGGGTCAAGATGAGGGTCGCTCATCTATTTTCCCGGCTACTACGACTAGAGATAGGATGGTTTGATTCCCGTCCCGCCTTTTTTCTGCATAAACGCTGCATGGCGGAGATGACTCTGATTCAACTGAAACCCGAAGTGCAGTCTCCACTGACTTCGAAAACCATATAGTTAGATTCGATCCTTCTATTGCTTGCCAAGCCTCTCTAGGGCAGTTTATGTCAACTCCACATCCCCTGTTTATCTCAGCACAAAGGGACAGATGAGAAGTTACATTCTAAGTTTTTAGACAGTTGAATTTTCACAAGGTAAATGCATGAATTTAGATCTATCTTTTTCACATTCTCAAGTTCATATTTTCAAAAAGATAATATTAAGGAAAAAGAAAAAAGAAAAAGCATGTTATGTACAAAGGCGGTTCTCACCCCACACTTTTGAATGAAGGCGTGCCTTTCAGCACGACTTAGTTCAAAAGTCATGTAAATATATACAGGAAAGGTGAGAATGAAAAAACTAAATGACAGAAATTAAATGACTGAAAGTAAGATAGGTGTCGGGTTACCTCCCGACCATTGCATTTGTTTAACGTCGTTAGCTCGACAGTACCTCATTCTTGGATCATAAGGTGGGGTCCCATGGGCGTGTGAGGTCGAATTTCTTCTCGGCTACCCTTTTGCTCCGAGACGGTGAGGCCTCTTTGACCATAGCTGCTGGTCCAATGAGTCGTGCTTGCTTGTTACTCCTTCCGGGTTTCCATTCTTTCGGCCCATGTCTTTGCCGCTTCTTCATGTTTGAATAGTTGGCACCTTTGCGAGTTTGGAAGTTTGGTTTTGTGCCATTAAATGTAGGCGACACTAAGCAGGCGCCTCTGCCAATCCTCTTCATTGTGGCAGTGATGGATGGTTGTCTTGGAACGAGTGAGTTTTCAGGCGGTTTTCCTTGGCTTGTGACGAGTGAGAGTTCCTTTGTCGGCTTTTTTGGCTCATGCTCCTCCTCTAACTCCCCTTGCACCTCATCATTATTGATTATATGATCTTCGGTGGCTATGATCGGCATAAAACACGAAGGGTTAAGTTGAGGCACTTCGACCATGAGGACTGGGTCTGTTTCAGGTGCTCCGACAGTGAGGACCAGGTCTTTCTCGGGCTGTTCGGCAATGAGGTCCGGGACTTCTGTTGGCTCGGCAGTTAGGACCAAAATTGATTTGGGCTGTTTGGCAATGCGGTCCCAGATCAGTTGTGTAGCCGCCCAGAATTCCTCATTCTCTGCCGGCTCCTCAGGTTCAGCCGTCTTTTCTATTGCCCATGATTCGGTTTCGGCCGTGAATTGGTGCATCGAGGCACTCAATTGCTGTATGTGTGCGGCCAATTGCCGGGTGCTAGCTGCCAGCTCGTTTTCTGATGCCCAAAATTCGGGTTTGGCCCTGATTTGGTGCATCGTGTTGTCTAGTTCTTCGCGCCACATGGCCTGATCTTGTCTTGGTCTTGACCTCGCGGCCAAATCGTTTATCAATTTCCAAAGATCATCCATGTTTAAGTTATTTACCGAACCTCCTGCCGCGTCATTAAGCCAATTCCACTCTTGTGGCATCATCCCATTGAGAAACCTTTGAAGAAGATCGTGGTTGGTGAATCCATGGTGCGGGCAGCTCGTCACAAGGGAATCAAAGTATGATAAGTACTCGTCCAATGTTTCGTCCTGGGATTGCTTAATGTTGATGATCTCTTCGCGGACTACAAGTTGGAAAGATAGCGAGAAAAACTCCTCATCGTTCCAAGGCTCGTTTTGATAGTACATCGACATGGTGGATTGCAAGAACAAAAAAAAAAATAAAAAGAACAACTATTCCGATGCACAACTCCCCGGCAACGGCGCCAATTTTGACGGAGCACAGTCGTCGTGTGCAAATGTCAAGAATAAATTTATAAGTCCGCTACTCGCGACTTTACTACTGGGTAGCAAGTGGTAAGTAGGGGTCGAACCCAAGAGAGTCAGTGTGGATTAGTTGTTCTTTAATGAAGCTTATGCAGAAATTAAATGCGATTGGAGTTGGGTTTGAGTGTGCTTTGAAAACTGAAAGTAAATTACAACAGTTGATAATGGACTGTAAGGAAAGGATTCGGTTTAGGGGTTTCATATCATATCATCGTTCATCATTGACCTTTAATGATCCTTGATGGACCATAATTATACGAATCATAAACACAATAAAACCCACCAAATTAGACTTTTTGTCTATTTAACTTTTGCTTGTTAGTTCCGATATTTATCTACAGGGTATTTTGGAGACTAGAGAGAATACACGCTAAGGAGAGGATTTTACGCTGAAAATATATTAAGAGTCATTCCAAGGTCATGATCAGATGCCGACTGAAGAAATCTCAAGATCCTGACATTGAATCACTCAAAACAAATCCAACCGAGGAGCAACCGAAGTCAGTCCGGAGCTGAAATACACCGATAGTTTTGTGAAAACATCACAAAAATCACAAAACTCCTCTTCTCCCCTCTAGATGACCGGCTACTTGGGGAAGAAGGATGACTCATGGGGTTGCTTTCCCCTCCCCTCCCCTCCATGACCGGCGGCTCTCTTCCTTTCAACCCACAACCGGCGGCTTTTGGCAAGCCATGGATGGCTTGCCATGTGGTGGCTCCTCCTCCACGCATCTCCTCCTCCCATGGCTATAAATATAGCCTCTCCCCTTCACTTGTAAAATATCATCAAATTCACAAAACACTTCTCTCTCTAGAAATTTGGCACTTTTGTAAGTTTTGTTCTATATCTATAATACTCCTGTTGGTTCTTGAGTATTATAGTTAGTTATTAAGTACTCTTGTCGGTTCTTGTAGTACTCAAGCTTTACTTTTCTCTATTCTTGAGTACTCTTATCGGTTCTTGAAGTACTCACCCCTTTCCCTTACTTACTGTCTTTCAAAAACCGTAAGTACTTAGCTATGGTATCCACCTATATGGATATTCGTAGCTAAACTCTTCATTCGGTTGAAGGGGTGTACTTGTATCATAAAATGTTTTAGGCCATCTTTTTAGTGCCTCTTCTTTTTATTCAAAACTTGTTCTATGTGCCATATATTAGGCCAAAACTTCCAAGGTTGAGTGGATGCTTAAAATGGCAAAACTCTTCCATGGGGGTTCGTGAACATACTCGGGTAAGTGGATGCTTGAAATGGCAAAGCTTATCTGAGGAGTTCGACCTCTTTTAAACACCATTTGGTTTGATCGGAAATGATTGATCAAATGGATGCACATAGGCTAGTATACCTTGAAATGGGGTGCTAGTCTAAATAGAACAAGTGCTCTACGACCTTGAAATGGGCTAGACGGTGTGTGCAAATCGAGTGCTTGAAATGGCCTTGATACACTTTTGAATACTTAGAAGGATCACTAAAGGTCAATGATAAACAGGCTATGATACAAGGCCCCAGAAACCGAATGCTTTCCTTAGATTTAAAAAACCCCTTGCATTTACTTTCTTAGTATAAACTGCTCTATCAACTGCTCACGTTCCGGAAGGCTTGCCAATCACGCATCACCCGCTGTAAGTCTTCTACTTTTATTTTCAGTACTTTATTTTTATGTCATCTACTTTTCCGCACTAAAAACCAAAAAACCAACCAAAAAGTCACTTAGTTATTACCGCTAAAACCTCAATCAACCTAAAATCACGCTCCCGTCCTGTACAATCCCTCAAAGAACGACTATCCCCCTAATTCCCTTGGGTTCAACCCCTACTTACCACTTGCTACCCAATAGTAAGGTCACGAGTAGCGGAATATAAATTTGCTTTTGCACAGAGAACACCGCACCTTAACGACTGTGCGGTGGGCTTCGTCAATCCTACTGAGTATTCAAAAGTGTATCAAGGCCATTCCAAGCACTCGATTTGCCACACTGTCTAGTCCATTCCAAGACATAGAGCACTTGTTCTATTTAGACTAATACCCCATTCCAAGGTATATTAGCCTATGTGCATCCATTTGATCAGTCATTCCCGACCAACCAAATGGTGTTTTAAAGAGGTCAAACTCCTCAGATAAGCTTTGCCATTCCAAGCATCCACTTATCCGAGTATATTTACGAACCCCACGGAAGAGTTTTGCATTCCAAGCATCCACTCAACCTTGGAAGTTCTAACCTAATATATGGCACAGTTAAACCCACCAAATTAGACTGTTTGTCTATTTAACTTTTGCTTGTTAGTTCCGATATTTATCTGCAGGGTATTTTGGAGTCTAGAGAGAATACACGCTAAGGAGAGGATTTTACGCAGAAAATATATTAAGAGTCATTCCAAGGTCACGATCAGATGCTGACTGAAGAAATCTTAAGATCCTGACATTGAATCACTCAAAACAAATCCAACCAAAGAGCAACCAAAGTCAGTCCGGAGCTGAAATACACCGATAGTTTTGTGAAAACGTCACAAAACCTCACAAAACTCACTCTCCCCTCCATGGTGACCGGCGGCTTTTGGAGGAGGTGACCAAGGGAGGAAGCTCTCCTCCTTTCTCCACCTCCAACCGGCGGCTTTCAAGCCTCCATGGATGGCTTGCCATGTGGTGGCTCCTCCTCCACACATCTCCTCCACCCATGGCTATAAATACCCCCCCATCTCATTTGTAAATCCATCCCAAAATCACAAACACTTCTCTCTCTAGAAATTTGGCACTTTGTAAGTTTGGTTTTCAATCTATAATACTCCTGTTGGTTCTAGAGTATTGTAATTCGGTCATGAGTACTCTTGTCGGTTCTTGTAGTACTCTAGCTTGTCTTTACTATTCTTGAGTACTCTTGTCGGTTCTTGAAGTACTCACCCCTTTCCCTTACTTACTGTCTTTCAAAAACCGTAAGTACTTAGCTATGGTATCCACCTCTATGGATATTCGTAGCTAAACTCTTCATTCGGTTGAAGGGGTGTACTTGTATCATAAAATGTTTTAGGCCATCTTTTTAGTGCCTCTTCTTTTTATTCAAAACTTGTTCTATGTGCCATATATTAGGCCAGAACTTCCAAGGTTGAGTGGATGCTTGAAATGGCAAAACTCTTCCGTGGGGGTTCGTGAACATACTCGGGTAAGTGGATGCTTGAAATGGCAAAGCTTATCTGTGGAGTTTGACCTCTTTTAAACACCATTGGTTTTGATCGGAAATGACGGATCAATGGATGCACATAGGCTAGTATACCTTGAAATGGGGTGCTAGTCTAAATAGAATAAGTGCTCTACGACCTTGAAATGGGCTAGACAGTGTGTGCAAATCGAGCGCTTGAAATGCCCTTGATACACGTTTGAATACTTAGTAGGATCACTAAAGGCCAATGATAAACACGCTATGCTACAAGGCCCCCGAAACCGAATGCTTTCCTTAGATTTAAAAAATCCCTCGCATTTACTTTCTTAGTATAAACTGCTCTATCAACTACTCACCTTCCGGAGGACTTGCCAATCACGCATCACCCGTTGTAAGTCTTATACTTTTATTTTCAGTACTTTACTTTCCTGTCATTTACTTTTCCACACTAAAAACCAAAACCAACCAACCAATCAATTACTTTTCCGCACTAAAATCTCAATCAACCTGAAACACGCTCCCTCGCTGTACGATCCCCTCAAAGAATAATATATCCCCCTAATTCCCTTGGGTTCGACCCCTACTTACCACTTGCTACCCAGTAGTAAGGTCACGAGTAGCGGAATATAAATTTGCTTTTGCACAGAGAACACCGCAGCTTAACGACAGTGCGGTGGGCTCCGTCATGCATCTATTCAGGATGTCGAAGAACGAGTGTGATGTCTTTTTGTTCCTTCTATGACTTGGTTCTTGTTCGGGATGAACAAGTCTAAGTGTGGGGTGGTTTGATGAGTCGTATTTAACCGACTCGTCGAGTCGGTTATTCCCATTTATTTCAGTACTTTCTTATGCGAGCAGTTACTTTTTAGTGTTGTTTTTGGTGCCAAATACATTACATGGAGTTCGTGGAGATCGACTCGAGAGCCAAAGCCAAGACTGACGAGCAGCCCAAGGCAAGCTTCTCCTCGAGGATCGCGGACGACGACCATTTTAAGTGTGGCATCCGCGGATGATAAAATGCTCATGGTCCGCGGCGCTAAAATGTGCAGCGTCCGCGGCTGACGTCAGCAAGTCAGGATTTAGAGATCTGGCCCAAAAATGAAATTAGAAACCTAGGAAACTTTCTTATAAATTAGGGTTTCCACAACAGCAGAGAAGGACGAAAATTCCCAGTTTTGAAGAGAAACGGCTCGATAGAAGATCAAGCATTCAACAAGAGAGAAGAGAAGTTCTACTTTCATCCAAAATTATTTGTTTATTATTCCTATGGATATGAGTAGCTAATTTTCTATTTCGGTTTAGGGTTTATACATATTGTGACATTGTTTTGAGACTCTATTCTTAATGTATTTTATGTTCCGCTAGTTCTTGTGCTAAATTACCCCGGACTGAATTGTGAAGCTAAGCGGATACTTGACATGGTAAAGCTTAGCCGAACTTGTTTGAGACTTACCCGTAAGAACAAGTAGTAGCACTTAAACTTGATATTTCCTGAAACGGATTATTAGGTTTAGGAGAACTTGAAGTCTGAAACCTGAAACGGATTAGATTGTGGTGTAGTGCTTGAAACGACCTACTTTAGGTTATAACCTGAAACGGAGTAACCACACTTAGGAACATGGAATTAGATTATTAGCAGTCAATGATAAACGAGTCACAATAGAAACCCTAAATTGAATGCTTTCTCCGATTGAATTCTCTTTGTGCTACAGTTAAAAACACAATTAAACCCACTAAATTAGACTGTTTGTCTATTTAACTTTTGCTTGTTAGTTCCGATATTTATCTACAGGGCATTTTAGAGACTAGAGAGAATACACGCTAAGGAGGATTTCTTACGCAGAAAAGATGTTACGAGTCATTCCGAGGTCAAGATCAGACGCCGACTGAAGAAATCTCAAGATCCTGACATGGAATCACTCAAAACAAATCAAACCGAAGAGCAATCAAAGTCAGTTCGGGGCCGAAATACACCGATATTTTTGTGAAAACATCAAAAAACTTCACAAAACTCCTCTTCTCCCCTTGGTGACCGGTGGCTATTGGGAGGAGGTGACCAAAGGAGGAAGACCTCCCCCTTTTACCACCCAAAACCGGCGGCTTTTACCTCTTCCCCTCCTCCCTTGGATGAAACCATGTGGTTTCATCCTCACCACCCATCTCCTCCCCTTTTGGCTATAAATACAAGCCATTCTCCTCTCATTTGTATCATCCAAAATCATAAACACTTCTCTCTCTAGAAAGTTTGGCATTTGTAAGTTTGGTTTTTAATATATAATACTCCTGTTGGTTCTTGAGTATTATAGTTCGGTCTTGAGTACTCCTGTCGGTTCTTGAGTACTCAAGCTTTTCTTTATTCTCGAGTACTCATGTCGGTTCTTGAAGTAGTCACCCCTTTCCTTTACTTACTGTCTTTCAAAAACCGTAAGTACTTAGCTATGGTATCCACCTCTATGGATATTCGTAGCTAAACTCTTCATTCGGTTGAAGGGGTGTACTTGTATTATAAAATGTTTCAGACCCTGCACCTAGTGCATCTTTGTGTTCGAAACTTGTTCTATGTGCCATATATCAGGTCAGAACTTCCAAGGTTGAGTGGATGCTTTAACGGGCAAAGCTCTTCCGTGGGGTTCGTGAACATACTCAGGTAAGTGGACGCTTTAGCGGGCAAAGCTTATCTGAGGAGTTTGACTTATCTAAAACACCATTTGGTCGATCGTAACTGAAAGATCAAATAGATGCACATAAGGCTAAGATACTTCGAAAGGAGGAATTAGTCTAAGTAGAACAAGTGTTCTAAACGATGTTGCAAGTCTTGTGCTAGAAATAGCCTCGATTCATCTTTGAACACTTAGTATGATCATTAGCGGTCAATGATAAACAGGCTATGATACAAGGCCCCCGAAACCGAATGCTTTCCTTAAATTTAAACACCACCTGCATTTACTTTCACTTTTAGTATAAACTAATTATCAACTGCTCACCTTCCGGAGAACTTGCCAATCACGCAACAACCGCTGTAAGTCTTCTCTTTTATTTTCAGTATTTACATTTTCTGTCATTTACTTTTCCGCACTAAAAACCAAAACCAACCAACCAATCACTTACTTTTCCGCACTAAAACCTCAATCAACCTAAAACACGCTCCCTCGCTGTACAATTCCCTCAAAGAATAGCTTATCCCCCTAATTCCCTTGGGTTCGACCCCTACTTACCACTTGCTACCCAGTAGTGAAGTCGCGAGTAGCGGATTTATAAATTTATTCTTGACGTTTGCACACGACGACTGTGCCTCCGTCAAAATTGGCACCGTTGCCGAGGAATTAGCCGTCGGATAAGTTGTTCTTTCCCTTCCCTTCTCATTTCCTCATGACACTACCCACTACGTATGCATGGACAACAAGACATCTTCGCCTGCTCGGAGGTACGGATGGAGAAGACCCAGTACTACACTGCCGAAACTTTCACCACATTTGCTGCCACATAAAACCTGAAAACGAAATGTTAGAGGAAGTTAAGCTTAAATGCTTCAAATTTTCTTTAACTGATTTTGTAATAATTTGGTATTACACATCAACCGCTAGTAGTGCAGTATATTTTGTGGATCTTTACATTCCATTCCTGAAGGAATTCTCCCCCCCCATCCTTACGCCAAAAAACCCGTGAGAAGATCATGTGCCTTCAACAATCCCGGGATGAGACTTTGGACGAATACTACACAAACTATGACACCATCGTCTCAAGCTGCCCGCACCATGGATTCCCGAAGAAAGCTCTTCTTCAAAAATTTCTTCATGGGATGAGGGCCGATGAGCTGACAAGGATTAACGAAGCAATGAGAAGATCAGCCAGGAACTTAACCATGGCAGACATGTGGAACCTCATAAATGACCTGGCCGCAACCACAAAACGAATACCCCAAGCTGACAGAGGAATGCAGATAGAAGAAGCGAGTCCAGAGACAAACGAAGAAGAAACTCCCGAGCCATCAGAAGAGACTTCCGAGCCATCCGAAGATTGGGATATTGATGTTCCCTTAAGTGGCATGTATTCGGCAAAATGTAGCTTAGACAGTTCGAGCAGGTGTTCAGGGGAAGTTCGAACAATATCCTGGTACTCCTGTACAGCGTGATGAAGACGCGAGGATATTTCCCGGAAGATATTGGCAACGAAGATTTCAACAAGTGGAAGTCGGCCTGCGACTTATTCGAGCATTAGATATTCGAATGAATATCTACATTAAGGCGGCAAAGCTTACTTGGGAAAGAAGACTTCGGAGTATTTTCCAACCGATTCAAAAGATATACATCAAATATTTTGGAATCAATTCCGAAATATTTGATGGGATTATCTTGTGCGAATTAGGGTTTCGCTCGAGCATATAAATACTATGCAAGGGAAACCCTAATTCCCATCGCTTTCAAAGATCAATTATACACAAGCATATCCTGCTGATTGGAGAAGAAGAAAGCGACGGCCGGTTGTGTTGTCTCATTGAGAATACACCGGTGCAAGTGCAGTCTGTTCAAGTGCAACACAGACTGTCTGAAGCGTATCAACTACCACACACAACAAAGGTGAACAAGCTTTCGAAAGAAAGCATCCGAGCTTCTGGAGAAGGTCGAGAACGTTCAGACTGCAGGTTCTGAACGAAGGGAATCGAGGGGAATTGCGGTGAACCTCGGTTGCAAATCTGAGAGACGGAGTATTGAGGTTAGGCTATTACAAGGTGTAAGTGTAAGTCCCTGTCGAAACCCTATACTCGTAATAAAGATTTGTTGTCCATTTTTCGTGTGTGGGAAACCCCCCAGAGTAGGCGGAGCTGAACTGGGTTATCAGTCTGTGTGTCTCTACTGCCTTTATCTGTTTGCTGAACTGTTGTGATAAGAGTTCAACCTCTGTGTGTTGAACTGTTGTTCAAAGAGTCCCAGGTCTGTCGCAACACTACCTTGGACACAAGCTTGAACAGGGGACATAATTTCAATTGGTATTAGAGCAGATCACTCGACACACTGAGTGGGATCCTGAACTGTTCAAGATGACTCTGAAGGAAGGACAAAGCATAACCAGACCCCCGCTGCTCGAAGGATCGAACTATGCCACATGGAAGCCTGTGATGAGATCTTTTCTGAAATCACTAGACGAAAAGGCATGGAAGGCTGTTCTGAAAGGGTGGACGGAACCCATAATGAACAATCTCACTGGAGAACCGATCGCCAAACCAGAAGCTCTGTGGACAGAAGAGGAGGACAAAGCTTCCATGGGCAACTCAAAGGCAATGAACGCAATTTTCTCGGCAGTAGATGAAAACGTCATGAAGCTAATCATCAACTGTGAAGTGGCCAAGGAAGCATAGGATATCCTCCAAACAGCGTTTGAAGGAACAGACAAAGTTCATAACTCCCGCATGCAAGCTGTCACAACCAGGTTCGAAGAGATGAAGATGAAGGAGAGTGAAACCATCACTGAGTACAACACCAGAGTCCTGGAACTGTCCAACGAGGCATCTGCTCTAGGGAAACCCATCGATGAAGAAAGATTGGCCAGTAAGGTCCTAAGGTCTCTTCCTCCGAGATTTGCCATGAAAGTCACGGCCATTGAGGAAATGCATGATATCACCACACTGAAGCTAGACGAGCTAATGGGTTCTCTCAGAACTTACGAGATCAATCATGACTTCCAAACCGGAGAAGAGAAGGGAATCGCTCTTAAAGCAGATATAACGGAAGACAAACTGGATTCTGGGTGCACCACTGAGCAACTAGCCATGATGGCACAAAACTTTGGAAGAATGGTGCGGAAAATCAACAGACATGGTCCAGAACAAGGTTAGTCTTCATCAATTGGTTACCGAAACTGGAAATCCAGCAGGCCAAGGTCTACTGATTCGAGGTAAGACTTGTCTGACAAAGGAAAAGAAGAGATTCAGTGTCATGAATGCAAGGGTTTCGGCCACATTGCTTCACAGTGTGCAAACACTCTCATGAAGAAGAAGGCGATGGTGGTAAGCTTCAGCGACAGTGAGTCAGACGAAGAAAAAGGTGAGACCACAAACTTTGTGGCCTTTGTCACAACTCTGGATGAATGCAGCAGCACAAGTGAAACTGTTCCACCTCAGCCGGAACTCCGAGGTGAAGACCCCTCGGACAGTGACAATGAAGAACTCACGCAGGACTCTCTGGCACAGACATATAAAGATCTATATGAGAAGTTGCTGCTTCTGATCAAATGAAACAAGAAGCTAAATGACACAGTGGCAAGCGTCACTATGGAAAAGGACAAGGTATGGCAGGAGGTCGAGATACTGCTGACACTGAAAGCAGAACTGGAAGGCACAGTTAACTCACTGACTTCTCAACTGGCTGAGATAAAACAGGAAAGGCTGGATCTTCTTGTTCAAAAATCGGAACTCCTGGGTACTGTCTCCTCCCTAAAAGTCAAAATAGAGAAGGATCGGGACACTCATCCAGTAGGCATGGCGGGCCTGAGAAAAACCATCGTTGATCTACAGTGCAAAGAAATGTTCTAACTAAGGAGGGTGGAACAGCTGGAACTTCGGCTAGAATCCGAGAAGATGGAACACTCTGACACTAGAGAGGAACTCAATCACCTCAAACAGTCGGTAAGAATGCTTAACTCTGGCACTAAAAACTTAAATGATATTCTTAGATCCCAGAGAATGGAGTCCGGACACAGAGGATTGGGGTTCACAGGAGAAGGCAGCTCAAAAGGTACGACGCTTGTTAAAACCAGACCGGTGTCGGAACAGAAGACAGAACAGAAGGTAAGACAGCATCCCAGATGGAAAATAGATCTGCAACAAAAACAACCCAACAGTGGTCAAAGAAGGGATGGTACGATGCACTTCGGCTCTCATTCAGCGCAAAGGAAAGAATGGCGCACTTGCTGGTATTGCAATAGATGGGACACATTAAACTAAAGTGTCGCCTGTTTTTAGCCGAACGACGTGCTTTCTAGCAACGAACCACATCGCAACAGAAACAGGTCTGGGTTCAAAAGGCAGACCGAACCGTTTGCATGGTAGCCTGTTACACCTCAAACTACTCATCGCATGATAGTTGGCTCTTCGACAGCGGATGCTCCGCACACATGACAGGTAACTCTCAATATCTTACCCATATTAGACCTGTTGAGCATATGTGGTTTATCACCTTCGGGGATGGTGAAAAGGGTCAGGTGATCGGTTGTGGGACATTGATGGTTCCGGATCTCCCTGCACTCAAGAACACCCTCCTTGTTAAGGGACTGACCAGGAATCTTATCAGCATCAGTCAACTATGCGACGATGGACACGATGTGTCATTCTCCAGCTACTCATGTCTTGTACTAGACCAGAATGGCGATACACTGATGAAAGGAAAAAGGGATGCCAACAACTGCTATACTATTAGGATGGGTCTGACGGAGTCAATGAACAATGAGAACCATGGCCAGCAACCGGTTGCTCTCCCATGTGCAAACGCACAACCTAGTTTTCTGCGAGGGGGAGTGGATAAGACCTTGCACACAAGATCTGATTGTCGATGCGCACAAATCAAGGTTGCCGGGTGTCCCAGGAAGCTGTTGAATCAGACGGTGGTACAGTTGCAACAGGAGTTCGTACACTGCCCATAGAAATGTGCCTGGAGCCGTACAAGAAAATATGAATGCTCACGAAAGATGGTAACTCTGAGGCAGCATACTTGTGTCAAACCATATGGCAGGTCACGGAGTGGAACACCCAGATCCCCAGGGGGTCTATGTGGTGTCAACCACTAAAAGCAGCCGACGGTGGTCAGTCATAGTCGAATCTCCAGCTGAAACAGTTGGACTGACCACCTAATAAAGAGAGCTGGAATAGAAGTCTCAACAAAATATTTTTTTTTGAAATATCCTTGAAGATTTTTTTGGTTGACGGTTTTGGAAAGCTGAAGAGTCATATAGACAAATTTGATTTTTGAAAAATCAAATTCATTCCCTGAGTATCGTGTTCTCTCTCTCAAAAACCCTAGAACGGAACTTCCCTCTCAACTGCTCTTTCCTCAACTGACAATGGTGAACACCAGGAACTCAGCAAAATCCAGTGCTAAATCTGCGAAGAAAATCAAAGAAAGCATGCAGACCTCAAAGGCATTGGCGGTGAAATCAAAGATTCCGAAATCAAAAGCTACGAAGATGAAAAAGGCGTCGCCTTTACACTCAGTCACCAAATCTATGGCCAAAGAGAAGTCTGTTGAAGGAGTTACCGTTGGAATCCCTCAGCCGGGCACAGTGGATTCAACTCCACAGATTCAGGTAAATCCCAAAATTCCTTCTGTCTCTACGAATATCCCCGTTGTTGAAAAATCTGTGCTGAATGAAGAAACAAGTGTGGAGGGTGAGAAGGTTGTTGAGTCGATTGACGGTGTTGAAGCCAGAAGGGCTGAAATTGGGGATAATGGTGGTAAGGCTATTAGTGGTGTTAAAGCCGATGGTGTTGAAACCAGTAGGGTGATTCTTGGTGGAGATAATGAGAGAGGTAAGGCTGTGACGGTTGACAAAGCCGGTAGTGGGGTTTCTAAGAAGAAGTCTGTCAAGAGTGTGGAAGAAGAGGAACCCAGCAAGGGGGCTGGAGGCTCAGGAACGTGGAGAGAAAAAATTTTCACCACAGGATACATTCCTCCGAAGGCTGGTCACAGGAAGAAGGTGAAGCGGGCCAGTGACTCTCCCAGAAAATATCTCTCCCAGATCTATGCCACTCGAGGAAGGAAGATTGCAATGTACGATGAAGAAACAGAGAAGTTCATCGAGTCCTCGGGGAAGAGGAATGTGGTGATAAGTGATGCTGATCCATCTGAGAACCTAGGAATAATTACTGAAGAAGGTCGCAGTTTGGATGTTGAAGCTATGACAGAAGAAATTAATCCATCAGGGAAGACGGATGTGTCGAAAGAATCAGACCCAGCAGAAAAAGATGAGGAATTAGAGAAGTTATACAAAGACATTGATGATGTCATGGAAGACCTGGAAAAGGAAAAGGATCAGGAAGTGACAAGTCCGGTAGAGGTTCAGGCTGTTGGGACAAAAGAATCTGATGTAGAAAAAGCTACAAGTGATCCACCTATGGAACCAAGTGTTCAGTCTGGTGTTGAGACTGGAAGAGCTACAGAGAAAGCTACAAGCGGTTCAACAGTGGAACCCTCTGTTCAGACTGAAGCTCAAACAGCGCCAGCTCCAGAGGAAGGTCTGCGTAACCTGGGTGTTGAAGCAGAAGAGTCTGGTACTGAAAAGGCCTCAAGTGTTCCAACAGTGGAACAGAGTGTTCAAACTGAAGATAAGACTGGAGTAGTTCCAGAGAAAGCAGTGAGTGAAGAAAC
Source organism: Rhodiola kirilowii (assembly GCA_033675215.1). NCBI lineage: Eukaryota > Viridiplantae > Streptophyta > Magnoliopsida > Saxifragales > Crassulaceae > Rhodiola > Rhodiola kirilowii. Next base: position 33,711,416 of record CM066201.1, read on the forward strand.
AATGACAGTTTAAGATGATCGTCGTCGAGATCATTTGAAGGAGGATGAACCATCCATTCGTAAGGATGCCCCTATATCAGCAGCAGAAGGTGTTACCCTTTCAGAAGATGACCAAGACAGTGTTCCCCTTGTCAACCTCAAGAGGACAATGAAGGGGAAGGAAAAGAAAAAGGTTGCCTTTGCTACGTCTATAAAGGAACCAGCTCAGAAGGTTGCTGAGGTCAGCAGTGGTGCAGGGGGAGCTGGCTCTTCAAAGAAAAGAAAGCACGTTGCTGCAGTTCCCATCTCTGAAGATGCTGGGAGATGTGAAGTCCCAGCCCCTGAATCTGAGGCTGTCCCAGTCGGTAAGGTCAAGAAAGGTGTGTGGTTTGTGAACAAACAAGCTGCGTTGAAATGGGAATGTGTGCTGAAAAGGAAAATCATACCGAAGAGGCTGCTGGATGCATCGAGCTACAAAGGGAAGGAAGTGGTTGAGGTGCTGAAAGAGTCGGATCAGTTCTGGACGTTGGACAGATGTAAGCCGTTCAACGAACAACTGGTGCGTGAGGCCATGGCAAACTTGCCTCCAAAGTTTGGGGTCATTGGAGAGGCTGAGTATGGGGTCTTCTATGTAAGAGGAAGAAGGATCAAGATTGATCCAGAGCTGATCAATGTATACTTCTCCATGGACGACTGATGGACCAAAATTATACGAATCATAAACACAGTATAACCCCCTTATTTAGACATTTTGTCTATTTAACTTTTGCTTGTTAGTTCAGATATATTTTTGCAGGGTAATTCAGAGCTTAGAGAGAATACACATTAAAGAGGAGCTTTTAGAGCAGAAAAGATGTTACGAGTCAATCCAAGGTCAAGATCATATGCCGACTGAAGAAATATCAAGGATCCTGACGTTGAATCACTCATAACAAATTAATCAGAAGAATCAGGAGAGGAATCAAGACAGCCCGGGGAAGAAATACATTGACAGTTTTGTGAAAAGACTGCACAAAACTGTACAAAATTCACATTTGGGCAAGATGACCGGCCACTTGGGCAAGAGGTGGCCAAAGCCACCCCTCCTCCTCCTCCACCACCGGCTCCCAGCGGCTCTCCTCCACCATGACCGGCGGCTTTGCTCCTCCTCCACATGTCTCCTCCTCCTTCCTCCATGTTTGGCCATCTCCTCCCTTCATTTTCTCCTCCAATCACCATGCAACACTTGCCTCCATCTCCTCCTCCTCCCATGGCTATATAAGGAGGAGCTCCTCCCCTCATTTCAATCATCCCTCACTTGTAAAAAACACTTCTCTCTCTAAGTTATGTATTTGTAAAGTTTGGCTTTGGAAATAAAGGATAGCTCCCTTGGCGCTTCAACGGTTGTAAGTATTATTTATAGTATTTATCCAACTGTTTATTTCCTTAGTTATAATGTTTAGCGCGATGAATAGTAGCTAAACTAGTAGTTCGATAGAAGGGGCGCACTTGTATTATAAAATGTTTTAAGACTATTAACTTAGCGTCTAGTCTTAGTATTCAAAACTTGTTCTATGTGCCATATATCAAGTCAGAGTTTCCAAGGTTGAGTGGAAGCTGTCACAAGCAAAGCTCTGCCGTGGAAATTCGTGATCATACTCGGTAAGTGGAAGCTGTCACAAGCAAAACTTATCGAGGAGTTCGACTTATCTAAAACACCACTTGGTCAATAACGTAACTGGGAGATCAAGTGGATGCACTTACAGCTAAGATACTTTGAAAGGAGGAATTAATTTTGCTTAGAACAAGTGTTGCTTTAAACGATGTTGCAAGTCTTGCGCTACGAAAGGGCCTCGATTCATCTTTGAATACTTAGATAATTCACTAAAGGTCAATGATAAACAGGATATAATACAAGGCCCCTGAAACCGAACATTTCTCTTTAATTATAAACAGTAATTTACTTTCCAGTATTAAAACCAACCAACCAACCAATCAATCAATCAATCACTTAGCTGGTAGCTTTAAAACCAACCAACCGACCTAAAACACCCTCTCTCGCTGGACAACCCCCTCAAAGAACATCTATTCCCCTGATTCCCTTGGGTTCGACCCCTACTTACCACTTGCTACCCAGTAGTTAAGTCGCGAGTAGCGGACTATTATAAATTTATTCTTGACGTTTGCACATAACGACTGTGCATCCATCAAAATTGGCGCCGTTGCCGGGGAATCAGCCATCGGATAAAGTTCTTTGAATCGTTACGCGTTTCAAAACAACCATGTCTCGCGAAGAAAGTCACCATGACTACCAGGATAACGAAGAAATAAACCTGTACGATCAAAATGATGAGGTACCGTTTCCATTCGTCGACGATCCGGAACAACTCATCAGAAACAGAAGAGCTCGTGATAGGGAAGCAGTCAGAAGAAACCAAGAATTACCCGAGGACCGAAATGCAGCTGGTCCAGTACAACCTCCTATCCATCCCCCATGACCACAACCTCAACCTCGATACATGCCAAGAAGAGAACCCGCTTTCAACGACTACTACGGGGACAACTACTACCGTGAACCAACTATAGGCGAGTTAAATGCCCCTAATTTCGAGACACAGCCGTGGTGCATCTATGAGAACCCTGAATTAGAAAACATAACCATCAACGCATCAGTGGCGCACAGCCTGCCAAAATTCTCAGGAGCTCAAGAAGAATCTGCCACAACTCACCTCCAACGCCTACATGGCATTTGCCAGAATCTAAAGCCCAATCGAGTGAATATGGACGACTTCAAGTTAAAGGCGTTCTATTTTTCCCTCATAGACTCGGCAAGCGACTGGTTCCTTTCATTGCCCTCCGGAAGCATCAGAACATGGGCTCAGATGTAGAAGAAATTCTTAGACAAATACTACCCGGCTGGAAGAGCAATGCAAGTAAGGAAGCAACTACAGGAAATCAAACAAGGTCCCAATGAAACCATGTACGATTACCTGGAAAAGTTCAATCACCTAGAAAGGAGCTGATGTACCCTTGGATTGCCCGAGAAACTCGTCATCGAGTACCTCATTGATGGATTAAGACCCTTAGACAAAATGATCTTGGATGCCTCAGCGGGAGGATCCATGATGAATCTATCATTAAGTGGCATAAGGAATCTCATCGCCAACGTTGCTGAAAATGCCCGATTTAGAGAAGAGACTACTCGTCAAGATGAATTCTCTCGATCAAAAAAGGTAGCACAAGCCGAGACATCAGTAAACTCCATGACTGAAGAGATGAAACAGTTAAAGGAGATGATGATCGAGATCATACGTAGACAGCCAGTTCCGGTAAAACCTTGCGAGTTCTGTGGTTCTACAGACCACAAAACTGACGCATGCCCAACACTGATAGAAGAAGAACCGGAGGAAGTGAGTATAGTGGGAGGATATCAAGGACACAACAACAACAACAGAGCTGGACAAAACAGACAATACGGACAAATATCCAACCCAGGCTGGCGTAACAACAACAGCTATCCTCAGACGGAGACACAACCAGCTGTCCCTCAACTAGCGCAGTCATTTACCAACCACCCCACTGATAATATCACCAGAACGCTCCATCGGCAGGCCAATATCACCAAAAAGGGCCAAATCAGTACCAAGCCAACCTGAGCAATCAGCAGGAACCAAGGAAGTCGCTCAATGACACGATGAAGGAGCTCGTGGGAAACATTAATCAATTGGGTACCTCACTACACCAGTACCAGGCAAAAACTGACGGGGCAATTTCAGAATTGACCATACAAATGTCCCAGCTCGCCACCGCAATGTCAACACTCACTACTGAACCTGGCAGACTTCCTTCACAGACCGTCCAAAATCCTAAGGCGAACATAAGCATGATAAGGAGGTCAAACATGAAGGTTACTCTAGGAGAAGTAGCACGGTCCCCAACCTACAGACTTACAAACAATCACTTCAACCGTAGGAGTCGACCTGATTGGAATCAAGAAGAGGACCGACCCAATGATGGCAAAACGTGGGTTACGCATGCTGACAATGAACGATACGCGTTTACTGTTTGCATAACACCGCCGCCGATCACACACTTTGACATACCAGCATCTGGTTGGAACTCCCCAACTAATATTATTGCTTCGAAGCAAAATATTAAAGGGTCCGAGCATGCAAATCCTAAGCCAGGGAGTGGACAGAATAGTCCGACAATAGAAAGAGCCCTCACCTCAGATCATGAGCCACAACCGGAAAGAAATAAAGACCCTGGGGCCTTTACAATCACCTGTGGTATTGGTGAAACCCAGATCCATAAATGCTTAGTCGATCTTGGGGCTGCTGTCAACCCCATGCCTTCCTCCTTGTATTACCTACTAGGACTTGGTCCGTTGAAACCACCTCGATCAAATATCGAGCTAGGAGATAAATCATGCATCCGCCCGGTTGGAGAACTGGAAGATGTAATACTCCATGTGGGAGAACTTGTCGTTGCTACAGACTTCTATGTAATACCAACAGAAGAAACCTGCGAAGACGACCCACCAACAATAATATTGGGATGACCATTCCTCTACGCCACTAAAGCAAGAATCGATGTGGGCAAGGGGTCATTATCACTTAAGTTCGGCGGCAAAATTGCACACTTCTACATTAATAAGAGCCGCCCGGACACAAAGAAACCGCCAGACATAACACCTATCTCAGATCACGGTGCACAGTTTTCTGACCTGTCATTAGAGACCAAAAAGTATCAAGACCAGCAGCTATGGTCAAAGGTCTCCCGCCTTCTCAGAAACAATGGAAAGAGAAAACACCAAAACCATGGAGCTCTTACTCCAGCAAGAAGTCAGAAAGAAGCAACACTGGAACGGTGGCGAAGTTTGATTTGAGCCACCCATGGGACCCAAACCAGTAATCCACAACGAGGTACTGTCGAGCCAACGACGTTAAACAAGTGCACTGGTCGGGAGGTAACCCGACACTATCTTACTTTTCCGCACTTTAATTTCTGTCATTTAAATTCAGTATTTAGTTTTAAGCTTGCATGACTTTTGAACTAAGGCATGCCTTCGTTCAAAAGTGGGGGGGTGAGAACCACCTATGTACATAAAGAACATGCTTGCTGTTTTTTCTTTTTTTAGTAATAGTATCTTTTTGAAAATATGAACTTAAGAATGTGAAAAAGATAAATCATAATTCATGCATTAACCTTGTGAAAATTCAACTGTTTAAAAACTTAGAATGTAACTTTCCATTTGTCCTTTGTGCTGAGATAACTAGGGATGTGGAGTTGACATAAACTGCCCTAGAGAGGCTTGGCAAGCAATCAAAGGATCAGATCAAACTATATGGTTTTCGAAGTCAGTGGAGGCTGCACTTCGGGTTTTAGTGAAAATTGAAGTCATCTCCGCCATGCAATGCAAAAGACGAGGACGGGAACCAGACCGTCCTATCTCCGGTCAAAGTAGCCGAGAAAATAGATGAGTGACCCTCATCTTGACCCACGCGAAACGACAGTCAAAGTAGCCGAGAAAATAGATGAGCGACCCTCACCTTGACCCGCGCGAAAACGGCAAAAATGAGAAGAGCGGGGAGGTATTTCCATAGGCTTGCGGGCGATGATTGGACCTCCCAAAAAGGATTGAGAAAATGGACTAGCAGTCACAAAAAGGCGAAAAGCTCAATGAAGCAAATCAAGAGGCCAAAGGCCCAAAATTGTGAAGGTTTTAACCGAACAATAAGTGAAGAACTCAAAAAGTCAAAACAAAGGCCAAATGCCGATTCACTACAAAAGCAGTCCCTCGCCAAAAGAAAATCAAAGTACTCAAACCATTGAAACCCGAACCGAATCACGTGCTAGAGAAAGCTACCAGAAAACCATATAGTGCGAGACGATCCCAAGATTGCAGTCCAGGAGCCTAAAAAGGGCTATCTCCCGAGACATCCAATATAATTTGCATCTCAGCACGGAGGTACAAGTATTAAGTTTCTTCTATTTATTTACGCAGTTTAATTTGGTAATAAGTAAGCAATGCATGAATTAGGATAGATCGAGTACCACAGTCTAATTTTCATATTTCAAAGCCAACTTAGAGTACAGCCCTTGAATAGCATTGTTCGGGACGGACAACTGAAAGTGTGGGGTGATCTGATGGACCAAAATTATACGAATCATAAACACAGTATAACCCCCTTATTTAGACATTTTGTCTATTTAACTTTTGCTTGTTAGTTCAGATATATTTTTGCTGGGTAATTCAGAGCTTAGAGAGAATACACATTAAAGAGGAGCTTTTAGAGCAGAAAAGATGTTACGAGTCAATCCAAGGTCAAGATCATATGCCGACTGAAGAAATATCAAGGATCCTGACGTTGAATCACTCATAACAAATTAATCAGAAGAATCAGGAGAGGAATCAAGACAGCCCGGGGAAGAAATACATTGACAATTTTGTGAAAAGACTGCACAAAACTGTACAAAATTCACATTTGGGCAAGATGACCGGCCACTTGGGCAAGAGGTGGCCAAAGCCACCCGTCCTCCTCCTCCACCACCGGCTACCGGCGGCTCTCCTCCACCATGACCGGCGGCTTTGCTCCTCCTCCACATGTCTCCTCCTCCTTGCTCCTCCTCTCCTTCCTCCATGTGTGGCCATCTCCTCCCTTCATTTTCTCCTCCAATCACCATGCAACACTTGCCTCCATCTCCTCCTCCTCCCATGGCTATATAAGGAGGAGCTCCTCCCCTCATTTCAATCAACCCTCACTTGTAAAAAAACACTTCTCTCTCTAAGTTATGTATTTGTAAAGTTTGGCTTTGGAAATAAAGGATAGCTCCCTTGGCGCTTCAACGGTTGTAAGTATTATTTATAGTATTTATTCAACTGTTTATTTCCTTAGTTATAATGTTTAGCGCGATGAATAGTAGCTAAACTAGTAGTTCGGTAGAAGGGGCGCACTTGTATTATAAAATGTTTTAAGACTATTCACTTAGCGTCTAGTCTTAGTATTCAAAACTTGTTCTATGTGCCATATATCAAGTCAGAGTTTCCAAGGTTGAGTGGAAGTTGTCACAAGCAAAGCTCTGCCGTGGGAATTCGTGATGATACTCGGTAAGTGGAAGCTGTCACAAGCAAAACTTATCGAGGAGTTCGACTTATCTAAAACACCACTTGGTCAATAACGTAACTGGGAGATCAAGTGGATGCACTTACAGTTAAGATACTTCGAAAGGAGGAATTAGTTTTGCTTAGAACAAGTGTTGCTTTAAACGATGTTGCAAGTCTTGCGCTACGAAAGGGCCTCGATTCATCTTTGAATACTTAGATAATTCACTAAAGGTCAATGATAAATAGGATATAATATAAAGCCCCTGAAACCGAACATTTCTCTTTAATTATAAACTGTAATTTACTTTCCAGTATTAAAACCAACCAACCAACCAACCAACCAATCAATCAATCAATCACTTAGCTGGTAGCTTTAAAACCAACCAACCGACCTAAAACACGCTCTCTCGCTGGACAACCCCCTCAAAGAACATCTATTCCCCTGATTCCCTTGGGTTCGACCCCTACTCACCACTTGCTACCCAGTAGTTAAGTCGCGAGTAGCAGACTATTATAAATTTATTCTTGACGTTTGCACATAACGACTGTGCATCCATCAACGACCCAGCTCTTGATGAAGAAGAATCCAGCTTTGAGAAGATAGTGAGCACCATCACTGTAGGCTTCGTTCAGTGGAGGCCTGAGTCAGTTGTGCATACAGCAGATCTGTCTACTATCTATTCAATGCTGTTCTTCATTGCGGTGTTCAACTGGAGGCCATCTACTCATCGCTCTACTGTCAACAAGGACATGGCCCAGCTGATTTACCAGATAGGGAACCAGCGGAAGTTCAACCTGGGCAGAATAATGTTCAAACAGATTGCTGAACATGCCACATCGATGAGAACTCTGCACCAGATCTGCTTTCCATCCCTGATTTATGAGTTGATTATTCATCAAGCCCCTGATTTGAAAGCCTTGTCTGATCCCCTTACTAAAGCTCCCAGCAAATTCACAGTGGACCACAAGCTATACAAAGGACGGCATGTGAATGATCTGAAAGAAGGAAGTAAGAAAGGGAAAGATCTTGGGGAATCCAGTCGAGGGGGAGCCAGAATGGGCGTGGATGAGAGGAGCAAACTACTGAAGGACCTCCAGGTTATCATTGTTGCGGACAAGGAACAGCGCCGCCGAATCAACAAGCTTGCTCAAGCACTCAGCTACCCCAGTGATGATGAATCAGAAGCTACTGCCTCTGAAGATGATTCCATTGAAGAAGCTTCTGATTAAAGGTCCTCTAAAAACTTTCTCCCTCAAATATTTGTTTAAAACTATCGTTCTTAGTGCTTGTTCTGGCACATTTTGATTGTCTGTTTGAACTCGGATCACACCCCTTGCCAGTTTGTGGCAAAAAGGGGGAGTATTTTGGAGGAGACAATTCGTGTTTCCCTCAAAGTTGTCTACTGTCTAGATAGTTAGATAGACTCAGTTATCTAGTAGATCTGGTTTTGCCAAAATGCCAAGGGGGAGATTGATGTTCCCTTAAGTGGCATGTATTCGGCAAAACGTAGCTTAGACAGTTCGAGCAGGTGTTCAGGGGGAGTTCGAACAATATCCTGGTACTCCTGTACAGCGTGATCAAGACGCGAGGATATTTCTCGGAAGATATTGGCAACGAAGATTTCGACAAGTGGAAGTCGGCCTGCGACTTATTCGAGCATTAGATATTCGAATGAATATCTACATTAAGGCGGCAAAGCTTACTTGGGAAAGAAGACTTCGGAGTATCTTCCAACCGATTCAAAAGATATACATCAAATATTTAGGAATCAATTCCGAAATATTTGATGGGATTATCTTGTGCGAATTAGGGTTTCGCTCGAGCATATAAATACAATGCAAGGGCAACCCTAATTCCCATCGCTTTCAAAGATCAATTATACACGAGCATATCCTGCTGATTGGAGAAGAAGAAAGCGACGGCCGGTTGTGTTTTCTCATTGAGAATACACCGGTGCAAGTGCAGTCTGTTCAAGTGCAACATAGACTGTCTGAAGCGTATCAACTGCCGCACACAACAAAGGTGAACGAGCTATCGAGAGAAAGCATCCGAGCTTCTGGAGAAGGTCGAGAACTTTCAGACTGCAGGTTCTGAACGAAGGGGATCGAGGGGAATTGCGGTGAACCTCGGTTGCAAATCTGAGAGATGGAGTATTGAGGTTAGGCTATTACAAGGTGTAAGTGTAAGTCCCTGTGGAAACCCTATACTCGTAATAAAGATTTGCTGTCCCTTTTTCAGGTGTGGGAAACCCCCCAGAGTAGGCGGAGCCAAACTGGGTTACCAGTCTGTGTGTCTCTACTGCCTTTATCTATTTGCTGAACTGTTGTGATAAGAGTTCAACCTCTGTGTGTTGAACTGTTGTGCAAAGAGTCCCAGGTCTGTCGCAAAATTACCTTGGACACAAGCTTGAACATGTGACATAATTTCAGATATAGAAAGTATCGGGAGCAACGAGGAAAAACCTTCATGGGAACTGAATGCCGTGTCAGCAATGGAAGAAGTCCAGAATACCACCAGCATGCTGCCCGAGCCATACCCAGCTATCATCACCCAAGCTTCCGAGACCATCTACGACCAGATCCTCACAAACGGACATAACGAGGCAGAACCAAGCCTTAAGATGCAAGCTACCCAACTTTTCCCCTCGATCAATAGGCAAATCGCTGAAAACTATGTGATCAATGAAGAGGCTAGAAGGAGGATGGGAAAAGGGCCCGAGCAGAACGACTCCTCGATGGAGCATGTTTTCGCCATGACTTGACAAGGCAGCCCTAAACACCAGAAAACTCAGTTCAAGAGACTAGTAGTAAAGGGTCCCTCACCTTCTCAGAGACGTTGGAAGGAGAAACCACCAGAACCATGGGAACTGGACCCAAGCACATCATCTCACAAGAAATCGGGGAAAGGCAAGGCAAAAATTAACACAGGAACAGTGGCGAAATACGACCTAAGCCACCCATGGGATCCAAACCAGTGATCCAGGAATGAGGTACTGTCGAGCCAACGACATTAAAAAAGGCACTGGTCGGGAGGTAACCCGACACCAATCTTACTTTCAGTCTTTTATTTTTCTGTCATTTAGTTTTTACCAATAAGTCGCTCTCACCCACTTGGTGCATAGAAGAAATGACTATTCAGGAATCGGTTATGGGTGCAACATTAAGCCAGCCAGGCCTACGCAAAGAGGTCAAGGCCCCAGCCGAACTCCCTCGATTATCCAGCCTCATGCCATGTCATCCGTTCGACACTCTAAAGGGAGTTCTGTTCTTCCCTTTTCCTTAATGTCATTTCCTTCTCATAATGTCTGCTTGCATAGCTTTTGAACTAAGTTGTGATGAAAGGCACGCCTTCGTTCAAAAGTGTGGGGTGAGAACCGCCTGTGTACATAACATATTTTTCTTTTCCTTTTCCTTTAATATTATCTTTTTGAAAATATGAACTTAAGAATATGAAAAAGATAGATCATAATTCATGCATTAACCTTGTGAAAATTCAACTGTTTAAAAACTTAGAATGTAACTTCTCATTTGTCCCTTTGTGCTGAGATAAACTAGGGATGTGGAGTTGACATAAACTGCCCTAGAGAGGCTTGGCAAGCAATCGAAGGACTGAATTTCGCTATATGGTTTGCGAAGTCAGTGGAGGCTGCACTTCGGGTTTCAGTGAAGATTGAAGTCATCTCCGCCATGCAGTGTTTATGCAAAAAGAAAAAAGGCGAGGACGGGAATCAGACCGTCCTATCTCTAGTCAAAGTAGCCGAGAAAATAGATGAGCGACCCTCATATTGACCCGCGCGAAACGGCAAGGATGAGAGGAGCGGGGAGGTATTTCCATATGCTCGCGGGCGACGATTGGACCTCCCAAAAAGGCTTGAGAAAATGGACGAGCAAGTCACAAAGAAGCAAAAAGCTCAAAGAAGCAAATCAAGAGGCCAAAGGCCCAAAATTGTGAAGGTTTTAACCGAACAAAAAGTGAAGTACTCAAAGAGTCAAATCAAAGGCCAAAGGCCGATTCACTACAAAAGCTGTCCCTCGCCAAAAGAAAATCAAAGACCAAACCATTGAAACCCGAACCGAATCACGTGCTAGAGAAAGCTACAAGGAAACCATATAGTGCGAGACGGTCCCGAGGTTGCAGTCCAGGAGCCTGAAAAGGGCTATCTCCCGAAACATCCAAAATAATTTGCATCTCAGCACGGAGGTACAAGTATCAAGTTTCTTCTATTTATTTACACAGTTCAATTTGGTAATAAGTAAGTGATGGACCATAATTATACGAATCATAAACACAGTTAAACCCACTAAATTAGAGTGTTTGTCTATTTAAATTTTGCTTGTTAGTTCCGATATTTATCTACATGGTATTTTAGAGACTAGAGAGAATACACGCTAAGGAGAGGATTTTACGCTGAAAATATATTACGAGTCATTCCAAGGTCACGATCAGATGCCGACTGAAGAAATCTCAAGATCCTGACATTGAATCATTCAAAACAAATCCAACCGAAGAGCAACCAAAGTCAGTCCGGAGCTGAAATACACCGATAGTTTTGTGAAAACATCACAAAACTCACAAAACCTCCACCTTTCCTCCTTGTGACCGGCGGCTTTTGCTCCATCCAACCTCCTTATGCGACCTAGGGGGGGCGGCTCCTCCTCCATGACCGGCCACCGGCGGCTTTTGTGAGCCATGGAGAGCTTGCCAAGTGTTGCTCCTCCTCACCACATCTCCTCCCCCCTTAAGCCTATAAACACCCTTCTCCTCTCATTTATAAATCAATCCAAAATCATAAACACTTCTCTCTCTAGAAAGTTTGGCATTTGTAAGTTTGGTTTTTAATATATAATACTCCTGTTGGTTCTTGAGTATTATAGTTCGGTCTTGAGTACTCCTGTCGGTTCTTGAGTACTCAAGCTTTTCTTTATTCTCGAGTACTCTTGTTGGTTCTTGAAGTACTCACCCCTTTCCTTTACTGACTGTCTTTCAAAAACCGTAAGTACTTAGCTATGGTATCCACCTCTATGGATATTCGTAGCTAAACTCTTCATTCGGTTGAAGGGGTGTACTTGTATCATTAAATGTTTTAGGCCATATTTTAGTGCCTCTTCTGTGTATTCAAAACTTGTTCTATGTGCCATATATTAGGTTAGAACTTCCAAGGTTGAGTGGATGCTTGGAATGACAAAGCTCTTCTGTAGGGTTCGTAAACATACTCGGATAAGTAGATGCTTGGAATGGCAAAGCTTATCTGAGGAGTTTGACCTTTCTAAAACACTATTTGGTTGGTTGGGAATGACTGGTCAAATGGATGCACACATGCTAATATACCTTGGAATGGGGTATTAGTCTAAGTAGAACAAGTGCTCTACGACCTTGGAATGGGCTAGACAGTGTGTGCAAATCGAGTGCTTCGAATGGCCTTGATACACGTTTGAATACTTAGAAGGATCATTAAAGGTCAATGATAAACAGGCTATGATACAAGGCCCCCGAAACCGAATGCTTTCCTTAAATTCAAACACCACCTGCATTTACTTTCTTAGTATAAACTGCTCTATCAACTGCTCACGTTCCGGAAGGCTTGCCAATCACGCATCACCCACTGTAAGTCTTCTACTTTTATTTTCAGTATTTACTTTTCTGTCATTTACTTTTCCGCACTAAAAACCAAAACCAACCAACCAATCACTTACTTTTCCGCACTAAAACCTCAATCAACCTAAAACACGCTCCCTCGCTGTACAATTCCCTCAAAGAATAGCTTATCCCCCTAATTCCCTTGGGTTCGACCCCTACTTACAACTTGCTACCCAATAGTAAGGTCACGAGTAGCGAAATACAAATTTGCTTTTGCACAGAGAACACCGCACCTTAACGACAGTGCGGTGGGCTCCGTCAAAACTGGCATCGTTGCCGGGGAATTAGCCATCGGATAAGTTCTTTGAATCAATACTCGCTTCAAAACAACCATGTCTCGCGAAGGAAGCCACCATGACTACCAAGATGACGACGAGATAAACCTGTATGATCGAAATGATGAGGTGCCACTTCCATTTGTGGACGATCCGGAACAACTCATCAGAAACAGAAGAGCTCGTGATAGGGAGGCCATCAGAAGAAATCAAGAACCACCCGAGGACCGAAATGCAGCTGGTCCAGTACAACCCCCTAGATATCCACCACCCCCTCAACCTCGACAAGTGCCGAGACAAGAACCCGCTTTCGATAACTACTACGGGGATAACAACAATTTTTGCGAACCTACTATGGGAGAACTCTCAGCACCGTATTTCAGAAACCAGCCATGGTGCATTCACGAAGGCCCTGAACTGGAAAATATCATCATCAACACTTCAGTGGCCCACAACTTACCGAAATTCTCAGGAACACGTGGAGAATCAGCAAAGACTCATCTCCAGCGCTTACATGGTATTTGCCAGAACTTAAAACCAAATGGCGTAAACGTAGACGACTTCAAGTTGAAAGCGTTCTCTTTTTCCCTCATCGACGCGGCAAACGACTGGTTCCTTTCATTGCCTTCCGGTAGCATCAGAACATGGGCTCAGATGCAAAAGAAATTCCCGGACAAATATTACCCGGCAGGATGGGCAATGCAAGTACGGAGGCAACTACAAGACATCAAGCAAGGACCCAATGAAACCATGTACGATTACCTGGAAAAGTTCAACCGCCTGGAGAGAAGCTGCTGTACCCTTGGACTGCCCAAGAAACTCACCGTCGAGTATCTCATTGATGGATTAAGACCCTAAGACAAAATGCTCCTGGATGCCTCAGCTGGAGGATCCATGATGAATCTGTCATTAAGTGGCATAAGGGATCTCATCACCGACGTTGATGAAAATGCCCGATTTAGAGAAGAGACGACTCGTCAGGAAGAATTTTCCCGAACAAGGAATGTGGCAAAAGCTGAAACACCGATGAACTCCATGCCAGAAGAGATGAAACAATTGAAGGAGATGATGATTCAGTTCCTACGAAGACAACCAGTTCCAGTTAAGCCTTGCGAATTTTGTGGTTCTACGGACCACAAAACCGACGCATGCCCGACATTAATAGAAGAGAACCGGCAGAAGTGAATGCAGTGGGAGGATACGAGGGATACAACAACAACAGCAACGACAGAGCCGGACAAAACCGACAGTATGGTCAAGCAACCAACCTGAACTGGCGTAACAACAACTATCCTCAGAAGGAAGCACAACCAGCTGTCCCTCAACTAGCTCAGTCATACTACCAACCCCCCCACCGACAGTATAACCAGAACGCTCCATCCGCAGGCCAATATCAGCAAAGAGGACCAAATCAGTACCAAACCGGCCCGCATAATCAGCAAGAACTAACCAAGTCGCTCGATGACACGATGAAGGAGCTCGCAGGAAGCATAAATCAATTGGGTACTTCGTTACACCAATACCAGGCGAAAACTGACGGGGCAATTTCAGAATTGACCAAACAAATGTCCCAGCTCGCCACTGCAATGTCAACACTCACTAATGAGCCTGGCAGACTTCCTTCACAAACCATCCAAAACCCAAAGGCGAATCTTAGCATGATAAAGAGGTCAAACGTAAAGGCGACACTGGGAGAAGTAGCACGATCCCCAACTTACGAACTTACAAACAAGCTCTTCACCCGGAGGCGTCGTCCTGATTGGAACCAAGAGGAAGACCGACCCAATGATGGCAAAACATGGGTTACGCATGCTGACAATGGACGGTACGCATTCACCGTTTGCATGACACCACCACCGATCATACACTCCGACATACCAGCACCTGGATGGGATGACAATAACGAATTAAAGTGGGACTCTCCAACTAATATTTATGCTCCGAAGCAAAATATTAAGGGGTCCGATTATACAAATCCTAAGCCAAGGAACGGCCAGAATGGCCTGACAATAGAAAGAGCCCTCACTTCAGATCATGAGCCACAACCGGAAAGAGATAAAGACCCAGGGGCCTTCGCAGTCACCTGCGGTATTGGTGAAGCACAGATTCATAAGTGCTTAGTCGATCTTGGAGCTGCTGTCAACGCCATGCCCTCCTCCTTATATTACTTATTAGGACTTGGTCCATTAAAACCACCCAGGTCAAATATCGAGCTAGGAGATAAATCGTGCATCCGTCTGGTTGGAGTGCTGGAAGATGTAATACTCCATGTGGGAAAGCTCGTCATTGCTGCAGGCTTTTAATGTAATACAAACGGGAGAGACCAGCAAAGAAGACCCTCCAACAATAATATTGGGACGACCATTCCTCTACGCTACTAAAGCAAGTATCGATGTGGGCAAGGGCTCTTTATCGCTTAAGTTCGGCGGCAAAATTGCAAATTTCTCCATTGATAATAACCGCACGGATACAAAGAAACCGCTAGACATTATACCTATCTCAGATCACGGTACACAGATTTCTGACCTGCCAAAGGAGACCGAAAGAGTAACAAGACCAGCAGCTATGGTCAAAGGTCCCCCGGCTTCTCAGAAACAATGGAAAGAAAAAACACCAAAACCATGGAGTTCTAACCCCAAGCAAGAAATCAGGAAGAGTCAAGGCAAGAAGCAACACGGGAACAGTGGCGAAATACGACCTAAGCCACCCATGGGATCTAAACCAGTGATCCAGGAATGAGGTACTGTCGAGCCAACGAAGTTAAACAAAGGCACTGGTCGGGAGGTAACCCGACACCTATCTTACTTTCAGTACTTTTATTTTCTGTCATTTAGTTTTTTCCGTAAGTCGCTCTCACCCACTTGGTGCATAGAATGAAATGACTATTTAGGAATCGGTTTTTGGAGCAAGACCGGATCAGCCAGGCAGCTTCCGTGAATTACCGGGCCTGCGCTAAGAGTTCAAGGCCCCAGCCGAACTCCCTTGATTATCCAGCCTCATGCCATGTCGTTCGCTCGACACTTTAAAGGGAGTTCTGTTCTTCCCTTTTCCTTAATGTCATTTCCTTCTCGTATAATATCTGCTTGCATGACTTTTGAACTAAGTTGTGCTGAAAGGCACGCCTTCGTTCAAAAGTGTGGGGTGAGATCCACCTTTGTAAATAAATAATATGTTTTTCCTTTTCCCTTAATAATTATCTTTTTGAAAATATGAACTTAAGAATGTGAAAAAGATAGATCATAATTCATGCATTAACCTTGTAAAAATTCAACTGTTTAAAAACTTAGAATGTAACTTCTCATTTGTCCCTTTGTGCTGCGATAAACTAGGGATGTGGAGTTGACATAAACTGCCCTAGAGAGGCTTGGCAAGCAATCGAAGGACTGAATTTTGCTATATGGTTTGCGAAGTCAGTGGAGGCTGCACTTCGGGTTTCAGTGAAGATTGAAGTCATCTCCGCCATGCAGTGTTTATGCAAAAAGAAAAAAGGCGAGGACGGGAATCAGACCGTCCTATCTCTAGTCAAACTAGCCGAGAAAATAGATGAGCGACCCTCATCTTGACCCGCGTGAAACGGCAAGGATGAGAGGAGCGGGGAGGTATTTCCATATGCTCGCGGGCAATGATTGGACCTCCCAAAAAAGGCTTGAGAAAATGGACTAGCAAGTCACAAAGAAGCAAAAAGCTCAAAGAAGCAAATCAAGAGGCCAAAGGCCCAAAATTGTGAAAGTTTTAACCGAACAAAAAGTGAAGTACTAAAAGAGTCAAATCAAAGGCCAAAGGCCGATTCACTACAAAAGCTGTCCCTCGCCAAAAGAAAATCAAAGACCAAACCATTGAAACCCGAACCGAATCACGTGCTAGAGAAAGCTATAAGAAAACCATATAGTGCGAGACGGTCCCGAGAATGCAGTCCAGGAGCCTAAAAAGGGCTATCTCCCGAAACATTCAAAATGATTTGCATCTCAGCACGGAGGTACAAGTATCAAGTTTCTTCTATTTATTTACACGGTTTAATTTGGTAATAAGTAGTAATGCATGAATTAGGATAAATCTAGTCCCACAGTCTAACTTTCATATTTTAAAAGCTTAGTTAGTGCCGCCCTTTAATAGCATTGTTCGGGACGAACAACTAAAAGTGTGGGGTGATCTGATGGACCATAATTATACGAATCATAAACACAGTTAAACCCACTAAATTAGACTGTTTGTCTATTTAACTTTTGCTTGTTAGTTCCGATATTTATCTATAGGGTATTTTAGAGACTAGAGAGAATACACTCTAAGGAGAGGATTTTACGCTGAAAATATATTACGAGTCATTCCAAGGTCACGATCAGATGCCGACTGAAGAAATCTCAAGATCCTGACATTGAATCACTCAAAACAAATCCAACCGAAGAGCAACCAAAGTCAGTCCGGAGCTGAAATACACCGATAGTTTTGTGAAAACATCACAAAACTCACAAAACCTTCACCTTTCCTCCTTGTGACCGGCGGCTTTTGCTCCATCCAACCTCCTTATGCGACCTAGGGGGCGGCTCCTCCTCCATGACCGGCCACCGGCGGCTTTTGTGAGCCATGGAGAGCTTGCCAAGTGTTGCTCCTCCTCACCACATCTCCTCCCCCCTTAAGCCTATAAATACCCTTCTCCTCTCATTTGTAAATCAATCCAAAGTCATAAAAACTTCTCTCTCTAGAAAGTTTGGCATTTGTAAGTTTGGTTTTTAATATATAATACTCCTGTTGGTTCTTGAGTATTATAGTTCGGTCTTGAGTACTCCTGTCGGTTCTTGAGTACTCAAGCTTTTCTTTATACTCGAGTACTCTTGTCGGTTCTTGAAGTACTCACCCCTTTCCTTTACTTACTGTCTTTCAAAAACCGTAAGTACTTAGCTATGGTATCCACCTCTATAAATATTTGTAGCTAAACTCTTCATTCGGTTGAAGGGGTGTACTTGTATTATAAAATGTTTTAGACCCTGCACCTAGTGCATCTTTGTGTTCGAAACTTGTTCTATGTGCCATATATCAGGTCAGAACTTCCAAGGTTAGGTGGATGCTTTAACGGGCAAAGCTCTTCCGTGGGGTTCGTGAACATACTCAGGTAAGTGAACGCTTTAGCGGGCAATACTTATCTGAGGAGTTCGACTTATCTAAAACACCATTTGGTCGATCGTAACTGAAAGATCAAATGGATGCACATAAGGCTAAGATACTTCGAAAGGAGGAATTAGTCTAAGTAGAACAAGTGTTCTAAACGATGTTGCAAGTCTTGTGCTAGAAATAGCCTCGATTCATCTTTGAACACTTAGTATGAACATTAGCGGTCAATGATAAACAGGCTATGATACAAGGCCCTCGAAACCGAATGCTTTCCTTAAATTTAAACACCACCTGCATTTACTTTCAATTTTAGTATAAACTGATTATCAACTGCTCACCTTCCGGAGGACTTGCCAATCACGCAACAACCGCTATAAGTCTTCTCTTTTATTTTCAGTATTTACATTTTTTGTCATTTACTTTTCCGCCCTAAAAACTAAAACCAACCAACCAATCACTTACTTTTCCGCACTAAAACCTCAATCAACCTAAAACACGCTCCCTCGCTGTACAATTCCCTCAAAGAATAGCTTATCCCCCTAATTCCCTTGGGTTCGACCCCTACTTACCACTTGCTACCCAGTAGTGAAGTCGCGAGTAGCGGATTTATAAATTTATTCTTGACGTTTGCACACGACGACTGTGCATCCGTCAAAATTGGCACCGTTGCCGGGGAATTAGCCGTCGGATAAGTTGTTCTTTCCCTACCCTTCTAATTTCCTCATGACACTACCCACTACGTATGCATGGACAACAAGACATCTTCCCCTGTTCGGAGGTACGGATGGAGAAGACCCAGTACTACACTGCCGAAACTTTCACCACGTTTGCTGCCACATAAAACCTGAAAACGAAATGTTAGAGGAAGTTAAGCTTAAATGCTTCAAATTTTCTTTAACTGATTTTGTAACAATTTGGTATTACACATCAACCGCTAGTAGTGCAGTATATTTTGTGGATCTTTGCGTTCCATTCCTTAAGGAATTCTCCCCCCCCATCCTTACGCAAAAAACCCGTGAGAAGATCATGTGCCTTCAACAATCCCGGGATGAGACTTTGGACGAATACTACACGAACTATGACACCATCGTCTCAAGCTGCACGCACCATGGATTCACGAAGAAAGCTCTTCTTCAAAAATTTCTTCATGGGATGAGGGCCGATGAGCTGACAAGGATTAACGAATCAATGAGAAGATCAGCCAAGAACTTAACCATGGCAGACATGTGGAACCTCATAAATGACCTGGCCGCAACCACAAAACAAATACCCCAAGCTGATAGAGGAATGCAGATAGAAGAAGCGGGTCCAGAGACAGACGAAGAAGAAACTCCCGAGCCATCAGAAGAGACTTCCGAGCCATCAGAAGATTAGGATATTGATGTTCTCTTAAGTGGCATGTATTCGGAAAAACGTAGCTTAGACAGTTCGAGCAGGTGTTTAGGGGGAGTTCGAACAATATCCTGGTACTCCTGTACAGCGTGATCAAGACGCGAGGATATTTCCCGGAAGATATTGGCAATGAAGATTTCGACAAGTGGAAGTCGGCCTGCGACTTATTCGAGCATTAGATATTTGAATGAATATCTACATTAAGGCGGCAAAGCTTACTTGGGAAAGAAGACTTCGGAGTATCTTCCAACCGATTCAAAAGATATACATCAAATATTTAGGAATCAATTCCGAAATATTTGATGGGATTATCTTGTGCGAACTAGGGTTTCGCTCGAGCATATAAATACAATGCAAGGGAAACCCTAATTCCCATCGCTTTCAAAGATCAATTATACGCGAGCATATCCTGCTG
This sequence comes from Rhodiola kirilowii, assembly GCA_033675215.1. Lineage (NCBI taxonomy): Eukaryota > Viridiplantae > Streptophyta > Magnoliopsida > Saxifragales > Crassulaceae > Rhodiola > Rhodiola kirilowii. The sequence goes on from CM066201.1 coordinate 33,731,308, forward strand.
ATTGGAGAAGAAGAAAGCGACGGCCGGTTGTGTTTTCTCATTGAGAATACACCGGTGCAAGTGCAGTCTGTTCAAGTGCAACACAGACTTTCTGAAGCGTATCAACTGCCGCACACAACAAAGGTGAACAAGCTTTCGAGAGAAAGCATCCGAGCTTCTGGAGAAGGTCGAGAACGTTCAGACTGCAGGTTCTGAACGAAGGGGATCAAGGGGAATTGCGGTGAACCTCGGTTGCAAATCTGAGAGACGGAGTATTGAGGTTAGGCTATTACAAGGTGTAAGTGTAAGTCCATGTGGAAACCCTATACTCGTAATAAAGATTTGTTGTCCCTTTTTCGGGTGTGGGAAACCCCCTAGAGTAGGCGGAGCCGAACTGGGTTATCAGTCTGTGTGTCTCTACTGCCTTTATCTGTTTGCTGAACTGTTGTGATAAGAGTTCAACCTCTGTGTGTTGAACTGTTGTGCAAAGAGTCCCAGGTCTGTCGCAACACTACCTTGGACACAAGCTTGAACAGGGGACATAATTTCAATTAGTATCAGAGCAGATCACTCGACACACTGAGTGGGATCCTGAACTGTTCAAGATGACTCTGAAGGAAGGACAAAGCATAACCAGACCCCCGCTGCTCGAAGGATCGAACTATGCCACATGGAAGCCTGTGATGAGATCTTTTCTGAAATCACTAGACGAAAAGGCATGGAAGGCTGTTCTGAAAGGGTGGACGGAACCCATAATGAACAATCTCACTGGAGAACCGATCGCCAAACCAGAAGCTCTGTGGACAGAAGAGGAGGACAAAGCTTCCATGGGCAACTCAAAGGCAATGAACGCAATTTTCTCGGCAGTAGATGAAAACGTCATGAAGCTAATCATCAACTGTGAAGTGGCCAAGGAAGCATGGGATATCCTCCAAACAGCGTTTGAAGGAACAGACAAAGTTCGCAACTCCCGCATGCAAGCTGTCACAACCAGGTTCGAAGAGATGAAGATGAAGGAGAGTGAAACCATCACTGAGTACAACACCAGAGTCCTGGAACAGTCCAACGAGGCATCTGCTCTAGGGAAACCCATCGATGAAGAAAGATTGGCCAGTAAGGTCCTAAGGTCTCTTCCTCCGAGATTTGCCATGAAAGTCACGGCCATTGAGGAAATGCATGATATCACCACACTGAAGCTAGACGAGCTAATGGGTTCTCTCAGAACTTACGAGATCAATCATGACTTCCAAACCGGAGAAGAGAATGGAATCGCTCTTAAAGCAGATATAACGGAAGACAAACTGGATTCTGGGTGCACCACTGAGCAACTAGCCATGATGGCACAAAACTTTGGAAGAATGGTGCGGAAAATAACCAGACATGGTCCAAAACAAGGTCAGTCTTCATCAACTGGTTACCGAAACTGGAAATCCAACAGGCCAAGGTCTACTGATACGAATCAAAAACACAGTTAAACCCAATAAATTAGACTGTTTGTCTATTTAACTTTTGCTTGTTAGTTCCGATATTTATCTACAGGGCATTTTAGAGACTAGAGAGAATACACGCTAAGGAGGAGTTCTTACGCAGAAAAGATGTTACGAGTCATTCCGAGGTCAAGATCAGATGCCGACTGAAGAAATCTCAAGATCCTAACATGGAATCACTCAAAACAAATCAAACCGAAGAGCAATCAAAGTCAGTCCGGGGCCGAAATACACCGATAGTTTTGTGAAAACATCACAAAACTTCACAAAACTCCTCTTCTCCCCTTGGTGACCGGTGGCTATTGGGAGGAGGTGACCAAAGGAGGAAGACCTCCCCCTTTTACCACCCAAAACCGGCGGCTTTTACCTCTTCCCCTCCTCCCTTGGATGAAACCATGTGGTTTCATCCTCACCACCCATCTCCTCCCCTTTTGGCTATAAATACAAGCCATTCTCCTCTCATTTGTATCATCCAAAATCATAAACACTTCTCTCTCTAGAAAGTTTGGCATTTGTAAGTTTGGTTTTTAATATATAATACTCCTGTTGGTTCTTGAGTATTATAGTTCGGTCTTGAGTACTCCTGTCGGTTCTTGAGTACTCAAGCTTTTCTTTATTCTCGAGTACTCTTGTCGGTTCTTGAAGTACTCACCCCTTTCCTTTACTTACTGTCTTTCAAAAACCGTAAGTACTTAGCTATGGTATCCACCTCTATGGATATTCGTAGCTAAACTCTTCATTCGGTTGAAGAGGTGTACTTGTATTATAAAGTGTTTTAGACACTGCACCTAGTGCATCTTTGTGTTTGAAACTTGTTCTATGTGTCATATATCAGGTCAGAACTTCCAAGGTTGAGTGGATGCTTTAACGGGCAAAGCTCTTCCGTGGGGTTCGTGAACATACTCAGGTAAGTGGACGCTTTAGCAGGCAAAGCTTATCTGAGGAGTTCGACTTATCTAAAACACCATTTGGTCGATCGTAACTGAAAGATCAAATGGATGCACATAAGGCTAAGATACTTCGAAAGGAGGAATTAGTCTAAGTAGAACAAGTGTTCTAAACGATGTTGCAAGTCTTGTACTAGAAATAGCCTCGATTCATCTTTGAACACTTAGTATGATCATTAGCGGTCAATGATAAACAGGCTATGATACAAGGCCCTCGAAACCGAATGCTTTCCTTAAATTTAAACACCACCTACATTTACTTTCAATTTTAGTATAAACTGATTATCAACTGCTCACCCTCCAGAGGACTTGCCAATCACGCAACAACCGCAGTAAGTCTTCTCTTTTATTTTCAGTATTTACATTTTCTGTCATTTACTTTTCCGCACTAAAAACCAAAACCAACCAACCAATTACTTACTTTTCCGCACTAAAACCTCAATCAACCTAAAACACGCTCCCTCGCTGTACAATTCCCTCAAAGAATAGTTTATCACCCTAATTCCCTTGGGTTTGACCCCTACTTACCACTTGCTACCCAGTAGTGAAGTCGCGAGTAGCGGATTTATAAGTTTATTCTTGACGTTTGCACACGACGACTGTGCGTCCGTCAGCAGCATTATCTTTTTAGGCATCATTATCTTTTAGGCAGCCTATCATTATCTTTTAGATTTCTGTTTTCCTATTTATACCCACCTTAGGGTTTCAGTTGTGTATATTATTTTCTAATCAGTAAACCTTTGGTTTTTCGTTTTTGGTGGATTCCAAAACTTTCTTGGTGGATTCCAAGTTATCCACGAATTCATTGCTGGTGAATTCATTTATCCGATTTTCCTGATGCGTCAGTTGGTATCAGAAGCATGTCTTTCCATATCTCTCTGCTAACTTGCTCAGATGGCAGATCAACCCGTACCCAGAGCAGCAATCCTGGCTGCTTTGGCAACACAGATGGCCGCTATGTCAACCCAGTTGGCAGAATTGAGGGCGAAATTCAATCAGAATGTCGAAGAAGAGAGAGCCCAGAGGGAAGCGCCAGTTAGCGTTTCTCGTGGTAGGAGTAACTGTGTAGAGGTCGCTGAGAACTCAAGTTTGGCTGAGGAGGATCCCGAGGAGGAGATTGAGCTGAAGAAAAAAGATATTATTGTGGCGGAAGAGGCATTGGAAGAGATTGATGAACTAGCGATGCTGAGGATTCTGGCTGATGATTTTGAGGAGGAATATGCCAATGGAAAGATTGGAGTGAAATTGCAAGTGCTAATAGAAGATTGTTCCGATATGTGTTATTTTTTGAATGCACCTGTGGTAAGAGCATCTGATTCACAATCTGACCCATGTGTGTTAGAAATTGTTAAGGATTTGGAAAGTGACAAGAAACTTTCAATATCAGCCATGGAGTCTAGCTACTTTCAACATTTTGAAAGATGTTAAGCCCAAGGTTAGATATAAATTAGCTGAGCTTTTGGATGAGAGTATATTTATGCCAATTTTCGTATACAAAAATCTGGAGGTCAAGATTACTAGACAGCATGATCTGCGAGTGGTGAGTTCAGGTGACTTGTTTGTGTGCTGTGTTGGTATGAAAAAACGGATGGGCAACAGCAGTCCCAACAACAATTTATGTACCAGCAACAACTACAGCAGCAATTTATGAAGCAACTGGCTGTTACGGAGCCATCTGAAGGTGAAGTGCAAAAACTTCTCAATGAATATACAAGTTTTCTTTCAGACAAAGGGGTGGATGCGGATACATGGTGGATTGAAATGGATAATATAGCTAAGGGCATAGTAAAACTTATTGTGCAGTATAATATTAAATATCTTGTTATGGGAGCTGCTTCAGTAAATTATGATTCAAGGGGCTTGAGAGAGATAAAGTCGAAAAAGGCATTATCGGTGTGCGATGAAGCTCCATCATCCTGCCTCATACGGTTTGTTTCCATGGGCTGCCTTATCCACATGCGTGGAAATGCGATGGCCAAGATGATGCAGAACACACTAATCCTTCCGATTTGAGAGTCTCAGATTCAGCTAGTGCGCAACCTACACCCATCATGAATAAACAGAGATCTGCAAGCTATCCACAAACAGAGAAAGATTCCACCATAAATTTTGGCATTGAACCATGGCGAACGTGGAAAGGATTCAGAGGTAGGCGTGCACGAAGCTTAAATTTGCAAAAAAATAAAGAAGCATCTGGCCTATACAACTCATCCCGATTGCTTCCTGAAATGCGGTCACAAATCCAATCTCAGTCAGCTCAATTGCAGCAGCAGCTGGGCATAAATCAGCAGCAACGAGATATGCAGCAAAGGCCTCAACCTGCAAGTACCCTGATGCAACCCCATAACATCCGTGACCAGCAAGATTTAATTAATGAGCTGATCAGGGCTAAAAGGTTGCTGGAGTTTGCGCCCGTGATGCATCCACAAGCTGAAGGGAATCAAGTAACAACTGACGTAGTTGCGAAACAGAGGTCTACAAAGTTGAAGGAAGTTGAAGATGAGTTTAAGTTATTTGCGGAGCAAATTATGTCTCCAAGAGACTTGCAATCCAAGTTAGATGTTGCTAATGTCTCACTGAAGGAACTGAAAAGCGGAGCTTTCAAATTATATGGACTCCAAAACAACTCACGGCGACGACATGAGGCTGAGTATCGAGGAAGCAGTGAAAGAAATCGAGTCGTTGAAGCTCGCAATCACTTCGATACCAACGAAGCTCGAGCGCGAGAAGGCGAAAGTGGTAGAATTTAGGTTCAAAAATGGAAGAAGGATGGAGTCGCAGAATGTGCAAGAGCTTGGACCAAGGAGGATTATCACTATTCAAGAGAAAAGGATGGAGTCGCAGGTAGGTGATGGTGTGATACAACTTCACAAGCATGATCCATTCAAGATGGATGAGGTCCTATATTTAGAAGAGAACTCGGGGTCGAGTTCTTTGGAAGTGGAGGAGACTGATGTAGGAGCGTTTAGGGTGATGCAGGGCACAAACGCAACTCACGGCTCACGCCGTGACGTATGGGCTTTTTAGGCCTTCCGGGCTCGTTTAGCAAGCCGAATCAGCATAATTATCTTTTAGGCAGCGTTATCTATTTAGACAACATTATCTTTTATGCAGCATTATCTTTTTAGGCAGCATTATCTTTTTAGGCATCATTATCTTTTAGGAAGCATATCATTATCTTTTAGAATTCTATTTTCCTATTTAAAATCACCTTAGGATTTCAGTTGTGTATCTTATTTTCCAATCAATAAACCTTTGGTTTTTCATTTTCGGTGGATTCCAAAACTTTCTTGGTCGATTCCAAGCTTTCTTGGTGGATTCCAAGTTATCCACGAATTCATTGCTGGTGAATTCGTTTATCCGATTTTTTCGCTGCGTCAGAAACACACTCGTACAAATGCACTAGGAAATAACTCACAACACTCAAAATAAAATAAACACACTGAAATTGAGGGAAGATGTTCTCGGTTGCATTTTATGTCTATTTATAGCAAATGAGGGAATGAGTTTTTTTTATAGCACCACAAAAGTTACAAACACGAAATAAGAGTCAGCTGCCCCCGAAGGGGCACCACTCCTAAAAAGAGCACAACCTAACATACAGTTCTGGTCGAACCGATCGCAGTGGCCGACACTAATGAGGGAAGAAGTTTGATGAGACTTAATGAGATGGTTGCTTGTTGCAGTAGAATTTCGTCAGATATTGGCTTTGCAAAAGATGGGGATCATGTCAACTGTCAATTAACATGCTTGGCTGTATATTGCCAAGATTGTGTTCACACTTCAACATACACACATGAAATATTGTTGTTGGGAAGTATAAAACGAGTATTTCCGTAACAAACCTGGTAGGCTACTGACTGTCTTTTTATGTGACATAAGTGAGTGGGTGACACAAAAGGCACGATAAAAGTATTGAAGTTAAGCTGATATTTAGCTAAAATGAGATAAAATTGACATTATTATGAGTTACTTAACGTGATGACATGTGAATTAGTGAGGTGAAATGTTATATGTGATTGACAAATGAAAGTTCCCCGGCTTTATAAGTGACTAATATATTAAGATGTAATTTATGTGAATCGCATATATATTGCATATGAATTGCATAATGAAATGACAATGGTATCAATAAAATGAAATTAAAGAACTGAAAATCAATAATGCATTAGAAGTGTTCAACTTTTTAATAGAACTGAATAAATAGAAGAAAAGATTAGTACTATTATTAACTTTATTTTTTATCTTCTTTATAAGGATATTTTGCTACGCCACCACCGCTTCTATTGTCTCCCGACTCATTCATCGAAATGGCACTCCTTTCCCTCCCAGCCACGATACTGTCGTTCATGACACCGCACCTCCACAAGCGTTGTTAATACCGTCGCCGCCACGGTTCCTACGGCAAACAAAAATTCCACGCTACCATTTTATCACGTCATGTGGAAAAACATGTTCTGCCTAATTTTTTTCGCATCATTGATTTAATTGTGTTGTATGCTACTTGAAAATAAAAAAGACATAAGTATGAGCCCAATGCCGATGAGATCTACGTGGAGCTGTGACATCCACGTATCTCATATTTAAACTTGTCCAAGGATACAACGTCTATGGGTATGTCCTTCAGCACCATGGTGTACACTGAGTGGTATGAAAATTTTTCAATTGCAAAATACACTAGGGTCGAAGGTGGTCTGAGAGCAGTCACGTGCTCCGATCGCAATTGTCTGATATCTACCGTTGCCCGACTCGAAGAACGGGAGTTGGAATCTCAATTTCTCCATCTGCGACTTACATGTTGGTCTACACTTGATGACATCACCAAGCATACCTATCGACGCCTTTGTAATAGCTCGGGCAGACTGGAAATCCAAATTATTTTGAAGTTCCGAGCTGGTTATCTATATATGACGTGTACAGCCACAACTACAAAGGACTTGAACATGATTATACAAGGGCATGTGAAGCAAGAGGTGAAGTGGTAAATATGTATTTAATATTTTTAATAAAAAATCATTCGTTATGGAAGCATATATTTCATATTACATATTTTTTTTTGACATGCAGAAGCCTTTGACTACGAAGATGTTGTGATGATTAACTATAAATTAAAATTTTCATTTATTTACACCTCTTTTGCATTCTCCATAGCTGTAAATTCAACTTAAATTAAAAGCAAATAAATATTGATTAAGCATTGCTACAAGCATGTGTCAATTTCATGCAAAATTGCTAGAAACGTATATACAATACATTTATAATTCATATGAGTTGTATATAAATTCATATGAATTACATATTATTTGTCGGAAAAAGTGTTATTAAGGGTGAAGAAAATTAAGCAAGTAATGGCTTAATTGTACATTAGTATGACTAATATGACACCTTATGGGTAGTGATAATTAAATAGTTAAATATTGATTTAATTATTTAATTAATATTATTATCATCCCACGATGGACTGATTTTAATAAGTGGGCCCATTATTGGTGGACTTAATAACGTTGGTTTTCTTATATAAAGAAAACACAGCGCGTTATTCGAAAAAGAAAAAAAAACCCTAAATACGTTTCCAGCTTTCCTGGCATGAAGGTGTAAGCCAGCCGGCATGTTTGTAAAAGTTTTTCTTCGCGTGTGTTACGGTGATAGTTGAAGGCCAGAAAGGTTCGATCGACAAAGCTTGGTGCTAAGTATTTGTCGAGGATCGTTTTATCCTGGGAAGCATACTGCCAGCGAGTCCCAAGCACAGTAGGGCGACAATTTTGCTTTAAGGACAACGTCCAACGTGACTCGATCCAGTCCGGTTTGCGATTAATTTTTCCAGTTTCATCAAATCTGTGCTGCAGAGTATTATACCTAATTACATATCAGTATTTTGTATATGTTATTCAGTAACTTCATGTATACCCGCATGTATAATTCAGTATTATTGCCAACAATCTTAAAGCAAGATTATTCTTGTTGACGTTACTGACTAAAAGCATGATTTGAGATGTGATAGACAGATGCCGAAGCATTCTTCTGGATCAGATTGGATCTGTTGTGAGAAGGAAAACACTTGAATGAAAACGGCAGATTGATTTTGCATGGTTAAATTCCGAGTTGATATAAAAAATGTTTACACATTGCACTGACTTGTTGACATGATTCAGATCTGATTATAGAAACTGATGGGAAGATCAAATTAGAATGATTAGAAGGAAACCATTCGGATGCTTTTGGTTTCGGATGGTGCCGAAACAGTGTCGGAAGGAAGCCGAGTCGGCCATGTAGCATTTGGCTCAGGCTGTGGAGCTCTGCCATCACTATGGCGCCGCATACCGAGACGTCAAACCCAATAACATGATTTTGTGATTGTAACATGTCATAGTATTGGAAACCGATGCAAAGATGGTGCCCTGGTGGATGACTTGATGAGCACGAGAAAACTTAGATGAGCTGGCGGCCATAATGGGAAAGGATGAAACCCTAGTTAGGTGTTGGATCGATTAGTGTTAGCAACTTGTATCAGACAGAGGTTAACACAAGGTTTTCCGACTGATAAACAGAGTTGCGGCGGAAACAGTCAAACAGAATGAAGGAAATTAAATGCTGAACAATACTACGCACAGATGTAGAGTGGAAACCTTATCACAGATAGTGATAAGGTGAAACCACTACCTTCCAGATTTCTCTGAAAGGATTTGTGAAACCGATTGCTTTCTATTACGATATTCTTGTAGGGTTTACAAACTAGGTCTATATCCCACACACTATTTGATGACCTCTACTCACTCGAACAAAGCAATCGTTTCAACTTCAAACCTCCGTGCAATGGCAGCTTCAGCAGTCTTGATCTTCAATGCGGTGGCTTTACTCTTCTAGAAGGCGGTAGCTTCTTTCCTCAGCAATCCACACACTCCACATGTCAAAACCCTAGGACATTAAGTAGGGTCGTCCGTGTCTAGGGCTGTCCGTGTCTTGTCATGGGCCGAGTAGTTTAGCCCATCTTGACTTTATGAACCCAATATTCTTTATTCGAAAAGACAGCTTCCCTTCTAGAACCTTCCTTCTATTTGTCCCTTTATTGAGTAGATGGTTGTCACAGCCGATCTGTGGTATCTTATGGGTTCAACCATCTTATGGCAAGTCGAGCTCTGATCCGCCCTTGATCTGTTTGATGGACTTCTGCACACTTAGTAGAAATGTTAGCTAAGTGTTTGTCCTCATCAAAACCTATGGGTTCCAACAAATTCCCCCTTTTTGATGATGACAAACACTTCTTCAAATAAATCAGAAATCCATCACAGGCAATTCAATTCATCGATAGTCTAGCAGATAGATTTTTTCGATCAGTTTCTGTTAAGCAGACACTTTTGCGAACTCACAACAGTTCCCCCTTAGATAAGCATAGGATTTGAACTTCAGTAGACTTCCCCCTCAGGTAGTGCATTCATGATATCTTCCCCCTTTTGGCATCATTAAAAAGGGCGCAAGATAATATACCATGTAATGGAAATAAACTGCAAGTTTCATTAATCTAAGGCAAAAGTTCCCCTGAGGGAACACACAGTGCAGATAGCAAATTTTACTACTGTTAAGCAGAAAGCAGAACATAGCACGAAAACAAATTCAAGTAAAACAAGGGGGGATAATGTGGTTAGGGATTTCAAAAAGGGGGTAAACCATGAGACCAACCCAGGCTATTCCTTCAACAGATGCTTCAGCTGGTCAACCAGCTCAGTGCCTACAAATCGGAGGTGACGATTAAGCTCCGCAATCTCTTCCCTTATACGAGTGCCATGGATCATGTTGATCTTGGCGGACTCGTCAATTTCCCTTACCACTGCTGGCAATGACTCAATCGCATCCAGCTTTGAGCGCAGCTCGCTCACCCATTCAACATTTGAGTATTTAGACTCCTTCTCAATCAGTGACTCCAGATGAGTCACTTTCACTGTTAGCACATCAACTTTTTCACACAGACTCTGCAATGCCATGACCACTGCTGGTGATCCCTCATCTGGATCCAGCGAATGCTGATCCAGAGGATCCACCTCATGGATTACTTCTTCCATTACAAGAGCAGGGGTATACAACTCGCTCTTCCATCCAGTTTCATCTTTGAACTCCTAATTGAAGCTAGCAATCATGTCCATACCCAGGACTGTCGATGACTCATTTTCTTGTTTCGGCTCATAAATCCCTAGGTGCAACAGAATCATCTTGATAATACATGGATATGGCAGTCCATGTGACTTGCTGCTCGCCGCACGCTCATGCTTTAGAATCAACATCGGTAGATTGATCTGAGTTTTTCCTCGGAGTTTGTCTAGTAAGAAGAAATCCTGGTAATTTACCACATCGTGCTTCTGAGCACGGGGAGTCACAGAAGTACAGATCAGTTTATGAAGGATTCTGTTGACCAAGTTTAGTGTAGCGGATTTTCCTTGGTGTGAGGCATTTTTGGGATCTTCTCCCACCCTTCTGATGACTTCCCCCTTAGCTACAGACTCAGGCCAAATGCCCTTGACGTATGCATCGTATCCAGTGGCCGGAACCTTTAGTAGACTTGCCAGCTCTCTGCAAGAGAACACCTGCTCTTCTCCTCCGATGATAAACATGGCCATAGGCATCCCACGCACTTCCTCCAACTTGAATCTGTGATAGAATTCTCTTACTTTGGCCTCGTCCACTAGGACTACCTCTCGAAAGAGGTGGTCCCAGTTTTGAGCTATCAGGATGTTTGATGGACCATAATTGTATGAAACATAAATGCAGTTAAACCCACCAAATTAGACTGTTTGTCTATCTAACTTCTACGTGTTAGTCCCGATACATTTTCACAGGGCATTTTAGAGACTGAAGTGAAAACACGCTAAGGAGAGGATTTTATGCTGAAAAGATAACAAGAGTCAATCCAAGGTCAAGATCATATGCCGACTGAAGAAATATCAAGGATCCTGACGTTGAATTGACCATAACAAATTAATCAGAAGAATCAGGAGTGGAGTCAAGACAGCCCGGGGAAGAAAACACATTGACAGTTTTGTGAAAAGACTGCACAAAACTGTACAAAACTCACATTTGGGCAAGATAACCGACCACTTGAAGAAGTGGTGGCCAAAGGAGGAGCTCCTCCTCCTTCCACCACCGGCAACCGGCGGCTCCTCCACCCATGGTGACCGGCGGCTTTGCTCCTCCTCCACATGGCACCTCCTCCTTCCTCCTCTTCTCCTCCCTTGGATCAAAAGACATGTGCATCCATCTCCACCACCCATCTCCTCCCATTTTGGCTATAAAAGGAGGAGCTCCTCCCCTCATTTCAAACACACCTCAATCTCATTTTCACTTCTCTCTCTGGAAGTTGTAACATTTGTAACGTTGTAATCTTGGCTTTGGAAATAAAGGATAGCTCCCTTGGCGCTTCATCGGTTGTAAGTAATTCTTAGTATTTATTCAACTGTTTTATTTCCTTAGTTATAATGTTTAGCGTGATGAATAGTAGCTAAACTAGTAGTTCGGTAGAAGGGGCGCACTTGTATTATAAAATGTTTTAAGACTATTAACTTAGTGTCTAGTCTTAGTATTCAAAACTTGTTCTATGTGCCATATATCAAGTCAGAGTTTCTAAGGTTGAGTGGAAGCAGTCACAAGCAAAGCTCTTCCGTAGAAATTCGTGATCATACTCGGTAAGTGGAAGCTGTCACAAGCAAAACTTATCGAGGAGTTCGACTTATCTAAAACACCACTTGGTCAAAAACGTAACTGGGAGATCAAGTGGATGCACTTACAGCTAAGATACTTCGAAAGAAGGAATTAGTTTTGCTTAGAACAAGTGTTGCTTTAAACGATGTTGCAAGTCTTGCGCTACGAAAGGGCCTCGATTCATCTTTGAATACTTAGATAATTCACTAAATGTCAATGATAAATAGGATATAATACAAGGCCCCTGAAACCGAACATTTCTCTTTAATTATAAACTGTAATTTACTTTCCAGTATTAAAATCAATCAACCAACCAATCAATCAATCAAAATAGCTGGTAGCTTTAAAACCAACCAACCGACCTTAAACACGCTCCCACGCTGCGTAATCCCCCCAAAGAACAATTATTCCCCTGGTTCCCTTGGGTTCGACCCCTACTTACCAAGTACTACCCAGTAGTATAGTTGCGAGTAGCGGACTATTATAAATTTATTTGCACAAATCGCTTTGACGACGAGCGGTTCTGTCAAATTGGCGCCGTTGCCGGGGAATCAGTTATCGGATAGTTGTTCTTTCCCTCCCCTTTCTTTTTCTTTCTTTTCTCTATGACAGCACCCATTACGCATGGATGGACAACGCGATTTCTGCCCCTATTCGGAGGAACGGAGGGAGAAGACCCTGTACAGCACTGTCAAAACTTCCACCAAGTCTGCCACAACATCAAACCTGAAAACGAAGTGTTAGAAGAGTTTAAGCTGAAATGCTTCAAATTCTCTCTAACCGACTTCGCCACGATATGGTACTACACATCCACCGCTTGCAGTGCAGAACGTTTCGTAGACCTCTGCGTTCCGTTCCTGAAAGAATTCTCCCCACCATCTTTACGCCAAGAAACCCGCGAGAAGATCCTGAACCTTCAACAATCCCGGGATGAGACTTTGGACGAATACTACATAAACTACGATGCCATCGTCTCAAGCTGCCCGCACCATGGATTTACGAAGAGAGTTCTTCTCCAAAAGTTTCTTCGTGGGATGAGGGCCGAAGAGCTGGGAAGAGTTAACGAAGCTATGAGAAGGTCTGCAACAAACTTCACCGTTGCAGACATGTGGTGCCTTATAATCGGCCTGGCCGCTACCACAAGACGAGTACCCCAAACTGATGAGGAAATGCAGACAGAAGAAGCTGATCCTGAGGCTGATGAAGAAGAAACCACCGAACCGTCCGAAGAGACTCCTGAACCGTCTGAGGAATCAGACATGGAAAGCACCGGAAGCAACGAAGTAGGAGTCCAGAACACCACTGATGAACTGCCCAAGCCATACTCGACTATCATTACCCAGGCAGCTGAAACTATCTACGATCAGTTCTTCACGAACCAACATAACGAGGCAGAACCAAGCCTCATGAGGCCTTCCCGACTTTTCCCTTTAATTAATGAGCAAGTCGCCGCGAACTATGCGATCCAAGAAGAAGCTCAAAGGAGAATGGGAAAAGCACCTCTGCAGAATGACCCCTCGATGGAGCATTGCTATGCCGCAACTGGACTAGGCAGTCCCAAATACAAAAACTTCGAAAGGCTGGTAGTGAAAGATCCATCACCCCCTCCGGGGTATTGGAAGGAAAAAATCCCGAAACAAAGGAGTCATGACCAGAACACAACATCCGGCAAGAAGTCAGGAAGAAGCAACACTGGAACGGTGGCAAAGTTCGACCTCAGCCACCCATGGGACCCAAACCAATGAACCACAAACGAGGTATCGTCGAGCCAACGACGTTAAACAAGTGCACTGGTCGGGAGGTAACCCGACACTATCTTACTTTTCCGCACTTTAATTTATGTCTTTTAAATTCAGTATTTAGTTTTAAGCTTGCATGACTTTTGAACTAAGGCACGCCTTCGTTCAAAAGTGTGGGGTGAGATCCACCTCTGTACATAAATAACATGCGGCTGTTTTTCTTTTTTAATAAGTACCTTTTTGAAAATATGAACTTAAGAATGTGAAAAAGATAAATCGTAATTCATGCATTAACCTTGTGAAAATTCAACTGTTTAAAAACTTAGAATGTAACTTTCCATTTGTCCTTTGTGCTGAGATAACTAAGGATGTGGAGTTGATATAAACTGCCCTGGAGAGGCTTGGCAAGCAATCAAAGGATCAGATCAAACTATATGGTTTTCGAAGTCAGTGGAGGCTGCACTTCGGGTTTTCAGTGAATAATTGAAATCAACTCCGCCAAAAAGCATCTATGCAAAGGCGAGGACGGGATTCAGACCATCCTCTCTCTAGTAAAAATAGCCGAGAAAATAGATGAGCAACCCTCATCTTGACCCGCGCGAAAACGACAGTCAAAGTAGCCGAGAAAATAGATGAGCGACCCTCACCTTGACCCGCGCGAAAACGGCAAAAAAGAGAGGAGCGGGCAGGTATTTCCATAGGCTTGCAGGCGATGATTGGACCTCCCAAAAAGGCTTGAGAAAATGGACTAGCAGTCACAAAAAGACGAAAAGCTCAATGAAGCAAATCAAGAGGCCAAAGGCCCAAAATTGTGAAGGTTTTAACCGAGCAAAAGTGAAGCACTCAAAGCGACAAATCAAAGGCCAAAGGCCAATTCACTACAAAAAGCAGTCCCTTGCCAAAAGAAATCAAAGTACTCAAACCAGTGAAACCCGAACCGAATCACGTGCTAGAGAAAGCTACCAGAAAACCATATAGTAAGAGACGATCCCGAGGTTGCAGTCCAGGAGCCTAAAAAGGGCTATCTCCCGAGACATCCAATATAATTTGCATCTCAGCACGAAGGTACACGTATCAAGTTACTTCTATTTATTTATGCAGTTTAATTTGGTAATAAGTAAGCAATGCATGAATTAGGATAGATCGAGTACCACAGTCTAATTTTCATATTCCAAAGCCAAACTTAGGACTTACGCCCTTTAATAGCATTGTTCGGGACGAACAACTAAAAGTGTGGGGTAATCTGATGGACCATAATTGTATGAAACATAAATGCAGTTAAACCCACCAAATTAGACTGTTTGTCTATCTAACTTCTACGTGTTAGTCCCGATACATTTTCACAGGGCATTTTAGAGACTGAAGTGAAAACACGCTAAGGAGAGGATTTTATGCTGAAAAGATAACAAGAGTCAATCCAAGGTCAAGATCATATGCCGACTGAAGAAATATCAAGGATCCTGACGTTGAATTGACCATAACAAATTAATCAGAAGAATCAGGAGTGGAGTCAAGACAGCCCGGGGAAGAAAACACATTGACAGTTTTGTGAAAAGACTGCACAAAACTGTACAAAACTCACATTTGGGCAAGATGACCGACCACTTGAAGAAGTGGTGGCCAAAGGAGGAGCTCCTCCTCCTTCCACCACCGGCAACCGGCGGCTCCTCCACCCATGGTGACCGGCGGCTTTGCTCCTCCTCCACATGGCACCTCCTCCTTCCTCCTCTTCTCCTCCCTTGGATCAAAAGACATGTGCATCCATCTCCACCACCCATCTCCTCCCATTTTGGCTATAAAAGGAGGAGCTCCTCCCCTCATTTCAAACACACCTCAATCTCATTTTCACTTCTCTCTCTGGAAGTTGTAACATTTGTAACGTTGTAATCTTGGCTTTGGAAATAAAGGATAGCTCCCTTGGCGCTTCATCGGTTGTAAGTAATTCTTAGTATTTATTCAACTGTTTTATTTCCTTAGTTATAATGTTTAGCGCGATGAATAGTAGCTAAACTAGTAGTTCGGTAGAAGGGGCGCACTTGTATTATAAAATGTTTTAAGACTATTAACTTAGTGTCTAGTCTTAGTATTCAAAACTTGTTCTATGTGCCATATATCAAGTCAGAGTTTCTAAGGTTGAGTGGAAGCTGTCACAAGCAAAGCTCTTCCGTAGAAATTCGTGATCATACTCGGTAAGTGGAAGCTGTCACAAGCAAAACTTATCGAGGAGTTCGACTTATCTAAAACACCACTTGGTCAAAAACGTAACTGGGAGATCAAGTGGATGCACTTACAGCTAAGATACTTCGAAAGAAGGAATTAGTTTTGCTTAGAACAAGTGTTGCTTTAAACGATGTTGCAAGTCTTGCGCTACGAAAGGGCCTCGATTCATCTTTGAATACTTAGATAATTCACTAAATGTCAATGATAAATAGGATATAATACAAGGCCCCTGAAACCGAACATTTCTCTTTAATTATAAACTGTAATTTACTTTCCAGTATTAAAATCAACCAACCAACCAATCAATCAATCAAAATAGCTGGTAGCTTTAAAACCAACCAACCGACCTTAAACACGCTCCCACGCTGCGTAATCCCCCCGAAGAACAATTATTCCCCTGGTTCCCTTGGGTTCGACCCCTACTTACCAAGTACTACCCAGTAGTATAGTTGCGAGTAGCGGACTATTATAAATTTATTTGCACAAATCGCTTTGACGACGAGCGGTTCTGTCAATGTTACTCACTGCCCTGTCGACTGTTATCTCCGGTATCACGGTCCTTCCTTTTATATATTTCTCTTCTTCTGCTTCACGAACTGGCTTCTCCTCTTTCACTACTGAGACTGGAGTCTTTTTGGTTCTTACACTTTTTCGGACAGGGAGTTTACGGGGGGGGGGGGGGGGGGGTGGATTTTGAGCGCTTGGTACCGGACCCTTCCGCAGCACTTGCCTTCCGCTTGTGAGAGGTTGTTTCATCCTCAACGGTTGGGATGAACTATTCAGAGGTTTCGGTCTTTGTCTCTGATTTTTTGGCCAGAACGGTTTCGACATCCACCCCACTTGCCTTAAGAGTGGCGATCATGGCGGCGACTGCGCCTGCAGAGAGGTTACTTGCATCAGCCATCGAGTTCGTTGAAGGGAGATGACTTGGGTTTCAAGGACTGTGAACTTTGCGAGAGAGAGAGAGTCTGAGTGTAAAGAACGGTTGAGTTGAGTCGCCTCCTCTTTATACGGCCCAAAACCCTAGAGTCTCTTTCAACTCATGGAACTGAACCGTCGTCCTCGAACCGTTTCAATTTGATATTTCAAATTCCAAAAACCGTCTGCACCCCAACTGCTTTCCAGAACTGTTAATTGGACGGCCTAAACTCAAGAGAGAGGCAATGTACCATTGAGAGGCTTCCACCTGTCCAATGCATGCGTTATTGATTTTTCAAATGCTGCGACTGTTCACCTATCAGTAAGGCTGCAAAGGCTGTTCATTTTTCCATCTTTGCAAGGACTGCAGGCTATCAATTCAAATCGACGTGGGTCACATGCCAGAACCAGCATTTTCCTTCCTTTATACGCTTCGGTCAAATCACAATTACTGCTTTTTGGATTTACTTTGCTGCTGGCATCCACTCACCACACTAACCAGTTTTTACTGCAATTTAATCGGTACTTGCATGTTCACTGATTGAACCGGCTGAGTCGGCTTAAGAGTAGCCCCGGTTTGTCTCATGGTTTTTCACAAGGGTTGTGGTGATTTCGGTTTACCCAAAGGGTACAATAAAGACACCACTCTTTCACAAAAGAATTTCACCGAGTCAAATCAAAGTAAATTTAGCAGCATGGAGATAATCAAGATAAACATTTACTAAAATCGAAGGGCTAATATTTTTGTTCTCCACACACAAAAGGCTAAGGTTGGTCTTAGAGGACTTCTGTGGCATGTATTGAGGGTTCAAAAGGAAGTCTCTTTTGGGCTACAACGACTTATGTGCCATGCTCAAGATTCTGCCAACTAGTAATATTACTTAAGATGCATGCAAGGTGACCTCATAGAGCAGCTTTTGACCAACGATCAATTTCATGCGCAGCAAATCCATATCATGGTATCTTAGCAAGCAACCTAGTCTAGCCAGTCATTGGAGAAATTTAACATGAAATGCAGACTAGGTAAGGGAAGTCATACCTAGTTCAATTCTTAGCTTCTCGTAGGGCTCCCTGTGCAGTGCTTTCGTGAAGATGTCTGCGATTTGATCCTCAGTTCTGTAGTATTCCGTAGCTATAGTGCCCTTTTCTACACAATCACGCAGAAAGTGATATCTAATTTCTATGTGTTTAGTTCGTGAAAACTGCACTGGATTCTTAGAAATATTAATGGCACTGGTGTTATCACACAAAATTGAGATGCATTCAAGATTAACGCCATAATCACTTAGCTGTTGTTTTATCCAAAGGAGTTGAGCACAGCATGCGGCAGCTGCGATGTACTCCGCCTATGCAGTGGACAGAGCGATGGAGGACTGCTTCTTGGATCCTGATGGACCATAATTATACAAATCAAAAACACAGCAAAACCCACCAAATTAGACTGTTGGTCTATTTAACTTCTGCTAGTTAGTCCCGATTTATTTCTATAGGGTATTTTGGCACTTAGAGAGAAAACACGCAAAGGAGAGGATTTTACGCTGAAAAGATATTACGAGCCAGTCCAAGGTCACGATCAGACGCAGAATGAAGAATCTCAAGATCCTGACGTAGGAATTACTCAAATCAAATCCAACCGAGGAACAATCAAAGTCAGACGGAGCGAAATTGAACTGATAGTTTTGTGAAAAGACTGCACAAAACTGTCAAAATGCACCCATGGACCAAGGTGACCGGCCACCTTGCTTGGAGGTGGCCAAAGCCACCCTTCTGCTCCCCTTGCAACCGGCAACCGGCGGCCCAACCTCCCCCCAACCGGCGGCTTTTGGCTCCCCCCATGTGTCACCTCCTCCTTCCTCCTCCCTTCTCCTCCCTTGGATGAAAAACACTTGCCTCCCATCTCCACCCTCCATTTCTCTCAAGTTTGGCTATAAATACCAAGACAAACCTCATTTGTAATCATCCATCCATAATTCAAAAACACTTCTCTCTCTAAGTTTGTTACTTTGTAAGTTTGGTTTTGGAAATAATACTCCTGTTTGTTCTTGAGTATTATACTGATTGGAAATAATACTCCTGTTGGTTCTTGAGTATTTAGTAGGAAATTGGGAATACTCCTGTTGGTTCTTGAGTATTCCACCCCTTTCCCTCTTACTGTTTTCAAAAACCCCCGAGTATTTTAGTTATGATGTCCTTTTCCATGGATATTCGTAGCTAAACTCCTCATTCGGTCGAAGGTATTTTCTTGTATTATATAATGTTTTAATTTCTTTTAGTTTCATTTCTCTGTATTCAAAACTTGTTCTATGTGCCATTTATAGTCAGAGTTTCCAAGGTTGAGTGGAAGCTGTAACAAGCAAAGCTCTTCCGTGGGAATTCGTGATCATACTCGGTAAGTGGAAGCTGTAACAAGCAAAACTTATCGAGGAGTTCGACTTATCTAAAACACCACTTGGTCGATCGTAACTGAGAGATCAAGTGGATGCACAAAAGACTAAGATACTTCAAAAGGAGGAATTAGTCTGAAGTAGAACAAGTGTTGCTTTAAATGATGTTGCAAGTCTTGCGCTGCGAAAGGGCCTCGATTCATCTTTGAATACTTAGAAAGGTTACTAACGGTTATTAATAAACATGTTATAATACAAGGTACCTAAAACCGAATACTTTTCCTTGAATTACAAAAAACCCCCCTGTATTTACTTTTATAAACTGCTCGATCAACTACAACCATCAACCGCTCATCTACCGGAGGAATCCCAATCACGCATCACCCACTGTAAGTCTTCTTCCCTTAACTCCTTTATTTTCAGTATTTATTTTCTGTATTTACTTTTCCACATAAAAAACCAAAAAAACCAAAAATAGTAGGTTAGTTAATCGCGCTAAAATCTCAATCGACCGAAAATCACTCACCATACGATCCCCTAAAGAACAGTTATCCCTCTAATTCCCTTGGGTTCGACCCCTACTTACCACTTACTACCCAGTAGTGTAGTCGCGAGTAGCGTAAAATATAAATTTATTTGTACAGAGAACATTGCACCTTAACGACAGTGCAGTGGACTCCGTCAAATTGGCGCCGTTGCCGGGGAATTAGCCATCAGATAAGTTCTTTAAATCAATACGCGCTCGAAACAACCATGTCTCGCGAAGGAAGCCACCATGACTACCAAGATGACGACGAGATGAACCTGTACGATCGAAACAATGAGGTGCCACTTCCATTTATGGATGATCCGGAGCAACTCATTCGAAGCAGACGAGCTCGTGATAGGGAAGCCATCAGAAGAAACCAAGAACCACCCGAGGACCGAAATTCAGCTGGTCTAGTACGACAACCCCCTAGATATCCACCACCCCCGCAACCTAGACAATTGCCGAGACGAGAACCCGCTTTCGATGACTACTACGGAGATAACAACAACTACCGCGAACCTACATTAGGAGAGCTCTCGGCACCAGATTTCAGAGTTCAGCCGTGGTGTATCTATGAAGGCCCGGAGCTAGAAAACATCGTCATCAACACTTCAGTGGCCCACAACTTACCAAAATTCTCAGGAACTCGTGGAGAATCAGCAATGACTCATCTCCAGCGCTTACATGGGATTTGCCAAAACCTCAAACCGAATGGCGTAAACGTAGACGACTTTAAGTTAAAGGCGTTCTATTTTTCCCTCATTGACGCGGCATACGACTGGTTCCTTTCATTGCCTTCCGGAAGCATCAGAACATGGGCTCAGATGCAGAAAAAGTTCTTAGACAAATATTACCCAGCAGGAAGAGCGATGCAAGTAAGCAGGCAACTGCAGGACATCAGGCAAGGACCCAACGAAACCATGTACAATTACCTGGAAAAATTCAACCGCCTGGAGAGAAGCTGCTGTACCCTTGGACTGCCAGAGAAACTCACCGTCGAGTATCTCATTAACGGATTAAGACCCTTAGACAAAATGCTCCTGGATGCCTCAGCAGGAGGGTCCATGATGAATCTATCATTAAGTGGCATAATGGATCTTATCACCAACGTTGCTAAGAATGCCCGATTCAGAGAAGAGACAACTCAGCAGGAAGAAGTCTCCCGGACAAAAAATGTGGCAAAAGCGGAAACGTCGATGAGCTCTATGCCTGAAGAGATGAAGCAGCTAAAGGAGATGATGATTCAAATCCTACGAAGGCAGCCAGTTCCGGTAAAACCTTGCGAGTTCTGTGGTTCTACAGACCACAAAACTGACGCATGTCCAACATTAATAGAAGAGGAACCGGCAGAAGTGAATGCAGTGGGAGGATACCAAGGATACAACAACAACAGTAATGACAGAGCCGGACAAAACAGACAGTATGGTCAAGCAACCAACCCGAGCTGGCGTAACAATAACTATTCTCAGAAGGATGCACAACCAGCTGTCCCTCAACTAGCTCAGTCATTCTACCAACCCCCCCACCGGCAGTATAACCAAAACGCTCCATCAGCAGGCCAATATCAGCAAAGAGGACCAAATCAGTACCAAACCGGCCCGCATAATCAGCAAGAACCAACCAAGTCGCTTGATGACATGATGAAGGAGCTCGCAGGAAGCATAAGTCAATTGGGTACTTCGCTACACCAATACCAGGCGAAAACTGACGGGGCAATTTCAGAATTAACCAAACAAATGTCCCATCTCGCCACAACAATGTCAACACTCACTAATGAGCCTGGCAGACTTCCTTCACAAACCATCCAAAACCCAAAGGCGAATCTTAGCATGATAAAGAGGTTAAACGAAAAGGCGACACTGGGAGAAGTAGCACGATCCCCAACGTACAAACTTACAAATAAGCACTTCACCCGTAGGCGTCGTCCTGACTGGAATCAAGAGGAAGACCGACCCAATGATGACAAAACATGGGTCACGCATGCTGACAATGGACGATATGCATTTACCATTTGCATAACTCCACCACCGGTCATACACTCTGACATACCAGCATCTGGATGGGATGACACTGACAATTTAAGGTGGAACTCTCCAACTAATATTTATGCTTCTGAGCAAAATATTAAGGGATCCAGTTATACTAATCTTAAGTCAAGGAGTGGGCAGAGTGACCCGACAATTAAAAAAGCCCTCACTTCAGATCATGAGTCACAACCGGAAAGAGATAAAGACCCAGGGGCCTTCACAGTCACCTGCGGTATTGGTGAAACTCAGATTCATAAGTGCCTGGTCGATCTTGGAGCTGCTGTCAACGCCATGCCCTCCTCCTTATATTACTTGTTAGGACTTGGTCCATTAAAACCACCCAGGTCAAATATCGAGCTAGGAGATAAATCGTGCATCCGTCCGATTGGAGTGCTGGAAGACGTAATACTCCATGTGGGAGAGCTCGTCATTGCTGCAGACTTCTATGTGATACAAATGGGAGAGACCAACGAAGACGACCCTCCAACAATAATCTTGGGACGACCATTCCTCTACGCTACTAAGGCAAGGATCGATGTGGGCAAGGGCTCATTATCGCTTAAGTTCGGTGGCAAAATTGCATATTTCTACATTGACAATAGCCGCACGGATGCGAAGAAACCGCCAGATATAATACCTATCTCAGATCGCGGTATGCAGATTTTTGACCTGCCAAAAGAGACCGAAAAGTAACAAGACCAGCAGATATGGTCAAAGTTCCCTCACCTTCTCAGAAGCAATGGAGAGAAAAAATACCAAAACCATGGGGTTCTAACACACACAAGAAATCGGGTAAAGGCAAGGCAAAAAGCAACACAGGAACGGTGGCGAAATTCGACCTAAGCCACCCATGGGATCCCAACCAGTGATCCAGGAATAAGGTACTGTCGAGCCAACGACGTTAAACAAGTGCACTTGTCGGGAGGTAACCCGAAACTATCTTACTTTCCGCACTTTAAATTTCTGTCTTTTATTTTCTGTATTTTACTTTTTCAATAAGTCGCTCTCACCCACTTGGTGCATAGAAGATTTGACTATTCAGGAATCGGACTTAGGTGCAACATTAAGCCAGTCAGGGCTACGCTAAGAGTTCAAGGCCCCAGCCGAACTCCCTCGATTATCCAGCCTCGTGCCATGTCGTTTACTCGACACCTTAAAGGGAGTTCTGTTCTTCCCTTTTCCTTAATGTCATTTTCTTCTCATATTATCTGCTTGCATGGCTTTTGAACTAAGTAGTGCTGAAAGGCACGACTTCGTTCAAAAGTGTGGGGTGAGATCCGCATGTGTACATAAATAAAAAACTTTTTATTTTTTAATGTATCTTTTTGAAAATATGAACTTAAGAATGTGAAAAAGATAGACCGAAATTCATGCATTTACCTTGTGAAAATTCAACTGTCTAAAAACTTAGAACGTAACTTCTCATTTGTCCCTTTGTGCTGAGATAAACTAAGGATGTGGAGTTGATAGAAATGCACTAGAGAGGCTTGGCAAGCAATCGAAGGATCGAATCAAACTATATGGTTTTCGAAGTCAGTGGAGGCTGCACTTCAGGTTTCAGTGAAGATTGAAGTCATCTCCGCCATGCAGTGTTTATGCAAAAAGAAAAAAGGTGAGGACGGGAATCAGACCGTCCTCTCTCTAGTCAAAGTAGCCGAGAAAATAGATGAGCGACCTTCATCTTGACCCGCGCGAAACAACAACGATGAGAGGAGCGGGGAGGTATTTCCATAGGCTTGCGGGCGATGATTGGACCTCCCAAAAAGGCTTGAGAAAATGGATTAGCAAGCCACAAAAAGGCGAAAAGCTTGAAGAAGCAAATCAAGAGGCCAAAGGCCCAAAATTGTGAAGGTATTAACCAAACAAAAAGTGAAGTACTCAAAGAGTCAAATCAAAGGCCAAAGGCCGATTCACTACAAAAAGCAGTCCCTCGCCCAAAGAAAATCAAAGTACTCAAACCATTGAAACCCGAACCGAATCACGTGCTAGAGAAAGCTACAAGGAAACCATATAGTGCGAGACGGTCCCGAGGTTGCAGTCCAGGAGCCTAAAAAGGGCTATCTCCCAAAACATCCAGAATAATTTGCATCTCGGCACGGAGGTACAAGTATCAAGTTACTTCTATTTATTTATACAGTTCAATTTGGTAATAAGTAAGTAATGCATGAATTAGGATAAATCGAGTCCCACAGTCTAATTTTCATATTTTAAACCAAACTTAGAGTGCCGCCCTTTAATAGCATTGTTCGGGACGAACAACTAAAAGTATGGGGTGATCTGATGGACCATAATTATACGAATCAAAAACGCAGCAAAACCCACCAAATTAGACTGTTGGTCTATTTAACTTCTGCTTGTTAGTCCCGATTTATTTCTACAGGTTATTTTGGCACTTAGAGAGAAAACACGCTAAGGAGAGGATTTTACGCTGAAAAGATATTACGAGCCAGTCCAAGGTCACAATCAGACGCAGAATGAAGAATCTCAAGATCCTGACGTAGGAATTACTCAAATCAAATCCAACCGAGGAACAATCAAAGTCAGACAAAGTGAAATTGGACTGATAGTTTTGTGAAAAGACTGCAAAAAATTGTCAAAATGCACCCATGGACCAAGGTGACCGGCCACCTTGCTTGGAGGTGGCCAAAGCCACCCTTCTCCTCCCCTTGCAACCGGCAACCGGCGGCCCAACCTCCCCCCAACCGGCGGCTTTTGGCTCCCCCCATGTGTCACCTCCTCCTTCCTCCTCCCTTGGATGAAACACACTTGCCTCCCATCTCCACCCTCCATTTCTCTCAAGTTTGGCTATAAATACCAAGAAAAACCTCATTTGTAATCATCCATCCATAAATCAAAAACACTTCTCTCTATAAGTTTGTTACTTTGTAAGTTTGGTTTTGGAAATAATACTCCTGTTTGTTCTTGAGTATTATACTGATTGGAAATAATACTCCTGTTTGTTCTGGAGTATTATACTTTAGAGAATACTCCTGTTGGTTCTTGAGTATTTGACAGAACCGCTCGTCGTCAAAGCGATTGTGCAAATAAATTTATAATAGTCCGCTACTCGCAACTATACTACTGGGTAGTACTTGGTAAGTAGGGGTCGAACCCAAGGGAACTAGGGGAATAATTGTTCTTCGGGGGGAAATTACGCAGCGTGGGAACGTGTTTAAGGTCAGTTGGTTGGTTTTAAAGCTACCAGCTATTTTGATTGGTTGATTGGTTGGTTGGTTGATTTTAATACTGGAAAGTAAATTACTATTTTAATGATTAAGAGAAATGTTCGGTTTCAGGGGGCTTGTATTATATCCTGTTTATCATTGACCATTAGTGAATCATCTAAGTATTCAAACGGTGAATCGAGGCTAGTTACAGCTCAAGACTTGCAACACCGGTTTAAAGCAACTCCTGTTCTATTTCAGTCTAGCGCCAATACCCTAAGGTATGCTAGCCTGGGTGCATCCACCTGATCTCACAGTTACGCTCGACCAGATGGGATTTAGGATGAGTCAAACTCCTCAGATAGCTTTGCTTGTTACAGCTTCCACTACCTGAGTATGATCACGAATTCGCACAGAAGAGCTTTGCTTGTTACAGCATCCACTCAACCTTGGAAACTCTGACTATATATGGCACATAGAACAAGTTTTGAATACTAAGACTAAACACTAAGTTAATAGTCTTAAAACATTTTATAATACAAGTGCGCCCCTTAGACCGAACTACTAGTTTAGCTACTATTCATCGCGCTAAACATTATACTAAGGAATTAAAGACAACAGTTAAATAAATAAATACTAAGAGATACTTACAACCGTTGAAGCGCCAAGGGAGCTTTCCTTTATTTCCAAAGCAAAATTACAACTTACAAATATTACAACTTCTAGAGAGAGAAGTGAATTTGAGATTTGGTGTGTTGAAATGAGGAGGAGGAGGCCTCCTTATATAGCCATGGGAGGAGGAGGAGATGGCTACATGTGTTGCATTTTGATTGGAGGAAGAAATCAAGGGAGGAGATGGCCACATGTGGAGGAGGGAGAGGAGGCCGGCGGCTTTTGGTGGAGGAGTATGGTGGCGCCAAGTGGAGGAAGGGGAGTGGTGGAGGAGGAGGAAGGTGGTGGTGACATGTGGAGGAGCTCCAAAAGCCGCCGGTCACCACCACCAAGAGCCGCCGGTAGGCGGTGGCCCAAGGGGGAGGAGCTCCTCCCTTGGCCACCACTTCTTCAAGTGGTCGGTCATCTTTGTCCAATGTGCGATTTGTACAGTTTTGTGCAGTCTTTTCACAAAACTGTCAATGTGTTTCTTCTCCGGGCTGTCTTGACTCCACTCCTGATTCCTCTGATTAATTTGTTATGGTCAATTCAACGTCATGATCCTTGATATTTCTTCAGTCGGCATATGATCTTGACCTTGGATTGACTCTTGTTATCTTTTCAGCTTAAAATCTTCTCCTTAGCGTGTTTTCACTTCAGTCTCTAAAATGCCCTGTGAAAATATATCGGGACTAACACGTAGACGTTAGATAGACAAACAGTCTAAATAAGGGGGTTTTACTGTGTTTCTGACTCGTATAACTTTGGTCCATCAGATTACCCCCCACTTTTAGTTGTTCGTCCCGAACAATGCTATTAAAGGGCGTAAGTTCTAAGTTTGGCTTTGGAATATGAAAATTAGACTGTGGTACTCGATCTATCCTAATTCATGCATTGCTTACTTAAACTGCGTAAATAAATAGAAGAAACTTAATACTTGTACCTCCGTTCTGAGATGCAAATTATATTGGATGTCTCGGGAGATAGCCCTTTTTAAGCTCCTGGACTGCAACCTCGGGATCGTCTCTTACTATATGGTTTTCTGGTAGCTTTCTAGCACGTGATTCGATTCGGGTTTCAGTGAGTTGAGCCTTTTTGATTTTCTTCTTTGGCGATGGACTGCTTTTTTGTTGTAGTGAATCGGCCTTTGGCCTTTGATTTGACTTTTTTGAGTGCTTCACTTTTGCTCGGTTAAAACCTTCACAATTTTGGGCCTTTGGCCTCTTTTGATTTGCTTCATTGAGCTTTTCGCCTTTTTGTGATTGCTAGTCCATTTTCTCGAGCCTTTTTGGGAGGTCCAATCATCGCCCGCAAGCCTATGGAAATACCTCCCCGCTCCTCTCGTCTTTGTCGTTTTGCGCGGGTCAAGATGAGGGTCGCTCATCTATTTTCTCGGCTATTTTGACTAGAGAGAAGACGGTCTGATTCCCGTCCTCGCCTTTGCATAGATGCTTTTTGGCGGAGTTGACTTCAATTATTCACTGAAAACCCGAAGTGTAGCCTCCACTGACTTCGAAAACCATATAGTTTGATCTGATCCTTCGATTGCTTGCCAAGCCTTTCTAGGGAAGTTTATATCAACTCCACATCCCTAGTTATCTCAGCACAAAGGACAAATGGAAAGTTACATTCTATGTTTTTAAACAGTTGAAGTTTCACAAGGTTAATGCATGAATTATGATTTATCTTTTTCACATTCTTTAGTTCATATTTTCAAAAAGGTACTTATTAAGAAAAAGAAAAACAGCTGCATGTTATTTATGTACATAGGTGGTTCTCACCCCCCACTTTTGAACGAAGGCGTGCCTTAGTTCAAAAGTCATGCAAGCTTAAAACTAAATACTGAATTTAAATGACAGAAATTAAAGTGCGGAAAAGTAAGATAGTGTCGGGTTACCTCCCGACCAGTGCACTTGTTTAACGTCGTTGGCTCGACGATACCTCGTTTGTGGTTCATTGGTTTGGGTCCCATGGGTGGCTGAGGTCAAACTTCTTGATTCCACCGACTTTGATTCTTGCGGTGAGTCTTCCTGATTTTTTAGCAGATGACAGGTTTGGGTCCAGTTCTGATGGTATCTCCTTCCAACGTCTCTGAGAAGGCGAGGGACCTTTCACTATCAGCTTTTTGAACTGGGTGTTCTCCTGTTTAGGGATGCCTTGTCCAGTCATGGCGAAAGCGTGCTCCATGTAGGAGTCATTCTGCTCAGGCCCTTTTCCCATTCTCCTTTGAGCTTCTTCTTGGATCGCATAGTTCGCGGCGACTTGCTCATTAATTAAGGGGAAAAGTCGGGAAGGCCTCATGAGGCTCGGTTCTGCCTCGTAATGTTGGTTCGTGAAGAACTGATCGTAGATAGTCTCAGCTGCCTGGGTAATGATAGTCGGGTATGGAATAGGCAGTTCGTCGGTGGTATTCTGGACTTCTACTTCGTTGCTTCCGGTGCTTTCCATGTCTGATTCCTCGGATGGTTCAGGAGTCTCTTCTGACGGCTCGGTGGTTTCTTCTTTGTCAGCCTCAGGGTCAGCTTCTTCTGTCTTCATTTCCTCGTCAGTGTGGGGAACTCGTCTTGTGGCAGCGGCTAGGCTAGTTATCAGGTACCACATGTCTGCAATGGTGAGGTTTGCGGCAGACCTTCTCATAGCTTCGTTGACTCTTCCCAGCTCTTCGGACCTCATCCCATGAAGAAATTTTTGGAGAAGAATTTTCTTCGTAAATCCATGGTGCGGGCAGCTTGAGACGATGGCATCGAATTTTATGTAGTATTCGTCCAAAGTTTCATCCCGGGATTGTTGAAGGTTCAGGATCTTCTCGCGGGTTTCTTGGCGTAAGGAAGGTGGGGAGAATTCTTTCAGGAACGGAACGCAGAGGTCTACGAAACGTTCTGCACTGCAAGCGGTGGATGTGTAGTACCATATCGTGGCGAAGTCGGTTAGAGAGAATTTGAAGCATTTCAGCTTAAACTCTTCTAACACTTCATTTTCAGTTTTGATGTTGTGGCAGACTTGGTGGAAGTTTCGGCAGTGCTGTACAGGGTCTTCTCCCTCCGTTCCTCCGAACAGGGGCAGAAATCGCGTTGTCCATGCATGCGTAACGGGTAATGACATATGAAAAAGAAAGAAAAAGAAAGGGGAGGGAAGAACAGTTATCCAATGACTAGTTCCCCGGCAACGGCGCCAATTTGACAGAACCGCTCGTCGTCAAAGCGATTGTGCAAATAAATTTATAATAGTCCGCTACTCGCAACTATACTACTGGATAGTACTTGGTAAGTAGGGGTTGAACCCAAGGGAACTAGGAGAATAATTGTTCTTCAGGGGGAAATTACGCAGCGTGGGAACGTGTTTAAGGTCGGTTGGTTGGTTTTAAAGCTACCAGCTATTTTGATTGGTTGATTGGTTGGTTGGTTGATTTTAATACTGGAAAGTAAATTACTATTTTAATGATTAAGAGAAATGTTCGGTTTCAGGGGGCTTGTATTATATCCTGTTTATCATTGACCATTAGTGAATCATCTAAGTATTCAAACGGTGAATCGAGGCTAGTTACAGCTCAAGACTTGCAACACCGGTTTAAAGCAACTCCTGTTCTATTTCAGTCTAGCGCCAATACCCTAAGGTATGCTAGCCTGGGTGCATCCACCTGATCTCACAGTTACGCTCGACCAGATGGGATTTAGGATGAGTCGAACTCCTCAGATAGCTTTGCTTGTTACAGCTTCCACTACCTGAGTATGATCACGAATTCCCACAGAAGAGCTTTGCTTGTTACAGCATCCACTCAACCTTGGAAACTCTGACTATATATGGCACATAGAACAAGTTTTGAATACTAAGACTAAACACTAAGTTAATAGTCTTAAAACATTATATAATACAAGTGCGCCCCTTAGACCGAACTACTAGTTTAGCTACTATTCATCGCGCTAAACATTATACTAAGGAATTAAAGACAACAGTTAAATAAATAAATACTAAGAGATACTTACAACCGTTGAAGCGCCAAGGGAGCTTTCCTTTATTTCCAAAGCAAAATTACAACTTACAAATATTACAACTTCTAGAGAGAGAAGTGAATTTGAGATTTTGTGTGTTGAAATGAGGAGGAGGAGGCCTCCTTATATAGCCATGGGAGGAGTAGGAGATGGCTACAAGTGTTGCATTTTGATTGGAGGAAGAAATCAAGGGAGGAGATGGCCACATGTGGAGGAGGGAGAGGAGGCCGGCGGCTTTTGGTGGAGGAGTATGGTGGCGCCAAGTGGAGGAAGGGGAGTGGTGGAGGAGGAGGAAGGTGGTGGTGACATGTGGAGGAGCTCCAAAAGCCGCCGGTCACCACCACCAAGAGCCGCCGGTAGGCGGTGGCCCAAGGGGGAGGAGCTCCTCCCTTGGCCACCACTTCTTCAAGTGGTCGGTCATCTTTGTCCAATGTGCGATTTGTACAGTTTTGTGCAGTCTTTTCACAAAACTGTCAATGTGTTTCTTCTCCGGGCTGTCTTGACTCCACTCCTGATTCCTCTGATTAATTTGTTATGGTCAATTCAACGTCAGGATCCTTGATATTTCTTCAGTCGGCATATGATCTTGACCTTGGATTGACTCTTGTTATCTTTTCAGCTTAAAATCCTCTCCTTAGCGTGTTTTCACTTCAGTCTCTAAAATTCCATGTGAAAATATATCGGGACTAACACGTAGACGTTAGATAGACAAACAGTCTAATTAAGGGGGTTTTACTGTGTTTCTGACTTGTATAACTTTGGTCCATCAGTATTCAGTAGGAAATTGGGAATACTCCTGTTGGTTCTTGAGTATTCCACCCCTTCCCCTCTTACTGTTTTCAAAAACCCCCGAGTATTTTAGTTATGATGTCCTTTTCCATGGATATTCGTAGCTAAACTCCTCATTCGGTCGAAGGTATTTTCTTGTATTATATAATGTTTAATTTCTTTTAGTTTCATTTCTCTGTATTCAAAACTTGTTCTATGTGCCATTTATAGTCAGAGTTTCCAAGGTTGAGTGGAAGCTGTAACAAGCAAAGCTCTTCCGTGGGAATTCGTGATCATACTCGGTAAGTGGAAGCTGTAACAAGCAAAACTTATCGAGGAGTTCGACTTATCTAAAACACCACTTGGTCGATCGTAACTGAGAGATCAAGTGAATGCACAAAAGGCTAAGATACTTCGAAAGGAGGAATTAGTCTGAAGTAGAACAAGTGTTGCTTTAAACGATGTTGCAAGTCTTGCGCTGCGAAAGGGCCTCGATTCATCTTTGAATACTTAGAAAGGTTACTAACAGTTATTAATAAACATGTTATAATACAAGGTACCTGAAACCGAATACTTTTCCTTGAATTACAAAAAACCCCCCTGTATTTACTTTTATAAACTACTCGATCAACTACAACCATCAACCGCTCATCTACCGGAGGAATCGCAATCACGCATCACCCACTGTAAGTCTTCTTCCCTTAACTCCTTTATTTTCAGTATTTATTTTCTGTATTTACTTTTCCGCATAAAAAACCAAAAAAACCAAAAACAGTAGGTTAGTTAATCGCGCTAAAATCTCAATCGACCTAAAATCACTCACCATACGATCCCCTAAAAAACAGTTATCCCTCTAATTCCCTTGGGTTCGACCCCTACTTACCACTTACTACCCAGTAGTGTAGTCGCGAGTAGCAGAAAATATAAATTTATTTGTACAGAGAACATTGCACCTTAACGACAGTGCAGTGGACTCCGTCAGATCCCCATGAAATCAGACATGGTCCAAGAAATTGTGCCATCCTTGAGGTGGACTTTCTATCTATCCTGCAGCCGGCATAATCAGCATCTGTATAGGCCATCAGACGTAAGTCACCTCCCTTTGGGTAGAATAGGCACAGATCGTCCGTCCCCTTTAGGTACCTCATAATCCTTTTCACAGCTTTAACATGTGTCTCTCTAGGATCTGCCTGAAATCTGGCACATAGACAGACACTGAATAGAATGTCAGGTCCACTAGCAGTTAGATATAGAAGAGAACCTATCATTCCCCTATAAAGGGTCGGATCCACTTGGAGGGAAGACTCATTCTTTGCTAAGGAGTCATTGGGCGACATTGGTGTAGCACACGTTTTTGCGGAGTCCATTCCAAACTTCTTCAGTATTTCTCTTACGTATTTCTGCTGATGGATCCGTTTTCCGTCTTCATTCTACGCAACTTGAAGTCCTAGGAAGTACTTCAATTCTCTGACTATACTCATCTCGAATTCACTTGACATCAGATCCGTGAACCTTTTAACCAGTCTAGAGTTGATTGAGCCAAAAATGATTTCGTCAGCGTATACCTGAACCACTAGAGTGTCGGTTCCTTCCTTCAGGAGGAAGAGAGTTTTATCCACTTCTCCTCTGACGTATCCATGTGATAGAAGGAACAGAGACAGCCTCTCGTACCAGGCACGAGGAGCTTGTTTCAGCCCGTATAGCGCCTTGTCCAGCAGATACACGTGATTTGGATGATCTCTATCCTCGAATCCTGGAGTCTGGCTTACATAGACTTCTTCCTTTAAAACTCCATTCAGGAAGGCTGTCTTTACATCCATCTGTTGCAATGAGAACCCGTGATAGGTTGAATAGGCTATAAGCAATCTGATAGCTTCTAACCTTGCAACTGGGGCAAAGGTCTCGTCATAATCTATTCCTTTTTGCTGGTTGTATCCTTTGACCACCAACCGGGCTTTGTTCCGTATGACAACTCCCTTTTCGTCCATCTTGTTTCTAAAGACCCATTTTGTTCCAATCACGTTCTTGTCTTTGGGTCTAGAAACCAGACGCCAGACTTCATTTCTTTCAAACTGATGGAGCTCTTCTTGCATGGAATTGACCCATTCTGGGTCCTTGAGCGCTTCTGCCACTGTCTTGGGTTCTGCAAAAGACACAAACGAGGCAAATCCACATAATTTACTTAGACTATTAAGATTTACCTGCTCCTGAGAGATGTAACATTGGTAGTCATCATATCTGGCTGGTGGATGAACTGCTCTTCCCGAGCGTGTGATCCTTGGTTCTCCTTCAGGGTTATTAGTAATCTCATCTTCCTCAGCATGAGGCCCCTCTTTAGCATCTGTCGTGTGGTCATTGATTGCACCTCCACCAGATGGATTTGCTCTTTCACCATCTTCTACCTGATCGATCAGTGGTGCTTCGTCTTCGTGATGGATATCCATGTGATGCATGCCATCAGTACGTGCTGGAGGAAGTTCCCACTCAGGGTCAGATACGTCTACCAGCTGGAGCTCTCCGTCGTCTAGCAAAGCTGAGGTTGAGGAGTCTTGTATTAGATGTCCGCCCATCACCGTCTCATCGAATCTTACATGCACACTCTCCTCAACTTGTTCTAGCCTTAGGCTGTAAACTTTGTAGGCTTTGCTATGACTGGAGTATCCAACGAATACTCCTTCATTGCTCCGAGCATCGAACTTTCCCAAATGATCCTTGCCATTGTTGTGAACAAAGCACTTGCATCCGAATATCTTTAGATGTGAGATTTTTGGCTTTCGTCCACGTAGCAGTTCATAAGGAGTTTTCCCTATCATGGAACGAAGCGATGCTCTGTTGAGAATGTAGCAAGCAGCATGTACTGCTTCTGCCCAGAAGCTTTTTGGAACTCTGCTAGCAATTAGCATTGTCCGAGACATATCTTCCAAGGTTCTGTTCTTTCGTTCCACTACACCGTTTTGCTGTGGTGTCCGTGGGGCGGAAAAGTTGTGATCAATACATTTGTCCCTGCACAGCGAAAGAAACTGCATGTTCCGAAACTCGGTTCCATTGTCAGTACGGATGGAAGTCAATTTTCTGTCTAACTTGTTTTCTATCAATTTCAGCCACGCCTCAAACTCGCAATATGTTTGAGTTTTAGAGAATAGAAAGATAGTCCAAGTATACCTGGAGTAGTCATCGACTATGACCAGAATGTACCTGTTTCCTCCACGGCTGACAACATTTACAGGCCCGCACAAATCCATGTGGATCATATCCAATGGTGCGGAGGTACTTACTGTCTGCTTCGATGGAAAGAAAGTCCGAGCTTGCTTTTTCGTGGCACAGGCACTGCATAGCTGATCAAAGGAGTTTTCCACCTTGGGTAAGCCGACTACCGAATCCTTCTGATGGAGTTTGTACAGCAGCTTCATACTCGTGTGCCCAAACCTCTTGTGCCATAAGATGGAATTTTCAGCGATGCTTGCAAGGCACAGTTCAGCCTTAGGAGAGAATTCTGGATCAATGACAGAGCACAGTCGTCGTGTGCTAAGGCAAGAATAAATTTATAGTCCGCTACTCGTGACTTTACTACTGGGTAGCAAGTGGCAAGTAGGGGTCGAACCCAAGGGAATTAGGGGGATAAGTTGTTCTTTGAGGGATCGTACAGGGAGGGAGCGTGTTTTATGTTGATTGAGGTTTTAGTGCTACTAACTAAGTGACTTTTTGGTTGGTTTTGGTTTTTTGTGCGGAAAAGTAAATGACATAAAAGTAAAGTACTGAAAGTAATTGATTAAAGAAAAGACTTACAGTGAGTGTTGCGTGAAGGACCACTCTTGCAGAAGGTGAGCAGTTAATATTGCAGTTTATATTAAAATTGAAAGTAAAGTGCAGGTAAAGTTCTAAGTTAAGGAAAGATTTAGTTTCTGGGGCCTTGTACCATAATCTGTTTATCATTGACCACTAATGACCATACTAAGTGTTCAAAAGTGAATCGAGGCTATTCCTAGCACAAGACTTGCCACACCGTCTAGTCTTTTGCAAGACGTAGAACTCTTGTTCTAATATGTGCATCCAGTTGACCATCATTCCTGATAAATCAAATAGTTTTTGAAACAGGTTGATCTCCACAGATAAGCTGTGCTCTTCCGAGCCTCCACTTATCCACGGAGGTCACGAGTTCATGGTAGAGTTTTGCTCTTCCGAGCATCCACTCTACCAATGAAGTTCTGACCTAATATATGGCACTTAGAACAAGTTGAACACAAAAAGACATTAAGAAAAAGGTCTAAAACATTTTATGATACAAGTACACCCCTTCAACCGAATGAAGGGTTTAGCTACGGTTATCCATGGAAGAGGATACCATAGCTAAGTACTTGAAAAGTAAAGGTTTTGAAAGACAGGAAAAGTAAAGGTTTGAAAGTAAAAACAAGGAAAGTAAAATTGCAGTTTTGAAAGACAGGAAAGTAAAGTTTTGAAAGTAAAGACAAGGAAAGTAAAACTACAGTTTTGAAAGACAGGAAAGTAAAGTTTTCGAAAGTAAAAGACAGGAAAGTAAAGTTGCTGAATTAAAAAGACAGTAAAGTAAAGAAAAGAGAACTTACAAAAACCGTTGAAAGTGCTAAAGATCAAGCTTTGATTCCAAGTAAAGTGATTACAAGATTAGTGCCCAAACTCTAGAGAGAAGTGAGAGCTTCTCTCACTAACTTGTGGTATGAGATGTTGGAATGAGATGGGATTGTGGGATGTGGATACAAGGAGATGAAGGCTCTATTTACAGGCAAGGTGAAGGGATGAGAGCCATACACTTGTCACAAGGGAGGAGAAGAGCTCACACATGGCAAGGGATGGGTGGAGGAGCCAAAAGCCATCGGAGGTGAGTCATTCCTCCCAAAAGCCGCCGCCCATGTGGCAAAGGAGGAGCTGATGATGGCTTAGCCGCCCATGTGGTGGAGGAGGGGAGGATATGTGTGAGTGGAATGAGATATTTGTCTCCAAAAAGCCATCGGTTTGACAGGAATCTGACTGGAGCTTTGGCCGGAGCTTCTTGGATTTTGGAGAGTGTATTATCAATGAAAATGTCATTCTAAGACGATCTCAAGAAGGAAGTTAAGCCAAATTCTGCCCCGAACATGGTAGAAATCCCAAATCGGCTGAAATTGCCCTTGTTTGGCTTTTACCGGGCTCGGTGCCTTTGCATTGCGTTCCTGTCCAAATGCCAACTGTTCTAGCATATTTGAGTGATTCCAAGTCGGTTCTTGAAAGTTGGAATTTGGTCGTGTCCTGGAATGACTCGTAATTCATTTTCAGCTTTAAAACTCCTCCTTAGCCTGTATTCTCTATAGACTTCAAAATACCCTGTAGATAAATATCGGAACTAACAAGCAAAAGTTAAATAGACAAAGAGTCTAATTTGGTGGGTTTAACTGTGTTTATGATTCATACAATTATGGTCCATCAATCAACAATGTAGATTTCGTCCAAGCGAGTTCCTCTCAACACTATTTCACCTGTCTCATTACATCTTACTAGACAGTCTTTAGAATTAAAGATAACATGATTTTTTCCATGTTGACATAACTGAGATACACTTAGCAGGTTGTACCTCAGTCCTTCAACCAGACTTACCTCCTTGATGTGGATTGTATCTGAGATTCTTACCTCACCTTTAGCTACTACCGTTCCTTTGCTTTTGTTTCCGAAGATTATGCTTTCTCCGGAGTGTTTTTGGAGCGAGTCGAACCATACTGGATTCCCGGTCATGTGCCTAGATCAGCCACTGTCCAGATACCAGGGACGGGACCTCACTCCTTCCTGCAAGAAAATGATCAGTTTTTGCGCACCCAGACAAGCTTGGGCTTGCTGTGCTTAGGAATAGATTCAGCAAATGGAACGTAATAAGATTGATAGTAAGCGTCACAATCGGCTGTGTCAATCTTTCGCCTGTGTGTACTCCTTGGTCTACCGCGGATTGCTGGGTCGTAATGGGGACGAGAGTATTCGACTTTGCCCTTCTTTCTATATGGACTAGCCTTGTTCTGATCGCGTGGTCTCGGCCAGCGATTCTCAGCTTCCA
This sequence comes from Rhodiola kirilowii, assembly GCA_033675215.1. Lineage (NCBI taxonomy): Eukaryota > Viridiplantae > Streptophyta > Magnoliopsida > Saxifragales > Crassulaceae > Rhodiola > Rhodiola kirilowii. Next base: position 33,767,852 of record CM066201.1, read on the forward strand.
CCCATTTGAGATTCCTTTCATCCATCACTTCTAGTCTTGGGCATTTTGCTCTGTAATGACCTGATTGTCCACAGGTCCAGCATATCCTATTACGTGGAGGGTCGACATACTTGCTTCTGCCAGGTGGTGTGGATATCTTCATCTTTCTAGCGTGGAAGTCCATCTTTGCAGGCTTACGCTTCTCACTCATCTTCAGCCACATCTCATAGGCTTTTCTGGCCTTAAAGGGAACATACTCTGGGTCATGTATATCAAATCCTTCCTGTGGACTGTCTCTTCTTTCCATATGTCTGATGGTCTGGGGCCTCCTTGTCTGACGAGATTATTCTCCTCGTTCAGTCATTTTACCTTTACCTTTTTCAACCTTTTCATTGTAGCCTAGTCCTGATCTGATAAACCTTTTCTTGTAATCCTTCTTTTCATCCTCCATTTTTTTTGCTTCCATCTCACGGATCCAATCTTCTTTCCTTAATGTGTCCTCGAGTTTCAGTTTTTCCACTGTCTGAAGGAGTTCCTCATTCTTTTGTCTGAGACTACTTAGCTCATCATTTAACTCTTCAAACTTTGATTGGAAGTCAACCAGCTCAGAATTTCCAATCTTCATGCGCTTCAGCTCATCGCTTAGCTTACTGACCTGTCTTTCTCTTTTTTCGCTTGTACGACATCTGCACACATGTTCTGCCATTTCTTTCTCAAGACGCATGGCTTTAGTTGAACAGAGATGGTTCTCTTCTATGTCATCATGATGTTCTTGTTGCATCTCCGCTAGTCTATCCTCTAGGTCTCGGTTCTTACCCAAGACCTTGGCTATCGTTTCTGCAAGATCCGATTCAGAAAAAACTTTATCAATAAAGGAGTCAGTATCTGTTACCTCATCAGTTGAGGAGTGAGCCATGAGGCAGATTTCCTGAGAATGCTTTCCATCCTCACTTTCTCCATCCGTGTCTCCCCATGCGGCAAACATGGCATGAGCTGGTTTGAGGGTGGGTGTTTCTCCTTTCTGGACGGGTGGCTCTCCTTTCTTTTTGCTATAGCAATCTTTGGAGAGATGCCCCTTCTTCTGGCAGTGATAGCATGTCCTGTCTTCTCTTTGCCCTGGATTCCTTCCGTTTTCATTTGACATGGTACCTCTGAAAAAGTTTCCACGGCTTCCTCCAGCTCTGAAGTCTCTTCTTCCTTTTCCAAGGTTGTTCATTTTCAGAGCTCTTGTGAGTAGCGCTATGTCATCATCTTCCTTAGGTGACTCGTTTCCATGAGCTAGATCGAGAGCCTTCTCTACCTTTAGGGCAATGGCATGGGATTTATCGGACTGCCTCCGAGCCATCTTTCTCTAGGTAATTCCTTCCTGGCTCTGAAGGTTTGCGACCAATTCTTCCAGAGTTATGTCCTTTATTCCCTTTGAGCTTCCAGGGCTAGTGTAACGTGATCCCACTTTGAGTTTAGGGCCTGCATGAATTTATGAGTGATCTTCCATTCCGAGAGCCTCTCATTCAGATATTCCAGCTGCCCAACAATGACTTGAAAACGGGTGAAGAAATCTTCAAGAGATTCGTCCTTTCTCTGCATAACGGACTCATAGTCCTTTATGGTGGCAAAAATGCGGTTTCTTTTGACGTCTTCATTTCCTCCGTATATTCACACAAGACTGTCGTACATTTCCTTGGCGGTTTTGTGCATTGCCACCTTGATTTGGTCTCCGGGAGAAAGAGCCATATAGAGAACTTTCTTTGCTCTAGCATTCTTTTCGAGCTTTTTGTAGTCCTCTTCAGTGTATTTGTCTTTGCTTTTCTCAACCGGCTTCTCAGTATCAGTTGTGTCTAGAGGGATGACAAGGGGACCCGTCTCGAATATGCTCCGTAGTTGTCCGTCTAGCGCGCAGACGTGGGATTCAAATTGGTCTTTCCACCAGTTAAACTGACCGGATTTCAGCAGTGGCGGTTTCCAGAAGGAATCATTGATCGAAGACATCACTTTTCCTGCAAAGCTAACACACAAATCTAGAGCACTCGGCTCTGATACCACGTGTTGGATCGATTAGTGTTAGTAACTTGTATCAGACAGAGGTTAACACAAGGTTTTCCGACTGATAAACAGAGTTGCGGCGGAAACAGTCAAACAGAATGCAGGAAATTAAATGCTGAACAATACTACTCACAGATGTAGAGTGGAAACCTTATCACATATAGTGATAAGGTGAAAACCACTACCTTCCGGGTTTCTCTGAAAGGATTTGTGAAACCGATTGCCTTCTATTACGATATTCTTGTAGGCTTTACAAACTAGGTCTATCAGCCAGACACTATTTGATGACCTCTACTCACTCGAACAAAGCAATCGTTTCAACTTCAAACCTCCGTGCAATGGCAGCTTCAGCAGTCTTGATCTTCAATGCGGTGGCTTTACTCTTCTAAAAGGCGGCACCTTCTTTCCTCAGCAATCCACACACTCCACATGTCAAAACCCTAGGACATTAAGTAGGGTCGTCCGTGTATAGGGCTGTCCGTGTCTTGTCATGGGCCCAGTAGTTTAGCCCATATTGACTTTATGAACCCAATATCCTTTATTCGAAAAGTCAGCGTCCCTTCTAGAACCTTCCTTCTATTTGTTCCTTTATTGAGTAGATAGTTGTCACAGCCGATCTGTGGTATCTTATGGGTTCAACCATCTTATGGCAAGTCGAGCTCTGATCCGTCCTTGATCTGTTTGATGGACTTCTGCACACTTAGTAGAAATGTTAGCTAAGTGTTTGTCCTCATCAAAAACTATGGGTTCCAACATTGGGTTTTGATTCACAATAAAATAATTGGTCTGATCCAATTTGGTTCAATCAGGTAGTATGCTACTTAATTTAAATTAATCATATTTGTTTGATATGAATATGATTAATGCAGATCAGTCCAAATGTGATTGGCCCAGTTTAAGTTGGTTCAGTTTGATTCTAAAAGCAGGTATGATTAAACTATTTGGTCAAATTATTTATTGCTCAAATTGTTACGCCATTTAATCTCCTTTTGACGTATTGAGATTAAAATTCGGTCTGAGACTCTGAATTGGTTCCATGGAGTGAGAATGAATTGGGACTCGTTTGAATAACATTCATTGTGTCTTAATTTAGGCCTTGTCCATTTGGCATTGTTTTTTGCCCTATTAAGTTACTCTAAGTTACTTTCATGCACCACAAGTTACTTTAAGTCACTATAAATTACTTTAAGTCATCATACTATTCATAATACCATCATCATACAATTCAACATACCATCATCATACTATTCATCATACCATCATCATACTATTCATTATACAACCGCTCGCCGCCCACTTCCGGTCACTGCCGCCCACCGCCGCCCACCTCCGGCCGCCGCCGCCGGTGAACTTCCGGCCAACCTTCGGCGAACTTCCGGCGGTGGCGGAGGGGCGGCGGCGGCGGCAGGTAGTGGTGGTGGTGGGGCTCTTGTACTCATTATCATCATAATATTACTATTCATCAGTCAATATAAGTTCCAATTACTATTTATCAATCACTATAAGTTACTATAAGTTACTTTAAGTCACTACAAGTTACTTTAAGTTACTCTAAGTTACTTTCAGTCACTATAAGTCGTATGCACCTAAGTCGTATGCCAAATGGACGCACCCTTAATCATGACTGATTAAATGTGGTTATTGTTGACTCCGCTTTCTAGTGTAGTTTTCAATTTCACTAATTCAGTGTGTATGCATAAGTCCAACATGGAATTTGTTGCATTTTGGATTGCGATTCAATCAGACCAGAGAATCTGGACAAGAAATCCGACGTGATATTTTGGTGGATCTTAATGTGGGGGCAGTACCTGTTGTAATAAAGTGTTGTACCACCTTGATGCTGGCTACGGCCAGGAACAGACTTGCGATTCTGGTTCCAGGGATAGACCTGAGAGTCTAGTTCCGAGAATATACCTGAGTGTATAGTTCCAACTATTTGAGTGGCACGAGTGCCTATCATAGTGCTTGATGAATGTGGATTGTATATCCAAATATCATTTTGAAAGAAAAAATTGGGACTTGCTTTGAACAACACAGTAGTAGATAAGTCTACGCTGTGATGTAATGAAACTAGTCAAATAGCCTGGTGAACTTGGGTTCTGAGGGGCATGTTCGGAATGAGCTTGACTATTAGACTGTCTTTGAATCTTATTATTGGTGGATTAAAAGAGGATGAACCTGAAATCTCAACTTTGGTTGCCAAGATAAATGGCTAGGCTGCTGAGCTTTGTCCAACAAAGACTCAAAGGCGTTTATATATGCTCAGATGTATATGAGATTGAGCTATGGGCCGATCTGTGTGTAGGAATTGATAAGAGTTTGTCTTCCATTTTAGAAGCGTTGAAAGGCTTCTAAAGATGTGAAACTTAAGTTTGGTTTTGGTTCATCAAATGAATTGGCTTTGACCTGGCCTAGCTAATGGATTTGGCTCAGTTTTTGACCAAGGACAAAGTCATATTTTGAGATGATAAAAATGAACCAAACTCAACTCTGACTGCGTCGATCCAATCAGCGGTATGGATGAATGCTATTTAGGGCCTGTCCACTTTGACTGAAACTTAACTGATCTTAATTGATCTTAACTTATCTTAACTGATATTAACTTATCTTAACTGATATTAACTTATCTTAACTTAACTGAAACTTATATTGACTAATGAATAGTAATATTATGATGATGGTGAATAGTAATTTTATGATGATGGTGAATAGTATGATGACGATGGTATGATGAATAGTAATATTATGATGATGATGAATAGTAATTTTATGATGATGGTGAATAGTAGTATTATGATGATGGTATGATGATGATGAATAGTATGATGATGATGGTATGATGAATAGTAATATTATGATGATGATGAATAGTAATATTATGATGATGAATAGTAATATTATTATGATGATGGTGATGATGGTGAATAGTAGTTTTATGATGGTGAATAGTAATTTTATGATGATGAATAGTAATATACTGATGATGATGATGGGGTGATGATGGTGATGAATAGTAATTTTATGATGATGATGAAGAGTATGATGGTATGATGAATAGTATGATGGTATGATGATGATGATGATGATGGTATGATGATGAATAGTATGAGGATGGTATGATGATGAATAGTGTGATGGTATGATGATGATGGTATGATGGTGAATAGTATGATGATGATGATGGTATGATGAATAGTATGATGGTATGATGAATAGTATGATGATGATGAATAGTATGATGAATAGTATGATGATGATGATTGTGAATAGTATGATGATGCTGATGATGGTATGATGATGATGATGATAATGAATAGTATGATGATGGTATGATGATGGTGAATAGTATGATGGTATGATAAATAGTATGGTGGTATGTTTAAAAGTAACTTAACTTATCTTAACTGATCTTAACTTATCTTAACTGATATTAACTTATCTTAACTGATCTTAACTTATCTTAACTGATATTAACTTATCTTAACTTACAAGTCAAAAAAACAAGTCAAAGTGAACAGGGCCTTAATCATGATTGATTAAATATGGCTATCACTGACTCAGATAAATTAATTTAAAATTAATTTGATTTAATCTGGTCAATGTCCATGATTGGATGAGAAATGGTTCACGATAGACATCGGTTCAATCAGACTTGAAACACATGTACTTGGAACTTGAATATGGAATCTAATCTGAGATTATGATCACCCCCTGTGTGGGTGACTACCCATGTTGTAATGAGTTTGCTATATTATTTGGATGATGACTACGGTCAGGAATAGACTTGCGAGTCAAGTTCCAGGAGTATACTTCCGGGTATTGCTCCAAACAGTTATGTGACATGAGTACCCTCCGAAGTGCTTAACCAATTTGGATGGTATATTCAAATGTCATTATGAAATAAAAGCACAAACGTAAAATTTGCGTTGAAGCAAATGTAATAGGGTATCCTTTCAAAGTATTGAAAGTGATGTGAAATCCCTAGTCAATTCATAGTGAGTTATGTGATTTGAGATATAAGGTGGTAGCAAGTATTTTGTAACGTTCATTGATGATAGTACAAAATACTGTTATGAATATTTGCTTAATAGCAAAGCTATGACAGTTGAGGAAAAACATGTCACGTGAGGTTAAATATTAACTTCAGAGGTTGAGTAGCAACTTGATGAGTTGATAAAAGTGATATTGGAAGTGAGCATGATCACTCCATTATACTCGCTTACGTCTAACAATGTTTCGAAACAGAAAAGTTATACTTTGAAAGAGATGATTAATGTAATGATGGTAAGCTCCGTGTTACCCTAAGGAATGTGGGGGAGGCTATCTTCTCAGCAAAGTATGTCTTGAGTAAGATACCTCGTAAAGATTATAAGTCTCTTTATAAGTCATTTAAGGAAACGACGTCTTCCTATAAATACTTGCAAGTGTGGGGTGCCTAGCTATGGTAATGATCCCCTGGTCCTAAGAGTATGAGGGTAGGACCAAAAACTACTGATAATGATTTTATTGGTTATGCGCAAAATGGTAATGCGTATAGAGTCGTTGTGTTTGAATCGAAAAATTCAAATATACACAAGAATACTATAATGGAATCGAAGAACGTGTCGTTCTTCAAGAATGTATTTCCTTATAATTAAGGAATGTATGCCGGGTTCTTCTGAGTTACTGGAGGATATTAAAGGAATACCTCAAGAACGAGAGAATGGGGAAGAACCAGAACATGAGATCGATGCGGAAAAATTGAGACAAAGTGAGCAAGGATAGATAAATCATATGCACTTGATTTTCTAACCTACATGCTTGAGACCAAACCTCAAACGTATAAAGAAGTTGTCAGTCAGTTAAGGGTATGTTATGAACGATGCCATAAGATGTGACTGAGACTCAATCCTTGAGAGCCATACTTGAAAGTTGGTTAACCTCACTCCTGGATGTAAATCACATGGTTCAAAGTGGATCTTCAAGAGGAAGATGAATGCAGATGGATCTGCATCGATATACAAGACGAGACTTGTAATAAAAGAGTATAGATAAAAGAAAGGTCTATACTACTTGGATACTTATTCTCTAGTGACAAGAATAACATCAAAGATGACAATGGTCATTGCTGCTTTGCGCAATCTGGAAATTCACCAGATGGAGGTAAAGACTTGCTTCCTCAATGGAAAGTTGAGGAAGAGATTTACACTGAACAACCAGAGGGTTTAGTTGTTATTGCTGGGCAAGAGAACAAAGTTTGTGAATCTTTGTATAGCCTAAAGCAAGCGCCACAGCAGTGACGTTTGAAATTAGACAACGTAATGATGTCTAATGGTTTTAAGATCAACACGTGTGACAAATGTGTATACATTATGAACATTGAACACGGATACGTGACTTTGTGTCTTAATGTTGATAACATTTTCATTGCGGGAAGCAATGAGAATACACTAAGTCCACCAAGTCATTATTGAACTAGAAGTTTGATATGAAGCCTTTGAGACTTGCCGAAGTAATTTTAAGCATTAAAATTACATGAAGGTTAGAGGGACTTGTATTAAGCCAGTCACACTAAGTTGACAAACTCTTAGATAAATCTGAAGAAGACAGTCCAGGACTGTCCAGAATCCCTATTGACGTGAATCAACACATGTCTAAGAATAAAAGTGAATGCATCTCCCAAGTGGAATATGTCAAAGTGATAAGCAGTCTAATGTACTTGATGAATTGTACTAGACTAGACATTGGTACACTATGAGTAGACTGGTGAGCTTCACGAGTAATCCAGGAAGTGTACACTGGAAGGTTATCGTGAAAGTACTATAGTGCCTACGATTTACTCGTAAGTATAGTATACACTATACCAGATATATTAAGGTCATTGAGGATTTCAATGACATTATGCCACGAGTGGCTATGGGTTCACTGTGGGAGAGGCAAATGTGTCTTGAAAATCCTCTAAACAGACTGTGCTAGTCAAAGTCAACTAAAGGCTGAGTTTTCCGCATTAGATAAATGTGAGAAGATGCTAAGTGGTCAAGGAAGTTAGAGGAGGATATTCCTGAATGAACACAACATGTGCCAACAATGTATTTACATTACGAGAATCAATTATTGATTTCTAGGGCACATAGTGTTATGTATAATGGTTAGTCTCAACATATACATCGACGATATAATACCATTAAACAACTTCTCTGCACATGAGTCATATTGACAATATGAGGTCCAAAGAAAATATTGCGGATCCACTAACCAAATGGTTAAGTAAGGACCTAATAGAGAAGTTGTCCAAAGGAATGGGATTGAAGCCTTTTGATTGGTAATATCAAAACACAGGCTTAAGCCTTTTTGGAAATAAAGTCGAGGCAACGGAAAACCCTACCATGATGACTGGAGATCCGAAGAACTTGGTTCAAAGGGACCACCTAACTGCTAAGACTATGAGGTCACTGTGGGGTAACACCCCAGTCCTATTCTCTGATAAACAGTGACTCCCGCACGAGGCTAAGCTTGGAGCTTTTAATGATTCTAGTAATTTGAATAGTGAGATTCAAATGGGTAACGCGGGATTATTTGAAAGAATCACCTATGTGAGAGAGAAGTGGGTAACGCGGGATTATCTGATGCATCTGAGCCCATGATATGATGACATTTTCCAGTTCAGGGCCTTCGTGAATGCACCATGGCTGGTTTCTGAAATACGGTGCTGAGAGTTCTCCCATAGTAGGTTCGCGGAAATTGTTGTTGTCCCCGTAGTAGTTATCGAAAGCGGGTTCTCGTCTCGGCACTTGTCTAGGTTGAGGGGGTGGTGGATATCTAGGGGGTTGTACTGGACCAGCTGCATTTCGGTCCTCGGGTGGTCCTTGGTTTCTTCGGGCGGCCTCCATATCACGAGCTCTTCTGTCTCGGATGATTTGTTCCGGATCGTCGCCAAATGGAAGTGGCACCTCATCATTTCGATCGTACAGGTTTATTTCTTCGTCATCCTGGTAGTCATGGTAGCTTCCTTCGCGAGACATGGTTGTTTCGAAGCGAGTATCGATTCAAAGAACTTATCCGATTAATTAACTAATTCCCCGACAACGGCGCCAGTTTTGACGGAGCCCCCGCACTGTCGTTAAGGTGCGGTGTTCTCTGTGCAAAAGCAAATTTGTATTTCGCTACTTGTGACCTTACTACTGGGTAGCAAGTGGTAAGTAGGGGTCGAACCCAAGGAATTAGGGGGATAGTCATTCTTTGAGGGATTTGTACAGCGAGGGAGCGTGTTTTAGGTTGATTGAGGTTTTAGTGCGGAAAAGTAAGTGATTGGTTGGTTTTGGTTTTTAGTGCGGCAAAGTAAATGACAGAAAAGTAAAATACTGAAAATAAAAGTAGAAGACTTACAGTGGGTGATGCGTGATTGGTAAGCCTTCCGGAACGTGAGCAGTTGATAGAGCAGTTTATACTAAGAAAGTTAATGCGAAGGGTTTTTTAAATCTAAGGAAAGCATTCGGTTTCTGGGGCCTTGTATCATAGCCTGTTTATCATTGACCTTTAGTGATCCTTCTAAGTATTCAAACGTGTATCAAGGCCATTTCAAGCACTCGATTTGCACACACTGTCTAGCCCATTTCAAGGTCGTAGAGCACTTGTTCTATTTAGACTAGCACCCCATTTCAAGGTATACTAGCCTATGTGCATCCATTGATCCATCATTTCCGATCAAAACCAATGGTGTTTAAAAGAGGTCGAACTCCTCAGATAAGCTTTGCCATTTCAAGCATCCACTTACCCGAGTATGTTCACGAACCCCCACGGAAAAGTTTTGCCATTTCAAGCATCCACTCAACCTTGGAAGTTCTGGCCTAATATATGGCACATAGATAAAGTTTTGAATAAAAAGAAGAGGGACTAAAAAGATGGCCTAAAACATTTTATGATACAAGTACACCCCTTCAACCGAATGAAGAGTTTAGCTACGAATATCCATAGAGGTGGATACCATAGCTAAGTACTTACGGTTTTTGAAAGACAGTAAGTAAGGGAAAGGGGTGAGTACTTCAAGAACCGACAAGAGTACTCAAGAATAGTAAAGACAAGCTTGAGTATTACAAGAACCGACAAGAGTACTCAAGACCGAACTACAATACTCAAGAACCAACAGGAGTATTATAGATATAGAACAACAGCTTACAAAGTACCAAACTTTTAGAGAGATAAGTGTATGATTTTCGGGATGCATTTACAAATGAGAGGACGGGGGTATTTATAGCCATGGGAGGAGGAGATGTGTGGAGGAGGAGGCCAACACTTGTCATCTCCTCCATGGAGGAGCCAAAGCCGCCGGTTGGAGGTAAGGGGAGGAGGAGAGCTTCCTCCTTTGGTCACCTCCTCCAAAAGCCGCCGGTCACCATGGAGGGGAGAGTGAGTTTTGTGAGGTTTTGTGATGTTTTCACAAAACTATCGGTGTATTTCAGCTCCGGACTTACTTTGGTTGCTCTTCGGTTGGATTTGTTTAGAGTGATTCAATGTCAGATCTTGAGATTTCTTCAGTCGGCATATGGTCTTGACTTTGGAATGACTCGTAATATATTTTCAGCGTAAAATTCTCTCCTTAGCGTGCATTCTCTCTAGTCTCCAAAATACCCTGTAGATAAATATCGGAACTAACAAGCAAAAGTTAAATAGACAAAGAGTCTAATTTGGTGGGTTTAACTGTGTTTATGATTCGTATAATTATGGTCCATCAGCTACTCAAGGACCATATAATGGAGCTGGCAGCTAGCACCCAGCAGTTGGTCGCGGACATACATCAGTTGAATGCCACGATGCACCAAAATCAAGCCAGATCTGAGGAAGCATGGGCAGAAATAGAGGAGGCTATAAAAGAAACTGATTATCTGATCAATGAGATGCTCAAGCCAAGGGTCATCAAAGAAGAGCCTACATGGGAGCCCACGGAGCCGACCGAACCACTAGAACCGGTCCTCGCTGCCGAGTTACCCAAAATAGACCCGGACCTCAGTATGATTGCCCTCGGAGACCATAGGAATGACGAGGATGAGGACCCATGGTTGCCTGAAGAAGAGCTCCATTCCGATTATCCTTGGGAGTTAGAAGAAGAACAGCCCAAATCAGGCTCGGTCCTTATCACCAATCCATCCGAGGAAATCACAGTCCTAACTGCCGAGCCAATAGAAGTCCCGAACCTCACTGCCGAAGCGGCCGAAGAAATCAAGCCAGGCCCGGTCCTTGCGCTTGGAGCACCCGAGGAAGTCCCGGACCTCATTGCCGAACTGTCCGAGAAAGACCTGGTCCTCACTGTCGAAGCACCTGAAATAGACCCAGTCCTCATGGTCGAAGTGCCCCAACTTAACCCTTCGTGTTTTATGCCAATCATAGCCACCGAAGATCATATAATCAATAATGATGAGGTGCAAGGGGAGTTAGAGGAGGAGCATGAGCCAAAAAAGCCGACAAAGGAACTCTCACTCTTCACAAGCCAAGGAAAACCGCCCGAAAACTCACTCGTTCCAAGACAACCATCCATCACTGCCACAATGAAGAGGATTGGCAGAGGCGCATGCTTAATGTCGCCTACATTTAATGGCACAAAACCAAACTTCCAAACTCGCAAAGGTGCCAACTATTCAAACATGAAGAAGCGGCAAAGACATGGGCCGAAAGAATGGAAACCCGGAAGGAGTAACAAGCGAGCACGACTCATTGGACCAGCAGCTATGGTCAATGAAACCTCACCCTCTCGAAGCAAAAGGGGAGCCGAGAAGAAATTCGACCTCACACGCCCATGGGACCCAACCTTATGATCCAGGAATGAGGTACTGTCGAGCTAACGACGTTAAACAAATGCATTGGTCGGGAGGTAACCCGACACCTATCTTACTTTCAGTCATTTAATTTCTGTCATTTAGTTTTTTCATTCTCACCTTTCCTGTATATATTTGCTTGCATGACTTTTGAACTAAGTCGTGCTGTGAGGCACGCCTTCGTTCAAAAGTGTGGGGTGAGAACCGCCTGTGTACATAGTTAATTAACATGTTTTTTCTTTTCCTTTTCCCTTAATATTATCTTTTTGAAAATATGAACTTGAGAATGTGAAAAAAATAGATCTAAATTCATGCATTTACCTTGTGAAAATTCAACTGTTTAAAAACTTAGGATGTAACTTCTCATTTGTCCCTTTGTGCTGAGATATACAGGGGATGTGGAGTTGATAGAAAATGCCCTAGAGAGGCTTGGCAAGCACTCGAAGGATCGAATCTAACTATACGGTTTTCGAAGTCAGTGGAGGCTGCACTTCGGGTTTCAATGAAGATTGAAGTCATCTCCGCCGTGCAGCGTTTATGCAAGAGGCGGGACGGGAATCAAACCGTCCTATCTCTAGTCCTAGTAGCCGGGAAAATAGATGAGCGACCCTCATCTTGACCCGCGCGAAACGGCGAGGATGAGAAAGAGCGGGGAGGTATTTCCATATGCTCGCGGGCGACGATTAGACCTCCCAAAAAGGCTGAGAAAATGGACTAGCAAGTCACAAAGAAGCAAAAGCTCAAAGAAGCTAATCAAAGGCCAAAGGCCAAAATTGTGAAGGTTTTAACCGAACAAAAGTGAAGAAACTCCAACTTAATATCAAAGGCCAAAGGCCAAAGGCCGATTCACTACAAAAGCTATCCCTCGCCAAAAAGAAATCAAAATGCTCAACTCAGTGAAACCCGAACCGAATCACGTGCTAGAGAAAGCTACAAGGAAACCATATAGTGCGAGTCGATCCTGAGAATGCAGTCCAGGAGCCTGAAAAGGGCTATCTCCCGAAACATCCGAATTGATTTGCATCTCAGCACGAAGGTACAAGTATCAAGTTTCTTCTAAGTATTTACACGGTTTAGTTTGGTAATAAGTAAGTAATGCATGAATTAAGATAAATCTAGTCCCATAGTCTCACTTTCATATTTAAAAGTTTTTACTTAGATTGTGTTCCGCCCTTAAATAGCATTGTTCGGGACGAACAACTAAAAATGTGGGGTGATATGATGGACCATAATTGTGTGAATCATAAACACAGTTAAACCCACCAAATTAGACTCTTTGTCTGTTTAACTTTTGCTTGTTAGTTCCGATATTTATCTACAGGGTATTTTGAAGTTTAGAGAGAATAAATGCTAAGGAGGAGTTTTTAAAGCTGAAAATGAATTACGATTCATTCCAGGTCACGACCAAATTCTGACTTTCAAGAACCTGACGTGGAATCACTCAAAACAAGTCCAACCGAAGGGCAACCAGAGTCAGTCCGGAGCTGAAAGGACCGATGGCTTTTTGGGATGAGCTCACAAAACTCACAAACTCTCTTCTCTCCTCCACCTAGCCGGCGGCTAAGCCACTCCACCTCTCCCCTTCCTCCATGTGGCCGGCGGCTTTTGGAAGAGATGACTCACTCCGATGGCTTTTGGCTTCTCCTCCCCCCATTTGACAAGTGTCATGCCTCTCATCCACATCCATCTCCTCCTCTAAGCCTATAAATAGAGACCTCCATTGCCTTTGTAAATCATCCCACAATCCACAAGTTCTTTAGAGAGATAGAGGGCTTAACCCTCTTCTCTTAACTTTCAATACACATTTTGTTCTTCATTTTGGAGCTACTTTTCCTTGCTTGGATCTTGCTTAGGAGCTCCTCTCCTCCAATTATTGTAGGTACAAAAGCCACGACTTTCTCTTCCCTAACTTGTCCTTTACTTTCCGTATATATTGTTCTTACTTTAAAGTTATTCTCCTTTTCGGTATCCTTATTCAAAGCCATGGTTAGCTTGTATTCCTTGACATGAATACAAGTAGCTAAAGCTTGTATTCGGTAGAGGGAGTATTTATATCATAAAATGTTTTAGACCCTTCTCTTAGTGCCTCTTTGTGTTCAACTTGTTCTAGGTGCCTTATATTAGGTCAGAATTCCATTGGTTGAGTGGATGCTCGGAAGAGCAAAGCTTTGCCATGGGTTCGTGATCTTCCGTGGATAAGTGGAGGCTCGGAAGCGCACAGCTTATCTGTGGAAGTCAACCTCTTTTAAACACCATTTGGTTTATCAGGAATGATGATCAAATGGATGCACACACTAGAACAAGAGTTCTTTGTCTTGCAAAAGACTAGACGGTGTGGCAAGTCATGTGCTAGGAATAGCCTTGATTCACTTTTGAACACTTAGTATGATCATTAGAGGTCAATGATGAACGATGATATGATATGAAACCCCTAAACCGAATCCTTTCCTTACAGTCTATTGTCAACTGTTGTAATTTACTTTCAGTTCTCAAAGCACACTCAAACCCAACCCCAATCACAATTAATTTATGCATAAGCTTCATTAAAGAACAACTAATCCACCAATTCCTTTGGGTTCGACCCCTACTTACCACTTGCTACCCAGTAGTGAAGTCGAGAGTAGCGGAGATATAAATTTATTTTTGCACAGAGAACATCGCACCTTAACGATAGTGCGGTGGGCTCTGTCAAAATTGGCGCCGTTGCCGGGGAATTGGATTTATAAATTGGAGTAGTTGTTCTTTTTATTTTACAAACCACCATGTCGATGTACTATCAAAACGAGCCTTGGAACGATGAGGAGTTTTTCCCACCACCCTTCGAACTTGAAATCCGCGAGAAGATCAACAACCTAAAGCAATCCCGGGACGAAACTTTGGACGAGTACTTATGGTACTTCGATTCCCTTGTAACGAGCTGCCCGCACCATGGATTCACCAACCACGATCTTCTTCAAAGGTTTCTCAATGGGATGATGCCATATGAGTGGAATTGGCTTAATGACGCAGAAGGAGGCTCGGTAAATAACTGAAACATGGATGATCTTTGGAAATTGATAAACGATTTGGCCGCGAGGTCAAGACCAAGAGAAGATCAGGCCAAGCTACTCAAGGACGATATAATGGAGCTGGCAGCTAGCACCCAGCAGTTGGTCGCGGACATACAGTAATTGAATGCCACGATGCACCAAAATCAAGCTAGATCCGAGAAAGCATGGGCAGAAATAGAGGAGGCTATAAAAGAAACCGATTATCTGATCAATGAGATGCGCAAGCCAAGGGTCATCAAAGAAGAGCCTACATGGGAGCCCACGGAGCCGACCGAACCACTAGAACCGGTCCTCGCTGCCGAGTTACCCAAAATAGACCCGGACCTCAGTATGATTGCCCCCGGAGACCATATGAATGACGAGGATGAGGACCCATGGTTGCCTAAAGAAGAGCTCCATTCAGATTATCCCTGGGAGTTAGAAGAAGAACTGCCCAAATCAGGCCCGGTCCTTATCACCAATCCATCCGAGGAAATCACAGTCCTAACTGCCGAGCCAACCGAAGTCCCGAACCTCATTGCCGAAGCGGCCGAAGAAATCAAGCCAGGCCCGGTCCTTGCGCTCAGAGCACCCGAGGAAGTCCCGGACCTCATTGCCAAATTGTTCTCATCAGGCTTACGATCGATTCAAGCACTATTTGAGGGAGTGCCCTCACCATAATTTTTGAAAGGCGGGCCTTATGAGGTACTTTTATCTTGGCATGAACAAAGATGCCAAAAGCCAAATGGACACAGCTAGTGGCGGTGCAATCATGGATTTACCGGCAAGCCAAGGATTCAAAGTCATAGATAAGATCGCTACAAATTCTGATAGATACCAAGGAGTTGATCACAAGAAGATGGCTAAGTCTAGAGAAGATTCTTCCAGTTATGTGACTAAAGATCAATTTGGTGATTTGGTCAAGAAAGTGGATAGTATGATAAGTAAGGTTAATGCTTTGGATGTATCTAAACCAGAGAATGACAAAGGGAAGAATCCGATCCAACAACCTTGTTTTCTATGCTCTAGTACGAAGCACTCTACGAAGGCGTGTCCCGATGGGAAATACGAAGATGATGAGGATGTTTGCGAAGAGGCGCATTATGTCAATCAACAAAGGAATTATGCTCCAAATCCTAGTCCTCCTACAAGAAACTATGAGCCTCTTCAAAGGAGAATGTCCAACAACCCCGGTTTCTCTTCTAAGCCTCAAGGGCAAAATAACTACCAAGGGAATTACCAAAGACAAGGGTATAACTCCAACCAAAATCAAGGGCAGAATTCTTACTCTAATCAAGGCCAACGTTCCAACCAAAATCAGGGGCAAAATTCTCAATATTCCAACCAAGGGAACTATCAAAGGCCTTATCAAGCCAAACCCCCTATGAATGACCAAGGGACTTCTCATCAACAAGGACAAGCTTCTTCTAACACTCAAGATAATGCAATGATGTCTATGATGGCGCAAATGTTAGAAAATCAAAAGGAGACTAACAAGAGGATGGAGCAATTAGAAGCTCATAACAAAATGCTTGAGAATCAAGTAGCTCAACAAGCCGTAGCTTTGAAGCAATTTGGGAAGCTCCCTTATCAACCGGATGTAAATTCCACCGAGCATATCAATGCCATCACATTAAAGAGTGGAAGAGTCCTGCCTACTCCTCAAGGAAAACCGAGTCCTAATGACAAGGAGATAGAAGCGGAAGTTGCCAACAAAAATTCTGAAGTTGAACTTCAAGCTCCTACAGAAGAAGAGAAAAAGGAGGAAGAACCGGTTTTGACAAGGAAATATGTGCCAAAGATACCTTTTCCTCAAAGGCTCAACAAAAGCAAGCTAGATGCTCACTTCCAACGATTTGTGGAGATGTTGAAGAAGTTGTATGTCACTCTTCCATTCGATGAGGTAATCACTCAAAATCCTACTTATCCAAAGTTCTTAAAAGATATTGTGTCTAATCGTAGAGTTATTAAAGAATCTAGCATGGTCTTGAATGTTGAGTGTAGTGCTATTGTTCAAAGTAGAATGCCTAAGAAGATGCAAGATCATGGGTCATTTTCTATTCATATCTCTTTAGGAAAAATTGAAATTGATAGAGCACTGTGTGACTTGGGAGCTAGCATTTCTTTAATTCACTATTCGTTATGAGAAAATTGATATGGGTGAGCTCCATCCTACTACTATTTCTTTGAAACTAGCCGATAGACGCTCTAGAATTCCTAGGGGAGTTCTTAGGGATGTGCCTATTAAAGTTGGTAAATTCTTTATTCCTGTAGACTTCTATGTGCTAGAAATGGATGATGAGCAAGAAACGCCCGTTATTCTTGGTAGACCTTTTCTTAACACCATTGAGGCAGTCATTAGATGTGGCGAAGGGTCTATTGAATTGAAAATAGGGAATGAGAAGTTAAAAAAATTTCTGAAAAATGCCATGAGAGCTCCTACTTCATCTTTTGAATGCAATTTGCATGATATATCTTGTGAAAATCTTGAGCTAACATCTTTTGAAAGTGAAGTCATGAAGTTAGATGATTCTAGCATGCTTTTTACCTCATTGTTGGATATGGAAGATGAGGAAATGTGCGACCTGACTTTGGCTGACGGAGAGCAAGTATTGGATGCTCATGAAGGTAAAGAAGACCCGGTGCCGAGAGGTAAGGAATTCGAAGGAGAGTTAAAACCTCTACCTTCGAATCTCATGTATGAGTTTCTTGGGTCTAATTCTACTTACCCCGTTATAGTTGGTGCAACTTTGAATGAGCATGAAACGTCCAAACTTTTGCATGTTTTGAAAATTAATAGAAAAGCTCTAGGCTACTCCGTTGATGATCTTAAGGGAATTAGCCCTTCATTATGCATGCATAGGATAAATCTTGAAGAGAATGCAAAACCTTCTAGGGAGTTTCTAAGGAGATTGAACCCTAAGCTTAGCGACGTTGTCTTTAAGGAAATTATTAAGTTAAGAGATGCAGGCATCATTTACTCGGTTCCGGATTCGGAATGGGTAAGCCCCATCCACGTCGACCCCAAAAAGGGAGGACTTATGGTTGTGCAAAACGATAAGGGGGAGTTAGTCCCTACAAGAACCGATAATGGATGGAGGATGTGCATCGATTATAGAAAACTCAATAAGGCAACTAAGAAAGATCATTTCCACATTCCCTTTATTGATCAAATGCTTGAGAGACTTGCCGGACATGATTACTTTTGTTTCCTAGATGGTTATAGCAGATTCTATCAAATTCCCATTTTGCCGAATGACCAAGAAAAAACTATATTTACATGTCCGGATGGAACTTTTGCATTTAGGCGCATGCCCTTTGGGCTATGCAATGCACCGGGAACATTTCAAAGATGCATGATGTCTATCTTTAGTGATTACATTGAGAAATGCATGGAAGTTTTCATGGATGACTTCTCTATTCATGGAACTTCATTTGATGATTGTTTAACTAATCTTTCTCATGTTCTTGTAAGGTGCATTGAAACAGATTTGGTGCTAAAATGGGAGAAGTGCCATTTCATGGTTCAAGAAGGAATCGTGCTTGGACATTTGGTGTCTAAAAGGGGGGTCGAAGTTGATAAAGCAAAGGTTCAAGTCATTGAGCAATTACCACCACCGAAAGATCAAAAAGGAGTTAGAAGTTTTCTATGCCATGCCGGCTTTTACCGGAGATTTATTAAGGACTTCTCAAAGATTGCCAAGCCATTAACTCACCTCCTATGCAATGATGTGCAATTCAATTTTGATGAAGAGTGTTTAGAGGCATTTGAAAAGCTTAAGAAAGCTCTTGTATCGGCACCCATAGTGCAACCACCGAATTGGGATCTTCCATTCGAGCTTATGTGCGATGCGAGCGATTTTGTTATTGGAGCTGTTTTGGGGCAATGAGTTGATAAGAGACTCCATGTAGTCTACTATGTGAGCAAGGTGCTTGATAATGCTCAATTGAATTACACTACCACCGAGAAAGAGTTGCTAGCCGTGGTGTATGCTTTTGAAAAATTCCGACCATATCTTGTTGGTTCTAAGACGATTGTCTACACTGATCACGCCGCTATTAAGTATTTGATGGAAAAGAAAGATGCAAAGCCGAGACTTATTCGTTGGATTCTTCTTTTGCAAGAGTTCAATATTGACATCAAAGATAAGAAAGGGGTCGAAAATGTAGTAGCGGATCATCTCTCGAGAGTTGAGCTTTATGATTCAAAAAGGTTCTCAACGCCAGTAGAAGACTCTTTTATCGGAGAATATTTGCTGAGTGTTGAAGATGATGCCCCATGGTACGCGGATTATGTGAACTAATTGACTTGCAAAATTCTTCCGAATGACCTTGATCATAATCAAAAGAGGAAGTTCTTGCACGACGTTTCGAGGTATTTTTGGGATGACCCGTTCTTGTACAAGCTATGCCCAGATGGAATTTATAGAACATGTGTGCCCGAAGAAGATATAAAAGGAATTATAGCTTGTTGTCATTCTTCTTTTTAAGGTGGTCATGGTTCTGCTTCAAAGACCACAGCTAAGATTCTTCAATCGGGATTTTATTGGCCCAGTATGTTCAAGGATACGTATGAATTCGTTAAGTCTTGTAACGAATGTCAAAGAATGGGCAATATTGCTAGAAGGGATGAAATGCCTCAGAAAGGCATCTTAGAGGTTGAAGTATTCGATGTATGGGGCGTATATTTCATGGGACCTCTACTATCTTCGCAAGGTAATAGCTTTATTCTAGTAGTGGTAGACTACGTTTCTAAATGGGTTGAGGCCATAGCTTTCCATCTTGTGATTCTAAAGTGGTAATCAAGATGTTTAAGAAGATTATTTTCCCAAGATTCGGGGTCCCAAGAGCGGTGATAAGTGACAATGGTTCTCACTTCAAAGAGAGAAGATTCGAGTCTCTGCTTAAGAAGTACGAGATATTCCATAGGTGTGCTACTCCATATCATCCCCAAGCAAATGGACAAGTCAAAGTATCAAACCGCGAAATAAAGACAAAAACAGTTGGGAAGTCAGGGAAAGATTGGGCGTTGAAGATTGATGATGCCTTATGGGCGTATAGAACCGCTTTCAAGACGCCAATCGGAATGTCTCCATACCGGTTAGTATATGGCAAACCTTGACATCTTCCGGTAGAGCTTGAGTACAAAGCCATGTGGGCTATCAAAGAGCTGAATTTCGATATGAAAGCTTCGAGAGAGAAGAGACTCCTTCAACTAAATCAGTTAGACAAAATCAGGTTGGACTCCTACGAAAGTTCAAAAATTTATAAGGAGAAAACTCGGAGATGGCACGACAAGCTTATTCTGAAGAAAGAGTTCTCGGTAGGAGATAAAGTCTTGCTATTCAACTCCAAGTACAAGTTGTTTCCCGGGAAGTTCAAGTCTAGGTGGTTTGGACCATATAGAATTCATAAAGTTTTCGATGATGGCCACCTAGAGTTAGTGGACAATCAAGGGAATGTGTTCAAAGCAAATGGGCAGAGAGTTAAAGTCTATCATGCTGCTGATGTAGATCAAAACACGTTAGAAGCACCCTCGTGAATGCTATCTGCAATACCACTAGAGAGGGGATCCCGCTCGGGACTTCTCTTAGTGTTCTTCTCGATATGTAAAGCCACGGCTCCGTCTTAGCCAAGATGTTAAACTAGGCTTGTGAGTGTTTCTCCCCTGATCCTTAAGTATATCTATTTTGATTGGATTTCTATTTGCTTTGTGCAAGAATATGAGGATGTGAACTATGCATGTGTGAATGCCTATATTTGACGATCGATGTGCGATTGGAATGCTTTTAGCATGATGTTTTCTTAACATATGCTTGGTGAATTCGATGTCTTGGTTGGATACAAGTGTGGGGTTTTGAAATTTTGTGCATGAGTGTTGATGTACGATTTGAGTTTGGCTTAGAAATTCTTGTCCGCAACTCCATGCATTTGTATAGTTTCATTCGTGCGTTCGCATAATTAGCCTTGTCTTCATTTCATTGTGCTTGCATAGATTCCATGCGCTCGCACATAAAAACAATGCCACTGTCCAGCATATTGCATTCGCATAGTTTCATTCGTGCGTTCGCGTGCCAAGCCTTAATTCTCATTTTGCCAAGCTCGCATTAAAAATCCATGCCTCTGGAAGTTTGTGCATTCGCACACTTGTTTATGTGCGCACGCATACCCCTAGAACACTCGTCACTCTCAGTTGTCCACAAGTTTGTGCGTTCGCACAACATCCTTTGTGCGTTCGCATGCGTCGATTAGCGTATATGTATAAAAGCTGATTTCAATTCGAACCCTAAATCGTTCTCGATTTTTCAAAACCTCCACCTTCCCTTCTCCATCCTTCCGTCGCCCTGCCTTCTCCGACCAAACCCCAGCCGTCGATTGCCTTCCCTCCTCCGCCCGCTTCACTCGCCGTCCGTTTCTCCACCCCCAATTCCATCTGCTAAACCCTAATGCGTTCGCACAATAACCCAAATCTCCATTCATCTCCGAATCCACCATGGGCAAGGTTAAAGTGATTCCCTCTTCTAAGAAGCCTTCCAAGAGTTCCTCGAAGAGCCTAGGAGTTTCAAAGCCACCAATTTCCAAGAAGTCCAAAGGAAAGGAGAATAAGAGCCAAGAAATTGAGATTTTGTATGTGAAGTCTGATTCTGCAGGTAGGCATTATGGCCGTACTTCTGCGGATCCTACAAGGTACATTATGGCGCCAAGCTCAGTTAGTAGAGCCGATGGAGATTTAGAAAGGGATACGCCTCCAACATCGCCTCGAGTCGATAATTCCAACAAGTTCACTATGCGAAGCCGTATGAGTTTGATAGCCCGATCAGATACAACTATGCGAAGGATACTGCTTTGCATAATGCACTTTCGCACAAAGGTAAATGGCCAATCCCTCTCCTTTTTCCTGAAATTGAAGATTTGAAAACTTTGGAGGTTTTTGTTGAGATTAAATCATTGCTTGGAAATTGTGGATTGAGTTTTATATTTCGAGATGATCCTGGGTCGTATCATGAAGTAACTACGGAGTTTCTTAGCTCATTTAGTTCAGTGCATAAGCTTAGTAAGGATGATGAAGACGATAAAGTTAAATGCTGGAAGTTTGCTATGGGTGGTTATCAATGGGAGGTAGATTCTGAGGTTTTATGCGATTGGTTTAGATTACCTAGGGATGGTTAATTTCCTGAGGTGGTTGATGATGATGTTTTTGAGTTTTGGAAAAGAATTTTGGGGCGTGATTATACCAAGGAGGAGCAACACAAGTCTACTAGCATTCGTATACCAATATGGAAGATTATTCATAAATTTTTAGCGGGTATAGTGTTTATTCGTACTAGCTATGGTAGACTTGTCACAAAGCTTGAAATGATGCTTATGCTAATGATTGAGAGGGGGCAGAAAGTAGATTGGCTATGGTGTATTACTAAGGGTACTAAGGACAATGAGATTGTTTCTTCAAAGAACCGGGGTTTGGGAGGTGGTTCCTTTGTGACATGGATTGCGAGGAAGCTGAATTTCACATTTGGGGATATGGAGAGTGAAAAGCTAAGGCTCACTTTGAAGCAAATGAGGTCTAGACATATATTGGGTAAGGGGCTGGAGTGGAAAAATTGTGAGGAAGATAGTGAAGATGAGGAAGAAGTTGAAGTTGAAGATGTCATTGACAGGGCTGCTGACCATGATATGCCCTCTTCCTCGCATGCCATGACTCCTCCTTCCTCTACTGACTCGAGACTTGATCTAATTTTATCACGCTTGGATGCCATTGCAAGAGTGCAAGATAAATTGGTGTATGTTTCGGAGCACAATAAATTGGAGGAGAGGACTTTACTTGCCATTACCACTCACATGGATATCTCCTCTAGTGTTGACTTGCCTTCTAGGTCCCCATTTCTGCCTAGATCACCTTCGCCTCCATCTCCGCCTTTGTTTCCTACTGCTAAGGGTAAAGAGAAAATGGGAGAGCCTTCAATGTTAGCTAAGGAGAGTGTAGAGGATAGTTTGAAAAAGGTGATGGGTTCGGTGAACAAAATGCCTAGGGGTGAAAATGTTCAGAAGAGTGGAGAAGAGGGCAACATTGATATGGATGATGAAGATAGTGCGAGTGAGCAGTTTATTGTTGCACCTCATGGTGTTCATGGAGTTGCTCCGGAGGGTGAACTTGGTGCTACCATTGACGAGTTAGATCGTGCTGGTGATGTGAGAGTCGATGATCCCTCCACTGCTACCACTACCCCAGATGAAGACGGTTCTACGCTAGATGAGGTGGATCTTGAAGATGATAGAACTTGATTAGAATTTCTATATGTTGTCGTGCTTATGTTTTGTTTATGATGACTTGTGGATGATGATGAGATTTTTTATGATGGTCTTTTGGGATGTAAACATTGTTGATCACTCTTATGATATGTGTTACATTCTTGATATGTGTTGAAGGTTGTATGATCATCTACGTGTGCGTGTTGATTCATAAGGGTAAACAGATTTGTGAGTCTCATTTCTATACTGCCCAGTGTTGTGCGTTCGCACAATGCTATCCGTGCGTTCGCATGCCCAGTTTATTTCTACTTTGTGCTTTGGTCGCATGATTCCATGCGTTCGCAAGCGAAATCTGTGCCATTGTCTGCATTTATGCGTTCGCACAAATCCACATCTTTCCCAGCGTTTCAAGCCTTCATGCGTTCGCACACTTCAGAGTGTGCGCGCGCATGCTTGAGTCCGGCACCATTCTAACTTGTTTTGGTGCGCTTTTGATAGATTTGGGCTTTTGGCGTTCGATAATGTGTTCTTTTAATGAGTTATAAGTTGACTTGCATGATGTTGACATGTTTACGATGATGATTTCTTTACCTTGTGTGCTTAACACTCTCGTTTTTGAGTTTCTTCTCTTATAGAGGAAAAATGGGAATCATTAATCGAATCTTTTGTGCAAGTTCAGTCGCCCAAGAACTAGACGCGCGAAGCAACATCTCTTACTTTGAAATGGCTACCTCCAAACGAGAGAAGTTTTTCTTAACTTTCTCTTTGCTTTTTATGCTATTCATTGCTTAGGGACTAAGCAATTGCTAAGTGTGGGGTGCCTATGTTTTGACTACACGAGATGTTTGTGCTTGCTTGCCATGCTTTCATGTTTAGAATCCAATCAATTTGCATGTTTAGAGGAAAACACTTACACTACTGTGTCATTCATCCAAAAACTCGAATTTTTAATGAAAACAAAAAGTTCGGGCAAGGCTACATTTTTGAAAAATTTCATTCCTAATTCAACTAGTCGTGCATGATTTCACTTAATTGATCCTTTAGATGACTAATGGATTGGATTGTTGACTTTCATTCTTGAGGATCAAAGCATCTACTAGCACTTCTTTATCTTTTATTCTATGCTTTTTCTTGTTGAGACTAGAGAGTCGATCTTTGAAAGCATGAAATCGAAGAAATTTTTTTAAAAAAAAACCTTGCATGCTATGATTGCCTTTAGGTGACCTTAGTGACCTTGCTTGTCTTGTGGATTTGTCTTGGTTGTTTGTCATGCTCCATTTTTAACACAGCCCTTTGACAAAGTTCTAAGTGTGGGGTCAAAAGAGGGCAAGAAAAAAAACAAAAAAAATGTGTAATAAGCCCTGAGTTTCTTCCTTATGGTTGATCACCATTTGGAAGTGAGTTTAAAGCATTATGTGCTAAGCGCCGAGGGTTAGGAAGGTAAGTTCCCCCTCGAAAGTGTTTATTACGGCCAAAGGCCATGCTACCCCTTAAAGTTGCACTTAGACTTGATAATCGGCTATTCCACCATTCTCTAGCATGAAAACTAATGAGACATTCGAAACTTACTAGCAAGAATTCACCAAGGGACGAACCTCGTATTCTTTTACACTTAGGCATGATATGATATGATTTGCAAGTGTATATAAAAGCTTTAATGTTGGAACTCCTCTTCTCTTATGACTAAGTGACCTTTGCGTCCTAGGCTTGAGAATGAGTTCAAAGTCACAAGCCAATGTACTAGCCTCCTTGCTAGCATTGGTGAGTGATCCAACAAGATTTCTTTGCGGCTGTTAGATTGTTTTCTTGAGATCTTTGATATAGAAAATGACTAGAATCCTTGATTAAAGGTTTGTTAGTCTTTGCTTTGATTTGCATGAATGTCATTATTCATGAATTTCCATAAGGATTTGAAGAGGTTTCATGTAGTGATTGAAATGCGCATATCTAGTTTGAATACATTATGAACTTCATGGAAAACACCTTGCCTAGCACTTTGACATTTGTGAACTTAAAATGCCTAATTGGATGGTTGTTCTTTTTGTGGGATTTGTGAGTATTCCCATGTCTGAAAACTCTCAGGAGACTACAACTCCTCCACTAGGGTAGCCTAGGGGTTTAAAGGCTTGGTGCAATCGCTAAATGCATTCGTGTTACCTACGAAAGTGGTTAATTACAAGTAGGATTTGTTTCTTAATGTTTTTAGTTAGTTTTCGTGACCATATAGAGTTTTCTTTGAACCGATCTTGAGTGAGTGAATTGCATTATTGTTGTTGATCTCTATGATTAGTTTGCTCGGGACGATCAAACATTAAGTGTGGGGTGATTTGATAGCGCTAAAACATATGCATTTTAGGCGACCTCTATGCTTAATTTTTCAATTGCTCTATTACGATTTCACTTGCTATTTGATGCTTTGTGGTTCTTTTTAGGCAAATTACAGAGTTTAAGCTGAGAATACAAGTAGGCAATGATTTTGGGGCAAAACCGAGCATTATGGAGCAAGAAAGCACAAGTTGGAAGTCATAGCGCAAATTTCTCAAGGTCATGCGCTCGCATGGTTCAAAGCATGCACTCGCATGCATGCACTTTGTTGCCCTGCTAGCCTTCGCAGTCTGGTGCGTTCGCACAGTTCATCTCATGCGGTCGCACAACCCAGACGCGACGCATGAAAATCTCATGCGTTCGGACGCATGGCTCTGTGCGCTCACACTCGGTCAAATTTCCCAACCTGTAGGAGACCATGCGAACGCATGCGTTTGCGGAAAAAAAATCAGTTTCTTTTAATGGGAATTTTGATGGTTTTTGAGAGAGGGGTCGGGGGTTTAAAAGAAGAGAATGACGTGTTGTGAGAAAAGATAGAGACGGAGTTCCAGAGATAGAGAGGTCGGGAATTAAGCTAGGAAGAACTTCAACAACGAAGATCGGATTCTCTAGTATTCTTGAATCTCCATATCGGTTTTAAAGTTCGAAACTCTACTTTCAATATGGTTGTTTGCGTTTTTATCATTGACTTCGTTTGTAAACTCACCATGAGTGAGTAGAGACCTTGATTGGGGATCAATGGATCCCCTAGACATGTTTGTGACATTGTAAACACCTTGGATGCTAATGATGAACGAGTTTGCACATGAATCTTCTTCCTTTGAACTTAATGCCTATAAGATGTTTGAGAAATGTTCTCAATAGGAATTCTGCTTGATGTAGCTCACGTTGATCATCATGACTTCAATGAACTAAATGAAGAAGCATTAGGATTTTGTGTTAGTTGGATAACTCTTTAACCTAATGAGAATTGCTTGAACTTAACAAGAACATGATTATCTAGTCAATAAAGCGCAAGTGTCAGGCTAGACATTCATATTCTATAGTGCCAATAGAACACGAGTATGAGGTACTATGCGAGATGTAACCTCTTTGTACTAAGTTGTGGCGCGAGTTGAACTTAGTATCAATGTTGCATAAGACAATTTCTAAGCATGTTGACAGAACCGCTCGTCGTCAAAGCGATTTGTGCAAATAAATTTATAAGTCCGCTACTCGCAATTATACTACTGGGTAGTACTTGGTAAGTAGGGGTCGAACCCAAGGGAGTCAGTGTGGATTAGTTGTTCTTTGGGGGGTTTATCCAGCGAGAGAGCGTGTTTTAGGTTGGTTGGTTGGTTTTAAAGCTACCAGCTATATGATTGTTTGATTGGTTGGTTGGTTTTAATACTGAAAGTAAATTACAGATTTAATAATTAAGAGAAATGTTCGGTTTCAGGGGCCTTGTATTATATTTGTTTATCATTGACCGCTAATGATCATACCAAGTGTTCAAAGATGAATTGAGGCTATTTCTAGCGCAAGATATGATCATGCTAAGTATTCAAACGATGAATTGAGGCTATTTCTAGCGCAAGATATGATCATGCTAAGTATTCAAACGATGAATCGAGGCTATTTCTAGCGCAAGACTTGCAACACCATTTAAAACACTTGTTCTAAGCAAAACTAATTCCTCCTTTCGAAGTATCTTAGTCGTAAGTGCATCCATTTGGTCCCTTTGGTCCAGTTTCCAAATGATCTTTTAGATAAGCCGAACTCCTCGATAAGTTTTGCTTGTTACAGCTTCCACTTACCGAGTATGTTCACGAATTCCCACGGAAGAGCTTTTTGCTTGTCAGGCACTCAACCTTGGAAACTCTGACTTAATATATGGCACATAGAACAAGTATCAAATACAAAGGTATACTAAGAGTAAAGTCTAAAACATTTATAATACAAGTACGCCCCTTCTACCGAACTACTAGTTTAGCTACTATTCATCGTGCTAAACATTATTACTAAGGAAATAAAAGCAGTTGAATAATTACTAAGAAATACTTACAACCGTTGAAGCGCCAAGGGAGCTATCCTTTATTTCCAAAGCGAAGAACAATTTATAGAAAATGAAGAGAGGAGGGTTAGGCCCTCTCTCTCTCTAAAGTGTACAAGTATGGATATGAGGTGTCTTTTCAAATGAGAGGGGAGCACTTCTATTTATAGGCATGGGAGGAGACTTGGGAGCCAAGTTTTGGAGAATGGAGGGTGGAGATGGCGGGCATGTGGAGGAGCATCCAAGGGTGGAGGAGGAAGGGGAGGAGATGTGAAGGAGAAGTCTCCACATGTCATCATTTCCATGGAGGAGCTCTAGCCGCCGGCGGCTTTTGGAGGAGGGTGGTGGTTGTGACAAGTGGAGGGAGGAGAGTGGAGGAGCCACCATGTGAGGAGGAGCTTGTGGAAGCTTCCCTTGAGTCGCCGGAAAAAGCCAACCGCAATAGTGAACTTGGCCAGTGGTTCTTCTGGAATTCTTGCCGGAGTTGGCCTGGCCTTGGTCGGAGTTTCACCTGGTCGGAGCTTCGCCGGAGACTCGCCGGAGCTTTGCCGGAATTCTGGCCGGAAAATGAGCCGACGGTCCCTTGCATTTGAACAGCTGATTCTGAAAGTTGAAGCAATTCTAAGACTAATGGTCGAGACCGTTTTGTCAGAATTTGGCCGAAACTAGGCCTGGGCCTGATTTGAAGTTCAGCGTGCGCACAGGTCTCGGACTGGCTCTCGGCGCGGGCCTGGTTCTTCGGACGGGACTTGGTCTTCTCGGCCATAGATGAATTTACTCGGGCATTATTCTGGAATTTGAGATTCACCGAGTTATTGGGTGTTTTGAACACTTTGGTCGAGCTAGAATTTCCAGATTCTAAAGTTTGGTCGATCAATTTGGACTTGGTGCCTATGCGTGCGGGACCTTGCTTTGGAATTGGGCCAACTCTCAATCTGCTCGAGCTTTCTTCTTGGTTCCTCGACATTGTCCACCTTATTTGTCATTTGGAATATTTTGGTCGAGGTGGATTCATTAAATAAGGTCGTTTGCTCGAGCGACTTGCTATTGGTCCTTGGTGGCTCGACTGGGGCCTAGGACTCTTCTAGGCGTGGCCAGGTCCTGCTTGGGCCAAAGTGGCCTGATTTGCCTTGTAGTCCATTTTTGCCTCTAAGAACTCCTCCTTAGCTTGTATTTTCTCTATGCTCCAAAATACCCTGTAGAAATAAATCGGAACTAACAAGCAAAAGTTAAATAGACAAAGTGTCTAAATAAGGGGGTTATACTATGTTTATGATTCGTATAATTATGGTCCATCAGATCACCCCACACTTTTAGTTGTTCGTCCCGAACAATGCTTTATAAGGGTGTACACAAAATCTAAGTAAAATATGAAAGTGAGACTGTGGGACTAGATTTATCCTAGTTCATGCATTACTACTTATTACTAAATTAAATTGCGTAAATAAATAGAAGAAACTTAAAATTTGTACCTCCGTGCTGAGATGCAAATTATATTGGATGTCTCGGGAGATAGCCCTGTTTAGGCTCCTGGACTGCAATCTTGGGATCGTCTCGCGCTATATGGTTTTCTTGTAGCTTTCTCTAGCACGTGATTCGGTTCGGGTTTCAGTGGTTTGAGTACTTTGATTTTCTTTTGGCGAGGGACTGCTTTTGTAGTGAGTCGGCATTTGGCCTTTGTTTTGACTTTTTGAGTTCTTCACTTTTTGTTCGGTTAAAACCTTCACAATTTTTGGGCCTTAGGCCTCTTTTGATTTTCTTCTTTGAGTTTTTTGCTTCTTTGTGACTTGCTAGTCCATTTTCTCAGCCTTTTTGGGAAGTCCAATCATCGCCCGCAAGCCTATGGAAATACCTCCCCGCTCCTCTCTTTTTTGCCGTTTTCGCGCGGGTCAAGGTGAGGGTCGCTCAACTATTTTCTCGGCTACTTTGACTGTCGTTTTCGCGCGGGTCAAGATGAGGGTCGCTCATCTATTTTCTCGGCTACTTTGACCGGAGATAGGACGGTCTGATTCCCGTCCTCGCCTTTTGCATTGCATGGCGGAGATGACTTCAATCTTCACTGAAAACCCGAAGTGCAGCCTCCACTGACTTCGAAAACCATATAGTTTGATCTGATCCTTCGATTGCTTGCCAAGCCTCTCTAGGGCAGTTTATGTCAACTCCACACCCCTAGTTATCTCAGCACAAATGACAATTGAAAAGTTACATTCTAAGTTTTTAAACAGTTGAATTTTCACAAGGTAAATGCATGAATTTCGGTCTATCTTTTTCACATTCTTAAGTTCATATTTTCAAAAAGATATTATTTATTAACTAATATATACAGGTGGTTCTCACCCCACACTTCTGAACGAAGTCGTGCCTTTCAGCAAGACTGAGTTCAAAAGCCATGCAAGCAGATGTTATACGAGAAGGAAATGATATTAAGGAAAAGGAAAGACAGAACTCCCTTTAAGGTGTCGAGTGAATGACATGGCTCGAGGCTGGATAATCGAGGGAGTTCGGCTGGGGCCTTGAACTCTGAGCGTAGCCCTGACTGGCTTAATGTTGCACCCAAGTCCGATTCCTGAA
Source organism: Rhodiola kirilowii (assembly GCA_033675215.1). Taxonomy (NCBI): domain Eukaryota; kingdom Viridiplantae; phylum Streptophyta; class Magnoliopsida; order Saxifragales; family Crassulaceae; genus Rhodiola; species Rhodiola kirilowii. The sequence goes on from CM066201.1 coordinate 33,797,869, forward strand.
TAGTCAAATCTTCTATGCACCAAGTGGGTGAGAGCGACTTATTGATAAAGTAAAATACAGAAAATTAAAGACAGAAAATTAAAGTGCAGAAAGTAAGATAGTGTCGGGTTACCTCCCGACCAGTGCACTTGTTTAACGTCGTTGGCTCGACAGTACCTCAATCATGGATCATAAGGTCGGATCCCAAGGGTGAGTGAGGTCAAACTTTTTCTCGGCAGCCATTTTGCTCCGAGAGGGTGAGGTTTCCTTGACCATAGCTGCTGGTCCAATGCGTCGTGCTTGCTTGTTACTTCTTCCGGGTTTCCATTCTTTCGGCCCATGTCTTTGCCGCTTCTTCATGTTTGAATAGTTGACACTTTCGCGAGTTTGGAAGTTGGGTTTTGTGCCTTCAAACATCGGCGACCACAGGCATGTTCCCATGTGAGGCCTCTTCTTGGTGGTAGCTACGAATGGTTGTCTTGGAATGATTGAGTTCCCGAGTGGTTTTTCTTGGCTTGTGACGAGAGAGATTTCCTTTGTCGACTTTTTTGGCTCATGCTCTGCCTCCAACTCCCCTTGTACCGCTTCATCATTGATTATATGATCTTCGGTGGCTATGATCGGCATAAAATACAAAGGTTTGAGTTGAGGCACTTCGACCATGAGGACTAGGTCTGTTTCAGGTGCTCCGACAGTGAGGATTAGGTCTTTCTCAGACAGTTCGGCAATGAGGTCCGGGACTTCCTCGGGTGCTTCGAGCGCAAGTACCGGGCCTGGCTTGATTTCTTCGGCCGCTTCAGCAGTGTGGTTCGGGACTTCTGTAGGCTTGGCAGTTAGGACAGTGATTTCCTCGGATGGATTGGTGATAAGGACCGGGTCTGATTGGGGCAGTTCTTCTTCGGTCATTTGCGGGTCCTCATCCTTAGTCGGCTCCTCGGGTTCAGCCGTGAATTGGTGCATCAATGCACTCAATTGCTGCATGTCTGCGGCCAATTGCTGGGTGCTAGCTGCCAACTCCTTTTCTGCCGCCCATAGTTCAGTTTTGACCCTGATTTGTTGCATCGTGTTGTCCAACTGCTGGATGCTAGATGTCAGCTCCGTTATACCGTCCTCGATTGGCTCGGCCTTATCTTGGCTTGGTCTTGACCTTGCGGCCAAATCGTTTATTAATTTCAAAAGATCATCCTCGGTTAAGTCCCACATTGATCCTCCTGCTGCATTATTTAGCTGGTCCCACTCATGTGGCAACATTCCACAGAGAAACTTTGTTTGAAGATCGAAATTGGTGAATCCATGGTGCGGGCAGCTCGTCACAATGGAATCGAAGTACCATAAGTACTCATCCAATGTTTCGTCCCGGGATTGCGTTATTTTGTTGATCTTCTCGCGGATTTCAAGTTTGAAGGGTGGTGGGGAAATTTCCTCAATGTTCCAAGGTTCCATTCCGTAGTAGTAGGACTTAGTGAATTGCATGATAAAACGAAAAAGAAAAAAAACAGAACAACTATTCCGATGCACAACTCCCCGGCAACGGCGCCAATTTGACAGAACCGCTCGTCGTCAAAGCGATTTGTGCAAATAAATTTATAAGTCCGCTACTCGCAATTATACTACTGGGTAGTACTTGGTAAGTAGGGGTCGAACCCAAGGGAGTCAGTGAGGATTAGTTGTTCTTTGGGGGGTTTATCCAGCGAGAGAGCGTGTTTTAGGTTGGTTGGTTGGTTTTAAAGCTACCAGCTATATGATTGTTTGATTGGTTGGTTGGTTTTAATATTGAAAGTAAATTACAGATTTAATAATTAAGAGAAATGTTCGGTTTCAGGGGCCTTGTATTATATTTGTTTATCATTGACCGCTAATGATCATACCAAGTGTTCAAAGATGAATTGAGGCTATTTCTAGCGCAAGATATGATCATGCTAAGTATTCAAACGATGAATCGAGGCTATTTCTAGCGCAAGACTTGCAACCCCATTTAAAACACTTGTTCTAAGCAAAACTAATTCCTCCTTTCGAAGTATCTTAGTCGTAAGTGCATCCATTTGGTCCCTTTGGTCCAGTTTCCAAATGATCTTTTAGATAAGCCGAACTCCTCGATAAGTTTTGCTTGTTACAGCTTCCACTTACCGAGTATGTTCACGAATTCCCACGGAAGAGCTTTTTGCTTGTCAGGCACTCAACCTTGGAAACTCTGACTTGATATATGGCACATAGAACAAGTATCGAATACAAAGGTATACTAAGAGTAAAGTCTAAAACATTTATAATACAAGTACGCCCCTTCTACCGAACTACTAGTTTAGCTACTATTCATCGCGCTAAACATTATTACTAAGGAAATAAAAGCAGTTCAATAAATACTAAGAAATACTTACAACCGTTGAAGCGCCAAGGGAGCTATCCTTTATTTCCAAAGCGAAGAACAATTTATTGAAAATGAAGAGAGGAGGGTTAGGCCCTCTCTCTCTCTAAAGTGTACAAGTATGGATATGAGGTGTGTTTTCAAATGAGAGGGGAGCCCTTCTATTTATAGGCATGGGAGGAGACTTGGGAGCCAAGTTTTGGAGAATGGAGGGTGGAGATGGTGGGCATGTGGAGGAGCATCCAAGGGTGGAGGAGGAAGGGGAGGAGATGTGGAGGAGAAGCCTCCACATGTCATCATTTCCATGGAGGAGCTCTAGCCGCCGGCGGCTTTTGGAGGAGGGTGGTGGTTGTGACAAGTGGAGGGAGGAGAGTGGAGGAGCCACCATGTGAGGAGGAGCTTGTGGAAGCTTGTGGAAGCTTGTGGAAGCTTCCCTTGAGTCGCCGGAAAAAGCCAACCGCAATAGTGAACTTGGCCGGTGGTTCTTCTGGAATTCTTGCCGGAGTTGGCCTGGCCTTGGTCGGAGTTTCACCTGGTCGGAGCTTCGCCGGAGACTCACCGGAGCTTGGCCGGAATTCTGGCCGGAAAATGAACCGACGGTCCCTTGCATTTGAACAGCTGATTCTGAAAGTTGAAGCAATTCTAAGACTAATGGTCGAGACCGTTTTGTCAGAATTTGGCCGGAACTAGGCCTGGGCATGATTTGAAGTTCAGCGTGCGCACAGGTCTCGGACTGGCTCTCGGCGCGGGCCTGGTTCTTCGGACGGGACTTGGTCTTCTCGGCCATAGATGAATTTACTCGGGCATTTTGTCTGGAATTTGAGATTCAACAGGTTATTGGGTGTTTTGAACACTTTGGCCGAGCTAGAATTTCCAGATTCTAAAGTTTGGTCGATCAATTTGGACTTGGTGCATATGCGTGCGGGACCTTGCTTTGGAATTGGGCCAACTCTCAATCTGCTCGAGCTTTCTTCTTGGTTCCTCGACATTGTCCACCTTATTTGTCATTTGGAATATTTTGGTCGAGGTGGATTCATTAAATAAGGTCGTTTGCTCGAGCGACTTGCTATTGGTCCTTGGTGGCTCGACTGGGGCCTAGGACTCTGCTAGGCGTGGCCAGGTCCTGCTTGGGCCAAAGTGGCCTGATTTGCCTTGTAGTCCATTTTTGCCTCTAAGAACTCCTCCTTAGCTTGTATTTTCTCTATGCTCCAAAATACCCTGTAGAAATAAATCGGAACTAACAAGCAAAAGTTAAATAGACAAAGTGTCTAAATAAGGCGGTTATACTGTGTTTATGATTCGTATAATTATGGTCCATCACATGTGCATGTGATTTCATCATTGGTATCCTATTTCATTGTCACAACAATTGTCTAGGTGAAGTGATTCCTAGTCATCTTTTAGTTGAAAGTTAATCACTTTTAGTAGATATAATCTCACTTTTGGATAGTACCTTCTACTATCATTCTCTTAGGAGAACAAACCCCGCCCCCCCCCCCCAACCATAGACATTCTTGTCAGATCGTTAGCATTATTGGTTTAATAATCTATCCCTTGGGTACGACGTCGGTTCACCCCGTGTTATTACAAATGTTTTGATTGCCGTGACTTTGCATAAGTGTTTAGATTCTATTTGAATACTTAGCTATATTATCAAATGATCAAATGGCGCCGTTGCCGGGATGGGTTAATTAACTAGGTGCTAATAGATAGTTTAGTTTGTCTACCCTTCCCTTACTTGATAGTTATTGCTTGTTTTGTGCTTATATTGTGTTTATTTCTCTTGCCTTTCATTGCTAAGAATTTCTTTTGTTCTTGCAGGCATTTGAATGATCACAAGATCCAAGGGACAAAAACATATAGAGCAAGGTTCAACGTCAAATACTTCTCACCCTTCTCACCCAACCGCTAAGAGAGGGAGAGGTAGACCTCGAAGGAATCCTCCGCCTCTTGCTCTTATTCCTCCTGCTTTCCAAAGTCCAAGACCTCGTCTACCTCCACTCCTAAATCCGATACATTATACACCACCCAGATTTAGAATGGAAGATGGGGTAGAGAATCCTCTTGCCCGACAGAATAACCTTGATGGTCAGAATCCTTTACAGAATCCTCCCGCTCCTCCAAGGAACCGGAATGACCGAAGCTATAGAGACGATGATGAGGATGATGAGAGACCTGTTGAGGATTACATGACCCCTACACTTGAAGGGAGTGGTTCTGCTATAGTACCTCCGGAAGAGGATGCATTTGATGTTGATATGAAGTCTTCTTTAGTCCACATGGTGACTAATGATCAGTACCACGGAATTGGAAATCCGTCTACCCACTTGGCTAATTTCCAATAGTATTGCCGTACTTACAAGCCAAGAGATGTGCCCACGGAGTATGTGATGTTCCCTTGAGTGGCATGTATTTGGCAAAATGGAGTTAGACAGTTCGAGCAGGAGTACAGGGGGAGTTCGAACATATCCTAGCACTCATGTACAACGTGGAACAGACGCAAGGATATTTCCCGGAAGGATTTCGACGACGAAGATCTAGTCGATTTGAAGTCGGCCAGTGACTTATTCGAACATCAGATATTCGAATGAATATCTACATTAAAGGCGGCGTGGCTAACTTGGGCAAGAAGTCTTCGAATATTCTTCCTACCGATTTGAGAAAGATATACATCGAATATTTAGGAATATTTCCTAAATATTTGATGGGATTATCTTGAGCTCGTTTGGATATCGTCCGAGCATATATATACAATGCTAGGGCGTCCATAATCAGCATCGCTTTCAATATCAAACATACATGAGCATATCCTATCGATTGGAGAAGAAGGAAGCGACAGCCGACTGTGTTTCCCCACTGGAAACTCATCGGTGCAAGAGCAGTCTTGTCAAGTGCAACTCAGACTGCCTAGAAGCGATCAAACTTCTTCACACAACAAAGGTGAACAAACTTTCGAGAGAAAGCATCCGAGCTTCAAGAGAAAGTCCAGCACGTTCGGACAGAAGGTTCGGACGAAAGGGATCGAGGGGAGCTGCGGTAAACCTCGGTTGCAAATCTGAGAGATGGAGTATTAGAGGCTAGGAAATTACAAGGTGTAAGCGTAAGTCCCTGTGTAAGCTCTAAACTCGTAATAAAGATTTGTGTCCCTTCTTGGGTGTGGGAAACTTCCCAGAGTAAGCGAAGCCGAACTGGGTTATCATTCTGTGCGTGCTATTGTTTTTGTTCTGTTTGCTGAACTATTGTGAAAAGAGTTCAAGGACTGTCTCAATGGTATCTTGAACACAAGCTTGAACAGGGGATAGAATTTCAATTGGTATCAGAGCAAACACTCAACACACTGAGTGTGATCCTGAACTGTTCAAGATGACTCTGAAGGAAGGACAAAGCATCACCTGACCTCCGCTACTTGAAGGCTTAAATTATGCCACCTGGAAGCCTGTGATGAGATCTTTTTAAAATCTCTAGACGAAAGGGCTTGGAAGGCTGTCCTGAAAGGTTGGACAGAACCCATGATGAACAATCTCACTGGAGAACCAGTTCCGAAACCTAAAGCTCTGTGGACAGAAGAAGAGGACAAAGCTTCCATGGGAAACTCAAAGGCTATGAATGCAATCTTCTCTGCAGTAGATGAAAACGTCATGAAGCTAATCATCAACTGTGAAGTGGCTAAGGAGGCGTGGGATATTCTCCAAACATCTTTTGAAGGCACAGACAAAGTTCGAAACTCTCGCATGCAGGCTATCACAACCAGGTTCGAAGAGATGAAGATGAAGGAAAGTGCAATCATCACTGAGTAAAACACCAGAGTTCTGAAACTGGCTAACGAAGCTTCTGCTCTTGGGAAACCCATCGATGAAGAAGGATTGGCCAGTAAAGTCTTAAGATCACTCCCTCCGAGATTTGCCATGAAGGTCACGGCCATTTAGGAAATGCACGACATCGCAAAACTGAAGCTGGATGAGCTAATGGGGTCTCTCAGAACCTACGAGATCAATCATGATTTCCAACCCGGAGAGGTGAAGGGAATCGGCCCAAAGGCCGACATGTCAGAAGACAAACTGGACGCTGGCTGCACCACTGAGTAACTGGCTATGATGGCTCAGAACTTTGGCAGAATGGTGCGGAAAATCAACAGACGTGGTCCAGAGCAAGGTCAGCCTTCATCAACTAGCTTCCGAAACTGGAAAACCGATAGGTCAAGGTCCAGAGATATGAGACAAGACCCCTCTGATAAAGGAAAAGAAGAGATTCAGTGCCATGAATGCAGGGGTTTTGGTCATATTGCTTCACAATGTGCAAATACTCTCATGAAGAAGAAGGCAATGGTTGCTAGCTTCAGTGATAGTGAGTCAGACGAAGAAAAAGGAGGATGTGAAACCACTAATTTCGTGGCTTTCATTATAACTCTAGGAGAATGTAGCACTACTAGTGAAGGAGTACCATCTCAGTTGGAACTCCCGGATGAAGACCCCTCAGACAGTGACGATGAAGAACTCACGCAAGAGTCTCTGGCTCAGACATATAAAGATCTGTACGAGAAGTGGTTACTACTGATCAAGGTCAACAAGAAGCTAAATGATACAGTTGCAAGCGTCACTATAGAAAAGGACAAGGTTTGGCAGGAGGTCGAGATTCTGCTTACACAGAAGGTGGAGCTCGAAGGCACGGTAGACTCACTAAACACTCAACTGGCTGAGATGCAACAGGAAAGATTGTGTCTACTTGCTCAGAAAATAGAGCTCCTGGGTACTATCTCTTCACTGAATGTCGACATGGAGAAGGACCGTGACACTCATCCTGCAAGCATGGCGGGTCTAAGGAAAACCATCACAGATCTGAAACGCAAGGAGGTGTTCCAACTTCGGAGGTTAGAACAGCTGGAGCTTCAGCTTGAATCTGAGAGAATGGATCATTCAACCACCGAGAAGGAACTCAATCATCTCAAACAAACGGTAAGGATGCTAAACTCAGGCACTAAAGACTTAAATGACATCCTCAGGTCTCAAAGGATGGAGTCTGGACATCGAGGCTTGGGGTTTACTAAAGAAGGCACCTCAAAAGGCACTATCTTTGTTAAAACTTCACAAGTGATGGATCAGTTGCCTGAACAGAAGGTGAAACAGTCTAAGGGAAAGAACCTAGCAGATCACAAGAAGACTCACAGCACATCTATTGAAGGAAAGACCCGTGAAACACCCATCCAATGCCATGATCATTCACCAGTGATGGAAAGGACAGATAGGCGCACTTGTTGGTACTGCCGCCAGATGGGACACACCAAATGGAAGTGTCGCCTGTTTCTTGCTAAACGACGAGCATACCAACAACAGACCATACTGCGACAAAAACAAATCTGGATACCAAAGGCAAACCAGACGGTATGCATGGTGGCCTGCTGCTCCTCAAGTGACAAAGTGCAAGACAGTTGGTACTTCGACAGCAGATGCTCCACCCACATGACAGGTAACTCTAAATACCTCACTCATATTAGACCTGTTGAGAAGATGTAGTTTGTCACCATCGGGGATGGTAAAAAGGGTCAAGTGATCGGCTGTGGGACATTGAAGGTTCCGAATCTCCCTGTACTCGAGGACACCCTCCTTGTTGAAGGTCTGACAATGAATCTTGTTAGCATCAGTCAACTGTGCAACGATGGACACTATGTGTCTTTCTCTCGCGACTCATGCCTCGTTGAACAGGCTGTCGTCGTACTTGTGCAAAAACAATTTATAATTTCCTTGTCCTGAACTGTGGGTTAGCACAATGGCAAGCAAGGGTCGAACCCAAGGGAGCTAGATAGCTACTACTTTGTTCTGTAATGGAGAAAAACAAGAAACTAGAATGAGAGTAACGGTTAGTGAAATAATCAAAAATTGCAAGGTTGTAAATATCAGAGAGAAGTATTCAGATTAGGGTTTGATTGTGACTTGTTTTATCATAGACTTCTAAATATTCAATTCGTGTTTTACGTGTGGTTGTCCCAACAAAGGTGATTTCCCAAGTAACCCGACAAAGGTGTTACGCCACGACCTAATTACCCTAGGTTTAATTAACCCGACAAAGGTGTTAATTGCCCTAGTTGTACTATCTATCTAAACGACAAAGTATTAGATAGATGATTAATGTAAAAATATGCGCAACTAGATTTCACGACAAAGTATATGTCCAGTCTAACAATATTTCATGGAATTCATGTACGAGAATTAGTAAAACATAGAATATAGCATTAAAGATCCAAGTCTCAAAAACATAGTCACAATATATTAACCCTAACCCGAATAGAAGGTTTAGTTACACATGATCATAATGAAACAATGCAAATAATAAAAGGGGATGAAATACTTCACAAAACCGAGGCAAGCAAGGGCTGGCCGTGTAGGGCTGATGAGCGGCCGTGCAAGGCTGAGAAGCGGCGGAATTGTGGCTGAGCAAGGAGGCACGGCTGGATTGTGAGGATAGTAGCACACGGCTGAATTGTAGAATGAGGGATGATGATATGATTGTGGACTCCTCCTTATATAGGGTTTGAGAAACCCTTTGATCTTCTTGGAAACCCTTTGATCTTCTTGGAACCTTCCGAAACCCTAGCATTTGAATGTTGCCCTAATATCACAATGTAGAATGGGCCGGCTGCTGGATTTAGGGCTTGGACTTTCTTTTTCCGAAGTTACTGTTCACGGCCCCGAAATCACTATTCACACCGGAATTACTATTCACGCCAGAATTACTATTCACGCCGGAGTACTGTTCGCGCCGGAGTACTGTTCACGACCCTCCTTTGGCTCCGTTCTTCCACTGCGATGTTTCTGGCATGAAAATGCCGTCTTTTAAGCGTGTTTCCTCCTAGAGCTTCCAAATCACCTGAACTACGAAACAACACTAAAAAGTAACTGTTCGCATAATAAAGTGAATGAAATGGTGGGAATTAACGACTTGATGAGTCGTATAAATACGGCTCATCACTCGTCCAAGACCAGAATGGCGGAATTGTGATGAAAGGGAGAAGGGGTGCAAATAACTGCTATACCATAGGGATAAGTCTAATGCGGCCGATGGGTCTAGACTGTGTATAAGCCAAACATCGATCTATGCGAGGGGGAGTGCATAAGACCCTTCACATTAAGTCTGACACCGCACAAATCTATGTTGACAATTGTACTAGGAAACTGATGGATCTGAAGGTGTTACAGTTGCAGAAGGAGTTCGGTCAGAAGGTGTCACAGTTGCAGAAGGAGTTCGTACAGTATCCTCAAAAACTTGCTAGGAACCGAACAAGAAAATATGAATACAGAGGGCAACAAAGGGCTATTACTACGAAGCATATGACAACAGACGTAGAATCAACCAAGACCTTCATTGATTCACACGGCATTTCACAGTTTGGAACACCCGAATCCTTCTCGGGTCTTCGTGGTGTCAAACACTGAATGCATCCAATGGTGGTCAGTCACGGTCGAAACTCCAGCTAAATAGTTGGACTGACCACCTAAGGACGAAATTAGGAACAGAAGACACAACAGCTTTGGGAATGAATATATTCTTGAATATTCTTGAAGAATTTTCATGCCGTTATTTGGAACGGGAGTTGACTAATTTGGGAAGTTGAAAAGGCCGGAGGATATTTTTGAAACACCAAAGGCAGTTCAGCGTGTTCAATTGTCTACTCACTCTCGTCCAAACCCTAGAACGGCAAAAACCCTCTCAACCGCTCCTTCCTCAACGACAATGGTGAACACCAGAAAGTCAGCAAAGTCCGGCGTCAAATCCGCTGAGAAGAAGAGAGAAAGCGTGCAGTCCTCGAAGTCTCTGGCGGTGAAACGCCGTGTTCTGAAATCAAAAGTTTTGAAGGAGAAAAAGGCGTCGCCTTTACACTCAGTAACTGAAGTCTTGGCCGAAGCCAAGAAGATTGATAGAGGAACAGCTGGTGAATTTCCTCAGTCGATCGCGGTAGACTCGCCCGACTCAATCGATATTGGTACGACTCAAGTCCGTCCCCAATCTGAGGTATTTCCAACTGTTCGTTCAGATTCTGCAAATATTCCATTTGTTGAAAATACTGTGTTGAAGGAAGATCTGAATGTGGGTGTTGAGAAGGATGGTAAGTCTGTTGACTTTGATGAAGCCAGTAGGGCTGTGATTGGTGGTGATGGTGGTAGGGCTGTTGTTGGTGACAAAGCCGGTCGTACTGATACTAGAAATAAAACTGTCAAGATTATGGAAGGTGAGGAACCCAGCAAGGCGGCTGGAGGCTCAACAACGTGGAGGGAAAAGATTTTTGCCTCTGGATATATTTCTCCAAAGGGTGGTCGCTGGAAGAAGTTTAGGCGGGCATGTGACTCCCCCAGAAAGTATCTAGCACAGATATATGCTACTAGAGGTCGGAAGATTGTAATGTCTGATGAAGAAACAGAGAAGTTCATTGAGGCCTCGAGGAAGAGAAACTTGGTGACTAATAATGCTTCTGACGATGAGCCTTCTAAGAATCTAGATGGAATCATTGATGAACGTTCCGGTGAACATGCTGAGACTGTGTTAAAGGAGATTAATCCATCAGAAAAGGGAGATGTGTTGAAGAAGCCATACTAGAAGAATCTGATCCTGCAGAATAGGATGAAGAGTTGGAGAAGATGTACAAAGACATTGATGATGTCGTGAAAGATTTGAAAAAGGAGAAGGATCTGGGAGTGGCAAGTTCAAGGGAACCACCTCGTGCCCAGGGTGTTGGGGCAGAAGAGTCTGATGCTGTGACAAAGGCAAGTGTTCCATCTCAGGAACCAGGTGTTCAGACAGAAGTTGAGTCAAGTGGAGTTCCAGAGGAAGTTGTTGCTAAGGAGACAGTGGCTGTCCCAGTAGTTGTTCAAGATGATCGTCGTAGCAACCATATGGAGAAAGATGGTTCATCCATTCGTGAGGATGCTCCGAAGACAGTTTTCAAAAGCAGTTACTCTTTCGGAAGATGACCTAGACCGTGTTCCCCTTGTCAATCTATAAAGGGCAAAGAAGGACAAGGAAAAGAAGAAGGTTGCGTTTGCAAAATCTACAAAGGGGTCAGTTCATAATGATGCTGAGGCGGGCATCGTGGCAGGGGGAGCTGTTCCATCCAAGAAAACGAAACGTGATGCTGCAATTCCTGTCTCTGAGGATGCTGGGAGATGCAAAGTTCCACCCTCTGAGTCTGATACTGTTCCAGTTGGTGTGGTCAAGAAAGGCGTTTGGTTTGTCAATCGTGATGCTGCTAAAAAATGGAGTTGTGTTCTGAAAAGGAAGATCATCCTCGAGAAGCTACTGGAGGAGTCTAGTTATAAAGGGAAGGAGGTAATTGAAGTGCTGAAACAATCTGATCTGTTCTGGACGTTGGACAGATGCGAACCTTTCGGCGAACAGCTGGTTCGTGAGGCTAGGGCAAACCTTCCCCCTCGGTTTGGGGTCATTGGAGAAGCAGAGTATGGTGTTTTCTTTGTCAGAGGAAGGCAGATCAAGCTTGACCTCGAGCTCATCAATGTTTACTTCTCCATGGATGACCCAGTTGCTGATGAAGAAGAATCAGACTTTGAAAGGGTGATAGAGACCATCACAGCAGGCTCGGTTCGGTGGAAGCCTGACACTGTGGTGCATACGGCAGATCTCTCCACATTCTATTCCATGTTATTCTTCATTGTGGTGTTCAACTGGAGACCATCAACTCACCGTTCAACGGTGAATCGGGATATGGCTCAACTGATTTATCAGATAGGGAATAAGCTGAAGTTCAATCTGGGCAGAGTTATGTTCAAACAGATCGCTGATCATGCTACATCTATGAGAACTCTACACCAGAATTGCTCCCGTCCCTGATATATGAGTTAATCATCCATCAAGCTCCAGATTTGAAGTCGTCGAGGACGTAGCCCACTGCACCTTCGTTAAGGTGCAATGTTCTCTGTACAAATAAATTTATATTTTCCGCTACTCGCAACTACACTACTGGGTAGCAAGTGGTAAGTAGGGGTCGAACCCAAGGGAATTAGAGGGATACGTTGTTCTTTAAGGGATTTGTACAGCGAGGGAGCGTGTTTTAAGGTTGATTGAGATTTTAGCGGTTATGACTAAGTGACTTTTTTGGTTGTTTTTTGGGTTTTGAGTGCGGAAAAGTAAATTACAAAAAAAAATACTGAAATTAAAATACTGAAAATAAAAGAAGGACTTACAGTGGGTGATGCATGATTGGTGAGTTCTCCAGTAGATGAGCGGTTGGTGATTGCAGATGATCGAGCAATTTATAAAAGTAAATACAGGGGGGTTTTGTAATTCAAGGAAAACATTCGGTTTCAGGGGCCTTGTATCATAGCCTGTTTATTATTTTAGTAACCTTTCTAAGTATTCAAACGTGAATCAAGGCCATTCCAAGCACTCGACTTGCAACACTGTCTAGCCTTATGCAAAAGTGTTCGAAAGTGAATCGAGGCCATTCCAAGCACTCAACTTGCAACACCGTCTAGTCTTTTGCAAAAGTCGTAGAGCACTTGTTCTACTTAGGCTAATACCCCATTCCAAGGTATATTAGCCTGTGTGCATCCATTTGGATTGTCTTTCCCGATTTATCCAAATGGTGTTTTAGAAAGATCAAACTCCTCAGATAAGCTTTTCCATTCCAAGCATCCACTTATCCGAGTATGTTTATGAATCCCCACGGAAGAGTTTTGCCATTCCAAGCATCCACTCAACCTTGGAAATTCTGATATAATATATGGCACATAGAACAAGGTTTGAATACAGAGAAAAGAAACTAAAAGAATTAAAACATTTTATAATTCAAGTACACCCCTTTAACCGAATAAAGAGTTTAGCTACGAATATCCATAGAGGTGGATACCATAGCTAAATACTCGAGGGTTTTTGAAAACAGTAAGAGGAGAAGGGGTGGAATACTCAAGAACCAACAGGAGTATTCCCAATTCCTACTGAATACTCAAGAACCAACAGGAGTATTCTCTACAGTATTATAATACTCAAGAACCGACAGGAGTATTATAATTTCTAACCGTTATAATACTCAAGAACCAACAAGAGTATTATTTCATAAACCAAACTTACAAAGTAACAAACTTAGAGAGAGAAGTGTTTTATGATTTTTTGGATGATTTACAAAGTGAGTTTGGCTTGGTATTTATAGCCAAAGGAGAGGGAGGAGAGCCATACACTTGTCACATGGGGAGAGGAGGAGGAAGGAGGAGGTGACACATGGGGGAGGAGGAAAGAGCCGCCGGTTGCCGGTTGGAGGGGAGGAAGCCGCCGGTTGTGGAGGGGGAAGGGGGGAGGAAGGCCACCCATGAGTCATCTTCTTCCCCAAAGCCGCCGGTCACCTTGGGCAAAAGGATAAGTTTTGTGAGTTTTGTGTAGTTTTCACAAAACTATCAGTCCATTTTCGTCCCGGTCTGACTTTGGTTGGATTTGTATTGAGTATTTCCATGTCAGGATCTTGAGATTTCTTCGTTTAGTGTCTGATCTTGACCTTGGATTGACTCGTAATATCTTTTCAGCGTAAAATCTTCTCCTTAGCGTGTTTTCTCTCTAAGCGCCAAAATACCCTGTAGAAATATATCGGGACTAACAAGTAGAAGTTAGATAGACAAACAGTCTAATTTGGTGAGTTTTACTGTGTATTTGATTCGTATAATTATGGTCCATCAGATTACCCCACACTTTTAGTTGTTCGTCCCGAACAATGCTATTAAAGGGCGGCACACTAAGTAAGTTTGTTAAAATATGAAAATTAGACTGTGGGACTCGATTTATCCTAATTCATGCATTGCTTACTTATTACTAAATTGAACTGTATAAATAAATAGAAGAAACTTGATACTTGTACCTCCGTGCTGAGATGCAAATTATTCTGGATGTTTCGGGAGATAGCCCTTTTTAGGCTCCTGGACTGCAACCTCGGGATCGTCTCTCACTATATGGTTTCCTTGTAGCTTTCTCTAGCACGTGATTCGGTTCGGGTTTCAATGGTTTGAGTACTTTGATTTTCTTTTGGCGAGGGACTGCTTTTTGTAGTGAATCGGCCTTTGGCCTTTGATTTGACTCTTTGAGTACTTCACTTTTTGTTCGGTTAAAACCTTCACAATTTTGGGCCTTTAGCCTCTTGATTTGCTTCTTTGAGCTTTTTGCGTCTTTGTGACTTGCTAGTCCATTTTCTCAAGCCTTTTTGGGAGGTCCAATCATCGCCCGCAAGCCTATGGAAATACCTCCCCGCTCCTCTCATCCTTGTCGTTTCGCGCGGGTCAAGATGAGGGTCGCTCATATATTTTCTCGGCTACTTTGACTAGAGAGAGGACGGTCTGATTCCCGTCCTCGCCTTTTTTTCTTTTTGCATAAACATTGCATGGCGGAGATGACTTCAATCTTCATTGAAACCCGAAGTGCAGCCTCCACTGACTTCGAAAACCATATAGTTTGATTCGATCCTTCGATTGCTTGCCAAGCCTCTCTAGAGCATTTCTATCAACTCCACATCCCTAGTTTATCTCAGCACAAAGGGACAAATGAGAAGTTACGTTCTAAGTTTTTAGACAGTTGAATTTTCACAAGGTAAATGCATGAATTTTAGATCTATCTTTTTCACATTCTTAAGTTCATATTTTCAAAAAGATAATATTAAAAAAGAAAAAGAAAAACATGTTATTTATTTATTTACACATGCGGATCTCACCCCACACTTTTGACCGAAGTCGTGCCTTTCAGCACTACTTAGTTCAAAATCCATGCAAGCAGACAGTTACGAGAAAGAAATGATATTAAGGAAAAGGGAAGAACAGAACTCCCTTTATGGTGTCGAGTAAACGATATGGCTCGAGGCTGGATAATCGAATGAGTTCGGCTGGGGCCTTGAACTCTTAGCGTAGCCCTGACTGGCTTAATGTTGCACCCAAGTCCGATTACTGAATAGTCAAATCTTCTATGCACCAAGTGGGTGAGAGCGACTTATTGAAAAAGTAAAATACAGAAAAAGATAGAAAATTAAAGTGCGGAAAGTAAGATAGTGTCGGGTTACCTCCCGACCAGTGCACTTGTTTAACGTCGTTGGCTCGACAGTACCTTATTCCTGGATCACTGGTTGGGGTCCCATGGGTGGCTTAGGTCGAATTTTGCCACCGTTCCTGTGTTGCTTCTTGCCTTGCCTTTTCCCGATTTCTTGCGAGATGATGTGCTTGGGTCCAGTTCCCGTTGTTCTGGTGATTTCTCCTTCCAACGTCTCTGAGAAGGCGAGGGACCTTTGACCACTAGCTTCTTGAACTGGGTTTTCTGGTGTTTAGGGCTGCCTTGTCCAGTCATGGCGAAAACATGCTCCATCGAGGAGTCGTTCTGCTCAGGCCCTTTTCCCATCCTCTTTTCAGCCTCTTCATGGATCACATAGTTTTCAGCGATTTGTCTATTGATCGAGGGGAAAAGTCGGGAAGCTTGCATCTTAAGGCTTGGTTCTGCCTCGTCGTGTCTGTTTGTGAGGAACTGGTCATAGATGGTTTCGGCTGCCTGGGTGATGATAGCTGGGTATGGTATTGGCAGCATGTCGGTGGTATTCTGGACTTCTTCCATTGCTGACACTTCCTCGTTGCTCCCGATACTTTCTATATCCCAGTCTTCTGATGGCTCGAGAGTTTCTTCTGATGGCTCGGGAGTTTCTTCTTCGTCTGTCTCTGGTCCAGCCTCTTCTATCTGCATGCCTCCATCAGCTTGGGGCATTCGTTTTGTGGCTGCGGCCAGGTTATCTATGAGGTTCCACATGTCTGCCTGGGAGAAGTTCCTGGCTGATCTCCTCATTGCTTCATTAATCCTTGTTAGATCATCGGCCTTCATCCCACAAAGAAATTTTTGAAGCAGAACTTTCTTCGTGAATCCATGGTGCGGGCAGCTTGAGACGATGGTGTCATAGCTCGTGTAGTATTCGTCCAAAGTCTCATCCCGGGATTGTTTAAGGCTCATGATTTTTTCTCGGGTTTGTTGGGTTAAGGATGGGGGGAGAATTCCTTCAGGAATGGAACGCAAAGATCCACGAAATATTCTGCACGACTAGAGGTTGATGTCTAATACCAAATCGTCGCAAAATCAGTTAAAGAGAATTTGAAGCATTTAAGCTTAAATTCCTCTAACATTTCGTTTTCAGGTTTTATGTGGCAGCAAACGTGGTGAAAGTTTCGGCAGTGTTGTACTGTGTCTTCTCCATCCGTACCTCCGAACAGGGGAAGATGTCTTGTTGTCCATGCGTACGTAGTGGGTAGCGTCATGAGGAAATGAGAAGGGAAAGGAAAGAACAACTTATCCGAAGGCTAATTCCTCGGCAACGGCGCCAATTTTGACGGAGCCCACTGCACTGTCGTTAAGGTGCAATGTTCTCTGTACAAATAAATTTATATTTTCCGCTACTCGCAACTACACTACTGGGTAGCAAGTGGTAAGTAGGGGTCAAACCCAAGGGAATTAGAGGGATACGTTGTTCTTTAAGGGATTTGTACAGCGAGGGAGCGTGTTTTAAGGTTGATTGAGATTTTAGCGGTTATGACTAAGTGACTTTTTTGGTTGTTTTTTGGGTTTTGAGTGCGGAAAAGTAAATTACAGAAAATAAATACTGAAATTAAAATACTGAAAATAAAAGGACTTACAGTGGGTGATGCGTGATTGGTGAGTTCTCCGGTAGATGAGCGGTTGGTGATTGCAGATGATCGAGCAATTTATAAAAGTAAATACAGGGAGGGTTTTGTAATTCAAGGAAAACATTCGGTTTCAGGAGCCTTGTATCATAGCCTGTTTATTATTTTAGTAACCTTTCTAAGTATTCAAACGTGAATCAAGGCCATTCCAAGCACTCGACTTGCAACACTGTCTAGCCTTTTGCAAAAGTGTTCGAAAGTGAATCGAGGCCATTCCAAGCACTCAACTTGCAACACCGTCTAGTCTTTTGCAAAAGTCGTAGAGCACTTGTTCTACTTAGACTAATACCCCATTCCAAGGTATATTAGCCTGTGTGCATCCATTTGGATTGTCTTTCCCGATTTATCCAAATGGTGTTTTAGAAAGATCAAACTCCTCAGATAAGCTTTGCCATTCCAAGCATCCACTTATCCGAGTATGTTTACGAATCCCCACGGAAGAGTTTTTCCATTCCAAGCATCCACTCAACCTTGGAAATTCTGATCTAATATATGGCACATAGAACAAGTTTTGAATACAAAGAAAAGAAACTAAAAGAATTAAAACATTTTATAATACAAGTACACCCCTTTAACCGAATAAAGAGTTTAGCTACGAATATCCATAGAGGTGGATACCATAGCTAAATACACGGGGGTTTTTGAAAACAGTTACAGGAGAAGGGGTGGAATACTCAAGAACCAACAGGAGTATTCCCAATTCCTACTGAATACTCAAGAACCAACAGGAGTATTCTCAACATTATTATAATACTCAAGAACCGACAGGAGTATTATAATTTCTAATCGTTATAATACTCAAGAACCAACAAGAGTATTATTTCATAAACCAAACTTACAAAGTAACAAACTTAGAGAGAGAAGTGTTTTATGATTTTTTGGATGATTTACAAAGTGAGTTTGGCTTGGTATTTATAGCCAAAGGAGAGGGAGGAGAGCCATACACTTGTCACATGGGGAGAGGAGGAGGAAGGAGGAGGTGACACATAGGGGAGGAGGAAAGATCCGCCGGTTGCCGGTTGGAGGGGAGGAAGCCGCCGGTTGTGGAGGGGGGAGGGGGGAGGAAGGCCACCCATGAGTCATTTTCTTCCCCAAAGCCGCCGGTCACCTTGGGCAAAAGGATTAGTTTTGTGAGTTTTGTGTAGTTTTCACAAAACTATCAGTCCATTTTCGTCCCGGTCTGACTTTGGTAGTTCCTCGGTTGGATTTGTATTGAGTAATTCCATGTCAGGATCTTGAGATTTCTTCGTTCAGTGTCTGATCTTGACCTTGGATTGACTCGTAATATCTTTTCAGCGTAAAATCCTCTCCTTAGCGTGTTTTCTCTCTAAGTGCCAAAATACCCTGTAGAAATATATCGGGACTAACAAGTAGAAGTTAGATAGACAAACAGTCTAATTTGGTGGGTTTTACTG
This sequence comes from Rhodiola kirilowii, assembly GCA_033675215.1. Lineage (NCBI taxonomy): Eukaryota > Viridiplantae > Streptophyta > Magnoliopsida > Saxifragales > Crassulaceae > Rhodiola > Rhodiola kirilowii. Next base: position 33,816,312 of record CM066201.1, read on the forward strand.
TGTATTTGATTCGTATAATTATGGTCCATCAACTGTCCGTCTCTCAAAGGCACCCAGCAAGTTCATCGTTGACCACAAGCTGTATAAAGGCCGTCACATGAACGATCTCAAGGAGGGAAAACAGAAAGGAAAAGATATGGCGGAGTCGAGTCGAGGGGAGCAAGAATGGGTCTGGATGAAAGAAGCAAGCTACTCAAGGACCTTCATGTCATCATTGATGTGGACAAAGAACAGCGCCGACGGATCAACAAGTTGGCTCGTGCTCTCAGCTACCCAAGCGAGGATGAATCTGAGGCCACATCTACTGGTGAGGATTCAAATGAGGAATCGTCTGCATGAAGGTCCCTTGAAAAACTATCTCTCTGAACTCAGTATTATTAAAACTTTCGTATTTTTTTGTGCTTGTTCTGGCACTGTTTGATTGTCTATTCGAACTAGATCAGACCCCTTGCCAGTTTGTGCCAAAAGGGGGAGTATTTTGAGAGGAGACAATTTTTGCTCTCTCAAGGTTGTCCACTGTCTAGATAGTTAGATAGACTTAGTTATCTAGTAGATTTGGTTTTGCCAAAATGCCAAGGGGGAGATTGATGTTCCCTTGAGTGGCATGTATTTGGCAAAACGGAGTTAGACAGTTCGAGCAGGAGTACAGGGGGAGTTCGAACAAATCCTAGCACTCATGTACAGCGTGGAACAGACGCAAGGATATTTCCCGGAAGGATTTCGACGACGAAGATCTAGTCGATTTGAAGTCGGCCAGCGACTTATTCGAACATCAGATATTCGAATGAATATCTACATTAAAGGCGGCGTGGCTAACTTGGGCAAGAAGTCTTCGAATATTCTTCCAACCGATTTGAGAAAAATATACATCGAATATTTAGGAATATTTCCTAAATATTTGATGGGATTATCTTGAGCTGGTTTAGATATCGTCCGAGCATATAAATACAATGCTAGGGCGTCCATAATCAGCATCGCTTTCAATATCAAACATACACGAGCATATCCTATCGATTGGAGAAGAAGGAAGCGACGGTCGACTGTGTTTTCCCCACTGGAAACTCATCGGTGAGCAGTCTTGTCAAGTGCAACTCAGACTGCCTGGAAGCGATCAAACTGCTGCACACAACAAAGGTGAACAAGCTTTTGAGAGAAAGCATCCGAGCTTCAAGAGAAGGTCGAGCACGTTCGGAGAGAAGGTTCGGACGAAGGGGATCGAGGGGAGCTGCGGTAAACCTCGGTTACAAATCTGAGAGACGGAGTATTCGAGGCTAGGCAATTACAAGGTGTAAGGGTAAGTCCCTGCATAAGCTCTAAACTCGTAATAAAGATTTGTGCACCTTCTAGGGTGTGGGAAACCCCCCAGAGTAGGCGAAGCCGAACAGGGTTATCATTCTGTGCGTGCTACTGTTTTTGTCTTGTTTGCTGAACTGTTGTGAAAAGAGTTCAAGGACTGTCTCAACGGTATCTTGAACACAAGCTTGAACAGGGGATAGAATTTCAGTATGTATACTTGAAGCTTTGTCCCACTTCGCTGAACGGAGATGCAAAAGAATGGTTGCAAAACCAAGAAGCGGGATCTTTTAGGACTTGGAATGAGCTAGCAAATGCTTTTCTTGCCAAGTTCTTTCCACCGTCGAGAACAAAGAAGTGCACTAATTATATATTGACCTTTTCTCAGAGGGATAATGAGTTGTTTCATCATGCTTACGACCGATTCAATCACTATTTGAGGGAGTGCCCTCACCATAATTTTCGAAAGGCGGACCTTATGAGGTACTTTTATCTCGGCATGAACAAAGATGCCAAAAGCCAAATGGACACAACTAGTGGCGGTGCAATCATGGATTTACCGGCAAGCCAAGGATTCAAAGTCATAGATAAGATCGCTACAAATTCTTATAGATACCAAGGAGTTGATCACAAGAAGATGGCTAAATTTAGAGAAGATTCTTCTAGTTATGTGACTAAAGATCAGTTTGGTGATTTGGTCAAGAAAATGGATAGTATGATAAGTAAGGTTAATACTTTGGATGTATCTAAACCAGAGAATGACAAAGGGAAGAATCCGATCCAACAACCTTGTTTTCTATGCTCTAGTACGAAGCACTCTACGAAGGCTTGTCCCGATGGGAAATACGAAGATGATGAGGATGTTTGCGAAGAGGCGCATTATGTCAATCAACAAAGGAATTATGCTCCAAATCCTAGTCCTCCTACAAGAAAATATGAGCCTCCTCAAAGGAGAATGTCCAACAACCCCGGTTTCCCTTCTAAGCCTCAAGGGAAAAATAACTACCAAGGGAATTACCAAAGACAAGGGTATAGCTCCAACCAAAATCAAGGGCAGAATTCTTACTCTAATCAAGGCCAAGGTTCCAACCAAAATCAGGGGCAAAATTCTAAATATTCCAACCAAGAGAACTATCAAAGGCCTTATCAAGCCAAACCCCCTATGAATGACCAAGGGACTTCTCATCAACAAGGACACGCTTCTTCTAACACTCAAGATAATGCGATGATGTCTATGATGGCGCAAATGTTAGAAAATCAAAAGGAGACTAACAAGAGGATGGAGCAATTAGAAGCTCATAACAAAATGCTTGAGAATTAAGTAGCTCAACAAGCCGTAGCTTTGAAGCAATTTGGGAAGCTCCCTTCTCAACCGGATGTAAATTCCACCGAGCATATCAATGCCATCACATTAAAGAGTGGAAGAGTCCTGCCTACTCCTCAAGGAAAACCGAGTCCTAATTACAAGGAGATAGAAGCGGAAGTTGCCAACGAAAATTCTGAAGTTGAACTTCAAGCTCCTACGGAAGAAGAGAAAAAGGAGGAAGAACCGGTTTGGACAAGGAAATATGTGCCAAAGATACCTTTTCCTCAAAGGCTCAACAAAAGCAAGCTAGATGCTCACTTCCAACGATTTGTGGAGATGTTGAAGAAGTTGTATGTCACTCTTCCATTCTATGAGGTAATCACTCAAAATCCCACTTATGCAAAGTTCTTAAAAGATATTGTGTCTAATCGTAGAGTTAATGAAGAATCTAGCATGGTAGCCTTGAATGTTGAGTGTAGTGCTATTGTTCAAAGTAGAATGCCTAAGAAGATGCAAGATCATGGGTCTTTTTCAATTCCTATCTCTTTAGGAAAAATTGAAATTGATAGAGCACTGCGTGACTTGGGAGCTAGCATTTCTTTAATTCCCTATTCGTTATTTGAGAAAATTGATATGGATGAGCTCCATCCTACTACTATTTCTTTGAAACTAGCCGATAGAAGCTCTAGAATTCCTAGGGGAGTTCTTAGGGATGTGCCTATTAAAGTTGGTAAATTCTTTATTCCCGTAGACTTCTATGTGCTAGAAATGGATGATGAGCAAGAAACGCCCGTTATTCTTGGTAGACCTTTTCTTAACACCGTTGAGGCGGTCATTAGATGTGGCGAAGGGTCTATTGAATTGAAAATAGGGAATGAGAAGTCAAAAAAATTTCTGAAAAATGCCATGAGAGCTCCTACTTCATCTTTTGAATGCAATTTGCTTGATATATCTTGTGAAAATCTTGAGCTAACATCTTTTGAAAGTGAAGTCATGAAGTTAAATGATTCTAGCATGCTTTTACCTCATTGTTGGATATGGAAGATGAGGAAATGTGCGACCTGACTTTGGCTGACGGAGAGCAAGTATTGGATGCTCATGAAGGTAAAGAAGACCCGGTGCCGAGAGGTAAGGAATTCGAAGGAGAGTTAAAACCTCTACCTTCGAATCTCAGGTATGAGTTTCTTGGGTCTAATTCTACTTACCCCGTTATAGTTGGTGCAACTTTGAATGAGCATGAAACGTACAAACTTTTGCATGTTTTGAAAACTAATAGAAAAGCTCTAGGCTACTCCGTTGATGATCTTAAAGGAATTAGCCCTTCATTATGCATGCATAGGATAAATCTTGAAGAGAATGCAAAACCTTCTAGGGAGTTTCTAAGGAGATTGAACCCTAAGCTTAGCGACGTTGTCTTTAAGGAAATTACTAAGTTAAGAGATGCGGGAATCATTTACTCGGTTCCGGATTCGGAATGGGTAAGCCCCATCCATGTCGTCCCCAAAAAGGGAGGACTTACGGTTGTGCAAAACGATAAGGGGGAGTTAGTCCCTACAAGAACCGTTAATGGATGTAGGATGTGCATCGATTATAGAAAACGGAATAAGGCAACTAAGAAAGATCATTTCCCCATTCCCTTTATTGATCAAATGCTTGAGAGACTTGCCGGACATGAGTACTTTTGTTTCCTAGATGGTTATAGCGGATTCTATCAAATTCCCATTTTGCCGAATGACCAAGAAAAAACTACATTTACATGTCCATATGGAACTTTTGCATTTAGGCGCATGCCCTTTGGGCTATGCAATGCACCGGGAACATTTCAAAGATGCATGATGTCTATCTTTAGTGATTACATTGAGAAATGCATGGAAGTTTTCATGGATGACTTCTCTATTCATGGAACTTCATTTGATGATTGTTTAACTAATCTTTCTCATGTTCTTGCTAGGTGCATTGAAACATATTTGGTGCTAAATTGAGAGAAGTGCCATTTCATGGTTCAAGAAGGAATCGTGCTTGGACAGTTGGTGTGTAAAAGGGGGGTCGAAGTTGATAAAGCAAAGGTTCAAGTCATTGAGCAATTACCACTACCGAAAGATCAAAAAGGAGTTAGAAGTTTTCTAGGCCATACCGGCTTTTACCGGAGATTTATTAAGGACTTCTCAAAGATTGCCAAGCAATTAACTCGCCTCTTATGCAATGATGTGCAATTCAATTTTGATGAAGAGTGTTTAGAGGCATTTGAAAAGCTCAAGAAAGCTCTTGTATCGGTACCCATAGTGCAACCACCGAATTGGGATCTTCGGTTCGAGCTTATGTGCGATGCGAGCGATTTTGCTATTGGAGCTGTTTTGGGGCAACAAGTTGATAAGAGACTCCATGTAGTCTACTATGTGAGCAAGGTGCTTGATAATGCTCAATTAAATTACACTACCACCGAGAAAGAGTTGCTAGCCGTGGTGTATGCTTTTGAAAAATTCCGACCATATCTTGTTGGGTCTAAGACGAGTGTCTACACTGATCACGCCGCTATTAAGTATTTGATGGAAAGGAAAGATGCAAAGCCGAGACTTATTCGTTGGATTCTTCTTTTGCAAGAGTTCAATATTGACATCAAAGATAAGAAAGGGGTCGAAAATGTAGTAGCGGATCATCTCTCGAGAGTTGAGCTTTATGATTCAAAAAGGTTCTCAACGCCAGTAGAAGACTCTTTTATCGAAGAATATTTGCTGAGTGTCGAAGATGATGCCCCATGGTACGCGGATTATGTGAACTGCTTAACTTGCAAAATTCTTCCAAATGACCTTGATCATAATCAAAAGAGGAGGTTCTTGCACGACGTTTCGAGGTATTTTTGGGATGACCCATTCTTGTACAAGCTATGCCTAGATGGAATTTATAGAACATGTGTGCCCGAAGAAGATATAAAAGGAATTATAGCTTGTTGTCATTCTTCTTCTTATGGTGGTCATGGTTCTGCTTCAAAGACCACAGCTAAGATTCTTCAGTCGGGATTTTATTGGCCCAGTATGTTCAAGGATACGTATGAATTCGTTAAGTCTTGTAATGAATGTCAAAGAATGGGCAATAATTCTAGAAGGGATGAAATGCCTTAGAAAGTCATCTTAGAGGTTGAAGTATTCGATGTATGGGGCGTAGATTTCATGGGACCTCTACCATCTTCGCAAGGCAATAGCTTTATTCTAGTATCGGTAGACTACGTTTCTAAATGGGTAGAGGCGATAGCTTCCCCATCTTGTGATGCTAAAGTGGTAATCAAGATGTTTAAGAAGATTATTTTCCCAAGATTCGGGGTCCCAAGAGCGGTGATAAGTGACAATGGTTCTCACTTCAAAGAGATTCGAGTCTCTACTTAAGAAGTACGGGATATTCCATAGGTGTGCTACTCCATATCATCCCCAAGCAAATGGACAAGTCGAAGTATCAAACCGCGAAATAAAGACAAAAATAGTTGGGAAGTCAGGCAAAGATTGGGTGTTGAAGATTGATGATGCCTTATGGGCGTATAGAACCGCTTTCAAGACGCCAATCGGAATGTCTCCATACTGGTTAGTATATGGCAAACCTTGCCATCTTCCGGTAGAGCTTGAGTACAAAGCCATGTGGGCTATCAAAGAGCTGAATTTCGATATGAAAGCTTCGGGAGAGAAAAGACTCCTTCAACTGAATGAGTTAGACGAAATCAGGTTGGACTCCTACGAAAGTTCAAAAATTTATAAGGAGAAAACTCAAAGATGGCACGACAAGCTTATTCTGAAGAAAGAGTTCTCGGTAGGAGATAAAGTCTTGCTATTCAACTCCAAGTACAAGTTGTTTCCCGGGAAGTTCAAGTCTAGGTGGGTTGGACCGTATAAAATTCATATTGTTTTTTATTATGGCCACCTAAAGCTAGTTGACAATCAAGGGAATGTGTTCAAAGCAAATGGGCAGAGAGTTAAAGTCTATCATGCTGCTGATGGAGATCAAAACACGTTGGAAGCACCGTCGTGAATGCTATCTGCAATACCACTAGAGAGGGGATCCCGCTCGGGACTTCTCTTAGTGTGCTTCTCGATATGTAAAGCCACGACTCCGTCTTAGCCAAGACGTTAAACTAGGCTTGTGAGTGTTTCTCCCCTGATCCTTAAGTATATCTATTTTGATTGGATTTCTATTTGCTTCATGCAAGAATTTGAGGATGTGAACTATGCATGTGTGAATGCCTATATTTGATGATTGATGTGCGATTGGAATGCTTTTAGCATGATGTTTTCTTAACATATGCTTGGTGAATTTGATGTCTTGGTTGGATACAAGTGTGGGATTTTGAAATTTTGTGCATGAGTGTTGATGTACGATTTGAGTTTGGCTTAGAAATTCTTGTCCGCAATTCCATGCGTTCGCATAGTTTCATTCGTGCGTTCGCATAATTAGCCTTTTCTTCATTTCGTTGTGCTTGCATAGATTCCATGCGCTCGCACATAAAAACAATGCCACTATCCAGCATATTGCGTTCGCATAGTTTCATTCGTGCGTTCGCGTGCCAAGCCTTAATTCTCATTTTGCCAAGCTCGCATTGAAAATCCATGCCTCTGGAAGTTTGTACGTTCGCACACTCGTTTATGTGCGCGCGCATATCCCTTGAACACTCGTCACTCTCAGTTGTCCGCAAGTTTGTGCGTTTGCACAACATCCTTTGTGCGTTCGCATGCGTCGATTAGCGTATATGTATAAAAGCCGATTTTAGTTTGAACCCTAAATCGTTCTCGATTTTTCAAAACCTCCACCTTCCCTCCTCCGTCGTTCCATCGCCCTGCCTTCTCTGACCAAACCCCAGCCGTCGATTGCCTTCCCTCCTCCGCCCGCTTCACTCGCCGTCCGTGTCTCCACCCCCAATTCTATCTGCTAAACCCTAGTGCGTTCGCACAATAACCCAAATCTCCATTCCTCTCCGAATCCACCATGGGCAAGGTTAAAGTGATTCCCTCTTCTAAGAAGCCTTCCAAGAGTTCCTCGAAGAGCCTAGGAGTTTCAAAGCCACCAATTTCCAAGAAATCCTAAGGAAAGGAGAAAAAGACCCAAGAAATTGAGATTTTGTATGTGAAGTCTGATTCTGTAGGTAGGCATTATGGCCGTACTTCTCCGGATCCTACGAGGTACATTATGGCGCCAAGCTCAGTTAGTAGAGCCGGTGGAGATTTAGAAAGGGATACGTCTCCAACATCGCCTCGAGCCGATAATTCCAACAAGTTCACTATGCCGAAGTCGTATGAGTTTGATGGCCCGATCAGATACAACTATGCGAAGGATAATGCTTTGCATAATGCACTTTTGCACAAAGGTAAATGGCCAATCCATCTCCTTTTTCCTGAAATTGAAGATTTGAAAACTTTGGAGGTTTTTGATGGGATTAAATCATTGCTTGGAAATTGTGGATTGAGTTTTATATTTCGAGATGATCCTGGGTCGTATCATGAAGTAACTATGGAGTTTCTTAGCTCATTTAGTTAAGTGCATAAGCTTAGTAAGGATGATGAAGAGGAGAAAGTTAAATGCTGGAAGTTTGCTATGTGTGGTTATCAATGGGAGGTAGATTCTGAGGTTTTATGCGATTGGTTTAGATTACCTAGGGATGGTTTATTTCTTGAGGTGGTTGATGATGATGTTTTTGAGTTTTGAAAAAGAATTTTGGGGCGTGATTATACCAAGGAGGAGCAACACAAGTCTACTAGCATTCGTATACCTATATGGAAGATTATTCATAAATTCTTAGCGGGTATAGTGTTTGTTCGTACTGGCTATGGTAGACTTGTCACAAAGCTTGAAATGATGCTTATGCTAATGAATGAGAGGGGGCAGAAAGTAGATTGGCTATGGTGTATTACTAAGGGTATTAAGGACAATCAGATTGTTTCTTCAAAGAACCGGGGTTTGGGAGGTGGTTCCTTTGTGACATGGATTGCGAGGAAGCTGAATTTCACATTTGGGGATATGGGGAGTGAAAAGCTAAGGCTCACTTTGAAGCAAATGAGTTCTAGACATATATTGGGTAAGGGGCTGAAGTGGAAAAATCGTGAGGAAGATAGTGAAGATGAGGAATAAGTTGAAGTTGAAGATGAGATTGACAGGGCTGCTGACCATGATATGCCCTCTTCCTCGCATGCCATGCCTCCTCCTTCCTCTACTGACTCGAGACTTGATCTGATTTTATCACGCTTGGATGCCATTGCTAGAGTGCAAGATAAATTGGTGCGAAATCAAAATTTCCTTGCCACTTATGTTTCGGCGCACAATAAATTGGAGGAGAGGACTTTACTTGCCATTACCACTCACTTGGATATCTCCTCTAGTGTTGACTTGCCTTCTAGGTCCCCATTTCTGCCTAGATCGCCTTCGCCTCCATCTCCGCCTTTGTTTCCTACTGCTAAGGGTAAAGAGAAAATGGGTGAGCCTTCAATGTTAGCTAAGGAGAGTGTAGAGGCTAGTTTGAAAAAGGTGATGGATTCGGTGAACAAAATGCCTAGGGGTGAAAATGTTCAGAAGAGTGGAGAAGAGGGCAGCATTGATATGGATGATGAAGATAGTGCGAGTGAGCAGTTTATTATTGCACCTCATGGTGTTCATGGAGTTGCTCCGGAGGGTGAACTTGGTGCTACCATTGACGAGTTAGATCGTGCTAGTGATGTGAGAGTCGATGATCCCTCCACTGCTACCACTACCCCAGATGAAGATAGTTCTACGCCGGATGAGGTGGATCTGGAAGATGATAGCACTTGATTAGGATTTTTATATGTTGTCGTGCTTATGTTTTGTTTATGATGACTTGTGGATAATGATGAGATTTTTGATGATGGTCTTTTGGGATGTAAACATTGTTGATCACTCTTATGATATGTGTTACATTCTTGATATGTGTTGAAGGTTGTATGATCATCTACGCGTGCGTGTTGATTCATAGGGGTAAACAGATTTGTGAGTCTCATTTCTATACTGCCCAGTGCTGTGCGTTCGCACAATGTTATCCGTGCGTTCGCATGCCCAGTTTATTTCTACTTTGTGCTTTGGTCGCATGATTCCATGCGTTCGCAAGCAAAATCTGTGCCACTGTCTGCATTTGTGCGTTCGCACAAATCCATTCATGCGTTCTCATGCTCATCTTTCCCAGCGTTTCAAGCCTTCATGCATTCGCACACTTCAGAGTGTGCGCGCGCATGCTTGAGTCTGGCACCATTCTAACTTGTTTTGGTGCGCTTTTGATAGATTTGGGCTTTTGGCGTTCGATAATGTGTTCTTTTGATGAGTTATAAGTTGACTTGCATGATGTTGACATGTTTACGATGATGATTTCTTTACCTTGTGTGCTTAACACTCTCATTTTTGAGTTTCTTCTCTTATAGAGGAAAAAGGGGAATCATTAATCGAATCTTTTGTGCAAGTTCAGTCGCCCAAGAACTAGACGCGCGAAGCAACATCTCTTACTTTGAAATGGCTACCTCCAAACGAGAGAAGTTTTTCTTAACTTTCTCTTTGCTTTTCATGCTATTCATTGCTTAGGGACTAAGCAATTGCTAAGTGTGGGGTGCCTATGTTTTGACTAAACGAGATGTTTGTGCTTGCTTGCCATGCTTTCATGTTTAGAATCCAATCAATTTGCATGTTTAGAGGAAAACACTTACACTACTGTGTCATTCATCCAAAAACTCGAATTTTTAATGAAAACAAAAAGTTTGGGCAAGGCTACATTTTCGAAAAATTTCATTCCTAATTAAACTAGTCGTGCATGATTTCACTTAATTGATCCTTTAGATGACTATTGGATTGGATTGTTGACTTTCATTCTTAAGGATCAAAGCATCTACTAGCACTTCTTTATCTTTTATTCTATGCTTTTTCTTGTTGAGACTAGAGAGTCGATCTTTGAAAGCATGAAATCGAAGAAATTTTTTTTTAAAAACCTTGCATGCCATGATTGCCTTTAGGTGACCTTAGTGACCTTGCTTGTCTTGTGGATTTGTCTTGTTGGTTTGTCATGCTCCATTTTTAACACTTAGCCCTTTGTCAAAGTTATAAGTGTGGGGTCAAAAGAGGGCAAGAAAAAAAACAAAAAAAATATGTGTAATAAGCCCCGAGTTTCTTCCTTATGGTTGATCACCATTAGGAAGTGAGTTTAAAGCATTATGTGCTAAGCGCCGAGGGTTAGGAAGGTAAGTTCCCCTTCAAAAGTGCTTAGTACGGCCAAAGGCCATGCTACCCCTTAAAGTTGCACTTAGACTTGATAATCGGCTATTCCACCATTCTCTAGCATGAAAATTAATGAGACATTCAAAACTTACTAGCAAGAATTCACTAAGGGATGAACCTCGTATTCTTTTACACTTAGGCATGATATGATATGATTTGCAAGTGTATATAAAAGCTTTAATGTTGGAACTCCTCTTCTCTTATGACTAAGTGACCTTTGCGTCCTAGGCTTGAGAATGAGTTCAAAGTCACAAGCCAATGTACTAGCCTCCTTGCTAGCATTGGTGAGTGATCCAACAAGATTTCTTTGCGGCTGTTAGATTGTTTTCTTGAGATCTTTGATATAGAAAATGACTAGAATCCATGATTAAAGGTTTGTTAGTCTTTGCTTTGATTTGCATGAATGTCATTATTCATGAATTTCCATTAGGATTTGAAGAGGTTTCATGTAGTGATTGAAATGCGCATATCTAGTTTGAATACATTATGAACTTCATGGAAAACACCTTGCCTAGCACTTTGACATTTGTGAACTTAAAATGCCTAATTGGATGATTGTTCTTTTTGTGGGATTTGTGAGTATTCCCATGTCTAAAAACTCTCAGGAGACTACAACTCCTCCACTAGGGTAGCCTAGGGGTTTAAAGGCTTTGTGCATTCGCTAAATGCATTCGTGTTACCTACAAAAGTGGTTAGTTACAAGTAGGATTTGTTTCTTAATGTTTTTAGTTAGTTTTCGTGACCATATGGAGTTTTCTTTGAACCGATCCTGAGTGAGTGAAGTGCATTATTGTTGTTGATCTCTGTGATTAGTTTGCTTGGGACGATCAAACATTAAGTGTGGGGTGAATTGATAGCGCTAAAATATATGCATTTTAGGCGACATCTATGCTTATTGTTTCGATTGTTCTATTACGATTTCACTTGCTATTTGATGCTTTGTGGTTCTTTTCAGGAAAATCACAGAGTTTAAGCTGAGAATACAAGTAGGCAGTGATTTTGAGGCAAAACCAAGCATTTTGGAGCAAGAAAGCACAAGTTGGAAGTCGGAGCGCAAATTTCTCAAGGTCATGCGCTCGCATGGTTCAAAGCATGCGCTCGCATGCATGCACTTCATTGCCCTGCTAGCCTTCGCAGTCTGGCACGTTCGCACAATTCATCTCATGCGGTCGCACAACCCAGACCCGACGCATGAAAATCTCGTGCGTTTGCACGCATGGCTCTGTGCGCTCACACTCGGTCAAATTTCCCAACCTGCAGGAAACCATGCGAACGCATGCGTTTGCGGAAAAAAATCAGTTTCTTTTGAGGGGAATTTGGATGGTTTTTGAGAGAGGGATCGGGGGTTTAAAAGAAGAGAAGGACGTGTTGTGAGAAAAGATAGCAACGACGTTCCAGAGATAGAGAGGTCGGGAATTAGGCTAGGAAGAACTTCAACAACAAAGATCGAAGATCGGATTCTCTAGTATTCTTGAATCTCCATATTGGTTTTGAAGGTCTAAACTCTACTTTCCATATGGTTGTTTGCGTTTTTATCATTGACTTCGTTTGTAAACTCACCATGAGTGAGTAGTGACCTTGATTGGGGATCAATGGATCCCCTACACATGTTTGTGACATTGTAAATACCTTGGATGCTAATGATGAATGAGTTTTGCACATGAATCTTCTTCCTTTGAACTTAATTTCTCGAATTGCCTATAAGATGTTTGAGAAATGTTCTCAATAGGAATTCTGCTTGATCTCATGCTTGATGTAGCTCACGTTGATCATCATGACTTCAATGAACTAAATGAAGAAGCATTAGGATTTTGTGTTAGTTGGATAACTCTTTAACCTAATGAGAATTGCTTGAATTTAACAAGAACATGATTATCTAGTCAATAAAGCGCAAGTGTCAGGCTAGACATTCATATTCTATAGTGCCAATAGAACGTGAGTATGAGGTACTATGCGAGATGTAACCTCTTTGTACTAAGTTGTGGCACGAGTTGAACTTAGTATCAATGTTGCATAAGTTAATTTCTAAGCATGTGCATGTGATTTCATCATTGGTATCCTATTTCATTGTCACAACATATGTCTAGGTGGAGAAGTGATTCCTAGTCATCTTTTAGTTGAAAGTTAATCACTTTTAGTAGATATAATCTCACTTTTGGATAGTACCTTCTACTATCATCCTCTTAGGAGAACAACCCCCCCCCCCAAACCATAGACATTCTAGTCAGATCATTAGCATTATTGGTTTAATCACCTATCCCTTGGGTACAACCTCGGTTCACCCCGAGTTATTACAAATGTTTTGATTGCCGTGACTTAGCAGAAGTGTTTAGATTCTATTTGAATACTTAGCTATATTATCAATTGATCAGCCATCTTCCTTTCCACGATTCCTGCCTGACTCTGAAGGTTGGCTACCAGCTCTTCTAGTGTAGTGTCTTTAATACCCTTCTGAGCTTGCAGTGCTAATGTCACGTGGTCCCACTTTGAATTCAAAGCTTGCATGAACTGGTGCGTGATTTTCCATTCAGGGAGTTTCTCGTCCAAGTGGTCCAGCTGTCCAACTATGACTTGGAACCTGGTATAGAAATCTTCCAGGGATTCATCCTTGTTCTGCATGATCGTCTCATAATCCTTTATGGCAGCTAGAATTCTGTTTCTTTTGATGTCTTCATTTCCACCATACAGTCTCACGAGTCCATCCCACATATCTTTGGCAGTTTTGTACATTGTCACTTTGATTTGATCTCCGGGAGAAAGGGCCATGTAGAGAAATTTCTTCGCTCTGGCATTCTTTTCAAGACATCTGTAGTCCTCGTCGGTGTATTTGTCCTTATCTTTCTCTACCGGTTTAGCAGGATCTGTTTTGTCAATGATGGGTAGTGGACCTATCTCAAATATATTCCAAAGCTGTCCATCCAATGAGTAGACATGAGCCTTAAATTGATCTTTCCACCAGTCAAATTGGCCAGGCCTTAGCAACGGCGGCTTCCAGAACGAGTCATTGATTGCTGACGTGATTTTCCTGCAAGGCTAACTAAACAAAATCTAGAGTCCTCGGCTCTGATACCACGTGATGGATCGTTAGTGTTAGCCTTCCGTCAGACGGTAAGTCACGAAGTGCTTTTCCGTCAGATGGTCAGATTGCAGCGGAATAAAAATATGCAGGAAAGTAAATAACGTAAAGTAATTGCACACTAATTTAGAGTGGAAACCTTATCACAACAGTGACAAGGTAAAACCACTATCTTTCTGAAATTCTACACCATGTTCAAGCTTGTGTTCAAGGTACAGTTGAGACAGACCTTGAACTCCTTTCCCAAAAGTTCAGCGGACAGAACAAATAATAGAAGCACACACAGAATGATAACCCAGTTCGGCCTCGCCTACTCTGGGGGGTTTCCCACACCCTAGAAGGGACACAAATCTTTATTACGAGTTTAGAGCTTACACGTGGACTTACGCTTACACCTTGTAATTGCCTAGCCTCTAACACTCCTTCTCTCATATTTGCAACCGAGGTTCACAGCAGTTCACCTCGATCCCCTTCGTCCGAACCTCCTGTTCGAACTTGCTGGAACTTCGCTTGCAGCTCGGTAGCTTTCTCTCAAAAGCGTGTTCGCCCTTTTCTGTGTGCAGCAGTTGGATCGCTTCCAGGCAGTCTGAGTAGCACGTTAATAAGACTGCTCTTACATCGATGAATTTCCAGTGGGGAAAAACACACGGCCGTCGCTTTCTTCTTCTCCAATCGATAGGGTATACTCGTGTGTATTTGATATTGAAAGCGATGCAGATTATGGATGCCCTAGCATTATATTTATATGCCAGGACGATCTCCAAATCTGCTCCAGATAATCCCATTAAATATTTAGGAAATATTCCTAAATATTTGATGTATATCTTTCTCAAATCGGCGAGAGGAAAATACAAAGACTTCCTTGCCAAGTCAGCCTTGCCAAGTCAGCCTTGCCTCCTTAAAACTGTTATGTAGATATTCATTCGAATATCTGCTGTTCGAGTTCTTCGCTGGCCGACATAAGATCAAACCGACATTCGATCTTTCGAACCTTCCGGAAACCATCTTGGCGTCTGCTCCACGCTGTATTGTAGTCCTAGAATGTGTTCGAACTCCACCTGAACTCCTGCTCGAACTGTCTAACTACGTTTTGCCAAATACATGCCACTTAAGGGATCACTTTCAGATTTATCCGAAAGGATTTTCGAATTAGATTATTTCTTATTCAGATATGCTTGTAGGGTTTACAAACTAGGTCTCCTTTCTAGACACTATTTGATGACCTCTACTCAACTCGACTCTCAAATAATCTGATCCGAACCTTGAACGTTCGTGCGTGCAATCCCAGCAGTGTTGCTCATCGAATGCAGGCGCCTAAATCTCCCAAAAACTGCCGAACCTCCTTAGGCAACCCCTAAATCCTTATATAGGGTTTAGCAGATCTCGAAATCTGATCCTGGTCGATCCGGCCCAAACTGACTTTCCAAACCTGATAGATTTTTATCTGATTAGTCAAGATTCTATCTGTAATCTTTCCTAAATCAGTTCCTTCAAAAGATCAAACTTTCCAAATCTGGTCTGCAGAATATTATCCTCAATATTCTTTGATCAATTATGTCTTCTTTGGATCTTCTTGAATCTTTCTTGATTTCCAATCATATCTTCGATCTTCAATCACTAACTGCAATCATATCTTCGAGATCTTCCTAATTGGGTGCACATCTTCAATCAATATCTCTCACATATCTTTGAGATCTTCCAAGTGCCAACTCATGATTCTTCAAATCTGTGCAACGCTGCGTTTCCTCATGTGAAACTTGCATCATTAAATCTGTTCATGGTTTTCTGCACACTTAGCCAACATATTAGCTAAGTGTTTGTAATCATCAAAACCAAAGGGTTCCAACATATTCAGGATCGTATTACCCATATTTGTGTTAATAAACAGTAAATCAATCTAACCTGATTCCATGATGAACTCTAAGAATTCACTGGACTTTGACAGCTTCACAGTGGTACTTCCAATCTTTCATGCACGTCCTTTTACCTGTAGTATTTTCAGAGAGAAATAAGGCTGAGAACCACACGCAAGACTGTGGACCACTGCCAATTTATAGAGCTGTACATAACCTCTATAATTTCAATATTTACGAATTCTTCCCTTCAAAAGAAGCATAATTATTGAATAGACATCTACACATAAATTTGAATATTCCATGATCACCTTAATTTACTCTAAAGTCAAACATATAATATATCACATTATTATTGACTTATAATCTATGATAGCTGATGGACCATAATTGTATGAATCATAAACACAGTTAAACCCACCAAATTAGACGCTTTGTCTATTTAACTTTTGCTTGTTAGTTCCAATATTTATCTGCAGGGTATTTTGAAGTCTAGAGAAAATACAGGCTAAGGAGGAGTTTTAAAGCTGAAAATGGATTACAAGTCACTCCAAGACACAATCAGATTCCGACTACACAACTTTCATGATCCTAACCTGGAATCACTCAAAACAAGTCCAACCGAAGGGCAACAAGAGTCAGTCCGGAGCTGAAAGGACCGATGGCTTTTTGGGATGAGCTCACAAAACTCAAACTCACTCTCCTTCCTCCATGTGGCCGGCGGCTAAAGCCACAAGCCACTCCTTCTCCTCCACATGGGGGGCGGCTAAGGGAGAGATGACATCACCCGATGGCTTTTTGAACTCTCCTCTTCCCTTGTGACAAGTGGCTTGCTCTCATCCACATCCATCTCCTCCCATAGCCTATAAATAAGATCACTCCTTCCCTTTGTAACTCATCCCATTCTCATTCCAAAAATCACAAATCACTTATCTCTCTAGATTGAGAGCACAATCTTGTAATCGCTTTACTTTGGAATCGAAGCTTGATCTTTAGCACTCTCAACATTTTTGTAAGTACTCTCTTCTTTACTTTACTGTCTTTTCAATTCAGCAACTTTACTTTCCTGTCTTTACTTTCGAAAACTTTACTTTACTTTCTTTCAAAAAACTTTACTTTTCAACGCACTTAGCTATGCTGTCCTATTCCATGGATATTCGTAGATAAACCCTTCATTCGGTTGAAGAGGTGTGCTTGTATCATAAAATATTTTAGGCCCTACTCTTAGTGCCTCTATGTGTTCAAAACTTGTTCTATGTGCCACATATTAGGTTAGAACTTCCAAGGTTGAGTGGATGCTTGAAATGGCAAAACTCTTCCGTGGGGTTTGTGAACATACTCGGGTAAATGGATGCTTGAAATGGCAAAGCTTATCTGAGGAGTTCGACTTCTTTAAAACACCATTTGGATTGATCGGAAATGATTGATCAATTGGATGCACATAGGCTAGTATACCTTGAAAGGGGGTGCTAGTCTAAATAGAACAAGTGCTCTATGACCTTGAAATGGGCTAGACAGTGTGGCAAATCAAGTGCTTGAAATGGCCTTGATACACTTTTGAACACTTAGTATGATCATTAGAGGTCAATGATAAACAGACTATGATACAAGGCCCCTAAAACCGACTGCTTTCCTTTAAATATCAACTTTTACTTTACCTTTCAGTACTAAAATCTCAACCAACACACGCTACTCTCAGTACTAAAATCACAACCAACCCCCAACTGTCCTACTCAAAGAAAAACTATTCACCTGACTCCCTTGGGTTCGACCCCTACTTACCCTTTACTACCCACTAGTAGAGTACGAGTAGCGGAGATATAAATTTATTTTGCACAGAGAACATCGCACCTTAACGACAGAGCGGTGGGCTTCGTCAAAATTGGCGCCGTTGCCGGGGAGTTAGCCTTCGATTAGCTGTTCTTTTCTTTTTCTTTTCTCTTTCGAACTCGCTTCTGCACAACCATGTCTCGTGAAGGAAGCCACCATGACTATCAGGATGACGATGAGATGAATTTGTTCGATCGAAATAATGAAGCGCCGCCTCAATTTGTTGACGATCCAAAACAAATCATGCGAAACCATAGAGCTCGTAATAGGGAGGCCATTCGAAGAAACCAAGGACCACCTGAGGACCGAAATGGAGCTGGTCCAGTACAGCCCCCTAGATATCCACCACCCCCGAAATATCAACAAGAGCCAAGACGAGAACCCATCTTCGATGATTACTATGGGGATAACAACTACCGCGAGCCTACTATGGACGAACTCAATGCCCCAGATTTTACAAATAAGCCGTGGTGCATATACGAGGGCCCTGAACTAGAAAACATTGCCGTCGACATGTCCGTGGTCCACAATTTGCCAAAATTCTCATGAGCTCATGGAGAATCTGCGACAACTCATCTCCAACGCTTACATGGCATTTGCCAAAATCTAAAGCCCAATCGAGTGAATATAGACGACTTCAAGTTGAAGGCGTTCTATTTTTCCCTCATTGACTCGGCAAACGACTGGTTCCTTTCATTGCCTTCGGGAAGCATCAAAACATGGGCTCACATGCAAAGGAAATTTCTAGACAAATACTACACAGCAGGAAGAGCGATGCAAGTAAGGAGGCAGCTGCAGGACATAAAGCAAGGGCCCAACGAGTCGATGTTCGACTACCTCGAGAAATTCAACCGATTGGAACAAAGCTGCTGCAATCTTTGATTACCCGAGAAACTCATCATCGAGTACATGCTTGATGGATTGAACCACTTGGAAAAAATGCTTCTGGATGCCTCGGCTGGAGGGTCATTGGCGAGCCTACCATTAAGCGGCATAAGGCGACTAGTCACGAAATTTGCTGAAAATGCCCGGTTCAGAGAGGAGACCACTCGGCAGGATGAGTTTACCCAAACCAAGAACGTGGCAAAGGTCGAGACATAGGTAAACTCAATGACCGAGCAAATGGAACAAATGAAGGAAATGATGATGCAAATCCTACAAAAACAGACAGTTCAAGTAAGACCTTGCGAGTTTTGTGGCTCTACGGACCACAAAACTGATGCATGCCCAACTTTGATCGAAGAGGACCCGGTGGAGGCCAATGCAGTAGAGGGATATCAAGGGTACAATAACAACAACAACCACGCCGGTCCAAGCCGGCAGTATGGTCAAGCAACCAACCCAAGCTGGAAAAGCGAGAACCACCCTCCAAGGATGACACAACAAGCCGCACCTCAACCAGCTCAGTCATTCTACCAACCGCCCCACCAGCAGTACAACCAGAACGCCCCACCAGCTGGCCAATACCAACAAAGGGGACCAAACCAGTACCCGACGGGCCAATATCAACAGAAGGGACCAAATCAGTACCAACACCAAGGACCGGGAGTCTATCAGAACAGGCCGAGCAAAAACCAACCCGGATTGAGTCAGCCAAGTACAAGCCGGTCGCTTGAGGACATCATGAAAGACCTAGCCGCCGGCCAAGTGCGAACGGATGCTAATTTACAGCAATATCAGGCCGAGGCAAGAGGGGAAATGGCAGAAATTAAGAAGCAGTTGTCTCAACTAACCACGGCGGTATCCGAGCTTAAAAAGGAGTCCGGACGGCTCCCCTCCCAAACTGTCCAGAACCCGAGGGGAAATGTGAATGCCGTGACTCTTAGGAGTGGAAAAAAGCTAGTCGTTGCACCCATGGAACGAGAGGAAGACGAAAGCCCGGAGTTGGCCGAGGAAAGTGAGGAGGCACCAGAGGAAGAAGAAAATGCGCCTGAGGAACGCAGGCCAGGCCCGGTACCAGCGACCAACCCAGTGCCCATAATTGAGACCTCCAAAATCAGTGCCTCTCTTCCATTTCCAGTGCCAACCCGAGCACCAAAACAACATGTCATGGATGAGGACGTATTTGAGTTGTTCAGCAAAGTCGAAATCAACATCCCCCTCTTGGAAGCCATCAAGCAAATTCCTTGATATGCTAAGTTTTTAAAAGAGCTTTGCACCAACCGGAGGAGGAGTGCTAGATATGATCAAGAGCTAATGAGTAGAAACGTGTCGGCTGTCATACAACGAAAGGTGCCCCCCCAAATGTGGTGATCCGGGAACTTACACCATTCCATGCACAATTGGCAACATCCGGATCGAGAACTGCATGCTAGATCTTGGAGCATCAATCAACGTCCTTCCCTTCCCTATCTACTCATGCCTCAGAATTGGACCGCTCGAACCCACCGGCCTCACTATTCAATTGGCAGATCGATCGTGCAAACAGCCCAAGGGCAAAACAGAAGACATCTTAGTTCAAGTAAGCAAATTGGTGTTTCCAGCAGACTTCTACGTCTTAAAAATGGAGAATGGCGGGCCAACAGACCATGCACCCATCCTTCTCGGCCGTCCATTTCTCATAACATCAAAAATGAAAATAGACTGCGGAAGTGGGATGCTCTCAATGGAAGTAGAAGGAGAGGTCTTCAGCTTCGACATATTCCGAGCAATGAAGCATCCCATGGAGTTTGAGGAAGTACACACTCTCGATACCTTGGACGACCTGGTTCAAGAAGTTCAACTAGAACCAAGAGAAGATCCCTTAGACGCCATACTCAATGGAGCCGAACACTCATACGAATTAACCGAAGGCTTACAAGAAACGCTGGCCCACTTAACAATCTCGGAGCCTCTCACACCAAGATATGAAGTCAACGAGGTAAAATTATTCAAATCAAATACTTTTTTACCCTCAATGATTCAAGCACCCAAAATAGAATTGAAGCCCCTGCCCGGACATCTAAAGTACGCTTTCCTTGGGGATAATAACACACTCCCGGTAATCATCAAGAGTGGCTTGGAAGCAGGCCAGGAACGTAGTTTGATAAAAGTACTGAGACAGCACAAGTTGGCTATTGGATGGACTCTAGCCGACTTGAGAGGAGTTAGCCCAGCGGTATGTATGCACCGTATTCTACTTGAGGACGGGGCAAAGCCATCAAGAGAGCCTCAACGACGACTCAACCCAATCATGATGGAGATCGTCCAAAAAGAAATACAGAAGCTACTTGATGCGGACATTATCTATCCTATATCAGACAACCAATGGGTAAGTCCTGTCCACGTGGTCCCAAAGAAAAGTGGGATCACGGTCGAGGAAGATGCCGAAGGAAAAATGGTAACTACAAGGGTCAAGAACGGCTGGAGAATGTGCATCGACTACAGAAAATTGAACGCCGTCACAAGAAAAGACAATTTCCCTCTGCCATTCATTGATCAAATGCTAGACCGACTGGCAGACAAACCATATTTTTGCTTCCTAGATGGGTTCTCAGGCTACAACTAGATCCCCATAGCGCCTGAAGACCAAGAGAAGACTACCTTCACCTGCCCATTCGGCACATTCGCCTTCAGAAGAATGTCGTTCGGCCTATTCAATGCCCCAGGGACTTTTCAAAGGGTGGTAACCAGCATTTTCTCAGACATGATTGGAGAATTCATCGAGGTCTTCATGGACGATTTCACCATCTATGGAGACACATTTGACGCATGCCTAAGCAACTTGAGCACAGTTTTGGCACGATGTGTGTCCATGAACTTAGTGCTCAATTACGAGAAATGCCACTTCATGGTAACACACGGAATAGTCTTGGGACATATCATCTCACAAGAAGGCATGGAAGTGGACAAAGCAAAGATCGACCTGATCTTGACCCTGCCATATCCATCCACAGTCCGAGACATCCAATCATCCCCTCGCCATGCAGGATTCTACCGACGATTCATCAAAGACTTCTCCAAAACGGTGTTGCCTCTAACCACTCTTCTCCAAAAAGAAGTCCCTTTTGAATTCACTAATGCATGCAAGGAGGCCTTTGATAAACTAAAGAAAGCCCTCACTAGCACACCCATCATCCAAACTCCGGATTGGGGAAAACCATTTGAAATCATGTGCGACGCGAGCGATTTTGCTGTGGGGGCAGTACTCGGCCAAAAAATTGATAAGAAGGCGGTCGTAATCTACTACGCCTCAAGGACCCTAGATTCAGCCCAACGAAACTACTCCACCATCGAAAAGGAGCTCCTAGCCGTGGTATTCGCTTTAGAGAAGTTCAGATCCTATTTACTTGGAGCAAAAGTGATAGTCTTCTCTGACCATGCTGCTATCCGGTACTTAATGAAGAAGAAGGAGGCCAAGCCAAGGCTCATACAGTGGATCTTGCTACTGCAAGAGTTCGATGTGGAGATAAGGGACAAAAAAGGGATTGAGAATACTGTGGCCGACCATCTAAGCAGGATTGTCCGAGAGGAAGAAGAAGGGCACATAACCAAGTCATTTCCAGACGAGCACCTCTATGCAGTCTCAACCAAGGTACCATGGTATGCCTTAATCGTCAACTACCTTGTAGGAGGTACATTTCCTCCTTCTTTTACTAAAGCACAATGCATGAAACTTAGGCATAATGCTAGACATTACTTATGGGATGATCCTTATTTATGGAAAATAGGAGCAGATCAAATACTTAGGAGATGCATCCCGATAATGAAATAGCTTCTGTTATTAGCTTTTGCCATGATTTTGCAAGTGGAGGACATTTCGGGCCGAAAAGAACCGCTAGAAAAATCCTAGATAGCGTCTTCTTTTTGCCGAGTTTATTTAGAGATGCCTATGAGAAGTGTAAAAAATGTGATAGGTGTCAAAGAGTAGGAAATGTGTCAGCTAGAAATGAAATGCCTCAAGTACCCATATTAGTCAACGATGTTTTCGACATTTGGGGTATTGATTTTATGGGACCATTCCCAATTTCATGCGGTTATACTTACATTTTAGTTGCTGTAGATTATGTGTCAAAATGGGTAGAAGCTAAGGCCACAAGGTGCGACGATGCAAAAACAGTCATAGATTTTTTGCGCACTAACCTGTTTTGCAGGTACGGGGTACCCAAGGCCATAATAAGCGACCAAGGAACTCATTTTTTGCAACCGCACGATGGCTGCCACCTTGAAGCACTACCATGTCCACCACCTGACATCCACGGCATATCATCCCCAAACCAATGGTCAAGCGGAGATCTCCAACCGCGAAATCAAAGGTATTCTAGAAAAAATGGTGAAGCAGGGCAGAAAAGATTGGAGTCAGAGGCTAGATGAAGCTCTTTGGGCTTATCGAACAGCATACAAGACACCAATTGGAACCTCCCCCTTTCGGCTTGTTTATGGGAAGGCATGCCACCTTCCGGTGGAATTAGAACATAAAGACTATTGGGCGCTCAAGCATTGCAATCCGGATTTAAAGGCTGCCGGACTGGATAGGAAACTTAATCAGTGTGAACTTGAGGAGTTGCGGCTTGAGGCCTATGAAGGGCAAACGGACTACAAAGCGCGGACCAAAATGTATCATGACAAATTCATCCTCCGGCGCTCATTGGAGGAAGGACAACAAGTGCTGGTTTACTCCTCGCGATTGAAATTGATGCCAGGGAAGCTTAAATCTAGATGGACCGGCCCCTTCATAATAACTAAGGTGTTCAATCATGGGTCAGTTGAGCTGGGAAGCCCAGACAATGGAAGCAGATTCACGGTGAATGGGCAACGAGTCAAACACTATCACGACGAGGTTGACTTAACTCCGCAAAACTATGACCTAGTGATGGACCATAATTATACGAATCATAAACACAGTTAAACCCACCAAATTAGACTGTTTGTCTATTTAACTTTTGCTTGTTAGTTCCGATATTTATCTACAGGGTATTTTGGAGCCTAGAGAGAAAACACGCTAAGGAGGAGTTTTTACGCAGAAAATATATTACGAGTCATTCCAAGGTCAAGACCAGATGCCGACTGAAGAAATCTCAAGATCCTGACTTGGAATCACTCAAAACAAATCAAACCGAAGAGCAACCAGAGTTAGTCCGGGCAGAAATGGACTGATAGTTTTGTGAAAACATCACAAAACCTCACATAACTCACTCTTTCTTTCAAAGTGACCGGCGGCTTTAAGGGGAGGGATGACTCATGAGTGGCTTTCCCTCCTTCCCCCCTCCACAACCGGCGGCTCCTCCTCCTTCAACTGGCAACCGGCGGCTTTTGACAAGCCATGGATGGCTTGCCATGTGTCCTCCTTCTCCTCCACATATCTCCTCCTCCCATGGCTATAAATAGAGCCTCTCCCCTTCACTTGTACGATCGGATAAGTTCTTTGAATAGATACTCGCTTCAAAACAACCATGTCTCGCGAAGGAAGCCACCATGACTACCAAGATGACGACAAGATAAACTTGTACGATCGAAATGATGAGGTGCCACTTCCATTTGTTGACGATCCGGAACAACTCATGAGAAACAGAAGAGCTCGTGATAGGGAGGCCATCAGAAGAAATCAAGAACCACCCGAGGATCGAAATGCAGCTGGTCCAGTACAACCCCCTAGATATCAACCACCTTCTCAACCTCGACAAGTGCCGAGACGAGAACCCGCTTTCGATAACTACTGCAGGGATAACAACAATTACCGTACACCTACTATGGGAGAACTCAATGCCCCAGAATTCGAAACACAGCCATGGTGCATTTGCCAGGATCCTGAACTAGAAAACATTGCCGTCGACATGTCCGTGGTCCAAAATTTGCCAAAGTTCTCAGGAAATAATGGAGAATAAGCAATGACTCATCTCCAGCGCTTACATGGTATCGGCCAGAACTTAAAACCGAATGGCGTAAACGTAGACAACTTCAAGTTGAAGGCATTCTATTTTTCCCTCATTGACTCGGCAAACGACTGGTTCCTTTCATTGCCTTCGGGAAGCATCAGAACATGGGTTCAGATGCAAAGGAAATTCATGGACAAATACTACCCAGCGATAAGAGCGATGCAAGTAAGAAGGCAACTGCAGGACATAAGGTAGGAACCTAATGAAACCATGTACGATTACCTGGAAAAGTTCAACCGCCTGGAGAGAAGCTGCTGTACCCTTGGACTACCCGAGAAGATCATCATCGAGTACCTAATTAATGGACTAACTAAGTTAGACAAAATGCTCCTGGATGCCTCGGCTAGAGGATCCATGATGAATCTATCGTTAAGTGTCATAAGGAATCTCATCACCAACGTTGCTGAAAATGCTCGGTTTAGAAAGGAGACTACTCGTCAAGATAAATTCTTCCAAACAAAAAACGTATCACAAGCCGAGACATCCGTAAACCCCATGCCAGAAGAGATGAAACAAATGAAGGAAATGATGATGCAATTCTTACGAATGCAGATAGTTCAAGTAAGACCTTGCGAGTTCTGTGGCTCTATTAACCACGAAACTGACGCATGTCCGACAGTACTAGTTAAGGACCCGGCAGAAATAAATACATTAAGAGGAAACCAAAAATAAAACAACAACAGCAACGACAAAGCCAGACAAAACCGACAGTATGGTCAAGCAACCAACCCGAGCTGGCATAACAATAGCTATTCTCAAGAAGAAACACAACCAGCTGTCCCTTAACTAGCCAAGTCATTCTATCAACCGCTCCACCAATAGTACAACCAAGACGCCCCACCAGCAGGCCAGTACCAGGCAAACTCGAGCAATCATCAAGGACCAAACAAGTCACTTGAGGATATGATAATGCAATTGTCAAGTACTGTGCAGCAGTTGAGCACTACTATGCATCAAAACCAAGCCGAAACAAAGGAAGAATTATCGGACTTGAAGAAACACATCTCCCAACTCGTTGCCTCAGAGTCCGCGCACGCTAATGAGTCCGGCAGACTCCTTTCACAAACCATTCAAATCATGCAGGAAGATGTGAATGCCTTGACTCTTAGAAGCGGAAAAACGCTTGTCGGCAAACCTTTGGAGCAAGAGGAGGACAAAGACCCAAGGTTGCCCGGAGAAGAACAAATGAGTCCCGAATCTCTCGAAACTCTAGAGGATGATGCTGCCGATAAAGACGACGACATATTTGAGGAAGAGCGGGACGTAACCGAAGAAGAAGAGAATACATCCAAGGAACACAGGCCTGGCCCGGTGCCCAGAACCGAAACCCCTAAAATCAGCGCAACACTTCCATTTCCAGTACCGACTCGCGTGCAAAAACAACATGTCATGGATGAGGACGTATTTGAGTTGTTCAGCAAGGTCGAAATCAACATTCCCCTTTTGGAAGCCATCAAGCAAATTCCTCGGTATGCCAAGTTTTTAAAAGAACTTTGCACCAACCGGAGAAGGAGTTCTAGACACGATCAAGAGCTGATGAGTAGGAACGTGTCGGCCGTCATACAACGAAAAGTGCCCCCCAAATGTGGAGATCCAGGAACTTATACCATTCCATGCACAATTGGCAACATCAGGATCGAGAATTGCATGCTAGACCTTGGAGCATCAATCAATGTTCTTCCATACTCTATCTACTCATGTCTTAAGATTGGGCCGCTCAAACCCACCGGTCTCACTATTCAACTAGCAGATCGGTCATGCAAACAGCCCGAGGGCAAAATAGAAGACGTCCTGGTTCAAGTAGGCAAATTAGTGTTTCTAGCAGACTTCTACGTCTTGAAATGGAAAATGGCGGACCTACAGACCATGCACCCATCCTTCTCGGCCGACCATTTCTCAAAACATCAAAAATGAAGATAGACTGTGGAAGTGGAATGCACTCAATGGAAGTAGAAGGATAAGTCTTCAGCTTTGACATATTCCGAGCTATGAAGCACCCTATGGAATTCGAGGAAGTACACGCTCTCGATGCTTTGGACGACCTGGTCCAAGAAATTCAACCAGAACTAAGAGCAGATCCCTTAGAAGCCATACTCAGCGGAGCCAAAGGCTCATACAACTTAACCAAAGACTTGCATGAAACGGTGGCCCACTTAACAATCTTGGAGCCTCTCACACCAGAATATGAAGTCAACGAGGTAAAATTATTCAAATCAAATACTTTTCTGCCCTCGGTAATGCAAGCCCCCAAAATAGAATTGAAGCCCCTGCCCGGACATCTGAAGTATGCCTTCCTAGGGGATAATGACACACTCCCAATAATCATCAAGAGTGGCTTGGAAGCAGGCCAGGAACAAAGTTTGATAAAAGTGCTGAAACAACACAAGTTAGCTATTGGATGGACTCTGGCCGACTTGAGAGGAGTCAGCCCAGCTGTATGCATGCACCGTATTCTACTTGAGGATGGAGCAAAGCCATCAAGAGAGCCTCAACGACGACTCAACCCAATCATGATGGAGATCATCCAAAAAGAAATACAAAAGCTACTAGATGCGGACGTTATCTATCCCATATCAGATAGTCAATGGGTGAGTCCTGTCCACGTGGTGCCAAAGAAAAGTGGGATCACAGTCGAGGAAGATGCCGAAGGAAAAATGGTAACAACAAGGATCAAGAACGGCTGGAGAATGTGCATCGACTACATGAAATTAAACGCCGTCACAAGGAAAGACCATTTCTCACTGCCATTCATTGATCAAATGCTAGACCGACTGGCAGGCAAGCCATATTTTTGCTTCTTGGACGGGTTCTCGGGATACAACCAGATCCCCATAGCACCTGAGGACCAAGAGAAGACTACATTCACCTGCCCATTCGGTACATTCACCTTCAGAAGAATTTCGTTCGGCCTATGCAATGCCCCGGGAACTTTTCAAAGGATAGTAACCAGCATCTTTTCAGACATGATCGGGGAATTCATTGAAGTCTTCATGGACGACTTCACCATCTATGGCAATACATTCGACGCTTGCCTAGATAACTTGAGCACGGTTCTGGCACGATGTGTCTCAATGAACCTCGTGCTCAATTATGAGAAATGCCACTTCATGGTAACTCATGGAGTAGTCTTAGGGCACGTCGTCTCACAAGAAGGCATAGAGGTAGATAAATCTAAAATAGACCTAATCATGACTCTACCATACCCCTCCACTGTCCGAGACATACAATCCTTCCTTGGGCATGCGGGATTCTACCGACGATTCATCAAGGACTTCTCCAAAAAGGCGTTGCCTCTATCCAATCTTCTCCAAAAAGAAGTTCCTTTTGAATTCACCAATGCATGCAAGGAAGCCTTTAATGAGATCAAAAAGGCCCTCACTAGCACACCCATCATCCAAACTCCAAATTGGAAAAAACCATTTGAAATCATGTGCGACGCAAGCGACTTCGCTGTAGGAGCAGTTCTCGGCCAAAAGATTGATAAGAAGGCGGGTGTGATCTACTACGCCTCACGAACCCTAGATCCTTCCCAACGGAACTACTCCACCACCGAGAAGGAACTCTTGGCAGTGGTATTCGCACTGGAAAAATTCGGACCCTATTTGCTTGGAGCAAAAGTGATAGTTCATTCCGACCATACTGCCATCCATTACCTAATGAAGAAGAAGGAGGCCAAGCCAAGGCTCATTCGGTGGATATTACTACTACAAGAATTCGATATGGAAATAAGGGACAAAAAGGGGATCGAAAATACTGTGGCCAACCACCTAAGCAGGATTGTCCGAAAGGAAGAAGAAGGGCACATAACTGAATCGTTTCCAGATGAGCATCTCTATGCAGTCTCAACCAAGGTGCCATGGTACGCCTCAATCGTCAACTACCTTGTAGGAGGTACATTTCCTCCTTCTTTTACTAAAGCACAATGCATGAAACTTAGACATGATGCTAAATAATACTTATGGGATGATCCTTATTTATGGAAAATAGGAGCATATCAAATACTTAGGAGATCCATCCCCGATAATGAAATAGCTTCTGTTATTAGCTTTTGCCATGAGTTTGCATGTGGAGGACACTTCGGGCCCAGGAGAACCGCTAGAAAAATCTTAGATAGCGGCTTTTTCTGGCCAAGTATATTTAGAGATGCCTATAAAAAGTGTAAAAAATGCGATAAGTGTCAAAGAGTAGGAAATGTGTCAGCTAGAAGTGAAATGCCTCAAGTACCCATATTAGTCAATGATGTTTTTGACATTTGGGGTCTTGATTTTATGGGACCATTCCCAGTTTCATGCAGTTATACTTACATTTTAGTTGCTGTAGATTATGTGTCAAAATGGGTAAAAGCCAAGGCCACAAGGTGCGACGATGCAAAGACTGTCATAGAATTTTTGCGCACTAACCTATTTTGTAGGTACGGGGTACCCAAGGCCATAATAAGCGACCAAGGAACTCATTTCTGCAACCGCATGATGGCTGCGACCTTAAAACACCACCATGTCCACCACCGGACATCCACGGCATATCACCCCCAATCCAATGGTCAAGCGGAGATCTCCAACTGCGAAATCAAAGGAATTTTAGAAAGATGGTAAAGCCGGGCAGGAAAGATTGGAGTCAGAGGCTAGATGAAGCTCTGTGGGCTTATCGGACGGCATACAAGACGCCAATTGGAACCTCCCCCTTTCGGCTTGTTTATGGGAAGACATGCCACCTTCCGGTGGAATTAGACCATAAAGCCTATTGGGCGCTCAATCATTGCAATCCAGATTTAAAAGCTGCAGGACTGGATAGGAAGCTTAATCTGTGTGAGCTTGAGGAATTGCGGCTTGAGGCCTATGAAGGGCAAACGGACTACAAAGCGCGGACCAAATTGTATCATGACAAATTCATCCTCCGACGGTCATTTGAGGAGCGACAACAAGTACTGGTCTTTTCCTCGCGAATGAAATTGATGCCCGGGAAGCTTAAATCTAGATGGACCGGCCCTTTCACGATAACTAAGGTATTCAACCATGGAGCAATTGAGTTAGAAAGCCCAAATGATGGAAGCAGATTCACGGTGAATGGGCAACGAGTCAGACATTACCATGGCGAGGTCAATTTGATAACACAGAAATACGACCTGAGCCACCCATGGGATCCAAACTAGTGATCCAGGAATGAGGTACTGTCGAGCCAACGACGTTAAACAAAGGCACTGGTAGGGAGGTAACCCGACACCTATCTTACTTTCAGTCTTTTATTTTTCTGTCATTTAGTTTTTACCAATAAGTCGCTCTCACCCACTTTGTGCATAAAAGAAATGACTATTCAGGAATCGGACTTGGGTGCAACATTAAGCCAGCCAGGCCTGCGCTGAGAGTTCAAGGCCCCAGCCAAACTCCCTCGATTATCCAGCCTCATGCCATGTCGTTCACTCGACACTTTAAAGGGAGTTCTGTTCTTCCCTTTTCCTTAATGTCATTTACTTCTCGTATAATATCTGCTTGCATGGCTTTTGAACTAAGTTGTGCTGAAAGGCACGCCTTCGTTCAAAAGTGTGGGGTGAGATCCACCTTTGTAAATAAATAACATGTTTTTCCTTTTCCCTTAATAATTATCTTTTTGAAAATATGAACTTAAGAATGTGAAAAAGATAAATCTAAATTCATGCATTAACCTTGTGAAAATTCAACTGTTTAAAAACTTAGAATGTAACTTCTCATTTGTCCCTTTGTGCTAAGATAAACAAGGGATGTGGAGTTGATAGAAATGCCCTAGAGAGGCTTGGCAAGCAATCGAAGGACTGAATTTCTCTATATGGTTTTCGAATTCATGGAACTTCATTTGATGATTGTTTAACTAATCTTTCTCATGTTCTTGTTAGGTGCATTGAAACAGATTTGGTGCTAAATTGAGAGAAGTGCCATTTCATGGTTCAAGAATGAATCGTGCTTGGACATTTGGTGTGTAAAAGGGGGGTCGAAGTTGATAAAGCAAAGGTTCAAGTCATTGAGCAATTACCACTACCGAAAGATCAAAAAGGAGTTAGAAGTTTTCTAGGCCATACCGGCTTTTACCGGAGATTTATTAAGGACTTCTCAAAGATTGCCAAGCAATTAACTCGCCTCTTATGCAATGATGTGCAATTCAATTTTGATGAAGAGTGTTTAGAGGCATTTGAAAAGCTCAAGAAAGCTCTTGTATCGGTACCCATAGTGCAACCACCGAATTGGGATCTTCGGTTCGAGCTTATGTGCGATGCGAGCGATTTTGCTATTGGAGCTGTTTTGGGGCAACAAGTTGATAGGAGACTCCATGTAGTCTACTATGTGAGCAAGGTGCTTGATAATGCTCAATTAAATTACACTACCACCGAGAAAGAGTTGCTAGCCGTGGTGTATGCTTTTGAAAAATTCCGACCATATCTTGTTGGGTCTAAGACGAGTGTCTACACTGATCACGCCGCTATTAAGTATTTGATGGAAAGGAAAGATGCAAAGCCGAGACTTATTCGTTGGATTCTTCTTTTGCAAGAGTTCAATATTGACATCAAAGATAAGAAAGGGGTCGAAAATGTAGTAGCGGATCATCTCTCGAGAGTTGAGCTTTATGATTCAAAAAGGTTCTCAACGCCAGTAGAAGACTCTTTTATCGGAGAATATTTGCTGAGTGTCGAAGATGATGCCCCATGGTACGCGGTTTATGTGAACTGCTTAACTTGAAAAATTCTTCCGAATGACCTTGATCATAATCAAAAGAGGAAGTTCTTGCACGACGTTTCGAGGTATTTTTGGGATGACCCGTTCTTGTACAAGCTATGCCTAGATGGAATTTATAGAACATGTGTGCCCGAAGAAGATATAAAAGGAATTATAGCTTGTTGTCATTCTTCTTCTTATGGTGGTCATGGTTCTGCTTCAAAGACCACATCTAAGATTCTTCAGTCGGGATTTTATTGGCCCAATATGTTCAAGGATACGTATGAATTCGTTAAGTCTTGTAATGAATGTCAAAGAATGGGCGATAATTCTAGAAGGGATGAAATGCCTCAGAAAGTCATCTTAGAGGTTGAAGTATTCGATGTATGGGGCGAAGATTTCATGGGACCTCTACCATCTTCGCAAGGCAATAGCTTTATTCTAGTAGCGGTAGACTACGTTTCTAAATGGGTAGAGGCCATAGCTTCCCCATCTTGTGATGCTAAAGTGGTAATCAAGATGTTTAAGAAGATTATTTTCCCAAGATTCGGGGTCCCAAGAGCGGTGATAAGTGACAATGGTTCTCACTTCAAAGAGAGAAGATTCGAGTCTCTACTTAAGAAGTACGGGATATTCCATAGGTGTGCTACTCCATATCATCCCCAAGCAAATGGACAAGTCGAAGTATCAAACCGTGAAATAAAGACAAAAACAGTTGGGAAGTCAGGCAAAGATTGGGTGTTGAAGATTGATGATGCCTTATGGGCGTATAGAACCGCTTTCAAGACGCCAATCGGAATGTCTCCATACTGGTTAGTAAATGGCAAACCTTGCCATCTTCCGGTAGAGCTTGAGTACAAAGCCATGTGGGCTATCAAAGAGCTGAATTTCGATATGAAAGCTTCGGGAGAGAAAAGACTCCTTCAACTGAATGAGTTAGACGAAATCAGGTTGGACTCCTACGAAAGTTCAAAAATTTATAAGGAGAAAACTCAAAGATGGCACGACAAGCTTATTCTGAAGAAAGAGTTCTCGGTAGGAGATAAAGTCTTGCTATTCAACTCCAAGTACAAGCTGTTTCCCGGGAAGTTCAAGTCTAGGTGGTTTGGACCGTATAAAATTCATATTGTTTTTATTATGGCCACCTAAAGCTAGTTGACAATCAAGGGAATGTGTTCAAAGCAAATGGGCAGAGAGTTAAAGTCTATCATGCTGCTGATGGAGATCAAAACACGTTGGAAGCACCGTCGTGAATGCTATCTGCAATACCACTAGAGAGGGGATCTCGATCGGGACTTCTCTTAGTGTGCTTCTCGATATGTAAAGCCACGACTCCGTCTTAGCCAAGACGTTAAACTAGGCTTGTGAGTGTTTCTCCCCTGATCCTTAAGTATATCTATTTTGATTGGATTTCTATTTGCTTCATGCAAGAATTTGAGGATGTGAACTATGCATGTGTGAATGCCTATATTTGATGATTGATGTGCGATTGGAATGCTTTTAGCATGATGTTTTCTTAACATATGCTTGGTGAATTTGATGTCTTGATTGGATACAAGTGTGGGGTTTTGAAATTTTGTGCATGAGTGTTGATGTACGATTTGAGTTTGTCTTAGAAATTCTTGTCCGCAATTCCACGCGTTCGCATAGTTTCATTCGTGCGTTCGCATAATTTGCCTTTTCTTCATTTCGTTGTGCTTGCATAGATTCCATGCGCTCGCACATAAAAACAATGCCACTATCCAGCATATTGCGTTTGCATAGTTTCATTCGTGCGTTCGCGTGCCAAGCCTTAATTCTCATTTTGCCAAGCTCGCATTGAAAATCCATGCCTCTGGAAGTTTGTGCGTTCGCACACTCGTTTATGTGCGCGCGCATATCCCTTGAACACTCGTCACTCTCAGTTGTCCGCAAGTTTGTGCGTTTGCACAACATCCTTTGTGCGTTCGCATGCGTCGATTAGCGTATATGTATAAAAGCCGATTTCAGTTCGAACCCTAAATCGTTCTCCATTTTTGAAAACCTCCGCCTTCCCTCCTCCGTCGTTCCATCGCCCTGCCTTCTCTGACCAAACCCCAGCCGTCGATTGCCTTCCCTCCTCCGCCCGCTTCACTCGCCGTCCGTTTCTCCACCCCCAATTCCATCTGCTAAACCCTAGTGCGTTCGCACAATAACCCAAATCTCCATTCCTCTCCGAATCCACCATGGGCAAGGTTAAAGTGATTCCCTCTTCTAAGAAGCCTTCCAAGAGTTCCTCGAAGAGCCTAGGAGTTTCAAAGCCACCAATTTCCAAGAAATCCAAAAGAAAGGAGAAAAAGAGCCAAGAAATTGAGATTTTGTATGTGAAGTCTGATTCTGTAGGTAGGCATTATGGCCGTACTTCTCCGGATCCTACGAGGTACATTATGGCGCCAAGCTCAGTTAGTAGAGCCGGTGGAGATTTAGAAAGGGATACGTCTCCAACATCGCCTCGAGCCGATAATTCCAACAAGTTCACTATGCCGAAGCCGTGTGAGTTTGATGGCCCGATCAGATACAACTATGCGAAGGATACTGCTTTGCATAATGCACTTTTGCACAAAGGTAAATGGCCAATCCATCTCCTTTTTCCTGAAATTGAAGATTTGAAAACTTTGGAGGTTTTTGATGGGATTAAATCATTGCTTGGAAATTGTGGATTGAGTTTTATATTTCGAGATGATCCTGGGTCGTATCATTAAAGTAACTATGGAGTTTCTTAGCTCATTTAGTTCAGTGCATAACCTTAGTAAGGATGATGAAGAGGAGAAAGTTAAATGCTGGAAGTTTGCTATGGGTGGTTATCAATGGGAGGTAGATTCTGAGGTTTTATGCGATTGGTTTAGATTACCTAGGGATGGTTTATTTCTTGAGGTGGTTGGTGATGATGTTTTTGAGTTTTGGAAAAGAATTTCGGGGCGTGATTATACCAAGGAGGAGCAACACAAGTCTACTAGCATTCGTATACCTGTATGGAAGAGTATTCATAAATTCTTAGCGGGTATAGTGTTTGTTCGTACTGACTATGGTAGACTTGTCACAAAGCTTGAAATGATGCTTATGCTAATGAATGAGAGGGGGCAGAAAGTAGATTGGCTATGGTGTATTACTAAGGGTATTAAGGACAATCAGATTGTTTCTTCAAAGAACCGGGGTTTGGGAGGTGGTTCCTTTGTGACATGGATTGCGAGGAAGCTGAATTTCACATTTGGGGATATGGAGAGTGAAAAGCTAAGGCTCACTTTGAAGCAAATGAGTTCTAGACATATATTGGGTAAGGGGCTGAAGTGGAAAAATCGTGAGGAAGATAGTGAAGATGAGGAAGAAGTTGAAGTTGAAGATGAGATTGACAGGGCTACTGACCATGATATGCCCTCTTCCTCGCATGCCATGCCTCCTCCTTCCTCAACTGACTCGAGACTTGATCTGACTTTATCACGCTTGGATGCCATTGCTAGAGTGCAAGATAAATTGGTGCGAAATCAAAATTTCCTTGCCACTTATGTTTCGGCGCACAATAAATTGGAGGAGAGGACTTTACTTGCCATTACCACTCACTTGGATATCTCCTCTAGTGTTGACTTGCCTTCTAGGTCCCCATTTCTGCCTAGATCGCCTTCGCCTCCATCTCCGCCTTTGTTTCCTACTGCTAAGGGTAAAGAGAAAATGGGTGAGCCTTCAATGTTAGCTAAGGAGAGTGTAGAGGCTAGTTTGAAAAAGGTGATGGATTCGGTGAACAAAATGCCTAGGGGTGAAAATGTTCAGAAGAGTGGAGAAGAGGGCAGCATTGATATGGATGATGAAGATAGTGCGAGTGAGCAGTTTATTATTGCACCTCATGGTGTTCATGGAGTTGCTCTGGAGGGTGAACTTGGTGCTACCATTGACGAGTTAGATCGTGCTAGTGATGTGAGAGTCGATGATCCCTCCACTGCTACCACTACCCCAGATGAAGATGGTTCTACGCCGGATGAGGTGGATCTGGAAGATGATAGCACTTGATTAGGATTTCTATATGTTGTCGTGCTTATGTTTTGTTTATGATGACTTGTGGATAATGATGAGATTTTTGATGATGGTCTTTCGGTATGTAAACATTGTTGATCACTCTTATGATATGTGTTACATTCTTGATATGTGTTGAAGGTTGTATGATCATCTACGTGTGCGTGTTGATTCATAGGGGTAAACAGATTTGTGAGTCTCATTTCTATACTGCCCAGTGTTGTGCGTTCGCACAATGTTATCCGTGCGTTCGCATGCCCAGTTTATTTCTACTTTGTGCTTTGGTCGCATGATTCCATGCGTTCGCAAGCAAAATCTGTGCCACTGTCTACATTTGTGCGTTCGCACAAATCCATTCATGTGTTTGCATGCTCATCTTTCCCAGCGTTTCAATCCTTCATGCATTCGCACACTTCAGAGTGTGCGCGCGCATGCTTGAGTCTGGCACCATTCTAACTTGTTTTGGTGCGCTTTTGATAGATTTGGGCTTTTGGCGTTCGATAATGTGTTCTTTTGATGAGTTATAAGTTGACTTGCATGATGTTGACATGTTTACGATGATGATTTCTTTACCTTGTGTGCTTAACACTCTCGTTTTTGAGTTTCTTCTCTTATAGAGGAAAAAGGGGAATCATTAATCGAATCTTTTGTGCAAGTTCAGTCGCCCAAGAACTAGACGCGCGAAGCAACATCTCTTACTTTGAAATGGCTACCTCCAAACGAGAGAAGTTTTTCTTAAATTTCTCTTTGCTTTTCATGCTATTCATTGCTTAGGGACTAAGCAATTGCTAAGTGTGGGGTGCCTATGTTTTGACTAAACGAGATGTTTGTGCTTGCTTGCCATGCTTTCATGTTTAGAATCCAATCAATTTGCATGTTTAGAGGAAAACACTTACACTACTGTGTCATTCATCCAAAAACTCGAATTTTTAATGAAAACAAAAAGTTTGGGCAAGGCTACATTTTCGAAAAATTTCATTCCTAATTAAACTAGTCGTGCATGATTTCACTTAATTGATCCTTTAGATGACTATTGGATTGGATTGTTGACTTTCATTCTTGAGGATCAAAGCATCTACTAGCACTTCTTTATCTTTTATTCTATGCTTTTTCTTGTTGAGACTAGAGAGTCGATCTTTGAAAGCATGAAATCGAAGAAATTTTTTTTAAAAAACCTTGCATGCCATGATTGCCTTTAGGTGACCTTAGTGACCTTGCTTGTCTTGTGGATTTGTCTTGTTGGTTTGTCATGCTCCATTTTTAACACTTAGCCCTTTGTCAAAGTTCTAAGTGTGGGGTCAAAAGAGGGCAAGAAAAAAAACAAAAAAAATATGTGTAATAAGCCCCGAGTTTCTTCCTTATGGTTGATCACCATTAGGAAGTGAGTTTAAAGCATTATGTGCTAAGCGCCGAGGGTTAGGAAGGTAAGTTCCCCTTCGAAAGTGCTTAGTACGGCCAAAGGCCATGCTACCCCTTAAAGTTGCACTTAGACTTGATAATCGGCTATTCCACCATTCTCTAGCATGAAAACTAATGAGACATTCAAAACTTACTAGCAAGAATTCACTAAGGGACGAACCTCGTATTCTTTTACACTTAGGCATGATATGATATGATTTGCAAGTGTATATAAAAGCTTTAATGTTGGAACTCCTCTTCTCTTATGACTAAGTGACCTTTGCGTCCTAGGCTTGAGAATGAGTTCAAAGTCACAAGCCAATGTACTTGCCTCCTTGCTAGCATTGGTGAGTGATCCAACAAGATTTCTTTGCGGCTGTTAGATTGTTTTCTTGAGATCTTTGATATAGAAAATGACTAGAATCCATGATTAAAGGTTTGTTAGTCTTTGCTTTGATTTGCTTGAATGTCATTATTTATGAATTTCCATTAGGATTTGAAGAGGTTTCATGTAGTGATTGAAATGCGCATATCTAGTTTGAATACATTATGAACTTCATGGAAAACACCTTGCCTAGCACTTTGACATTTGTGAACTTAAAATGCCTAATTGGATGGTTGTTCTTTTTGTGGGATTTGTGAGTATTCCCATGTCTAAAAACTCTCAAGAGACTACAACTCCTCCACTAGGGTAGCCTAGGGGTTTAAAGGCTTTGTGCATTCGCTAAATGCATTCGTGTTACCTACAAAAGTGGTTAGTTACAAGTAGGATTTGTTTCTTAATGGTTTTAGTTAGTTTTCGTGACCATATGGAGTTTTCTTTGAACCGATCCTGAGTGAGTGAAGTGCATTATTGTTGTTGATCTCTGTGATTAGTTTGCTTGGGACGATCAAACATTAAGTGTGGGGTGAATTGATAGCGCTAAAATATATGCATTTTAGGCGACATCTATGCTTATTGTTTCGATTGTTCTATTACGATTTCACTTGCTATTTGATGCTTTGTGGTTCTTTTCAGGAAAATCACAGAGTTTAAGCTGAGAATACAAGTAGGCAGTGATTTTGAGGCAAAACCGAGCATTTTGGAGCAAGAAAGCACAAGTTGGAAGTCGGAGCGCAAATTTCTCAAGGTCATGCGCTCGCATGGTTCAAAGCATGCGCTCGCATGCATGCACTTCGTTGCCCTGCTAGCCTTCGCAGTCTGGCACGTTCGCACAATTCATCTCATGCGGTCGCACAACCCAGACCCGACGCATGAAAATCTCGTGCATTTGCACGCATGGCTCTGTGCGCTCACACTCGGTCAAATTTCCCAACCTGCAGGAGACCATGCGAACGCATGCGTTTGCGGAAAAAAATCAGTTTCTTTTGAGGGGAATTTGGATGGTTTTTGAGAGAGGGATCGGGGGTTTAAAAGAAGAGAAGGACGTGTTGTGAGAAAAGATAGAGACGGCGTTCTAGAGATAGAGAGGTCGGGAATTAAGCTAGGAAGAACTTCAACAACAAAGATCGAAGATCGGATTCTCTAGTATTCTTGAATCTCCATATCGGTTTTGAAGTTCTAAACTCTACTTTCCATATGGTTGTTTGCGTTTTTATCATTGAATTTGTTTGTAAACTCACCATGAGTGAGTAGTGACCTTGATTGGGGATCAATGGATCCCCTAGACATGTTTGTGACATTGTAAATACCTTGGATGCTAATGATGAATGAGTTTGCACATGAATCTTCTTCCTTTGAACTTAATTTCTCGAATTGCCTATAAGATGTTTGAGAAATGTTCTCAATAGGAATTCTGCTTGATCTCATGCTTGATGTAGCTCACGTTGATCATCATGACTTCAATGAACTAAATGAAGAAGCATTAGGATTTTGTGTTAGTTGGATAACTCTTTAACCTAATGAGAATTGCTTGAACTTAACAAGAACATGATTATCTAGTCAATAAAGCGCAAGTGTCAGGCTAGACATTCATATTCTATAGTGCCAATAGAACGTGAGTATGAGGTACTATGCGAGATGTAACCTCTTTGTACTAAGTTGTGGCACGAGTTGAACTTAGTATCAATGTTGCATAAGCCAATTTCTA
The DNA here is from genome assembly GCA_033675215.1 of Rhodiola kirilowii. Taxonomy (NCBI): domain Eukaryota; kingdom Viridiplantae; phylum Streptophyta; class Magnoliopsida; order Saxifragales; family Crassulaceae; genus Rhodiola; species Rhodiola kirilowii. The sequence continues at coordinate 33,854,959 of CM066201.1, forward strand.
AGCATGTGCATGTGATTTCATCATTGGTATCCTATTTCATTGTCACAACATATGTCTAGGTGGAGAAGTGATTCCTAGTAATCTTTTAGTTGAAAGTTAATCACTTTTAGTAGATATAATCTCACTTTTGGATAGTACCTTTTACTATCATCCTCTTAGGAGAAACCCCCCCCCCCCCAAACCATAGACTATCTAGTCAGATCGTTAGCATTATTGGTTTAATCATCTATCCCTTGGGTACAACCTCGGTTCACCCCGAGTTATTACAAATGTTTTGATTGCCGTGACTTAGCATAAGTGTTTAGATTCTATTTGAATACTTAGCTATATTATCAATTGATCAGCCATCTTCTTTTCCACGATTCCTGCCTGACTCTGAAGGCTGGCTACCAGCTCTTCTAGTGTAGTGTCTTTAATACCCTTCTGAGCTTGCAGTGCTAATGTCACGTGGTCCCACTTTGAATTCAAAGCTTGCATGAACTGGTGCGTGATTTTTCATTCAGGGAGCTTCTCGTCCAAGTGGTCCAGCTGTCCAACTATGACTTGGAACCTGGTATAGAAATCTTCCAGGGATTCATCCTTGTTCTGCATGATCGTCTCATAATCCTTTATGGCAGCTAGAATTCTGTTTATTTTGATGTCTTAGTTTCCACCATACAGTCTCACGAGTCCATCCCACATATCTTTGGCAGTTTTGTACATTGTCACTTTGATTTGATCTCCGGGAGAAAGGGCCATGTAGAGAACTTTCTTCGCTCTGGCATTCTTTTCAAGACATCTGTAGTCCTCGTCGGTGTATTTGTCCATAGCTTTCTCTACCGGTTTAGCAGGATCTGTTTTGTCAATGATGGGTAGTGGACCTGTCTCAAATATATTCCAAAGCTGTCCATCCAATGAGTAGACATGAGCCTTAAATTGATCTTTCCACCAGTCAAATTGTCCAGGCCTTAGCAACGGCGGCTTCCAGAACGAGTCCTTGATTGCTGACGTGATTTTCCTGCAAGGCTAACTAAACAAAATCTAGAGTCCTCGGCTCTGATACCACGTGATGGATCGTTAGTGTTAGCCTTCCGTCAGACGGTAAGTCACGACGTGCTTTTCCGTCAGATGGTCAGATTGCAGCGGAATAAAAATATGCAGGAAAGTAAATAACGTAAAGTAATTGCACACTAATTTAGAGTGGAAACCTTATCACAACAGTGACAAGGTAAAACCACTATCTTTCTGAAAATCTACACCATGTTCAAGCTTGTGTTCAAGGTACAGTTGAGACAGACCTTGAACTCCTTTCCCAACAGTTCAGCAGACAGAACAAATAATAGAAGCACACAAAGCATGATAACCCAGTTCGGCCTCGCCTACTCTGGGGGGTTTCCCACACCCTAGAAGGGACACAAATCTTTATTACGAGTTTAGAGCTTACACGTGGACTTACGCTTACACCTTGTAATTGCCTAGCCTCTAACACTCCGTCTCTCATATTAGCAACCGAGGTTCACAGCAGTTCACCTCGATCCCCTTCGTCCAAACCTCCTGTTCGAACTTGCTGGAACTTCGCTTGCAGCTCGGTAGCTTTCTCTCAAAAGCGTGTTCGCCCTTTTCTGTGTGCAGCAGTTGGATCGCTTCCAGGCAGTCTGAGTAGCACGTTAATAAGACTGCTCTTGCATCGATGAATTTCCAGTGGGGAAAAACACACGGCCGTCGCTTTCTTCTTCTCCAATCGATAGGGTATACTCGTGTGTAATTGATACTGAAAGCGATGCAGATTATGGATGCCCTAGCATTATATTTATATGCCAGGACGATCTCCAAATCTGCTCCAGATAATCCCATCAAATATTTAGGAAATATTCCTAAATATTTGATGTATATCTTTCTCAAATCGGCGAGAGGAAAATACAAAGACTTCCTTGCCAAGTCAGCCTTGCCTCCTTAAAACTGTTATGCAGATATTCGGCTGTTCGAGTTCTTCGCTGGTCGACATCAGATCAAACCGACATTCGATCTTTCGAACCTTCCGGAAACCATCTTGGCATCTGCTCCACGCTGTACTGTAGTCCTAGAATGTGTTCGAACTCCACCTGAACTCCTGCTCGAACTGTCTAACTACGTTTTGCCAAATACATGCCACTTAAGGGATCACTTTCAGATTTCTCCGAAAGGATTTTCGAATCAGATTATTTCTTATTCAGATATGCTTGTAGGGTTTACAAACTAGGTCTCCTTTCTAGACACTATTTGATGACCTCTACTCAACTCGACTCTCAAATAATCTGATCCGAACCTTGAACGTTCGTGCGTGCAATCCCATTTGGATTATTTCCGTGGGGTTCGTGAACATACTCGGGTAAATGGATGCTTGAAATGGCAAAGCTTATCTGAGGAGTTCGACCTCTTTAAAACACCATTTGGATTGATCGGAAATGATTGATCAAATGGATGCACATAGGCTAGTATACCTTGAAAGGGGGTGCTAGTCTAAATAGAACAAGTGCTCTATGACCTTGAAATGGGCTAGACAGTGTGGCAAATCAAGTGCTTGAAATGGCCTTGATACACTTTTGAACACTTAGTATGATCATTAGAGGTCAATGATAAACAGACTATGATACAAGGCCCCTAAAACCGACTGCTTTCCTTTAAATATCAACTGTTAGATTACCTTTCAGTACTAAAATCTCAACCAACCCACGCTACTCTCAGTACTAAAATCACAACCAACCCCCAACTGTCCTACTCAAAGAAAAACTATTCACCTGACTCCCTTGGGTTCGACCCCTACTTACCCTTTACTACCCACTAGTAGAGTACGAGTAGCGGAGATATAAATTTATTTTGCACAGAGAACATCGCACCTTAACGACAGTGCGGTGGGCTTCGTCAAAATTGGCGCCGTTGCCGGGGAGTTAGCCTTCGATTAGCTGTTCTTTTCTTTTTCTTTTCTCTTTCGAACTCGCTTCTGCACAACCATATCTCGTGAAGGAAGCCACCATGACTATTAGGATGACGATGAGATGAATTTGTTCGATCGAAATAATGAAGCGCCGCCTCAATTTGTTGACGATCCAAAACAAATCATGTGAAACCATAGAGCTCGTAATAGGGAGGCAATTCGAAGAAACCAAGGACCACCTGAGGACCGAAATGGAGCTGGTCCAGTACAGCCCCCTAGATATCCACCACCCCCGCAATATCAACAAGAGCCAAGACGAGAACCCATCTTCGATGATTACTATGGGGATAACAACTACCGCGAGCCTACTATGGACGAACTCAATGCCCCAGATTTTACAAATCAGCCGTGGTGCATATACGAGGGCCCTGAACAAGAAAACATTGCCGTCGACATGTCCGTGGTCCACAATTTGCAGAAATTCTCAGGAGCTCATGGAGAATCTGCGACAACTCATCTCCAACGCTTACATGGCATTTGCCAAAATCTAAAGCCCAGTCGAGTGAATATAGACGACTTCAAGTTGAAGGCGTTCTATTTTTCCCTCATTGACTCGGCAAACGACTGGTTCCTTTCATTGCCTTCGGGAAGCATCAGAACATGGGCTCACATGCAAAGGAAATTTCTAGACAAATACTACCCAGCAGGAAGAGCGATGCAAGTAAGGAGGCAGGTGTAGGACATAAAGCAAGGGCCCAACGAGTCGATGTTCGACTACCTCGAGAAATTCAACCGATTGGAACAAAGCTGCTGCAATCTTCGATTACCCGAGAAACTCATCATCGAGTACATGCTTGATGGATTGAACCACTTGGACAAAATGCTTCTGGATGCCTCGGCTGGAGGGTCATTGGCGAGCCTACCATTAAGCGGCATAAGGCGACTAGTCACGAAATTTGCTGAAAATGCCCGGTTCAAAGAGGAGACCACTCGGCAGGATGAGTTTACCCAAACCAAGAACGTGGCAAAGGTCGAGACATAGGTAAACTCAATGACCGAGCAAATGGAACAGATGAAGGAAATGATGATGCAAATCCTACAAAAACAGACAGTTCAAGTAAGACCTTGCGAGTTTTGTGGCTCTACGGACCACAAAACTGATGCATGCCCAAATTTGATCGAAGAGGACCCGGTGGAGGCCAATGTAGTAGAGGGATATCAAGGGTACAATAACAACAACAACCACGCCGGTCCAAGCCGGCAGTATGGTCAAGCAACCAACCAAAGCTGGAAAAGCGAGAACCACCCTCCAAGGATGACACAACAAGCCGCACCTCAACCAGCTCAGTCATTCTACCAACCGCCCCACCAGCTGGCCTATACCAACAAAGGGGACCAAACCAGTACCCGACAGGCCAATATCAACAGAAGGGACCAAATCAGTACCAACACCAAGGACCGCGAGTCTATCTGAACAGGCCGAGCAATAACCAGCCCGGATCGAGTCAGCCAAGTACAAGCCGGTTGCTTGAGGACATCATGAAAGAGCTAGCCGCCGGCCAAGTGCGAACAGATGCTAATTTACAACAATATCAGGCCGAGTCAAGAGGGGAAATGGCAGAAATTAAGAAGCAGTTGTCTCAACTAACCACGGCGGTATCCGAGCTTAAAAAGGAGTCCGAACGGCTCCCCTCCGAAACTGTCCAGAACCCGAGGGGAAATGTGAATGCCGTGACTCTTAGGAGTGGAAAAAAGCTAGTCGTTGCACCCATGGAACGAGAGGAAGACAAAAGCCCAGAGTTGCCCGAGGAAAGCGAGGACGCACCAGAGGAAGAAGAAAATGCGCCTGAGGAACGTAGGCCAGGCCCGGTACCAGCGACCAACCCAGTGCCCATAACTGAGACCTCCAAAATCAGTGCCTCTCTTCCATTTCCAGTGCCAACCCGAGCACCAAAACAACATGTCATGGATGAGGACGTATTTGAGTTGTTCAGCAAAGTCGAAATCAACATCCCCCTCTTGGAAGCCATCAAGTAAATTCCTTGATATGCTAAGTTTTTAAAAGAGCTTTGCACCAACCGGAGGAGGAGTGCTAGCTATGATCAAGAGCTAATGAGTAGAAACGTGTCGGCTGTCATACAACGAAAGGTGCCCCCCAAATGTGGTGATCCGGGAACTTACACCATTCCATGCACAATTGGCAACATCTGGATCGAGAACTGCATGCTAGATCTTGGAGCATCAATCAACGTCCTTCCCTTCCCTATCTACTCATGCCTCAGAATTGGACCGCTCGAACCCACCGGCCTCACTATTCAACTGGCAGATCGATCGTGCAAACAGCCCAAGGGCAAAATAGAAGACATCTTAGTTCAAGTAAGCAAATTGGTGTTTCCAGCAGACTTCTACGTCTTAAAAATGGAGAATGGCCGGCCAACAGACAATGCACCCATCCTTCTCGGCCGTCCATTTCTCATAACATCAAAAATGAAAATAGACTACGGAAGTGGGATGCTCTCAATGGAAGTAGAAGGAGAGGTCTTCAGCTTCGACATATTCCGAGCAATTAAGCATCCCATGGAGTTTGAGGAAGTACACACTCTTGATACCTTGGACGACCTGGTTCAAGAAGTTCAACTAGAACCAAGAGAAGATCCCTTAGACGCCATACTCAATGGAGCCGAACACTCATACGAATTAACCGAAGGCTTACAAGAAACGCTGGCCCACTTAACAATCTCGGAGCCTCTCACACCAAGATATGAAGTCAACGAGGTAAAATTATTCAAATCAAATACTTTTTTACCCTCAATGATTCAAGCACCCAAAATAGAATTGAAGCCCCTGCCCGGACATCTGAAGTACGCTTTCCTTGGGGATAATAACACACTCCCGGTAATCATCAAGAGTGGCTTGGAAGCAGGCCAGGAACGTAGTTTGATAAAAGTACTGAGACAGCACAAGTTGGCTATTGGATGGACTCTAGCCGACTTGAGAGGAGTTAGCCCAGCGGTATGTATGCACCGTATTCTACTTGAGGACGGGGCAAAGCCATCAAGAGAGCCTCAACGACGACTCAACCCAATCATGATGTCGATCGTCCAAAAAGAAATACAGAAGCTACTTGATGTGGACATTATCTATCCTATATCAGACAACCAATGGGTAAGTCCTGTCCACGTGGTCCCAAAGAAAAGTGGAATCACGGTCGAGGAAGATGCCGAAGGAAAAATGGTAACTACAAGGGTCAAGAACGGCTGGAGAATGTGCATGGACTACAGAAAATTGAACGCCGTCACATGAAAAGACCATTTCCCTCTGCCATTCATTGATCAAATGCTAGACCGACTGGCAGGCAAACCATATTTTTGCTTCCTAGATGGGTTCTCAGGCTACAACTAGATCCTCATAGAGCCTGAAGACCAAGAGAAGACTACCTTCACCTGCCCATTCGGCACATTCGCCTTCAGAAGAATGGCGTTCGGCCTATGCAATGCCTCAGGGACTTTTCAAAGGGTGGTAACCAGCATTTTCTCAGACATGATTGGAGAATTCATCGAGGTCTTCATGGACGATTTCACCATCTATGGAGACACATTTGACGCATGCCTAAGCAACTTGAGCACAGTTTTGGCACGATGTGTGTCCATGAACTTAGTGCTCAATTACGAGAAATGCCACTTCATGGTAACACACGGAATAGTCTTGGGACATATCGTCTCACAAGAAGGCATGGAAGTGGACAAAGCAAAGATCGACCTGATCTTGACCCTACCATATCCATCCACAGTCCGAGACATCCAATCATTCCTTGGCCATGCAGGATTCTACCGCCGATTCATCAAAGACTTCTCCAAAACGGTGTTGCCTCTTACCACTCTTCTCCAAAAAGAAGTCCCTTTTGAAAACACTAATGTATGCAAGGAGGCCTTTGATAAACTGAAGAAAGCCCTCACTAGCACACCCATCATCCAAACTCCGGATTGGGGAAAACCATTTGAAATCATGTGCGACGCGAGCGATTTTGTTGTGGGGGCAGTACTCGGCCAAAAAACTGATAAGAAGGCAGTCGTAATCTACTACGCCTCAAGGACCCTAGATTCAGCCCAACGAAACTACTCGACCATCAAAAAGGAGCTCCTAGCCGTGGTATTCGCTCTAGAGAAGTTCAGATCCTATTTACTTGGAGCAAAAGTGATAGTCTTCTCTGACCATGCTGCTATCCGGTACTTAATGAAGAAGAAGGAGGCCAAGCCAAGGCTCATACAGTGGATCTTGCTACTGCAAGAGTTCGATGTGGAGATAAGGGACAAAAAAGGGATTGAGAATACTGTGGCCGACCATCTAAGCAGGATTGTCCGAGAGGAAGAAGAAGGGCACATAACCAAGTCATTTCCAAACGAGCACCTCTATGCAGTCTCAACCAAGGTACCGTGGTATGCCTCAATCGTCAACTACCTTGTAGGAGGTACATTTCCTCCTTCTTTTACTAAAGCACAATGCATGAAACTTAGGCATAATGCTAGACATTACTTATGGGATGATCCTTATTTATGGAAAATAGGAGCAGATCAAATACTTAGGAGATGCATCCCGATAATGAAATAGCTTCTGTTATTAGCTTTTGCCATGAGTTTGCAAGTGGAGGACATTTCAGGCCGAAAAGAACCGCTAGAAAAATCCTAGATAGCGTCTTCTTTTGGCCGAGTTTATTTAGAGATCCCTATGAGAAGTTTAAAAAATGCGATAGGTGTCAAAGAGTAGGAAATGTGTCAGCTAGAAATGAAATGCCTCAAGTACCCATATTAGTCAACGATGTTTTCGACATTTGGGGTATTGATTTTATGGGACCATTCCCAATTTCATGCGGTTATACTTACATTTTAGTTGCTGTAGATTATGTGTCAAAATGGGTAGAAGCTAAGGCCACAAGGTGCGACGATGCAAAAACAGTCATAGATTTTTTGCGCACTAACCTGTTTTGCAGGTACGGGGTACCCAAGGCCATAATAAGCGACCAAGGAACTCATTTTTTGCAACCGCACGATGGCTGCCACCTTGAAGCACTACCATGTCCACCACCTGCCATCCACGGCATATCATCCCCAAACCAATGGTCAAGCGGAGATCTCTAACCGCGAAATCAAAGGTATTCTAGAAAAAATGGTGAAGCCGGGCAGAAAAGATTGGAGTCAGAGGCTAGATGAAGCTCTTTGGGCTTATCGGACAGCATACAAGACACCAATTGGAACCTCCCCCTTTCGGCTTGTTTATGGGAAGGCATGCCACCTTCCGGTGGAATTAGAACATAAAGACTATTGGGCGCTCAAGCATTGCAATCCGGATTTAAAGGTTGCCGGACTGGATAGGAAACTTAATCAGTGTGAACTTGAGGAGTTGCGGCTTGAGGCCTATGAAGGGCAAACGGACTACAAAGCGCAGACCAAAATGTATCATGACAAATTCATCCTCCGGCGCTCATTGGAGGAAGGACAACAAGTGCTGGTTTACTCCTCGCGATTGAAATTGATGCCAGGGAAGCTTAAATCTAGATGGACCGGCCCCTTCACAATAACTAAGGTGTTCAATCATGGGTCAGTTGAGCTGGGAAGCCCAGACAATGGAAGCAGATTCACGGTGAATGGGCAGCGAGTCAAACACTATCACGACGAGGTTGACTTAACTCCGCAAAACTATGACCTAGTGATGGACCATAATTATACGAATCATAAACATAGTTAAACCCACCAAATTAGACTGTTTGTCTATTTAACTTTTGCTTGTTAGTTCCGATATTTATCTACAAGGTATTTTGGAGCCTAGAGAGAAAACACGCTAAGGAGGAGTTTTTACGCAGAAAATATATTACGAGTCATTCCAAGGTCAAGACCAGATGCCGACTGAAGAAATCTCAAGATCCTGACTTGGAATCACTCAAAACAAATCAAACCGAAGAGCAACCAGAGTTAATCCAAGGCAGAAATGGACTGATAGTTTTGTGAAAACATCACAAAACCTCACAAAACTCACTCTTTACTTCAAAGTGACCGGTGCCTTTAAGGGGAGGGATGACTCATGGGTGGCTTTCCCTCCTTCCCCCCTCCACAACCGGCGGCTCCTCCTCCTTCAACTGGCAACCGGCGGCTTTTGACAAGCCATGGATGGCTTGCCATGTGTCCTCCTTCTCCTCCACATATCTCCTCCTCCCATGGCTATAAATAGAGCCTCTCCCCTTCACTTGTAAAATATCCCAAAAATCACCAAACACTTCTCTCTCTAAAGTTTGGCACTTTGTAAGTTTGGTTTTCAATCTATAATACTCCTGTTGGTTCTTGAGTATTATAGTTCGCTCTTGAGTACTCTTGTCGGTTCTTGTAGTACTCAAGCTTGTCTTTACTATTCTTGAGTACTCTTGTCGGTTCTTGAAGTACTTACCCCTTTCCTTTACTTACCGTCTTTCAAAAACCGTAAGTACTTAACTATGGTATCCACCTCTATGGATATTCGTAGCTAAACTCTTCATTCGGTTGAAGAGGTGTACTTGTATTATAAAATGTTTTAGGCTATACTCTTAGTGCCTCTTCTTTTTATTCAAAACTTGTTCTATGTGCCATATATTAGGCCAGAACTTCCAAGGTTGAGTGGATGCTTGAAATGGCAAAACTCTTCCGTGGGGGTTCGTGAACATACTCGGGTAAGTGGATGCTTGAAATGGCAAAGCTTATCTGAGGAGTTCGACCTCTTTTAAACACCATTTGGTTTGATCGGAAATGATTGATCAAATGGATGCACATAGGCTAGTATACCTTGAAATGGGGTGGTAGTCTAAATAGAACAAGTGCTCTAAGACCTTGAAATGGGCTAGAGGGTGTGTGCAAATCGAGTGCTTGAAATGGCCTTGATACACTTTTGAATACTTAGAAGGATCACTAAAGTTCAATGATAAACAGGCTATGATACAAGGCCCCAGAAACCGAATGCTTTCCTTAGATTTAAAAAACCCCTTGCACTTACTTTCAATTTTAGTATAAACTGTATTATCAACTGCTGACGTTACGGAAGGCTTGCCAATCACGCATCACCCGCTGTAAGTCTTCTACTTTTATTTTCAGTACTTTACTTTTCTGTCATTTACTTTTCCGCACTAAAAACCAAAACCAACCAACCAATCACTTACTTTTCCGCACTAAAACCTCAATCAACCTAAAACACGCTCCCTCGCTGTACAATTCCCTCAAAGAATAGCTTATTCCCCTAATTCCCTTGGGTTCGACCCCTACTTACCACTTGCTACCCAGTAGTAAGGTCACGAGTAGCGGAATACAAATTTGCTTTTGCACAGAGAACATCGCACCTTAACGACAGTGCGGTGGGCTCCGTCAAAACTGGCGCCGTTGCCGGAAAATTAGTTAATTAATCGGTTAAGTTCTTTGAATCGATACTCGCTTCAAAACAACCATGTCTCGCGAAGGAAGCCACCATGACTACCAAGATGACGACAAGATAAACTTGAACGATCGAAATGATGAGGTTCCACTTCCATTTGTGGACGATCCGGAACAACACATGAGAAACAGAAGAGCTCGTGATAGGGAGGCCATCAGAAGAAATCAAGAACCACCCGAGGACCGAAATGCAGCTGGTCCAGTACAACCCCCTAGATATCAACCACCTCCTCAACCTCGACAAGTGCCGAGACGAGAACCCGCTTTCGATAACTACTACGGGGATAACAACAATTACCGTACACCTACTATGGGAGAACTCAATGCCCCAGAATTCGAAACACATCCATGGTGCATTTGCCAGGATCCTGAACTAGAAAACATTGCCGTCGACATGTCCGTGGTCCAAAATTTGCCAAAGTTCTCAGGAACTAATGGAGAATAAGCAATGACTCATCTCCAGCGCTTACATGGTATCTGCCAGAACTTAAAACCGAATGGCATAAACGTAGACAACTTCAAGTTGAAGGCATTCTATTTTTCCCTCATTGACTCGGCAAACGACTGGTTCCTTTCATTGCCTTCGGGAAGCATCAGAACATGGGTTCAGATGCAAAGGAAATTCATGGACAAATACTACCCAGCGATAAGAGCGATGCAAGTAAGAAGGCAACTGCAGGACATAAGGCAGGAACCTAAGGAAACCATGTACGATTACCTAGAAAAGTTCAACCGCCTGGAGAGAAGCTGATGTACCCTTGGACTACCCAAGAAGATCATCATCGAGTACCTAATTAATGGACTAACTAAGTTAGACAAAATGCTCCTGGATGCCTCAGCTGGAGGATCCATGATGAATCTATCGTTAAGTGGCATAAGGAATCTCATCACCAACGTTGCTGAAAATGCTCGGTTTAGAAAGGAGACTACTCGTCAAGATAATTCTTCCAAACAAAAAACGTATCACAAGCCGAGACATCCATAAACCCCATGCCAGAAGAGATGAAACAAATGAAGGAAATGATGATGCAATTCTTACGAATGCAGACAGTTCAAGTAAGACCTTGCGAGTTCTGTGGCTCTATTAACCACGAAACTGACGCATGTCCGACAGTACTAGTTAAGGACCCGGCAGAAATAAATACATTAAGAGGAAACCAAAAATACAACAACAATAGCAACGACAGAGCCGGACAAAACCGACAGTATGGTCAAGCAACCAACCCGAGCTGGCATAACAATAGCTATTCTCAAGAAGAAACACAACCAGCTGTCCCTTAACTAGCCAAGTCATTCTATCAACCGCTCCACCAACAGTACAACCAGGACGCCCCACCAGCAGGCCAGTACCAGGCAAACTCGAGCAATCATCAAGGACCAAACAAGTCACTTGAGGATATGATAATGCAATTGTCAAGTACTGTGCAGCAGTTGAGCACTACTATGCATCAAAACCAAGCCGAAACAAAGGAAGAATTATCGGACTTGAAGAAACACATCTCCCAACTCGCTGCCTCAGAGTCCGCGCACGCTAATGAGTCCGGCAGACTCCTTTCACAAACCATTCAAATCATGCAGGAAGATGTGAATGCCTTGACTCTTAGAAGCGGAAAAACGCTTGTCGGCAAACCTTTGGAGCAAGAGGAGGACAAAGACCCAAGGTTGCCCGGAGAAGAACAAATGAGGCCCGAATCTCTCGAAACTCTAGAGGATGATGTGGCCGATAAAGACGACGACATATTTGAGGAAGAGCGGGACGTAACCGAAGAAGAAGAGAATACGTCCAAGGAACACAGGCCTGGCCCGGTGCCCAGAACCGAAACCCCTAAAATCAGCGCAACACTTCCATTTCTAGTACCGGCTCGCGTGCAAAAACAACATGTCATGGGTGAGGACGTATTTGAGTTGTTCAGCAAGGTCGAAATCAACATTCCCCTTTTGGAAGCCATCAAGAAAATTCCTCGGTATGCCAAGTTTTTAAAAGAACTTTGCACCAACCGGAGGAGGAGTTCTAGACAAGATCAAGAGCTGATGAGTAGGAACGTGTCGGCCGTCAGACAACGAAAAGTGCCCCCCAAATGTGGAGATCCAGGAACTTACACCATTCCATGCACAATTGGCAACATCAGGATCGAGAATTGCATGCTAGACCTTGGAGCATCAATCAATGTTCTTCCATACTCTATCTACTCATGTCTTAAGATTGGGCCGCTCAAACCCACCGGTCTCACTATTCAACTAGCAGATCGGTCATGCAAACAGCCCGAGGGCAAAATAGAAGACGTCCTGGTTCAAGTAGGCAAATTAGTGTTTCTAGCAGACTTCTACGTCTTGAAAATGGAAAATGGCGGACCTACAGACCATGCACCCATCCTTCTCGGCCGACCATTTCTCAAAACATCAAAAATGAAGATAGACTGTGGAAGTGGAATGCTCTCAATGGAAGTAGAAGGAGAAGTCTTCAGCTTTGACATATTCTGAGCTATGAAGCACCCTATGGAATTCGAGGAAGTACACGCTCTCGATGCTTTGGACGACCTGGTCCAAGAAATTCAACCAGAACTAAGAGCAGATCCCTTAGAAGCCATACTCAGCGGAGCCAAAGGCTCATACAACTTAACCAAAGACTTGCATGAAACGGTGGCCCACTTAACAATCTCGGAGCCTCTCACACCAGAATATGAAGTCAACGAGGTAAAATTATTCAAATCAAATACTTTTCTGCCCTCGGTAATGCAAGCCCCCAAAATAGAATTGAAGCCCCTGCCCGGACATCTGAAGTATGCCTTCCTAGGGGATAATGACACACTCCCAGTAATCATCAAGAGTGGCTTGGAAGCAGGCCAGGAACAAAGTTTGATAAAAGTGCTGAAACAACACAAGTTAGCTATTGGATGGACTCTGGCCGACTTGAGAGGAGTCAGCCCAGCTGTATGCATGCACCGTATTCTACTTGAGGATGGAGCAAAGCCATCAAGAGAGCCTCAACGACGACTCAACCCAATCATGATGGAGATCATCCAAAAGGAATTACAAAAGCTACTAGATGCGGACGTTATCTATCACATATCAGATAGTCAATGGGCGAGTCCTGTCCACGTGGTGCCAAAGAAAAGTGGGATCACAGTCGAGGAAGATGCCGAAGGAAAAATGGTAACAACAAGGATCAAGAACGGCTGGAGAATGTGCATCGACTACAGGAAATTAAACACCGTCACAAGGAAAGACCATTTCCCACTGCCATTCATCGATCAAATGCTAGACCGACTGGCAGGCAAGCCATATTTTTGCTTCTTGGACGGGTTCTCAGGATACAACCAGATCCCCATAGCACCTGAGGACCAAGAGAAGACTACATTCACCTACCCATTCGGTACATTCGCCTTCAGAAGAATGTCGTTCGGCCTATGCAATGCCCCGGGAACTTTTTAAAGGATAGTAACCAGTATCTTTTCAGACATGATCGGGGAATTCATTGAAGTCTTCATGGACGACTTCACCATCTATGGAAATACATTCGACGCTTGCCTAGATAACTTGAGCACGGTTCTGGCACGATGTGTCTCAATGAACCTCGTGCTCAATTATGAGAAATGCCACTTCATGGTAACTCATAGAGTAGTCTTAGGGCACGTCGTCTCACAAGAAGGCATAGAGGTAGATAAATCTAAAATAGACCTAATCATGACTCTACCATACCCCTCCACTGTCCGAGACATACAATCCTTCCTTGGGCATGCGGGATTCTACCGACGATTCATCAAGGACTTCTCCAAAAAGGCGTTGCCTCTATCCAATCTTCTCCAAAAAGAAGTTCCTTTTGAATTCACCAATGCATGCAAGGAAGCCTTTAATGAGATCAAAAAGGCCCTCACTAGCACACCCATCATCCAAACTCCGAATTGGAAAAAACCATTTGAAATCATGTGCGGCACAAGCGACTTCGCTGTAGGAGCAGTTCTCGGCCAAAAGATTGATAAGAAGGCGGGTGTGATCTACTACGCCTCACGAACCCTAGGTCCTTCCCAACGGAACTAATCCACCACCGAGAAGGAACTCTTGGCAGTGGTATTCGCACTGGAAAAATTCGGACCCTGTTTGCTTAGAGCAAAAGTGATAGTTTATTCCGACCATGCTGCCATCCGTTACCTAATGAAGAAGAAGGAGGCCAAGCCAAGGCTCATTCGGTGGATATTACTACAACAAGAATTCGATATGGAAATAAGGGACAAAAAGGGGATCGAGAATACTGTGGCCGACCACCTAACCAGGATTGTCCGAAAGGAAGAAGAAGGGCACATAACTGAATCGTTTCCAGACGAGCATCTCTATGCAGTCTCAACCAAGGTGCCATGGTACGCCTCAATCGTCAACTACCTTGTAGGAGGTACATTTCCTCCTTCTTTTACTAAAGCACAATGCATGAAACTTAGACATGATGCTAAATAATACTTATGGGATGATCCTTATTTATGGAAAATAGGAGCAGATCAAATACTTAGGAGATGCATCCCCGATAATGAAATAGCTTCTGTTATTAGCTTTTGCCATGAGTTTGCATGTGGAGGACACTTCGGGCCTAGGAGAACCGCTAGAAAAATCTTAGATAGCGGCTTTTTCTGGACAAGTATATTTAGAGATGCCTATAAAAAGTGTAAAAAATGCGATAAGTGTCAAAGAGTAGGAAATGTGTCAGCTAGAAGTGAAATGCCTCAAGTACCCATATTAGTCAACGATGTTTTTGACATTTGGGGTCTTGATTTTATGGGACCATTCCCAGTTTCATGCGGTTATACTTACATTTTAGTTGATGTAGATTATGTGTCAAAATGGGTAGAAGCCAAGGCCACAAGGTGCGACGATGCAAAGACTGTCATAGAATTTTTGCGCACTAACCTGTTTTGTAGGTACGGGTTACCCAAGGCCATAATAAGCGACCAAGGAACTCATTTCTGCAACCGCATGATGGCTGCGACCTTAAAACACTACCATGTCCACCACCGGACATCCACGGCATATCACCCCCAATCCAATGGTCAAGCGGAGATCTCCAACTGCGAAATCAAAGGAATTTTAGAAAGATGGTAAAGCCGGGCAGGAAAGATTGGAGTCAGAGGCTAGATGAAGCTCTGTGGGCTTATCAGACGGCATACAAGACGCCAATTGGAACCTCCCCCTTTCGGCTTGTTTATGGGAAGACATGCCACCTTCCGGTGGAATTAGAACATAAAGCCTATTGGGCGCTCAAGCATTGCAATCCAGATTTAAAAGCTGCAGGACTGGATATGAAGCTTAATCTGTGTGAGCTTGAGGAATTGCGGCTTGAGGCCTATGAAGGGCAAACGGACTACAAAGCGCGGACCAAATTGTTTCATGACAAATTCATCCTCCGACGGTCATTTGAGGAGGGACAACAAGTACTGGTCTTTTCCTCGCGAATGAAATTGATGCCCGGGAAGCTTAAATCTAGATGGACCGGCCCTTTCACGATAACTAAGGTATTCAACCATGGAGCAATTGAGTTAGAAAGCCCAAATGATGGAAGCAGATTCACGGTGAATGGGCAACGAGTCAAACATTATCATGGCGAGGTCAATTTGATAACACAGAAATACGACCTGAGCCACCCATGGGATCCAAACTAGTGATCCAGGAATGAGGTACTGTCGAGCCAACGACGTTAAACAAAGGCACTGGTAGGGAGGTAACCCGACACCTATCTTACTTTCAGTCTTTTATTTTTCTGTCATTTAGTTTTTACCAATAAGTCGCTCTCACCCACTTTGTGCATAAAATAAATGACTATTCAGGAATCGGACTTGGGTGCAACATTAAGCCAGCCAGGTTTGCGCTGAGAGTTCAAGGCCCCAGCCAAACTCCCTCGATTATCCAGCCTCATGCCATGTCGTTCACTCGACACTTTAAAGGGAGTTCTGTTGTTCCCTTTTCCTTAATGTCATTTCCTTCTCGTATAATATCTGCTTGCATGGCTTTTGAACTAAGTTGTGCTGAAAGGCACGCCTTCGTTCAAAAGTGTGGGGTGAGATCCACCTTTGTAAATAAATAACATGTTTTTCCTTTTCCCTTAATAAATATCTTTTTGAAAATATGAACTTAAGAATGTGAAAAAGATAAATCTAAATTCATGCATTAACCTTGTGAAAATTCAACTGTTTAAAAACTTAGAATGTAACTTCTCATTTGTCCCTTTGTGCTAAGATAAACAAGGGATGTGGAGTTGATAGAAATGCCCTAGAGAGGCTTGGCAAGCAATCGAAGGACTGAATTTCGCTATATGGTTTTCGAAGTCAGTGGAGGCTACACTTCGGGTTTCAGTGAAGATTGAAGTCATCTCCGCCATGCAGTGTTTATGCAAAAAGAAAAAAAGGCGAGGACAAGAATCAGACCGTCCTATCTCTAGTCAAAGTAGCCGAGAAAATAGATGAGCAACCCTCATCTTGACCCGCGCGAAACGGCAAGGATGAGAGGAGCGGGGAGGTATTTCCATATGCTCGCGGGCGATGATTGGACCTCCCAAAAAAGGCATGAGAAAATGGACTAGCAAGCCACAAAAAGGCAAAAGCTCAAAGAGAAAAATCAAGAGGCCAAAGGCCCAAAATTGTGAAGGTTTTAACCAAACAAAAAGTGAAGTACTCAAAGAGTCAAATCAAAGGCAAAAGGCCGATTCACTACAAAAAAAGCTGTCCCTCGCCAAAAAGAAATCAAAAAGGCTCAACTCAGTGAAACCCGAACCGAATCACGTACTAGAGAAAGCTACAAGGAAACCATATAGTGCGAGACGGTCCCGAGGTTGCAGTCCAGGAGCCTGAAAAGGGCTATCTCCCGAAACATCCAAAATAATTTGCATCTCAGCACGAAGGTACAAGTATCAAGTTTCTTCTATTTATTTACACGGTTTAATTTGGTAATAAGTAGTAATGCATGAATTAGGATAAATCAAGTCCCACAGTCTAACTTTCATATTTTAAAAGTTTACTTAGTGCCGCCCTTTAATAGCATTGTTCGGGACGAACAACTAAAAGTGTGGGGTGATCTGATGGACCATAATTATACGAATCATATACACAGTTAAACCCACCAAATTAGACTATTTGTCTATTTAACTTTTGCTTGTTAGTTCCGATATTTATCTACTGGGTATTTTGGAGCCTAGAGAGAAAACACGCTAAGGAGGAGTTTTTACGCAGAAAATATATTACGAGTCATTCCAAGGTCAAGACCAGATGCCGACTGAAGAAATTTCAAGATCCTGACTTGGAATCACTCAAAACAAATCAAACCGAAGAGCAACCAGAGTCAGTCCGGGGCAGAAATGGACTGATAGTTTTGTGAAAACATCACAAAATCTCACAAAACTCACTCTTTCCTTCAAAGTGACCGGCGGCTTTAAGGGGAGGGATGACTCATGGGTGGCTTTCCCTCCTTCCCCCCTCCACAACCGGCGGCTCCTCCTCCTTCAATCGGCAACCGACAGCTTTTGACCAGCCATGGATGGCTTGCCATGTGTCCTCCTTCTCCTCCACACATCTCCTCCTCCCATGGCTATAAATAGAGCCTCTCCCCTTCACTTGTAAAATATCCCAAAAATCACCAAACACTTCTCTCTCTAAAGTTTGGCACTTTGTAAGTTTGGTTTTCAATCTATAATACTCCTGTTGGTTCTTGAGTATTATAGTTCGCTCTTGAGTACTCTTGTTGGTTCTTGTAGTACTCAAGCTTGTCTTTACTATTCTTGAGTACTCTTGTCGGTTCTTGAAGTACTCACCCCTTTCCTTTACTTACTGTCTTTCAAAAACCGTAAGTACTTAGCTATGGTATCCACCTCTATGGATATTCGTAGCTAAACTCTTCATTCGGTTGAAGGGGTGTACTTGTATTATAAAATGTTTTAGGCTATACTCTTAGTGCCTCTTCTTTTTATTCAAAACTTGTTCTATGTGCCATATATTAGGCCAGAACTTCCAAGGTTGAGTGGATGCTTGAAATGGCAAAACTCTTCCGTGGGGGTTCATGAACATACTCGGGTAAGTGGATGCTTGAAATGGCAAAGCTTATCTGAGGAGTTCGACCTCTTTTAAACACCATTTGGTTTGATCGGAAATGATTGATCAAATGGATGCAGATTGAACAAGTGCAAATCGAGTGTGTGCAAGTGCTAGTCTAAATAGAACAAGTGCTCTACGACCTTGAAATGGGCTAGACGGTGTGTGCAAATCGAGTGCTTGAAATGGCCTTGATACACTTTTGAATACTTAGAAGGATCACTAAAGGTCAATGATAAACAGGCTATGATACAAGGCCCCAGAAACCGAATGATTTCCTTAGATTTAAAAAACCCCTTGCACTTACTTTCAATTTTAGTATAAACTGTATTATCAACTGCTGACGTTCTGGAAGGCTTGCCAATCACGCATCACCCGCTGTAAGTCTTCTACTTTTATTTTCAGTACTTTACTTTTCTGTCATTTACTTTTCCGCACTAAAAACCAAAACCAACCAACCAATCACTTACTTTCCGCACTAAAACCTCAATCAACCTAAAACACGCTCCCTCGCTGTACAATTCCCTCAAACAATAGCTTATCCCCCTAATTCCCTTGGGTTCGACCCCTACTTACCACTTGCTACCCAGTAGTAAGGTCACGAGTAGCGGAATACAAATTTGCTTTTGCACAGAGAACACCGCACCTTAACGATAGTGCGGTGGGCTCCGTCACCTAGCCATACCACCAGACATTGTGAACACCGCTGATCTCAGTGCGCTAGTTTCTGACCAACCAAAAGAGACCGAGAGTGTGATTAAACCAGCAGCTATGGTTGAAAGATCCGTAACAACTTGGAAAAATAGAAAGAAAAAACCACCAGAACAATGGAAATCGGACCCGAGCACATCATCCCACAAGAACTCGGGGAGAGTCAAAGTTAGAATCAACGCAGGAGCCGCGGCAAAATTCGACCTGAGCCGCCCATGGGATCCAAACCTGTGATCCCCATGCGTCGAGCCAACGACGTTAAACAAAGGCACTGATCGGGAGGTAACCCGACACCTATCTTACTTTCAGTCATTTATTTTCTGTCATTTAGTTTTTACCGCAAGTCGCTCTCACCCATTTTTTGTATAGAAGGAATGTCTAACATATAGGAATCGATTTTTGGAGCAAGATCAGATCAGCCAGGCAGCTTCCAAGAAATTACCGGGCATGCGCTGAGAGTTCAAGGCCCCAGCCGAACTCCCTCGATTATCCAGCTCCGAGGCATGTCGTTCCACGACACGACACAGTAAAACGGAGTTCAGTTCTTCTCTTTTCCTTAATGTGATTTCCTTCTCTTGTATATATTTGCATGACTTTTTAACTAAGTCGTGCTGAAAGGTACGCCTTCGTTCAAAAGTGTGGGGTGAGAACCACCTGTGTACATAGTTAACATGCTTTTTCTTAATATTATCTTTTTGAAATCATGAACTTGAGAATATGAAAAAGATAGATCTAAATTCATGCATTTACCTTGTGAAAATTCAACTGTTTAAAAACTTAGAATGTAACTTCTCATTTGTCCCTTTGTGCTTAGATATACAGGGGATGTGGAGTTGACATAAACTTCCCTAGAGAGGCTTGGCAAGCACTCAAAGGATCGAATCTAACTATATGGTTTTCGAAGTCAGTGGAGGCTGCACTTCGGGTTTCAGTGAAGATTGACGTCATCTCCGTCGTGCAGCGTTTATGCAAGAGGCGGGACGGGAATCAAACCGTCCTATCTCTAGTCCTAGTAGACGGGAAAATAGATGAGTGACCCTCATCTTGACCCGCGCAAAACGGCGAGGATGAGAAAGAGCGGGGAGGTATTTCCATATGCTTGCGGGCGACGATTGGACCTCCCAAAAAGGCTGAGAAAATGGACTAGCAAGTCACAAAGAAACAAAAGCTCAAAGAAGCTAATCAAAGGCCAAAGGCCAAAATTGTGAAGGTTTTAACCGAAACAAAAGTGAAGAAACTCCAATTCAACATCAAAGGCCAAAGGCCAAAGGCCGATTCACTACAAAAGCTGTCCCTCGCCAAAAAAAAAATCAAAGTACTCAACTCAGTGAAACCCGAACCGAATCACGTGCTAGAGAAAGCTACAAGGAAACCATATAGTGCGAGTCGATCCCGAGAAATGCAGTCTAGGAGCCTGAAAAGGGCTATCTCCCGAAACATCCAAATTAATTTGCATCTCGACGCGAAGGTACAAGTATCAAGTTTCTTCTAAGTATTTACACGGTTTAGTTTGGTAATAAGTAAGTAATGCATGAATTAAGATAAATCAAGTCCCATAGTCTCACTTTCATATTTAAAAGTTTTTACTTGGATTGTGTGTGCCGCCCTTTAAAAAGCATTGTTCGGGACGACCAACTAAAAGTGTGGGGTGATCTGATGGACCATAATTGTATGAATCATAAACACAGTTAAACCCACCAAATTAGACGCTTTGTCTATTTAACTTTTGCTTGTTAGTTCCAATATTTATCTGCAGGGTATTTTGAAGTCTAGAGAGAATACAGGCTAAGGAGGAGTTTTAAAGCTGAAAATGGATTACAAGTCACTCCAGGACACAATCAGATTCCGACTACACAACTTTCATGATCCTAACCTGGAATCACTCAAAACAAGTCCAACCGAAGGGCAACAAGAGTCAGTCCGGAGCTGAAAGGACCGATGGCTTTTTGGGATGAGCTCACAAAACTCAAACTCACTCTCCTTCCTCCATGTGGCCGGCGGCTAAAGCCACAAGCCACTCCTTCTCCTCCACATGGGGGGCGGCTAAGGGAGAGATGACATCACCCGATGGCTTTTTGAACTCTCCTCTTCCCTTGTGACAAGTGGCTTGCTCTCATCCACATCCATCTCCTCCCATAGCCTATAAATAAGAGCACTCCTTCCCTTTGTAACTCATCCCATTCTCATTCCAAAAATCACAAATCACTTATCTCTCTAGATTGAGAGCACAATCTTGTAATCGCTTTACTTTGGAATCGAAGCTTGATCTTTAGCACTCTCAACATTTTTGTAAGTACTCTCTTCTTTACTTTACTGTCTTTTCAATTCAGCAACTTTACTTTCCTGTCTTTACTTTCGAAAACTTTACTTTACTGTCTTTCAAAAACCTTTACTTTTCAACGCACTTAGCTATGATGTCCTATTCCATGGATATTCGTAGCTAAACCCTTCATTCGGTTGAAGGGGTGTGCTTGTATCATACAATGTTTTAGGCCCTACTCTTAGTGCCTCTATGTGTTCAAAACTTGTTCTATGTGCCACATATTAGGTTAGAACTTCCAAGGTTGAGTGGATGCTTGAAATGGCAAAACTCTTCCGTGGGGTTCGTGAACATACTCGGGTAAGTGGATGCTTGAAATGGCAAAGCTTATCTGAGGAGTTCGACCTCTTTTAAACACCATTTGGATTGATCGGAAATGATTGATCAAATGGATGCACATAGGCTAGTATACCTTGAAATGGGGTGCTAGTCTAAATAGAACAAGTGCTCTATGACCTTGAAATGGGCTAGACAGTGTGGCAAATCAAGTGCTTGAAATGGCCTTGATACACTTTTGAACACTTAGTATGATCATTAGAGGTCAATGAGAAACAGACTATGATACAAGGCCCCTAAAACCGACTGCTTTCCTTTATATATCAACTGTTACTTTACCTTTCAGTACTAAAATCTCAACCAACCCACGCTACTCTCAGTACTAAAATCACAACCAACCCCCAACTGTCCTACTCAAAGAACAACTATTCACCTGACTCCCTTGGGTTCGACCCCTACTTACCCTTTACTACCCACTAGTAGAGTACGAGTAGCGGAGATATAAATTTATTTTGCACAGAGAACGTCGCACCTTAACGACAGTGCGATGGGCTCCGTCAATAGCATACACATCTTAACTATTTATATAAGATCCAATAAATTAGATTATACAAAATAATCTAACAATCTCCCACCGAATCATGAATGTAAATCCTACTAGATGTGTAACCTTAGCGATATCAAATGTGCTATCATATAGAGTATATTCCAAACAATCTCGTCCATCAATTATACTAACATAGGATCAAGCCAACATTCGTAGCATTAATCGTTACGGGACCGAACTTGTCACGTATATTAGTACAACCAAATGACACAGATCAATCATGGATGTGTAGCATGGAAATTAAATGAACTGTGATTTACACATGCCTATTTCCAACTGGTCACCTTTACTTTACGGAGATCAATCCTTAAACCAAAATATAACAGAGTGCAATGTACACTTTATTTCTGCAGAACATATACAACATAGAGCAAAACATGATTACAACACAAACTCCCACTAAATTCGGATATCCTCAAAACTTGATTACACACATATGAGCAACATGCTCATAAAAGACCTGCGGTGATAATCATGGAGTTTGGTCCTAAAATGCTATATGGGAATCTGACCACTCTGTACTTAATCGGAATATACTGTCAATTTATTGTCACAATATCCTTAATGGTCTTTCAATGCCTTCTATAAAGTGTAGTCTTTTGACAGTATTTCACAGTCATATTCCCTAACAGGATGTCTCATAACTAAACGTGGATCTTTTACCATATTGACATCATGTGAAATCGGAATCAGAATAGCCAATGATCTCCAACTTATCTGATTTCCTTTATGTGAGCATGTAACCTTTTGTTCTCATTAAGAACCCAATAACTTTCTGGACTTGGTCCACTCAAGGGTTGCTTATATGTCCGCATAACATGCCAATAATGTACACATCATCTAGTTGCATACATACCTGATTATACATAAGTCTCTGAAATTATATCCCCTGTTCAAGCTGTTGTTTAAGGTATAGTTGAGACAGACCTTGAACTCCTTTCACAACAGTTCAGACAACAGAACAAAAGTAGAGGAACACACAGAATGATAACCCAGTTCGGCCATGCCTACTCTGGGGGTTTCCCACACCCTAGAAGGGACAGCAAATCTTTATTACGAGTTAGAGCTTATACGTGGACTTACACTTACACCTTGTAATTGCCTAGCCTCTAACACTGCATCTCTCAGATTTGCAACCGAGGTTTACAACAATTAACCTCGATCCTCTTCGTCCGAACCTGCAGTCCGAACGTTCTCAACCTTTTCTTGAAGCTCGGACGCTTTCTATCGATCGAAAGCTTGTTCACCTTTGTTGTGTGCGGCAGTTTGATCGCTTCCAGGCAGTCTGAGTTGCACGTGATGAGACTGCACTTGCACCGATGAGTTTCCAGTGAGGAAACACAAACGGCCGTCGCTTTCTTCTTCTCCAATCGGTAGGGTTTGGTCTTGTATAATTGATCTTTGAAAGCGATGCAGAATAAGGACGCCCTAGCAATGTATTTATATGCTTGGACGAAACCCTAATCTGCACAAGATAATCCCATCAAATATTTAGGAAATATTCCTAGATATTTGATGTATATCTTTCTCAAATCGCTTGGAAGAATATACGAAGACTTCTTGCCCAATTTATCTACGCCGCCTTCAATATAGATATTCATTCGAATATCTGATGATCGAATAAGTCGCTGGCCGACTTCAAATCGACGAGATCTTCGTTGTCCAATATCCTTCCGGGAAATATCCTTGCGTCTGTTCCACGCTGTACATGAGTACTAGGATATGTTCGAACTCCCCCTGAACTCCTGCTCAAACTGTATAATCTACGTTTTGCCAAATACATGCCACTCAAGGGAACATCAATCTCCCCCTTGGCATTTTGGCAAAACCAAATTTACTAGATAACTAAGACTATCTAGCTATCTGGACAATAGACAACTTTGAGGGAAAAAAAATTGTCTCCCCAAAATACTCCCCCTTTTTGCCACAAACTGGCAAGGGGTGCAATCTAAGTTCGAACAGCCAATCAAAACAGTGCCAGAACAAGCACAAAGTACGAAAGTTTTTAAAACAAACAGTTCGGGGAGAAAGTTTTACAGGGGACCTTCATGTAGACGTCTCTTCAATTGAATCATCCTCAGAAGCTGTAGTCTCAGACTCATCGTCACTCAGGTGGCTGAGGGCAAGAGCAAGCTTGTTGATCCATCTACGTTGTTCCTTGTCCACAGCCATGATGGCATGCAAGTCCTTGAGCAGCTTGCTCCTCTCATCACGGCCCATCCTGGCTCCCCCTCGACTCGACTCCGCAACATCTTTTCCTTTCTGGTTCCCTCCCTTGAGATCGTTCATGTGACGTCTTTTAAACAGCTTGTGGTCAACGATGAACTTGCTGGGTGCCTTTGAGAGATGGTCAGTCGAGGCCTTCAAATCTGGAGCTTGATGGATTATCAATTCATATATCAGGGACAGGAAGAAAATCTGGTGAAGAGTTCTCATCGAAGTAGCATGATCAGCGATCTGTTTGAACATCACTCTGCCCAGGTTAAATTTCAGCTTATTCTCTATCTGATAAAGAAGTTGGGCCATGTCCCAATTGATAGTAGAGCGGTGGGTAGACGGCCTCCAGTTGAAGACAGCAATGAAAAACAACATGGAATAGAACGTAGACAGATCTGCTGTATGCACAACCGACTCAGGCCTCCAACGATCAGAGCCTGCAGTGATGGTGCTCACAATCATATCAAAGCTTGATTCCTCTTCATCTACAGTTGGGTTGTCCATGGAGAAGTGACGGAGCCCACTGCACTGTCGTTAAGGTGCAATGTTCTCTGTGCAAATAAATTTATAATTTCCGCTACTCGCAACTACACTACTGGGTAGTATGTGGTAAGTAGGGGTCGAAACCAAGGGAATTAGAGGGATACATTGTTCTTTAAGGGATTTGTACAGCGAGGGAGCATGTTTTAAGGTTGATTGAGATTTTAGCGGTTATGACTAAGTGACTTTTTTGGTTGCTTTTTGGGTTTTGAGTGCGGAAAAGTAAATTACAGAAAATAAATACTGAAATTAAAATACTGAAAATAAAAGAAGGACTTACAGTGGGTGATGCGTGATTGGTGAGTTCTCTGGTAGATGAGCGGTTGGTGATTGCAGATGATCGAGCAATTTATAAAAGTAAATACAGGGGGGTTTTGTAATTCAAGGAAAACGTTCGGTTTCAGGGGCCTTGTATCATAGCCTGTTTATTATTTTAGTAACCTTTCTAAGTATTCAAACGTGAATCAAGGCCATTCCAAGCACTCGACTTGCAACACTGTCTAGCCTTTTGCAAAAGTGTTCGAAAGTGAATCGAGGCCATTCCAAGCACTCAACTTGCAACACCGTCTAGTCTTTTGCAAAAGTCGTAGAGCACTTGTTCTACTTAGACTAATTCCCCATTCCAAGGTATATTAGCCTGTGTGCATCCATTTGGATTGTCTTTCCCGATTTATCCAAATGGTGTTTTAG
Organism: Rhodiola kirilowii; assembly: GCA_033675215.1. Taxonomy (NCBI): domain Eukaryota; kingdom Viridiplantae; phylum Streptophyta; class Magnoliopsida; order Saxifragales; family Crassulaceae; genus Rhodiola; species Rhodiola kirilowii. The sequence continues at coordinate 33,880,721 of CM066201.1, forward strand.
AAAGATCAAACTCCTCAGATAAGCTTTGCCATTTCAAGCATCCACTTATCTGAGTATGTTTACGATTCCCCATGAAAGAGTTTTGCCATTCCAAGCATCCACTCAACCTTGGAAATTCTGATCTAATATATGGCACATAGAATACGTTTTGAATACAGAGAAAAGAAACTAAAAGAATTAAAACATTTTAAAATACAAGTACACCCCTTTAACCGAATAAAGAGTTAAGCTACGAATATCCATAGAGGTGGATACCATAGCTAAATACTCGGGGGTTTTTGAAAACAATAAGAGGAGAAGGGGTGGAATACTCAAGAACCAACAGGAGTATTCCTAATTCCTACTGAATACTCAAGAACCAACAGGAGTATTCTCTACAGTATTATAATACTCAAGAACCGATAGGAGTATTATAATTTCAAACCGTTATAATACTCAAGAACCAACAAGAGTATTATTTCATAAACCAAACTTACAAAGTAACAAAAACTTAGAGAGAGAAGTGAATATTGATTGTTGGATGATACAAATGAGTAGGAGGAGCTCTCCTTTTATAGGCTAAGGGAGGAGGAATGGAGGGTGGAGATGGGTGGCAGGTGTTTTTGATCCAAGGGAGGAGGAGGAGGAGCAAGGAGGAGGTGCCACATGGGGGAGGAGTTCAAGCCGCCGGTTGCCGGTTGCAAGGGGAGGAAAGCCGCCGATTGTGGTGGGGAAGCTTCCTCCCTTGGCCACCTCCAAGCAAGGTTGCCGGTCACCTTGGTCCATGGATGAGTTTTGACAGTTTTGTGCAGTCTTTTCACAAAACTATCAATCCAATTTTGCTCCGGTCTGACTTTGGTTGTTCCTCGGTTGAATTTAATTTGAGTAATTCAATGTCAGGATCTTGCTATTTCTTCATTCAGCGTCTGATCTTGACCTTGGATTGACTCGTAATATCTTTTCAGCGTAAAATCCTCTCCTTAGCGTGTTTTCTCTCTAAGCGCCAAAATACCCTGTAGAAATATATCGGGACTAACAAGTAGAAGTTAGATAGACAAACAGTCTAATGGTGGGTTTTACTATGTATTTGATTCGTATAATTATGGTCCATCAGATTACCCCACACTTTTAGTTGTTCGTCCCGAACAATGCTATTAAAGGGCGGCACACTAAGTAAGTTTGTTAAAATATGAAAATTAGACTGTGGGACTCGATTTATCCTAATTCATGCATTACTTACTTATTACCAAATTGAACTGTATAAATAAATAGAAGAAACTTGATACTTGTACCTCCGTGCCGTGATGCAAATTATTCTGGATGTTTCGGGAGATAGCCCTTTTTAGGCTCCTGGACTGCAACTTCGGGATCGTCTCTCACTATATGGTTTCCTTGTAGCTTTCTCTAGCACGTGATTCGGTTCGGGTTTCAATGGTTTGAGTACTTTGATTTTCTTTTGGCGAGGGACTGCTTTTTGTAGTGAATCGGCCTTTGGCCTTTGATTTGACTCTTTGAGTACTTCACTTTTTGTTCGGTTAAAACCTTCACAATTTTGGGCCTTTAGCCTCTTGATTTGCTTCTTTGAGCTTTTTGTGTCTTTGTGACTTGCTAGTCCATTTTCTCAAGCCTTTTTGGGAGGTCCAATCATCGCCCGCAAGCCTATGGAAATACCTCCCCGCTCCCCTCATCCTTGTCGTTTCGCGCGGGTCAAGATGAGGGTCGCTCATCTATTTTCTCGGCTACTTTGACTAGAGAGAGGACGGTCTGATTCCCGTCCTCGCCTTTTTTTCTTTTTGCATAAACACTGCGTGGCGGAGATGACTTCAATCTTCACTGAAACCCGAAGTGCAGCCTCCACAGACTTCGAAAACCATATAGTTTGATTCGATCCGTCGATTGCTCGCCAAGCCTTTCTAGGGCATTTCTATCAACTCCACATCCCTAGTTTATCTCAGCACAAAGGGACAAACGAGAAGTTACGTTCTAAGTTTTTAGACAGTTGAATTTACAAGGTAAATGCACGAATTTTAGATCTATCTTTTTCACATTCTTAAGTTCATATTTTCAAAAAGATAATATTTAAAAAAGAAAACATGTTATTTATTTATTTACACATGCGGATCTCACCCCACACTTTTGAACTAAGTCGTGCCTTTCAGCACTACTTAGTTCCAAAGCCATGCAAGCAGACAATTACGAGAAGGAAATGATATTAAGGAAAAGGGAAGAACAGAACTCCCTTTAAGGTGTCGAGTAAACGACATGGCTCGAGGCTGGATAATCGAGGGAGTTTGGCTGGGGCCTTGAACTCTTAGGGTAGCCCTGACTGGCTTAATGTTGCACCTAAGTCCGATTCCTGAATAGTCAATTCTTCTATGCACCAAGTGGGTGAGAGCGACTTATTGAAAAAGTAAAATACAGAAAATTAAAGTACGGAAAGTAAGATAGTGTCGGGTTACCTCCCGACCAGTGCACTTGTTTAACGTCGTTGGCTCGACAGTACTTTATTCCTGGATCACTGGTTGGGGTCCCATGGGTGGCTTAGGTCGAATTTTGCCACCGTTCCTGTGTTGCTTCTTGCCTTGCCTTTTCCCGATTTCTTGCGAGATGATGTGCTTGGGTCCTGTTCCCATTGTTCTGGTGATTTCTCCTTCCAACGTCTCTGAGAAGGCGAGGGACCTTTGACCACTAGCTTCTTGAACTGGGTTTTCTTGTGTTTAGGGCTGCCTTGTCCAGTCATGGCGAAAACATGCTCCATCGAGGAGTCGTTCTGCTCAGGCCCTTTTCCCATCCTCTTTTCAGCCTCTTCATGGATCACATAGTTTTCAGCGATTTGTCTATTGATCGAGGGGAAAAGTCGGGAAGCTTGCATATTAAGGCTCGGTTCTGCCTCGTCGTGTCTGTTTGTGAGGAACTGGTCATAGATGGTTTCGGCTGCTTGGGTGATGATAGCTGGGTATGGTATTGGCAGCATGTCGGTGGTATTCTGGACTTCTTCTATTGCTGACACTTCCTCGTTGCTCCCGATACTTTCTATATCCCAGTCTTCTGGTGGCTTGGGAGTTTCTTCTGATGGCTCAAGAGTTTCTTCTTCGTCTGTCTCTGGTCCAGCCTCTTCTATCTGCATGCCTCCATCAGCTTGGGGCATTCGTTTTGTGGCTGCGGCCAGGTTATCTATGAGGTTCCACATGTCTGCCAGGGAGAAGTTCCTGGCTGATCTCCTCATTGCTTCGTTAATCCTTGTTAGATCATCGGCCTTCATCCCACGAAGAAATTTTTGAAGCAGAACTTTCTTCGTGAATCCATGGCGCGGGCAGCTTGAGACGATGGTGTTATAGCTCGTGTAGTATTCGTCCAAAGTCTCATCCCGGGACTGTTTAAGGCTCATGATTTTTTCTCGGGTTTGTTGTCGTAAGGATGGGGGAGAGAATTCTCGTAGGAATGGAACGCAGAGGTTCACAAAATGTACTTCACTACTAGCGGTTGATGTATAATATCATATCGTTGCAAAATCAGTTAAAGAAAATTTAAAGCATTTAAGTTTAAACTCCTCTAACATTTCATTTGCAGGTTTTATGAGGTGGCAAACGTGGTGAAAGTTTCGGCAGTGTTGTACTGGGTCTTCTCCATCCGTACCTCCAAACAGAGGGAGATGCCTTGTTGTCCATGCATATGAAGGGGGTTGCGTCATGAGGACATGGAAGGGAAAGAACAACTTATCCGATGGCTAATTCCCCGGCAACGACGCCAATTTTGACGGAGCCCACTGCACTGTCGTTAAGGTGCAATGTTCTCTGTGCAAATAAATTTATAATTTCCGCTACTCGCAACTACACTACTGGATAGTAAGTGGTAAGTAGGGGTCGAACCCAAGGGAATTAGAGGGATACGTTGTTCTTTAAGGGATTTGTACAACGAGGGAGCGTGTTTTAAGGTTGATTGAGATTTTAGCGGTTATGACTAAGTGACTTTTTTGGTTGTTTTTTGGGTTTTGAGTGCCGAAAAGTAAATTACAAAAAATAAATACTGAAATTAAAATACTGAAAATAAAAGAAGGACTTTTAGTGGGTGATGCGTGATTGGTGAGTTCTCCGGTAGATGAGCGGTTGGTGATTGCAGATGATCGAGCAATTTATAAAAGTAAACACAGGGGGGGTTTTGTAATTCAAGGAAAACATTCGGTTTCAGGGGCCTTGTATCATAGCCTGTTTATTATTTTAGTAACCTTTCTAAGTATTCAAACGTGAATCAAGGCCATTCCAAGCACTCGACTTGCAACACTGTCTAGCCTTTTGCAAAAGTGTTCCAAAGTGAATCGAGGCCATTCCAAGCACTCAACTTGCAACACCGTCTAGTCTTTTTCAAAAGTCGTAGAGCACTTGTTCGTCTTAGACTAATACCCCATTCCAAGGTATATTAGCCTGTGTGCATCCATTTGGATTGTCTTTCCCGATGTATCCAAATGGTGTTTTAGAAAGATCAAACTCCTCAGATAAGCTTTGCCATTCCAAGCATCCACTTGTCCGAGTATGTTTACGAATCCCCACGGAAGAGTTTTGCCATTGCAAGGGGAGGAAAGCCGCCGGTTGTGGTGGGGAAGCTTCCTCCCTTGGCCACCTCCAAGCAAGGTTGCCGGTCACCTTGGTCCATGGATGAGTTTTGACAGTTTTGTGCAGTCTTTTCACAAAACTATCAATCCAATTTTGCTCCGATCTGACTTTGGTTGTTCCTCGGTTGAATTTAATTTGAGTAATTCAATGTCAGGATCTTGATATTTCTTCGTTCAGCGTCTGATCTTGACCTTGGATTGACTCGTAATATCTTTTCAGCGTAAAATCCTCTCCTTAGCGTGTTTTCTCTCTAAGCGCCAAAATACCCTGTAGAAATATATCGGGACTAACAAGTAGAAGTTAGATAGACAAACAGTCTAATTTGGTGGGTTTTACTGTGTATTTGATTCGTATAATTATGGTCCATCAAGAAGTAAACGTTGATCAGCTCAGGATCAATCTTGATCCTTCTTCCTCTAACGTAGAAGACCCCATAATCTGCTTCTCCGACAGCCCCAAACCGTGGGGGCAGGTTTGCCATGGCCTCACAAACCAGCTGTTCGTTGAAGAGTTGGCACATGTCCAACGTCCTAAACTGATCAGATTGTCTCAGCACTTCAATCACCTCCTTCCCTTTGTAACTGGACTCTTCCAGCAACCTCTCAGGAATGATCTTTCTTTTCAGCACACACCTCCATTTATTAGCAGCATCATGATTGACAAACCATACTCCTTTCTTGACCACACCTTCTGGAACAGTGTCAGACTCAGGGGATGGGACTTCGAATATCCCAGCATCCTCGGAGACGGGAACCGCAGCATCGCGCTTCCTTTTCTTGGATGAACCGACTCCCCCTGCACCGATGTCGTTCTCAGCATCACTCTGAGCTGATCCCCTTGTAGACTTTGCAAAAGCTACCTTCTTCTTTTCCTTGTCCTTCTTTGTCTTTTTGAGATTGACAAGAGGAACAAGGTCCTGGTCATCTTCCGAATGAGTAGCATCCTTTGACACTTGCTTCGTAGTGTCCTCACGAACTGATTCACCATCCTTCTTCATATGATCACTCTGGAGATCATCTTGAACAACTACTGGTACAGCCACTGTCTCCTTAGTACCAACTTCCTCTGGAACTATTCCAATCTCAACTTCAGTCTGAACACTTGGGTCCACAGTTGGAACCTTTGTAACTTTCTCGGCAACAGACTCTTCTGTCCCATCAGCCTGGTCACGCGGAACTTCCTCTGAACTTGCCACTCCCCAATCCTTTCCTGTTTCCAATTCTTCCATGACATCATCAATGTCCTTGTACATCTTTTCCAACTCTTCATCCTTCTCTGTAGGGACAGATACTTCTGGTGTGGCTTCTTTCAACACAGCCGCCTTCTCTGATGGATTTAACTCTTCTGACATAGTCTCAGCATGCTTACCGGAACCTTCCTCAATGATTCCTTCAAGATTTTTAGAGGGCTCACCATCAGACCCATCATTGATCACCAACTTTCTCTTCCCCGAGGTCTTAACGAACATCTCTGTTTCTTCATTGGACATAGCAATCTTCCGACCTCTAGTGGCATATATCTGCGCTAAATATTTCCTGGGAGAGTCACATGCCCGCCCTCATCTTCTTTCTGCGACCACGCTTTGGAGGAACGTATCCAGAGGCAAATATCTTTTCACTCCAAGTCGTTGAGCCTCCAGCCACCTTGCTGGGTTCCCCATCTTCCACATTCTTGACAGTTTTTGATGTTCCCTTAAGTGGCATGTATTTGGCAAAACGTAGCTTAGACAGTTCGAGCAGGTGTTCAGGAGGAGTTCGAACATATCCTAGTACTCATACACAGCGTGGATCAGACGCAAGGATATTTCCTGGAAGGATATTGGACAGCGAAGATTTCATCAAGTTGAAGTCGGCCAGCGACTTAATAGAGCATGAGATATTCGAATGAATATCTACATTAAAGGCGGCAAAACACATTTGGGCAAGAAGACGACTTCGTATATTCTTCCAACCGATTCAAAAGATATACATCAAATATTTAGGAATATTTCCTAAATATTTCATGGGATTATCTTGTGCGAATTAGGGTTTCGTCCAAGCATATAAATACAATGCTAGGGCGCCCTTATTCGGCATCGCTTTCAAAGATCAAATACACACGAGCATACCCTGCTGATTGGAGAAGAAGAAAGCGACGGCCGGTTGTGTTTTCTCATTGGAAATACATCGGTGCAAGTGCAGTCTGCTCAAGTGCAACTCAGACTGCCTGAACGTATCAACTACCGCACACAACAAAGGTGAACAAGCTTTCGAGAGAAAGCATCCGAGCTTCTGGAGAAGGTCGAGAACGTTTGGACTGCAGGTTCAGACGAAGGGGATCGAATTTAACTGCTGTAAACCTCGGTTGCAAATCTGAGAGACGTAGTGTTAGAGGCTAGGCGATTACAAGGTGTAAGCGTAAGTCCACTTGTAGCTCTAACTCGTAATAAAGATTTGCTGTCCCTTCTAGGGTGTGGGAAACCCCCCAGAATAGGCCTGGCCAAACTGGGTTATCATTCTGTGCGTCCTTCTACTTTCGTTCTGTTGTCCGAACTGTTGTGATACGAGTTCAAGGTCTGTCGCAACTGAACCTTGAACTGTCTGCTGAACTGTTGTGCAAAGAGTTCAAGGTCTGTCGCAACTGTATCTTGGACACAAGCTTGAACAGGGGATATAATTTCAGTTTTGTTCCCAATAACTGCCCTACTGGCCTCATCCCCATCAACAGCCCTACTGGCTTTCCCACTAACAGCCCTACTGGCTTCACCGTTCACACTCATAGCTTCATCCACCAGAATCTTTTCAACAACAGAAATATTTGCAGAAACTGAGGGGACGGACTGATATTTTGAGAATACCTTGGATTGGGGAAGGTCATGACTCGGACCAACGTTGATTGATGAATCCACCGCGACTGACGGAGGGATTTCAACGGATACTTCTCCGGCAGTCTTCTTTGCTTCGGCCAAAGATTCGGTGTCGGAGCGTAAAGGCGACGCCTTTTTCACCTTCGGAGCTCTTGATTTCGGAATTTGGGGTTTCGCCTCCAGAGCTTTTGAGGACTGCATGCTTTCCCTCTTCTTTTCAGTGGATTTGACGCCGCACTTAGATGATTTCCTGGTGTTCACCATCGCCGTTGAGTAGATGAGCGGTTGAGAGAGAAATCCCTGAGGCGTTCTAGGGTTTGGACGAGAGAGAGTAGATTGCGAACTGTTTTGTTGTTTCTAAAAAAATACTCCAGCCTTTTCAACTTATTAAATTAGACAACTCCTGTTTCAAATAACGGCACAAAAAATCTTCGAGAATATTCAAAAATATTCATTCCAAAGCAGTTGAGTCTTCTGTTCCAGCTTTCTTCCTTAGGTGGTCAGTCCAACTATTCAGCTGGAGATTCGACTATGACTGACCACCGTTGAATGCATTCAGTGGTTGACACCACCTAGATCCACTGAGGATCTGGGTGTTCTACGTCGTGAAATGCCATGAGAGTTGACGAAGGTCTTGGTATGCATCAGAGTAATCATCTTCTGGTGCCCTCCATATTCATATTTTCTTGTTCGATTCCTGGGATATTTCTGTTGGCATAATGCGAACTCCTTCTGTAACTGTGACACCTTCGGATTAAATAGTTTCCTGGGACAGTTGTCAACATGGATTTGTGCGCAACTCCAATCAGATCTTGTGTGCATGGTCTTATCCACTCCCCCTCACAAAAATCGATGTTTGGCGTTTGCACAGGCTAGGGCAACCTGTTGCTTGCCGAAGTTCTCGTCGTCCATTGGTCCCATCCCAATGGTGTAGCAGTTGTTGGCATCCCTTCTTCCTTTCATCAGTGTACCACCATTCTTGTCTAGGACGAGGCATGAGTAGCTAGAGAATGACACATAATGCCCATCGTCGCACAGTTGACTGATGATGATGAGATTCCTTGTCAGTCCTTCGACAAGGAGGGTGTTCTTGAGTGTAGGGAGATCCAGAACCATCAATGTCCCACAGCCGATCACCTGACCCTTTCCACCATCCCCGAAGGTGACAATCCACATCTGTTCAACAGGTCTAATATGTGTAAGGTATTGAGAGTTACCTGTCATGTGGGCGGAGCATCTGCTGTCGAATATACAATTTTCTTGCATTATGTAGTTTGAGGAGCAGCAGGCCACCATGCAAACGGTCTGGTATGCTTTTGGAACCCAGACTTGTTTCTGTCGAGGTACGGACTGATGTTGGTATGCCCGTCTTTCAGCAAGAAATAGGCGACACTGCAGTTTGATGTGTCCCATCTGGTGACAGTACCAGCAAGTGCGCCACTCTCCCCTTTGCTTCACTGGTGAGAAATCACGGCGTTGGACGGGTGTTTCATGAGTCTTTCCACCACTTGTTGTGCTATGAGTCTTCCTGTGATCAGCTAGGTTCTTTCCTTTGGACTGTCTTACCTTCTGTTCAGGCAGCTGTTTCGACACTTGTAGAGCTTTAGCAAAGGTAGTGCCTTTTGAAGTACCTTCTTTCATAAACCCCAGGCCTCGATGTCCAGATTCCATCCTCTGAGATCTGAGAATATCATTTAAGTCGTTAGTGCCAGAGTTTTGCATCCTTACCGACTGTTTGATGTGATTGAGCTCCTTCTCAGTGTCTGAATGATCCATCTTCTCAGATTCTAGCTGAAGTTCCAGCTGTTCTATCCTCCTTAGTTGGAACACCTCCTTGCGCTTCAGATCTGTGATGGTTTTTCTTAGACCCGCCATGCCTACAGGATGAGTGTCTCGGTCCCTTTCCATGTCGACTTTCAGTGAAGAGACAGTACCCAGGAGCTCTGTTTTCTGAGCAAGAAGACACAATCTTTCCTATTTCATTTCAGCCAGTTGAGTGTTCAGTGAGTCTGTTGTACCTTCGAGTTCCACCTTTTGTGCAAGCAGTATCTCGACCTCCTGCCAGACCTTGTCCTTTTCTATAGTGACGCTTGCAACTGTGTCATTCAGCTTCTTGTTGATCTTAATCAGAAGCAACCACTTCTCATACAGATCTTTATATGTCTGAGCCAGAGATTCCTGCGTGAGTTCTTCATTATCACTGTCTGAGAGGTCTTCAGCTGGGAGTTCCAACTGAGATGGAACTGTTTCACTGGTGTTACTGCATTCACCCAGAGTTGTGACGAAAGCCACAAAGTTGGTGGTTTCACCTCCTTCTTTTTCTTCGTCTGACTCACTATCGCTGAAGCTAGCGACCATTGCCTTCTTCTTCATGAGAGTATTTGCACATTGTGAAGCAATATGACCAAAACCTCTGCATTCATGGTGTTGAATCTCTTCCTTTCCTTTGTCAGAGGAGTCTTGCTTCACATCGCTGGATCTTGATCTTCCGGTTTTCCAGTTTCGGAAGCTGGTTGATGAAGGCTGATTTTGTTCTGGACCACGCCTGTTGATTTTCCTTACCATTCTTCCAAAGTTATGTGCCATCATAGCCAGTTGCTCAGTGGAGCAGCCAGCATCCAGTTTGTCTTTTGACATGTCTGCTTTTAGGGCGATTCCCTTCACATCTCCGGTTTGGAAATCATGATTGATCTCGTAAGTTCTAAGAGACCCCATCAGCTCGTCCAGCTTTAGTTTGGTGATGTCATGCATTTCCTCAATGGCAGTGACCTTCATGGCAAATCTCGGAGGGAGTGATCTCAGGACTTTACTGGCCAATCTTTCTTCATCAATGGGTTTCCCTAGTGCAGACGCCTCGTTGGACAGTACCAGAACTCTGGTGTTGTACTCAGTGATGGTTTCACTTTCCTTCATCTTCATCTCTTCAAACCTGGTTGTGACAGCCTGCATGCGTGAGTTGCGAACCTTGTCTGTGCCTTCAAAGGCTGTTTGGAGGATGTCCCATGCTTCCTTGGCCACTTCACAGTTGATGATGAGCTTCATGACGTTTTCATCTACGGCAGAAATAATTGCGTTCATAGCCTTTGAGTTTCCCATAGATGCTTTGTCCTCCTCTTCTGTCCACAGTGCTTCTGGTTTCGGGATCGATTCTCCAGTGAGATTATTCATCATGGGTTCCGCCCAACCTTTCAGAACAGCCTTCCACGCTTTTTCGTCTAGAGATTTCAGAAAGGATCTCATCACGGGCTTCCAGGTGGCATAGTTCGATCCTTCGAGTAGGGGGGGTCTGGTGATGCTTTGTCCTTCCTTCAGAGTCATCTTGAACAGTTCAGGATCCCACTCAGTGTGTCGAGTGTTTGCTCTGATACCAATTGAAATTATATTCCCTGTTCAAGCTATTGTTCAAGGTATAGTTGAGACAGACCTTGAACTCCTTTCACAACAGTTCAGACAACAGAACAAAAGTAGAGGAACGCACAGAATGATAATCCAGTTCGGCCACGCCTACTCTGGGGGGTTTCCCACACCCTAGAAGGGACAACAAATCTTTATTACGAGTTAGAGCTTATACGTGGACTTACACTTACACCTTGTAATTGCCTAGCCTCTAACACTGCGTCTCTCAGATTTGCAACCGAGGTTTACAGCAGTTAACCTCGATCCCCTTCGTCCGAACCTGCAGTCCGAACGTTCTCGACCTTCTCTTGAAGCTCGGACGCTTTCTCTCGAAAGCTTGTTCACCTTTGTTGTGTGCGGCAGTTTGATCGCTTCCAGGCAGTCTGAGTTCCACGTGATGAGACTGCACTTGCACCGATGAGTTTCCAGTGAGGAAACACAAACGGCCGTCGCTTTCTTCTTCTCCAATCGGTAGGGTTTGGTTGTGTATAATTGATCTTTGAAAGCGATGCAGAATAAGGACGCCCTAGCAATGTATTTATATGCTTGGACGAAACCCTAATCTGCACAAGATAATTCCATCAAATATTTAGGAAATATTCCTAGATATTTGATGTATATCTTTCTCAAATCGGTTGGAAGAATATACGAAGACTTCTTGCCCAAGTTATCTATGCCGCCTTCAATATAGATATTCATTCGAATATCTGATGATCGAATAAGTCGCTGGCCGACTTCAAATCGACGAGATCTTCGTTGTCCAATATCCTTCCGGGAAATATCCTTGCGTCTGTTCCACGCTGTACATGAGTACTAGGATATGTTCGAACTCCCCCTGAACTCCTGCTCGAACTGTCTAATCTACGTTTTGCCAAATACATGCCACTCAAGGGAACATCAGTCTATATACGGCTGAAACGTTATGAATCTTTTGTATTTCCTCAATTTCCTGAATACTTTTAGACATTGATTGAGACTTAATTTACCTTTAATGGAAAGGGTATAAGGAAAATAACTTTACTCCCACTGAACTAGTGATACACATATTCATCCATTAAGTTTGTCTTAAAATCGTATGAGACCATCACGTGATGAAACTTAAAAAGTATCACAAATGAGAAGCCTGTATAAATCCATAAATGAACTTTCTTAGATTACGCAGTACTAGAGGTTTGTTGAGTTTGTACTTCAGAAATACTGTTCTGATTATTAGTCTGGGTCGAACAATATTTCTAACGTGATTTCTCCCCCCAAACTCAACATCCTCAAGCAAATTTGCAAGTCTCGTCCAAAACTTTAGTAGTGGGATAGTAGATCTGAAAGGCCTTTGATTGGACTGATTGTCCAATAAAATGCTTTTAACTGTATTATCAGGATATAAGCTTCTATCTTTGATGCTTCAACTTCAGCCGTAAATTATTTGAACATGTCCAAAGACAAATTTCACATGTAGGGATTTATTAAATGATGAAAAATCTAACATATGTAGATTATCATGAACATTAAATAAATTGGTCCCAATAAGATTCGAATTTATGGATAAAGTAAATTTCTCATTTCCAAAGGAACAAGAAAAACCAAATTTGTCCAAACAGAAATAGAAATTAAGTTTCGTCCAAAATAAGGTACAATAAAAGTATCCATCAAATTCAGAAAATGACCAAAAAATAAAAGTAATCTGAAGTGCCATATTGCTTCCACTCCCACGGACTGACCATCAATGACATAGATGCGTCTTTCAGCATCACTTGGTCTTCGAAAGCTCAGGCAACCCTGCATTGAAACACATATGTGAGTAGTGGCACCAGAATCTAACCACCATGTATTTCCAGATATTGAAGATAAATTAACTTCAGAACAAACCGAAGTAAGGAACTTACCCTTCTTAGCTCGCCAATCAGCATACTTAGGGTAGTCCTTCTTTACGTGTCCAGTCTTCTCACAGAAGTAGCAAGTAACTTGCATCTTCTTGAAAGATGGACCCTCAGAAGCAACAGCTCTATAATCCTCAACCTTTCTTTTACCCTTGTCTTTAGCAGTGCGGGTCAGGTGAGCACTTTCTGTCATGTCTTGCTTCAACCTTTCTTCTTCTTGGACACAAAATGAAATGAACTCGTTGAGACCATTTCTCCTTCTGACAGTTGTAAGAAATCTTAAACTGATTGTATTGTCCAGGAAGAGAAATCAATACTAAGTGCACCAATAAATCCTTAGATAAATCAAGCTTCAAGCTCTTAAGCTTAGAAGCAAGATTGGACATCTACATGATGTACTCCCTGATATTACCCTTTCCAGAGTACCTCATAGCAATCAACTTTGCCAAAAGCGCACTTGTTTCAGCTTTATCATTCTTGACAAAGCGTTGCTCTATTGCAGCAAGATAATCCTTAGCAGTGGTATCCTCATTAGGCACCGCACTCCTAAATGCCTCTGGAATGTCGTGACGAATGATCATCAAACTTAGCCTGTTGGAACACTCCCACGTTCCCATATAAGCCATATCAGATTCACTGCTAGTGGCAGTGATAGCATCCGGCTTAGGCACCCTTAATGCCAAGTCAAGATCCATGCAGCCTAAGACAATCATAATGTTGTCTTTCTAATCCTTGAAGTTTGTTCCATTTAGCATTGGAACATTGTTAATGTTGGCAACAACTGAGCTAGCAGACATGTAAGCTGAAAAGAACAAATACATAGGTCAATTTTCAAGCTCACATAATGCATACATAAATATGACATATCAAGCTACCTAGCACAACATTAACATCAAATCTTGGGATAATACTATTAATTGTAAGTGGTACTCTTGTTGTTGTAATCAAACATTGATGATAAACGGTGTCAAATAAATAGCCATCTTTTGATGTACTAATTATTCACACAAAGTTCATCCTGACAATCATCACATGTTATTACCACAGATATATATATAATTATATTAGATAATAATTTTCCTTGGTGCCAATTAATTATCCATGTAAATTACATACATATTCCTTTCCAAAACTCGTAATGTATTAATCTACGCATAAGAGGTCACTTTTGTGACAATTATACTTTAATTAATACACTCTAAGTGTGGCCCCAAAAATGAACACATATGTCATATATGTATGTACCCTCAATTTTCAGTAATACACCCCACCTTTAATTAAATCAAATCTGATTTAATTGATTAAGTGTAACTGAACTCAAAAATTGATTTGAACCGCATAACTGAACCAGCCCAAATCACTTTAATTGAATCATATTTAATTGGACCAAATTACAAAACTTGACCACATTACACCAAATTCCTGTAGTGGACCAAACCAAATCAATTCAATTGAACCAGATCGGTTTGATCCGAATTGAACCGCAACCGGTTCAATTTCTTGACTATATGATTTTGGATTTTATGATATGTACAAAATAAAATTCAAAATAAACATAAAATCCCAAAGCCCAAAATTAGGAAAACCTAAAGCCCAAACGTGTTAGGTTTCATCACATGTTCCTGATTCATAAAAACACAAATCGCAATCCAATTAAATAAAAACAACATTAAATGCCGGGCAAATATTAGCGCAGTAACGCATTCAATCGCATCATTCAAACGTCGGGCAGAACGCATTCAAAAACGCCGGGCAATAAAGCAGTAACGCAGCAACCATCAATCGCCGCGTTCAAACTCAAAAAAAAATCGCAACAGTCAGATCTGACGTTTCGTTCAAGTCGGATCAACTTCTTTCGGCAGTTTCACCATCGAAGCAGCCAGCTCTGACGAAGACGACCGGAATCTGGACGAGCGATTGCTGGAGGGGCGGTCGGGTTGCACCAGAGGACATCCGAGATTCATCTACAACTTCTGGCGAGCGAATCTGAGATATCACGCGAGGCTTAGAAATCATGTCGAGTTACTCGAGCCATGTAGATTGACCTCTAGATCCGAGTGAGACGAACATCGACAAATTCAGATCCGCCGTGGAGGAACTTCGAAGTGGTTCTCGGCAGCTCCAGACAGTTTGCAGCGGTATGGTGGCCGAGAGATGCCGAAGTAGTTCAGTGCAAAGACAAAATCACAAGAGCAGGAAGACGATGAACAGTAATTCACAATTTCTCAGAATTTATTTTATCAAAATCTTCCTTCAGTGGTTGTTCAATTAAAACAGAAAAAAATGTCGCGACTGATACCAATTGTAACATTAATATCAAATATGCAGGATCGTAATACTCATATTTGTGTTAATAAATAGTAAATCAATCTGATCTGATTCCATGATGAACTCTAAGACTTCACTGGACTTTGACAGCTTCACAGTGGTACTTCCAATCTTTCACGCACGTCCTTTTACCAGTAGTATTTTGAGAGAGAAATAAGACTGAGAACCACACGCAATACTGGGTACCACTGCCAATTTATAGAGTTGTACATAACCTCTATAATTTCAATATTTATGAATTTTTTCCCTCAAAAGAAGAGTAATTATTCAATAGACATCTACACATAAATTTGAATATTTCATGATCACCTTAATTTATATACTCTAAAGTCAAACATATAGATCACATTATTATTGACTTATAATTCATGATAACATAAACATCTTAACTATTTATATTATGATTCAATATATTAGATTATACAAAATAATCTAACATAACATAGACGAAAAAGAGTCTAAAAGGCAATATAAAATGCATCGAACAACGGTCATTCATTATTGATGTTAACCTTGACACTAAAGTTAATGTACAAGTTTTACGCACTCCGGCTAGGAGCCTAGGACTGTGCATATATACTCTTCTTGACTATCAAATTTCTGCTAGGGCAAGGTGTTGTTATCTTCTTCTTTTTTTTTATAAAGGTGGTATTATAGATTCAAAGTAGATGTTAACAATAAAAACAAACAGTACAACATTGACGGCTAGGATCATCTAAATCGTAGTGCAAGATTCAAGCGAAAAAGGTGTAGTAAAATACCGAAATTAAAATTTTATCATGCACGGGTCTCAAGTATAAAATAATGGCAATGCGTCGTAACCGAAACTCGTACTAAGGCGATCTGTTTCGGATCAATCATTTGTATATTCATATTTTGAAGAGAGTCAAATTTTAATATCTTAATTATAATTGACATTTATTTCTTAATGTGTTATATTCATTACTTTTTACAAAAAAAAATTTAAAAATGCTTGTTTTGCAGATGGGAGATGCTAGAGATGCCGATCCACCAACGCTTATTTTGGGACGTGCTCCTCTTTGCCACTAAGACCAAGATTGACATAGAAAAAGGCTTGTTATCACTTGCGTCTGCTGGCAGGACATCAAATTTTTATATTTATGAGGATGCTGACCACCCGAGCATGAAGAAGCCACCAGACATTGTGCACACACCATATCTCCTTACCTAACAAACGAGACTGGCAGTGCAGCTAGACCAGTAGCTATGAGCGAAGTGTCCTCGCAAACTAGGGAGGATGTGAAGGCTAACTCGCCTGATCGATGGAGGAGAGACACGAGAGCACCATTCTACGAGGGCTATGAGCAGACTGAAGGAGTCGCTGACAAGAAATTTGACCTCACACGTCCATGGGATCCCAACTTGTGATCCCTAATGAGGTATCGTCGAGCCAACGACGTAAGCCAATGGCGCTCGCAGGGAGAAAGCCCGACAAATTTTTGTTTTTCCTTCGTTTTTGTATTTTTTTTATGTTTGTTTGACTCTTGTTCAGTTTGGTGTCATATAACCGGTCTATCTTGACTTGGTTTATGTGGGAAAGAAGTTGTTTTGCAGGTAAAAAATAGGTCCAACTCAGTACAGGTCACGTCGAGCACGTACATTATGACTGCGCGCACAGTCAACATTAGTGTCGCGCCAGGCATTGACATTAAGAGTAGACCGCGCCCCTAATGTCTACACTAGGCGCGGTTGACCGTTGACCGACTCGTTTGACCAGAATTTTTACCATCACGCAACGAGACGAGGGGAGTGCCTGTTCACTTTTACTTTTATTTTCCACATACATGTGTGTCTTGCATTGTTTGTGTCTTTGAACTTAAGTCGTGCCGTGAGGACACGGCTTGGTTCAAAAGTGTGGGGCAGGAGAGCCAGTCAGTTGTGTCAGCATGTTTATTTTTCTTGCATCTGCACCGTGTCAACACGTTTCCTTTTTAAAATTAATTTGGAAGTATAAATTTCTCTTTTGTTCTTGAATATGCAGTATTAGTTTTTGATGATGTGAAATAGATGATGCTGATTATATTGTATTTCTCTCGTGAAATCTTAAATATGCTTTTACATGTGAATTTTACCCACTACGTGTCTTGTGAGTTAAGATAAACAGGGATGTGGAGTTGATAGAAATGTCCTAGAGAGACTTGACGAAGTATTCGAAGGACCGGATTTCCAGTTATATGGTTGTCTGGATTTAGTGGAGGCTAGCACTTCAAGTTTTATAGTTCATAGTTTGCTCCGTCCTTGCAGCATTTATGTAAGTAGGTGGGCTTGGGAAAATAGACCGTCCTATCTCTAGTCTGAAGTAACCGGGAAAAGGTCAAATCCAGAGTCGAAGTTGGAACTGACGCGCAGACAGGAGAAACCAAGTCAGTATGGATCACGTCCAACGGAGACATTAGCGTTAACGATAATGTCAACACCGGGCGCCGCGCTAAAGTTTATGCTGGGCACGGCGAGCCGACGAGGTGATGACGTCAGCAACACGTGTGATGACATCAGCATGCCGAGATTTGGAAATTCAGCAAAAAAACAGACTTGGAAACCCAGTTTTTGGCTATAAATAAAAGGTTTGGGTTATGGTTTCCATCATTCCATAATCAATCATTCTACGAAGAGAAGACGGTTCTGGAGGAGAAGGCGAAGCTTTCGACGAGAGAAGACATTTCTACTACTTTCATCATGAATATTTATGTTTTTATTTCAATGATGTGTAGCTAAACTCTCAATTCAATGTAGGGTTTCGTTTATTGTGATTTATGTTTTGAGACTCTTTTTTTAATGCGATTTCATATTTCTCTAGTTCTTGTTCTTCATCATATGAATTAATTTGTGAGGTTAAGTGGAAGCTTTGTCGCAAAGCTTAATCAAACAATTAATTCTTACCGTTAACATCTACAGGATACTTTGTCGTAAAGGTAGATAGTAATGCCTAAACTTAATAATACCTTTGTCGGATTGTTGTGTTTAGGAAAGACCTAGAAGTCTAACACCTTTGTCGGGTTAGATTGTGGTGTATCACCTTTGTCGTGATACTTAGGGTTGTTACCTTTGTCGGAACGACCACACTTAGAAACTTGAGATTTGATATTTAGCAGTCGATGATAAACATGTCACAATAGAAACCCTAAGCTGAATGTTCTCTCTGATTGAATGCTTCTTGCTATTTTCTCTTTTGCACTCAAAATCACTCACAACCCCCCTCTTTTTAATTGTTTTCAGTTACAGCTTCAACAACACTAGGTGGTTTTCCAAGTCTAATTTTTGGGCTGAATTTCCAAATCCCGGCCTGATGACATCATCACACGTGTTAATGACATCATCACCCCCTCGTGTTTGCCACGCCCAACGTGTATTTTAATGTCGCGCATGTAGTGCATTTTATCTGCCGCGCCCAACATACTTTACGTGTTCCTTGGGCGCGGGGCTCTTGGCTCTTGGACGAATCTTGACTTTGGCTCTTCAATTGATCTTCTATGAACTCCATGTGATGTATTTGGCACCGAAACGCCTTCTTTAAGCACGTATTCCTTCTAAGGCTTCCGAAAGACCTGAAACTCAAAATAACACTAAAAAATAACTGTTCGCATAAGAAAGTATCGAAATGAATGGGAATAACTGACTCGATGAGTCGTATAAATATGACTCCTCAAACCACCCCACACTTAGACTTGTTCATCCCAAACAAGAACCAAGTCACAGAAGGAACAAAAAGACATCACACTCATTCTTCGAATCTTGATGTAGTGACTTTCTTTGGCCTTTGCCTCTTGTGTATGAATGATGTACTTCACTTTTTTTCTGTATAAACCTTCACAACTTGGCTGCTTTTTCTTGAGCTTTGCCCCCATATTGTGAATAGCTTGTCCTATTCTTCCTTTCTTTTGAAGAAGGTCCAATGATCGCCCGCAAGCATATGAAAATACCTTCCCACTCTTTCTCATCGAGATGAGGGTCACTCACCTCTTTCCGGTTACTTCGGAGTAGAGATAGGTCAGTCTGTTTTCCCGTCCCGCCTACCTACATAAACGCTGCAGTGGCGGTGCAAACTCTGAACCATATCGTCTCGAAGCGCTAGCTTCCACGAAATCCACATAACCATATAACTTGAAATTCGGTCATTTGAATGCTTTGTCAAGTCTCTCTAAGACATTTCTATCAACTCAACATCCCTGTTTATCTCAACTCAAAAGGACACGTAGTGGGTTAAATTCTCATGTAAAAACACAATTCAGATTTCATGAGAGAAATACAGTATAGTCAGCTCATCTATTTCACATCAACATTCAATACTACATATTTAAGAAACAGAAGAGAAATTTCGTACTTCCAAAAGTTTTTTCTTCAAAAGGAGACATGCTGACACAGTACAATATGCAAGAAAAATGAACGTGCAGACACAACAAACTGACTGACTGACTTTCCCACCCCACACTTTGGAACCAAGTCGTGTCCTGACGGCAAAAATTTTGTTCAAAGACAAACAAAAATGCAGACACGGACAAACTCACTCTAACAAAATTGAAAAAAAGAAACAAGGAAAGAGAGGCGCGCGTCGTCTGACGCGTCAAACTTAAATTTATATTTCTCCTGCGAACAACTAGCTCGTGGCAAGCATGGTTGAACCCAAGAGAGCTGGTTTGTTGAAGTTATTCTTGTAAGCAATTAAGAAAGGGGGGTTTAGCAGTAAAGAGTGCGAAAGAGAAAAATAACAAAAGACTTCCAATCAGAGAGAACATTCAGCTTAGGGTTTCTATTGTGACATGTTTATCATCGACTGCTAAATATCTAATTTCATGTTTCTAAGTGTGGAATTCGACAAAGGTAATATCCTAAAGTATCCCGATAAAGCTGATACACCACAATCTAACCCGACAAAGGTGTTAGACTTCTAGTTCTTTCCTAAACTTAATAATCCGACAAAGGTATTATTTAGCCTAGGTGTTACGATCTACCTTTACAACAAAGTTTCCAGTAGATATTAACGGTAAGAACTAATTGCTCAATTAAGCTTTGCGACAAAGCTTCCACTTCATCTAACAAGTTAATTCATGTGATGAAGCAAGAACTAGTAAAACATAAAATAGCATTAAGAACGAAGTCTCAAAACATGTGTTACAATGAACGAAACCCTAAACTGAATAAAGAGTTTAGCTACACATGATGGAAATAAAACACATAATGAAAGGTAGAAAAATCTCTTCTCTCATCGAAAGCTTCGTCTTCTCCTCCAGAGCCGTCTTCTGAATGATGGATTATGAGATGATGGAAACACTAACCCAAAGATCTTATTTATAGCAAAAAATAGGATTTCCAAGTCTGTTTTGGGGCTCAATTTCAAAGTTTCGGGCTTGTTGACGTCATCAAAACGCGTGCTGACAGTAGCGACCGCGCCCAACTTCTACGTTACAGCTGCATCCAGCCTTAACGTTAGCACTGCGCTAATGTCTACTGTGGTCGCGGTACCCACTGTGTCCCGACTTCGGCTATTGATTTGGTCATCCAAATAACCTCAGATGCTCTTGGTGTGAACTATAGAGTTGTAGGGAATTGAGTCAGTTACGCAACTGCATGTGGCTCGAATTTTTCTGATCAGCGGTCCATTCCTAGCACTCCGTTGAAGCTCCAAAGGTCTAATATGCCATTGTGATGTTTTTGTCAAGAAATACCGTCTTTTATGCGCGGTTCCTCCTAGAGCTTCCAAAACACCTAAAATGCAAAATCATACTAAAAAGTAATTGTTCGCATAAAAAAGTGTCAAAATAAATGGGATTAGTTGATTCGACGAGTCGTTAAAATACGACTCATCAAACCACCCCACACTTAAACTTGTCCGTCCCAAACAAGAACTAAGTCATAGAAGTAAAACAAATATAACACCACAATTTTTTTGACGTCTTGAATAGATGCACATGAATATGAGTTGCTAGTCTAGACTCCCTTTTCTATGCATAACTCAATCGCTACTAAAATCATCATGCTCAACGTGGAATAAACTTGATACATGTTACCTTTGAGCTGAAATTCAAACCAATTCGGATGAATGGGAGATAGTCCTCTTTAGACCCATGATCTGCATTCGCTGTTCCAAACTCTAGCTATATGGTTATACTTCATTGCTTTTTCTTGCACGTGATTCATTCGAGCTTCAAGGTTTTTGAGCTTTCTTTCTTCTTTTGTTGGAAAGCTATTGTAGTGACTTTCTTTGGCCTTTGGCTCTTGATGTAAGATTGATGTACTTCACTTTTATTGCGTGTAGAAATTTCACAATTTGGCTGATTTTTCTTGAGCTTTGCTCCTTTGTTGTGAATAGCTTGTCCTTTTCTTCCTTTCTTTTGAGGGAGGTCCAATCATCGCCCGCAAGCAAACTCTGAACCATATGGAAATACCTCCCCGCTCTTTCTCATCCTCGCCCTTTTTGACGCGAGTCAAGATGAGGGGCACTCACCTCTTCCCAGTTACTTCAGACAAGAGATAGGACGGTTTGTTTTCCCGTCCCGCCTACGTACATAAACGCTACAACGATGGAGCAAACTCTGAACCATATCGTCTCGAAGTGCTAGCCTCCACGAAATCCACATAACCATATAACTCGAAATTCGGTCCTTTAAATGCTTCATCAAGTCTCTCTAGGACATTTCTATCAACTCCACATCCCTGTTTATCTCAACTCAAAAGACACGTAGTAGGTTAAATTCACATGTAAAAGCACAATTCAGGTTTCACGAGAGAAATACATCTAATCAGCATTGCCTGTTTCACATCATCAAAATTTAATACTGCATATCCAGGAAATAGAGAGAAACTTTCTACTTTTCAAAAAAAAATCTTTAAAGGAAACGTGCTGACACAGTACATATGCAAGAAAAATAAACGTGCTGGCACAACTGACTGACTGACTCTCCCATCCCACACTTTTGAACTAAGTCGTGTCCTCACGGTACGGCTTAAGCTCAAATACATAACAATGTAAGACACGCGAATATAGGGAAAAAGTAAAAAGAGAATAAAGGTGAACAGGCACTCCCCTCGTTTCGTCGTGTTATGATGACAATTTTGGTCAAACGAGTCGATCAACATTGTTCAACGGTCAACCACGCCCATAATAGACGTTAAGGGCGCCTAATGTCGTCGTTCGGCGCGGCGCTAATTTTGCGTGTGGGTGCGGTTCTAATGTTAATGCTCGGCGTGATCCGCACTGAGTTGCACCTGTTTCCTTGTTGAAAAACATCTCTTTTCCCAAAAGACAATGTAAAAAACATGACTCAAGACTCAAAAAAACATAAATGACATAAAAAACAAAATTTTTGTCAGGCTGCCTCCCTACGAGCGCATTTGTTTTACGTCGTTGGCTCAACGATACCTCGTTAGGGATCACAAGTTAGGATCCTATGGTTATGTGAGGTCAAATTTCACCTCAGCTAGTCCATCTGTCTGCTCGTAGCCTTCATGGAATGGTGTGCTCGTGTCTAGTCTCCATCGATCAGGTGGATTAGCCTTCACGTCCTCCCAAGTGTGCGAGGACACTTTGCTCATAGCTGCTGGTCTAGTTGCACAGCTCGTCGTATGTCTAGCTTCATCTGGTAGGTAGGGAGATATGGCACCAAGATACGGCGTATGCACTATGTCTGGTGGCTTCTTCATGCTCGGGTGGTCAGCATCCTCATAAATATAAACATTTGATGTCCTGCCAGCAAACGCAAGTGACAAGAAGCATGTTTCCATGTCAATCATGGTTTTGGTGGCGAAGAGGAACGGACGTCCCAAGATAAGTGTTGGAGGATCATCATCTCTAGGGTCTCCCATCTGCAAAACATAGAAGTCTACAGGAACAATGAGGTCTCCTACACGGAGTATTAGATCCTCAAGTAAACCAACAGGACGTACACGAGATTTATCCCCTAACTCTACCAACAACTTAGGCGGTTTCAAAGGACCAAGTCTCAAAGAGTAATATAAAGAATACGGCATGACATTAATAGCAGCCCCCAAATCGATTAAACAATGATGAATTAGTGTCTCACCAACACCATAGGTGACTGTGAAGGCACCCGGGTCCTTACACTTTCCTGGTGGCTCATGACTTGCTACAATTTGGCGCTCAATCGGTGGGTCGTTTTGCTCATGCCTTGCCTCCAACTCGGTTTCCAGCTCATCCTTATCGATCACATGGCCTTCGGGAGCTCTTACCTGCATAGAAAAGGAAGTCAAAGGGTCAGTTTTGGGATGCACATCAGTGTGGGTCGCGTCCGCTGTAGACGTTATAGGCACGTTCTGCCTTAACGTTATGGGCGCGTCCACTTCAGACATTAGCGTTGAGCTAATGTCTTCCGTGGGCGCGGTAGGCACTAACTCAGGCTCTTTTTCGCTATTTTTCACCTTAATGTGCTCATTGAGCGCGAGTAACTTCTTTACTGCATCCGCAGACTCCTTTAGTGCCACGTCCACATCTACCACTGCCAATGTACTGATATTCCCTCTCGGATTAGGCACTGTCTGTGACGGTAGCCTCCCTGGATCTCTCTTCAGTTTGGAAACAGTCTGTGCTAAGTTGGACATCTACTTAGACAGCTCCGCTAAAGTTCCATCAGTCTTTGTCTGATTTTGTTGCATGGTAGTTGCCAGCTCCTTCAGCACATCTTCCAGAGACTTGCTGGAACTCTGATTGCTTGGGCCTGATTGATTGTAGTGCCCTCTCTGTTGATACTGGTTCTAATTATTGTAGCCGCCCTGAAGCTGATGGTATGGTGGGCGATAGTACTGCTGTTGCTGAGTCTGCTGGGGTGCTTGGTTATTGTAGTTTTGGGATTCACCCATTGCGTTGACATCAACCTGTGTATCCTCCTGTAAACTAGGGCAGGCATCCGTCTTATGATTAGTTGTTCCGCAGAACTTGCAAGTCTTCACCTGGACCATTTGATTCATCATGAGCTTTTGCACCATCTCCCTCGTCTGTTTAATCTCCTCAGTCATCTGATTTGGTGGGGTCTCCGCCTTCACAACGTTTCTAGTCCTGTTGAACTCCTCATGACGACAGGCCTTCTCTCTGAATCTAGCATTCTCGGCCACCTCGGCTATCAAATTTCGCACTCCAGCTGAGGATAGATTCATGATGGTCCCTCCAGCTGAGGCATCTAGCAGCATCCTTGATAGCGCTAAAATATATGCTTTTTAGGCGACCTCTATGCTTATTGTTTCGTTCGTTCCATCACGATTTCACTTGCTATTTGATGCCTTGTGGTTCATTTCAGGTGAATTACAGAGTTTAAACTGAGAACGCAAGTTGGCAGTGATTTTGGAGCAAGGAAGCGCAAATTGAAAGTCGGAGCGCAACTTCTCAAAGCATGCGCTTGCATGAACCAAAGAGTGCGCGCGCATAAATCAAAGCATGCGTTCGCATGCACACCTCCTTAGTCGCGTCGCCAGCCTTCGCCTCGTTTATGCGTTCACACAGTCCATTTCATGCAAACGCACAAGCTGGAGCCGACGCATAAAAACTCGATGCGCTCGCATCCTATCAACTCCTTTGCTCGCAGGAGGTCATGCGCGCGCATGACCGAAAGCATGCGAACGCATGCCGTCGCAGTTATAAAACCAGAATTTTTCTAGGTTTTCGGGCGGACTTTTGGGCACGAAATCTGAGGGC
Source organism: Rhodiola kirilowii (assembly GCA_033675215.1). NCBI lineage: Eukaryota > Viridiplantae > Streptophyta > Magnoliopsida > Saxifragales > Crassulaceae > Rhodiola > Rhodiola kirilowii. Next base: position 33,905,414 of record CM066201.1, read on the forward strand.
GGCCAGCACGAATCCCGAGGTAGAAGGCACTGATTTCGAGCTAGCTTGGGTGAAGAACAAGACCATCAACAAGGATCCTCCATACATCTTCAATCTCATATTGGTTTTAGACTCCTAAACTCCATCTATTTCATTTGTTTTGATTGTGATCTCACCATGAGTGAGTAGTGACTTTGATTGGGGATTATGGATCCCCTAGACATGTTGTGACATTGTGAACACTATATATGCCATTGATGAATGAGTTTGCACATGAATCTTCTTCATTTGAACTTAATGTTTCAAGTTGCCTATAAGGTGTTTGTGAAATATCCTCAATGGGAACTTTGCTTGATCTCATGTTTGATGTAGCTCACGTAGATCAACATGACTTCAATGAACTAAATGAAGGAGCATTAAGACTTTTGAGTTAGTTGGATAATTCATTAACCTAATGAGAATTGCTTGGATTTAACAAGAACATGTTTATTTAGCCAATAGAGCGCAAGTGTGAGGCTAGAAATTCATGTTCTATAGTACAAATAGAGCGCGAGTGTGAGGTGCTATGCGAGATGTAACCTCTTGATAATAGGTTGTAGCGCGAGTTGAACCTAGTGTTAATGTTGCATGAGTTAAATTCTATACGTTGCATGTGATTTCATCATTGGTATATCATTCCATTGTCACAATAATTGTCTTGGTGGTGAAGTAATCCCTAGTCATCTTTTAATTGGAAGTTAACCCTTTTTGCAAGTTTAATCTCATTTTGGATTGAAAAATAGACCCCCCCACCCCCCCCCCACAATAGACATTCTAATCATATTGTTAGCACCATTAGTTTAATCACCTATCTTTTGGGTTCGAACTCGGTTCACCCGAGTCATTACAAATGTTTTGATTGACGTGACTTAGCATAAGTGTTTGGATTTATTTGAATACTTTAGCTATATTTGCAATCGATCAAATGGCGCCGTTGCCGGGGATAGGTTAATCAACTAGGTCCTAATAGATTGTTTAGTTGTCTACTTTTCCTTGTTTGATAGCCATTGCTTGCTTTGAGCGCACTTGTGTTTATTTCTCTTGCATTTCATCGCTAAGAATTTTCTTTTGTTCTTGTAGGCATTTGAATGAACACAAGGTTTAAAGGGCAAAAGCACGTAGTGATTGGTTCAACATCAAGTTCTTACCACCCCCTTCAACCAACCGTCAAGAAACCAAGAGGTAGACCTCGCAAGAACCCTCCTCCCCTTGATCCTATTGCTCCTCCGGCTTTCCAAGGCCCAAGACCTCGTCCACCCCCACTCCTAAACCCACTACCTTACTTGCCACCGGGATTTAGAATGGAAGATGAGATAGAGAACCCTCCCATTCTTCAAAGAAACAACCCAAACTTTAGAATGGAGGAGGATAGGGAAGAAGAAGATCCTCCCGCTAGACGGAACAATGTCGATGATCGAAATCCCATACGGAATCCTCCCTTTCCTCAAAGGAACGCTAGAAATTATAGATATGATGACAAGGATGATGAGAGACCCGTTGGGGATTATATGACTCCTACTCTTGAAGGAAATGGCTCGGCTATTATGCCCCCGGATGAAGATGCATTTGATTTTGATGTGAAGTCTTCCCTAGTTCATATGGTGACTCATGATCAATACCAAGGAGTTAGGAATCCTTCTACCCATTTAGCAAGCTTTCAAGAATATTGCCGCACTTATAAGCCAAGGGATGTACCCGTGGAATATGTCTATCTAAAGCTCTTCCCGTCTTCACTATACGGAGATGCGAAAGAATGGTTGCAAAACCAAGAGCCGGGATCCTTTAGGACTTGGAGCGAGCTAGCAAATGCTCTTCACACCAAATTCTTTCCACCATCAAGGACAAAGAAATTCACTGATTTTATATTGACGTTCTCTCAAAGGGATAATGAGCTATTTCATCAAGCCTACGATCGATTCAAGCATTATTTAAAGGAATGCCCTCACCATAACTTTCGAAGAGCGGATCTTATGAGATATTTCTATCTTGGCATGAGCAAAGAGGCCAAAGGCCAAATGGAAACGGCTAGTGGTGGTGCAATCATGGAATTACCGGCAAACCAAGGATTTAAAGTCATAGAGAAGATCGCCACAAATTCCGATAGATATCAAGGGGTCGATCACAAGAAAATGGCTAAGTCTAGAGAGGATTTTTCGAATTATGTGACTAAAGATCAATTTAGTGATTTGACAAAGAAGATGGAAACCATGATGAGCATGGTAAATGCTTTGGAGGTGTCTAAACCGAAGAATGAAAAACAGAAGACTCCGGTCCAACAACCTTGTTTCATATGCTCTAGTACGAGGCATTCTACGAAAGCTTGTCCCGATGAGAGACATGAAGATGATGATGACGGGTATGAAGAAGCACACTATGTAAATCAACAAAGAAACTATGCTCAAAATTCTAATCCCATCATAAGAAATTGCGAGCCCCCGCAAAGAAGAATGGCCAATGACTCCAATTTCACTCCTAGGCCTCAAGGGCAAAATTCTTATCAAGGGGGCTACCAAAGACAAGGGTATGGCTCTAACCAAAATCAAGGGCCAAATTCTTATTCTACTCAAGGTCAAGGTTCGACCCAAAACTCTCAATATTCTCAAGGGAACTCTCAAAGGCCTTATCAAGGCAAATCTCCAATGAATGATCAAGGAACCTCCAATCCACAAAGACAAGCCCCTTCCAACACTCAAGAGAACACTATGATGTCTATGATGGCTCAAATGCTAGAAAACCAAAAAGAGACCAACAAGAGAATGGAGCAATTGGAAGCCCATAACAAGATGCTCGAGAATCAAGTGGCTCATCAAGCCATAGCATTGAAGCACTTTGGGAAGCTACCTTCTCAACCGGATGTAAATTCCACCGAACATATCAATGCAATCACATTAAAGAGTAGAAGAGTCTTGCCCACCCCTCAAGGGAAGCCGAATCTTAATTCTAAGGAGATAGAAGAGGAGGTTGCTAACGAAAATGCCGAAGTTGAACTTCAAGCTCCAATGGAAGAAAAAGAAAAAGAGGAAGAGCCGATTTTGATGAGGAAATACGTGCCCGTGATACCTTTCCCTCAAAGGCTAAAAAAGATCAAGCTAGATGCCCACTTCCAAAGATTTGTGGAGATGTTGAAGAAGTTTTATGTCACGCTTCCATTCCATGAGGTAATCACTCAAAACCCTACTTATGCAAAATTCTTGAAAGATATTATGTCTAATCGTAGAGTTATTGAAGAATCTAGCATGGTAGCATTGAATGTTGAGTGTAGTGCCATTGTGCAAAGTAGAATGCCTAAGAAAATGCAAGATCATGGATCATTTTCGATTCCTATCTCTTTAGGAAAGGTTGAAATTGATAGGGCTTTATGTGATTTGGGAGCTAGCATTTCTTTAATCCCCTATTCATTGTTTGAGCAAATTGATGTTGGTGAACTCCATCCTACTACTATATCATTGAAACTAGCCGATAGAAGTTCTACAATCCCTAGGGGAGTTCTTAGGGATGTGCCTATTAAAGTTGGTAAATTCTTTATTCCCGTAGACTTCTATGTGCTAGAAATGGATGTTGAGCAAGAAATGCCCGTTATTCTTGGTAGACCTTTTCTTAACACCGTTGAGGCGGTCATTAGATGTGGAGAAGGGTCTATTGAATTGAAAATAGGGGATGAAAAGTTGAAATTTTTTCTGAAAAATGCCATGAAAGCTCCCACATCATCTTTTGAATGCAATTTGCTTGATATATCATGTGAAAATCTTGAGCTAACATCTTTTGAAAGTGAAGTCACGGACTTAGATGATTCTAGTTTGCTTTTTACTTCACTAATGGACATGGAAGATGAGGAGATGTATGACTTGACTTTGGCCGAAGGAGAGAAATTGTTTGATGCTTATCAAGGTGAAGAAAACCAAATGCCAAAAGGTAAGGAATTCGAAGGAGAGTTAAAACCTCTACCTTCGAATCTAAGGTATGAGTTTCTTGGGTCTAATTCTACGCATCCGGTTATAGTTGGTGCAACCTTGAATGAGAATGAAACGTCCAAACTTTTGCATGTCTTGAAAAATAATAGAAAAGCTTTGGGGTACTCTATTGATGATCTTAAGGGAATTAGCCCTTCGTTGTGCATGCATAGGATAAATGTTGATGAGAATGCAAAACCTTCTAGGGAGTTTTTAAGGAGGTTGAACCCTAACCTTAGCGAAGTTGTATTTAAAGAAATTACTAAGCTAAGAGATGCGGGAATCATTTATTCGGTCCCGGATTCAGAATGGGTAAGCCCCATCCATGTCGTCCCCAAAAAGGGAGGACTTACGGTTGTGCAAAACGATAAGGGAGAGTTTGCCCTACTAGAACCGTAAATGGATGGAGGATGTGCATTGATTATAAGAAATTGAACAAAGCAACTAAGAAAGATCACTTTCCCATACCTTTTATTGATCAAATGCTTGAAAGACTTGCGGGACATGAATACTTTTGTTTCCTAGATGGTTATAGCGGATTTCACCAAATTCCCATTTTGCCTAATGACCAAGGAAAAACTACATTTATATGTCCTTATGGAACTTTTGCATTTAGACGCATGCCCTTTGGGTTATGCAATGCACCGGGAACGTTTCAAAGATGCATGATGTCTATTTTTAGTGATTACATTGAGAAATGCATGGAAGTTTTCATGGATGACTTCTCTATTCATGGAACTTCATTCGATGATTGTTTAACAAATCTTTCTCATGTTCTTGCTAGGTGCATTGAAACGGGGTTGGTGCTAAATTGGGAAAAGTGTCATTTTATGGTTCAAGAGGGAATCGTGCTTGGGCACTTAGTATCTAGTAGAGGTGTTGAAGTTGATAAAGCAAAAGTCCATATGGAGAGGTGTTGAAGTTGATTATGCTAAGGAAATTCAGCACAAGTCCACTAGTATTCGCATACCCATATGGAGAGTTGTTCACAAATTTTTAGCGGGTATTGTGTTTGTTCGCTCTAATTATGGTAGACTTGTGTCGAAGCTTGAATTGACGATCATGCTTATGATTGAGAGGGGGCAAAAAGTGGATTGGTTATGGTGCATCACTAGAGGAATTAGGGATAATCTGATCTTGTCTTCAAAGAGCCGAGGAATGGGAGGTGGTTCCTTCGTAACATGAATTGCAAGGAAGCTCAACTTCACATTTGAGGGAGTGGAGAGTGATAAGCTACAGCTTAATCTTCAGCAAATGAGATCGAGACACATTTTGGGTAAAGGGCTAAAATGGAAAGATTGTGAAGAAGATAATGAGGGAGAGGAAGAAGATGATTTTGACGATGAGGTTGACCGGGTTGCTGCCCGTGATGTTCCCTCCTCCTCACATGCCGTACCTCCTCCTTCTAGTGATGCAAAGTTCGATCTTATTTTATCGCGCTTGGATGCCATTGCCGCAGTGCAAGAGAAATTGGCGCGAGATTAAGGCCTCCTTGCCTCTTATGTCTCGAAGCACAACAAGTGGGAGGAGAAGACCCTTCTTGCCATTACCGATCATTTGGGGTTATCCTCTTGTATCGATTTGCCTCCTCGATCCCCATTTGTCCCTAGATCCCCTTCGCCTCCATCTCCGCCCGTGTTTCCTAGTGCCAAAGGGAAAGAAAAAGTCGATGATCCTCCTATGCTAGATAAGGAAAATGTGGAGGCTAGTCTACGACAAGTTTTGGATTTGGTGAGCAAAATTCCTTTGGATGAGACTATTGAGAAGAGTGGAGAGGAGGATAGTTTCGATTTGGATGATGAAGACATTGCTGCCGATCAGTTCATTGTTGTACCCCATGGTGATCGTGGAGTTGCACCGGAGGTTGAGCTTGGTGCCGCCATTGAAGAGATAGACCGGGCTGGTGATGTGAGAGTCGATGATTCCAATGCCACCACTTCCTCAGATGAAGGCTGCTCTACGTCAGTTGAGATGGACCTAGCAAATGATAGCACTTGATTAGCCTTCATATATGATTGTAGTGCTTGTTGCTTTGTATTTGATGACTTGTGGATTGTGATGAACTTTTTGATGAAAATCTCTTTGGATGTGCACATGGTTGATCACTCATATGATATATGTTACATTCTTGATATTTGTTGAAAATTGTATGATCATCTAAAGGCATATCAATTCTTTGGGTGAAAAAGACCTTCAGGCCTAAATTTTTCATTGTCCAGCTCTGTGCGTTCGCACATCACATTCATGCGCTCGCATGCGCGGCCAAAACCTCCTTTTACGCCGCGGTCGCACGACTTCATGCGCTCGCATGCGAAATCTATGCGTCGGCCTTCATTTGTGCGTTCGCACAGTGCAGTTCACGCGTTCGCATGCTCGTCCTTCTCAGCGTTTTTATGCTTCTATGCGTTCGCACAAACTCATGCATGCGCTCGCACGCCCTTCTAATGCAGTCTTGTGATACAATTTTGAGTTGACTTGCATGATGTTGACATGTTTACGATGATGATTTCCCCTACCTTGTGTGATTAACACTCTCATTCTTAGTTTCGTGTCTTAGAGAAGAAAAAGGGAATCATTGCTCGAAAATTTTGTGCAAGATCAATCGCCAACTAGGCGCGCGAAACAACATCTCTTGCATTGAAATGGCTACCTCCAAACGAGAGAAGTTTTTCTTAACTCTCTTTTTGCTTTCCATTCTATACATTGCTTTGGGACTAAGCAATTTCTAAGTGTGGGGTGGCCTATGTTTTGACATGTTTTAATTACATGAGATGTGTTTACTTGCTTGACGTGCTTTAATGTGTGGAACCCAATCAACTCGAATGTTTCATGGAAAACACTCACACTACTATGCAATTCATCCAAAAACCTTTCAAAATTATTAATGAAAACAAAAAGTCTAGGCAAGGCTACATTTTCGAAAAATTTCATCTCCAATTCAACTAGTCGTGCATGATTTCACTTGATTTATCCTTTAGATGACTAATGGATTGGATTGTTGACTTTCATTCTTGAGGATCAAAGCATCTACTAGCACTTCTTTATCTTTTATTCTAAGCTTTTTCTCATTAAGACTAAAGAGTTCATCTTTGAAAGCATAAAATTGAAGTGATTTATAATTTAAAAACCCTTGCATGCCATGATTTCCTTTAGGTGACCTTAGTGACCTTGCTTATTTTGTGGATTTGTCTTGTTGGTTTGTCATGCTCCATTTTTAACACTTAGCCCTTTGTCAAAGTTCTAAGTGTGGGGTCGAAAGAGGGCAAGAAGAAAGAAACAAAAAAAAAGAAAAAAAAGGGAAAAGAAAGAAATAAGCCCCAAGTTCCTTCCTTATGATTAACCACCATTAGGAAGTGAATTTAAAGAAGTTTGTGCTAAGCGCCGAGGGTTAGGAAGGTAAGTTCCCCCTCGAAAGTGCTTAGTACGGCCAAAGGCCATTCTTCCCCCTTAATGTTGCACTTAGACTTGACAATTGGCTATCCCGCCATTCTCTAGCATGAAAACCAATAAGACAATTGAAGCTCACTAGCAAGAATTCACTAAGGGACGAACCTCGTATTCTTTTTGATACTTAGGCATGAAGCGACTTGCAAGTATTTACAAAAAAATATAATGTTGGAACTCCTCTTCTCTTATGACTAAGTGACCTTTGCGTCCTAGGCTTGAGAATGAGTTCAAAGCTCACAAGCCAATGGACTAGCCTCCTTGCTAGCATTGGTGAGTGACCCCACAAGATTTCTTTGCAACGAATAGATTGTCTTCTTGAAGTCACTTATATAGAAAACGACTAGAATCCTTGATTAAAGATTTATTAGTCTTTGCTTTGATTTGCTCGAATGTCCTAATTCATGAATTTCTACAAGGATTCGAAGAGGACTCATGTAGCGATTGAAATGCACATATCTAGTTGAATACATTATGAACTTCATGAAAAGCACCTTGCCTAGTACTTTGACAATTGTGAACTTAAAATGCCTACTTGGATGGTTGTTCTCTTTGTGGGATTTGTGAGTATTCCCATGTCTGAAAACTCTCAGGAGACTACAACTCCTCCACTAGGGTATCCTAGGGGTTTAAAGGCTTGGTGCATTTGCTAAATGCACTCGTGTTACCTACGAAAGTGGTTAGTTAGAAGTAGAATTTGTTCCTTAGTGTTTTTGGTTAGTTTTCATGACCATATGGAGTGTCTTTGAACCAATCTTGAGTGAGTGAAGTGCCTTCTTTTTGTTGGTCTCTATGATTAGCTTGCTCGGGACGATCAAACGTTAAGTGTGGGGTGATTTGATAGCGCTAAAATATATACTTTTTAGGCGACCTCTATGCTTATTGTTTCGTTCGTTCCATCACGATTTCACTTGCTATTTGATGCCTTGTGGTTCATTTCAGGTGAATTACAGAGTTTAAGCTGAGAACGCAAGTTGGCAGTGATTTTGGAGCAAGGAAGCGCAAATTGAAAGTCGGAGCACAACTTCTCAAAGCATGCGCTCGCATGCACACCTCTTTAGTCGCGTCGCCAGCCTTCGCCTCGTTTATGCGTTCGCACAGTCCATTTCATGCGAACGCACAAGCCGGAGCCGACGCATAAAAACTCGATGCGCTCGCATCCTATCAACTCCTTTACTCGCAGGAGGTCATGCGCGCGCATGACCGAAAGCATGCGAGCGCATGCCGTCGCAGTTATAAAACCAGAATTTTTCTAGGTTTTCGGGAGGACTTTTGGGCACGAAATCTGAGGGCGGCCAGCACGAATCCTGAGGTAGAAGGCACTGATTTCGAGCTAGCTTGGGTGAAGAACAAGACCATCAACAAGGATCCTCCTTACACCTTCAATCTCATATTGGTTTTAGACTCCTAAACTCCATCTATTTCATTTGTTTTGATTGTGATCTCACCATGAGTGAGTAGTGACTTTGATTGGGGATTATGGATCGCCTAGACATGTTGTGACATTGTGAACACTATATATGCCATTGATGAATGAGTTTGCACATGAATCTTCTTCATTTGAACTTAATGTTTCAAGTTGCCTATAAGGTGTTTGTGAAATATCCTCAATGGGAACTTTGCTTGATCTCATGTTTGATGTAGCTCACGTTGATCAACATGACTTCAATGAACTAAATGAAGGAGCATTAGGACTTTTGAGTTAGTTGGATAATTCATTAACCTAATGAGAATTGCTTGGATTTAACAAGAACATGTTTATTTAGCCAATAGAGCGCAAGTGTGAGGCTAGAAATTCATGTTCTATAGTACCAATAGAGCGCGAGTGTGAGGTGCTATGCGAGATGTAACCTCTTGATAATAGGTTGTAGCGCGAGTTGAACCTAGTGTTAATGTTGCATGAGCTAAATTCTATACGTTGCATGTGATTTCATCATTGGTATATCATTCCATTGTCACAATAATTGTCTTGGTGGTGAAGTAATCCCTAGTCATCTTTTAATTGGAAGTTAACCATTTTTGCAAGTTTAATCTCATTTTGGATTGAAAAATAGACCCCCCCCAACAATAGACATTCTAATCATATTGTTAGCACCATTAGTTTAATCACCTATCTTTTGGGTTCGACCTCGGTTCACCCGAGTCATTACAAATGTTTTGATTGACGTGACTTAGCATAAGTGTTTGGAATTATTTGAATACTTTAGATATATTTGCAATCGATCAATCCTGTCGAGTGGTCTCAACCCATCCAGCAAGTATTCGATTATCAGCTTCTCAGGAAGTCCCAAGTTGCAGCAGCTCTGCTCTAAGGCTTTAAATTTCTCCAGATAGTCGTACATCGACTCATTAGGCCTTTGCCTCAGGTCCTACAGTTGTCTACGAACATGTCCTGCCTTAGCTGCTGGGTAGTATTTGTCAAGGAACTTCTTCTGCATCTGGTCCCATGTCCTGATGCTACCTTAAGAAAGAGACAGAAACCAATATCGAGCCATGTCAGTTAAAGAAAAGTGAAAGGGTTTAAGTTTAAAATTTTCCACTGTGACTCTATTGGGTCGGAGAGTCTGGAAGATTCCGTGGAAATCTTGCAGATGCCTGGTGGCTGATTCCCCTGGCTGACCCCGAAAACTTTGATAGATAGTGCACTACCGCAGTCTTGCTCTCAATTTCCTACATGTCTGGCCCCTCATTGATGCACCAAGGTATATTCTGAAAATTTGGGGCAGACAGCTCCTTCATCGTCGGTTGATACATCTCTATTTGGTCATCACCAACTTCGTCGATCTCGTTATTGTTGTTGTTATTATCACCGATCTGACTACCTGCACGAGACATTATGTAGCAAGTAGCCAAGCACACAAAAAATAAAAACAAAAAAAAGAAATAAAATTGAAAAATTAAAAACAAAAAACAACTTCACCGAAGCGCAGCTTCCCGGCAATGGCGCCAAAATTTGACGCGCGTCGTCTGATGCGTCAAACTTAAATTTATATTTCTCCTACGAACAACTAGCTTGTGGCAAGCAGGGTCGAACCCAAGAGAGCTGGTTTGTTGAAGCTGTTCCTGTAAGCAATTAAGAAAGGGGGAGGGGGTGTTTAGTAGTAAAGAGTGCGAAAGAGAAAAATAACTAAAGACTTCCAATCAGAGAGATCATTCAGCTTAGAGTTTCTATTGTGACATGTTTATCATCGACTGCTAAATATCTAATTTCATGTTTCTAAGTGTGGAATTCCGATAAAGGTAATATCCTAAAGTATCCCGACAAAGATGATACACCACAATCTAACCCGACAATGGTGTTAGACTTCTAGTTCTTTCCTAAACTTAATAATCCGACAAAGGTATTATTTAGCCTAGGTGTTACGATCTATCTTTACGACAAAGTTTGCAGTAGATATTAACGGTAAGAATTAATTGCTCAATTAAGCTTTGCGACAAAGCTTCCACTTAATCTAACAAGTTAATTCATGTGATGAAGCAAGAACTAGTAAAACATAAAATAGCATTAAGAACGAAGTCTCAAAACATGTGTCACAATGAACGAAACCCTAAACTGAATAAAGAGTTTAGCTACACATGATGGAAATAAAACACATAATGAAAGGTAGAAAAATCTCTTCTCTCGTCGAAAGCTTCGCCTTCTCCTCCAGAGCCGTCTTCTGAATGATGAATTATGAGATAATGAAAACCCTAACCCAAAGATCTTATTTATAGCAAAAAATAGGGTTTCCAAGTCTGTTTTTCGCTCAATTTCCAAGTTTAGGGCTTACTGACATAATCAAAACGCGTGCTGATAGTAGCGACCGCGCCCAACGTCTATGTTACAGCCACGTCTAGTCTTAACGTTAGCACTGCGCTAATGTCTACTATGGGCATGGTACCCACTGTGTCCTAACTTCGGCTATTGATTTGACCATCCAAATGACCTCGGATGCTCCCGGCTTGAACTAGAGAGTTGTAGGGAACTGAGTCAGCTACGCAACAGCAAGTAGCTCGTATTTTTCTGATCAGTGGTCCATTCCCAGCACTTCGTTGAAGTTCCAAAGGTCTAATCTGTCATCGTGATGTTTTTGGCATGAAATGCCGTCTTTTATGCGCGTTTCTTCCTACAGCTTCCAAAACACCTGAAATGTAAAATCATACTAAAAATTAATTGTTCGCATAAAAAAGTGTCAAAATAAATGGGATTAGTTGATTCGACGAGTCGTATAAATACGACTCATCAAAGAGGAAAGGAAAATACAGACTCCCCTACTCGTCGTACGCTGGCGGTGCTGCTGGTGGAGGAGATACTCCGGCAGAATAGGCTGACCTGGCTCCCATCCTGGCGGAGCTTGAATCGGCTGCACTCCCGGCGCCATCTGATACATCATCTTGTATATGTCAAAAATAAGGTCTACCTGCTCCTGTGGAAGACGAGGCACTGGTGGATGATGTAGCTACGGAGCACGCTGAGGGGCCCGTGCTTTGGTGCGACGAGCTGCTGCTGCTAAAGATTCTGGGCGGTCCCGAACGGGACGACACCTATCAGTGGACAGCTCTGGATGGTAGCGTGGATCAATGTGGTGAGTCCACACAAACTGGTCCTTCCTGGTGGAACGAGCAGTGAGAAAACAACTGTGAGAAAAATAGCTCCTCCTCAGATAGTCTGGCTGAATAATCGCGTGGTCGTGCAAGGTCGGCTCACCGTGTAGCTGTCGGAGTATGTATGTGATCAAGCCCCCGCATACTACCTGACCTACCCAAGGACGTTGTTCCCAGAATTCGTTGAGAAGATGCGCATAATCAATAGTGGCCCCTCGATCGAAGCAATCTGAGACAAGTAAGTCCAACCACGAGACCTTATCAACCCCGTTGTCCCTCGTGAAGACTGCGCATCCCAAAACCTTTTAGAGGTAGAATAAAGCTGGATCCACGATACAGTGGGCCTTGCTGTCGCTGGGGCCCCACGTTCTGCCCGTACCATCTGTGATGCGCCGCCAAGAGTTGAGCTGGCGGAAAGAGCGCACACAGTAGTTGTGCTCTAGATCCTCTGGCCAACCGAAGAGTTCTCTCAGCTGTGGTGGCCTAGTAGTGCGAGGGATCCCTTTGTGGAGGTAATGAAATCCCTCGTTGTCCGGACGACCAATGTAGTTGAGGGATGCCAAGAACTCGATGACATCCTCAACATTTGTCTCCATGGGTAGTGTAAACACACCGGGCCATCCACTGGCAGTCAATATCCCACTGATGCGGTCGTGCAGTCCACCAGCTCTTAAGAAATCCTCATTAATGAATTGACCATATTACTTGCTCCTCTTCATCGGATATAACTCCTCATATGTCATCTCCTTGCGGGATTTCTTTTTCTCCTTCCTGGGAGGCATTATGATACTGGAGACACCTGCCTGAATAAAACGATGAAAATAGCCCGAAATCTGCTGGTCAACTCTGGTAAATCGTGGGTGTCGCGCCCGGAGAAGATGTAAGGCGTCGCGCCCAAAGAAGAGATTCAGCACTTAAAATGTGCACTGGGTGCGATAACTAATGTTACTGTTGGGTGCGCTTAATGATATCCCCAAATCCGAACTTCCAATCGACGACTCCCCCGATCGATCTCCACAAATCTACACCTCAAACTTCAATCCAAACTCTAATCCTAGACTCCAATAATGAAAACCAAACGAATACCACTCCAAATTTGCACTGATTCTTCAAGAATTATCCACAAAATCAAAAACTCAAAGAAAACCCAATAGCTCAATCAGATTGTCGAGGATGGTGGAGACGATGGTGGACACTGGCGGAGACGATGGCGGACACTGGCGGTAGAGGATAGCAGCACGGTGGTGGAGTGCTGAAAGTGGCAGGTGATGACGGACGAGTGTGGTTGGGCACAGAGGAGGTTTGACGCGGCGGAGAGTTTTTAGGGTGTGGTAGGTTTTGTGTGTGGAAGATAGAAGAGGGGTGTTTGGGTATTAGGAGTCTGATTCAACGCTCTACCGCGTCTAACGAAGGGGTTACATGCCGCGGTCAATGATTAAAAGGACCTGTGAGCGCGACAAATAATATAACTTCTGGGGGTGAGTGTCATGGACCTGTAAATGTTTTCTGCACCAAAAATTCCTCTTTCCAATAGACAACGTAAAAAACATGACTCAAGACTCAAACACACATAAAACGACATAAAAATGAAAAACAAAAATTTGTCGGGTTGCCTCTGAAATCTCTTTGTCTTAGTCAAGACGAGTTCTAGATGGTGTTCGAACTGCGTCTCGAACACTTGTTGAACAGTTTTAGGTTGTGTTTAAACAGAGACTGGAACACCTTAGCAGATAGTACCGAAAACAGAACAAACAAGAGCACACGCGATATGATAATCCAGTTCGGCCTCGCCTACTCTGGGGGGTTTCCCACACCCGAAAAGGGACACAAATCTTATTACGAGTTTAGAGCTATTCGTGGACTTACACTTACACAACGCCTTGTTTGTAATAGCCTAGCCTCTAACACTCCGTCTCTCGGGTTTGCAATCTCGGTTCACCGCAGCTCCCCTCGATCCCCTATGGGTAGGACGAGACTTCCCTCTCGGCCTAGTGTTAGACTTCTCGGAAGTCCAGTCGCCTTCTATCAAAGACGTAGTTTGATTACCGTGTGTGTGTGCGCTTTGTTGTCCCTCAAGAACAGTCTGAACAGCACACTGAACAGACTGTTACTTCCCCGTTGATATTCCGGTGTGGAATAATCAACCGACGGTCGCTCCTCCTCCAATCTCACGAACTCTCGTGTTTGTTTCTTTTCTCTCGGGAAGCGACACCGATTATGGACGCCCTAGCTATCTATTTATATGCATGGGCGCTCTCCAAATCTGCACCAGATATCTCATCAAATATTTATGGAATATTCCTAAATATTCGATGTGTATCTTTATCTAATCTTTAGGAAGTATCTTCGAAAACTTCCTTCCCAAGTCAGCCACGCCGCCTTTAATCTGATGTGTAGATATTCGTTTAAATATCTGAATCTTCGAATTCCTCGCTGGCCGACTCCAATCAGACTATCCTTGTAAAATATTTCGGAGATACTCCTAAATATTTGATCGATATTCAATCTCTTCCGTATCCAATCTTTGGAGATTACTTCCATGCCAAGCCATCCAATATTCTCGAATCCAAGCTAAAGATATTCATTTGAATATCTGATCTTTAATGATGACTCGTCAATTGATCCCCAATCAAATAATCTCGTCGATCTTCTGGATACGGAAATCTTCCTGCGTCTGCTGTACGCTGAACTACAGTTCAAGACAGTGATTGAACTCTTCTTGAACACCTGCTTGAACTATCTAAAGCCGTTTTGCCAACAGCATGCCATTCATGGGAACATCAATCTCCCCCTGGCATTTTTGGCAAAACCCAATCTAGGCTTTAGACACACTTGAGGGAACTAACCAGTCACCCCCAAAACACTCCCCCTTTTTGCCACAAATCGGCAAGGGGTCCAATCAAACAACCTGGTCTCCTCGGCATCTGGAATCTTGTCAACTCCCCCTCGAACATAGCCTGGGATAGTGACACATGCTGTGAGTCTGTCGAACCATGGTGTCTCAGCAACTGTTCGACCATGGCTCAGTAAATGATAGGTTTTTGATGATCTGGTTTCTTGAACTGATTCAGCTTGTCAAGTACTGCCGCGTGGTAGTCCTTCTCTAGACATACCTCTCTTTGGCTCATGGCAGCATGTCTTTTCTTCAAGCAGGACATCAACTCTCTCCGTCTTCTTTATCATCACTGGGATATTGCAGAGCGCACGCCAATTTATTGATTCTTGTCCTCTGCGCTTATTCGACCTTCAGTATAGTCTTCACCTCCTCTAGTAGCTGTTCGCGTTCAGCTCGGGACAACTTCTCACCAACAGCTCTCATTATGGGAGACTTAGGTGCGTCCTTCCTCTTCAACCCGGAGTCCTTCAGATCATTCTTATGTCGACCCTTGAACAGCTTGTGGTTAATTACCAACTTCAATGAAGCACTTGATAGTCTGTCCTGGTCAAACATAGTTCTTCCCATGTCAATGAGCATCCTGTTTCCAATCTGGTACAGCAGCTGTCTCATCTCCTTACTGAGAGTATAGTATGGTCAGATCTGCAACTAGGATGGAACTGTCTTCTCATTAAGCAGCCTTTCAGGGATGATCTTTCTTTTCTGCGCTACCTTCCACTTGGCTGCTGCTTTTGTACTGGCACACCATACTCCATTTTTCACAATTCCAATTGGACATGGGCAGGAACAGGATCTGGACAATACCTTTTCCACTTCTTAGACGCACTTGCTCCCCCTACGTCTGTGTTCCCATTCATCTTGATAGTTGCCTTAGATGAGCATTCTTGGAAGGTCACTATCTTCTTGGGTTTCTTCTTTTCAGCTTTCTTGAGCTCAGGCAGTGAAACTGTGTCCTGGTCCTCCTTCTGAGTGTTCTCATTCTCAGCCTCTTCTTGATCAGATAATTGCATCTCTACATCTGTATTAGCTGGATGTTCCAACTCAGTCGGCATAGCTGGTGCATCAGATGCTTTTTCTTCAACATGTTCATTTTCTGATTGTGCTGCAGACATAAACAAACACATCTCCTTCCTTCTGTCTTTCTTTGCCTTTCTTAGTTCAGAAAGAGGGACGAAGTCCTGAGCATCCTTTAACAAAAAATCAGGAATAGCTGGGGGATCCACCACCACATGTGCATCCTCCACAAAATCATCATGTAACCCTCCTTGCACAACGTCCGGTGCTTTAATTGACTCACCCTCTGGGACTGCATCAGAACTAGAGGACTCTTGGGGTAAAACTGTCTCACCTCCTTGCTGCATATCTGAGACAGCATCATCTGGCACACTTGCCTCCTTCTCAACCCCTATGACCTGGGCTCCTGAGGACTGATCAGCTCTTGTCTCAACAGGTATTGTAACCTCCTCTTTTTGCAACTCATCAACAACATCATCAAGTTTTTCATCATTGCCGGATGCATGAGACTCTTCCATCACATTGCCAAATTTCTTAGCTTGCTGTTCTCCACTTGCATCCTCATTCTTCTACTTATCAGAACCACAATCTTAGCCCTACTGGCTTCACCTTCTTCTGCAGCATCGGCCACAGAATCTACAGCAGGTTTCAATCCCTTCGGCTTCTCAATAACCACTTAGTCACCCTTATAGCTCACTGAATCTTTACTAATCGCCCGTACTTCCTCATCAATAGAATTGAGTGCAGTAGCTTAGGAGTGAGAACAAGAGATTACCTCATTGAGGTGTTGTTCAGCCAGCGTCTGATTTTCCTTCGCAGTCTCCACAATCCCTTTAGTTGGATTAGGATCAGCCTTTGACGCCTTTGAAGTAGCTTCTTTAAGATCTGTCACAGCCGCCTCTTCTCCCTTCTTTTTCACCTCTCTGATCTTAGGGTTTGCTGATAATGTATCCTCATCCGACTTCGATTCGAATGCCTTTTTGATTTTAAATATTTGGACTCCTCAACTTTCCAAAAACTGTCATGTGTATATCTCTTAAGATATTTGTCCAATCACCTCTCTCCTCCTTGAAATGCTCCAACGCCTCATAAAACTGCTAATAAGTTGAATTTGGTAATCAGTTCCAACCACGTACCATCTGTTCCAGCCCTCTTCTTTGGTAGGCCAGCCCATCTGATTTGCTGGGGCTCTGCTCTTGGCTGACCTCTGTCTGGAACACTTAGTTGGCGATAATACGCAGACCCAGAGAGGATCTAAGTGTTTCGAACTGAGCGGCGTCTAGTGGCATGGTGAGTACGGCAGTAACAGTGGTCATGTGTTTCGATGTGATGACCTTCTTTTCCACTAGCTCTCTGATGAAGTGATATCTTTTCATGGAATGTTGTACTGGGTTCTTGGGCAGAAACTTCTTCACCCGTTCCACTCCGTGTTCAGATAGATTCTGCTTCATACATAGGACCTGAGTGCAGCAGCTCCCTGCAGCGATGCTCTCCCGCTCTCCCAGCACCTGGTCAACATGTGTTCCAGGAAGGTGTTTCATCTCTCCCACCATGGTCAGCTGGAGCTCCTTTTGCATCTGTCTCACGAACTGGCCAACCAGCTTCTGTGTACCCGTGACGAACATATGCTTCTCTTCTCCCCCTTGCTCATAGCCATGGTCGATGAGAAAAGTCTCGTACCATGCTCTGGGCGCTTGTGTGAGTCCGTATATAGTCGCCTTCAGTTCGTGACTGTGCACAAGATGATATACTTTCCATGCTTCATATCTGATGAGCTCTTCCAGTTCCATGTGAATGGCCACCACCCAAATCTCATCAATAAAAGCTTTGATGACATTCTTCGGACTGGATGAACATGCAGCCTGCTCTTGACACTTGATCTCATTCGCTCGACTCTTAATTCTCCATGAGGGTTGCAGCGCAGGTGCATTGTCAAGTGTCCCAGCTGGAGTAGGTGTGGCTTCATCAGCTGGACCTCCTGGGAATTTATCTTCTATAGACTTGGTCTGAACGGGTGTTTCAGTTGATGTCCCACCTCTACATTTATCATCTTTTGGAGCTGAGTTTATGGCATCTTTATCTTTTACCTTTCTAGAAGAGGACACCATACTTGTCCCTTGCAATTCCATCTCATGTATCGTGTTTATCGGACAGACAGTGGCAGCTCCTGTTCCAACTATGCCTAGGCAGTAGCTTTTGTTTGTTGACCGGCTTCCTTCCAACAGTGTGTCTCCATTCCTATCCAGTACTTGACAGGAATCACGAGTGAATGTAACAGACTGTCCTTCATCACACAATCTATTGATACTGATCAGGTTCACCTTTAACCCATCGACTAGGAGGATATCCTCGAGCTCAAGTAGATCCGGAACCTTCAATGTCCCACAGCCGATCACCTGGCCCTTCCCTCCATCTCTAAAAGTGACAAACTAACGCTTGCGAATAGGTTTAACATTTATGAGATATTGAGGATTACCTGTCATATGAGCCGAGCATCCACTGTCGAGGTACCAACATTCTTCCTTCATGTGACTGAATGAGCTAAGAGCAACGAAGCACACTTCTTTCCTTGTTTTTGGTTTCCAGACTTGTCTGACTCGAGGGATGACTCTGGATTCCATTACTTTTTGCTCAGCCAGAAGTAGTCGGCACCTTGATTTGATGTGCCCCATCTGATAGCAATACCAACATGTACGATTCTTCCTCCTCCATTCAGTACCATGTTTTTTCTACGGTTGGGCATGAGCTGCTTTCTTCCTTGATTCCCAAGCTGCTTCTCAGGGTAGCGGTTCACACTCTGTTCTGCTCTCTGTGCAGGTTTCAGCTTTGCCTTAACAGACGAAGTCTTATCTGAGCCACTGTTACCATTGAAGCCGAGACCTCTATGTCCATCTTTAATTCTTTGGGATCTGAGTATGGATTCCAAGTTCTTTGATCCTGAGTTTAGCATCTTTGCCGATCCTTTGAACATTCTCAATTCTTTCATAGTAGCATCATGATTATCTCTCTCCATCTCAATTTGTAACTCCAGGGATTCTACCTTGTTCAGAAGATGAACTTCTTTGCGGCTAAACTCAGCATTCTTTCTCCTTAGCTCCACCAAGCCTGCAGGATCTATTTCTCTAATTTTCTCCATCTCAACTTTCAGAACCGATACGGTGTCAAGCAGTTCCACCTTCTGTGCAACGAGGTGTTCAACCTCCTGCCACTTTTTACCTTTTTCTTCTGTCAGGCTTGCCACTATTTCTTTGAGCTTCTTGTTCAGATCAATCACCAATAGCCACTTCCCATAGAGTTCCTTGTACGTCTCGGTCGAGGTCTCATGAGCAAGTCCTTCGTCATCACTGTTTGATGCGTTGTCAACAGGCTGTTCAGACAGTGCACTAGAGTATGGATTTTCACTTGTCTCACTGCAGTCTTCAATAGTGACTACAAGTCCGACGAGATTGACATTCTCATGTTTTTCTTCTTCATCGTTAGATTCACTGTCTGGACCCTCATAGGCTATTCTGAGAATATCCCATGCTTCCTTGGCCACCACACATTCAGCAATCAGTTTGAACACGTTCTCGTCTACTCCATAGAAGATTGCATTCAGGGCCTTTGAATTCCCAACAGCCGCTACATCATCTGCTTTAGACCACAGAGCTTCAGGTTTTGGCATAACAACTCCTTCAAGGTTGGCCATCATGGGTTCTGTCCATCCTACTAACGCAGCTCTCCAAGCCTTTTTAGCGAGAGATTTCAGAAAGGCTTTCATCTTGGATTTCCAATAGGCATAATTCAGCCCTTCAAGCAACGGTGGTCGGTTAGTGCTCTGTCCTTCCTTCAAACTCATCTTGAACAGTCACCGGATCACACTCTGTATGTCGAGTGTCTGCTCTGATACCAATTGAAATCTCTTTGTCTTAGTCAAGACGAGTTCTAGATGGTGTTCGAACTGCGTCTCGAACACTTGTTGAACAGTTTCAGGTTGTATTTAAACAGAGACTGGAACACCTTAGCAGACAGTACCGAAAACAAAACAAACAAGAGCACACACGATATGATAACCCAGTTCGGCCTCGCCTACTCTGGGGGGTTTCCCACACCCGAAAAGGGACACAAATATTATTACGAGTTTAGAGCTATTCGTGGACTTACACTTACACAACGCCTTGTTTGTAATAGCCTAGCCTCTAACACTCCGTCTCTCGGATTTGCAATCTCGGTTCACCGCAGCTCCCCTCGATCCCCTATGGGTAGGACAAGACTTCCCTCTCGGCCTAGTCTTAGACTTCTCGGAAGTCCAGTCGCCTTCTCTCAAAGACGTAGTTTGATTACCGTGTGTGTGTGCGCTTTGTTGTCCTTCAAGAACAGTCTGAACAGCACACTGAACAGACTGTTACTTCCCCGTTGATATTCCGGTGTGGAATAATCAACCGACGGTCGCTCCTCCTCCAATCTCACGAACTCTCGTGTTTGTTTCTTTTCTCTCAGGAAGCGACACCGATTATGGACGCCCTAGCTATCTATTTATATGCATGGGCGCTCTCCAAATCTGCTCCAGATATCTCATCAAATATTTAGGAAATATTCCTAAATATTCGATGTGTATCTTTATCCAATCTTTAGGAAGTATCTTCGAAAACTTCCTTCCCAAGTCAGCCACGCCGCCTTTAATCTGATGTGTAGATATTCGTTTGAATATCTGAATATTCGAATTCCTCGCTGGCCGACTCCAATCAGAATATCCTTGTAAAATATTTCGGAGATACTCCTAAATATTTAATCGATATTCAATCTCTTCCATATCCAATCTTTGGAGATTACTTCCATGCCAAGCCATCCAATATTCTCGAATCCAAGCTAAAGATATTCATTTGAATATCTGATCTTTAATGATGACTCGTCAATTGATCCCCAATCAAATAATCTCGTCGATCTTCTGGATACGGAAATCTTCCTGCGTCTGATGTACGCTGAACTGCAGTTCAAGACAGTGATTGAACTCTTCTTGAACACCTGCTTGAACTATCTAAAGCCGTTTTGCCAACAGCATGCCATTCATGGGAACATCAGCCTCCCTACGAGCGCCTTCGTTTTACATCGCTGGCTCGACGATACCTCTTTAGGGATCACAAGTTAGGATCTCATGGGCGTGTGAGGTTAAAGTTTGTCTCAACTACTCCTTCACTCTTCTCATCGCCCTCGTGGAATGGTGTCCTCATGTCTGTTCTCCACCGATCTGGCGAATTGGCCTTCACATCCTCCTGAGTCTCGGAGGATACTTTGGTCATGGAAACTTCTCTAGCTACACAGCTCGTCTAATCTAGTGTATAGGGCAGTAGGGCACCAAGATACGGTGTGTGTACAATGTCTGGTGGCTTCTTCATGCATGGACGGTCATCATCCTCACAAATATTGAAGTTCGATGTCTTGCCACCAAACACAAGTGACAACAAGCCTGTTTCCATGTCAATCTTGGTCTTAGTTGTGAAGAGGAATGCACGTCCCAAGATTAGCGTTGGAGGATCATCATCTCTAGCGTCTCCCATCTGCAAAACATAAAAGTCTGCAGGAACAACAAGATCTCCAACACGAAGTGTTAGGTCCTCAAGTAAGCCAACAGGACGAATAAGTGACTTATCTCCTAACTCTACCAACAGTTTAGAATGTTTCAATGGCTCCAATTTCAAAGAGCAATATAACGAGTAAGGCATGACATTAATAGCAGCACCCAAGTCAATTAAATAGTGATGAGAGTCTGATGGACCACAATTGTATGAATCATAAACACAGTTAAACCCACCAAATTAGACTGTTTGTCTATCTAACTTCGATGTTTTAGTCCCGATACATTTCTACAGGGTATTTCAGAGCTTAGAGAGAATACACGCTAAGGAAGAGCTTTTAGCACAGAAAAGATATCAGGAGACAATCCAAGGTCAAGATCAGACGCTGAATGAAGAAATCTAAAGATCCTGACTTGGAATCATTCAAAACAAATCAAACCGAAGACAATCCGGAGCTGGAATACACCGATAGTTTTGTGCAAACTGCACAAAACTCACAACCACTCTCCTCATGCCACATGGGCCGGCGGCTACCTCCTCACATCTCCCCTCCTCCTCTCCCCTTCCTCCACATGTCACCCTCTCCTCCATCCATGCCCAAAGCCGCCGGCGGCTTTGCCTTCTCCTCTCCCCTTGTGACACTTGTCTTCCTCTCCTCTTCCCCCCATCTCCACCCTTGGATGCCAAACCACATGCCCTCATCTTGGCCCTCCATTCCCCTCCCCTTAGCCTATAAATACCAAGCTCTCCTCCTCATTTCAAATCATCCAAAAATTGTGTAAAACACTTCTCTCTCTAAGTTTGTTACTATGTAAAGTTTGGTTTGATATCAATAAAAGTTCAGTTTGTTCTCAAATACTTTAGTTCGATCTTGAGTACTCCTGTTGGTTCTTGAGTACTCAAGTTTTCAGTTACAGTTCAAGAGTTACTCCTGTTTGTTCTTGAGTAATCTCTTTCTCTTCTCTCTTTACTCCTGTTTGTTCTTGAGTATTCTTTTCCAAATCCCCAAGTATTTAGTTATGATGTCCAACTCTATGGATATTCGTAACTAAACTCTTCATTCGGTTGAAGGGGAGTTCTTGTTTTATAAAATGTTTTACTTCGTTTAGTTTCTTTTCTCTGTATTCAAAACTTGTTCTATGTGCCATTTATAAGGTCAGACTTTCCAAGGTTGAGTGGAAGCTACGAAAGGGAAAAACTCTTCTGTGGGAAGTCGTGAACATACTCGGGTAAGTGGATGCTACGAAAGGGCAAAGCTTATCTGAGGAGTTCGATCTATCTTTAAAACCATTTGGAAACTGGACCAAATGGACCAAATGGATGCACAAAAGGCTAAGATACTTCGAAAGGAGGAATTAGTCTGAAGTAGAACAAGGGTTTACAAACAGTGTGGCAAATTGAGCGCTACGAAAGGGCCTCGATACACGTTTGAATACTTAGAAGGGTTACTAAAAGAATGAACAGGATATAATACAAGGCCCCCCAAGACCGAATACTTCTCTCGCAATTACAAAACCCCTTTGTCTTTACTTTTATTGTTCAATCAACTGCAACCATCAACCGCTCACAATCCGTAGGACTTGCAATTCACGCATCACCCACTGTAAGTCTTCGCTTTTAATTTCAGTATTTACTTTTCTGTAATTTACTTTTCAGCACTCAAAACCAAAACCAACTAAAAAGTCACGTAGTTGTTAGCACTAAAACCTCAACCAACCTAAAACACGCTCCTTCGCTGAACAAATCCCTTAAAGAATAACCTATCCCCCTAATTCCTCTGGGTTCGACCCCTACTTACCAAGTACTACCCAGTAGTATAGTTGCGAGTAGCGGACTATTATAAATTTATTTTCACAAATCGCTCTGACGACAAGCGGTTCTGTCAAATTGGTGCCGTTGCCGGGGAATTAGCAAATGGATAGTTGTTCTTTTTTCTATTATACATAATTCGCCATGTCTTCATACTACGACATAGAACCTTGCAAAAATGAGGGTAGCAACCTTATGTTTGAAATGATTAGACGTCTCCCCCAATTCGGAGGTGCTCTTGGAGAAGATCCCGTAAGGCATACACAAACGTTCCACTCCATATGCAACCACATGAGGCCTAAAAATGAATCGCTAGAGGAATTTAAACTCACATGTTTTAAATTTTCTTTAACTGACTTGGCATTAAAATGGTATTACTCATGTGCTGAGTATGAAAGTGATTATGGGGGTCTACAAACCAAATTCCTTGAGAAGTTTTGCCCTCCATCTCTCCGACTTGAAACCCGCGAGAAGATTCTCAATCTTGAGCAATTCCGGGACGAAACATTGGACGAGTACTTGGCGTACTTTGACTCCATTGTGGCGAGCTGCCCGCACCATGGATTCTCCAGAATCAATCTTATCCAAAGGTTTCTCGGTGGAATGATGCCACTTGAGCGGAAAAGACTTAACGATGCAGCGGGAGGCTCGATCATGAAGTTAACCATGTCTCAAACCTGGCGACTCATAGACAATTTGGCAGAGAGCACAAAACAAGGGCCAATACACCAAACTGAAGATAAGGTACCAACGATGGAAGTGGACTCAGTACAAAACAAGCCCGACACCACACCCATTACGAGCTTGCCCGCAACAAAGCCGAGAGAAGACATCAGTACAAGGGCAGTAATGGACGTGAAGGAGGCTCTAAAGGAGCCAATATTGGAGCCCACGAAGCCAACTGAGGATGAGGACTCGCAAATAACCGAAGAAGAACCGGCCAAATTAGGCCTGGTTCTCATTGCCAAACCAGCCGAGCCACTTGAACCGGTCCTCATCACCAATATACCCGAAACATGCCCGATCCTCACTATCGAAGCACCTAAGGCAGGCCTGGTCCTCATTATCAAACTGTCCAAGAAAGACCTGGCCCTTATGGTGGAAGTTCCCCAACTTTTCCCTTCGGTTTGTATGCGGATCACAGCCCCTGAAAATGATGTGATTAACGCTAAGGTGCAAGGCGAGTTTGAGGCAGAACAAGGACAAGAAAAGCGATCAATGGAGCTCTCACTCACCACGACTCAACAAAGCGGCCCTGAAAATTTGCTCGTGCTAGGACGACCATTCGTCGCTGCCACAAAGAAGAGGCTTCACATGGAGACATGCTTAAGGTCACCAATGCTCGATGGCACAATACTGAATTTCCAGAATTGCAAAAGTGCCACCCATTCAAACATGAAGAAACGACCAAGACATGGGCCGGTGGAATGGAAGCCCGGATGGAGAAACAAGAAAGTCCGACTCAAAAGACCAGCATCTATGGTCAAAGGATCCTCACCTTCCCAGAAGAATGTAAAGAAGAAATTATCGGTTCAATGGATATCAGAACCAAGCCCGCTGCCATACGAGAACTTGGGACCAATTAAGAGAGCAGTTGGGAAAAAGTTCGACCTCAAGCACCCATGGGACCCAAACCAGTGATCCACAAACGAGGTATCGTCGAGCCAACGACGTTAAACAAGTGCACTGGTCGGGAGGTAACCCGACACTATCTTACTTTTCTACACTTTAATTTCTGTCATTTAAATTCAGTAATTTAGTTTTAAGCTTGCATGACTTTTGAACTAAGGCACGCCTTCATTCAAAAGTGGGGGGTGAGAACCACCTGTGTACATAAATAACATGCTTGCTGTTTTTTCTTAGTAATAGTATCTTTTTGAAAATATGAACTTAAGAATGTGAAAAAGATAAGTCATAATTCATGCATTAACCTTGTGAAAATTCAACTGTCTAAAAACTTAGGGTGTAACTTTTCATTTGTCCCTTTGTGCTAAGATAACCAGGGATGTGGAGTTGATAGAAATGCCCTCGAAGGACTTGGCATGCAATCAAAGGATCAGATCAAACTATATGGTTTTCGAAGTCAGTGGAGGCTGCACTTCGGGTTTCAGTGAAAATTGAAGTCATCTCCGCCATGCAATGCAAAAGGCGAGGACGGGAATCAAACCGTCCTCTCTCTAGTCAAAGTAGCAGAGAAAATAGATGAGCGACCCTCATCTTGACCCGCGCGAAACAACAAAGATGAGAGGAGCGGGGAGGTATTTCCATATGCTTGCGGGCGATGATTGGACCTCCCAAGAAGGCAAAAAACAAGATGGACTAGCAAGTCACAAAGAAGCAAAAAACTCAAAGAAGAAAATCAAAAGAGGCCTAAGGCCCAAAAATGTGAAGGTTTTAACCGAGCAAAAGTGAAGCACTCAACAACGTCAAATCAAAAGCTAAAGGCAAATCACTACAAAAAGCAGTCCATCGCCAAAGAAGAAGAAAGAAAAAAAAGAAAAAAATCAAGAAAAGGCTCAACTCACTGAAACCCGAATCGAATCACGTGCTAGAGAAAGCTACAAGAAAACCATATAGTGCGAGACGGTCCCGAAGGTGTAGTCCAGGAGCCTGAAAAGGGCTATCTCCCGAAACATCCGAAATAATTTGCATCTCAGCACGAAGGTACACGTATCAAGTTTCTTCTACTTATTTACGCAGTTTAATTTAGTAACAAGTAGTAATGCATGAATTAGGAAAAATCGAGTACCACAATCTTATTTTCATATTTTAACCAACTTACTTAGTAACGCCCTTATAAAGCATTGTTCGGGACGAACAACTAAAAGTGTGGGGTTATCTGATGGACCACAATTGTATGAATCATAAACACAGTTAAACCCACCAAATTAGACTGTTTGTCTATCTAACTTCGATGTTTTAGTCCCGATACATTTCTACAGGGTATTTCAGAGCTTAGAGAGAATACACGCTAAGGAAGAGCTTTTAGCACAGAAAAGATATCAGGAGACAATCCAAGGTCAAGATCAGACGCTGAATGAAGAAATCTAAAGATCCTGACTTGGAATCATTCAAAACAAATCAAACCGAAGACAATCCGGAACTGGAATACACCGATAGTTTTGTGCAAACTGCACAAAACTCACAACCACTCTCCTCATGCCACATGGGCCGGCGGCTACCTCCTCACATCTCCCCTCCTCCTCTCCCCTTCCTCCACATGTCACCCTCTCCTCCATCCATGCCCAAAGCCGCCGGCGGCTTTGCCTTCTCCTCTCCCCTTGTGACACTTGTCTTCCTCTCCTCTTCCCCCCATCTCCACCCTTGGATGCCAAACCACATGCCCTCATCTTGGCCCTCCATTCCCCTCCCTTAGCCTATAAATACCAAGCTCTCCTCCTCATTTCAAATCAACCCAAAATTGTGTAAAACACTTCTCTCTCTAAGTTTGTTACTATGTAAAGTTTGGTTTGATATCAATAAAAGTTCAGTTTGTTCTCAAATACTTTAGTTCGATCTTGAGTACTCCTGTTGGTTCTTGAGTACTCAAGTTTTCAGTTACAGTTCAAGAGTTACTCCTGTTTGTTCTTGAGTAATCTCTTTCTCTTCTCTCTTTACTCCTGTTTGTTCTTGAGTATTCTTTTCCAAATCCCCAAGTATTTAGTTATGATGTCCAACTCTATGGATATTCGTAACTAAACTCTTCATTCGGTTGAAGGGGAGTTCTTGTTTTATAAAATGTTTTACTTCGTTTAGTTTCTTTTCTCTGTATTCAAAACTTGTTCTATGTGCCATTTATAAGGTCAGACTTTCCAAGGTTGAGTGGAAGCTACGAAAGGGCAAAACTCTTCTGTGGGAAGTCGTGAACATACTCGGGTAAGTGGATGCTACGAAAGGGCAAAGCTTATCTGAGGAGTTCGATCTATCTTTAAAACCATTTGGAAACTGGACCAAAGGGACCAAATGGATGCACAAAAGGCTAAGATACTTCGAAAGGAGGAATTAGTCTGAAGTAGAACAAGGGTTTACAAACAGTGTGGCAAATTGAGCGCTACGAAAGGGCCTCGATACACGTTTGAATACTTAGAAGGGTTACTAAAAGAATGAACAGGATATAATACAAGGCCCCCCAAGACCGAATACTTCTCTCGCAATTACAAAACCCCTTTGTCTTTACTTTTATTGTTCAATCAACTGCAACCATCAACCGCTCACAATCCGGAGGACTTGCAATTCACGCATCACCCACTGTAAGTCTTCGCTTTTAATTTCAGTATTTACTTTTCTGTAATTTACTTTTCAGCACTCAAAACCAAAACCAACTAAAAAGTCACGTAGTTGTTAGCACTAAAACCTCAACCAACCTAAAACACGCTCCTTCGCTGAACAAATCCCTTAAAGAATAACCTATCCCCCTAATTCCTCTGGGTTCGACCCCTACTTACCAAGTACTACCCAGTAGTATAGTTGCGAGTAGCGGACTATTATAAATTTATTTGCACAAATCGCTCTGACGACAAGCGGTTCTGTCAGAGTCTCACCAACACCACAAGTGACTATGAAGGCACCTGGGTCCTTACACATTCCAGGCGGTGCCTCATGATTAGTAGCAAGTGGGTGCGCCCTTGTTGGCTTTTTTGGCATATGCTTTTCTTCCAACTCGTCTCCTAGCTTATTGATGGACCATAATTGTATGAATCATAAACACAGTTAAATCCACCAAATTAGACTCTTTGTCTATTTAACTTTTGCTTGTTAGTTCCGATATTTATCTACATGGTATTTTAAAGTCTAGAGAGAATACAGGCTAAGGAGGAGTTTTTAAGCTGAAAATATATTACGAGTCATTCCAAGGTCACGACCAGATGCCGAATGAAGAAATATCATGAACCTGACATGGAATCACTCAAAACAAGTCCAATCGAAGAGCAAACAGAGTCCGTCCGGAGCTGAAATGGACCGATGGCTTTGTGAAAACTCACAAAAATCACAAAACCACCTCCACCTTACCTTATGACCGGCGGCTTTTGGGCATTTGGTGAGTCATGGGGGGTGGCTCCTCCCCCTCATGACTCATCACCGGCGGCTTTGAGAGGCTCCATGGCTTCTTGCCATGTGTTCTCATCCTCACCACATCCTCCTCCTCTCCTTGGCCTCCTCCTCTCCTTGGCCTATAAATACAAGCTTCCCTCCTTTGTAATCTTCATCCAAAAATCATTCCACCACAACACAATCAGTTATCTCTCTAGATTTTGGCACTTTTGTAAGCTTTTGTTTGAAATCTATAATACTCCTGTTGGTTCTTGAGTATTCTAGTAGTTTTTGAGTTTACTCCTATTGGTTCTTGAGTATTCTCCTTTACTTACTGTCTTTCAAAAACCCTCGAGTACTTAGCTATGGTATCCACCTCTATGGATATTCGTAGCTAAACTCTTCATTCGGTTGAAGGGGTGTACTTGTATCATAAAATGTTTTAGGCCATACTCTTAGTGCCTCTTCTTTGTATTCAAAACTTGTTCTATGTGCCACATATTAGGTCAGAACTTCCAAGGTTGAGTGGATGCTTGAAATGGCAAAACTCTTCCGTGAGGTTCGTGAACATACTCGGGTAAGTGGATGCTTGAAATGGCAAAGCTTATCTGAGGAGTTCGACCTCTCTAAAACACTATTTGGATTGATCTGAAATGATTGTTCAAATGGATGCACATAGGCTAGTATACCTTGAAATGGGGTGCTAGTCTAAATAGAACAAGTGATCTACGACCTTGAAATGGGCTAGACAGTGTGGCAAATCGAGCGCTTGAAATGGCCTTGATACACGTTTGAATACTTAGTAGGATCACTAAAGATCAAAGATAAACAGGCTATGATACAAGGCCCCCGAAACCGAATGCTTTCCTTAGATTAAAACACCACCTGCATTTACTTTTAATTTTAGTATAAACCGCAATATCAACTGCTGACGTTCCGCAAGACTTGCCGATCACGCAACAACCGCTGTAAGTCTTCTCTTTTATTTTCAGTATTTACTTTTCTGTCATTTACTTTTACGCACTAAAAACCAAAACCAACCAAAAAAACACTTACTTTTCCGCACTAAAACCTCAATCAACCTAAAACACGGTCCCTCCCTGTACGATCCCTTAAAGAACAACTTATCCCCCTAATTCCCTTGGGTTAGACCCCTACTTACCACTTGCTACCCAGTAGTAAAGTCACGAGTAGCGGAGATATAAATTTATTTTGCACAGAGAACACCGCACCGTCAAAATTGGCGCCGTTGCCGGGGAGTTAGCCATCGGATTAGTTGTTCTTTCCCTCCCCTTCTCATTTCTTCATCACGCTACCCACTATGTATGCATGGACAACAAGACATCTTCCTCTGTTCGGAGGTACGGATGGAGAAGACCCAGTACAACATTGTCGAAACTTTCAACATATTTGCCGCCACATAAAACTTGAAAATGAAATGTTAGAGGAATTTAAGCTTAAATGCTTCAAATTTTCTTTAACTGATTTTGCGACAATTTGGTATTACACATCAACCGCTAGTCGTGCAGAATATTTTGTGGACCTTTGCGTTCCATTCCTGAAGGAATTCTCCCCCCATCCTTACGACAAAAAACCCGAGAGAAGATCATGGGCCTTCAACAATCCCGGGATGAGACCTTGGACGAATACTACACGAACTATAACACCATAGTCTCAAGCTGCCCGCACCATGGATTCACGAAAAAAGTTCTTCTTAAAAAATTTCTTCGTGGGATGAGGGCCGATGAGGGCCGATGAGCTGACAAGGTTTAACGAAGCAATGAGAAGATCAGCCAGGAACTTCTCCATGGCAGACATGTGGAACCTCATAGATGACCTGGCCGCAGCCACAAAACAAATACCCCAAGCTGACAGAGGAATGCAGATAGAAGAGGCTAGTCCAGAGACAGATGAAGAAGATACTCCTGAGCCATCTGAAGAATCAGACATAGAAAGCATCGGAAGCAACGAGGAAAAACCCTCATGGGAACTCGAGGCCGTGCCAACAAGGGAAGAAGTCCAAAACACCACTGGCAAGCTACCCGAGTCATACCCAGCTATCATTACTAGAGCAGCAGAGACCATCTACGACCAGATCCTCACAGACGGACATGACGAGGCAGAACCGAGCCTTAAGATGCAAGCTTCCCAACTTTTCCCCTTCATCAATAGGCAAATCGCAAAAAACTATGTGATCAATGAAGAGGCTAAAAAGAGGATGGGAAAAGGGCCTGAGCAGAACGACTCCTCGATGGAGGATTTTTTCGCCACAACTAGACAAGACAACCCTAAGCATAAGAAAACCCAGTTCAAGAGACTAGTAGTAAAAGGTCCCTCGCCTTCTCAGAGACGTTGGAAGGAGAAACCACCATAACCATGGGAACTGGACCCAAGCCCGTCATCCCCTAAAAACCCAGGAAGAGTCAAGGCAAGAATCAACACA
This sequence comes from Rhodiola kirilowii, assembly GCA_033675215.1. Classification (NCBI taxonomy): domain Eukaryota; kingdom Viridiplantae; phylum Streptophyta; class Magnoliopsida; order Saxifragales; family Crassulaceae; genus Rhodiola; species Rhodiola kirilowii. Next base: position 33,936,158 of record CM066201.1, read on the forward strand.
GGAACAGTGGCAAAATACGACCTGAGCCACCCATGGGATTCAAACCAATGATCCCGATGCGTCGAGCCAACGACGTTAAACAAAGGCACTGGTCGGGAGGTAACCCGACACCTATCTTACTTTCTGTCAATTTTATTTTCTGTCATTTAGCTTTTTGCTCTCACCCACTTGGTGCATAGAATGAAATGACTATTTAGGAATCGGATTTGGGTGCAACATCAAGCCAGCCAGGCCCATGCCAAGAGTTCAAGGCCCCAGCCGAACTCCCTCAATTATCTAGCCTCGAGCCATGTCGTTCGCTCGACACTGATGGACGCACAGTCGTTATGTGCAAACGTCAAAAATAATATTTATAAAAGTCCGCTACTCGCGACTTTACTACTGGGTAGCAAGTGGTAAGTAGGGGTCGAACCCAAGAGAATCAGTGGAATAGATGTTCTTTGAGGGGGTTGTCCAGCGAAAGAGCGTGTTTTAAGTCGGTTGGTTGGTTTTAAAGCTACCAGCTAAGTGATTGATTGATTGATTGGATGGTTGGTTGGTTTTAATACTGGAAAGTAAATTGCAGTTTATAATTAAAGAGAAATGTTCGGTTTCAGGGGTCTTGCATTATATCCTGTTTATCATTGACTTTTAGTGAATCGTCTAAGTATTCAAACGGTGTATCAAGGCCATTCCAAGCACTCGATTTGCGTACACTGTCTAGCCTATTCCTAGGACATATAGCACTTATTCTACTTAGACTAATACTCCATTCCCGGTTATATTAGCCTACATGCATCCATTTAATCCCTTTGGCCCAGTTTTCAAATGGTTTTTAAGATAGTCGACCTCTTCAGATAAGTTTATTCATTTAATCCCTTTGGCCCAGTTTTTAAATGGTCCACTTACCCGAGTGTGATCACGAATATCTAAGGAAGAGTTTACGAATTTGGACCCCTATGGTCACATTCCCAAATGGTTTACTTTACCTTAGACATTCTAACTTTTATATATGGCACATAGAATAAGTGTTGAATACTAATTCGAGACACTAAGTTAATAGTCTAAAACATTTTATAATACAAGTGCGCCCCTTCTACCGAACTATTAGTTTAGCTACTATTCATCGTGCTAAACATTATAACTAAGGAAATAAAACAGTTGAATAAATACTAAGAATTACTTACAACCGTTGAAGCGCCAAGGGAGCTATCCTTTATTTCCAAAGCCAAACTTACAATTACAAACTTTAGAGAGAGAAGTGTTTTTTTTACAAGTGAGGGATGATTTGAATGAGGGGAGGAGCTCCTCCTTTTATAGCCAAAATGGGAGGAGATGGGTGGTGGAGATGGATGCACATGTCTTTTGATCCAAGGGAGGAGAAGAGGAGGAAGGAGGAGGAGACATGTGGAGGAGCAAAAAGCCGCCGGTCACCATGGGTGGAGGAGCCGCCGGTTGCCGGTGGTGGAAGGAGGAGGAGGGGTGGCTTTGGCCACCTCTTGCCCAAGTGGTCGGTCATCTTGCCCTAATGTGAGTTTTGTACAGTTTTGTGCAGTCTTTTCACAAAACTGTCAATGTGTTTTCTTCCCTGGACTGTCTTAATTCCTCTCCTGATTCTTCTGATTAATTTGTTATGAGTGCTTCAACGCCAGGATCCTTGATATTTCTTCAGTCGGCATATGATCTTGACCTTGGATTGACTCGTAACATCTTTTCTGCTCTAAAAGCTCCTCTTTAGTATGTATTCTCTCTAAGCTCTGAATTACCCTGCAAAAATATATCTGAACTAACAAGCAAAAGTTAAATAGACAAAATGTCTAAATAAGGGGGTTATACTGTGTTTATGATTCGTATAACTTTGGTCCATCAGACACCTTAAAGGAAGTTCTGTTCTTCCCTTTTCCTTAATGTCATTTCCTTCTCATATAATATCTGCTTGCATGGCTTTTGAACTAAGTCATTTCGTAAAGAATGCCTTCGTTCAAAAGTGTGGGGTGAGAACCACCTGTGTACATAGTTAATAAACATGTTTTTCTTTTTTCTTAATATTATCTTTTTGAAAATATGAACTTGAGAATGTGAAAAAGATAGATCATAATTCATGCATTTACCTTGTGAAAATTCAACTGTATAAAAACTTAGAATGTAACTTCTCATTTGTCCCTTTGTGCTGAGATAAACAAGGGATGTGGAGTTGACATAAACTGCCCTAGAGAGGCTTGGCAAGCAATCGAAGGACTGAATTTCGCTATATGGTTTACGAAGTCAGTGGAGGCTTCACTTCGGGTTTTCAGTTGAGTCAGAGTCATCTCCGCCATGCAGCGTTTATGCAGAAAAAAGGCGGGACGGGAATCAAACCATCCAATCTCTAGTCAGAGTAGCCGGGAAAATAAATGAGCGACCCTCATTTTGACTCGCGCGAAACGGCGAGGATGAGAGAGAGAGAGGGGAGGTATTTCCATATGCTCACGCGCGATGATGGGACCTCCCAAAAACGCTTGAGAAAATGGACTAGCAAGCCACAAAAAGGCAAAAGCTCAAAGAAGCTAATCAAAGGCCAAAGGCCAAAGTTGTGAAGGTTTTAACCGAACAAAAGTGAAGTACTCAAAGAGTCAAATCAAAGGCCAACGACCGATTCACTACAAAAAAAAGCTGTCCCTCGCCAAAAAGAAATAAAAAAGGCTCAACTCAGTGAAACCCGAACCGAATCACGTGCTAGAGAAAGCTACAAGGAAACCATATAGTGCGAGACGGTCCCGAGAATGCAGTCCAGGAGCCTGAAAAGGGCTATCTCCCGAAACATCCGAATTAATTTGCATCTCGGCGCAAAGGTACACGTATCAAGTTTCTTCTAAGTATTTATACGGTTTAATTTGGTAATAAGTAAGTAATGCATGAATTAGGATAAATCTAGTCCCACAATCTCACTTTCATATTTTAAAAGTTTACTTAGATAGTGTGTGCCGCCCTTTAATAGCATTGTTCGGGACGAACAACTAAAAGTGTGGGGTGATCTGATGGACCATAATTGTATGAATCATAAACACAGTTAAACCCACAAAATTATACTCTTTGTCTATTTAACTTTTGCTTGTTAGTTCCGATATTTATCTACAGGGTATTTTGGAGTCTAGAGAGAATACAGGCTAAGGAGGAGTTTTTAAGCTGAAAATATATTACGAGTCATTCCAAGGTCACGACCAGATGCCGACTGAAGAAATATCATGAACCTGACATGGAATCACTCAAAACAAGTCCAATCAAAGAGCAACCAGAGTCAGTCTGGAGCTGAAATGGACCGATGGCTTTGTGAAAACTCACAAAAATCACAAAACCACCTCCACCTTACCTTATGACCGGCGGCTTTTGGGCATTTGGTGAGTCATTGGGGGCGGCTCCTCCCCCTCATGACTCATCACCGGCGGCTTTGAGAGGCTCCATGGCTTCTCTTGCCATGTGTTCTCATCCTCACCACATCCTCCTCCTCTCCTTGGCCTATAAATACAAGCTTCCCTCCTTTGTAATCTTCATCCAAAAATCATTCCACCACAACACAATCACTTATCTCTCTAGATTTTGGCACTTTTGTAAGCTTTTGTTTGAAATCTATAATACTCCTGTTGGTTCTTGAGTATTCTAGTAGTTTTTGAGTTTACTCCTGTTGGTTCTTGAGTATTCTCCTTTACTTATTGTCTTTCAAAAACCCTCGAGTACTTAGCTATGGTATCCACCTCTATGGATATTCGTAGCTAAACTCTTCATTCGTTTGAAGGGGTGTACTTGTATCATAAAATGTTTTAGGCCATACTCTTAGTGCCTCTTCTTTGTATTCAAAACTTGTTCTATGTGCCACATATTAGGTCAGAACTTCCAAGGTTGAGTGGATGCTTGAAATGGCAAAACTCTTCTGTGGGGTTCGTGAACATACTCGGGTAAGTGGATGCTTGAAATGGCAAAGCTTATCTGAGGAGTTCGACCTCTCTAAAACACCATTTGGATTGATCTGAAATGATTGTTCAAATGGATGCACATAGGCTAGTATACCTTGAAATGGGGTGCTAGTCTAAATAGAACAAGTGATCTACGACCTTGAAATGGACTAGACAGCGTGGCAAATCGAGCGCTTGAAATGGCCTTGATACACGTTTGAATACTTAGTAGGATCACTAAAGGTCAATGATAAACAGGCTATGATACAAGGCCCCCGAAACCGAATGCTTTCCTTAGATTAAAACACCACCTGCATTTACTTTTAATTTTAGTATAAACCGCAATATCAACTGCTGACGTTCCGCAAGACTTACCGATCACGCAACAACCGCTGTAAGTCTTCTCTTTTATTTTCAGTATTTACTTTTCTGTCATTTACTTTTCCGCACTATAAACCAAAACCAACCAAAAAAACACTTACTTTTCCGCACTAAAACATCAATCAACCTAAAACACGCTCCCTCCCTGTACGATCCCTCAAAGAACAACTTATCCCCCTAATTCCCTTGGGTTCGACCCCTATTTACCACTTGCTACCCAGTAGTAAAGTCACGAGTAGCGGAGATATAAATTTATTTTGCACAAAGAACACCGCACCTTAACGACAGTGCGGTGGGCTCCGTCACTTATTCTCGTCAATCATATGCTCTTCCGGAGCTCTGACCTACATAGAAAACGAAGGCGGGGTCTCATAATTCTTCATTAAATTTTAACCTGGGGAGATAATTGCGTCCACATAGCAGTTTAATGTTTCGCGCCCACCTGTAATGGCTTCCTTGGGCGCGGCTCTAATCTCTTCGTTGAGCGCAATGAGCCTATTTACCGCGTCCGCTGAACACTTAAGGGACGCTCCACTGCAAATGTTATCTCAGCACGCCTAGTGTTAATGTTGTCTTTGGGCGTGAGCTCACGGCCTCTGACTCATTTTCTTCGTTTTCGCGTCCTGTTTGTCCACTATAGCCAATGTGCTAATGTTTCCCTTCGGATTAGGCACTGTCTGCGACGGTAGCCTTCCTGGATCTCTCTCTTGGCCAGCTCCAATAAAGATCCATCGGTCTTTGCCTGATTTTGCTGCATGGTATTTGCCAGCTCCTTCACCACATCTTCTAGAGACTTGCTGGAATTCCCATTGCTAGGGCCTGCTTGGTTGTAATTTTTCCCTCGCTGCTGATAATATCCCTGATTACTGTAGTCACCCTGCTGCTGACGATATGGTGGGCGGTAGTACTACTGCTGAGGTTGCTGGGGTGCATGGTTGTTGAAATTTTGAAATTCACCCATTGCATTGACATTGACTTGTGTATCCACCTGTAGAGTCGGGCAAGCATCCATCTTATGATTAGTCGTATCGCAAAACTCACACGGCCTTACCTAAGCTACCTGATTAGTTATTAAACATTCATCATCTCTTTTAGTTCTTCCAGCTCATCAGATGCTGGGGTCTCAGCCTTTGCAACATGTCTGGTTCGGCTAAATTCCTCTTGACGGTTGACCTTCTCTCTGTATTCAGCATTCTCGGCCACCTCCGCTATCAAATTTTGCACTCCAGCTGGGGACAAATTCATGATGGTCCCTCCAGCTAAGGCATCTAGCAGCATCCTGTCGAGAGGCCTCAAACCATCAAGCATGTACTCAATTATCAGCTTCTCTGGCACTTCCAAGTTATAGTAGCTCTACTCCTGTTAGTTGAATTTTTCCAGGTAGTCGTACATTGACTCGTTCGGTCCCTGCCTGATGTCTTGTAGCTGCCTGCGAACCTGCACCGCCTTGGCAGCTGGATAGTATTTGGTCAATAACTTCTTCTGCATCTAGTCCCATGTTCTGATGCTACCTGGAGGAAGAGATAAAAACCATGTCTGAGCAATGTCAGTTAAAGAGAAGTGAAAAGCTTTTTATTTAAAGTTCTTCACTGAGACTCCGTAAGGTCAGAGAGTCTGGCAGATGCCATGAACGCTTTGCAGATGCCTGGTGGCTGACTCTCCTTGCCGACCCGAAAACTTCGGCAGATGGTGCACTACTGCAGTCTTGATTTCTATTTCAGCTAATTCTGGCTTTTTGTGGATACACCATGGCTGTGTCTGAAAATTGGGAGCTGACAGCTCCTTTTTTGTGGGCTCATAGTAGTCTCCATCGTCATCTTCCGGCTCCCTGTTGATTTGTTGCTGAGGTGGTAGTGGTGGAGGCGGTTGCCTCTCGTTGTTGTTGTCCCCAATCACACTAGCTGTACGAGACATCATGACACAAGTAGCGAAGCACACAAACAAAACTAAAATAAAAATAAAAACTAAAATAGCTTCACTGAAGCGCAGCTCGGCAACGGAGCCAAAATTTGATGCGTATCGTCTGACGAGTCAAATTTAATATTTATATTCTCCTGCTAAAAGCTAGTGAAGCGGCAAGCAGGGTCGAACCCAAGGGAGCTGGTGTTGTTGAAGCTGTAACTGAAATTAAGAAGAACGGGTTTTTATAGCAATTGTTAGTGCAAGAGAGAAAAATAACAAAAAGATTTCAATCAGAGAGAACATTGAGCATAGGGTTTCTATTGTGACATGTTTATCATCGACTACTAAATATCAAATCTTATGTTTCCAAGTGTGGTTGTTCCGACAAAGGTAACTACCCTAGTATCACAAAGGTGATACGCCTCGATCTAACACGACAAATGTGTTAGACTTCTAGTTCTTTCCTAAACTCAATAATCCGACAAAGGTATTACTAGCTACCTTTACGACAAAGTATCCAGTAGATGTTAACGGTAAGAATTAATTGTTTAATTAAGCTTTGCGACAAAGCTTCCACTTAACCTCACAAAGTAATTCATGTGATGAAGAACAAGAACTAGAGAAACATAAAATTGCATTAAGAACGAAAAATCTCAAAACGTAGTCACAATGTATGAAACCCTAAAGTGATATAGAGAGTTTAGCTACACATCATGGAAAAACACATAATGAAAAGTAGTAAGAAATTCTCTTCTCTCGTTGAAAGCTTCGCCTTCACCTCCAGAGCCGTCTCGAAGGATAGATGATGGAATGATGGAAACCATAACCTAAACCTTTTATTTATAGCAAAAACTGGGTTTCCAAGTCTGATTTTTGGGATGAATTTCCAAATCCTGATCTGTTGATGTCATCACACGCGTTGCTGACGTCATCACCCGTCATGTTTGCCGCGCCTAACGTGCATTTTCGTGTCGCGCCTGTAGTGCATTTTATCTGCCGCGCCCAACACACTTTAAGTGTTCCTTGGGCGCGGGGCTCTCGAACTGGAATTCCTTCTCTCGTACGAATCTCGACTTTGGCTCTTCAATTGATCTTCCATGAACTCCATGTGATGTATTTGGCACCGAAACGCCGTCTTTAAGCACGTATTCCTTCTAAGGCTTCCGAAACACCTGAAACGCAAAACAACACTAAAAAGTAACTGTTCGCATAAGAAAGTGTCGAAATGAATGAGAATAACTGACTCATCACCTTGCAAAGTCGGATACATTTTTTTAAAATTGGTATTGCGTCAAACCTGTACTAGCACCACCTTTCTAATCTACCTTTCTTCGCTATAGTGTCTGCTAATCCATTAGCCTCGCCTGATAAAAACTAGATGCCAATTCTTTATGAAATGCAATCTCTGGGATGCAAACCTTGTACCAATTTTTATTATAAAATTCTGCAAAAGCTCTATAGTTAATACATTTTATAAAATCCATGCTTTCTATTTTGATGATTACTTTGCTTAACTGTAATATTTTGCCAGTTGAAATCCTTCTTCGAACGCGAGGAAGACGTTAGTGCTACGGTTCAAATATTGCTAGCGAATTGCTAGAATGCTTCCATTCTCGGCGTCGATATTCCAATTTCATCCGGATGTTATGCGGTTAGTGTTCCATCATCTAAACAAACTTGGAATTCCCGGGGAGCCGATTAATTAATGTTCCATCCATCATGCCGATGATTTTGTTCAGACAGCCGTCGCGGTGGTGAACCGCATGCCCATATATTCAGAGAAGACAAAAGTTAGCCGTCGAAGCCAACGAGGCGTCGTCTATGGGTTTTGAAGGGACGGGAAATTTCCGTCTCTCGAGACTCTTGAGTTTTGCACAAAAAGTCGGATATGGTAAATATGTGATCATTTTTGAAATCACCAAACTCAAGTAGATCATTATTTTTAACAAAAACTCCGTTTTGCTCCACGTTAGATGACGCCGTCTAGCGGTTTGATTCGTAATCCCACCGTAGGTATTCAAAATATCATAAAAGCAATTCTATTATTCATAATTAGTAATTTTACTTTATTGCTGTGCTGGTTCACATTCAAACTTTGTTTCATTTGAAACCCCTCTCTTTCTCTCTCACTCTCAGATCGGAGGCGACTGGCGAGGTTAGCAGACTGCTTATCATTCGACCGCAAGGAATTATGGTTAGCGATGATTCTATGGATCTTCGTCTTCCCTTAATTGGATTTTCTTTCATCGATCTTGACATGTTTTTAAATGCATAAGCCACTAGCGTAGATGTCGAGAGCAATTCCGTTTGTATTGTAATGTCAGATCTGTGCTTGAGAATGAGTATAAATTTGATTTTAAAATAATATATATTTGTTGGTCTTATTAGGGGATGTTAGGGCATTGATTTTCACAAGATGTTTCCCAGGTCCGATCTAAGATATAGCTGATAATCTGTTGTGATCCCTATTCCTGTCATCTCCTTATATAATTGATATTTTTGAATTGAGATCACAGCTAAGTTGTGGTGTCGTGATGTCTCAAGAAGATAGTATAATTATGCCCGATTTTGTAGTATTCTGCCAGACCAGATTATATGATTAAGTAAATTTTGGCATTGAATGCACTAGGATTTTAGCTGCCGATCTGTCATTATTTATGCTGCTGTATAGTGCTACGGAGATTGTAAGATAGTGAAAAATGATATACACGGTGTTTAGTTGCTTCCATCTGGTTGTTTAAGTCTTGTCCATTTTTCAGTGATATGGTTTTGGAAGTCATGATACATGACACTTTTATGTAAATTTTTTATTTTATCAAGTGTCAATCATCTCTAATGATTAAGTTTAACATGAGTATTTTCTATGCAGGATTCAGATGATTCGAAGCAAAGCTCTGCTATGACTGTTTTTGTAAGATTATAATTATACTTCCAACATGTGTAATAAATCTAGTGTTTCTCTTGCATATTCCAGCTAACACTTTCTATTCATGTTTCCATCTGTGACATGTATGACTGTTAGTTTGACATGAATGGCGTAGTCGACATAGATTTTTGAACTTAGTTTCCGTATGATATTATGTCTTTCATTTAACATCATAGATGTTGTATTGACTGTTCTCATCATGCTGCAGGTGCAAAATCTTCTTCAGCAAATGGTGAGTATAAAGAGCAAATCTTCTGCAGGTCCAAACGCTACTGAAATATCGAAGTTGTTAGCCTTTAAATGATCATTTATTTTCCTTTTTGTGTGTGCAGCAATCACGATTCCAAACGATGTCAGAAACCATTGTCACAAAAAATATCCTTTTCCTTCATCCTTTTTTATTTACTTGCATTTCGCTCTAAACCTATTTCATTGTTGCAATTATTATAAGCTGCTCTATGTTTTATGTTCTGTACTAACTTTGACATTCTTATATCCGATCAATTTGATTTTATGGTATAGATTGCTAATGTGTACTCCTCATCTGCGGGCTTTAAAAATTTGAAACCGCCTTTTTGGTTGTGTGATCATGTCATGTTTTTGTGCAATTCCATTGCTAACATTATGTAGGGAACACTATTAAGGTGGCACAATTTTTTTTTTTGGGGTTTGTCATAGCGTGTACCTTCCGTTTCCGTAACTTCTTTGCACTAGATGAAATGGGGAGCCGCATTAATGAGCTGGAGCAAAGCATCAACGAGTTGAAGACGGAGATGGGTGGTGATGGACCGCAATCACCATTAGCATCAAACGAGGAAAAGCCTGAAGATTCAGCATAATATGGATGTTGTGTATCCATTGGCATCCAAAACAGTGAATGTTTTCTCCCAAAACATTGTATATCCAATCATTCCTTAAAACTGTATTCATCTAGAGTTCGAATTGAAGAACATGATAAGGAGGGGAGTAATTGAATTGATTAGGAATTCACTACAATCAACCAACCAAAATATTAGGAGTTGATAAATCAAATATACAAGATCCTCTAGTGCATAATCAGTTTGATCCCTTGGGTTTGACCCGGGTATTTTCCTGTTTATGAAAAAGTTTGAGTACAATTGATTATCTGTAAGTTTGACACTACCTAGAGGTTTAAAAGATTGCCCGGATGGCTTTGTGCTTCTCCGGTACGGTGGTTGTGGAGTTCAAACAGGGGCTCAAGGTGGGTGATGACGGTTGTTGGAGTTTTTTTTAGGGAAAAGTACAGTTGGACCGGAACTATCACCATTTTCAAATTTGTGGGCTGAACTATCACCATTTTCCAACGTGTAGGCTAAACTATAAAAATTTCCAAATAGGGAGCGAACTATCAAATAATTTTCCAGATAGTGGGCGATTTATCATATAATTTTTCAAAAAATGTGTACTTATTAATAAATTAATTTAAAAATTAATTTAAAAATTTTAAAAACTCAAAAAATTTATAAAAATTCGATTTTTAATAAAAAAAGAATATAAATTATTTGATAAATAAAAATTAGAAACTTTATGAAAAGTTAAACACAAATTGAAAATTATTTTTAACTTTTTTTGCAAATTTCCCCTGTAATTTAATAATTGTCAAGTTTGGTTTGGTTTGTTTTAATAATTGTCAATTTTTAAATTATTTTGCAAATTTCCCCTACAGACAGTATTAACTTTTATTTGGTTTCACTATTACATAAAATGAAGTTTTTTCTTCAATTATTAGGTAGAATTGACAAGGAATTGAATGTTTGAAAATATTTCAATTTAATAATTTTTAAAGATTTAATTTGAAACGGAACTTTTTAAAAAATTGCAAAAAATATTTTTCAATTTGTGTTTAATATTTTTCTTAAGTTTCAAATTTTTTTAAAAAAATTGTAGGGGAAATTTGCAAATAGTCCTTGGGTCAGTTACAAAGGACTGGGGATGGGCATCATGTACATGATGGATAAGGTGATGTGGAACACGCCTTGGGTCGGAATATTTGCCACAATCATGATGCCTACATGAATGGAATGTGCAACTTCGCAGGCGAAAAGTCTTCATTGCTGCAGTATTTCTTTCCAAGCAGATGGCTTGGAGAAATGGAACAGGAGCAAATTAGATGCTTTACCTCTGATTATCAATATTGTCCAATATTTGTAAGCTTCTCATAGCCTAAATGACTTATTGACCTTATAAAAAAAAGAATCATAGGACAGATCTGGTGCAAAGTAAATTTTTGGTACAAAATACAAAATTCGTCAGTTTTATTTTATAATTCGTCAATTTTTTTTATAATTCGTCAAAATTCGAACCGAAAAATGAAAAAGACAACCCAAAAATAAAAAGACGACATAATTCGTCAGATTTAATTTATAATTCGTCACATAAAAAAAAGTCCAAAAAATCAAGATTTAATCTCATCCATTCAATCACAAGATCAAGGGATATGATTAGTTTATATTTTGTACCAAAATATCAATTTTGTACCAAAATATCAATTTTGTACCTGATCTTTTTCTTAGACAAGACAACTTTCTATTTTCATTATAAACTGCGAATTGCAAAAGGCCATTAGATGGCTCCTACATATATTTACATGGATGCCAGATCTACTCATATTCATGATCTTACACACTTCCTCATGACTCAGTTCATTCACAGACGACAAACATCAAGATCAATAAGCCTCAAAGTAGGGGAGATAAAAACAGAAGAAGAAGAAGCTCTAGTGTGGTTCCAAGAACCCAAGAAGATGATTGTTCTAATAGGATCTTCAGCACAATAATATCCTCCTCCTCTACTCTTGGCAACACCGCCGGTCTATGTCGGAGTAGCTTTGTTGGCAGCCCTGTAAACTAGCCCAAGCGCCCTTCCTACCACAGATCCCTTGGACTCACTGATCATAACAGGACTCTCCTTAGATAAGTGCTGAGGATTCAACACTCACTTAGTGCAGCTGCTCCTTACTAGATGCACTTACTTAACTCTCTAAAATGATGATTAAGTACTGAAAACAAAAACAAAAAAACCCAATGAAAATTGAATATGTTCTAAAGAAACTAGTCTATATATCTAAAACTTACTAAGCTGAATAGCTGATAAGCTATAGAAATTATTAAAGTATAGGAAATGGGTGATAGAGCTCTGCATATATAGACCCCCATCGAGGCATCAACTTCCCAATTGGCTGGATGAATGAGCTTGACCCCCACCCCACTTTTGTCTTGCTTTAATGGAGATAAGAGAGAACTTGAAAAGAAAGTAGTTTAGCTTTAGCCAGAAGGCAGCCAATGCCCACAGCCTATCTGATAAGTTCTCGAACAATTCATAATTCATATCTTTAAATAATTTTTTTTAAATTCCACTAATGTTAGCAAAGAAGGACAATATTGAGGAGTTTGAACCATCGACCTCCGAATCATTTAACCCCAGAATTATGACCGCTAAACCACTATCTCGTCTACTCATAATTCATATCTGAAATACTGTTGTTTTATCCAAGATGAGATCTAGATGGTATTTAAACTAATCTTGAACACTTATCCCACAGAAGGCTGAACAGAATAACGCAGGCACACACAAAGTAATACCCAGTTTGGCAACAGCCTATTCTGGGAGACTTCCCACACCCTAAAGGGTAGCAAATCTTTATTGAAAAGTATAGAGCTACAGGTGGTCTTACACTTACAACCCCCCGAATGTAAACGCCTAGCCTCTATCACTTCTTCACTCAGATTTGTGATCTCGGCTCCCCCTCGATCCCCTGAGTTCGAGACTCCCTCCTGAACTAACTCGAACTTCTCCCGAAGCTCAGACGCCTTCTCCCGAATGCGATCAGTAGCAATGTGTGTGCAGCGGTTTGTTCTAGTACGAACAGTCTGATCAGCACACTGAACAGACTGCTTCTTCACTGTTGATTTCCGATGTGGAATGATCAGTCGACCGTCGCTCATCATCCTCCTCTACTCAAGATCACTCGTGTTTTATTTCTCCAAAAGCGATGGATGATTTGGACGCCCTAGCACTCTATTTATATGCTGCGGCAGTTCCCAAATCAGTCCTAGATAATCTGTCAAATATTTTAGGAGATGTTCCTAAATATTTGCTAGATATCTTTTATCCAATCTTTAGCGATTTCTTCCACGCCAAAGCACGTCGAGTATCCTTAAGCAACCTCTAACTGATATGTAGATATTCTTATGAATATTTGTTCTTCTATTTTCTCGTTAGCCTACTCCAACCAATTATATCTTCGATCTTAGAAACTTCCGAATTAGGAAACATTCGTGCCTCAGTTTCACGTTGTACTTGAGTTCCAATCTCGGTTGAACACTGCTTGACCTTCTGCTTGAACTCTCTAAAGACATTTTGCCAAAACCATGCCATACGTGGGAACATCAATCTCTCCCTTGGCATTTTTGGCAAAACCGGATCTTCTAGTTCTATCTATCTAGAATTTAGAGACAATTGAGGGAAATAAACATTCGCCTCAAACATTACTCCCCCTTTTTGCCACAAAACTGGCAAGGAGGGTTCAAACGTAGTTCAAACAAAAAAGAAATTGTACCAGAACAAGTACGAAACAATATAACAGTATCGGAGTCAAAGTTCAAGGTTTTATAGCATGGACCTTCACACATAGGAATCTTCATCGGAGACACTGGTGATCAGTCGAGTTTTCGACTGATTTATTGCCATTCTTCACTATAGTTTTGGGTCGTTTCCGACATTATTTTGATGTCATTTGACCTCTATCTTTACATTAAAGGTAGAAAACAAGTTTCCCTCATGGTCAAGGCCTAAATATCAAGATTGGTTGAAAAATAGAAGTTTCGGCACTAAACAAGGAGTTCCGGGGCAATACCGAGCATATTGACATTTGCAACTTGTTTTGGACGCTCAGGGCGCATACGGTGTCCGAATTGGTTGATTCAAAGCTTGGTAGAAATCTAACTTAAAGGGCTACAACTCTCTAGTTGACGCCAAGATCAAATTCGAACGGAAAGATCACCAAATAGGCCCCAGTCGGTCGACTGAGAAGTCCAGTCGACCGACTCGAATAAACTTCAGGAACTCATCAAATTTCACCCATCCAGTCGACCGACTGGGTGTCAAGCTTAAGCCAGTCGACCGACTGGATCAAAAAACTCAGATTCTGACAGCCGGATCTATAAATAGAAAGTAAGGGTTTTGGACCAAATGTGAAGGTTTTTGGGGAGAAGAAGATCAAGAAAAGAGGTCAACCACGGTCATCAATCATCAAAAGATCCAACCTAAGAGAAGAAGAGAAGATCAAAAGGGAGTTCAAGGATTAACCATCCTCCTTCCTTTACACTTCTCCATTCCCGTTGTTGTGTACTTCATAACCTACTCACACCATGTTGTCTTACATGATGTGTGAGTAGTGATCGTGTGTTTTGAGGGTCTTATGACTCTCCTTGGTACTCTTTGATCACAAATATACATTTATATTCATATGGATGATTGTTGATTTCATTTTCTCTTGTGTTATGAATGTTATGCACTCTAGGTGTTTGTTAAAATGCCTAAGTGACAACGTAGACTAAAACTTGAACCTATGCATATAAAAAGCTAGTGGATAGTTCTAGGATGGAGAAAATGATCATATCTTAAGCATGAAAGTGAACCTTATGATATGATGCTTGACTAAGGTTTGAATGTTTAATTCATTGGAGTTGGTCAATTAGCAAATCATCAATTAATCCCATTAAATGGTGTCAAATTCATGTTCACTATGCTCTTTATACATGTCATGCTACTAAGTGTTTGATGAAATGCCTAAGTAACATGATGAACCTTAAAACTAGACTTAAGAATCGAACGACCTTAGGGATAGTTTGGATGTAGTGAATATGATCATTTCTACGGGATTAATGTGAACTAGGTTCAATACTATTTGACTATCATGAAATGTTAGAATACCATGTATGTGATTGATGGACCAAAATTATACGAATCATAAACACAGTATAACCCCCTTATTTAGACATTTTGTCTATTTAACTTTTGCTTGTTAGTTCAGATATATTTTTGCAGGGTAATTCAGAGCTTAGAGAGAATACACATTAAAGAGGAGCTTTTAGAGCAGCAAAGATGTTACGAGTCAATCCAAGGTCAAGATCATATGCCGACTGAAGAAATATTAAGGATCCCGACGTTGAATCACTCATAACAAATTAATCAGAAGAATCAGGAGAGGAATCAAGACAGCCCGGGGAAGAAACACATTGACAGTTTTGTGAAAAGACTGCACAAAACTGTACAAAACTCACATATGGGGCTAGGATGACCGGCGGCTTTTGGCAAGGGGTGGCCAAAGCCACCCCTCCTCCTCCCTCCACCACCGGCCACCGGCGGCTGCAACCTCCTCCTCCTCCTCCTCCAAGTGGCGGCTCCTCCTTCCTCCTCCATGGATGGCCTCCACTTGCAATCATCTCATCCATCCATTCTCCTCCATTTTTCCTATAAATACCACCCCTCCTCCCCTCATTTGTATAATCAATCATCATCCATAAGCAATTCACTTCTCTCTCTAAGTTATGTAATTGTAAGTTTGGCTTTGGAAATAAAGGATAGCACCCTTGGCGCTTCAACGGTTGTAAGTATTATTTCTAGTATTTATTCAACTGTTTTTATTTCCTTAGTTATAATGTTTAGCGCGATGAATAGTAGCTAAACTAGTAGTTCGGTCTAAGGGGCGCACTTGTATTATAAAATGTTTTAGACTATTAACTTAGCGTCTCTCCTTAGTATTCAAAACTTATTCTATGTGCCATATATTCGGTTAGAACGTCCAAGGTAGAGTGGATGCTTGGAATGGCAAAACTCTACAGCGGGGTTCGTAAACTTGTACGGATAAGTGGATGCTTGGAATGGCAAAGCTTATCTGAGAAGTTTGACTTATCTTAAACACCATTTGGTTGATCGGGAATGATTGATCAAATGGATGCACATAGGCTAATATAACCGGGAATGGAGTATTAGTCTAAATAGAATAAGTGCTCTACGTCCTTGGAATAGGCTAGACAGTGTACACAAATCGAGTGCTTGGAATGGCCTTGATACACCGTTTGAATACTTAGTAGAGTCACTAAAGGTCAATGATAAACATGATATAATACAAGGCCCCTGAAACCGAACGCTTTCCTTTAATTATAAATTGCAATTTACTTTCCAGTACTAAAACCAACCAACCAACCAATCAATCAATCAATCACTTAGCTGGTAGCTTTAAAACCAACCAATCGACCTAAAACACGCTCTCTCGCTGTACAACCCCCTCAAAGAACATCTATTCCCCTGATTCCCTTGGGTTCGACCCCTACTTACCACTTGCTACCCAGTAGTATAGTTGCGAGTAGCGGACTATTATAAATTTATTCTTGACGTTTGCACATAACGACTGTGCATCCATCAAAATTGGCGCCGTTGCCGGGGAATCAGCCATCGGATAAAGTTCTTTGAATCGTTACGCGCTTCAAAACAACCATGTCTCGCGAAGAAAGTCACCATGACTACCAGGATGACGAAGAAATAAACCTGTACGATCAAAATGATGAGGTACCGTTTCCATTCGTCGACGATCCGGAGCAACTCATCAGAAACAGAAGAGCTCGTGATAGGGAAGCAGTCAGAAGAAACCAAGAATTACCCGAGGACCGAAATGCAGCTGGTCCAGTACAACCTCCTATGCATCCCCCACGACCACAACCTCAACCTCGATACATGCCAAGAAGAGAACCCGCTTTCGACGACTACTACAGGGATAACTTCTACCGTGAACCAACTATGGGCGAGTTAAATGCCCCTAATTTCGAGACACAGCCGTGGTGCATCTATGAGAGCCCTGAATTAGAAAACATAACCATCAACGCATCAGTGGCGCACAGCCTGCCAAAATTCTCAGGAGCTCAAGGAGAATCTGCCACAACTCACCTCCAACGCCTACATGGCATTTGCCAGAATCTAAAGCCCAATCGAGTGAATATGGACGACTTCAAGTTAAAGGCGTTCTATTTTTCCCACATAGACTCGGCAAGCGACTGGTTCCTTTTATTGCCTTCCGGAAGCATCAGAACATGGGCTCAGATGCAGAAGAAATTCTTAGACAAATACTATCCGGCTGGAAGAGCAATGCAAGTAAGGAGGCAACTACAGGAAATCAAACAAGGTCCCAATGAAACCATGTACGATTACCTGGAAAAGTTCAATCACCTAGAAAGGAGCTGCTGTACCCTTGGATTGCCCGAGAAACTCGTCATCGAGTACCTCATTGATGGATTAAGACCCTTAGACAAAATGCTCTTGGATGCCTCAGCGGGAGGATCCATGATGAATCTATCATTAAGTGGCATAAGGAATCTCATCGCCAACGTTGCTGAAAATGCCCGATTTAGAGAAGAGACTACTCGTCAAGATGAATTCTCTCGATCAAAAAAGGTAGCACAAGCCGAGACATCAGTAAACTCCATAACTGAAGAGATGAAACAGTTAAAGGAGATGATGATCGAGATCATACGTAGACAGCCAGTTCCGGTAAAACCCTGCGAGTTCTGTGGTTCTACAGACCACAAAACTGACGCATGCCCAACATTGATAGAAGAAGAACCGGCGGAAGTGAATATAGTGGGAGGATATCAAGGATACAACAACAACAACAACGACAGAGCTGGACAAAATAGACAGTACGGTCAAACATCCAACCCAGGCTGGCGTAACAACAATAGCTATCCTCAGACAGAGACACAACCAGTTGTCCCTCAACTAGCGCAGTCATTCTACCAACCCCCCCACCGACAATATAACCAGAACGCTCCATCGGCAGGCCAATATCACCAAAAAGGGCCAAATCAGTACCAAGCCAGCCTGAGCAATCAGCAGGAACCAAGCAAGTCGCTCAATGACACGATGAAGGAGCTCGCGGGAAACATTAATCAATTGGGTACTTCGCTACACCAGTACCAGGCAAAAACTGACGGGGCAATTTCAGAATTGACCAAACAAATGTCCCAGCTCGCCACCGCAATGTCAACACTCACTACTGAACCTGGCAGACTTCCTTCACATACCGTCCAAAATCCTAAGGTGAACATAAGCATGATAAGGAGGTCAAACACGAAGGTTACTCTAGGAGAAGTAGCACGGTCCCCAACCTACAGACTTACGAACAATCACTTCAACCGTAGGAGTCGACCTGATTGGAATCAAGAAGAAGACCGACCCAATGATGGCAAAACATGGGTTACGCATGCTGACAATGGACGGTACGCGTTTACTATTTGCATAGCACCACCGCCGATCACACACTTTGACATACCAGCATCTGGTTGGGACTCCCCAACTAATATTTATGCTTCAAAGCAAAATATTAAAGGGTCCGAGTATGCAAATCCTAAGCCAGGGAATGGGCAGAATAGCCCGACAATAGAAAGAGCCCTCACTTCAGATCATGAGCCACAACCGGAAAGAGATAAAGACCCTGGGGCCTTCACAATCACCTGTGGTATTGGTGAAACCCAGATCCATAAATGCTTAGTCGATCTTGGGGCTGCTGTCAACGCCATGCCTTCCTCCTTGTATTACCTGCTAGGACTTGGTCCGTTGAAACCATTTCGATCAAATATCGAGCTAGGAGATAAATCATGCATCCGCCCGGTTGGAGAACTGGAAGATGTAATACTCTATGTGGGAGAACTTGTCGTTGCTGCAGACTTCTATGTAATACCAACAGAAGAGACCTGCGAAGACGACCCACCAACAATAATATTGGGACGACCATTCCTCTATGCCACTAAAGCAAGAATCGATGTGGGCAAGGGCTCATTATCACTTAAGTTCGGCGGCAAAATTGCACACTTCTACATTAATAAGAGCCGCCCGGACACAAAGAAACTGCCAGACATAACACCTATCTCAAATCATGGTGCACAGTTTTCTGACTTGTCATTAGAGACCAAAAAAGTAACAAGACCAGCAGCTATGGTCAAAGGTCTCCCGCCTTCTCAGAAACAATGGAAAGAGAAAACACCAAAACCATGGAGCTCTTACTCCGGCAAGAAGTCAGGAAGAAGCAACACTGGAACGGTGGCGAAGTTTGACTTGAGCCACCCATGGGACCCAAACCAGTAATCCACAACGAGGTACTGTCGAGCCAACGACGTTAAACAAATGCACTGGTCGGGAGGTAACCCGACACTATCTTACTTTTCCGCACTTTAATTTCTGTCATTTAAATTCAGTAATTTAGTTTTAAGCTTGCATGACTTTTGAACTAAGGCACGCCTTTGTTCAAAAGTGGGGGGTGAGAACCACCTATGTACATAAATAACATGCTTGCTGTTTTTTCTTTTTTAGTAATAGTATCTTTTTGAAAATATGAACTTAAGAATGTGAAAAAGATAAATCATAATTCATGCATTAACCTTGTGAAAATTCAACTGTTTAAAAACTTAGAATGTAACTTTCCATTTGTCCTTTGTGCTGAGATAACTAGGGATGTGGAGTTGACATAAACTGCCCTAGAGAGGCTTGGCAAGCAATCAAAGGATCAGATCAAACTATATGGTTTTCGAAGTCAGTAGAGGCTGCACTTCGGGTTTTCAATGAAGATTGAAGTCATCTCCGCCATGCAGTGTTTATGCAAAAGGCGAGGACGGGAATCAGACCGTTCAATCTCCGGTCAAAGTAGCCGAGAAAATAGATGAGCGACCCTCATCTTGACCCGCGCGAAACGACAGTCAAAGTAGCCGAGAAAATAGATGAGCGACCCTCACCTTGACCCGCGCGAAAACGGCAAAAACGAGAGGAGCGGGGAGGTATTTCCATAGGCTTGCGGGCGATGATTGGACCTCCCAAAAAGGCTTGAGAAAATGGACTAGCAGCCACAAAAAGGCGAAAAGCTCAATGAAGCAAATCAAGAGGCCAAAGGCCCAAAATTGTGAAGGTTTTAACCGAACAAAAAGTGATGAACTCAAAAAGTCAAATCAAAAGCCAAAGGCCGATTCACTACAAAAGCAGTCCCTCGCCAAAAGAAAAAAAATGTACTCAAACCATTGAAACCCGAACCGAATCACGTGCTAGATAAATCTACCAGAAAACCATATAGTGCGAGACGATCCCAAGATTGCAGTCCAGGAGACTAAAAAGGGCTATCTCCCGAGACATCCAATATAATTTGCATCTCAGCACGGAGGTACAAGTATTAAGTTTCTTCTATTTATTTACGCAGTTTAATTTGGTAATAAGTAAGCAATGCATGAATTAGGATAGATCGAGTACCACAGTCTAATTTTCATATTTCAAAGCCAACTTATAGTACATCCCTTTAATAGCATTGTTCGGGACGAACAACTAAAAGTGTGGGGTGATCTGATGGACCAAAATTATACGAATCATAAACACATTATAACCCCCTTATTTAGACATTTTGTCTATTTAACTTTTGCTTGTTAGTTCAGATATATTTTTGCAGGGTAATTCAGAGCTTAGAGAGAATACACATTAAAGAGGAGCTTTTAGAGCAGAAAAGATGTTACGAGTCAATCCAAGGTCAAGATCATATGCCGACTGAAGAAATATTAAGGATCCTGACGTTGAATCACTCATAACAAATTAATCAGAAGAATCAGGAGAGGAATCAAGATAGCCCGGGGAAGAAACACATTGACAGTTTTGTGAAAAGACTGCACAAAACTGTACAAAACTCACACATGGGGCTAGGATGACCGGCGGCTTTTGGCAAGGGGTGGCCAAAGCCACCTCTCCTCCTCCCTCCACCACCGGCTGCAACCTCCTCCTCCTCCTCCTCCAAGTGGCGGCTCCTCCTTCCTCCTCCATGGATGGCCTCCACTTGCAATCATCTCATCCATCCATTCTCCTCCATTTTTCCTATAAATACCACCCCTCCTCCCCTCATTTGTATCATCAATCATCATCCATAAGCATTTCACTTCTCTCTCTAAGTTATGTAATTGTAAGTTTGGCTTTGGAAATAAAGGATAGCTCCCTTGGCGCTTCAACGGTTGTCAGTATTAT
This sequence comes from Rhodiola kirilowii, assembly GCA_033675215.1. Taxonomy (NCBI): domain Eukaryota; kingdom Viridiplantae; phylum Streptophyta; class Magnoliopsida; order Saxifragales; family Crassulaceae; genus Rhodiola; species Rhodiola kirilowii. The sequence continues at coordinate 33,957,341 of CM066201.1, forward strand.
TTCTAGTATTTATTCAACTGTTTTTATTTCCTTAGTTATAATGTTTAGCGCGATGAATAGTAGCTAAACTAGTAGTTCGGTCTAAGGGGCGCACTTGTATTATAAAATGTTTTAGACTATTAACTTAGCGTCTCTCCTTAGTATTCAAAACTTATTTTATGTGCCATATATTCGGTTAGAACGTCCAAGGTAGAGTGGATGCTTGGAATGACAAAACTCTACAGCGGGGTTCGTAAACTTGTACGGATAAGTGGATGCTTGGAATGGCAAAGCTTATCTGAGAAGTTTGACTTATCTTAAACACCATTTGGTTGATCGGGAATGATTGATCAAATGGATGCACATAGGCTAATATAACCGGGAATGGAGTATTAGTCTAAATAGAATAAGTGCTCTACGTCCTTGGAATAGGCTAGACAGTGTACGCAAATCGAGTGCTTGGAATGGCCTTGATACATCGTTTGAATACTTAGTAGAGTCACTAAAGGTCAATGATAAACAGGATATAATACAAGGCCCCTGAAACCGAACGCTTTCCTTTAATTATAAATTGCAATTTACTTTCCAGTACTAAAACCAACCAACCAACCAACCAATCAATCAATCACTTAGCTGGTAGCTTTAGAACCAACCAATCGACCTAAAACACGCTCTCTCGCTGGACAACCCCCTCAAAGAACATCTATTCCCCTGATTCCATTGGGTTCGACCCCTACTTACCACTTGCTACCCAGTAGTATAGTTGCGAGTAGCGGACTATTATAAATTTATTCTTGACGTTTGCACATAACGACTGTGCATCCATCAGTGATCATTGGGAATTTTCCAAGGAGGGGAATAACCCCTCGAAGCACCTCTTATCTATCTGTTATCTCTAATAACTCACCATATAGGATTTAGAATATACACTTTTATATATTTTGGGTTTAGAATAGCCGAATGGAAACACAATCTTAAATAGTGCATGTGTTTGGCTTGCTCCTCTTGGTTTGACCCGGTACTTTACCGGTTAATATAAATGTTTTGACTACATTTGATCCTCTCTTCATTGATACTATTTAAAGGTGAAAAAGAATAGTTCGTCAAATGGCGCCGTTGCCGGGGAGCAACTAGTTAGCACATCCCTAGATTAGATTGTGTCAAAGTTCTGACTATTCTTGTAAAATTTTCTTTCTTTCTTATACTTGTATATTCCCTTTTTTTCTACTCATATCCCCTACTAACTTCGTTAATATTGTTTTGCGAGGATGGATCACTATAACCAACAAGTCATGCACAAAGGAGATTATTATGAAGAGGATCAACCAAATGCCCATTGTGAAGACTATTGGATGTACAACCACAACCCACAAGTCTTTTCTAATGAGGGATACTATCAAGAGGAGGATCAACCATATTGGAATTACCAAGAGCATGGCTATCAAACTAGTTATTATAATTTGAGTGGGGATGACCATGAAGAGGAGCAACCAAACGCCCATTGGGAAAACTCTTGGCATCCACCACATACCTACACTCCAAATTGGGATGATAGCCAAAGTTTCAAAAATGAAGACTCCTACCTTCCATACCCTCAACCTCCTCAACCCACAAGTAACCCTCCAATATAGAAGCCATGCTTGCTAGACTTCTAGCAAGCCAAGAGAAGATGTAATCTCAATTGAATGGATTTGAGGCTCAAAACCATAAGTTAGGAAGCACATTGGCTCAACGAGCCATTGAATTTGAGAACTTGGATGAGGAAGAGGAGGTTTCCGAAGAAGAAATCCTTGAATCTAATGCCTCAAGGCAAGAAAGGGATCAAGAATTGGAGGAGGAATTTTGGAGAGCCGCCACCGAAGCTTATCACAGGACATGGGATGGTGAATCTTGTAACAAGGACGAGATGGAATGCAAAAGTGAAGCATCCTTCACTACTAGCACATCTCAAGATCATTTGGATGAGAACACACAAGAGTTCACCATTCCACCTACACCTCGGCTCTCCGATGAGGAGTTCTTTAATGATGATGCCTCTAACATAGAGGAAACAACTTTTATTGATGAAGAAGAACTCCTACCTCCCGCTATGAGTGAGCTTGAATGTGAATCCCAATTTCTAGAGGAGGATGATATAAAGGAAGAGCATATAGAGACAAAAGGATTTCAAAGGTATGAAGACTTTGTTGAGGTATACATGGAGCAAACCAAAGAGCCTCCTCGCGCGCAAGAAAACACAAGTTTAATGAGGGATATTGAGGATTGGGCACCCATGGGCGTCATTGAAAAACTTACGGAGGGTGTGCCCATCAAGTTCGAGACAAATTTTGAAGACCCTTTCTTCATTATGAAGTCTCGAGACAAGTTTTTGAGCTTCGTGCCTTATTTTGCAAGATTTTTGGAAAAAATCTCCCATTACCCCTTAGCTCTAAAGGGATCTTCATACTTGAAAGGGTCAAAATCCCAAAGGAAAGTCCATTGTAGACTTGATGGGAAGAACTTCAAATGGGACTTAAAGGTGGATTGACACGCCAAATCCAAGGCCCCATGAGAAGGGATCCTAGCAAAGGACTTCTCAACGAGTGATTCTATGGGGCGCTTTGCTACGTCTTTGCCAAGATGGGAAAAACTAGGCCCTCGCGGGAGGTAACCCGGTTTGTAAGTGTTTCATTCGTGTTCTTTTATATGTGTAAATGTTTTGTATGATTCTGAGTGGTTAGGCTCTAAATATGGAATGTGAAATGTATGATTAGTGGGTCAAATTTTAAGTGTGGAGTGAGGTGTACTCACACCTATTCCACTTCACATCACCAAGCCCCTCCACCTTACCCTTGATCTATCTATGATAATGATGTTGCCCTTAGTGCTCATATGCTTTATTGGAGTTTACTAGAGTGAACCTATTTTGGTATACCATGCTATGACTCTAGTTTGACGTTTTCTTGGCACTTAAGATACCTTGTGCACATTATGGAGGATGTAGATTACTTTCCTTGCTTGTATTCTATGAAACTTATGCCATGATGTTATCATGTGACTTGTGATGCTCTCTTGCTCATACTTGTGTTGCATAACCTTGTATGTCACTTGTTACCTTTAACCTCTCATGTGTTCTTGTCATCAAAGAAGTTATTTGCACCATGTATGAATACGTTTAGCACAATGGCGTCTTTTCTATCGGTGGGTCACATCTACAAACGAGGGGAGTTCCTATGCACCTTTATCTCATTGTTCTTTATTGTTTGCGCTTAGGGACTAAGCTATGTTTTAAGTGTGGGTAGGGTAGTCTCATAGTTCAGTCATATTATGCCATGCTTATCATTTTGAAATGGACACTTGCATTCATGTACCTTATCCCTAACATGAGAGTGTTTTTAGCCACAAAGGCTTGTGAATATCGATTCTAAATCTCTATAAATAACATCTAGCCTATTGATGGAGCCCACCACACTGTCGTTAAGGTGCGGTGTTCTCTGTGCAAAAGCAAATTTGTATTCCGCTACTCGTGACCTTACTACTGGGTAGCAAGTGGTAAGTAGGGGTCGAACCCAAGAGAATTAGGGGGATAAGCCATTCTTTGAGGGAATTGTACAGCGAGGGAGCGTGTTTTAGGTTGATTGAGGTTTTAGTGCGGAAAAGTAAGTGATTGGTTGGTTGGTTTTGGTTTTTAGTGTGGAAAAGTAAATGACAGAAAAGTAAAGTACTGAAAATAAAAGTAGAAGACTTACAGCGGGTGATGCGTGATTGGCAAGCCTTCCGGTACGTGAGCAGTTGATAGAGCAGTTTATACTAAGAAAGTAAATGCAAGGGGTGTTTGAATTCAAGGAAAGCATTCGGTTTCGGGGGCCTTGTATCATAGCCTGTTTATCATTGACCTTTAGTGATCCTTCTAAGTATTCAAACGTGTATCAAGGCCATTCCAAGCACTCGATTTGCCACACTGTCTAGCCCATTCCAAGGTCGTAGAGCACTTGTTCTACTTAGACTAATACCCCATTCCAAGGTATATTAGCCTGTGTGCATCCATTTGACCAGTCATTCCCGACCAACCAAATGGTGTTTTAGAAAGGTCAAACTCCTCAGATAAGCTTTGCCATTCCAAGCATCCACTTATCCGAGTATGTTTACGAACCCCACGGAAGAGCTTTGCCATTCCAAGCATCCACTCAACCTTGGAAGTTCTAACCTAATATATGGCACATAGAACAAGTTTTGAATACAAAGAAGAGGCACTAAAATATGGCCTAAAACATTTTATGATACAAGTACACCCCTTCAACCGAATGAAGAGTTTAGCTACGAATATCCATAGAGGTGGATACCATAGCTAAGTACTCGAGGGTTTTTGAAAGACAGTAAGTAAAGGAAAGGGGTTAGTACTTCAAGAACCGACAAGAGTACTCGAGAATAAAGAAAAGCTTGAGTACTCAAGAACCGACAGGAGTACTCAAGACCGAACTATAATACTCAAGAACCAACAGGAGTATTATATATTAAAAACCAAACTTACAAATGCCAAACTTTCTAGAGAGAGAAGTGTTTATCATTTTTGGATTTGAGGATATGTTACAAATGAGATGGAGGCATGTATTTATAGCCAAAGGAGAGGGGAATGGAGGGCTAAGATGAAACCACATGGCAAGCCATCCATGGCTTGCCAAAAGCCGCCGGTTGGAGGTCACCATGGAGGAGAGCTTGGTGGCTTTGGTCACTTCCTCCCCAAAGCCGCCGGTCATGGAGGATAAGGATGAGTTTTGTGTGAGTTTTGTGATGTTTTCACAAAACTATCAGTCTATTTCGGCCCTGGACTGACTTTGGCTGTTCCTCGGTTGGATTTGTATTGAGTGATTCCACGTCAGGATCTTGAGATTTCTTCATTCAGCGTCTGATCGTGACCTTGGACTGACTCGTAATATATTTTCAGCGTAAAATCCTCTCCTTAGCGTGTATTCCCTCTAGTCTCTAAAATACCCTATAGATAAATATCGGAACTAACAAGCAAAAGTTAAATAGACAACAGTCTAATTTTGTGGGTTTAACTGTGGTTTTGATTCGTATAATTATGGTCCATCATATCACCCCACACTTTTAGTTGTTCGTCCCGAACAATGCTATTAAAGGGCGGCACTAAGTAAGCTTTTAAAATATGAAAGTTAGACTGTGGGACTAGATTTATCCAAATTCATGCATTACTTACTTATTACCAAATTGAACTGTGTAAATAAATAGAAGAAACTTGATACTTGAACCTCCGTGCTGAGATGCAAATTATTTTGGATGTTTCGGGAGATAGCCCTTTTCAGGCTCCTGGACTGCAACCTCGGGACCGTCTCGCACTATATGGTTTCCTTGTAGCTTTCTCTAGCACGTGATTCGGTTCGGGTTTCAATGGTTTGGTCTTTGATTTTCTTTTGGCGAGGGACAGCTTTTGTAGTGAATTGGCCTTTGGCCTTTGATTTGACTCTTTGAGTACTTAACTTTTTGTTTGGTTAAAACCTTCACAATTTTGGGCCTTTGGCCTCTTGATTTGCTTCTTTGAGCTTTTTGCTTCTTTGTGACTTGCTAGTCCATTTTCTCAAGCCTTTTTTTGGGAGGTCCAATCATTGCCCGCGAGCATATGGAAATACCTCCCCGCTCCTCTCATCCTTGCCGTTTCGCGCGGGTCAAGATGAGGGTCGCTCATCTATTTTCTCGGCTACTTTGACTAGAGATAGGACGGTCTGATTCCCGTCCTCGCCTTTTTTCTTTTTGCATAAACACTGCATGGCGGAGATGACTTCAATCTTCACTGAAACCTGAAGTGCAGCCTCCACTGACTTTAAAAACCATATAGCAAAATTCAGTCCTTCGATTGCTTGCCAAGCCTCTCTAGGGCTGTTTATGTCAACTCCACATCCCTTGTTTATCTCAGCACAAAGGGACAAATGAGAAGTTACATTCTAAGTTTTTAAACAGTTGAATTTTCACAAGGTTAATGCATGAATTATGATCTATCTTTTTCACATTCTTAAGTTCATATTTTCAAAAAGATAATTATTAAGGGAAAAGGAAAAACATGTTATTTATTTACAAAGGTGGATCTCACCCCACACTTTTGAACGAAGGCGTGCCTTTCAGCAAGACTTAGTTCAAAAGCCATGCAAGCAGATATTATATGAGAAGGAAATGACATTAAGGAAAAGGGAAGAACAGAACTCCCTTTAAAGTGTCGAGCGAACGACATGGCATGAGGCTGGATAATCGAGGGAGTTCGGCAGGGGCCTTGAACTCTTGGCGTAGGCCTGGCTGGCATAATGTTGCACCCAAGTCCGATTCCTGAATAGTCATTTCTTCTATGCACCAAGTGGGTGAGAGCGACTTACGGAAAAAACTAAATGACAGAAAAATAAAAGACAGAAAGTAAGATAGGTGTCGGGTTACCTCCCGACCATTGCCTTTGTTTAACGTCGTTGGCTCGACAATACCTTATTCCTGGATCACTGGTTTGGATCCCATGGGTGGCTCAGGTCGTATTTCTATGTTATCAAGTTGACCTTGCTATGGTAATGTTTGACTCGCTGCCCATTTACCGTGAATCTTCTTCCATCGTCCGGGCTTTCCAACTCAACTGCCCCTTGGTTGAATACCTTAGTTATTGTGAAAGGGCCGGTCCATCTAGATTTAAGTTTCCCGGGCATCAATTTTAGTCGAGAGGAGAAGACCAGCACTTGTTGTCCCTCCTCAAATGAACGTCGGATGATGAATTTGTCATGATACAATTTGGTCCGTGCCTTGTAGTCCGTTTGCCCTTCATAAGCCTCAAGCCGCAATTCCTCAAGCTCACACAGATTAAGCTTTCTATCCAGTCCTGCAGCTTTTAAATCTGGATTGCACCGCTTGAGCGCCCAATAGGCTTTATTTTCTAATTCCACCGGAAGGTGGCATGTCTTCCCATAAACAAGCCGAAAGGGGGAGGTTCCAATTGGCATCTTGTATGCCGTCCGATAAGCCCAAAGAGCTTCATCTAGCCTCTGACTCCAATCTTTCCTGCCCGGCTTTACCATTTTTTCTAAAATTCCCTTGATTTCGCGGTTTGAGATCTCCGCTTGACCATTGGATTGGGGGTGATTTGCCGTGGATGTCCGGTGGTGGACATGGTAGCGTTTTAAGGTAGCAGCCATCATGCGGTTGCAGAAATGAGTTCCTTGGTCGCTTATTATGGCCTTGGGTACCCCGTACCTACAAAACAGGTTAGTGCGCAAAAATTCTATGACAGTCTTTGCATCGTCGCACCTTGTGGCCTTGGCTTCTACCCATTTTGACACATAATCTACAGCAACTAAAATGTAAGTATAACCGCATGAAACTGGAAATGGTCCCATAAAATCAAGACCCCAAATGTCAAAAACATCGTTGACTAATATGGGTACTTGAGGCATTTCACTTCTAGCTGACACATTTCCTACTCTTTGACACTTATCGCATTTTTTACAATTTTTATAGGCATCTCTAAATATACTTGGCCAGAAAAAGCCGCTATCTAAGATTTTTCTAGCAGTTCTCCTAGGCCCGAAGTGTCCTCCACATGCAAACTCATGGCAAAAGCTAATAACAGAAGCTATTTCATTATCGGGGATGCATCTCTTAAGTATTTGATCTGCTCCTATTTTCCATAAATAAGGATCATCCCATAAGTATTGTTTAGCATCATGTCTAAGTTTCATGCATTGTGCTTTAGTAAAAGAGGGAGGAAATGTACCTCCTACAAGGTAGTTGACGAATGAGGCATACCATGGCACCTTGTTTGAGACGGCGTATAGGGGCTCGTCTGGAAATGACTCGGTTATGTGCCCTTCTTCTTCCTCTCGGACAATCCTGCTTAGATGGTCTGCCACAGTATTCTCTATCCCCTTTTTGTCCCTTATCTCCACATCGAATTCTTGCAGTAGCAAGATCCACCGAATGAGCCTTGGCTTGGCCTCCTTTTTCTTCATTAGGTAACGGATGTCAGCATGGTCAGAATAAACTATCACTTTTTCTCCAAGCAAATAGGATCTAAATTTTTCCAGAGCGAATACTACTGCCAGGAGTTCCTTCTCGGTGGTGGAGTAGTTCCGTTGGGCAGGATCTAGGGTTCGTGAGGCATAGTAGATCACACCCGCTTTCTTGTCAATCTTTTGGCCGAGAACTGCTCCCACAGCAAAGTCGCTTGCGTGGCACATGATCTCAAATGGTTTTTTCCAATCCGGAGTTTGGATGACGGATGTGCTAGTGAGGGCCTTTTTGAGCTCATTAAAGGCTTCCTTGCATGCATTGGTGAATTCAAAAGGAACTTCTTTTTGGAGAAGAGTGGATAGAGGCAACGCCTTTTTGGAGAAGTCCTTGATGAATCGTCGGTAGAATCCCGCATGCCCAAGGAAGGATTGGATGTATCGGACAGTGGAGGGGTATGGTAGAGTCATGATCAGGTCTATTTTAGATTTATCCACCTCTATGCCTTCTTGTGAGACGACGTGCCCTAAGACTACTCCATGAGTTACCATGAAGTGGCATTTCTCATAATTGAGCACGAGGTTCATTGAGACACATCGTGCCAGAACCGTGCTCAAGTTAGCTAGGCAAGCGTCGAATGTATTGCCATAGATGGTGAAGTCGTCCATGAAGACTTCAATGAATTCCCCGATCATGTCTGAAAAGATGCTGGTTACTACCCTTTAAAAAGTTCCCGGGGCATTACATAGGCTGAACAACATTCTTTCGAAGGCGAATGTACCAAATGGGCAGGTGAATGTAGTCTTCTCTTGGTCCTCAGGTGCTATGGGGATCTGGTTGTATCCTGAGAACCCGTCCAAGAAGCAGAAATATGGCTTGCCTGCCAGTCGGTCTAGCACTTGATCGATGAATGGCAAGGGGAAATGGTCTTTCCTTGTGACGACGTTTAATTTCCTGTAGTCGATGCACATTCTCCAGCCGTTCTTGATCCTTGTTGTTACCATTTTTCCTTCGGCATCTTCCTCGACTGTGATCCCACTTTTCTTTGGCACCACGTGGACAGGACTCACCCATTGAGTATCTGATATGGGATAGATAACGTCCGGATCTAGTAGCTTTTGTATTTCCTTTTGGATGATCTCCATCATGATTGGGTTGAGTCGTCGTTGAGGCTCTCTTGATGGCTTTGCTCCATCCTCAAGTAGAATACGGTGCATGCATACTACCGGGCTGACTCCCCTCAAGTCGGTCAGAGTCCATCCAATAGCCAACTTGTGTTGCTTCAGAACTTTTATCAAACTTTGTTCCTGGCCTGCTTCCAAGCCACTGTTGATGATTAATGGGAGTGTGTCATTATCCCCTAGGAAGGCGTACTTCAGATGTCCAGGCAGGGGCTTCAATTCTATTTTGGGGGCTTGCATCACCGAGGGCAGAAAAGTATTTGATTTGAATAATTTTACCTCGTTGACTTCATATTCTGGTGTAAGAGGCTCCGAGATTGTCAAGTGGGCCACCGTTTCATGTAAGTCTTCGGTTAATTCGTATGAGCCTTCAGTTCCGTTGAGTATGGCTTCTAAGGGATCTTCTCTTGGTTCTGATTGAACTTCTTGGATCAGGTCGTCCAAAGCATCGAGAGCGTGTACTTCCTCGAATTCCATAGGGTGCTTCATAGCTCGGAATACGTCAAAGCTGAAGACTTCTGCTTTTACTTCCAATGAGAGCATTCCACTTCCACAGTCTATCTTCATTTTTGATGTTTTGAGAAATGGACGGCCGAGAAGGATGGGAGCATGATCTGTAGGTCCGCCATTCTCCATCTTTAAGACGTAGAAGTCTGCTGGAAACACTAATTTGCCTACTTGAACCAAGACGTCTTCTATTTTTCCCTCGGGCGATTTGCATGACCGATCTGCTAGTTGAATAGTGAGACCGGTGGGTTTGAGCGGCCCAATCTTAAGACATGAGTAGATAGAGAATGGAAGAACATTGATTGATGCTCCAAGGTCTAGCATGCAATTCTCGATCCTGATGTTGCCAATTGTGCATGGAATGGTGTAAGTTCCTGGATCTCCACATTTGGGGGGCACTTTTCGTTGTATGATAGCCGACACGTTTCTACTCATCAGCTCTTGATCGTTTCTAGTACTCCTCCTGCGGTTGGTGCAAAGTTCTTTTAAAAACTTGGCATACCGAGGAATTTGCTTGATGGCTTCCAAAAGGGGAATGTTGATTTCGACTTTGCTGAATAACTCAAACACGTCTTCATCCATGACATGTTGTTTTTGCACGCGAGCAGGTATTGGAAATGGAAGTGTTGCGCTTATTTTAGGGGTTTCGGTTCTGGGTACCGGGCCAGGCTTGTGTTCCTTGGACGTATTCTCTTCTTCTTCGGTTACGTCCCGCTCTTCCTCAAATATGTCGTCGTCTTTATCGATCACATCATCCTCTAGATTTTCGAGATGTTCGGGCCTCATTTGCTCTTCTCCGGGCAACCTTGGGTCTTTGTCCTCCTCTTGCTCCAAAGGTTTGCCGACAAGCGTTTTTCCACTCCTAAGAGTCGGCATTCACATCTTCCACGATTTGGATGGTTTGTGAAGGAGTCTGCCGGACTCATTAGCGTGTGCGGTCACTGAGACAGCGAGTCGGGAGATGTGCTTCTTCAAGTCCGATAATTCTCCCTTTGTTTTGGCTTGGTTTTGATGCATAGTAGTGCTCAACTGCTGCACAGTCCCTGACAATTGCGATATCATGTCCTCAAGTGACTTGTTTGGTCCTTGATGATTGCTCGAGTTTGCTTGGTACTGGCCTGCTGGTGGGGCGTCTTGGTTGTACTGCTGGTGGATTGGTTGATAGAATGACTGGGCTAGTTGAGGGACAGCTGGTTGTGTTTCTTCTTGAGAATAGCTGTTGTTATGCCAGCTCGGGTTGGTTGCTTGATTATACTGTCGGCTTGGTTTGTTTTTTTCGTTGTCATTGTATCCTTGATATCCTCCTACTGTATTGGCCTCCACCGGGTTGACTTCGATCATAGTTGGGCATGCATCAGTCTTGTGGTCCGTAGAGCCACAAAACTCGCAAGGTCTTACTTGAACTGTCTGCTTTTGTAAGAGCTGCATCATCATTTCCTTCATTTGTCTCATCTCTTCTGGCATGGAGTTTACTTATGTCTCGGCTCGTGATACGTTTTTTGTTCGAAAGAATTCATCTTGACGAGTAGTTGACAGACCACTCGTCGTTAAAGCGATTTGTGCAAATAAATTTATAATAGTCCGCTACTTGTGACTATACTACTGGGTAGTACTTGGTAAGTAGGGGTCGAACCCAAGGGAATCAGGGGAATAGATGTTCTTTGAGGGGGTTGTCCAGCGAGAGAGCGTGTTTTAGGTCGGTTGGTTGGTTTTAAAGCTACCAGCTAAGTGATTGATTGATTGATTGTTTGGTTGGTTGGTTTTAGTACTGGAAAGTAAATTGCAGTTTATAATTAAAGAGAAATGTTCGGTTTCAGGGACCTTGTATTATATCCTGTTTATCATTGACCCTTAGTGAATTATCTAAGTATTCAAAGATGAATCGAGGCCCTTTCGTAGCGCAAGACTTGCAACATCGTCTAAAGCAACACTTGTTCTACTTAAGACTAATTCCTCCTTTCGAAGTATCTTAGCCTTATGTGCATCCACTTGATCTCCCAGTTACGTTATTGACCAAGTGGTCTTTTAGATAAGTCGAACTCCTCGATAAGCTTTGCTTGTGACAGCTTCCACTTACCGAGTATGATCACGAATTCCCACGGAAGAGCTTTGCTTGCGACAGCTTCCACTCAACCTTGGAAACTCTGACTTGATATATGGCACATAGAACAAGTTTTGAATACTAAGACAAGACGCTAAGTTAATAGTCTAAAACATTTTATAATACAAGTGCGCCCCTTCTACCGAACTACTAGTTTAGCTACTATTCATCGCGCTAAACATTATAACTAAGGAAATTAAACTGTTGAATAAATACTAAAAATAATACTTACAACCGTTGAAGCGCCAAGGGAGCAATCCTTTATTTCCAAAGCCAAACTTACAATACATAACTTAGAGAGAGAAGTGAATTTTACAAGTGAGGTGCTTATCAAAATGAGGGGAGGAGCTCCTCCTTTTATAGCCATGGAGGGTGGAGATGGAGGGTGGAGATGGTTGCATGTGGAGGCCATCCATGGAGGAGGAGAATGGAGGGTGGAGGAGCCACCACATGTCTTTTGATCCAAGGGAGGAGGAAGGAGGAGCAAGGAGGAGGAGACATGTGGAGGAGCAAAAAGCCGCCGGTCACCATGGGTGGAGGAGCCGCCGGTTGCCGGTGGTGGAAGGAGGAGGAGGGGTGGCTTTGGCCACCTCTTGCCCAAGTGGCCGGTCATCTTGCCTAAATGTGAATTTTGTACAGTTTTGTGCAGTCTTTTCACAAAACTGTCAATGTGTTTCTTCCCCGGACTGTCTTGATTCCTCTCCTGATTCTTCTGATTAATTTGTTATGAGTGCTTCAACGTCAGGATCCTTGATATTTCTTCAGTCGGCATATGATCTTGACCTTGGATTGACTCGTAACATATTTTCTGCTCTAAAAGCTCCTCTTTAGTGTGTATTCTCTCTAGGCTCTGAATTACCCTGCAAAAATATATCTGAACTAACAAGCAAAAGTTAAATTGACAAAATGTCTAATTAAGGTGGTTATACTGTGTTTATGATTCGTATAATTTTGGTACATCAGATCACCCCACACTTTTAGTTGTTCGTACCGAACAATGCTATTAAAGGGCTGTACTCTAAGTTGGCTTTGAAATATGAAAATTAGACTGTGGTACTCGATCTATCCTAATTCATGCATTGCTTACTTATTACCAAATTAAACTGTGTAAATAAATAGAAGAAACTTAATACTTGTACCTCCGTGCTGAGATGCAAATTATATTGGATGTCTCGGGAGATAGCACTGTTTAGGCTCCTGGACTGCAACCTCGGGATCGTCTCGCACTATATGGTTTTCTGGTAGCTTTCTCTAGCACGTGATTTGGTTCGGGTTTCAATGGTTTGAGTACTTTGATTTTCTTTTGGCGAGGGACTGATTTTGTAGTGAATTGGCCTTTGGCCTTTGATTTGACTCTTTGAGTTCTTCACTTTTTGTTCGGTTAAAACCTTCACATTTTTGGGCCTTTAGCCTCTTGATTTGCTTCTTTGAGCTTTTCGCCTTTTTGTGGCTGCTAGTCCATTTTCTCAAGCCTTTTTGGGAGGTCCAATCATCGCCCGTAAGCCTATGGAAATACCTCCCCGCTCCTCTCGTTTTTGCCGTTTCGCGCGGGTCAAGGTGAGGGTCGCTCATCTATTTTCTCGGCTACTTTGACTATCATTTTGCGCGGGTCAAGATGAGGGCCGCTCATCTATTTTCTCGGCTACTTTGACCGGAGATAGGACGGTCTGATTCCCATCCTCGCCTTTTGCATAAACACTGCATGGCGGAGATGACTTCAATCTTCATTGAAAACCCGAAGTGCAGCCTCCACTGACTTCGAAAACCATATAGTTTAATCTGATCCTTCGATTGCTTTTCAAGCCTCTCTAGGGCAGTTTATATCAACTCCACATCCCTAGTTTATCTCAGCACAAAGGGACAAATGAGAAGTTACATTCTAAGTTTTTAAACAGTTGAATTTTCACAAGGTTAATGCATGAATTTTGGTCTATCTTTTTTACATTCTCAAGTTCATCTTTTCAAAAAGATAATACTAAAAAAGAAAAACATGTTATGTACACAGATGGTTCTCACCCCACACTTTTGAACGAAGGCGTGCCTTTCAGCAAGACTTAGTTCAAAAGTCATGCAAGCAAATAAATACAGGTGAGGTGAGAATGATGCAAGGCAAAAAAAAACTAAATGACAAAAACTAAATGACAGAAATTAAATGACAGAAAGTAAGATTGTGTCGGGTTACCTCCCGACCAGTGCCTTTGTTTAACGTCGTTGGCTTGACGATACCTCATTCCTGGATCATAAGTAGGGATCCCATGGGTGCTTGAGGTCGAATTTCTTCTCGGTTGTCCTTTTTCTCCGAGAGGGTGAGGCTTCTTTGACCATAGCTGCTGGTCCATTGAGTCGTGCTTTCTTGTTTCTCCTTCCGGGTTTCCATTCTTTCGGCCCATGCCTTTGCCGCTTCTTCATGTTTGAATAGTTGGCACTTTCGCGAGTTTGGAAGTTGGGTTTTGTGCCTTCAAACATCGGCGACCACAGGCATGTTCCCATGTGAGGCCTCTTCTTGGTGGTAGCTACGAATGGTTGTCTTGGAATGATTGAGTTCCCGGGTGGTTTTTCTTGGCTTGTGACGAGAGAGATTTCCTTTGTCGGCTTTTTTGGCTCATGCTCTGCCTCCAACTCCCCTTGTACCGCATCATCATTGATTATATGATCTTCGGTGGTTATGATCGGCATGAAACGCGAAGGGTTAAGTTGAGGCACTTCGACCATGAGGACTAGGTCTGTTTGAGGTGCTTCGACAGTGAGGACTAGGTCTTTCTCGGACAGTTCGGCAATGAGGTCCGGGACTTCCTCGGGTGCTTCGAGCGCAAGTACCAGGCCTGGCTTGATTTCTTCGGCCACTTCAGCAGTGAGGTTCGGGACTTCTGTAGGTTCGGCAGTTAGGACAGTGATTTCCTCGGATGGATTGGTGATAAGGACCGGGTCTGATTGGGGCAGTTCTTCTTTGGTCATTTGCGGGTCCTTATCCTCAGTCGGCTCCTCGGGTTCAGCCATCCTTTCTGTTGCTCATGAATCGGTTTCGGCCGTGAATTGGTGCATCGCGGCACTCAATTGCTGTATGTTTGCGGCCAATTGTTGGGTGTTAGCTGCCAGCTCCTTTTCTACCGCCCATAATTCAGTTTTAGCTCTGATTTGTTACATTGTGTTTTCCAACTGCTGGATGCTAGATGCCAGCTCCGTTATACCGTCCTTGAGTGGCTCGGCCTGATCTTGGCTTGGTCTTGACCTTGCGGCCAAATCATTGATTAATATCCAAAGATCATCCACGGTTATGCCCATCAACGATCCTCCTGCTGCGTCATTTAGCCCTTTCCACTCATGTGGCAACATCCCACAGAGAAACTTTGTTTGAAGATCAAAGTTGGTGAATCCATGGTGCGGGCAGCTTGTCACAATGGAATCAAAGTACCATAAGTACTCATCCAATGTTTCGTCCCGGGATTGCTCCAAGTTGTTGATCTTCTCACGGATTTCAAGTTCGAAGGATGGTGGGGAAAACTCCTCGATGTTCCAAGGTTCCATTCCGTAGTAGTAGGACTTAGTGAATTGCATGATAAAATAAAAAAGAAAAAACAAAATAGACCAACTATTCCGATGCACAACTCCCCGGCAACGGCGCCAATTTGACAGACCGCTCGTCGTTAAAGCGATTTGTGCAAATAAATTTATAATAGTCCGCTACTTGTGACTATACTACTGGGTAGTACTTGGTAAGTAGGGGTCGAACCCAAGGGAATCAGGGGAATAGATGTTCTTTGAGGGGGTTGTCCAGCGAGAGAGCGTGTTTTAGGTCGGTTGGTTGGTTTTAAAGCTACCAGCTAAGTGATTGATTGATTGATTGTTTGGTTGGTTGGTTTTAGTACTGGAAAGTAAATTGCAGTTTATAATTAAAGAGAAATGTTCGGTTTTAGGGGCCTTGTATTATATCCTGTTTATCATTGACCCTTAGTGAATTATCTAAGTATTCAAAGATGAATCGAGGCCCTTTCGTAGCGCAAGACTTGCAACATCGTCTAAAGCAACACTTGTTCTACTTAAGACTAATTCCTCCTTTCGAAGTATCTTAGCCTTATGTGCATCAACTTGATCTCCCAGTTACGTTATTGACCAAGTGGTGTTTTAGATAAGTCGAACTCCTCGATAAGCTTTGCTTGTGACAGCTTCCACTTACCGAGTATGATCACGAATTCCCACGGAAGAGCTTTGCTTGTGACAGCTTCCACTCAACCTTGGAAACTCTAACTTGATATATGGCACATAGAACAAGTTTTGAATACTAAGACAAGACGCTAAGTTAATAGTCTAAAACATTTTATAATACAAGTGCGCCCCTTCTACCGAACTACTAGTTTAGCTACTATTCATCGCGCTAAACATTATAACTAAGGAAATAAAACAGTTGAATAAATACTAAAAATAATACTTACAACCGTTGAAGCGCCAAGGGAGCTATCCTTTATTTCCAAAGCCAAACTTACAATCATAACTTAGAGAGAGAAGTGAATTTTACAAGTGAGGTGCTTATCAAAATGAGGGGAGGAGCTCCTCCTTTTATAGCCATGGAGGGTGGAGATGGTTGCATGTGGAGGCCATCCATGGAGGAGGAGAATGGAGGGTGGAGGAGCCACCACATGTCTTTTGATCCAAGGGAGGAGGAAGGAGGAGCAAGGAGGAGGAGACATGTGGAGGAGCAAAAAGCCGCCGGTCACCATGGTTGGAGGAGCCGCCGGTTGCCGGTGGTGGAAGGAGGAGGAGGGGTGGCTTTTGCCACCTCTTGCCCAAGTGGCCGGTCATCTTGCCCAAATGTGAATTTTGTACAGTTTTGTGCAGTCTTTTCACAAAACTGTCAATGTGTTTCTTCCCCGGACTGTCTTGATTCCTCTCCTGATTCTTCTGATTAATTTGTTATGAGTGCTTCAACGTCAGGATCCTTGATATTTCTTCAGTCGGCATATGATTTTGACCTTGGATTGACTCGTAACATCTTTTCTGCTCTAAAAGCTCCTCTTTAGTGTGTATTCTCTCTAAGCTCTGAATTACCCTGCAAAAATATATCTGAACTAACAAGCAAAAGTTAAATAGACAAAATGTCTAATTAAGGGGGTTATACTGTGTTTATGATTTGTATAATTTTGGTCCATCAGATCACCCCACACTTTTAGTTGTTCGTCCCGAACAATGCTATTAAAGGGCTGTACTCTAAGTTGGCTTTGAAATATGAAAATTAGACTTTGGTACTCGATCTATCCTAATTCATGCATTGCTTACTTATTACCAAATTAAACTGTGTAAATAAATAGAAGAAACTTAATACTTGTACCTCCGTGCTGAGATGCAAATTATATTGGATGTCTCGGGAGATAGCCCTGTTTAGGCTCCTGGACTGCAACCTCGGGATCGTCTCGCACTATATGGTTTTCTGGTAGCTTTCTCTAGCACGTGATTTGGTTCGGGTTTCAATGGTTTGAGTACTTTGATTTTCTTTTGGCGAGGGACTGCTTTTGTAGTGAATTGGCCTTTGGCCTTTGATTTGACTCTTTGAGTTCTTCACTTTTTGTTCGGTTAAAACCTTCACATTTTTGGGCCTTTAGCCTCTTGATTTGCTTCTTTGAGCTTTTCGCCTTTTTGTGGCTGCTAGTCCATTTTCTCAAGCCTTTTTGGGAGGTCCAATCATCGCCCGTAAGCCTATGGAAATACCTCCCCGCTCCTCTCGTTTTTGCCGTTTCGCGCGGGTCAAGGTGAGGGTCGCTCATCTATTTTCTCGGCTACTTTGACTATCGTTTTGCGCGGGTCAAGATGAGGGTCGCTCATCTATTTTCTCGGCTACTTTGACCGGAGATAGGACGGTCTGATTCCCATCCTCGCCTTTTGCATAAACACTGCATGGTAGAGATGACTTCAATCTTCATTGAAAACCCGAAGTGCAGCCTCACTGACTTCGAAAACCATATAGTTTAATCTGATCCTTCGATTGCTTTCCAAGCCTCTCTAGGGCAGTTTATATCAACTCCACATCCCTAGTTTATCTCAGCACAAAGGGACAAATGAGAAGTTACATTCTAAGTTTTTAAACAGTTGAATTTTCACAAGGTTAATGCATGAATTTTGGTCTATCTTTTTCACATTCTCAAGTTCATATTTTCAAAAAGATACTACTAAAAAAGAAAAACATGTTATGTACACAGATGGTTCTCACCCCACACTTTTGAACGAAGGCGTGCCTTTCAGCAAGACTTAGTTCAAAAGTCATGCAAGCAAATATATACAGGTGAGGTGAGAATGATGCAAGGCAAAAAAAAAACTAAATGACAAAAACTAAATGACAGAAATTAAATGACAGAAAGTAAGATAGTGTCGGGTTACCTCCCGACCAGTGCCTTTGTTTAACGTCGTTGGCTCGACGATACCTCATTCCTGGATCATAAGTAGGGATCCCATGGGTGCTTGAGGTCGAATTTCTTCTCGGTTGTCCTTTTTCTCCGAGAGGGTGAGGCTTCTTTGACCATAGCTGCTGGTCCATTGAGTCGTGCTTTCTTTTTTCTCCTTCCGGGTTTCCATTCTTTCGGCCCATGCCTTTGCCGCTTCTTCATGTTTGAATAGTTGGCACTTTCGCGAGTTTGGAAGTTGGGTTTTGTGCCTTCAAACATCGGCGACCACAGGCATGTTCCCATGTGAGGCCTCTTCTTGGTGGTAGCTACGAATGGTTGTCTTGGAATGATTGAGTTCCCGGGTGGTTTTTCTTGGCTTGTGACGAGAGAGATTTCCTTTGTCGGCTTTTTTGGCTCATGCTCTGCCTCCAACTCCCCTTGTACCGCATCATCATTGATTATATGATCTTCGGTGGTTATGATCGGCATGAAACGCGAAGGGTTAAGTTGAGGCACTTCGACCATGAGGACTAGGCCTGTTTGAGGTGCTTCGACAGTGAGGACTAGGTCTTTCTCGGACAGTTCGGCAATGAGGTCCGGGACTTCCTCGGGTGCTTCGAGCGCAAGTACCGGGCCTGGCTTGATTTCTTCGGCCGCTTCAGCAGTGAGGTTCGGGACTTCTGTAGGTTCGGCAGTTAGGACAGTGATTTCCTCGGATGGATTGGTGATAAGGACCGGGTCTGATTGGGGCAGTTCTTCTTTGGTCATTTGCGGGTCCTTATCCTCAGTCGGCTCCTCAGGTTCAGCCGTCCTTTCTGTTGCTCCTGAATCAGTTTCGGCCGTGAATTGGTGCATCGCGGCACTCAATTGCTGCATGTTTGCGGCCAATTGTTGGGTGTTAGCTGCCAGCTCCTTTTCTGCCGCCCATAATTCAGTTTTAGCTCTGATTTGTTGCATTGTGTTTTCCAACTGCTGGATGCTAGATGCCAGCTCCGTTATACCGTCCTTGAGTGGCTCGGCCTGATCTTGGCTTGGTCTTGACCTTGCGGCCAAATCATTGATTAATATCCAAAGATCATCCACGGTTATGCCCATCAACGATCCTCCTGCTGCGTCATTTAGCCCTTTCCACTCATGTGGCAACATCCCACAGAGAAACTTTGTTTGAAGATCGAAGTTGGTGAATCCATGATGCGGGCAGCTTGTCACAATGGAATCAAAGTACCATAAGTACTCATCCAATGTTTCGTCCCGGGATTGCTCCAAGTTGTTGATCTTCTCACGGATTTCAAGTTCGAAGGATGGTGGGGAAAACTCCTCGATGTTCCAAGGTTCCATTCCGTAGTAGTAGGACTTAGTGAATTGCATGATAAAATAAAAAAGAAAAAACAAAATAGAACAACTATTCCGATGCACAACTCCCCGGCAACGGCGCCAATTTGACAGACCGCTCGTCGTTAAAGCAATTTGTGCAAATAAATTTATAATAGTCCACTACTTGCGACTATACTACTGGGTAGTACTTGGTAAGTAGGGGTCGAACCCAAGGGAATCAGGGGAATAGATGTTCTTTGAGGGGGTTGTCCAGCGAGAGAGCGTGTTTTAGGTCGGTTGGTTGGTTTTAAAGCTACCAGCTAAGTGATTGATTGATTGATTGTTTGGTTGGTTGGTTTTGGTACTGGAAAGTAAATTGCAGTTTATAATTAAAGAGAAATGTTCGGTTTTAGGGGCCTTGTATTATATCCTGTTTATCATTGACCCTTAGTGAATTATCTAAGTATTCAAAGATGAATCGAGGCCCTTTCGTAGCGCAAGACTTGCAACATCGTCTAAAGCAACACTTGTTCTACTTAAGACTAATTCCTCCTTTCGAAGTATCTTAGCCTTATGTGCATCCACTTGATCTCCCAGTTACGTTATTGACCAAGTGGTGTTTTAGATAAGTCGAACTCCTCGATAAGCTTTGCTTGTGACAGCTTCCACTTACCGAGTATGATCACGAATTCCCACGGAAGAGCTTTGCTTGCGACATCTTCCACTCAACCTTGGAAACTCTGACTTGATATATGGCACATAGAACAAGTTTTGAATACTAAGACAAGATGCTAAGTTAATAGTCTAAAACATTTTATAATACAAGTGCGCCCCTTCTACCGAACTACTAGTTTAGCTACTATTCATCACGCTAAACATTATAACTAAGGAAATAAAACAGTTGAATAAATACTAAAAATAATACTTACAACCGTTGAAGCGCCAAGGGAGCTATCCTTTATTTCCAAAGCCAAACTTACAATACATAACTTAGAGAGAGAAGTGAATTTTACAAGTGAGGTGCTTATCAAAATGAGGGGAGGAGCTCCTCCTTTTATAGCCATGGAGGGTGGAGATGGAGGGTGGAGATGGTTGCATGTGGAGGCCATCCATGGAGGAGGAGAATGGAGGGTGGAGGAGCCACCACATGTCTTTTGATCCAAGGGAGGAGGAAGGAGGAGCAAGGAGGAGGAGACATGTGGAGGAGCAAAAAGCCGCCGGTCACCATGGGTGGAGGAGCCGCCGGTTGCCGGTGGTGGAAGGAGGAGGAGGGGTGGTGACAGATGCTTGTCGTCACAGCAAATGTGCAAATAAATTTATAGTCCGCTACTCGCGACTAGACTACTGGGTAGCAAGTGGTAAGTAGGGGTCGAACCCAAAGGAGTCAGTGTGGATTAGTTATTTTTACGGGATTGTCACGAAAGTAAATACAGTTGGGGGTTGGGTTTGAGTGTTTTGGGAACTGAAAGTAAATTACAATAATTGATAATGGACGGTGAGGAAAGTATTCGGTTTTAGGGGCCTTGTATTATATTTGTTTATCATTGACCGCTAATGATCATGCCAAGTGTTCGAAGATGAATCGAGGCTATTTCTAGCGCAAGACATGATCATGCTAAGCATTCAAAGATGAATCGAGGCTATTCCTAGCACAAGACTTGCAATATCATTTAAAACACTTGTTCTAAGCAAAACTAATTCCTCCTTTCGAAGTATCTTAGCTGTAAGTGCATCCACTTGATCTCCCAGTTACGTTATTTACCAAGTGGTGTTTTAGATAAGTCGAACTCCTCGATAAGTTTTGCTTGTTACAGCTTCCACTTACCGAGTATGTTCACGAATTCCCACGGAAGAGCTTTTTTTGCTTGTCAGGCACTCAACCTTGGAAACTCTGACTATATATGGCACATAGAACAAGTTTTGAATACAAAGGTATACTAAGAGTAAAGTCTAAAACATTTATAATACAAGTGCGCCCCTTCTACCGAACTACTAGTTTAGCTACTATTCATCGCGCTAAACATTATAACTAAGGAAATAAAGACAGTTGAATAAATACTAAGAAATACTTACAACCGTTGAAGCGCCAAGGGAGCTATCCTTTATTTCCAAAGCGAAGAACAATTTTATTGAAAATGAAGAGAGGAGGGTTAAGCCCTCTCTCTCTCTAAAGTGTATACAAGTATGGATGGTGTGGTTTGAATACAAGGAGAGGGCATCTATTTATAGGCTAAGGAAACTTGGGAGCTAAGTTTGGAGACTTAGGGACTAAGTTTGGAGACTTAGGGACTAAGTTTGGAGACTTAGGGACTAAGTTTGGAGACTTAGGGACTAAGTTTCCTTCTCCACCTCCTTGCACATGGCTGCGCCATTTCCATCCAGCTGAGTGGTGCCACGTGGCATGGCCGGAGCTAGGTCGGAGGTTGATCGGAGCATGGCCGGAGTTCGCCGGAGTTCACCGAAATGTGGCCGGAATCTGACCGGAGCCTTGGTCGGACCTTCTTGGATTTTGGAGAGTGTATTTTGAATGAAAATGTCATTCTAAGATGATCTCAAGAAGGAACCGAAGCCAAATTCTGCTTGGAACATGGTCGAAATCCCAAATCGGATGAAATTGCCCTTAATTGGCCTTTACCGGGCTCGGTGCTTTTACCTTGCGTTCTTGTCCATTTGCCGACGGTTCTAGAATATTTGAGTGATTCCAAGTCGGTTCCATGAAGGATGTTAAGGCTGATTTTGAGTGTAGCATGGTCGTGACCTAGAATGACTCGTTCTTCATTTTCCGCTCAAAAACTCCTCCTTAGCGTGTTTTCTCTCTAAGTGCCAAAATACCCTGTAGAAATATATCGGGACTAACAAGTAGAAGTTAAATAGACCAACAGTCTAATTTGGTGGGTTTTACTGTGTTTTTGATTCGTATAATTTTTGTCCATCAGATCACCCCACACTTTTAGTTGTTCGTCCCGAACAATGCTATTAAAGGGCGTGCACACAATCCATGTAAAAACTTTGTAAAATATGAAAGTAAGACTGTGGGACTCAATTTTTCCTAATTCATGCATTACTACTTATTACTAAATTAAACTGCGTAAATAAATAGAAGAGACTTAATACTTGTACCTCTGTGCTGAGATGCAAATTATATTGGATGTTTCGGGAGATAGCCCTTTTTAGGCTCCTAGACTGCAACCTCGGGATCGTCTCGTACTATATGGTTTTCTTGTAGCTTTCTCTAGCACGTGATTCGGTTCGGGTTTCACTTGTTTGAGTACTTTGATTTTCTTTTGGCGAGGGACTGCTTTTTGTAGTGAATTGGCCTTTGGCCTTTGATTTGACGCTTTGAGTTCTTCACTTTTGTTCGGTTAAAACCTTCACAATTTTGGGCCTTTGGCCTCTTGATTTGCTTCTTCGAGCTTTTCGCCTTTTTGTGGTTTTGCAAGTCCATTTTCTCAAGCCTTTTTTGGGAGGTCCAATCATCGCCCGCAAGCCTATGGAAATACATCCCCGCTTCTCTCTTTTTTGCCATTTTCGCGCGGGTCAAGGTGAGGCTCGCTCTGCTATTTTCTCGGCTACTTTGACTGTCGTTTCGCGCGGGTCAAGATGAGGGTCGCTCATCTATTTTCTCGGCTACTTTGACCGGAGATAGGACGGTTTGATTCCCGTCCTCGCCTTTTGCATTGCATGGCGGAGATGACTTCAATCTTCACTGAAACCCGAAGTGCAGCCTCCACTGACATCGAAAACCATATAGTTTGATCTGATCCTTTGATTGCTTGCCAAGCCTCTCTAGGGCATTTCTATCAACTCCACATCCCTAGTTTATCTCAGCACAAAGGGACAAATGAGAAGTTACGTTCTAAGTTTTTAGACAGTTGAATTTTCACAAGGTAAATGCATGAATTTTGGTATATCTTTTTCACATTCTTAAGTTCATATTTTCAAAAAGATATTATTTATTAACTAATATATACAGGTGGTTCTCACCCCACACTTTTGAACGAAGTCGTGCCTTTCAGCAAGACTGAGTTCAAAAGCCATGCAAGCAAATGTTATACGAGAAGGAAATGTTATTAAGGAAAAGGAAAGACAGAACTCCCTTTAAGGTGTCGAGTGAACGACATGGCACGAGGCTGGATAATCGAGGGAGTTCGGCTGGGGCCTTGAACTCTGAGCGTAGCCCTATCTGGCCTAATGTTGTACCCAAGTCCGATTCCTGAATAGTCATTTCTTCTATGCACCAAGTGGGTGAGAGCAACTTATTGAAAAAACTAAATGACAGAAAATAAAATGACAGAAAGTAAGATAGTGTCGGGTTACCTCCCGACCAGTGCCTTTGTTTAACGTCGTTGGCTCGACAGTACCTCAATCATGGATCATAAGGTCGGATCCCAAGGGTGAGTGAGGTCAAACTTTTTCTCGGCAGCCCTTTTGCTCCGAGAGGGTGAGGTTTCCTTGACCATAGCTGCTGGTCCTATGCGTCGTGCTTGCTTGTTACTCCTTCCGGGTTTCCATTCTTTCGGCCCATGCCTTTGCCGCCTCTTCATGCTGGAATAGTTGGCACTTTCGCGAGTTTGGAAGTTAGGTTTTGTGCCTTCAAACATCGGCGACCACAGGCATGTTCCCATGTGAGGCCTCTTCTTGGTGGTAGCTACGAATGGTTGTCTTGGAATGATTGAGTTCCCGGGTGGTTTTTCTTGGCTTGTGACGAGAGAGATTTCCTTTGTCGGCTTTTTTGGCTCATGCTCTGCCTCCAACTCCCCTTGTCCCGCATCATCATTGATTATATGATCTTCGGTGGTTAAGATCGGCATGAAACGCGAAGGGTTAAGTTGAGGTACTTCGACCATGATGACTAGGTCTGTTTCAGGTGCTCCGACAGTGAGGACTAGGTCTTTCTCGGACAGTTCGGCAATGAGGTCCGGGACTTCCTCGGGTGCTTCGAGCGCAAGTACCGGGCCTGGCTTGATTTCTTCGGCCGCTTCAGCAGTGAGGTTCGGGACTTCTGTAGGCTCGGCAGTTAGGACAGTGATTTCCTCGGATGGATTGGTGATAAGGACCGGGTCTGATTGAGGCAGTTCTTCTTCGGTCATTTGCGGGTCCTCATCCTCAGTCGGCTCCTCGGGTTCAGCCGTGAATTGGTGCATCAATGCACTCAATTGCTGCATGTCTGCGGCCAATTGCTGGGTGCTAGCTGCCAGCTCCTTTTCTGCCGCCCATAGTTCAGTTTTGGCCCTGATTTGTTGCATCGTGTTGTCCAATTGCTGGATGCTAGATGCCAGCTCCGTTATACCGTCCTCGATTGGCTCGGCCTGATCTTGGCTTGGTCTTGACCTCGCGGCCAAATCGTTTATTAATTTCCAAAGATCATCCTCGGTTAAGTCCCACATTGATCCTCCTGCTGCATTATTTAGCTGGTCCCACTCATGTGGCAACATTCCATAGAACAAGTTTTGAATACAAAGGTATACTAAGAGTAAAGTCTAAAACATTTATAATACAAGTGCGCCCCTTCTACCGAACTACTAGTTTAGCTACTATTCATCGCGCTAAACATTATAACTAAGGAAATAAAGACAGTTGAATAAATACTAAGAAATACTTACAACCGTTGAAGCGCCAAGGGAGCTATCCTTTATTTCCAAAGCGAAGAACAATTTTATTGAAAATGAAGAGAGGAGGGTTAAGCCCTCTCTCTCTCTAAAGTGTATACAAGTATGGATGGTGTGGTTTGAATACAAGGAGAGGGCATCTATTTATAGGCTAAGGAAACTTGGGAGCTAAGTTTGGAGACTTAGGGACTAAGTTTGGAGACTTAGGGACTAAGTTTGGAGACTTAGGGACTAAGTTTGGAGACTTAGGGACTAAGTTTGGAGACTTAGGGACTAAGTTTCCTTCTCCACCTCCTTGCACATGGCTGCGCCATTTCCATCCAGCTGAGTGGTGCCACGTGGCATGGCCGGAGCTAGGTCGGAGGTTGATCGGAGCATGGCCGGAGTTCGCCGGAGTTCACCGAAATGTGGCCGGAATCTGACCGGAGCCTTGGTCGGACCTTCTTGGATTTTGGAGAGTGTCTTTTGAATGAAAATGTCATTCTAAGATGATCTCAAGAAGGAACCGAAGCCAAATTCTGCTTGGAACATGGTCGAAATCCCAAATCGGATGAAATTGCCCTTAATTGGCCTTTACCGGGCTCAGTGCATTTGCCTTGCGTTCTTGTCCATTTGCCGACGGTTCTAGAATATTTGAGTGATTCCAAGTCGGTTCCATGAAGGATGTTAAGGCTGATTTTGAGTGTAGCATGGTCGTGACCTAGAATGACTCGTTCTTCATTTTCTGCTCAAAAACTCCTCCTTAGCGTGTTTTCTCTCTAAGTGCCAAAATACCCTGTAGAAATATATCGGGACTAACAAGTAGAAGTTAAATAGACCAACAGTCTAATTTGGTGGGTTTTACTGTGTTTTTGATTCGTATAATTTTTGTCCATCAGATCACCCCACACTTTTAGTTGTTCGTCCCGAACAATGCTATTAAAGGGCGTGCACACAATCCATGTAAAAACTTTGTAAAATATGAAAGTAAGACTGTGGGACTCGATTTTTCCTAATTCATGCATTACTACTTATTACTAAATTAAACTGCGTAAATAAATGGAAGAGACTTAATACTTGTACCTCTGTGCTGAGATGCAAATTATATTGGATGTTTCGGGAGATAGCCCTTTTTAGGCTCCTAGACTGCAACCTCGGGATCGTCTCGTACTATATGGTTTTCTTGTAGCTTTCTCTAGCACGTGATTCGGTTCGGGTTTCACTTGTTTGAGTACTTTGATTTTCTTTTGGCGAGGGACTGCTTTTTGTAGTGAATTGGCCTTTGGCCTTTGATTTGACGCTTTGAGTTCTTCACTTTTGTTCGGTTAAAACCTTCACAATTTTGGGCCTTTGGCCTCTTGATTTGCTTCTTCGAGCTTTTCGCCTTTTTGTGGTTTTGCAAGTCCATTTTCTCAAGCCTTTTTTGGGAGGTCCAATCATCGCCCGCAAGCCTATGGAAATACATCCCCGCTTCTCTCTTTTTTGCCATTTTCGCGCGGGTCAAGGTGAGGCTCGCTCTGCTATTTTCTCGGCTACTTTGACTGTCGTTTCGCGCGGGTCAAGATGAGGGTCGCTCATCTATTTTCTCGGCTACTTTGACCGGAGATAGGACGGTTTGATTCCCGTCCTCGCCTTTTGCATTGCATGGCGGAGATGACTTCAATCTTCACTGAAACCCGAAGTGCAGCCTCCACTGACATCGAAAACCATATAGTTTGATCTGATCCTTTGATTGCTTGCCAAGCCTCTCTAGGGCATTTCTATCAACTCCACATCCCTAGTTTATCTCAGCACAAAGGGACAAATGAGAAGTTACGTTCTAAGTTTTTAGACAGTTGAATTTTCACAAGGTAAATGCATGAATTTTGGTCTATCTTTTTCACATTCTTAAGTTCATATTTTCAAAAAGATATTATTTATTAACTAATATATACAGGTGGTTCTCACCCCACACTTTTGAACGAAGTCGTGCCTTTCAGCAAGACTGAGTTCAAAAGCCATGCAAGCAAATGTTATACGAGAAGGAAATGTTATTAAGGAAAAGGAAAGACAGAACTCCCTTTAAGGTGTCGAGTGAACGACATGGCACGAGGCTGGATAATCGAGGGAGTTCGGCTGGGGCCTTGAACTCTGAGCGTAGCCCTATCTGGCCTAATGTTGTACCCAAGTCCGATTCCTGAATAGTCATTTCTTCTATGCACCAAGTGGGTGAGAGAAACTTATTGAAAAAACTAAATGACAGAAAATAAAATGACAGAAAGTAAGATAGTGTCGGGTTACCTCCCGACCAGTGCCTTTGTTTAACGTCGTTGGCTCGACAGTACCTCAATCATGGATCATAAGGTCGGATCCCAAGGGTGAGTGAGGTCAAACTTTTTCTCGGCAGCCCTTTTGCTCCGAGAGGGTGAGGTTTCCTTGACCATAGCTGCTGGTCCTATGCGTCGTGCTTGCTTGTTACTCCTTCCGGGTTTCCATTCTTTCGGCCCATGCCTTTGCCGCCTCTTCATGCTGGAATAGTTGGCACTTTCGCGAGTTTGGAAGTTAGGTTTTGTGCCTTCAAACATCGGCGACCACAGGCATGTTCCCATGTGAGGCCTCTTCTTGGTGGTAGCTACGAATGGTTGTCTTGGAATGATTGAGTTCCCGGGTGGTTTTTCTTGGCTTGTGACGAGAGAGATTTCCTTTGTCGGCTTTTTTGGCTCATGCTCTGCCTCCAACTCCCCTTGTCCCGCATCATCATTGATTATATGATCTTCGGTGGTTAAGATCGGCATGAAACGCGAAGGGTTAAGTTGAGGTACTTCGACCATGATGACTAGGTCTGTTTCAGGTGCTCCGACAGTGAGGACTAGGTCTTTCTCGGACAGTTCGGCAATGAGGTCCGGGACTTCCTCGGGTGCTTCGAGCGCAAGTACCGGGCCTGGCTTGATTTCTTCGGCCGCTTCAGCAGTGAGGTTCGGGACTTCTGTAGGCTCGGCAGTTAGGACAGTGATTTCCTCGGATGGATTGGTGATAAGGACCGGGTCTGATTGAGGCAGTTCTTCTTCGGTCATTTGCGGGTCCTCATCCTCAGTCGGCTCCTCGGGTTCAGCCGTGAATTGGTGCATCAATGCACTCAATTGCTGCATGTCTGCGGCCAATTGCTGGGTGCTAGCTGCCAGCTCCTTTTCTGCCGCCCATAGTTCAGTTTTGGCCCTGATTTGTTGCATCGTGTTGTCCAATTGCTGGATGCTAGATGCCAGCTCCGTTATACCGTCCTCGATTGGCTCGGCCTGATCTTGGCTTGGTCTTGACCTCGCGGCCAAATCGTTTATTAATTTCCAAAGATCATCCTCGGTTAAGTCCCACATTGATCCTCCTGCTGCATTATTTAGCTGGTCCCACTCATGTGGCAACATTCCATAGAGAAACTTTGTTTGAAGATCGAAATTGGTGAATCCATGGTGCGGGCAGCTCGTCACAATGGAATCGAAGTACCATAAGTACTCATCCAAAGTTTCATCCCGGGATTGCGTTATTTTGTTGATCTTCTCGCGTATTTCAAGTTCGAAGGGTGGTGGGGAAAACTCCGTATTGTTCCAAGGTTCCATTCCGCAGTAGTATGACTTGGTGAATTGCATGATAAAAGAAAAAAAGAAAAAAGAAAATAGAACAACTATTCCTATGCACAACTCCCCGGCAACGGCGCCAATTTGACAGATGCTTGTCGTCACAGCAAATGTGCAAATAAATTTATAGTCCGCTACTCGCGACTAGACTACTGGGTAGCAAGTGGTAAGTAGGGGTCGAACCCAAAGGAGTCAGTGTGGATTAGTTGTTTTTACGGGATTGTCACGAAAGTAAATACAGTTGGGGGTTGGGTTTGAGTGTTTTGGGAACTGAAAGTAAATTACAATAATTGATAATGGACGGTGAGGAAAGTATTCGGTTTTAGGGGCCTTGTATTATATTTGTTTATCATTGACCTCTAATGATCATGCCAAGTGTTCGAAGATGAATCGAGGCTATTTCTAGCGCAAGACATGATCATGCTAAGCATTCAAAGATGAATCGAGGCTATTCCTAGCACAAGACTTGCAATATCATTTAAAACACTTGTTCTAAGCAAAACTAATTCCTCCTTTCGAAGTATCTTAGCTGTAAGTGCATCCACTTGATCTCCCAGTTACGTTATTTACCAAGTGGTGTTTTAGATAAGTCGAACTCCTCGATAAGTTTTGCTTGTTACAGCTTCCACTTACCGAGTATGTTCACAAATTCCCACGGAAGAGCTTTTTTTGCTTGTCAGGCACTCAACCTTGGAAACTCTGACTATATATGGCACATAGAACAAGTTTTGAATACAAAGGTATACTAAGAGTAAAGTCTAAAACATTTATAATACAAGTGCGCCCCTTCTACCGAACTACTAGTTTAGCTACTATTCATCGCGCTAAACATTATAACTAAGGAAATAAAGACAGTTGAATAAATACTAAGAAATACTTACAACCGTTGAAGCGCCAAGGGAGCTATCCTTTATTTCCAAAGCGAAGAACAATTTTATTGAAAATGAAGAGAGGAGGGTTAAGCCCTCTCTCTCTCTAAAGTGTATACAAGTATGGATGGTGTGGTTTGAATACAAGGAGAGGGCATCTATTTATAGGCTAAGGAAACTTGGGAGCTAAGTTTGGAGACTTAGGGACTAAGTTTGGAGACTTAGGGACTAAGTATGGAGACTTAAGGACTAAGTTTGGAGACTTAGGGACTAAGTTTCCTTCTCCACCTCCTTGCACAAGGCTGCGCCATTTCCATCCAGCTGAGTGGTGCCACGTGGCATGGCCGGAGCTAGGTCGGAGGTTGATCGGAGCATGGCCGGAGTTCGCCGGAGTTCATCGAAATGTGGCCGGAATCTGACCGGAGCCTTGGTCGGACCTTCTTGGATTTTGGAGAGTGTATTCTGAATGAAAATGTCATTCTAAGATGATCTCAAGAAGGAACCGAAGCCAAATTCTGCTTGGAACATGGTCGAAATCCCAAATCGGATGAAATTGCCCTTAATTGGCCTTTACCGGGCTCAGTGCTTTTGCCTTGCGTTCTTGTCCATTTGCCGACGGTTCTAGAATATTTGAGTGATTCCAAGTCGGTTCCATGAAGGATGTTAAGGCTGATTTTGAGTGTAGCATGGTCGTGACCTAGAATGACTCGTTCTTCATTTTCCGCTCAAAAACTCCTCCTTAGCGTGTTTTCTCTCTAAGTGCCAAAATACCCTGTAGAAATATATCGGGACTAACAAGTAGAAGTTAAATAGACCAACAGTCTAATTTGGTGGGTTTTACTGTGTTTTTGATTCGTATAATTTTTGTCCATCAGATCACCCCACACTTTTAGTTGTTCGTCCCGAACAATGCTATTAAAGGGCGTGCACACAATCCATGTAAAAACTTTGTAAAATATGAAAGTAAGACTGTGGGACTCGATTTTTCCTAATTCATGCATTACTACTTATTACTAAATTAAACTGCGTAAATAAATAGAAGAGGCTTAATACTTGTACCTCTGTGCTGAGATGCAAATTATATTGGATGTTTCGGGAGATAGCCCTTTTTAGGCTCCTAGACTGCAACCTCGGGATCGTCTCGTACTATATGGTTTTCTTGTAGCTTTCTCTAGCACGTGATTCGGTTCGGGTTTCACTGGTTTGAGTACTTTGATTTTCTTTTGGCGAGGGACTGCTTTTTGTAGTGAATTGGCCTTTGGCCTTTGATTTGACGCTTTGAGTTCTTCACTTTTGTTCGGTTAAAACCTTCACAATTTTGGGCCTTTGGCCTCTTGATTTGCTTCTTCGAGCTTTTCGCCTTTTTTGTGGTTTTGCAAGTCCATTTTCTCAAGCCTTTTTTGGGAGGTCCAATCATCGCCCGCAAGCCTATGGAAATACATCCCCGCTTCTCTCTTTTTTGCCATTTTCGCGCGGGTCAAGGTGAGGCTCGCTCTGCTATTTTCTCGGCTACTTTGACTGTCGTTTCGCGCGGGTCAAGATGAGGGTCGCTCATCTATTTTCTCGGCTACTTTGACCGGAGATAGGACGGTTTGATTCCCGTCCTCGCCTTTTGCATTGCATGGCGGAGATGACTTCAATCTTCACTGAAACCCGAAGTGCAGCCTCCACTGACATCGAAAACCATATAGTTTGATCTGATCCTTTGATTGCTTGCCAAGCCTCTCTAGGGCATTTCTATCAACTCCACATCCCTAGTTTATCTCAGCACAAAGGGACAAATGAGAAGTTACGTTCTAAGTTTTTAGACAGTTGAATTTTCACAAGGTAAATGCATGAATTTTGGTATATCTTTTTCACATTCTTAAGTTCATATTTTCAAAAAGATATTATTTATTAACTAATATATACAGGTGGTTCTCACCCCACACTTTTGAACGAAGTCGTGCCTTTCAGCAAGACTGAGTTCAAAAGCCATGCAAGCAAATGTTATACGAGAAGGAAATGTTATTAAGGAAAAGGAAAGACAGAACTCCCTTTAAGGTGTCGAGTGAACGACATGGCACGAGGCTGGATAATCGAGGGAGTTCGGCTGGGGCCTTGAACTCTGAGCGTAGCCCTATCTGGCCTAATGTTGTACCCAAGTCCGATTCCTGAATAGTCATTTCTTCTATGCACCAAGTGGGTGAGAGCAACTTATTGAAAAAACTAAATGACAGAAAATAAAATGACAGAAAGTAAGATAGTGTCGGGTTACCTCCCGACCAGTGCCTTTGTTTAACGTCGTTGGCTCGACAGTACCTCAATCATGGATCATAAGGTCGGATCCCAAGGGTGAGTGAGGTCAAACTTTTTCTCGGCAGCCCTTTTGCTCCGAGAGGGTGAGGTTTCCTTGACCATAGCTGCTGGTCCTATGCGTCGTGCTTGCTTGTTACTCCTTCCGGGTTTCCATTCTTTCGGCCCATGCCTTTGCCGCCTCTTCATGCTGGAATAGTTGGCACTTTCGCGAGTTTGGAAGTTAGGTTTTGTGCCTTCAAACATCGGCGACCACAGGCATGTTCCCATGTGAGGCCTCTTCTTGGTGGTAGCTACGAATGGTTGTCTTGGAATGATTGAGTTCCCGGGTGGTTTTTCTTGGCTTGTGACGAGAGAGATTTCCTTTGTCGGCTTTTTTGGCTCATGCTCTGCCTCCAACTCCCCTTGTCCCGCATCATCATTGATTATATGATCTTCGGTGGTTAAGATCGGCATGAAACGCGAAGGGTTAAGTTGAGGTACTTCGACCATGATGACTAGGTCTGTTTCAGGTGCTCCGACAGTGAGGACTAGGTCTTTCTCGGACAGTTCGGCAATGAGGTCCGGGACTTCCTCGGGTGCTTCGAGCGCAAGTACCGGGCCTGGCTTGATTTCTTCGGTCGCTTCAGCAGTGAGGTTCGGGACTTCTGTAGGCTCGGCAGTTAGGACAGTGATTTCCTCGGATGGATTGGTGATAAGGACCGGGTCTGATTGAGGCAGTTCTTCTTCGGTCATTTGCGGGTCCTCATCCTCAGTCGGCTCCTCGGGTTCAGCCGTGAATTGGTGCATCAATGCACTCAATTGCTGCATGTCTGCGGCCAATTGCTGGGTGCTAGCTGCCAGCTCCTTTTCTGCCGCCCATAGTTCAGTTTTGGCCCTGATTTGTTGCATCGTGTTGTCCAATTGCTGGATGCTAGATGCCAGCTCCGTTATACCGTCCTCAATTGGCTCGGCCTGATCTTGGCTTGGTCTTGACCTCGCGGCCAAATCGTTTATTAATTTCCAAAGATCATCCTCGGTTAAGTCCCACATTGATCCTCCTGCTGCATTATTT
Source organism: Rhodiola kirilowii (assembly GCA_033675215.1). NCBI lineage: Eukaryota > Viridiplantae > Streptophyta > Magnoliopsida > Saxifragales > Crassulaceae > Rhodiola > Rhodiola kirilowii. Next base: position 33,990,179 of record CM066201.1, read on the forward strand.
AGCTGGTCCCACTCATGTGGCAACATTCCATAGAGAAACTTTGTTTGAAGATCGAAATTGGTGAATCCATGGTGCGGGCAGCTCGTCACAATGGAATCGAAGTACCATAAGTACTCATCCAAAGTTTCATCCCGGGATTGCGTTATTTTGTTGATCTTCTCGCGTATTTCAAGTTCGAAGGGTGGTGGGGAAAACTCCGTATTGTTCCAAGGTTCCATTCCGCAGTAGTATGACTTGGTGAATTGCATGATAAAAGAAAAAAAGAAAAAAGAAAATAGAACAACTATTCCTATGCACAACTCCCCGGCAACGGCGCCAATTTGACAGATGCTTGTCGTCACAGCAAATGTGCAAATAAATTTATAGTCCGCTACTCGCGACTAGACTACTGGGTAGCAAGTGGTAAGTAGGGGTCGAACCCAAAGGAGTCAGTGTGGATTAGTTGTTTTTACGGGATTGTCACGAAAGTAAATACAGTTGGGGGTTGGGTTTGAGTGTTTTGGGAACTGAAAGTAAATTACAATAATTGATAATGGACGGTGAGGAAAGTATTCGGTTTTAGGGGCCTTGTATTATATTTGTTTATCATTGACCTCTAATGATCATGCCAAGTGTTCGAAGATGAATCGAGGCTATTTCTAGCGCAAGACATGATCATGCTAAGCATTCAAAGATGAATCGAGGCTATTCCTAGCACAAGACTTGCAATATCATTTAAAACACTTGTTCTAAGCAAAACTAATTCCTCCTTTCGAAGTATCTTAGCTGTAAGTGCATCCACTTGATCTCCCAGTTACGTTATTTACCAAGTGGTGTTTTAGATAAGTCGAACTCCTCGATAAGTTTTGCTTGTTACAGCTTCCACTTACCGAGTATGTTCACGAATTCCCACGGAAGAGCTTTTTTTGCTTGTCAGGCACTCAACCTTGGAAACTCTGACTATATATGGCACATAGAACAAGTTTTGAATACAAAGGTATACTAAGAGTAAAGTCTAAAACATTTATAATACAAGTGCGCCCCTTCTACCGAACTACTAGTTTAGCTACTATTCATCGCGCTAAACATTATAACTAAGGAAATAAAGACAGTTGAATAAATACTAAGAAATACTTACAACCGTTGAAGCGCCAAGGGAGCTATCCTTTATTTCCAAAGCGAAGAACAATTTTATTGAAAATGAAGAGAGGAGGGTTAAGCCCTCTCTCTCTCTAAAGTGTATACAAGTATGGATGGTGTGGTTTGAATACAAGGAGAGGGCATCTATTTATAGGCTAAGGAAACTTGGGAGCTAAGTTTGGAGACTTAGGGACTAAGTTTGGAGACTTAGGGACTAAGTTTGGAGACTTAGGGACTAAGTTTCCTTCTCCACCTCCTTGCACATGGCTGCGCCATTTCCATCCAGCTGAGTGGTGCCACGTGGCATGGCCGGAGCTAGGTCGGAGGTTGATCGGAGCATGGCCGGAGTTCGCCGGAGTTCACCGAAATGTGGCCGGAATCTGACCGGAGCCTTGGTCGGACCTTCTTGGATTTTGGAGAGTGTATTTTGAATGAAAATGTCATACTAAGATGATCTCAAGAAGGAACCGAAGCCAAATTCTGCTTGGAACATGGTCGAAATCCCAAATCGGATGAAATTGCCCTTAATTGGCCTTTACCGGGCTCGGTGCTTTTGCCTTGCGTTCTTGTCCATTTGCCGACGGTTCTAGAATATTTGAGTGATTCCAAGTCGGTTCCATGAAGGATGTTAAGGCTGATTTTGAGTGTAGCATGGTCGTGACCTAGAATGACTCGTTCTTCATTTTCCGCTTAAAAACTCCTCCTTAGCGTGTTTTCTCTCTAAGTGCCAAAATACCCTGTAGAAATATATCGGGACTAACAAGTAGAAGTTAAATAGACCAACAGTCTAATTTGGTGGGTTTTACTGTGTTTTTGATTCGTATAATTTTGGTCCATCAGGTGGCTTTTGCCACCTCTTGCCCAAGTGGCCAGTCATCTTGCCCAAATGTGAATTTTGTACAGTTTTGTGCAGTCTTTTCACAAAACTGTCAATGTGTTTCTTCCCCGGACTGTCTTGATTCCTCTCCTGATTCTTCTGATTAATTTGTTATGAGTGCTTCAACGTCAGGATCCTTGATATTTCTTCAGTCGGCATATGATCTTGACCTTGGATTGACTCGTAACATCTTTTCTGCTCTAAAAGCTCCTCTTTAGTGTGTATTCTCTCTAAGCTCTGAATTACCCTGCAAAAATATATCTGAACTAACAAGCAAAAGTTAAATAGACAAAATGTCTAATTAAGGGGGTTATACTGTGTTTATGATTCGTATAATTTTGGTCCATCAGTAGTCTCCTCTCTAAACCGAGCATTTTCAGCAACCTTGGTGATGAGATCCCTTATGCTACTTAACGATAGATTCATCATGGATCCTCCAGCTGAGGCGTCTGGGAGCTTTTTGTCTACCTCAGTTAGTCCATTAATTAGGTACTCGATGATGAGCTTCTCGGGTAGTCCAAGATTGCAGCAGCTTCTTTCCAGGTGGTTGAATTTCTCCAGGTAGTCGTACATGGTTTCGTTAGGTTCCTGCCTTATGTCCTGTAGTTGCCCTCTTACTTGCATTGCTTTTGTCGCTGGGTAGTATTTGTCCAGGAATTTCCCTTGCATCTGAACCCATGTTCTGATGCTTCCCGAAGGTAATGAAAGGAACCAGTTGCTTGCCGAGTCAATGAGGGAAAAATAGAATGCCTTCAACTTGAAGTCATCTATATTCACTCGATTGGGCTTTAGAATTTGGAAAGTGCCATGTAAGCGTTGGAGATGAGTCATTGCTGATTCACCATTAGTTCCTGAGAACTTTGGCAAATTGTGGACCACCGACATGTCGACGGTAATGTTGTCTAGTTCAGGGCCCTCGCAAATGCACCACGTCTGCGTTGCGAAATCTGGGGCATTGAGTTCTCCCATAGTAGGTGCACGGTAGTTGTCATCCCCATAGTAGTTATCGTGGCTTCCTTCGCGGGACATGGTTGTTTTGAAGCGCGTATTGATTTAAGGAACTTTATCCGATTAATTAACTAATTCCCCGGCAACGGCGCCATTTATGACGGAGCCCACCGTACTGTCGTTAAGGTGCGGTGTTCTCTGTGCAAAAGCAAATTTGTATTCCGCTACTCGTGACCTTACTACTGGGTAGTAAGTGGTAAGTACGGGTCGAACCCAAGGGAATTAGGGGGATAAGCTATTCTTTGAGGGAATTGTACAGCGAGGGAGCGTGTTTTAGGTTGATTGAGGTTTTAGTGCGGAAAATTAAGTGATTGGTTGGTTGGTTTTGGTTTTTAGTGCGAAAAAGTAAATGACAGAAAAGTAAAGTACTGAAAATAAAAGTAGAAGACTTACAGCGGGTGATGCGTGATTGGCAAGCCTTCCGGTACGTGAGCACTTGATAGAGCAGTTTATACTAAGAAAGTAAATGCAAGGGGTGTTTGAATTTAAGGAAAGCATTCGGTTTCGGGGGCCTTGTATCATAGCCTGTTTATCATTGCCCTTTATTGATCCTTCTAAGTATTCAAACGTGTATCAAGGCCATTCCAAGCACTCGATTTTCCACACTGTCTAGCCCATTCCAAGGTCGTAGAGCACTTGTTCTACTTAGACTAATACCCCATTCCAAGGTATATTAGCCTGTGTGCATCCATTTGACCAGTCATTCCCGACTAACCAAATGGTGTTTTAGAAAGGTCAAACTCCTCAGATAAGCTTTGTCATTCCAAGCATCCACTTATCTGAGTATGTTTACGAACCCCACGGAAGAGCTTTGCCATTCCAAGCATCCACTCAACCTTGGAAGTTCTAACCTAATATATGGCACATAGAACAAGTTTTGAATACAAAGAAGAGGCACTAAAATATGGCCTAAAACATTTTATGATACAAGTACACCCCTTCAACTGAATGAAGAGTTTAGCTACGAATATCCATAGAGGTGGATACCATAGCTAAGTACTCGAGGGTTTTTGAAAGACAGTAAGTAAAGGAAAGGAGTGAGTACTTCAAGAACCGACAAGAGTACTCGAGAATAAAGAAAAGCTTGAGTACTCAAGAACCGACAGGAGTACTCAAGACCGAATTATAATACTCAAGAACCAACAAAAGTATTATATATTAAAAACCAAACTTACAAATGCCAAACTTTCTAGAGAGAGAAGTGTTTATGATTTTGGATTTGAGGATATGTTACAAATGAGATGGAGGCATGTATTTATAGCCAAAGGAGAGGGGAATGGAGGGCTAAGATGAAACCACATGGCAAGCCATCCATGGCTTGCCAAAAGCCGCCGGTTGGAGGTCACCATGGAGGAGAGCTTGGTGGCTTTGGTCACTTCCTCCCCAAAGCCGCCGGTCATGGAGGATAATGATGAGTTTTGTGTGAGTTTTGTGATGTTTTCACAAAACTATCAATCTATTTCGGCCCCGGACTGACTTTGGTTGTTCCTATGTTGGATTTGTATTGAGTGATTCCACGTCAGGATCTTGAGATTTCTTCATTCAGCGTCTGATCGTGACCTTGTACTGACTCGTAATATATTTTCAGCGTAAAATCCTCTCCTTAGCATGTATTCTCTCTAGTCTCTAAAATACCCTGTAGATAAATATCGGAACTAACAAGCAAAATTTAAATAGATAAACATTCTAATTTTGTGGGTTTAACTGTGTTTTTGATTCGTATAATTATGGCCCATCACCTATATGTCACATTTATTGGATCTTGAACCTAGAACCGACCTAGTCCCTTGAATGTGCATTCTTGTGAATCAATATCATTGCTATCTCTTGTCTATCTAATTTTCTAAATATTTTCGTTGAAATACCTTGGATTAAGTTTTAGCAAGCACTTTTAAAAAAATTCACGAAAAACTTAGATCTTTTGTTTGCTCCTTGGTGACTTGAGTTTTCTAATTTAGTGTCATGCTTATGATTGTTTTCCCGCGCATTCCATACAATATTCCTTGAACATATCGTCAAGTTTTAAGTGTGGAGTAAAAAAAACAAAAGAGGGCAGAAAATGGGCCCCAACAAAAAAAATGCTTCATTTTCATGGTCCAAGATGGAAAAGCCCCGACTAAAAACTTTCTCGAGTACTAGAGAAGTTTTGATCTTAAACATACAAATGTCGGGGGTTAGGAAGAAAAGTTCCCCCTCGAAAGCATTTGTAGGCCAAAGGCCATTTGAAAAAAAGAAGAAGAAAAGAAAATAAGCACTTAAAACTTGACTCTATGTTCTTCTATCTCTTCATTTGTGCGGATTCATTCATTTGCATTGTGTGCTAGTTGGAACGAATCTTGGACGATCCATGTGCTCGCATGGGAGCTATCATTTGGTCTATGCTTGTTTATTAAGATCTCTAGTGCCAAACTCCTCCTCCCTTATGGATTACGGCTTAAGCGCCTAAAACTTGGGAATGAGTTCCATGTCGCAAACCCATGGACTAGCCCTAGCTAGCATAGGTGAGCGGTTGACACTCTTTTGTGCAAACTAAACTATGACTCTATTGTATTGCCTTGAAAATGAGTGGAACTTTGGATGAGACATTTGATAGCTCTAGTATTGATGATCTTGAATGCACAACCTCATGGGTACTCAAATGGTTCAAAAGTTCTTTTGATGATATTGTCATGGTAGTCCTAGTTTGGGGTGAGGGATTTTTTTTGAGAAATCCTCACCTTGGTTGAGCACTCTTGCATTCATTCTCATGGGATAGGTGCATATGGGATTTGTGAGTATTCCCTTTTCTGAAAACACTCACGAGACTATAACTCGTTCACTAAGGTAGCCTAGGGGTTTAAAGGCTTAATGCATATGCTAAATGCATTCGTAACGCCTACGAAAAGGAGCTAGTTAGATTGTACATACTTGTCATTTACCTTTCAATAACATGATTAGGAATAATGATCGAGACTTTGTCAAATCTAGTGAGGGCAAATATACGAAAAACATAGCACCACTAGCATTTCGACATTTGCATGACCTTGACATATTCTCATACTTTGTTCGGGACGAACAAAACTTAAGTGTGGAGTGTTGATCAGTCGAGTTTTCGACTGATTTATGGCCATTCTTCACTATAGTTTTGGGTCATTTCCGACATTATTTTGATGTCATTTGACCTCTATCTCTACATTTCAGGTAGAAAACAAGTTTCCCCCATGGTCAATGCCTAAATATCAAGATTGGTTGAAAAATTGAAGTTTCGGCGCAAAACAAGGAGTTCCGGGGCAATACCGAGCATATTGACCTTTGTGACTTGTTTTGGACGCTTAGAACGTATACTGTGTCCGAATTGGTTGATTCAAAGCTTGTTGGAAAGCTAACTCAAAGTGCTACAACTTTCTAGTTGACGCCAAGACCAAATTCGAAAGGGAAGTTCACCAAATAGGCCCCAGTTGGTCGACTAAGAAGTCCAGTCGATCGACTCGAATAAACTATAAGAGCTCATCAAATTTCACCCATCCAGTCGACCGACTAGGTGTCAAGCTTAAGCCAGTCGACCGACTGGATCAAAAACTCAGATTCTGACAACCGGATCTATAAATAGAAAGTGAGGGTTTTGGACCAAGTGTGGAGCTTTTTGGGGAGAAGAAGATCAAGAAGAGAGGTCAACTAAGGTCATCAATCATCAAAAGATCCAACCTAAGAGAAGAAGAGAAGATCAAAAGGGAGTTCAAGGATTAACCATCCTCCTTCCTTTACACTTCTCCATTCCCTTTGTTGTGTACTTCATAACCTACTCACACCATGTTGTCTTACATGATGTGTGAGTAGTGATATTGTGTTTTGAGGGTCTTATGATTCTCCTTGGTACTCTTTGATCACAAATATACATTTATATTTATATGGATGATTGTTGATTTCATTTTCTCTTGTGTTATGAATGTTATGCACTCTAGGTTTTTGTTAAAATGCGTAAGTGACAACTTAGACTAAAACTTGAACCTATGCATTGGAAAAGCTAGTGGATAGTTCTAGGATGGAGAAAATGATCATATCTTAAGCATGAAAGTGAACCTTATGATATGATGCTTGACTAAGGATTGAATGTTTAATTCATTGGAGTTGGTCAATTAGCAAATCATCAATTAATCCCATTAAATGGTGTCAAATTCATGTTCACTATGCTCTTTATACATGCCATGCTACTAAGTGTTTGATGAAATGCCTAAGTAACATGGTGAACCTTAAAACTAGACTTAAGAATTGAACGACCTTAGGGATAGTTTGGATGTAGTGATCATTTCTACGGGATTGAAGTGAACTAGGTTCAATACTATTTGACTACCATGAAATGTTTGAATATCATGTATGTGATCATTGGGAATTTGCCAAGGAGGGGAATAACCCCTCGAAGCACCTCTTATCTATCTTTTATATCTAATAACTCACCACATAGGATTTAGAATATACACCTTTATATATTTTGGGTTTAGAATAGCCGAATGGAAACACAATCTTGAATAGTGCATGTGATTGGCTTGCTCCTCTTGGTTTGACTCGGTACTTTACGGGTTAATATAAATGTTTTGACTATATTCGATCCCCTCTTCATTGATACTATTTAGAGGTGAAAAAGAATAGTTCGTCAAATGGCCTCTTCATCAGCAGGTTCATCCTCATCATCGCTGGGATATCTCAGCGCACGTACCAAGCGGTTGATTCGTTTCTTTTGCTCCTGTTCCACCTCCAGGATGATCTCCAGGTCCTTCAGCAATCTTCCTCTTTCAGCATGCGGCATCTTCTCATCAGCAGCAGCTCTCCTCATCGATGACTTAGAGACGTCTTTCCTCGTCAGCCTGGGATCCTTTAGGTCATTCACATGACGACCTTTGAACAACTTGTGATCAACAGTTCACTTTTGCCGGGCTTTCAAGAGACTGTCTTGGGACGTCTTCAGCTCTTGATTCTTGTAGATGATGAGCTCATAGATGAGAGATGGAAATCCAATCTGGTGCAGAGATCTGCTAGAGGTGGCATGTTCGACAATCTGCTAGAACATTAGTCTGCCCAAGTTAAAATGCATTATGTGGTATAGCAGCTCTGCCATATCCTTGCTGACTAAGGCTTGATGAGACGTCGGTTTCTAGTTGACAATGGCAATGAAGAACAATATGGAGTAGAATATGGTCAGTATTGCGACATGGATGGAGTTGTCTCCCCAAAAAGGGTAAGAGCCAGCAGTAATGCAATTGGCAATCTTGTCAAAATCGGTCTCCTCCTCATCAACAATTGGGTAATTCATGGCATAATATATGTTGATGATCTCTGGATCAAGCTCGACCCTCTTCCCTCGAACATAGACCACTCTATAGTCCTTGTCCCTAACAATGCCAAACTATTTTGGCAAATTTGCGATAGCCTCATGAACCAGCTGCTCGTTACATGGCTTGCTTTTTGTTAGTGTCCAAAACAAATCTGGCTCTCTTAGCAAGTGCAAGACCTCCTTTCCCTTGTAGCATCTTTTGTCAATGATCCTCTCAGGAATGATTTTGCATTTTGGACTGCCTTCCACTTAGCAGCAACATCCTTACTTGCAAACCATACACCACCTTTTGTGATGCCAGTCGGAACAGCACTTGAAACAGGAGATGGACTACCTCGCTTTGTCTTCTTGGAAGCACTGGCTCCCCCTCCATCTGAGCTGCCTCCATCCAGTTTGCTGGGAATTTTGGATGAGGATTCCTGAATCACCATTTTCTTCTTTAGTTTCTTCTTTTCTGCTCTCTTGAGCTCTGACAAGAGAATTGAGTCATGTGCATCTTCCTGGGGTTTGTCTGTTTTAGGCTCTGTCTGATCTACCTCTTTCATCTCCACGTCATGGTTTTCAGGAAGCTCCACTTCCTCGTGAACTTCTGGTTCAACACTAACTTGTTCACCCACTGGGTTTGCATCTGACATCATGTCGGCAGCCTCTTCTTCTTCAGCTACAACTTTCTTCAGACTCCCTACCTTCTTGATCAGCTGGTCCTTCCTTAAGTAATTCTTTCACCACTTCATCAATCTCCTTGTACATGTCATCAAGTTCGTCATCCTTCTCAGATGGATCTGATTGATCTAAACCATCACCCTCCAGCTGTTTCTGCTTCTGGTCAACATGTTGCTTAGGATTATCTTCAACACCAGTTGCTTTAACTCCTGCAACTACCTCGCTCGTCTTCTTTTACTGACCCTTTATCGGAATCTTCTCTGAGTATCAACGTTCTCTTGCTCGTACTTTCCACAAGCCTCTCAGTCTCAGAGTCTGACATAGCAATTTTCCTCCCCCTTACAGCACTAATTCAGGCGGCATATTTCCTGGGAGTTTTGTTCCTGTGAGGCACGACTTTCATCCGGATCCCAGTCTTCTTTAGCCAAAAGCCAGTAGCATGCAGCTTTGCATTCAACAGTTTCTTCTTATCAGAAACCCCTATTTCAGCCCTACTGACATCACCTTCTTTCACAACCCCAAGCACACAACTTTTAATAGCCTGTGGTTTAACTACAGACGCATCCACTAATTTTCCCTCTTATCATCACCCTTATCCTCTACATTCATCACATTCATAGGCACATACACAGAAATCTGAGGTTTGGGACTGTGGATTACCTCTTGTAGTGTTGGTTTAGCCATCAGCTGGACTTCCTCAGTCGATTGCTTGCTTGCTTCAGTTTGATTGGGGCTCGCCTTTGAATTCTTAGAGGAGGCATCCTCTTGTTTTGATAAAGCGGCCTTCTTTCCCTTCTCTTCATCTCTGATCTTAGGGTTAATTGGGACAACTACTTCTGCCGCCTTTGAACCCATGGCTTTCTTTGATGTCTCATTCTCTGTTGGTTTCAACTTCGTCTCCTTCATCACTTTCAACTTTGCTGTCTTGACAGTCTTTGGATTCACCGTTGGAACTCCTGTAGAGACTCTTCTGATTATGCTTTGACATCTTTCTTTGGTTCCGGAGAAGTCTTGACTACTTTCTTTGCAGTTTTCCTTGTGCTCACCATTGCTGCCTATTTGCTGTTGCTTGGAGAGAGCTTGAGACGATTGTTGAACTAGGCTTTCAAAATCTTCGGCAAGAGAGTGAGCAAGTGAGGCACGATTTTAATTTTTGAAATATGTAGAACTCTTTAACTTCCCTAAAACCGACTTGCATATATTGCTTGGGATATCGGTCCAATCACCTCTTTCTTCTCAACGGCTCAAAAAATATCTACGAAATATTTTGAATATAATATCTCCTTTTAGTCATGCACCATCTGTTCCAGCTCTCTTCTTTAATGGGTCAGTCCAACTGTTTTGCTAAAGTCCTGCTTTTGACTGACTAATGCCTGGAACAGTTAGTTGTTGACAACACATAGACCCAGAGAGGATATAAGTGTCTCAAATTGAGTAGCATCAAGTGGCTTGGTGAAGATATCAGCTAGTTGCTTGTCTGTGTTGACACACGCTTCAGCGTAATGACCTTCTGTTCTACTAGCTCTCTGATAAAGTGGTGTCTGATGTCTATGTGCTTCGTCCTGGAGTGCTGTACTGGGTTTTTGGATATGCTGATAGCACTCATGTTGTCATAGTACAAGGTCATCTCTTCCTGTTCCACTCCGTATTCGGACAACATCTGCTTCATCCATAGCAACTGAGTGCAGCAACTCCCTGCAGCAATATACTCTACTTATGTCGTAGAGAGAGAGAGATGCTAATTTGCTTTTTGCTGAACCAGGAAACCAAATTGTTTTCTAAGAAGAAGCAACCTCCAGAAGTACTCTTTCGGTCTTCAGTGTTTCCTGCCCAGTCCGCGTCACAGTATCTTGCACAAACTCCTACTGCGTAAGCAATATCTGGTCTGCTGGCTGTTAGATATAGGAGACTCCTAATCATGCTCATGTACAGTGTCTGGTCAACATTTATTCCAGCATCATCTATAGTGATCTTCATGTGCGTAGCAGCTGGGGTCCTCTTGTGACTAGCCTTTTCAAGATTAAACTTTTTGATCAAATTCTTGGCGTACTTGCTTTGTGAGATAAAGATGCCATCATCCTTCTGTTTCACCTAGAGTCCAAGAAAGTAGTTCATCTCTCCAACCATGCTGATCTTGAACTCTTTTCGCATCTATTCCACAAACTGGTCCACCAGCTCTGTGTACTAGACCCAAACACTATATCGTCAACATAGATTTGTGCGATAATTAAATCTGACCTTGTGTGCTTGATAAATAGAGCCTTATCTACTCCCCTCGCACATAGCCATGGTCGACGAGGAACACCGTGAGACGCTTGTACCAAGCTCTGGGCACTTTTTTGAGTCTATACAGGGCCCTCTTCAGACGATACACCGGAGTCGGATGATGTGGGTCTTCAAATCCCTTGGGTTGAGCAACATGTACTTCTGCGTGCAGAAAGCCATTCAGGAATGCACTCTTCACTTCCATCTGGAATAGGCGGAACTTCAGATGATAGGCCAGTGCAAGGAGCAGGCGAATGGCTTCAAGACGTGTGACAGGGGTGAATGTTTCATCGAAGTCAATGCCCTCAATCTGAGTATATCCTTGTGCAACCAGTCTGCCTTGTTTCTCGTGATGTTGCCCTTCTCATCAAATTTGTTTTTGAATATCCATTTAGTTTCGATGACATTCACATCTTCAGGTTACAGAACCAAGTCCCAAACATCATTCCTGGTAAACTCTTCCAGCTCTTCTTGCATCGCCATAACAACAGTATTCATCAAGCAGCGCTTCCTTGACATTCTTTGGTTTGATGGTGGACAGAAAGCACGAGCAAGCAGCGAACTTCCGGTAACTGATATCCTTGCCTCGAGTCTTCATTCCTTCAGATGGTTCACCAATAACTTCAGTAATTGGATGATTCTTGGCAATCCGTCTAGATGGTTGTAGAGCTACTACAATGTCTCGTGTTCCAGTTGGTGTGCTGGTGTCTGCGTCCTTGTCAGAGGTAGAGTCCGAGGCATTGTTGTCCTCAGCTGGGACTCCCTCTGGACTGCCATCTTCAGTAGGCAGAGACGGAGAGGGTGTTGCAGACATTGTTCCACCACTAACGTCATCATCGTCTGGTACAGGTCTCTCGATAACTTCATCTTTCACCTTAACATTGATCGATTCCATGACAGACCCTGTACGTTTGTTGAACACTTGGTACGCCCGACTATCAGGAGAGTATCCACGGAAGATTCCCTCATCACTCTTCAGGTCGAGTTTTTGTCTATACTCTCTATCATTCAGGATGAAACACACGCTGCCGAAGATGTAGAAGTATTTCACAGTGGGTTTCTTTCCTTTCCATAGCTCATAGCAGGTCATCTCCGTGCCAGTGCGCACTGTTACTCAGTTGGTGATGTGACATGCTGTATTCATCGCTTCAGACCAGAACTTGAGAGGAACCTTCTTGGCATGTAGCATAACTCGGGCCATCTCTTGGATTATGCGATTCTTGCGTTCCACCACACCATTATGTTGTGGAGTGATGGGAGATGCAAACTGGTGAGCAACTCCATGTTCAGCACAGTAGTTGGCCAGGGTGCTGTTCTCAAACTCCTTACCGTGATCACTTTCAATGGCCACCAGGTTTTCTCCTTTGTCCTCCCTTTCTCTCTAAAGTAGGGTCGCGAGTTCAATGAACTATCGTGCCGCTTGAGACTTGTCATGAAGAAATCTGGTCCAGGTGAATCTGGTGTAGTTATCCACACACACGAGGACATACTTCTTGCCTCCGTAGCTTTCAACCTGCATTGGTCCCATCCAGTCCATATGTACCAGTTCTAGAGGTCTGCTAGAGCAGATTTGGGAGGTCTTCGGGTGTGTTACTGATGGACCATATTTATATGATTCATTAAGATAGTTAAACCCACCAAATTAGACACTTTGTCTTAACAACGTTTACTTGTTAGTTCCATTTTTGTTGTACATGCTATTTTGAGGTTTAGAGAAGAAACGAGCTAAAAAGGGGGTTCTTAAACCAAAAATGGATTACAAGTCAAGTAGGGCCAGTCGGGGACCGAGAAAAATCAACCAGGGATCGAGGACCCCAGTCGAGGACCGAGGACCCCAGCTGGGTACCCAGGCCCAGTACCGAGAACCTCAGGCCCCTACCGAGAGGTACCAGGCCCAAGTCCCGAGTCCCAAGTCCCGAGTTCCGAGTGCCGAGTGCCGAGAGAGCCGAGCGCCCGTGCCGAGACAAGTGCCGAGAGCACCGAGACCCAAGTGCCGAGAGCGCCGAGACCCAAGTGCCGAGAGTGCCGAGACCCACATCCAAGAGCGCCGAGACCCAAGTGCCGAGAGCGCCGAGACCCAAATGCCGAGAGTGCCGAGACCCACATCCGAGAGCGCCAAGACCCACGTCCAAGAAACCCAGGGCCGCGCCGAGAGCAGCGCTCGGGCTTGGCCGACCGAGGGCCCGAGGAAAACTTCAACCCCGGGCCATGACCATGCTCCGGGCAGAATTTGGCTTAACATCCTTCATGGATCAGTCTTAGAATCATCTCAACAATTCCAAATCCATGGTCCAACACCCAATCACCTCCGGCCAAAATTCCGGCAGCTCCGGCCAAAATTCCGGCCAAGCTCCGGCCATGGTCCAATCAACTTCCGGTGATGCTCCGATCAAGCCAAATCCAACCACCACCTTGCTCCGGTCATTCTAGCCCAACTCCGGTCAAAATCCGGCGAAGTCCAACCAAACTACTTAATTCCTGGTTAGGTTATACAATTCACATCGGTTGATCTTTTGGTTTGAAACCATACCTCAACCAAGCTCAACCAAACTTGCCAAAGCCTCAACCAAGCTCATGTAGTTGCCCTTTGGCACATCTCAAGCTCTAGCCACCCATGTGCAAGGCAAGTGCACCCTTTGGCTCATCCAAAATCCAACCGAAGGCCAACCAAGCTCAACCGGACTTATGGGAGGACTAGAGGCGGTTGGAGGAGGAAATATCTCACTCCACTCACTCCTCCAACCACCACATTTGGCTATAAAAGTAGGGCTTCCCCTCCTTGAATGATATCACTTGTAACTTAGGTAGAGAATCTCTCTAGAATCCATCTCACAAATCCTTGTAAACACTTGTGTTTTGATATCAAAAGCTCTGCCTTCTCTCTTGTTCTTGAGTGTTCTTGAGAGTTCTTGAGTGAAGTTTGAGTTTGTTCTTCATTTCCTTTTCCAAAAAGCGTGAGCCCTCTTTTGCTTTCTTGTCTTTATTTTGCTTTGATCTTGAATACTCTTGTTGGTTCTTGAGTATTCTTGAGTGTTCTTGAGTTTACTCTTGTTGGTTCTTGAGTGCTCAAGTTTGTTCTTGAGTTTTACATTCCAAAACCTTACTTTCTTGTCTTTGTTTTCAAAACCAAAACCTTTACTTTTCAAAGCACTTAGCTATAGTATCCACTTCTATGGATATTCGTAGCTAAACCATTCATTCGGTTTAAGGGGTGTGCTTGTATCATGCAAACGTTTTAGACCCTTTTCTTAACGCTTCTATTATGTTCAAACTTGTTCTATGTGCCATATATTAGGTTAGAACAACATGGTTGAGTGGAGGCTCGAAAGAGCAAAGCTCTTCCATGGGGTTCGTGAGCATACATGGTTGAGTGGAGGCTCGAAAGAGCAAAGCTTTTCCATGGAGTTCAACCTCTTTAAAACACCACTTGGTTGATCGGAAATGATTGATCAAGTGGATGCACATGGGCTAAGATACTTTGAAAGGAGGAATCAGCCTATCTAGAACAAATGTTCTATGTCTTGAAAAGGACTAGACGGTGTGGCAAGTCGAGTGCTAGAAATGGCCTTGATACATCTTTGAACACTTAGAACGATCATTAGAGGTCGATGATGAACGAACTATGATACAAGGCCCCTAAAACCGAATCTTTCCATTAATCGGAACACAACCTGTCACTTTACTTTCAGTCTCAATATCAACTGTTTACTTTCAGTACCATTTACTTTCAGTACCTTTACATTCCGCAACTAACTTTACTTTCAGTACCTAACATTTACTTTCAGTACTTTACTTTCCGCAACTAACTTTACATTCAACACTTTACTTTACGCACTTACTTTCAGTACATTACTTTTACGCACTTTACTTTTACGCACTTTACTTTTACGCACTATATTTTCAGCACTTTACATTTCAGCACTTTACCTTACGCAATTTACTTGGAGTCTTTACTTTTACGCACTTTGTTTTCAGTCTTTACTTTTCCGTACGCTTACTACAGACTTGTTCAACATCAATCCAACATATCTTTGGCACGCATTGCGCTTGAAATATAGCGTGCGGCCAGTGCCAAAAGTATGTTGCTCGGTTGATATTGAACTCGACTGTTCCAGCACTTTACTTTTCAGTATTTACTTTCAGTTCTGTATTTACTTTCCTTAGTTCAGTCATTTACTTTTTAGCAATTTACTTTTCAGTACTAAAACCACAATCAACCCCAATCGCACTTACATTTCTGTACAAAATCCCTTAAAGAATAACTATCCACTAATTCCCTTGGGTTCGACCCCTACTTACCGCTTTACTACCCAATAGGAGAACCGCTAGGAAAATCCTAAATAGCGGCTTCTTTTGGCCGAGTATATTTAGAGATGCCTATGAGAAGTGTAAAAAATGCGATAGGTGCCAAAGAGTAGGAAATATGTCAGCTAAAAATGAGATGCCTCAGGTACCCATATTGGTCAATGATGTTTTCGACATTTGGGGCATTGATTTTATGGGACCATTCCCAGTTTCATGCGGTTATAATTATATTTTAGTTGCTGTTGATTATGTGTCAAAATGGGTAGAGGCTAAGGCCACGAAGTGCGACGATGCAAAAACTGTCATAGAATTTTTGCGCACTAACCTGTTTTGTAGGTACGGGGTACCCAAGGCCATAATAAGCGACCAAAGAACTCATTTCTGCAACCGCACGATGGCTGCCACCTTGAAGCACTACCATGTCCACCACCGGACATCCACGGCATATCATCCCCAAACCAATGGTCAAGCGGAGATATCCAACCGCGAAATCAAAGGTATTTTAGAAAAGATGGTGAAGCCGGCAAGGAAAGATTGGAGTCAGAGGCTAGATGAAGCTCTTTGGGCTTATCGGACGGCATACAAGATGCCAATTGGAACCTCCCCCTTTCGGCTAGTTTATGGGAAGGCATGCCACCTTCCGGTGGAATTAGAACATAAAGCCTATTGGGCGCTCAAGCATTGCAATCCGGATTTGAAGGCTACCGGACTGGATAGGAAGCTTAATCTGTGTGAGCTTGAGGAGTTGCGGCTTGAGGCCTATGAAGGGCAAACGGACTACAAAGCGCGGACCAAATTATATCATGACAAATTCATCCTCCGACGCTCATTTGAGGAAGGACAACAAGTGCTACTCTTCTCCTCACGGTTAAAGTTGATGCCTGGCAAACTAAAATCAAGATGGACCGGCCCTTATACCGTGACTAAGGTATTCAACCATGGGATGCTTGAGTTGGAAAGCATGGACAATGGAAGTAGATTCACGGTAAACGGGCAGCGAGTCAAACATTACCACGGCGAGGTCGACTTAACTCCGCAGAAATACGACCTGAACCGCCCATGGGATCCAAACTTGTGATCCCCAATCGTCGAGCCAACGACGTTAAACAAAGGCACTGGTCGGGAGGTAACCCGACATCTATCGTATTTTCAGTCATTTTAATTTCAGTCATTTAGTTTTTACCTTGTCAGTCGCTCTCACCCATTTTGTGTATAGAAGGAATGACTACTTGTATAGGAATCAGCTTTGGGGAGCGCCGAGAGTTCAAGGCCCCAGCCGACCTCCCTCGATTATTCCGCTCCAAGCCATGTCATTGGCTCGCATGTCCCTGACATGGAACGACACCGTAAAGGGAGTTCAGTTCTTCCCTTTTCCTTATGTCATTTCCTTCTCTTGTAAATATTTGTTTGCAATCGGCATTTGAACTAAGTCATGCCGAGAGGCACGCCTTCGTTCAAAAGTGTGGGGTGAGAACTCCCTTTGCACAAAATTAGTTTAACATGCTTTCCTTTTCCTTTTCCTTTTCCTTTTCCCTTAATATTATCTTTTTGAAAATATAAACTTGAGAATGTGAAAAAGATAGGTCTAAATTCAAGCATTTACCTTGTGAAATATCAACTGTATAAAAACTTGAGGATGTAACTTCTTAATTGTCCCTTTGTGCTGAGATATACAGGGGATTTGGAGTTGATATAAAATGCCCTAGAGAGGCTTGGCAAGCACTCTAAGGATCGAATTTCACTATATGTTTTACGAAGTCAGTGGAGGCTGCACTTCGGGTTTCATTAGAAATTAGAGTCATCTCCGCCGTGCAGCGTTTATGCATAAGGCGGGACGGGAATCAAACCGTCCTAACTCTAGTCCTAGTAGCCGAGAAAATAGATGAGTGACCCTCATCTCGACCCGCGCGAAACGGCGAGGATGAGAAAGAGCGGGGAGGTATTTCCATAAGCTCTCGGGCGATGATTGGACCTCCCAAAAGGTTGAGAAAATGGACAAGCAAATCACAAAGAAGCAAAGCTCGAAGAAGCAAATCAAAAGCCAAAGGCAAAATTCTGTGAATGTTTTAACCGAAACAAAAGTGAAGAAACTTAAATTCAAAATCGAAGGCCAAAGACCAAATCACTTCAAAAGCTGTCCCTCATCAAAAGGAAATCAAAGAGCTCAGATCATTGAAACCCGAACCAAATCACGTGCTAGAGAAAGCTACAAGTTAACCATATAGTGCGAGTCAGTCTCGAGAATGCAGTCCAGGAGCCTGAAAAGGGCTATCTTCCGAATCATCCGAATTAATTTGCATCTCGGCTCGAAGGTACAAGTATCAAGTTTCTTCTAAGTATTTACACGGTTTAGTTTGGTAACATGTAAGTATTGCATGGATAGGATAAATCTAGTTCCACATTCTCACTTTCCTATTTAGAGCTTATTACTTGGATTTTGTGTTTCTCTCTCGAATAGCATTGTTCGGGACGAACAAGTATAAGTGTGGGGTGATCTGATGGACCATATTTATATGATTCATTAAGATAGTTAAACCCACCAAATTAGACACTTTGTCTTAACAACGTTAACTTGTTAGTTCCATTTTTGTTGTACAGGCTATTTTGAGGTTTAGAGAAGAAACGAGCTAAAAAGGGGGTTCTTAAACCAAAAATGGATTACAAGTCAAGTCGGGCCAGTCGGGGACCGAGAAAAATCAACCAGGGACAGAGGACCCCAGTCGAGGACCGAGGACCCCAGCCGGGTACCCAGGCCCAGTACCGAGAACCTCAGGTCCCTGCCGAGAGGTACCGGGCCCAAGTCCCGAGTGCCGAGAGAGCCAAGCGCCCGTGCTGAGACAAGTGCCGAGAGCACCGAGACCCAAGTGCCGAGAGTGCCGAGACCCAAGTGCCGAGAGTGCTGAGACCCACATCCGAGAGCGCCGAGACCCAAGTGCCGAGAGTGCCGAGACCCACATCCGAGAGCGCCGAGACCCACGTCCGAGAAAACCAGGGCCGCGCCGAGAGCAGCGCCCGGGCCCGGCCGACCGAGGGCCCGAGGAAAACTTCAACCCCGGGCCATGACCATGCTCCGGGCAGAATTTGGCTTAACATCCTTCATGGATCAGTCTTAGAATCATCTCAACATTCCAAATCCAAGGTCCAACACCCATTCACCTCCGGCCAAAATTTCGGCAGCTCCGGCCAAAGTCCGGCCATGGTCCAATCAACATTTAGTGATGCTCCGATCAAGCCAAATCCAACCACCACCTTGCTCCGGTCATTCTAGCCCAACTCCGGTCAAAATCCGGCGAAGTCCAACCAAACTACTTAATTCCCGGTTAGGTTATAGTATTCACATCAGTTTATCTTTTGGTTTGAAACCATACCTCAACCAAGCTCAACCAAATTTGCCCAAGCCTCAACCAAGCTCATGTAGTTGCCCTTTGGCACATCTCAAGCTCTAGCCACCCATGTGCAAGGCAAGTGCACCCTTTGGCTCATCCAAACTCCAACCGAAGGCCAACCAAGCTCATCCGGACTTATGGGAGGACTAGAGGCGGTTGGTGGAGGAAATATCTCACTCCACTCACTCCTCCGACCGCCACATTTGGCTATAAAAGGAGGGCTTCCCCTCCTTGAATGATATCACTTGTAACTTAGGTAGAGAATCTCTCTAGAATCCATCTCACAAATCCTTGTAAACACTTGTGTTTTGATATCAAAAGCTCTACCTTCTCTCTTGTTCTTGAGTGTTCTTGAGAGTTATTGAGTGAAGTTTGAGTTTGTTCTTCATTTCCTTTGCCAAAAACCGTGAGCCATCTTTTGCTTTCTTGTCTTTATTTTGCTTTGATCTTGAATACTCTTGTTGGTTCTTGAGTATTCTTGAATGTTCTTGAGTTTACTCTTGTTGGTTCTTGAGTGCTCAAGTTTGTTCTTGAGTTTTACTTTCCAAAACCTAACTTTCTTGTCTTTGTTTTCAAAACCAAAACCTTTACTTTTCAAAGCACTTAGCTATGGTATCCACTTCTATGGATATTCGTAGCTAAACCCTTCATTCGGTTTAAGGGGTGTGCTTGTATCATGCAAACGTTTTAGACCCTTTTCTTAATGCTTCTATTATGTTCAAACTTGTTCTATGTGCCATATATTAGGTTAGAACAACATGGTTGAGTGGAGGCTCGGAAGAGCAAAGCTCTTCCATGGGGTTCGTGAGCATACATGGTTGAGTGGAGGCTCGAAAGGGCAAAGCTTTTTCATGGAGTTCAACCTCTTTAAAAAAACCACTTGGTTGATCGGAAATGATTGATCAAGTGGAGGCACATGGGCTAAGATACTTCGAAAGGAGGAATTAGCCTATCTAGAACAAATGTTCTATGTCTTGAAAAGGACTAGACGGTGTGGCAAGTCGAGTGCCAGAAATGGCCTTGATACATCTTTGAACACTTAGAACGATCATTAGAGATTGATGATGAACGGACTATGATACAAGGCCCCTAAAACCGAATCTTTCCATTAATCGGAACACAACCTGTCACTTTACTTTCAGTCTCAATATCAACTGTTTACTTTCAGTACCATTTACTTTCAGTACCTTTACATTCCGCAACTAACTTTACTTTCAGTACCTAACATTTACTTTCAGTACTTTACTTTCCGCAACTAACTTTACATTCAACACTTTACTTTACGCACTTACTTTCAGTACTTTACTTTTACGCACTTTACTTTTACGCACTTTATTTTCAGCACTTTACATTTCAGCACTTTACTTTACGCAATTTACTTTCAGTCTTTACTTTTACGCACTTTACTTTACGCACTTTATTTTCAGTCTTTACTTTTCCGTACGTGACAGCACTGCCTTGTCGCGAGGCAATGTGTACAAAATTAATTTATAAGTCCGCTACTCGTGACTTTACTATTGGGTAGTAAAGCGGTAAGTAGGGGTCGAACCCAAGGGAATTAGTGGATAGTTGTTCTTTCGAAAATGGAAAATTAAATAAGACAGTTGGGGGTTGGTTGTGATTTTAGTACTGAAAGTAATGTGGGTTGGTTGTGATTTTAGTACTGAAAAGTAAATGACTGAAAGTAAAGAAAGTAAATACAGGACTGAAAGTAAATAAAGAAAAGTAAAGTGTTGGAACAGTCGAGTTCAATGTCAACCGCAAACACACTTTTGGTTTGTCGCATGCTGTGTCTCAAGCGTGATGCGCGCCAAAGTTGTGTTGGATTGATGTTGAACAAGTCTGTAGTGAAAGTAAAGTGCGGAAAGTAAATACTGAAAAGTAAATTGCTGGAACAGTCGAATTCAATATCGACTAATCAACATACTTTTGGTATGGACTGATATTGAAAGGGTCTGTAATAAGCGACAGAAAGTAAATTACTGAAAAGTAAATTGCTGGAAAGTAAATGTGCGGAAATTAAAGTACTGAAAGTAAATGACTGAAAATAAGCAGTTGATAACGAGACTGAAAGTAAAGTGACAGGTGACGTTTTAATTAAAGTAAAGGATTCGGTTTTAGGGGCCTTGTATTATAAATCTGTTCATCATCGACCTCTAATGATCATACTACATGTTTAAAATGTATCAAGGCTATTTCTAGCACTCTACTTGCCACACCGTCTAGTCCTTTTCAAGACATAGAACACTTGTTCTATATAGGCTAATTCCTCCTTTCGAAGTATCTTAGCCTTATGTGCATCCACCTGATCAATCATTTCCGATCAACTAAGTGGTGTTTTAAAGAGGTTGAACTCTACAGAAAAGCTTTGCTCTTTCGAGCCTCCACTTAACCACGTATGTTCACGAACCCCATGGAAGAGCTTTGCTCTTTCGAGCCTCCACTCAACCAATAGTGTTCTAACCTAATATATGGCACATAGAACAAGTTTAAACACAATAGAGGCACTAAGAGAAGGGTCTAAAACATGTTTTGATACAAGCACACCCCTTCAACCGAATGAAGGGTTTAGCTACGATTATCCATGGAAGAGGACATCATAGCTAAGTGCTTCAAAAGTAAAGGTTTTCGAAAGACAAAAAAGTAAAGTTTATTGAAAGTAAAAGACAAGGAAAAGCTTGAGCACTTCAAGAACCGACAAGAGTACTCAAGAACAAAGTTGGAGCTTCCAATATCAAAGTAAAGTGTTTACAAGGATTGTGCCTAAAATCTAGAGAGATTTTCTACAAGGACTATGAGACTTGAGACTACAATTTTGGACATTGAACAAAGGAGAGGGAATGTGGTATTTATAGGCAAGGGGAGAGGAGGAGGGCCAAACACATGGCAAAGGGGGAGAGGAGGAGGGCCAAACACATGGCAAAGGGGGAGAGGAGGAGAGCCAAAGCCGCCGGCCATAGGTGGCTTTCCCCAAAGCCGCCGCCCATGTGTCACTCCCCAAGCCAAATCCGCCGGCCATGAGGTGGAGGAGGAAGTGAGTGGGTTGTGATATTTGTCTCCCAAAAGCCATCGGTTCCCCCTCAACTCCGGTTAGAGCTTGGTTGCATCATGGTTGCTTCTTGGTTGCAATCAAAAGACAAGGCACAAGCCTTGCACATGGGTGGCTAGACTTGGCATTCACTTGAGTTCTTGATCTTTGTTAAGGTTTGGAACAAGTATTGGGACATGTTTGAGTGATTGTACATTGGGTTCATGAAGGTTGTAAAGCTGAAATCTTGTCGTGGCCTGGAATGACTTGTAATCCATTTTTAGCTTTAAGAACTCCTTTTTAGCTCGTTTCATCTTAATGAATCATATAAATATGGTCCATCAGATCACCCCACACTTTTAGTTGTTCGTCCCAAACAATGCTATTTAAAAGAGGCACACCCAATCCAAGTAAAAACTTTAAATAAGAAAGTGAGAATGTGGGACTAGATTTATCCTATTCATGCAATACTTATTTGTTACCAATCTAAACTGTGTAAATACTTAGAAGAAACTTGATACTTGTACCTTCGAGCTGAGATGCAAATTAATTCGGATGATTCAGGAGATAGCCCTTTTCAGGCTCCTGGACTGCATTCTCGGGACCGACTCGCACTATATGGTTTTCTTGTAGCTTTCTCTAGCACGTGATTTGGTTCAGGTTTCAATGATCTGAGCTCTTTGATTTCCTTTTGGTGAGGGACTTCTTTTTGGAGTGACTTGGTCTTTGACCTTTGATGTTGAATTGGAGTTTCTTCACTTTTGTTTTGGTTAAAACCTTCACAATTTTGGCCTTCGGCCTTTGATTTGCTTCTTCGAGCTTTGCTTCTTTGTGACTTGCTTGTCCATTTTCTCAACCTTTTTGGGAGGTCCAATCATCGCCCGAGAGCATATGGAAATACCTCCCCGCTCTTTCTCATCCTCGCCGTTTCACGCGGGTCAAGATGAGGGTCGCTCATCTATTTTCCCGGCTACTAGGACTAGAGATAGGACGGTTTGATTCTCGTCCCGCCTCTTGCATAAACGCTGCATGGTGGAGATGACTCCTGACTCAACTGAAACCCGAAGTGCAGCCTCCACTGACTTCGTAAACCATATAGTGAAATTCGATCCTTTGAGTTCTTGCCAAGCCTCTCTAGGGCATTTTATATCAACTCCACATCCCCTGTATATCTCAGCACAACGGGACAAATGAGAAGTTACATCCTAAGTTTTTATACAGTTGAAATTTCACAAGGTAAATGCTTGAATTTAGATCTATCTTTTTCACATTCTCAAGTTCATATTTTCAAAAAGATAATATTAAGGGAAAAGGAAAAAAAGAAAGCATGTTAATTAACTATGTACAAAGGCGGTTCTCACCCCACACTTTTGAACGAAGGCGTGCCTCTCGGCAAGACTTAGTTCAAAAGCCGATTGCAAGCAAATATTTACAAGAGAAGGAAATGACATTAAGGAAAAAGGGAAGAACTGAACTCCCTTTACGGTGTCGTCACATGTCGTGGAACGACATGGCTCGGAGCTGGATAATCGAGGGAGTTTGGTTGGAGCCTTGAACTCTTGGCGCTCTCCAAAGCTGATTCCTATACAAGTAGTCATTCCTTCTATACACAAAATGGGTGAGAGCGAGTGACAAGGTAAAAACTAAATGACATAAAATAAAATGACTGAAAATAAGATAGATGTCGGGTTACCTCCCGACCAGTGCCTTTGTTTAACGTCGTTGGCTCGACGCATGGGGATCACAAGTTTGGATCCTGATGAGCCGTATTTATACGACTCATAGAGTCATTAATTCCCACCATTTCATTCACTTTATTATGCGAACAGTTACTTTTTAGTGTTGTTTCGTATTTCAGGTGATTTGGAAGCTCTAGGAGGAATCGTGCTTAAAAGACGGCTTTTGAAGCAAAAAACATCGCAGTGGAAGAACGGAGCCAAAAGAGGGCCGTGAACAGTTTTTTCGGCTCGTGAACAGTAACTCCGGCGTGAACAGTAACTCCGCATGAATAGTAATTCCGGCGTGAATAGTAAATCCGGGGTGAACAGTGATTTTCGGGCCGTGAACAGTAACTTCGACGAAAAATCCAAATTTCATGCTGAGTCCATTCGCACGTCCAAAGTCCAGCAGCCGGCCCAATTTGCATGCGATGCTAGGGTTTCGTAGCTTTATCACCAAGTTAGGGTTTCTCAAACCCTATAAATACAAGAGATCCCGCAGTCTTCAAATCATCAGAAAATCAGAGAGAAATCTCATCACACAGTTCTCATTCGACTCCTCTCCTCTGCCCGCCACCATTGTTGCGCCGCCCTTGCTCGCCAGTCCATCCGCTCATTCAGCCGTGCCTTGCTCTATTGTTTACTCGGTCATCAGTGAAGTTGTTATTTCCCTTTTATTTCCCTGCATTATTTCCTTATGACTATGTGTAACTAAAACCCATATTTGGGTTAGGGTTAAATAATTGTGACTTATGTTTTTGAGATTTGAATCTTAATGCTTGTTTCGTTATTCGATTAAATCTTTTGTGCTCATTATTTGGATTGAATTGTGAGGTTAAGTGGAAGCTTGGAATAGCAAAGCTTAACTGATCAATTCAACTCTCCTATTTGCTATTTGTTGACACTAGAGAGCTATTAACAAGTAGTGCACTAATTCGATATATCTTGGAATGGAGTATTGAATTATTAGGTTTAAAAGAATTAGAAACATGATATTTAGAAATCAATGATAAAACCAAGTCACAATTGAATAATACCCTAACCTGAATATTTCTTTGATTGATAAATCCCTTGCAATTTTCGATTATTACACTAACCTTTACTTTCACATTAGTTTCTTGTTTTTTCTCTATTACAGAACGAAGTAGTAACCATCTAGCTCCCTAGGGTTCGACCCTTACTCACCACTGTACTAACCCACAGCCAAGAGCGAGGAAAAATATAAATTGTTTTTGCACAGGTACGACGACAAGCCTGTTCAAAATGGCGCCGTTGCCGGGGAGCTAAGCACGGTGAAATTTGTTCTTCTTTATTTTTTCGTTTATTTTTCTCTTTGCATTATTTCGAAATTTGCTTATCTCGGTGATATTTCAATTTCAACTGTTCGATTTTCGATTTTCATTCTTTTCGATTTCCAATTTCTAGCTCTCAGAGGGTTCTGTCACCAAGACTTACGAGTCTAAGGATTTTGGGTTTTAAGTGGGACCACTGTGACCCCTCCAATCTCCTGGGAACCCTTTGTTGCTAGTCTGTCTTTGCTATTACGGTGTTTGCTACTCGGTGCTTGCTATTTCTTGCAACATGTCTCACACAGGAAGTAGAGTTGGTGAAAACAATGATGAAGTAGACCAGAATGTTCGAAATGAGGAAGGAGTACTACCTCAAGGACCGATGATCCAACATGGCGAGATCAGGGGGGCTATCCCTGATCAGCTTCAACAGTTCCAGCAACAACAACAACCTCAAAACCATCAACCTCAAAACCAACAACAACCCCAACCACAGTACCCACAATACCCTCAGTACCCACCATATCAGCAGTACCCACCACCTCAGTACCCACAGTATCCGCAACAGCCCTACCCGCAATATCCACCACCATATCCACGACCACCGTATCATCCACAACATCCATACCCACCACCTCAGAGACCTCCACGCCAGCAAGTAGTTCGAGACGATGAGGAGGACGAAGATGAAGGACCTACTATGGGCGAGCTCTCGGTTCCTAGTTTCAGAGACCAGTCATGGCCAATTCATGAAGGACCAGACATCGCAGCCATCGCAATCAGCACCTCAGTCGTCCACCACTTGCCTAAGTTCTCAGGAAGGAAGGGAGAGTCTGCCACGTCTCACTTGACGCGTTTTCACGGGATATGCTTGAACCTCAGGCCACACGGAGTCGAAGTGGATGACTTCAAACTGAAGGCCTTCTATTTCTCACTACAGGATGCCGCTACAGATTGGTTCCTATCTTTACCCTCAGGCAGTATTTATACATGGGAGCAGATGCAGAGGCAGTTCTTCAGCAAGTACTATCCAGCAGGGCGTGCAGCGCAAGTCCGGAGACAATTGCAAGAGCTCAGGCAAGGCCCAAACGAGACCATGTACGAGTACGTGGAGAAGTTCCTTGCCTTGGAGAAGAGTTGCTGCAATCTGGAGCTCCCGGAGAAGTTGATCGTGGAATATATGCTGGATGGACTTCGCAGGATGGACAGGAAGCTACTAGAGGCCTCGGCTGGAGGCCAACTCATGAACATGACCCCAGCCAGAGTAAAGCAGAAGATCATATCAGTGGCAGAGGGTGAGCGATTCCAGGATGAGACCACAAAAGAGGACGAGTATGCCCGCACCAAGAACGTATCAGCCGCTGAGCCCTCTATCAGTGCTGTGTTCGCAGAACTCAAGGAGATGAGGGAGCTGATGAAGCATGTAGTCCGAAGGACACTGGTCCAGGCCCAGCCATGTGAGTTCTGTACGTCTACAGATCACAAGACAGACGAGTGCCCCACCTTACAGACAGACGTTCAGGGCGATGTGAATGCAGTAGGCAATTATCAGAATTATGGCAACCAACCAGGCCCAGTCAAGCAGTATGGCGCAGCAGCACCTAATCAAGGCGCCTGGAGAAATAATTATCAGCAGAATCAGCCTCAGCAAGCACGATCGAATGTGCCTCAGCAGAATCAGCAGACTCAGCCGCCGTACAGACATCCTAACAGTCAGTACCAGCCGAATGCACCAGGGCAGTACCAGCAGAAAGGGCCGAACACATATCAGGCAGGTCCGAGCAACCAAGGCCCCAACAAAGCTCTCGAGGACATGATAAAGGATCTGGCTTCAGCCGTGATCCAGGATCGGGCCACGACAAAAGGAGACATTGCTGAATTGAAGAAACAGATGTCCCAGCTCAATACGACAGTCTCAGGTCTCGCAGCCACTCTGAATGCAGGACGACTTCCCTCACAGACAGTTGAGAACCCAAAAGGGAACGTCAGCCAAGTAGAGATAGTAGCTACAGATGCAGCACTCGAGGAGCCCACAGAAGAATCTAGCTCGGGCACCCTCAACACGACTCAACCAGACTCAGCCCTTATGGCTCAGGAGGCCGAAATTCACAGTTCCTCTTATGCTATGCAGGTAGTCGCTCCCGGAAGCCAGGTTACTAAGGAAGTTGAACCAGAGATGAGCTTGGTGGTGAGGCCTACGCAGAACGACCAGATGATGAGGCGTGCACCCACTGCGAGCCAGGAGACACCTTCAGGAAAGAGTAAGGACCCAGGGGCCTTCACGGTTACCTGTGGTATCGGTAAGACCCAAATACCTCACTGCTTAATTGATTTGGGTGCGGCTATTAATGTCATGCCTTACTCTTTGTATTGCTCGCTGGGTCTTGGACCATTGAAACCACCTAGGTTGTCTATAGAATTAGGGGATAAGTCTTGTGTTCGCCCTACTGGATTGCTTGAAGATCTAACCCTCCGAGTAGGAAATCTTGCTGTGCCTGCAGATTTCTATGTCTTGCAGATGGAAAAATCCAGAAAAGTCGAACCACCAGGGCTCATTTTGGGACGGCCATTCCTCTACACCACCAAAACCCGGATTGACATGGGCATAGGATTACTGTCATTATCATGCGGTGGGAAGGAAGCAGACTTCTATGTCTACGAGGATGACGATCGTCCACGCACAAGGAAACCGCCAGACATTGTGCACACATCAGAGTACGACACCCTAGTTCCAGACCCACCAGAGCAGGCTCTACAGACTACCAGGCCAGCAGCTATGGCCAAGATGTCCACATCTTCTCGAGGCTATAAGGGGAAGAAACCATCTGAATCTTGGAGAGTAGAGCAGAGCGCACAGCTAGATGCGCACACTGGACGAACAGAGGGAGTTGCTGAGCAGAAATATGACCTCACACGCCCATGGGACCCTAACTTGTGATCCCTACAAAGGTACTGTCGAGCCAACGACGTTAAACAAAGGCGCTCGCAGGGAGGCAGCCCTGCATGGTTTGCACGTCTTTACATTTCAGTTTGTTTATTTACTATGTTTATTTATGAGTCTTAAATTGTCACATTGTACCTTGGAAAGGATTTGGTTTCATTTTGTAGGGATTGGACTTAGTCGGCCGGAAATCCCCTTGGAGCTACGCATTTTAGCCCCCGGACTTGATCCGAGTTCAGCCGACCACCGTCTACATCCCAGGGGAGTCTCGTTCTACCCTTTTCCTTTCCTTATCTATTTATTGCATGCATTTGTGTGTCTAGATTTGAGTCGTGCCGTGAGGACACGGCTCATTTCAAAAGTGTGGGGTGGGAGAGTCAGTTATGAGTCAGTTATCGAGTCAGCATGCCCACCATACAGAGTCAGCACGTTTCGAGTCATTTTTAAAATTTTTGTACATGATACTTCACTATTTCCTAGACTTGCAGTATTGGATAGTGATTGGGTGAAATAGATATAGCCGATTTTACATGCATGTCTTTGACGAACCTTGATTTGTGCGACTAACATGTGATCTTAAAATCTCTACGTGCCTTTGTTAGTTGAGATAAACAGGGATGTGGAGTTGATAGAAACGCCCTAGAGAGACTTGACAGATCATTCAAAGACCGAACTCAGGATGTATGGTTATGTGGAGCTCGTGGAGGCTAGCACTTCGAGGCGACATAGTACGAGTCTGCTCCGCCACTGCGGCACCCTTGCGGTTGGTCGGGACGGGAAAACTTCACACCGTCCAAGCTCTAGTCCAAGTAGCCGAGAAAATAGGCAAGCGACCCTTGACTTGACCCGTGTCAAAAGGACGATGATGAGTGAGAGCAGGAAGGTTTCTAATCCAAGTAACCGGGAAAATAGACGAGCAACCCTCGGCTTGACTCGCGTCAAAAGGAGAAGGAACCACGGTTCGAGCAAATCACAATCCGCACTACAAAGCAACAAATCCACAAACCATCGTGATAGTCCACACGTCTCATGTGACAGCATCATTGAAATCCCAAATCAGATGACACTATAGCTGGCCGAATAACACTCAACACTTTGAAGCTCGAATCAATCACGTGCAACAAAAAGCGGCAAAGCATAACCATATAGCAGCGAGTTCGAGTCTGAGAATGAGGGTTCATGGGTCTAAAAAGGGCTATCTCCCGAGACATCCGAATTGATTTGCATCTCGACCCAAAGGTAACACGTATCATTAACCCCATGTTTTTCGCACGATGATATTAGTAGCAAGCATGCATAACTGGCGAGATCTATAGTAGCTTAATTCATGTCCATGTAGCTCGTCTAGGATGACCGAAGCATTGTGATGTTTACATTAGTCGTTCCTCTTATGACCTAGTTCTTGTTCGGGACGAACAAGTTTAAGTGTGGGGTGGTTTGATGAGCCGTATTTATACAACTCATAGAGTCATTAATTCCCACCATTTCATTCACTTTATTATGCGAACAGTTACTTTTTAGTGTTGTTTCGTATTTCAGGTGATTTGGAAGCTCTAGGAGGAATCGTGCTTAAAAGACGGCTTTTGAAGCCAAAAACATCGCAGTGGAAGAACGGAGCCAAAAGAGGGCCGTGAACAGTGTTTTCGGCTCGTGAACAGTAACTCCGGCGTGAACAGTAACTCCGCATGAATAGTAATTCCGGCGTGAATAGTAAATCCGGGGTGAACAGTGATTTTCGGGCCGTGAACAGTAACTTCGACGAAAAATCCAAATTTCATGCTGAGTCCATTCGCACGTCCAAAGTCCAGCAGCCGGCCCAATTTGCATGCGATGCTAGGGTTTCGTAGCTTTATCACCAAGTTAGGGTTTCTCAAACCCTATAAATACAAGAGATCCCGCAGTCTTCAAATCATCAGAAAATCAGAGAGAAATCTCATCACACAGTTCTCATTCGACTCCTCTCCTCTGCCCGCCACCATTGTTGCGCCGCCCTTGCTCGCCAGTCCATCCGCTCATTCAGCCGTGCCTTGCTCTATTGTTTACTCGGTCATCAGTGAAGTTGTTATTTCCCTTTTATTTCCCTGCATTATTTCCTTATGACTATGTGTAACTAAAACCCATATTTGGGTTAGGGTTAAATAATTGTGACTTATGTTTTTGAGATTTGAATCTTAATGCTTGTTTCGTTATTCGATTAAATCTTTTGTGCTCATTATTTGGATTGAATTGTGAGGTTAAGTGGAAGCTTGGAATAACAAAGCTTAACTGATCAATTCAACTCTCCTATTTGCTATTTGTTGACACTAGAGAGCTATTAACAAGTAGTGCACTAATTCGATATATCTTGGAATGGAGTATTGAATTATTAGGTTTAAAAGAATTAGAAACATGATATTTAGAAATCAATGATAAAACCAAGTCACAATTGAATAATACCCTAACCTGAATATTTCTTTGATTGATAAATCCCTTGCAATTTTCGATTATTACACTAACCTTTACTTTCACATTAGTTTCTTGTTTTTTCTCTATTACAGAACGAAGTAGTAACCATCTAGCTCCCTAGGGTTCGACCCTTACTCACCACTGTACTAACCCACAGCCAAGAGCGAGGAAAAATATAAATTGTTTTTGCACAGGTACGACGACAAGCCTGTTCAGATCCCATGGGCGGCTTAGGTCAAATTTTTCTGCCGCTCCTACCTTGATTCTAGCCTTGATTTTCCCCGAGTTCTTGTGGGATGATGTGCTCGGGTCAGGACTCCATTGTTCCGGTGGTTTTTCCTTCCAATACCTCTGAGAGGGCGAGGGACCCTTAACCATAGTCGCTGGTCTAGCTACTCTTACGGTTTCTCTTGGTAGGTCAGAAACTAGAGTTCTGAGATCCGAGGTATGCACAATGTCTAGAGGTTTCCTTGTCCTTGGGCGGCCATCATAATCATCGATGTAGAAATCTGAAATTTTGCCGCCAAATGCAAGTGATAACAAGCCCTTGCCCATGTCGATCCTTGCCTTGGTGGCGTAGAGAAAAGGCCGTCCCAATATAAGCGTTGGAGGGTCGTCTTCGCTGGTCTCTCCCGTTTGTATTACATAAAAGTCTGCAGCAACGACGAGCTCTCCCACATGGAGTATTAGATCTTCAAGCACTCCAACCGGGCTGATACACGATTTGTCTCCCAACTCGATATTTGACCTTGGTGGTTTCAATGGACCAAGCCCCAATAAGTAACATAGGGAGTAAGGCATGGCATTGACGGCAGCCCCAAGATCGATTAAGCACTTATGAATTTGGGCTTTACCAATACCACAGGTGACCGTGAAGGCCCCCGGGTCCTTATCCCTTTCCGGTTGTGACTCATGATCTGAAGTGAGGGATCTTTCCATTATCGGGCCATTCCGCCCATCCTTTGGCTCTGGATTTGTATGATCGGGCCCTTTTAACTCCTGATCATCTAGGTAAATACTTTGCTCCGACGCATAGATGTTAGTTGGGGAATCCCATCTGGGACCATCAGAGTCTAAATCGTCACTGTCATCCCAGCTAGATGCTGGTATGTCAGAGTGTGTGATTGGTGGCGGTGTCATGCTAACGGTGAACGCATAGCGTCCATTGTTAGCATGTGTGACCCACGTTCTGCCATCATTGGGTCGGTCTTCCTCTTGATTCCAATCAGGACGGTGTCTATGGGTGAAGTGTTTGTTCTCAGGTTTGTAAGTTGTGGATCGTGCTGCTTCTTCCCGTGCCGCCTTCATATTTGACCTCCTTATCATGCTAATATTTGCCTTTGGGTTTTGGATGGTTTGTGAAGGAAGTCTTCCAGGTTCATTAGTGAGCGCGGACATTGAGGTGGGGAGCTGGGGCATTTGTTTGGTCAAATCTGAAATTGCCCCGTCAGTTTTTGCCTGAAATTGGTTTAGCAAAGTACAAAATTGATGCACGCTCCCTGCGAGTTCCTTCATTGTGTCTTCAAGCGACTTGTTTGGTCCTTCCTGATTGCTCGGGCCGGCTTGGTACTGATTTGGTCCCTTCTGCTGATATTGGCCCGTCGGGTATTGATTTGGTCCTCTTTGCTGGTATTGGTCTGCTGGTGGAGCGTTCTGGTTGTACTACCGGTGGGGCGGTTGGTAGAACGACTGAGCTAGTTGAGGGGCGGCTTGTTGTGTCTCCCTCAGAGGATGGTTTTCGTTCCTCCAGTTTGGATTGGTCGCTTGATTATACTATCGGTTTAGTCCGGCTCTGTCGTTGATGTTGTTATTGTTGTATCCTTGGTATCCTACCACTGCATTCACTTCTACCGGTTCCTCTACTATTAACGTTGGGCATGCGCCAGTCTTGTGGTCCGTAGAACTACAAAACTCGCAAGGCTTGATTTGAACTGGCTGCCTTCGTAGGATCTGAACCATCATCTCCTTCATTTGTTTCATCTCCTCTGGCATAGAGTTCATCGGTGTTTCAGCCTTTGCCACATTCTTTGTTCGGGAAAATTCTTCCTGCCGAGTTGTCTCCTCTCTAAATTGGGCATTTTCAGCAACGTCGGTGATGAGATTCCTTATGCCACTTATTGATAGATTCATCATGGATCCTCCAGCTGAGGCATCCAGGAGCATTTTGTCTAAAGGTCTCAATCCATCAATGAGGTACTCGATGATGAGTTTCGCGGGCAGTCCAAGGGTGCAACAGCTTCTCTCCAGGCGATTGAACTTCTCCAGGTAATCGTACATGGTTTCATTGGGCCCTGCTTAATGTCCTGTAGTTGCCTCTTTACTTGCATTGCTCTTCCCGCTGGGTAATATTTGTCCAGGAATTTCTTTTGCATCTGAGCCTATGTTCTGATGCTTCCCGAAGGCAATAAAAGGAACCAGTCGTTCGCCGAGTCAATGAGGGAATAGTAGAACGCCTTCAACTTGAAGTCGTCTACATTCACGCCATTGGGTTTTAGGTTTTGGCAAATGCTATGTAAGCGTTGGAGATGAGTTGTCGCCGATTCTCCATGAGTTCCTGAGAACTTGGGCAAATTGTGGACCACTGATGTGTTGATGGCGATGTTTTCTAGCTCAGGGCCCTCGTAAATGCACCACGGCTGATTTCTGAAATCCGGTGCCGACAGTTCTCCCATAGTAGGTTCGCAAAAGTAGTTATCCCCATAGTACTCATCGAATACGGGTTCTCGTCTTGGCTCTTGTCGATATTGTGGGGGTGGTGGATGTCTAGGGGGTTGTTGCACTGGACCAGCTTCATTTCGGTCCTCGGGCAGGCCTTGGTTTCTCCGGATGGCCTCCCTTTCACAAGCTCTTTGGTTTCGGATGAGTTGCTCTGGATTGTCAAGAATTGGAAATGGAGGCGGCGCCTCATTATTTCGATTGAACAGGTTTATCTCGTCGTCATACTGATAGTCATGGTGGCTTCCAGCACGAGACATGGTTATGCAGAAGTGAGTTCGAAATTTAAGAGAAAAAAGAAAAAGAAAGAACAATTATCCGATTGATAATATCTAATTCCCCGGCAACGGCGCCAATTAGACAGCACTGCCTTGTCGCAAGGCAATGTGTACAAAATTAATTTATAAGTCCGCTACTCGTGACTTTACTATTGGGTAGTAAAGCGGTAAGTAGGGGTCGAACCCAAGGGAATTAGTGGACAATTGTTCTTTCGAAAATGGAAAATTAAATAAGACAGTTGGGGGTTGGTTGTGATTTTAGTACTGAAAGTAATGTGGGTTGGTTGTGATTTTAGTACTGAAAAGTAAATGACTGAAAGTAAAGAAAGTAAATACAGGACTGAAAGTAAATACTGAAAAGTAAAGTGCTGGAACAGTCAAGTTCAATGTCAATCGCAAACACACTTTTGGTTTGTCGCACGCTGTGTCTCAAGCGTGATGCGCGCCAAAGTTGTGTTGGATTGATGTTGAACAAGTCTGTAGTGAAAGTAAAGTGCGGAAAGTAAATACTGAAAAGTAAATTGCTGGAACAGTCGAATTCAATATCGACTAATCAACATACTTTTGGTATGGACTGATATTGAAAGGGTCTGTAATAAGCGACAGAAAGTAAATTACTGAAAAGTAAATTGCTGGAAAGTAAATGTGCGAAAATTAAAGTACTGAAAGTAAATGACTGAAAATAAGCAGTTGATGATGAGACTGAAAGTAAAGTGACAGGTGACGTTTTAATTAAAGGAAAGGATTCGGTTTTAGGGGCCTTGTATCATAAATCTGTTCATCATTGACCTCTAATGATCATACTACGTGTTTAAAATGTATCAAGGCTATTTCTAGCACACTACTTGCCACACCGTCTAGTCCTTTTCAAGACATAGAACACTTGTTCTATATAGGCTAATTCCTCCTTTCGAAGTATCTTAGCCTTATGTGCATCCACCTGATCAATCATTTCCGATCAACTAAGTGGTGTTTTAAAGAGGTTGAACTCTACAGAAAAGTTTTGCTCTTTCGAGCCTCCACTTAACCACGTATGTTCACGAACCCCATGGAAGAGCTTTGCTCTTTCGAGCCTCCACTCAACCAATAGTGTTCTATCCTAATATATGGCACATAGAACAAGTTTAAACACAATAGAGGCAATAAGTGAAGGATCTAAAACATGTTTTGATACAAGCACACCCCTTCAACCGAATGAAGGGTTTAGCTACGATTATCCATGGAAGAGGACATCATAGCTAAGTGCTTGAAAAGTAAAGGTTTTCGAAAGACAAAAAAGTAAAGTTTTTTTAAAGTAAGAGACAAGGAAAAGCTTGAGCACTTCAAGAACCGACAAGAGTACTCAAGAACAAACTTGGAGCTTCCAATATCAAAGTAAAGTGTTTACAAGGATTGTGCCTAAAATCTAGAGAGATTTTCTACAAGGACTATGAGACTTGAGACTACAATTTTGGACATTGAACAAAGGAGAGGGAATGTGGTATTTATAGGCAAGGGGAGAGGAGGAGGGCCAAACACATGGCAAAGGGGGAGAGGAGGAGGGCCAAACACATGGCAAAGGGGGAGAGGAGGAGAGCCAAAGCCGCCGGCCATAGGTGGCTTTCCCCAAAGCCGCCGCCCATGTGTCACTCCCCAAGCCAAAGCCGCCGGCCATGAGGTGGAGGAGGAAGTGAGTGGGTTGTGATGTTTGTCTCCCAAAAGCCATCGGTTCCCCCTCAACTCCGGTTAGAGCTTGGTTGCATCATGGTTGCTTCTTGGTTGCAATCAAAAGACAAGGCACAAGCCTTGCACATGGGTGGCTAGACTTGGCATTCACTTGAGTTCTTAATCTTTGTTGAGGTTTGGAACAAGTCATTGGGACATGTTTTAGTGATTCTACGTTGGGTTCATGAAGGTTGTAAAGCCGGAATCTGGTCGTGGCCTGGAATGACTTGTAATCCATTTTTAGCTTTAAGAACTCCTTTTTAGCTCGTTTCATCTCTAATCCTTGAAATAGCCTGTAGAACAAAAGTGAAACTAACAAGTAAAAGTTGTATAGACAAAGTGTCTAATTTGGTGGGTTTAACTAACTTAATGAATCATATAAATATGGTCCATCAGTACGCTTACTACAGACTTGTTCAACATCAATCCAACATATCTTTGGCACGCATTGCGCTTGAAATATAGCGTGCGGCCAGTGCCAAAAGTATGTTGCTTGGTTGATATTGAACTCGACTGTTCCAGCACTTTACTTTTAAGTATTTACATTCAGTTCTGTATTTACTTTCCTTACTTTCAGTCATTTACTTTTTAGTAATTTACTTTTCAGTACTAAAACCACAATCAACCCCAATCGCACTTACATTTCTGTACAAAATCCCTTAAAGAACAACTATCCACTAATTCCCCTGGGTTCGACCCCTACTTACCGATTTACTACTGATGGACCATATTTATATGATTCATTAAGATAGTTAAACCCACCAAATTAGACTTTTTGTCTTAACAACGTTTACTTGTTAGTTCCATTTTTGTTGTACAGGCTATTTTGAGGTTTAGAGAAGAAACGAGCTAAAAAGGGGGTTCTTAAACCAAAAATGGATTACAAGTCAAGTCGGGCCAGTCGGGGACCGAGAAAAATCAACCAGGGACCGAGGACCCCAGTCGAGGACCGAGGACCCCAGCCGGGTACCCAGGCCCAGTACCGAGAATCTCAGGTCCCTACCGAGAGGTACTGGGCCCGAGTCCCGAGTCCTGAGTGCCGAGAGAGCCGAGCGCCCGTGCCGAGACAAGTGCCGAGAGCGCCGAGACCCAAGTGCCGAGAGTGCCGAGACCCAAGTGCCGAGAGTGCCGAGACCCAAGTGTCGAGAGTGCCAAGACCCACATCCGAGAGCGCCGAGACCCACGTCCGAGAAAACCAGGGCCGCGCCGAGAGCAGCGCCCGGGCCCGGCCGACCGAGGGCCCGAGGAAAACTTCAACCTCGGGCCATGACCATGCTCCGGGCAGAATTTGGCTTAACATCCTTCATGGATCAGTCTTAGAATCATCTCAACATTCCAAATCCATGGTCCAACACCCAATCACCTCCGGCCAAAATTCTTGCAGCTCCGGCCAAAATTCCGGCCAAGCTCCAGCCATGTTCCAATCAACTTCCGGTGATGCTCCGATCAAGCCAAATCCAACCACCACCTTGCTCCGATCATTGTAGCCCAACTCCGGTCAAAATCCGGCGAAGTCCAACCAACTACTTAATTCTCGGTTAGGTTATACTATTCACATCAGTTGATCTTTTAGTTTGAAACCATACCTCAACCAAGCTCAACCAAACTTTCCCAAGCCTCAACCAAGCTCATGTAGTTGCACTTTGGCACATCTCAAGCTCGAGCCACCCATGTGCAAGGCAAGTGCACCCTTTGGCTCATCCAAACTCCAACCGAAGGCTAACCAAGCTCAATCGGACTTATGGGAGGACTAGAGGTGGTTCGAGGAGGAAATATCTCACTCCACTCACTCCTCCAACCGCCACATTTGGCTATAAAAGGAGGGCTTCCCCTCCTTGAATGATATCACTTGTAACTTAGGTAGAGAATCTCTCTAGAATCCATCTCACAAATCCTTGTAAACACTTGTGTTTTGATATCAAAAGCTCTACCTTCTCTCTTGTTCTTGAGTGTTCTTGATAGTTCTTGAGTGAAGTTTGAGTTTGTTCTTCATTTCCTTGGCCAAAAACCGGGAGCCCTCTTTTGCTTTCTTGTCTTTATTTTGCTTTGATCTTGAATACTCTTGTTGGTTCTTGAGTATTCTTGAGTGTTCTTGAGTTTACTCTTGTTGGTTCTTGAGTGCTCAAGTTTGTTCTTGAGTTTTACTTTCCAAAACCTTACTTTCTTGTCTTTGTTTTCAAAACCAAAACCTTTACTTTTCAAAGCACTTAGCTATGGTATCCACTTCTATGGATATTCGTAGCTAAACCCTTCATTCGGTTGAAGGGGTGTGCTTGTATCATGCAAACGTTTTAGACCCTTTTCTTAACGCTTCTATTATGTTCAAACTTGTTCTATGTGCCATATATTAGGTTAGAACAACATGGTTGAGTGGAGGCTCGAAAGAGCAAAGCTCTTCCATGGGGTTCGTGAGCATACATGGTTAAGTGGAGGCTCGAAAGAGCAAAACTTTTCCTTGGAGTTCAACCTCTTTAAAACACCACGTGGTTGATCGGAAATGATTGATCAAGTGGATGCACATGGGCTAAGATACTTCGAAAGGAGGAATTAGCCTATCTAGAACAAGTGTTCTATGTCTTGAAAAGGACTAGACGGTGTGGCAAGTCGAGTGCTAGAAATGCCCTTGATACATCTTTGAACACTTAGAACGATCATTAGAGGTCGATGATGAACGGACTATGATACAAGGCCCGTAAAACCGAATCTTTTCGTTAATCGGAAGACAACCTGTCACTTTACTTTCAGTCTCAATATCAACTGTTTACTTTCAATACTGTTTACTTTCAGTACTTTTACATTTCGCAACTAACTTTACTTTCAGTATCTAACACTTACTTTCAGTACTTTACTTTCCGCAACTAACTTTACATTCAGCACTTTACTTTACACACTTACTTTCAGTACTTTACTTTTACGCACTTTACTTTTACGCACTTTATTTTCAGCACTTTACATTTCAGCACTTTACTTTACGCAATTTACTTTCAGTCTTTACTTTTACGCACTTTACTTTACGCACTTTATTTTCAGTCTTTACTTTTCCGTACGCTTACTACAGACTTATTCAACATCAATCCAACATATCTTTGGCACGCATTGCGCTTGAAATATAGCGTGCGGCCAGTGCCAAAGTATGTTGCTTGGTTGATATTGAACTCGACTGTTCCAGCACTTTACTTTTCAAGATTTACTTCCAGTTCTGTATTTACTTTCCTTACTTTCAGTCATTTACTTTCCAGCAATTTACTTTCAGCACTTTACTTTCAGTCATTTACTTTCCAGCAATTTACTTTCAGCACTTTACTTTCAGTCATTTACTTTCCAGCAATTTACTTTCAGTACTAAAACGACAACCAACCCCAATCGCACTTACATTTCTGTACAAATCCCTTAAAGAACAACTATCCACTAATTCCCTTGGGTTCGACCCCTACTTACCGCTTTACTACCCAATAGTGAAGTCACGAGTAGCGGACTTATAAATTTATCTTTTGCATTTGCCTCGCGACAAGGCAATCTGCCAACTACCCAATAGTAAAGTCACGAGTAGCGGACTTATAAATTTATCTTTTGCATTTGCCTCGCGACAAGGCAATCTGTCAGTTGCCTTTGTCTGTTTTCCAATCTGGCATTCGCCACACACGACGTCCTAGTGTCCTTTAACTGTGGGCATTCCTCGAATGAGCCCTGCTGTAGATATCTTCTTCAGTGTTTTTAGGTTTAGATTCCCCAATCCCCTGTGCCACAACTCCATCTCATCAGTCTGGCTCATCAAGCAGGCAGATGCCCCATCTGTTCCATCAGTACCTAGAAGATAACAGTTGTTTGCAGATCTGTTTCCTTCCATCAGTATACCTCCATTCTTGTCCTGTACTTGGCACAAAACATGTGTGAATTTGACATGGTAACCTCCATCACACATATGACTAATGCTAAGCAGGTTTACTTTCAATCCGTCAACCCGAAGAACATTCTCGAGCGCAGGTAGATCCGGAACCTTCAATGTCCCACAACCGATCACCTGCCCCTTTCCTCCATCTCCAAACGTAACAAACTGACATTTCTTAACATGTCTAATATGTATAAGATACTTTGAGTTACCTGTCATATATGTTGAGCATCCACTATCGAACTCTTAGTGGTCTTTCTTCATGTGACTAGACGAGCTGAAGGCGACCATGCAGACGTCCTCCCTGATCATTGGTTTCCAGACTTGACGAATCCGAGGGTTGACTCTGGACTCCATAGATTTTTGCTCAGCTAGAAATAGTCGATACTTCGATTTGATGTGCCCTATCTGGTAGCAGTACCACTATGTACGAGTGTCTGTTCTCCATTCTGACCCAGGTCTGACTAGGTTAGTCAAGGTATTCCTCCTATTACCTGGAGTCTTCTCAAGGTTCAGGGCCATCTTTTGTCTAGTCTTCTAAGCCCCTGCCAGTTCAGCCTTTACAAATTTTGTCTTTCTTAAACTGCCTTCACCAGTGAAGTCGAGGCCTCTGTGACCGTCTTCTACTCTTTGAGACCAGAGTATGGCATCCAGATCTTTTGAACCAGAGTTCAACATCCTTACTGATCTCTTATATTCGCCAAGTTCCTTCATAGTGGTTGACAGAACCGCTCGTCGTCAAAGCGATTGTGCAAATAAATTTATAATAGTCCGCTACTTGCAACTATACTACTGGGTAGTACTTGGTAAGTAGGGGTCGAACCCAAGGGAACTAGGGGAATAATTGTTCTTCGGGGGGGATTACGCAGCGTGGGAGCGTGTTTAAGGTCGGTTGGTTGGTTTTAAAGCTACCAGCTATTTTGATTGATTGATTGGTTGGTTGGTTGATTTTAATACTGGAAAGTAAATGACAGTTTATAATTAACGAGAAATGTTCGGTTTCAGGGGACTTGTATTATATCCTGTTTATCATTGACCATTAGTGAATCATCTAAGTATTCAAACGGTGAATCGAGGCTAGTTACAGCTCAAGACTTGCAACACCGGTTTAAAGCAACTCCTGTTCTATTTCAGTCCAGCGCCAATACCCTAAGGTATGCTAGCCTGGGTGCATCCACCTGATCTCACAGTTACGCTCGACCAGATGGGATTTAGGATGAGTCGAACTCCTCAGATAGCTTTGCTTGTTACAGCTTCCACTACCTGAGTATGATCACGAATTCCCACAGAAGAGCTTTGCTTGTTACATCATCCACTCAACCTTGGAAACTCTGACTATATATGGCACATAGAACAAGTTTTGAA
Organism: Rhodiola kirilowii; assembly: GCA_033675215.1. Taxonomy (NCBI): domain Eukaryota; kingdom Viridiplantae; phylum Streptophyta; class Magnoliopsida; order Saxifragales; family Crassulaceae; genus Rhodiola; species Rhodiola kirilowii. The sequence goes on from CM066201.1 coordinate 34,030,482, forward strand.
TACTAAGACTAGACACTAAGTTAATAGTCTTAAAACATTTTATAATACAAGTGCGCCCCTTAGACAGAACTACAAGTTTAGCTACTATACATCGCGCTAAACATTATACTAAGGAATTAAAGACAACAGTTAAATAAATACTAAAAATAATACTTACAACCGTTGAAGCGCCAAGGGAGCTATCCTTTATTTCCAAAGCAAAATTACAACGTTACAAATATTACAACTTCTAGAGAGAAGTGAAATTGAGATTTTGGTGTGTGAAATGAGGAGGAGGAGCTCCTCCTTTTATAGCCCAAAGGGGAGGAGATGGGTGGTGGAGATGGGTGGCAAGTGTTGCATTTTGATTGGAGGAGAAATCAAGGGAGGAGATGGCAACATGTGGAGGAAGGGGAGGAGGCCGGCGGCTTTTGGGAGGAGGAGGTGGCGCCGCCGGTTGCCGGTCACCCAAGGGGGAGGAGCTCCTCCCTTGCCCACTTCCTTGAATGGTGGCCGGTCATCCTTGCCCAATGTGTGAGTTTGTACAGTTTTGTGCAGTCTTTTCACAAAACTGTCAATGTGTTTCTTCTTCGGGCTGTCTTGACTCCACTCCTGATTCCTCTGATTAATTTGTTATGGTCAATTCAACGTCAGGATCCTTGATATTTCTTCAGTCGGCATATGATCTTGACCTTGGATTGACTCTTGTTATCTTTTCAGCTTAAAATCCTCTCCTTAGCGTGTTTTCACTTCAGTCTCTAAAATGCCCTGTGGAAATATATTGGGACTAACACGTAGAAGTTAGATAGACAAATAGTCTAATTAAGGGGGTTTTACTGTGTTTCTGACTCGTATAACTTTGGTCCATCAGATTACCCCCCACTTTTAGTTGTTCGTCCCGAACAATGCTATTAAAGGGCGTAAGTTCTAAGTTTGGCTTTGGAATATGAAAATTAGACTGTGGGACTCGATCTATCCTAATTCATGCATTGCTTACTTATTACCAAATTAAACTGCGTAAATAAATAGAAGAAACTTAATACTTGTACCTCCGTGCTGAGATGCAAATTATATTGGATGTCTCGGGAGATAGCCCTTTTTAGGCTTCTGGACTGCAATCTTGGGATCGTCTCTTACTATATGGTTTTCTGGTAGCTTTCTCTAGCACGTGATTCGGTTCGGGTTTCAGTGAGTTGAGCCTTTTTGATTTTCTTCTTTGGCGAGGGACTGCTTTTGTTGTTGTAGTGAATCGGGCTTTGGCCTTTGATTTGACTTTTTGAGTGCTTCACTTTTGCTCGGTTAAAACCTTCACAATTTTGGGCCTTTGGCCTCTTGATTTGCTTCATTGAGCTTTTCGCCTTTTTGTGACTGCTAGTCCATTTTCTCAAGCCTTTTTGGGAGGTCCAATCATCGCCCGCAAGCCTATGGAAATACCTCCCCGCTCCTCTCGTCTTTGTCGTTTTGTGCGGGTCAAGATGAGGGTCGCTCATCTATTTTCTCGGCTATTTTGACTAGAGAGAGGACGGTCTGATTCCCGTCCTCGCCTTTGCATAGATGCTTCTTGGCGGAGTTGACTTCAATTATTCACTGAAAACCCGAAGTGCAGCCTCCACTGACTTCGAAAACCATATAGTTTGATCTGATCCTTTGATTGCTTGCCAAGCCTTTCTAGGGCAGTTTATATCAACTCCACATCCCTAGTTATCTCAGCACAAAGGACAAATGGAAAGTTACATTCTAAGTTTTTAAACAGTTGAATTCTCACAAGGTTAATGCATGAATTATGATTTATCTTTTTCACATTCTTAAGTTCATATTTTCAAAAAGATACTATTACTAAAAAAAGAAAAACAGCTGCATGTTATTTATGTACATAGGTGGTTCTCACCCCCCACTTTTGAACGAAGGCGTGCCTTAGTTCAAAAGTCATGCAAGCTTAAAACTAAATACTGAATTTAAAAGACAAAAATTAAAGTGCGGAAAAGTAAGATAGTGTCGGGTTACCTCCCGACCAGTGCACTTGCTTAACGTCGTTGGCTCGACAGTACCTCGTTGTGTATTACTGGTTTGGGTCCCATGGGTGGCTTAAGTCGAACTTTGCCACCATTCTTGTGTTGTTTCCAGCTTTGACCTTCTCCGAGTTCTTGTGGAATGTTGAGTTCGGGTCAGGACTCCATTGTTCTGGTGGTTTAGTCTTCCTATTCTTCCGCTTCTTCCGATTCTTTCGAGAAGGTGAGGGACCTTTTACTACAGTCGCTGGTCTTTTAAGTCGGGCTTTCTTGTTTCTCCATCCGGGCTTCCATTCCATCGGGCCATTTCTTTGTTTCTTGTTTGAACGGTTGGCATCCTGGTTGTGCTCTTCGATAGCCCTCTTCTTTGCGGCAGAGGTGAATGGCTGTTTCAGCATGAGTGAGTTTCCAGGGCTGTTTGGTTGGCTCGTGGTGAGAGAGTGCTCCATGGTTGGCTTTTCTTGCCCTTGTCCCGCCTCCATCTCGCCTTGCACCTTACCATTGATTACTTCATCTTCAGGGGCTGCAATCCGTATACAAACTGAGGGGACAAGCTGGGGGGCTTCCACCACAAGGGCCGGGTCTTTCACGGATAGGTTGGTAATGATGACCGGGTCTACCTCAGGTACTCTGAGCGCAAGGACCGGGCCTGGTTTGGGCAGTTCTTCTTCGGCCATCCGAGAGTCCTCATCCTTTGTTGGCTTGGTGGGCTCCAATGTAGCTTCCTTTAGGGCCGCCTCCACGTTTATTACTGCCCTTGTTCTGATGTCTTTTTCCGGGTTTACTGTGGGCATGCTTGCAATGGGTGTAGTGCCGGGCTTGTTTTGTACTGAGTCCTTTTTCACCGTCGGTACTTTATTATCAGTTAGGCGTATCGGCCCTTGTTTTGTTCTTCCTGCCAAATTATCTATGGCGTCCCAGATTTTAGTTATGGTCAACCTCATGAATGAGCCTCCCACTGAATCATTGAGCCTTTTCCGCTCATGCGGTAGCATTCCGCCAAGAAACCATTGAAGAAGGAATACGTTTGTGAATCCATGGTGCGGGCAGCTTGCTACAATGGAGTCGAAGTACGATAAGTACTCGTCCAATGTTTCATCCCGGGATTGCTTGATGTTAATGATCTTCTCGCGGAATTCAAGTTGGTAAGATAGCGGAAAAATATCCTCATCGTCATCTTGATAGTCATGATGACTTTCTTCGCGAGACATGGTTGTTTCGAAGCGCGTAACGGTTTAAAGAACAGTTATCCGATGACTAGTTCCCCGGCAACGGCGCCAATTTGACAGAACCGCTCGTCGTCCAAGCGATTGTGCAAATAAATTTATAATAGTCCGCTACTCGCAACTATACTACTGGGTAGTACTTGGTAAGTAGGGGTCGAACCCAAGGGAACTAGGGGAATAATTGTTCTTCGGGGGGGATTACGCAGCGTGGGAGCGTGTTTAAGGTCGGTTGGTTGGTTTTAAAGCTACCAGCTATTTTGATTGATTGATTGGTTGGTTGGTTGATTTTAATACTGGAAAGTAAATGACAGTTTATAATTAATGAGAAATGTTCGGTTTCAGAGGACTTGTATTATATCCTGTTTATCATTGACCATTAGTGAATCATCTAAGTATTCAAACGGTGAATCGAGGCTTGTTACAGCTCAAGACTTGCAACACCGGTTTAAAGCAACTCCTGTTCTATTTCAGTCTAGCGCCAATACCCTAAGGTATGCTAGCCTGGGTGCATCCACCTGATCTCACAGTTACGCTCGACCAGATGGGATTTAGGATGAGTCGAACTCCTCAGATAGCTTTGCTTGTTACAGCTTCCACTACCTGAGTATGATCACGAATTCCCACAGAAGAGCTTTGCTTGTTACAGCATCCACTCAACCTTGGAAACTCTGACTATATATGGCACATAGAACAAGTTTTGAATACTAAGACTAGACACTAAGTTAATAGTCTTAAAACATTTTATAATACAAGTGCGCCCCTTAGACCGAACTACAAGTTTAGCTACTATTCATCGCGCTAAACATTATACTAAGGAATTAAATACAACAGTTAAATAAATACTAAAAATAATACTTACAACCGTTGAAGCGCCAAGGGAGCTATCCTTTATTTCCAAAGCAAAATTACAACGTTACAAATATTACAACTTCTAGAGAGAGAAGTGAAATTGAGATTTTGGTGTGTGAAATGAGGAGGAGGAGCTCCTCCTTTTATAGCCCAAAGGGGAGGAGATGGGTGGTGGAGATGGGTGGCAAGTGTTGCATTTTGATTGGAGGAGAAATCAAGGGAGGAGATGGCAACATGTGGAGGAAGGGGAGGAGGTCGGCGGCTTTTAAGAGGAGGAGGTGGCGCCGCCGATTGCCGGTCACCCAAGGGGGAGGAGCTCCTCCCTTGCCTACTTCCTTGAATGGTGGCCGGTCATCCTTGCCCAATGTGTGAGTTTGTACAGTTTTGTGCAGTCTTTTCACAAAACTGTCAATGTGTTTCTTCTCCGGGCTGTCTTGACTCCACTCCTGATTCCTCTGATTAATTTGTTATGGTCAATTCAACGTCAGGATCCTTGATATTTCTTCAGTCGGCATATGATCTTGACCTTGGATTGACTCTTGTTATCTTTTCAGCTTAAAATCCTCTCCTTAGCGTGTTTTCACTTAAGTCTCTAAAATGCCCTGTGGAAATATATCGGGACTAACACGTAGAAGTTAGATAGACAAACAGTCTAATTAAGGGGGTTTTACTGTGTTTCTGACTCGTATAACTTTGGTCCATCAGTGGTCGCATTGCTTCCTCTCCATTTCCATCTGAAGTTCTAGTGCTTCCACTTTGTTCAAGAGATGAACCTCTTTACGACTGAGGTCTGTATTTTTCTTTCTCAGCTCCACCATGCCTTTGGGGTGTATCTCTTAGTTTTTCTCCATCTCGACTTTCAGGAACAATACAGTACCTAGGCGTTCCACTTTCTGTGCGAGCAGAGATGTTCTTTCATGATTCATTTCGATAATTTAATTCTTTAAAGAGGTGACTTCTTCTTGGAGTTCCACCTTCTGAGTAACCAGAACTTCCACCTCCTGCCATATCTTGTCCTTTTTTTCAGTCAGGCTAACCACTGTTTTTGTAAGTTTCTTGTTCAAATCAATCACCATCAGCCACTTATCATCCAGTTTTTTGTCGTCAACTGGTTGTTCGGACATAGGGTCGGAGTACTTGCTTTCACTTGATTCACTGCAGTCTTCAATTGTGATGATGAATGCAACAAAGTTAGTCGTTTCATCATCCTCGTCCTCATCGTCAGACTCACTATCACTCAGGTTAGCAGTTAGCGCCTTCTTCTTATTGAGAATGTTAGCACGGCTTGTATGTGACCATATCCTCTACATTCTCGACACTGGATTTCTTTTCCCTTTTCGCTGTAGCGCTCCTCCCTGTTATCACTGGTCTTTTCTTTACCTTTCTTTCAGTTTCGGAAGTTGGTAGATGATGACTGGCCTAGCTCAGGACCACGTCTGTTGATCTTTCTCACCATTCTGCCTAAGTTCTGTGCAATCATTGTCAGCTGTTCAGTCGAGCTGCCGGATTCATACTTGTCCTCAGACACTTCAGCTTTCAGAGCGATTCCCTTGCCTCCTCTTGGTTGACCATCTTGCAGTTGATTCATCTCGTAAGTTCTCAGCGATCCCATGAGGTCTTCTAGCTTAAGTTTTGAAATATCATGCATTTCTTTAATCGCAGTTACCTTAATGGCAAACTTTAAAGGGAGCGATCTCAGGGCCTTGCTAGCCATTCTTTCTTCTTCAATGGGTTTCCTCAGTGCAGCAGTCTCGTTGGACAAATCTAGAACTCTTGCATTGAACTCCGCAATGGTTTCTTCTTCCTTCATCTTTGGATCCTCGAATTTAGTAGTCACCATTTGCATTCGAGAGTTTCTAACTTTGTCTATCCCCTCATAGGCTGTCCTGAGAATGTCCCATGCTTCCTTACCATTTTCACAATTGGCTATAAGCTTGACACATTCTCGTCCACTCCAGAGAAAAATGCATTCATGACCTTTGCATTCCCAACAGACGCTTTTTCATCTGCGTCAGTCCATAGTGCTTTGGGTTTAATCACCATTATTCCTTCAGCATTGGCCATAAGGGGTTGGGTCCAACCAACCAGAACAGCTCGCCAGGCCTTATCATCCAGGGATTTTAGGAAGGCCTTCATCTTGGACTTCTATTAGCCGTAGTTCGGCCCTTCAAGCAACGGGGGTCGGTTGATGCTCTGCCCTTCATTCAAACTCATCTTGAATGGAATTCGGATCACACTCTGCATGTCGAGTGTCTGCTCTGATATCAATTGAAATACTGTTGTCTTATCCAAGATGAGATATAGATGGTATTCGAACTAAGCTTGAACACTAATCCCATAGAAGGCTGAATAGAATAACGCAGGCACACACGAAGTAATACCCAGTTCAGCAACAGCCTAATCTGGGGGGCTTCCCACACCCTAAAGGGTGCCAAATCTTTATTGAAAAGTATAGAGCTACAGGTGGTCTTACTCTTACAATCTCCCGAATGTAAACGCCTAGCCTTTATCACTTCTTCATTCAGATTTGCGATCTCGGCTCCCCGTCGATCCCTTGAGTTCGAGACTCCCTCCCGAACTAACTCGAACTTCTCCCGAAGCTCGGACGCCTTCTCCCGAACGCGATTAGTAGTAATTGGTGTGCATCGGTTTGTTCCAGTACGAACAGTCTGATCAGCACACTAAACAGACTGCTTCTTCGCCGTTGATATTCCGGTGTGGAATGATCAGTCGGCCGTCGCTCCTCCTCCTCTACTCAAGATCACTCGTGTTTTATTTCTCCAAAAGCGATGGATAATTTGGAAGCCCTAGCACTCTATTTATATGCTGTGGAAGTTCCCAAATCCGTCCTAGATAATCTGTCAAATATTTTAGGAGATGTTCCTAAATATTTGCTAGGTATCTTTTATCCAATATTTAGCGGTTTCTTCCACGCCAATGCAAGTCGAGTATCCTTAACCAACCTCTAATTGATATGTAGATATTCTTATAAATATCTGATCTTCTATTTTCTCGTTAGCTGATTCCAACCAATTATATCTTCGATCTTTAGAAACTTCCGGATTATGAAACATCTGTGCCTCAGTTTTACGCTGTACTTGAGTTCCATTCTTCGATTAAACACCGCTTGACCTTGTCCTTTAACTCTCTAAATACATTTTGCCAAAACCATACCATACGTGGGAACATCAATATCTTTTACCCCACAAAAAAAAGAACTGGACAATAATCAGTGAAGTGATAAGTGCTTGCCCCCAATTTGTTTCGCTTAGGTGCTTCTCGAATATGAAAAAACTGATTCTACTGATTGACTTTAGAAAGAAAAAAAATTAATTACACAGTGACGTACGAAAGTATTTATTTATCAAAAAAAAAAGATGTGATTCGAAACTAGATTTTTTTTTTATTACGTGATTGGAAACTAGATTAAAAATGAAAGTTTTTATTTATTTTCTTAGGTCGACATCAGTTAGGGGTATATAAGAAATAGTTCGAGAATATATTTGGTAAAAAGCTCGTTCGAAAATATACATGTCAACCTCAAACTTTATTATCAAGCTCGAAAAATAAATGAGCTAAGTATGAGTAGTGGCTGATCCAGCGCCTTTGGAGAGGGGGTCTCAAAAAAAAATTTGAGCGCGATCAAAATTTTTAATATAAATTATATATTCATAATAGAATTTAAATTAATTGGAGTTTATTTTAATTAATAAATACGTATTTTATTTTGTTTTATAGTTTAGTTGTTAAAAAAAAGTTAACTTAGATCTAAATAATGCAGAATTGAGTGCGATTAACTAATCAAACATACTTAATTGAGATACTAAATCAAATAATCAACTTAAAATACTAAATGTTATTCTTTACTAGACAAAACTTGAATGCTTTATAGCTCATTTGGTAGAAAAGTTACTAACATGTAATAAAGCTAGGGTTTGAATCCTCAAGGAATACAACTTATACATATCGGGTACATATATATTTCTAGAGCATTAGAAGCACAGCCACGCAAACGGCACCACCCGTATTTGAACTTTGAATCACTCGATGAACCGTAGGCCATTTGGCACCTTTTAACTTTGTAAACCCACGACTAGACATGCACCTCTATGGAAGGACTAGCGTTATCTAAGCACACCTCCACGAGAGGATATACCTGAATAACACCTGTAGCACGCACATGTAAGCGTCCACGAAGGGACAAGGAAGAGAAAGAGGAAAGGGAAGAGAAAAATATCCGCGAATGATGGAGGAAAGGTCACACCATAGGTGGGACTAGGATAATCCACAAAATTAGGGAAGAAAAATGTTACAGCGGGGTTTACCTTTGACCTTGCAATATTAAGACAAGTGTTCTATCAACTCAACCACCACCTTGTTGGCTTAATTAATGAAACTTGAACATATATTTTTCAAACTCGTAAATATTCTGTTGGCACTATTGCTAAATATACAGATGGGTATACATGAAGTTACTGGATAACAAATACAAAAATATTGAGATGCGATTAAACAGAACAGTATGCAATACAGAATTGAATCACTGAAAAAATATTGGACGCTGTCCTTAAAGCAAGATTGCCGCCCTACTGTGCTTGGGACTCGCTGGCAGTATGCTTCCCAGGATAAAACGATCCTCGACAACAACTTAGCACCAAGCTTTGTCGATCGAATCTTTCTGGCCTTCAACTATCACCGTACACACGCAAAGAAAACTTTTACAAACATGCCGGTCGGCTTAAACCTCCATGCGAAGAAAGTTGGAAACGTATTTAGGGTTTTCTTTTTTTTTCTGTCTCAAATAACGCACTGTGTTTTCTTTATATAAGAAAACCCGTTATTGAGTCTACCAATAATAGGCCCACTTATTAAAATCAGCCCATCGTGGGATGATAATAATATTACTTAAATAATTAAATCAGTATTTAACTATTTAATTATCTCTGTCCATAAGGTGTCACATTAGTCACACTAATGTACAATTAAGCCATTACTTAGCTTAATTTTCTTCACCCTTAATACACATTTTTCCAACAATCCCCCACATGAAGAAAATCAAGTAATAAAAATCAAAACTCGACTCAATACGGTGATAGCTTCTACGGTTAATATCTGCATAGGATAGGTAGGCAGCGCCCTTGAACCTTCCCTTGAGAAAACATGTTTTCTTTACTGACTATTCAGTAGACGTGATTGTCTTTGAACTGTTCGTCTTATAATGTAAACGAAAGCCATGTCTCCCACAGATATCTTCCTGACCATTATTTAGTTCTTACTGGTGGGCTCATTTTGGCCATGATACCCCGTTCCTGGTTCTGCAAGAGTTTCTAAAGAATTAAGCCCTTTGAATTCTCCTTTGAAGCGGCCCCACTTCTCTCTCACATAGGTGATTCTTTCAAATAATCTCGCGTTACCCATTTGAATCTCACTATTCAAATTACTAGAATCATTAAAGGCTCCAAGCTTAGCCTCGTGCGGGAGTCACTGTTTATCAGGGAATAGGACTGGGGTGTTACCCCCACAGTGACCTCGTAGTCTTAGCAGTTAGGTGGTCCCTTTGAACCAAGTTCTTGGGATCTCCAGTCATCATGGTAGGGTTTTCCGTTGCCTCGACTTTATTTCCAAAAGGGCTTAAGCCTATGTTTTGATATTAACAATCAAAAGGCTTCAGACCCATTCCCTTGGACAACTTCTCTATTAGGTCCTTACTTAACCCTTTGGTTAGCGGATCCGCATTATTCTTTTTGGACCTCATATAGTCAATATGACTCAGGTGCAGAGAAGTTGTTTAATGGTATTATGTCGTCGATGTATATGTCGAGACTAACCATTATACATAACACTATGTGCCCTAGAAATCAATAATTGATTCTCATAATGTAAACACATTGTTGGCACAAGTTGTGTCCATTCAGGAATATTCTTCTCTAAATTCCTTGACTACTTAGCATCTTCTCACATTTATCTGATGCGAAGAACTCAGCCTATAGTCGACCTTGACTAACACAGTCTGTTTAAAGGATTTCCAAGACACATTTGCCTCTCCCACAATGAACCCATAGCCACTCGTGGCCTTGGAATCTTGTATATCACATATCCAACTCGCGTCAGTGAAACTCTCAATGACCTTCAGATATCGGATATAATGTAGACTATCATTACGAGTAAATCGTAAGTACTTCAGTACTCTCATGATACCCTTCCAGTGTGCACTTCCTGATTACTCGTGTATCTTGCTAATCTACTCACAGTGTAAGCATTGTCTGATATAGTACAATTCATCAAGTACATTAGACTGCTTGTCACTCTGACATATTCCACTTGGGAGATGCATTCACGTTTATTCTTAGACATGTGTTGATTCACGTCAACTGGAATTCTAGACAGTCCTGGACTGTCTTCTTCAGATTTGTCTAAGAGTTTGTCAGCGTAGTGTGACTGACTTAATACGAGTCCCTTTAACCTTCGTGTAATTTTAATGCCTAAAATTACTTCGCCAAGTCTCAAAGCCTTTATATCAAACTTCCAGTTCAATAATGACTTGTTGGCCTTAGTGTATTCTCATTGCTTCCCACAATGAAAATGTCGTCAACATTAAGACACAAAGTCACGTATCAGTGTTCAATGTTCTTAATGTATACACATTTGTCACACTTGTTGATCTTAAAGCTATTAGACATCATTATGTTGTCTAATTTCAAATGTCACTGCTTTGGCGCTTGCTTCAGGCTACTAAGAGATTGACAATTTTTGTTCTCTTGCCCAGCAATAATTACTAAACCCTCAGGTTGTTCAGTGTAAATCTCTTCCTCAACTTTCCATTGAGGAAGCATGTCTTTACCTCCATCTAGCGACTTTCCAGATTGCGCAAAGCAGCAATGATCACTATCATTTTTGATATTATTCTCGTCACTAGAGAATGAGTATCAAAGTAGTATAAACATTTCTTTTATCTATACTCTTTTATTACAAGTCTCGTCTTGTATATCGATGCAGATCCATCTGCCTTCATCTTCCTCTTGAAGATCCACTTTTAACCATGTGGTTAACATCTAGGAGGGAGGTCAACCAACTCTCAAGTGTGGTTCCCAGAGATAGAGTCAATCACATCTTATGAATTCTTTCATAAGAGACTCTTCACTTACTGACGACCTCTTTCTACGTTTGAGGTTCAACCTTAAGCATGTAGGTTAGAAAATCAAGTCCATATGATTTATCTATCCTTCCTTGCTTAATTTGTCTCAATTTCTCCGAATCGATCTCATGTTTTGGTTCTTCCTCATTCTCTCATTCTTGAGGCATTTCTTCAATATCCTCATTAACTGAGAAGAACCCAACATAGCTTCCTTATTATCATAAGGAAATACATTCTCGAAGAACGACGTGTTCTTTGATTCCATTATAGTATTCTTGTGTATATTTGAATTTTTCGATTCATACACAAAGAATCTATATGTATTACTCGTATAACCAATGAAATCATAGCCAATGATTTTTGGTCTTATCCTCATTCTCTTAGGATCAGGGGCCAGTACCATAGCTAGGCACCCCCACACTTGCAAGTATGTATAAGAAGGCGTTGTTTCCTTAAATGACTTATAAGGAGACTTATCCTCCTTGCAGTGTTTCTCATTGAAAAGATAGTTAACTGACAAGATGGCCTCCCCCCCCCCACATTCTTGGGGTATTACGGAGCTTACCATCACTACATTCATCATCTCTTTCAAAGTACAGCTTTTCTGTTTAGAAACACTGTTCGACTTAAGAATTGGGGGAAGAAGCGCTCACAGGTGAATGATGTGAATCCATGTGAATGATGTCCCCTATCTCGAATGTGAATGATGGATTGATTATGTTCACTTCCAATATCATTTTTTTCAACTCATTAAGTTGCTACTCAACCACTGAAGTTGATATTCAACTTCACATGACATGTTTTTCCTCAACTGTCACAACTTTGCTATTAAGCAAATATTCATAACATTATTTTGTACTATCATCAACAAAAGTCACAAAATACTTGTTATTACCCCATAAATCACATAGCTCACTATAGATTGACTCAAGGGATTCACATCTTTTTCAATACTATGAAAGGATTCCCTATTACATTTACCTTAATGCAAATTTTACTTTTGTGCTTTTAACTCAAATTGACATTTGAAATACAATTCAAATTCGTTAAGCACCACGATGGATACTCATGTCACGCAACCGTGTGGAACTATACCCGCAGATATATTCCTGGAGCCAAACTCGCAAGTTTGTTCCTGACCGTAGCCAACATTGAAATGATAAACACTTCAATTACATGTTGTGCCCCTCATACCAGACGCCACCCCATTTTGATTCACACATCTGATGGAACCAAAATTAGTTTGAACAAATTTCAAACTCAACGTGTGAAAAAATTTGACCAAGTCAACTTGATTCACCCTTCAATTGAACCCAGCCAATATTAGGCGGTTTTTTTATCTATCATCCAACACAGTATGTGTCACCAGCACCAAACGTTTGGATTTGTTCAGCAGCAATAGCTATTCCACTTAATAGCTATTCCACCTGGCACCTCATTTGCCATTTTTGAACCAATGCTCACCCAGTTTAAATCAGACCAAACTTGGTACTGTAGTTTTGTTAACCAAAATTCAACTTGGAATTTCATCCGTATGTGTACGTTTGGTTCAGATTTAACGAAGCATTTGCTTACAACCTTGAACTTCAAACTTCTAATTTTGAGCCGATCCTCATAGGATCAAACCGAGTGCATTTGGACAAATTCCAATTGATCGGACCAATTTGAATCAGACCAACCTGATTCACTTCATTCGACCATTTCCTCAATGATGATCATTAGCCCTTCAGACCAAGCTGATTGAACCGAACTGAACTGGTTCACATTGAAGCCGACTAGATTCCTCCGGCAACTACACCAAATTGGGGTTTTCAAAATTGAAAGAGACCATCTACATTGAGCCTCCAATTTGATTGAGTGGGAGTAGTCTAGCTGCAACAGCAAGCTTGACTCATTCATCTAATCCCAAACGACATCCTTCGCTTGGTTCATCTCCTTTAATCCATCAATATCAGGATCCAAAGACAGTCTAATAGTCAAGCTCAATCCAAACACTGCCCTTTACTGAACACAAGTTCACAAGGCCATTTGACTAGTTTCATTACATCACAGCGTAGACTCATCTGCTACTGTGTTGTTCAAGGCAAGTTCCAATTTGTGCTTTCAAAATGATATTTGAATATACAATTCAAATTCATCAAGCACTGTGATAGGCACTCGTGCCACTCAAACAGTTGGAACTATACCATCAGGTATATTTTCGGAACTAGACTCTTAGGTCTATCCTTGGAACCAGACTCGCAAGTCTGTTCCAGGCCTTAGCCAGCATCAAGGTGGTACAACACCTTATTTACATTAGGACCACCTTATTTACATTAGGTGCTACCCCCACATTGAGAGCCACCAAAATATCATGTCGGATTTCATGTCCAGCTTCTCCGTATCTGAATGAACCAACTTTAATCAGACCAAATGGTTCAATTTACTACAATCAAACCCCAACTAGGGTTTAATTCTCCTTCGCTGAACTTGAACGTCTGCACATCAAATGGGCCCAAACATCTGACTTTGATTTGCCCAAACTTATGCTGCACACATTGAACGTCAGTAGTATCATGCACTACAATAAGTTATATTAATAGCCCAAATTCTTTTAATTCAGTCCCAACTGAATCGGCCCAACATTGAACCAATAAGCCAAAATTAGGGTTTCACGGTTTTGATGATGGCCGCCAGCACATCATCCTCCCCGGGCTCAGCGCTATCGTCCTCCTCCTTGTTGTTCTTCAACCAAACAGAGGGATCGTCGTCGGCATGCCGGGAGCTGATCTTTTCGTAGGCAGTGGAACAGACAAAAATCAATCGCTGGTTATCAAACCGAGTGATTTCTTTCTCACAAGTCACACTGATCCTGATCTGATCCGGATGAGTGCTTCATCATCTATCAGAATAGTCAGTAACTTCAAGGAATCATTATAAAGAAATCTTGCTTTAAGATTGTTGGCACTATTGCTAAATATACAGATGGGTATACATGAAGTTACTGGATAACAAATACAAAAATATTGAGATGCGATTAAACAGAACAGTATGCAATACAGAATTGAATCACTGAAAAATAATCGCAAACTGGAGTGGATCGAGTCACGTTGGACGCTGTCCTTAAAGCAAGATTGCCGCCCTACTGTGCTTGGGACTCGCTGGCAGTATGCTTCCCAGGATAAAATGATCCTCGACAACAACTTAGCACCAAGCTTTGTCGATCGAATCTTTCTGGCCTTCAACTATCACCGTACACACGCGAAGAAAACTTTTACAAACATGCCGGTCGGCTTAAACCTCCATGCGAAGAAAGTTGGAAACGTATTTAGGGTTTTTTTTTCTGTCTCAAATAACGCACTGTGTTTTCTTTATATAAGAAAACCCACGTTATTGAGTCCACCAATAATGGGCCCACTTATTAAAATCAGCCCATCGTGGGATGATAATAATATTACTTAAATAATTAAATCAGTATTTAACTATTTAATTATCTCTGTCCATAAGGTGTCACATTAGTCACACTAATGTACAATTAAGCCATTACTTAGCTTAATTTTCTTCACCCTTAATACACATTTTTCCAACATATTCAGCTCGAGCAGCCAAACTTGAACACTTCAATATTCGACTCGACATATTTATAGTTGTAAGAGCATGTGGAGCAGCCGAATCCACATAAGCACCTCCTCCCCTTTAGTAACTACTATGGATTGGATTCCATTTTATGTCCATTTTAAATAGCAGTCGTTGATCCCAAAAAAAAAAAAGCAGTCGTTGACTGATATATTCTTTCTATAGTGATCAGTGGCTGCTAAAAAATATACATAAAATAGAACGCACATCAGCTAAGGTGGAAAAGTGCTACTGTGAGTGTCGCCGCATATAGTCTAACAGTCATCAATCTTTTTTTTGGGGGGACTCTTTATGATAAGAGACGGTCGCAATTCGCATTCTTATGGCTCTTCACAATACTGAAATTTCAGCCTTTCTTAAGGGGCAATTTTGGAATACCGTTGATGGAAACTTTTTTATTTTGATGAAACCGTTGATGGAAACTTAGGTCGCGGGCCTGGATCATTATCTTAGTGGGGCATGAGTGGATGGCTTGTTTTAACTGCCGTGCCGACAAGGTTTTCAATAATACTCAAAATTTAGTGCTAACAAACAGGAGATTTTTTCCAATTTATTTATAATTCAAATTTGATTTCCCTTTTGTATTCAATCTTCAAATTTGTTTTCAAATTTACTCATATTTTCTAACTTGCCTTAGGTTTAAACCGCCTTAAGGAACGGCGCCCTAAGCCTCGTGACACATATTTTAAAACGATACTGAATCAGATTGTTGATGCGGCTATTTAAGCTAAGACGCTTCTATGAACGGCGCCTTAGGTCATAATAACATTCAGGTTTTTGTTTCACAACAATCTTCAACGACACTGTTCGTAACAACAAGGAGACTTGGAGCTGTTGCGAACGACGACGACGACGTTTGAGTTCAGATAGGTTTGGAGGAGGTCTCGGGCTAGGTCGATTGAGATTACGCCGGCGCTGCATCCCATTCCGGAGATGTTGTAGCTCTTGATGTTGCTTCGGAGTTTGTACTTGTTGATCACCATTGCTGATAGGGACGGTGTTGGCGAGAACGAGCTGCAATTCATTATCAGAATATCTGATGCGGGACTAGGATTTTAGAAAAAGTGACGAGAGTTTAGATGAGAAAGAGAATTTGTTGGTTTTTTTATGCTTAAATCTTTATTGGTGGCCCTATTGCTATATATCTAGCAATCAGTGGTGCAGAACAATATGCAGTAAAATATTCCTCTTAATTGGCCCTGAATGCTCCTCTTAATTGGCACTAAATGCCTTGGTTGCCTCTTCATTGGTCTTCAGGTAACGCTCCCTCCAACGGTCAGCTGATGTTATGTATTCATGCCTTGGATACCTCGTAGCTGGAATACTCTACCTGGCTCCTCTGCGTATTGTAGGATGGTCATGCATATGGATCTTGGGCTTCGGCCTGCTAGTGTATCAATACCTGCTAGTGCATCAATACCGCACCCGTCAGACTTGACCTCGTCCTCGAGGTTGAAATTTGGATGACGTAGGCACATCTCGGTTAAGTCCTCCCAGGTTGCATATTCCACCGTTTGACCTTGCCATTTGATCAGCCCTTGGATTGTTGCGCGTGTTCCCTTCTTGACTTCTCGGACAGCAAGTACTTACTTCGGCTCATTAGATGCTTCCTGAGCTAGTAAGTGATCAGGCAAAGAGATCTCCGCAAATGGTGGTTCAGTGCATCATTTATTAAGGAGGGACACATGGAAGACGTTGTGCACTCGTGCGTGGTTGGGCAAAATTAGGCGGTAAGCAACCTTACCTATACGCTCGCTGACGGAGGGCCACCGCACTGTCGTTAAGGTGCAGTGTCCTCTGTACAAATAAATTTATAATATCCGCTACTTGTGACTACACTACTGGGTAGTAAGTGGTAAGTAGGGGTCGAACCCAAGGGAATTAGGGGAATAGGCTATTCTTTTAGGGTGATTAAACTGGGGGGAGCGTGTTTTATGGTTGATTGAGATTTTAGCGCTCTAATTAACTACGTGATTTTTTGGGGGTTTTTTGGTTTTGATTGCGGAAAAGTAAATACAGAAATTAAATGCTGTAAATACAAAGAAGACTTACAGTGGGTGATGCGTGATTGTAATTCCTCCGGTAGATCAGCAGTTGGTGATTGCGGTTTAACAGTAAAGAAAAGCATTCGGTTTCAGGTACTCTTATATTATAACATGTATATAATAAACTGTTAGTAACTTTTCTAAGTATTCAAAGATGAATCGAGGCCCTTTCGTAGCGCAAGACTTGCAACATCGTTTAAAGCAACCCTTGTTCTATTTCAGACTAATTCCTCCTTTCGAAGTATCTTAGCCTTTTGTGCATCCACTTGATCTCACAGTTACGATTGACCAAGTGGTGTTTTAGATGAGTCGAACTTCTCAGATAAGCTTTGCCCTTTCGTAGCATCCACTTACCCGAGTATGTTCACGAATCCCCACGGAAGAGTTTTGCCCTTTCGTAGCATCCACTCAACCTTGGAAATTCTGACTATAAATGGCACATAGAACAAGTTTTGAATACAAAGAAATGAAACTAAAAGATATTACAACATTATATAATACAAGAAAATACCTTCCACCGAATAAAGAGTTTAGCTACGAATATCCATAGAGATGGATACCATAGCTAAATACTCGGGGGTTTTTGAAAACAGTAAGAGGGAAAGGGGTGGAATACTCAAGAACCAACAGGAGTATTCCTAATTTCCTACTGAATACTCAAGAACCAACAGGAGTATTCTCTACAGTATTATAATACTCGAGAACCGACAAGAGTATTATAATTTCCAGTATAATACTCAAGAACAAACAGGAGTATTATTTCAAAACCGAACCAAACTTACAAGTAACAAAATGTAGAGAGAAGTGATTTTCAATTTTGGGATGAATTTGTGAGGAGGAGGAGGGGTGTATTTATAGCCATGGGGAGGAGAAATGGAGGGCTAAGATGAGGGCACTTGTTGCATGGAGATTGGATGGGCAAATCAAGGGAGGAGGAGCCACCACATGGAGGGGCCAAAAGCCGCCGGTCAAGGAGGAGGAGGGTGGTGGCAGCCGCCGGTTGCCGGTTGCCTTGGGTGGAGGAGCTCCTCCCTTGGCCACCTCTTCATGAAGTCACCAAGTCATCTTGCCATATGTGAGTTTTGTACAGTTTTGTGCAGTCTTTTCACAAAACTGTCAGTGTGTTCTTTCCCCGGACTGTCTTGACTTCACTCCTGATTCTTCTGATTAATTTATTCTGGTCAATTTAATGTCAGGATCCTTGATATTTCTTCAGTCGGCATATGATCTTGACCTTGGATTGACTCTTGTTATCTTTTCAGCATAAAATCCTCTCCTTAGCGTGTTTTCACTTCAGTCTCTAAAATGCCCTGTGGAAATATATCGGGACTAACAGATGGATGTTAGATAGACAAATAGTCTAACTTGGGGGGTTTTACTGTGTTTTTGATTCGTATAATTGTGGTCCATCACTCGCCGATTTGAAAAAGTCCATAGTAACGGCGAGCAAGCTTGGTGCAAGGCCGGGCGCGGACGGATTTCTGGCGGTATGGACGAAACTTAAGATAGACCCAGTCGCCGATTTGGAACTCAATGTCCGACCTTTTCTTGTCCGCTTGCTGTTTCATCCGATTCTGAGCACGCAGGAGGTTGTTACGTAGCTCACTGATGATTTAGAGCGCATTGACAACATATGATCGACAGATGCCACTGTTGCCATGCCAAGGATATAGTCCTTGATGGGCGGTGGAGCTTGGCCGTAAACTGCTTCGAACGGGGTGAGCTTGGTGGATGAGTGCAGAGCCGTGTTTTAATGAAGCTCAGCCATGACAGTAATTCCGACCAATCTCGTTGATGTTCCCCTACGTAGCAGTAAAGATAATCTTCGAGTAGACGATTCGTAACCTCCGACTGGCCGTCCGTTTGCAGGTGATAGGCGTTGTTGTGCAAGAGATGAGTACCCAGGAGTTTGAATAACTGTTGCCAAAACGTGCTCATGAAAATCGGGTCGTGATCAGCCACAATGCTGCTGGGGATGCCATGTAGTCGACAAACTTCTCGGGCAAAAACCTTGGCCACCTTTTTGGCAGTAAACCCAGGCTTTGGTGGGCAAAAGTGAGCTGCCTTGGTGAGTCTGTCAACGACCACAAGGATGACTGTGTAGCCGCTGGATGGTGGCAACTGTGTTATAAAATCCATCGACAAATCGGTCCACACTCCACTGGGCAAGGGAAGCGGTTGCAAGAGTCCCTGGGGTCTTGTGTTCATGGCTTTCACCTGGTGGCACACTGGGCATTGTTGTACATAGTTGCGCACGTCTAATGCTAACTGTTGCCAATGGAAGTGGGTGCTGACCCGAGCTATACATCGCTGGATTACTGCATGACCTCCCAGTTTCGAGTCATGGTACTCCTTCATAATCTTGTCCTTGAGTGTGGGATCATCTGGGATATAGAGCCGGTCATTGTATAGGAGCAATTCATCACGAACTTTGTACTCTGTGTAATCCCCAGGTGTACCGGTACCTTCTCTAGAAGGTCAAGTGTGGCAGGATCACGTAGGAGTGCCTGGCCTAAAGCTCTAAGGATAACAAAGATCAGTTTTGAGCATCCTATCATGTCGTTGAAGGTGGTATTGTGAACTCGGAATAAGGCGTCCGCTGGTCCATTTTCCTTCCCTGGCTTGTAGACTCTATCAAACTCATACCCCAGCAATTTGGCCATCCATTTCTGTTGGTTCGGCGTGTGGATAGTTTGGGTCAGAATGGTCCACAGCGGCTGGTGATCGATGTGTAGGACTAACGATTACCTAGCAGATAGTGTCGCCATTTCTGGATTGTAGTGACGACCGCACACAACTCTCAGTTGTAGGTTGAAGCTTGCCTCATGGTGGGCTTGAATTGGCGGCTGAAGTGACAAATTGGTTGGTTATCTTGAGCGAGTACTACTCCCATTCTGTCCCCAGACGCATCGGTGTATACCTTGAATGGTTTGTTAAAGTTCGGAAGTGCCTGTGTAGGTGCCTGCATGATGGCTCCCTTAAGATGTTGAAACGTTGCGTTGGCTTGCTCCGACCATGCGAATGCATCCTTACGCAACAGTGTGGTGAGTGGCACTGATATCCGGGCATAGTTTTTGACAAATCGTCGATAATAACCTGCTAACCCAAGGAAGCTCCGCAGGTGTTTGGCGGACTTAGGTAAGGGCCTCTGCTGAATAACTTGCACCTTGTCAGGGTCCATACTCACCCCTCCCCCTGAGACAGGTGTCCCAAATAATGAATTTGTTCCCTGGCCAGATCACATTTGATAGGTTTAGCGAAATAAGTACGTATTGCTAGGATGGAGAGTACCTCATTCAAGTGGACCATGTGTTCCTTCCATGTCTTGCTATATACCAATATATCATCAAAGAAAACAAGGACATGTTTACGGAGGAAAGGTCTAAACAGCTAGTTAATGGTTGCTTGAAATGTAGCCGGTGCGTTTGTCAAACCAAACGACATGACGAGGAACTCGAAGTGCCTATCATGCGTCCAAAATTCTATTTTATGGATGTATTCCGGGGTCATTCTTATTTGGTGGTACCCTGCCCTTAAATCAAGCTTGGAAAACACTTGGGCACCATGTAACTCATCGAACAGTTCATCTGTGGCCGGAATGGGAACCGGTCGCGCACTATCATGACATTAAGAGCCCTATAATCGATACAAAACCTCCAGCTGTCGTCCTTCTTCTTAACAAGTAGAACAGGTGAAGAGAATGGTGATGCACTCGGTCGGATAATGCCCTCCTCTAGCATGTTTTGTATTTGCCTTTCGACCTCTTACTTTTGGAACTTTGGGTATCCATACGACCGAACATTCACTGGCGCTGCTCCTGGGTTGATGGGAATGTGGTGGTCGCCTGCTCTGAAGGGAGGTAGTCCTCTAGGTTTAGCGAAAACCCCTTGCCTTTGGACTAGCAATTCCCTTAGTTCGGCTTGCTGTATTGCTGTCAAGTGGTTGGGAATATCGGGTAGCTCCTCAATTGTATCATCCATAGCAGCATGCGACCTATCTTCCACTATGAGCTGGTAGAAGGATGCAATCCCCTTGGCCCTTTGTGCCTTTTTGAGTTGCCCGAGGCTCAGCTGAGCAAACAGACTAGGCGGTTTAACCACATGCATCTTGACCTTCACGCTATTGTGTTTAAAGCACATCCAGAGTTTCTTACAATCAAACAATACTGGTCCCAACTCGGCAAGCCATTGTGCTCCAAGAACGGCATCCACACCATAAATGGGTAGTAAATGAAACTCGATATTAAACTTGGAGTAACCTAACTGAAGTGGCGCGCCTTTGCAAAGACCCTCGCACTGCAGCTCATCCCCATTCCCTATCGAAACGTTTAAGTAACGCGATGGCTCTATACCTAGCTTGGCATGCTTTGCTACTCGAGTCTGTAAGAAATTAAGTGTAGACTCACTGTCTACCAAGATCACCACCGCCACTTCGTTCAATAAGCCTTCCAATCGTAGCGTGATGGGCGCAACTCGCCCTTGCATAGCATGAAATGAAATGGTTGGATTGAAGACAACTTCACCGTCCTTCTCACCGCTGTTTCCTTCTTCCTCTTCTATGGGAACCAGTGCCCCAGTTCTAGGCTCCAACAATTCGACCTCTTCACCGGACTCTTCTAGCAAGAAGCATTGGAACTTTGCCTTACAAACATGTCCCGGCGCGTACTTGTCATCACAGTTAAAACACAGGCCCTTCTCCCGCCTTGCTGCCATCTTTGCGAGTATAAGCCTCTTAATCGGGAGGCCTGTTTTCGGCGTTGTAGTACGTAGGGGGCCCAAACCATGCTAGCGCATCCCTCCGAAACCTTTCCCATCCCTCCAGCTGGTGCATGATATGTAGCCACTGGTACCACTTCGAGGCTACTCCGCTAAAAAAAATGTCACCACAGACAAGTGTTGCTCAGCCGTCGTGCGATTGTACTCGAAGTACCTCTCCATCTGAAATAACCATCCCTCTACGGCTTCTCCAAAGAACTGTGGTACCTCTACCCGAGGCATGCGGGGGCTGGTGTTGTTCGGAGTCTCGACCGGTCCTTGCATGACATATTATCCCACTTGGCGCGTTTGGTTCTCCGCTTGCGCGCTGATCGGTGTGACTAGTACTGGTGGTGGGTTCTGGGAGGTTGAGGCCATGCTTGCCGTGGGGTCCTCGGCCAGTGTTGCTTTTGTTGCCTTTAGTTCCCGCATCTGACCCCTCAGCTGCTCCATCATCTCCATCATCTTATCTCTTTCCTCCGCATGTTGCATGGCCATCTCCGCCATACTGTTTGTTAGAGCCGCCAGGGTGTCCGTAGTGCTCCGAGTCTCCGACATCTTGCTCTCAGTGAAAGCACCAGTTGATGCGGGACTAGGGTTTTAGAAAAAGAAAGTGACGAGAGTTTAGATGAGAAAGAGAATTTGTTGGTTTTTTTATGCTTAAATCTTTTTTGGTGGCCGTATTGCTATATATAGTAATCAGTGGTGCTGTACAATATGCAGTACAATATTCCTCTTAACTGGCACTGAATGCTCCTCTTAATTGGCACTGAATGCCTTGGTTGCCTCTTCATTGGTCTTCAGGTAACGCTCTCTCCAACGGTCAGCTGATGTTATGTATTCATGCCTTGGATACCTCGTAGCTGGAATCCTCTGCCTGGCTGCTCTGCGTATTGTAGGATGGTCATGCATAGGGATCCTGGGCTTGTTTGGGCTTCGGCCTGCTAGTGTATCAATACCCGCTACTGCATCAATATTAATGTCTTTAGGCCTTAATCCTGTTTTCTCAAATAGCGAATCGATTACTATGAAAATCACTAGCTTGGCTTTTCAAAGAAGAACGGTTTACCTAAAGTGGCTGGTTCGGCTGCTACTCAGGTTCCAGACTCCATCTATCAGACCCCCTCGCCCCTCCAGCCAGTCCAACGTCAACTCCCGTAATTTACCTTAACCGACAAAAAACAGCCCAACACTGTCACATGAGGTGCTGACCATCCTTTCCCAGATTTCACAGTATTTTGTGGACTTCCACTATAGGTGAGTGCGATTTGAGGCGATGGCTCAGAGGGTGGTGACGGGGAGCGGGACAATTTTAGAGGTGCCTGACTCGGCGTTGGATTTGTTGAGTCGAATGATAATGTTGAGGGATTTAGATCCCAAGCAGCGCGGCTAAATGCTGTCACTTTCGAAACGACACCATTTTAAACATTTTATTGTTCGGTCGCGTGCAGACTGTCTTTTACATTTTCTCTGCAATTAATGTCTTCTTCTTCTCCCCTAACCCTTCCTCTTCCGTCTTCACGGTCAACATCTATTCCATATCCCTTCTTGCTTCTTCTTCTTCTTCACTCCTCGTTCTTCAGTCCCAGATCTAATATTTTTCCAAAATTCATTTGTTATTTAGTCCCCTTTCTTATTCTTTTGTTTTAGGGAGACACACAAACCTAATTTATTAGAGTGACGTCTTGAGCTGCGCATTAATGGAAAACCGGGCGTTGCTCAGTCTCTTTCATCCTTAATCGGACGACGACCATGTTCGTCGAATCGGCGGAGATGATCAGAATAAATGAAAAATATCAACAATATTGATAACGACAGCTTTTCAGCACATCACTCGCCCAAATCTGTTAAGAAAATGTAAACCCATTTGTTTTGTTTCTTAAGCCCCTTTTAAACGAATCAATTAATCTGTGAAGAAGAAGATATTAATTGCAGAGAGAATGTAAAGGACATACTAGCACGTGACCGAACAGTAAAATATTTAAAATGACATCGTTTCGAAAGTGGCAGCATCTGCGTTGCTTGGGATCTTAATCCGATGATGAGGATCTTGGTGGTTAGCTTTGTGAACATTTTGTTTTGAGATGTCAGTTGTGCCGAACTTTTGTACATGATGGTTTTTGTGTTCACTGGTTTTTTTGCCGACAGGGGTGGTGGCCTATTGGATAATGTGTCCACCCTAATATAGTTGGATCCTTACGCCCTGGGTTCGAGTCCTGGAGTCACTAATTTTCTTATAATTTTCTCCATTCTTTTTCCTCTTTCTCTTCCTTGTCCCGCCTTTTGCGTGGATGCTTC
Source organism: Rhodiola kirilowii (assembly GCA_033675215.1). Lineage (NCBI taxonomy): Eukaryota > Viridiplantae > Streptophyta > Magnoliopsida > Saxifragales > Crassulaceae > Rhodiola > Rhodiola kirilowii. Next base: position 34,054,392 of record CM066201.1, read on the forward strand.
CTACATCTCTCGTGGATGCTTTTCTCTTCACGCCTTTTGCGTGATGCTTCCTACATCCTTCGTGGATGCTTCCTCTTCACGCCTCGCGCATGATACTTCCTCCCTCGTGGAGGTGCAGCTGTCAAGATGGACGTGATGAGTCTTGCAAACAGTAAAGGTGCCCAAGGTTAACTGAGCTCCAAGTGTCGAAGAATGTACTGTGATTTGGGGTGGATATGCGGATCCATGCATGGTAAAAGTGCCAAACTTAGCTTGTTCTATAGAAGTGGAGAAAAATGTACCAGATGATTTTGAATCCGATCAAGATGCCTTGCTAGATCTACGGAGATCGATATATATATATATATATATATACGTACCAGATGATAAGGCGTCATTGCACTGTAATTTTTTGAGTTGTTGTACCCCATTATCAAAAAAATAAATGATTTTAATATTTTCTATTTTAAATATTAACTTTAATTATATATTCAAATTAATTATTCAAAAAATATATTTGAATTAATTCGGATAGAAAACAAGTTTTGTCGAAACAGCGACACAGCTGTGTCGCATGCCTTTTGCGACGAACCTACGACTGTTTTCCGACACTCCGTCGTGAGCACGACATACATGTGTCGTACATTGCAGGGTCGCTTGTGCGGCGACTGTATGTTGGGCCGTCGTACGATCCTGTGATTGTGGTTAGTGCAACGATGTACATTTTTGACATAAATTTATCGCATATACAACATACTTTTGTCACCTCTGCGACGATTTTGCCCGTTGCACAGTTCTCCCAAAATTTGTAATTAAAAATTAATTGCAAATTTATAATATTTTTTGGGAAAAGTACATATTGGTTCCCTGAATTACCAGCGTTTTCCGATTGAAGGTTCAAACTATTGATTTTTCCAATCAGGGGCGAAATGAAAAATAAAATGACAAATTTTCGCACGCCAAACACCATAACTATACCGTGATTAAATTACTTACTCAATCATGTGAATCCTGTTGAAAAATAACCCGGACATCTCATCATAAACTCTTAACATATCAAATTGATCTTTCTTCTTTAACATCCATACACCTTTTTATTGAGTCCTTATCAACGGGGTTCACATGATTGAGTTAGCAATTTAATCACGATGTAGCTACGGTGCTCGGCGTTCAAAATTTTGTTAATTTATTTTTTATATTGTCCCTGGTTGGGAAAATTAATAGTATGGACCTTCAGTTGGAAAACACCAATAATTCAGGGTACTAATGTGTACTTTTCCTTTTCTTTTTTCTCGAAATCATCGTGCACCATAATACAACATATACATTGACGATCTTTTCGATCTTGATATAATCCAACAAGTGATAACCTAATTTTTTTTACATCACACTAATGATTTCTGAAATCATCATAAACGTCAAGACATAACCAATTCTAAAACCAATCACCGTGTAACTAAATTCTCGACTCAATTTAAATTAATGAGAAGGAACCATATAAAACTCAATCACCGATATATATGCCATGTGTGGCTTGTATTAAATTTTTAATTTGAATTTGTTACGATCATATTTTCAACATTACAAAGTAAAACGATATAAAAAAAATTCAAAAATCCATAATATTTTGAGATCTATAAATACACATGCATGTTGACATACTTCATATACTTCTCAAAATTTTATAAATAAACTCTAGCAACGATGGAAATTCTCAAATAGTTATGCAGTCATCATATTGTATGCTCAAATAAATATAAATGTTGATAATATATAAGTGTATTGATTGAGGTTCAACGAAATATGATGGGTAGGCGAAAAAGTATGAGATAAAAGGTTGATGAACTTTATTTTGATTATTGGTGGGATTTACGTGTTCAAATGAGGCGTACAATGACAGCCTCCCTGGACCCTGATTATTAAAGTGGACCGCGTCATTGTAAGATTTTCGGGGCTGATGCAGAGACGAGCAGTACTCATGTGTCGAAGGAATGCAGGTGGGCGAGGGAGCTTATGGAGAGAATGGGTTTGTCCCTTCCAGTGATTAATGGCCAGTCTATCGCTCCGGCAGACTGGATATGGGCTTGTGCGGGAGTGCTTAACACGGAAGAGTTAAGGAGCTTTTTGATCTCACTATGGCTGTGTTGGAAGAATAAATGTAGAGTGTGGCATGATCAGGGTTGCTGGAGTATTGACCTAGCTGTGTTCATTGGCAAGAATATGCTCAGGGTTATGGATGCCCATTACTGGCCTAACCCAAGGGAGCGTATTGATTAGGGCTGAGTTTTTGTACCGAAAACCGAAATCGAACCGAAACCGAACCGACCGAAACTGAACCGACCTCAAACCAAACCAAATTTCGGTTTATCATACCGAACCAATTTAGATCGGTTCGGTTTCGGTTTTCATATTGAGAATGTCGGTAAAACCGAACCGAACCGAATATTGTTTTCCATGGACCTTTGCGACGTATTTTGCATGCCCAGAGCCCATACGGTGTCCAAATGAGTCGCAATTTAGCTTGTTGGAAAGTTAATTCAAAGGGCTACAACTTTATAGTTGACATCAAGATCAGATTCGAAGGTTTAGACCTCTAAAAAGGCAACGGAAGTCAGGTTTACCGACAAAACCGAACCAAAACCGACAAAACCGAACCAAAACCGACAAAACCGACAAAACCGAAACCAAACCGATTATATCGGTTTACTGACAGTCGGTTTACCGACAAATCAGTTCTGTTTTAGGTTCTGATTTTGGCAAAACAGAAAAATCGGTTCGATTCGGTAAATGTCGGTTTGGTTCGGTTTTTTAACCGAACCCAGCACCAGTATTGACTATGCTGTTAGTCGGCAGTGCCTTGGGGCGGAAGCTTTGATGGTCTTTGTGGATGGATTGTGGGATGTGGAGTCGAGAAGGGCGGGGTTGGGTGTTGTTGTGGACTTGTGGTAAGCCAGGAAGGAGCTGTCAATTGTGTTTCCGGTCTTTGGAGAGCTGACTGCAGCTGTGCGAGTGAGGTCGAGGGGCTAGCATTGCTTCAAGGCTTCGTTTTGGCAAAGAGGTTGAATTTAAAAGAGGCGTGCTTCAACACTGATCCTTGGATGTTTTAAGGCCATTTCCCTCGGGTCTGGCTCGGGGGAAAGGTGTTGTTCTTGGCTTGAGGCAGGGGTCGACCTCCTCTGAAGCAATACAGGCTGGTCAGTCTCGCTAGTGGGGAGAGATCGTAACGCTTTGGCGGACCTAGTGGCTTCTAAAGCCAGAAGAGAGGAGTGGAACTAGTTAGCTTTAGATGCCATCCCTCGCTGTGTTTCAGTGGGGTTTTGAGGTCTTCCTCTGGCTTGTTGGTTTGTTGGGCGTTTTCGTTGTTTGTCGTTTTCATTGTAAGCTTTTCTATCAAAAAAAAAATGAAGATGAAAGAGAAAATAATAGATAGATGATTTTGTGTTATCATTGGTGTACATGTTTTTAGAGTCTAATTCTAACCATCTGGATAAATTGTGAAAGAGGCTTTCCTCAAGTTGCTTGAACTCTTGACGCTAAGTCAAGAGGTCAAAGGTTTGACTCTCCGGATAGCATAATTCTCCCCACTTTTGTGGAGAAGTGATTTTGGTCCCGTCTCAGCGTGGACGCATTGTTCCTCCCTGTCCGTCCCTTATAGATGTGTTGTGACCTGCATATCCGCATGTATTGTTTGCTTCGACAGTCTTCATGGATGCGTGGAAGTCTGTATTCGCTCGTGATTTTCAAGATAGACGGTGCTTTATAGCCTGTGATTCGATGGACGATTCAAGTACTAGTTCGTGTTAGTGGAGTAACCAGTGACGATTAACTCTCCAGACGAGCGTCGTGAATAACTAGTTACGATTTGTTCACCGACGTATGCCTCCTCCTCCCTTCAGTGAGTATGAGCGTGATTAATATCTCCGTAAGTGCTGACTAATAGCTGAGTATTAGCCCTCCTTATATAGAGCGGTAGAAACCCTAGGATGATTAGGATTTCCATACTTAAACCGATTCTAATCTTAGGAAACCTTTCCTAATCTTTTGCGCGTATCTTCGAAGATAATCCTTTGTTAATCTTCAATCTTGATTAGGCAATCTTCGAATATCTTATCGAATAAGATATCTTCAAGGGCAAGTAACCGACTTCAAGGATGTCTTAAATTATCCATAAGCACCGACTTGCCAAAAACTGATCTCGGAAATATCCTCAGGCGAAGTTGGGCTACGTCGGCTGAGACAAGTTTCCAAAGCTGAATTTGGAAACTTCCAACTTCTGTCCATTGATGTGCAACCGCCTTGCTCTACCAACGGTTGGTTAGGTTTCCTAAGTTGAATTAGGAAACACTTTGTTTATTTCCACTTGTTCCAGGGACAGTTGTCTCATCTAGTCTAGAACAACAGCTTAAACAACTATTCAAAGTTTTGCCAAACTACATGCCATAAAACTAACACATACAATCCGGTTAGTACCTAGGACCCATCCATCTTTTGGTAATTAACCTAGATACGTTCTAACACGTAAACATCCAATTCAATGTAAAACTTGCAGGATCGATAAATTAAGCACGATGAAATTGAATATTTGATTTGCATTAATGAAAAACATTCATATGATCACATGAAGAGTTGGGTACAATGCACGGGATCCGTAGGATCCCAGTATAAAGAAGACTACTTACTATTCATGGTGAGTGAACCACAAATAGTGTAATAAAAGAATATTAAGGACGAGTTAACCGTAGACGATGTAGCTCGATGATCCTCAATTTCTCATGATGTTCTCCGTCTTCTCTCCCAAGTTAGGGTTCTTCAATCTCAAAATAAGCACACTTGGTTCGTTCTGGTCGTTGATCTTTATAGCTTTCCAAAAGGCCAAAAAGCCTAAAACCGAAATTAGGAAATAAGTCCAAAAATCTATCCAAAACGCCCGAAAATCAATTTTGGAAATTGTCTTCGACAGGGCCGTGACTACCCTGACGTTGTGTTTTTGTAAAGGCATGCTCACGGCATGCTCAACATGCTCCAAAAGTGCACTAGGACATAAGGGGGCCGTGACTACCGTGACGTTGTGTTTTTGTAACGGCAGTCACGGCCATGAAAAATGGCAGAGACTTCGGGTGGATTTTCCATGGTCTTAACCTCCGAATTTGATCTTGGCGTAAACTACAAAGTTGTAGATCTTTCAATTAGATTTCTAACAAGCTTTGAATCAACCAATTTGGCCACCATATGCGATCTGTGCGTGCAAAACAAGTCGGAAAGGTCAATCTGCCCTGTTTTTACTGAAATCTCTACTAAATGCTTTGTTTTGCTTCAGATCAATCCAAGAGTATTAGGAATATGATATATGACCTGAAACAATAGAAAAAAGGTTAAATGATAACACAATGTCCGGAAAACAAACCTAATCCATCATCGAATGAAGTGAATAATAGGTCAAGAATTCGACCGATCAAAACACTCCAAACTTAGGATTTGTTCATCCCGAACAAACATTAAGCGCAAGTCGATAAATTGCAGAATAGTTACCCACTCAAGTATCATGTGATCAATCCTAACTAAAATAAAAACCAAAAAATAACTCACTGTCGTAGAGGACACGAATGCATTTAGCGTATGCATCAAGCCTTTAAACCCCTAGGCTGCCCTAGTAGGACGAGTATAGCCTCGTGAAGGTTTTCAGGAATGGGACTACCTACAAATCCCCTGTACAACTAACTAACGTGTATGCATGAATGATGCTCAACGATTCATAATAAAGTCATGTCATACCTCGGATTCATCGTGTTACCTCAACTTCAAGTCAAACATCTTCATCAAATTTGTCAGACAATCATAGATTAAACGAGTTATGCATTCAAATGGTCAGTACACACGACTAGCAAGCGACTCATCACATGTTCTAAATAGTTCTATAGTAACGAAACAAGAGCAAGAATAGTTACACAAAACATGCTCACCATTCACCTATGCTATCTAAGGATAGTCCACGGGTTCTTGGCGCAAAGCTCATTCTCAAGTGCCAAGGACTAAGCAATGACCCGTAAGAGAAGAGGAGCCTGGCTAAAGAATTTTTCTAAAAATTAGTACGAAAATCACATAAAAATTTTAATGCAAGCACGAGGATCGTCCCTTAGTTTCTAGTACATGAATTCTCAAGACAAGTCATGATTGCACGCAATGAGAAGATGGAATTACACTACATCAAGTAAAAGGGAGCAGAAATTTCATTTTTCTCCATACACAAGGGGTGACTTTTCTCACTTTGCCCTTGGTATTATTTTTCTATTTTTTTGTTCACACACAAGGGGTGACTTTTCTCACTTTGCCTTTGGTATTTTTCTGCTCCTTTTTTTTCTTTCAAAAACAACTATGCTTTGGGTCAATTTTTCACCCTCTTTTGAAAATTCAGAACTTTGTTCTTGATTGAAAACCATTTTTGTTTCTAACTCCACACTTAAAGCTTGACATAGTGTATGAATAAAGGCGGGTGCATGCAGATCACAACAAGTATAGAGAAACACATGCTAGTACTAAGGTCACCTAGAAAAAGAGATGCAATCTAAGTTTTTGACGTTTTGTACCGGTGCCTACTAATATCAAGTCTCAAACATGCTTTAAGAAATACGTAGAACATGTGATAGGCAAAGGCTAGCAATGATACTGACCCAAGAGAATACACACACGAATAAAACTATTTCAAGTCCTAGACTTCGAATCCAAAAGAATGACAATTAGTCTAGGAGTATTGTAGAAAACGAGGATTTCAATCGCAATACATAGACATTTGAGCATATGCAAGAGTGAATGTGATATGCGATGCGTGTGACTATGCGCTACCCACTCCACACTTAAAAATGAGCTTAGTCCCTAAAGGAAGAAATATGAGAAAAGATAAAGTGTATAGGAACTTCACTCGTGTGTGATGGCGCGATATCCCTGGAGATTAAGCGATGCCCGAGGAGTGAAATGCGACTCATGAGCTGGTAGATATATATAGATAAAAACATAGAGCTGCACAAGTGATAGATTAGCATCGATAATGGTCAAGAAACAAGGCAAGTGAAAGGGTTTTGATTCGAAATTTTGGGGAAGAAGAGACTGATTTTGCCGTGACTACTATGACATCCGAGAATGTCACGGGTGTCACGGCACCCCCCAAAACTGACTGAGGAATAAGCCTGCCGTGACTGCCGTGACATGTCCATTGGTCATGGCACGTCACGGCACCCTCAAAGACTTCTGCTGAAATTACCTATCGTGACTGCCGTGACCTATCCATTGTGATACGGTAGGTCACGGTACCTCTGAAAGAAATCTGTTGCTTTACCCTACCGCGACACCCGTGACATGTCCATTGGTCACGGCAGATCACGACACCCCTGATTCCAGTTAAAAATATTCATTTACGTCCCGAAACCGTTTCCTGCCTGAAATTTGTGCACTCCACACTTGGATCCTGCATATAACACACGCAAAGCACAAAGTACAAAATGCAACTAACTAATACTTACAGTGCGGGTTACTCCCCGAAGAGGCCTAGTTTAACGTCTTGTCTAGACATAGCGAGGGAGAATGGACTAGAAGCATTCTCGGGAAGTCCCTTGCTGAGATCCCTTCCGGAGAAGCATGTTATTATCAATGTCGTCAGGTGGTTCCCGGTGCTTCAGGACGTGATAATGCTTAAGGCGTTGCCCGTCGACCACCATTGATTTTTCTCCCTTGGTACTAAGCTCCACATGGTCGTCTGGGTATGCTCTCACCACTGTTTAGGGACCACTCCACTTGGTACGCAGCTTCCCAGTAAATAACCTAAGGCATGAGTTGTAGAGAAGAACTCGCTCGCCTCGACTAAATTTTCTACGCACCATTCGCGTATCATGCCAGGTCTTCATCCTCTCCTTACAGATTTCTCCGGGGTCAAGAAGTGGTTTCAGCACTACGCCGCAAGGTTCCTTACCTCTGTTGGTGGTCTGTTTAGCTTCAGTTGCTTCCTCAGTGCTCGCTGCACATATATTCATCGGTATCGGGCAGCCTGGTACAACTCTGTAAGGCTCAATAGAGGTCAGTGCAATAGGATCATCAACATCAGCAGAGTCCAGTATATCACAGTCAGCAAATAGACTAGGACTCGTAGACATGTCAGGTAAATTAAAAACAACTCTTTCATTGCCTACTCGCAAGGCTAAGGAACCTCTATCCATATCAATGACTGCCTTAGCCGTGTACAGAAATGGTCTACCAAGGATAATTGGGATATCTTTGTCCTCAAAGATGTCCAATACTATGAAATCAGCAGGAATATATAGGTTCTTCACCTTGACTGGAACATCCTTCAGAATCCCTCTCGGAGTCTACAAGAACAATCCGTAAGGCAAATAGTGACATTAGTAGGATAGAGATCACCCAAATATAGTTTAGCATACAAAGAATATGGCATGATAGACACACTAGCACCAAGATCACATAAGGCACGACGAACAGTAATACCACCAATATCACAAGGGATAGAAAAACTCCCTGAGTCTTGAAGTTTGGGTGGCATGGGTTGGTGTAGTGCTGCACTGTACTCCTCAGTCAGGGCCAAAGTCTCAGTTTCATCAATCTTCCGTTTCCCAGTCAGAATCTCCTTCATGAATTGGGCATAAGTGGGAATCTGGGTGATGGCATCGGTGAGTGGCAGAGTGATGTATAGAGTGCGAATTTTATCTACGGAATGCTTGAACTCTTTATCCTTCCTTGTAGCTTCAAGCCGCTGAGGGAATGGGACTGGAGTTTTAAAAGGAGGTGGGTCTACTGTCTGCGTAGAATTTTCAGCTCAGTTTTCAGCTTCCTTCGACGTTTCCTCTTCTGCAGGTGTAAAATCAGATGCTGATTTTGTAGCTGGAGACCGAGTCGCTTGAGCTGGCACCATTTCAATATGTTTTCCTCCTCGGAGTGTGATGACATTCACTAACTCCCTAAAATTCGGATCTGGTTTCGATGGGAGTTTCCCATGCTCCCTGCTTGTCGAGCTTGCTTGCTGAGCTATCTGATTTTCCAACATCCTGCCATGAATAGCGAGCTGCTCTACACTCCTTTGCAGGTTTCTTACCTCAGCGGTGGTTTGCTCAGATGCTTTCCGCTGATCCTCAAACATTCGGTGGTGATCATCAGACGTCTTTCGCTGTTCGACTATGAAGCTAGCTAGCATGGCTTTTATGTTTGATGTCGGCCCAGAGTTCCCTGAATTCTGATTTTGTTGTTGTTGAGCTTGGTTATTGTACTGATTCCTCGGCTGGTAGGGAGCATTGTCTTGCTGTTGTCTGTAAGGGAAACCTGATGGTGTCTGATTCTGCGGCTTATAAGAGAAGTTGGGGTTATTCCTATTCGGACTATCCCATCGGTTCATGCCTGATCCGGTTCCTTGATTGTATTACCTTACATAATTAGCATCCTCCCGGTTTCCACCATTATTTTCTTGTCCCATCACCGGACAACCATCTGCAAAATGAGAGGGAGAGTCACAAATCTGACAATAGACACCTACATTCACAACATCAGATGACTTCATAGAGGAGCCTATCTTCAGATTTTTGATCTCGGTTGCAAGAATCTTGACGGTGTTGGTCAATTCAGCAATGTCATTAGAGCTATCAGCGAGGTAGTGATCCTGCACACCCTTTTTATCTTTCGGATTACCTCGATCACTCGTCCAGAGGTGGTAGTCTTGAGCTGCCCTCTTTATAATATCATAGGTGTCTTCCAGCGGGACTCCATTCAGTCCTCCACCAGCCGATTGATTTATCAAGGTATGCATCCCCTGGTCGATTCCCTGATAGAAGGTGTCTATAATCTGCCACAGCTCTAGGTTGTGGTGAGGGCACATCCTCATCAGCTCTTTATACCTCTCCCAAGCTTTGTAGAGAGTCTCACCATCCATAGATCAGAACGAGATGATCTTGTTCCTGAAATGTGATGTTTTTTATGGTGGGAAGTATTGTTGTAGAAAGGCTTCGGCCAGTTTTCCACAAGTAGTGAAAGTGCCCTCTGCATGACTGTCGAGCCACCTACTAGCCTTATTAGAGAGTGAGAAAGGGAATAGCCTCAGGTAGTAGGATTCCGGAGGAACACCATTGGTCTTCACTATGTTACACATCTGGACAAACCGCTTAAGGTCTTGGTGAGGGTCTTCATTCATCCTTCCCGAGAACTGATTGTTTTGCACCATCTGAATGAGTCCGGTTTTGACCTCCCAGGTGTTGTTTTCTATCCCGGGTGGTGCAATGGCAGATTTGAAACCTGAGACACGTGGGGCAGTGTAGTCTTTGAGAGTCCTGCGAGCAGGCTGCTGTACGGGATGTTGCTGGTCATCCCCGACCAGCCCAAGTAATGTTGAGTTTTGATTCATTTTTACTTGACGAGCTCGTAATCTGGTCAACCGGACGTCTTCTCTGTCTACCCGAGGTGTCTGTTGATTCCTCGAGTCGCTTTGATTGTTTCCCCGCGTCTTCTTCTTTCCCCTAGGTGTTTTCCTTGGCATGTGCTAAGCAGTACCTGCAAAAAGCCAAGGGAAGAGTGAATGTAGTAAGAAAAAAAAATAGTCAGAGATTAGCAATGAAAAGAAGAGGGAATAGTCTAAACTACACACGTTAAATCTAATATCACACTAAACGCTGTTCCCCGGCAACGGCGCTATTTTGACAAGCGTATTTTTAACCCTTTATAGTTGTCAAATTATGAGTTTTAGGGGTCAAATTGCAGTCAAACAAAATTTATAAACCTTGGTAAGCCAAGGGTCGATCCAAGGAACAGTGTGTATGAATATTAGCTAACACGTGACCTATTTAGCAATTCCAATTAAAAGAGGTTTTTGTTGTGAAAATCGCAGAAACTAAATAGCAGAAAAATAAAAGTTTGTACTTATCAGAGAAAGAATCCTAGGACCGTACTTCACGGGTGCTAACCCCACTAATCATGTAATCATTATCATGTGATTCATCATGCTATCGAATATCGAAATAAACCAAAATAACAGTAGATAAGCCGTCCATCCACGGATCATTATCTAGATTAATCTCAATCGTTGAACGCCGCCCATGCACGGATTATCAACGATCTCAATTTATTAAACTAAAGGTTTTCATACAATTTCATACAATCCAGTTAGTACCTAGGACCCATCCATCTTTCGGTAATTAACCTAGATACGTTCTAGCATGTAAACATCCCATTCAATGTAAAACTTGCAGGAACGATAAATTAAGCACGATGAAATTGAATATTCGATTTGCATTAATGAAAAACATTCATATGATCACATGAAAAGTTGGGTACAATGCACGGGAATCGTAGGATCCCAGAATAAAGAAGACTACTCACAATTCATGGTGAGTGAACCACAAATAGTGTAATAAAAGAATATTAAGGACGAGTTAACCGTAGACGATGTAGCTCGATGATCCTCAATCTCTCGCGATGTTCTCCGTCTTCTCTCCCAAGTTAGGGTTCTTCAATCTCAAAATAAGCACACTTGGTTTGTTCTGGTCGTTGCTCTTTATAGCTTTCCGAAAGGCCAAAAAGCCTAAAACCAAAATTAGGAAATAAGTCCAAAAATCTATCCAAAAAGCCCAAAAATAAATTTTGGCAATTGTCTTCGACAGGGCCGTGAGCTCTAGAAGTGCACTGGGACATAAGGGGGTCGTGACTACCGTGACGTTGTGTTTTTGTCAAGGCAGTCACGGCCATGAAAAATGGCAGAGACTTCGGGTGGATTTTCCATGGTTTTTCATGCAGGAAACAGGAGCAAGTCCGTTAGGATCACGCCCAACACACATATTAGGTAACGCGGCCAGAAGCCATTTTAAATGGCTAATCTCTTCTTTAAGCAGGGGCGTAACATCTTCGTTCGGCGCGGCTCACTCGGTTGACCAGCATTGACCATTGACCAGTGTTGACCATTGACTGACTCGTTTGACCAGACTTCTCACCATCACGCGACAAAACGAGAGAAGTTCCTATTCACTTTTATTCTCCATTTTCTTTTTCCCTAAGCATGTGTGTCTACAGTTTTGTTTGTCTTTGAACTTAAGTTGTACCATGTTCAAAAGTGTGGCGTGGGAGATTCAGTCAGTCAGTTATGTCTGCACGTTTATTTTTCTTGCATCTGTACTATGTCAGCACGTTTCCTTTTGAAATTTTTTTTGGAAGTATGAAATTTCTCTTCTTTTTTGAATATGCAGTATTGAGTGTTGACGTGAAATAGATAAGTTGACTATACTATATTTCTCTCAAGAAATTTGAATTGTGCTCTTACATGTGAATTTAACCCACTACGTGTCCTTTTGAGTTGCGATAAACAGGGATGTGGAGTTGATAGAAATGTCCTAGAGAGACTTGACGAAGCATTCAAAGGACCGAATTTTGAGTTATATGGTTATGTGGATTTCATGGAGGCTAGCACTTCGAGACTTTATTGTTCAGAGTTGGCTCCACCGCTGCAACGTTTATGTAAGTAGGCGGGATGGAAAAATAGACCGTCATATCTCTAGTCCGAAATAACCGGGAAGAGGTGAGTGACCCTCATCTTGACTCGTGTCAAAAAGGTCGAGGATGAGAAAGAGCGGGGAGGTATTTCCATATGCTTGCGGGCGATGATTGGACCTCCTTCAAAAGAAAGGAAAAAAGGACAAGCTATTCACAACAAAGGAGCAAAGCTCAAGAAAAATCAGCCAAATTATGAAGGTTTATATAGAAAAAAAGGTAAAGTACATCATTCTTACATCAAGAGCCAATGGCCAAAGAAAGTTCACTACATCAAAAGCTGTCCAACCAAAGAAGAAAGAAAAGCTCAAAGAAAAACCTTGAAGCTCGAATGAATCAAGCCATTATGGTGTTGAACTCTTTGCCCTCATCCTTGCTACTTTTGTGGACACTATGAAATACTCTAAGGATGCTCTGGCCATGGAGGAGGTTTTGGCTGCTTTGAAGCAAACGCAGTTGGATTCCAAGACCAATTCTGGGACATCAGATAGATTAGTGGCTCAAGGGAAGTTTCAGAAGAGGAAATTCCTTAAGAAAGGTGCAAAGCCTGGAAACCAGCAGAGGCCTAACAATCAAGAAAACCAGAGCAGTGACAAGAAGAAATTGAAGTTTTATTTCTATAGAAAGAAAGGGCACTTCAGGAGGGATTGCCTTGACAGATTGAAGAAACCAAATGGTAAAGGTCAAGAAAGGGGAAAAGCTGCTTTGGCTGAAGAAGGTTATGATTCTGCAGAGGCTTTGTTAGTCACAAGAAGGAATCTTGAGATAAGATGGATCCTTGATAGTGGCTGTTCTTGCCATATGACCCCTCACAAGGAATGGTTCAGAGATTTTAGAGCTCAAAACCAAGGCTCAGTCCATCTAGGCAACAAAGAAGTCTGTAAGATGGAGGGGATTGGGACTGTCTTAATTAAGGTGGAGGATGGACCTAAGATCATAATCTTAGGTGTCAGGTATGTGCCTAAACTAAAGAGGAATCTTATTTCATTAGGAATGCTTGAGGCACATTGGTGCACATTTAAAGCAGAACTTGGTAAGATTGAAGTGTTTAAAAATGACTGTTTGAAACTAAGAGGAACTAGAAGCAATGGAATATATGTTTTGTCTGGTGATGTTGTTGTGGATGACTGCTTGAATTATTCTGAAAAGAACATTGATAAAACTGTATTGTGGCATATGAGATTAGGACATTTGGGACAGATTGGTTGAACTAAGTTATTTGATCAAGGATGTTTAGGTAAGGATCAAATAAGGAAACTGGATTTCCGTGAAAACAGTGTTCTAGGGAAAGCCACAAAATTAAGTTTTGGTAAAGGCATTCACAAAACAAAGGAAAAACTTGATTATATTCACTCAGATTTATGGGGACCAACTAAGGTCCAGTCACATGGTGGAAAAAGATACTTCATGTCCTTAATTGATGATTTTTCTAGGAGATCATGGATTTATTTCTTATCTAACAAGTCTGATGCTTTTGAGACTTTTAAGGTGTGGAAATTGATGATAGAAAATCAAACTGGACAGAAGGTAAAGTATATATGGACATATAATGGTCTTGAGTATCTTGACAAAAATTTCTTGGATTTTTGTAAAGAATCAGGTATCACAAAGCACCACACTGCTCATGAAACCCTTAGCAGAATGGACTGGCTGAGAGGTTCAATAGAACCATCTAGGAGAGGGTAAGATGCATGTTACTGACGAACTATTCTTTTTTACCTCTAAATAGTATCAATGAAGAGAGGATCGAATGTAGTGTCAAAACATTTATATTAACCGGTAAAGTACCGGGTCCAACCAAGAGGAGCAAGCTAAGCACATGCACTATTTAAGATCGTGTTTCCGTTCGGCTATTCTAACCAAAAATGTATAAAGGTGTGTATATATCTAAATCCTATGTGGTTAGTGATTGGGGATAAACGTTAAGTAAGAGGCGCTTTGAGGGGTTACTCCCCTCCTTGGCATTTTCTCAATGATCGCATACACGATATTCAAACATTTCATGGTAGTCAAATAGCAATGAACCTAGTTTAGACTAGGATGGACCAACTGTCACTTGAATCTATTCCTAGCCAAACTCTCTTATAGCTCGAACCTCTCGAATCATTCCATGGCAATGGATACAATGAACTCGACTCCTAGTTCACTTCTTACCTATGCATTGTAGAAAACCTAGCTTAGACTAAGGTAGACCAATGTTTATGTCAATCTAGTCTTAGCCAAGCTCTCTTATTGCTCAAACCTCACACGCTAAAGATAATTGGTTCATTCCATAGCACCATTATCCTTGGAATCTCTTCCTAAGGTAATAACTACTATGAACTTGACCCCTAGTTAACCACAAATGCATACATTAGATAGGATCATATTCTCTATTATCCAAACTAGATTCAACATTTTACTTAGGCATTTTGACAAACACTTAGTAGCATGTCATATATGAAGTGCATAGAGAACATGAATTTGACACCATTAGATGGGATTAATTGATGATTCGCTCAATGACTAACTCCGATAATTCAAACATTCAATCCTTAGTCGAGCATCCATATCCTAAGGTTCATTTACATGATTCAAGATATAGATCATTTTCTCCATTCTAGAACTATTCCCAAGGGGTGTCAAGTCCTAGGTTCATGTTTTAGTCTAAATTGTCACTTAGGCATTTTATCGAACACCTAGAGTGCATAACATTCATAACACAAGAGAAAGTGAAATCAACAATCATTCATATGAATATCAATGTATATATGTGATCAAAGAGTACCAAGGAGAGTCATAGGACCCTCAAAACACAAGATCCACTACTCACACATCATGTAAGACAACATGGTGTGAGTAGGGTTTATAGCAACAATAAGAAGACTAGAAGAAGGATAGAAGTAGGTGGTTAATCCTAATATCTCCCTTTGATCTCCACTTCTCCTTGGTTGGATGATGATTGATGACCTTGGATGAGCCTCTTTTCCAATCTTCTTTTCCCCAAAAACCTCCACACTTGGTCCAAAACCATCTCTTTCTATTTATAGCCTCGAGTAGGGTTTCGGCAATGTAGCAGTTCCAGTCGGTCGACTGGCGTATGCTGGTGGCCCAGTCGGTCAACTGGCACTGAAGAAATGGCCTGTTGAAGTGATCTCCCAGTCGACTAACTGGAGGTCCAGTCGACCGACTCGATTGACTAGCTTGGGAAGCCTCCTGAGTTGTCTGTCCAGTCGACCGACTCGAGTGTCTCAGTCGACCGACTCGTGTTTTTGCTCTCTAAGCTCCTTCTCGGTCATTCGACTGGAGTCCCAGTCGGTCGACTCGATGGGCGATGCTGAGCTACTCTCCTGTTTGTGCACCCAGTCGGTTGACTGGCGCAGGGAAGATATCCAGTCGACCGACTGGAGCTCTTTTCTGCCCAAATTTGCTCTAGTCTTCGATTTTTCCCGAGTTTTCGTATCTTTGGCTTCGACCTTGGGGGAAACTTGTTTTCTACCTGAAATGTAAAGATAGAGGTCAAATGACATCAAAATAATGTCGGAAACGACTCAAAACTATAGTGAAGAATGACCATAAATGAGTCGAGTTTCGACTCATCAACACTCCAGACTTAATTTATGTTCGTCCCGAACAAAGTATGAGAATATGTCAAGGTCATGCAAATGTCAAAATGCTAGTGGTGCTATGTTTTTCGTATATTTGCCTCACTAGATTTCACAAGGTCTCGATCATTATTCCTAATCATGTTATTGAAAGGTAAATGACAAGTATGTACAATCTAACTAGCTCCTTCTCGTAGGCGTTACGAATGCATTTAACATATGCATTAAGCCTTTAAACCCCTAGGCTACCCTAGTGAACGAGTTATAGTCTTGTGAGAGTTTTCAGAAAAGGGAATATCACAAATCCCCATATGCACCTATCCCATGAGAATGAATTCAAGAGTGTTCAACCAAGGCTAGGATTTCTCAAAACAAATTCCTCACCCCACACTAGGACTACCATCACAATATCATCAAAAGAACTTTCGAACCACTTTGAGTACCCTTGAGGTTGAGCATTCAAGGTCGTCAATACTAGAGCTATCAATCGTCTCATCCAAAAGTCTACTCATTTTCAAGGCAATACAATAGAAGTTAAGTTTTTCGTTAACACAAAAATTGTCAATCGCTTACCTATGCTAGCTAGGGCTAGTCCATGGGTTTGCGACATGGAACTCATTCCCAAGTTTTAAGCGCTTAAGACGTAATCCATAAGGGAAGAGGAATTCGACACAAGAGTTCATAATAAACAAGCATAGACCAAATGATAACTCCTGTGCAAGCACATGGGTCGTCCAAAAGGCATTCCAACTAGCACACAATGCAAATGATGAATCCCGCACAAGTGAAGAATGGAGGAAAACATAGAGTCAAGTTTTAAGTGTTTCTTATTTCTTTTTGGAACGGACTTTGGCCTACAAATTCTTTCGAGGGGGAACTTACCTTCCTAACCCCTGGCATTTGTACCATTTTGGAGCAAAACTTCTCGTGCACGAGAAAGTTTTCAATCGGGGCTTCGCCCTCTTTGACCGCAAATTTTTTTTTTGATTGGGGCCTATTTTTTGCCCTCTGTTGACTCCACACTTAAAACTTGACAATATGTTCAAAAAGTGTATGGAATGTGCGGGAATCAAACATAAACAAGGCACCGTGTAAGAGAACTCAAGTCACCAAAGAGCATTCAAAGGGTCTAAGTTTTTCACGAATATTTTAAAAGGTGCTTGCTATAACTTGATCCAAGGTATTCCAACGAAAATACATAGAGAATTGGATAGACGAAAGATGGCAATGATATTGGCTCTCATGAATACACATTCAATGGACTAGGTCGGTTCTAAGATCAAGATCCAATAAATATGGCAAATAGGCTAGATGTGATTTATAGGGATTGGGATCGATAGTCACAGGCCTATTTGGTTAAAAACACTCTCATGTTAGGGATAGAATACATGAATGCAAGTGTCCATTCTAAAATGATATGCATGGCATGAAATGAGTGAACTATGCGACTAAACCACTCCACACTTAAAGCATAGCTTAGTCCCTAAGCGCTGAAGAAAATGAGATAAAGGCGCAAAGGAACTCCCCTCGTTTGTAGATGTGCCCCAGCAATAAAAAAGATGCCGTTGTGCTAAGCTTGATAATATATGATGCAAATAACTTTCCTTGATGACAAAAACACATGAGAGGTTAAAAGCAACAAGTGGCATACAAGGTTATGCAAAACACAAGTATGAGCAAGAGAGCATCACGAGTCACATGATAACATCATGGCATAAATTTCATAGAATTCAAACAAGGAAGTTGATCCACACCCTCTAAACACATTGACGGAGCCCACCGCACTGTCGTTAAGGTGCGGCGTTCTCTGTGCAAAATAAATTTATATTCCGCTACTCGTGACCTTACTACTGGGTAGCAAGTGGTAAGTAGGGGTCGAACCCAAGGGAATTAGGGGGATAAGTTGTTCTTTGAGGGATCGTATAGGCGGGGAACGTGATTTTAGGTTGATTGAGGTTTTAGCGCTTATAACTAAGTGATTTTTTTGGTTGGTTTTGGTTTTTAGTGTGGAAAAGTAAATGACATAAAAGTAAATACTGAAAATAAAGGAGAAGACTTACAGCGATTGAAGCGTGATTGGCAAGTCTTCCGGAACGTCAGTAGTTGATATTGCAGTTTATACTAAGAAAGTAAATGCATATGGTGTTTTAATCTAAGGAAAGCATTCGGTTTCGGGGGCCTTGTATCATAGCCCGTTTATCATTGACCGCTAATGACCATACTAAGTGTTCAAAAGTGAATCGAGGCTATTCCTAGCACAAGACTTGCCACACCGTCTAGTCATTTGCAAGACGTAGAACTCTCGTTCTAATATGTGCATCCAGTTGACCATCATTCCTGATAAATCAAATGGTTTTTGAAAGAGGTTGATCTCCACGGATAAGCTGTGCTCTTCCGAGCCTCCACTTATCCACGGAGGTCATGAGTTCATGGTAGAGCTTTGCTCTTCCGAGCATCCACTCTACCAATGAAGTTCTGACCTAATATATGGCACTTAGAACAAGTTGAACACAAAGAGGCATTAAGAAAAAGGGTCTAAAACATTTTATGACACAAGTACACCCCTTCAACCGAATGAAGGGTTTAGCTACGATTATCCATGGAAGAGGACATCATAGCTAAGTACTTGAAAAGTAAAGGTTTTCAAAAGTAAAGACAATAAAGTAAAGTACTTTGAAAGATAGTAAAGTAAAGTTTTCGAAAGTAAAGTTTTCGAAAGTAAAAGACAGGAAAGTAAAGTTTTCGAAAGTAAAAGACAGTAAAGGAAAGGGGTGAGTACTTCAAGAACCGACAAGAGTACTCAAGAACAGTGAAAAGTAAAGACAAGCTTGAGTACTTCAAGAACCGACAAGAGTACTCAAGAACTACCAGAATACTCAAGAACCAACAGGAGTATTATAGATTTAATAAAATCTTACAAAAGTGCCCAAAATTCTAGAGAGATAAGTAACTATGGAGGATTTGTGATTTTTTGTGGATGATGTTGTGGATGATGATCCAAGGGAGGGAAGGTCTCCTTTTATAGGCATGGAGGAGCCATGAGATCACAACACTTGTTACATGGGGGGAGAAGACTCAACACATGGCATGAGATCCATGGAGGAGCTCAAAGCCGCCGGTCCTCTTGGAGTGTTCCTCCATAGCCGCCGCCCATGTGGCTTGCAAGGATAGGAGGAGAGGAGTTTGTGAGGGAGGAGCCGCCGGCTAGGTGGCATGAGGAGAGTGGTTTGTGAGTTTTGTGAAGTTTTCACAAAACTATCGGTTCATTTCTGCTCTGGACTGATTCTGGTTGCTCTTCGGTTGGACTTGTTTTGAGTGATTCCATGCCATGTTCATGATATTTCTTCAGTTGGCATCTGGTCGTGACCTTGGAATGACTCGTAATATCTTTTCAGCTTTAAAACTCCTCCTTAGCATGTATTCTCTCTAGACTTCAAAATACCCTGTAGATAAATATCAGAACTAACAAGCAAAAGTTAAATAGACAAACAGTCTAATTTGGTGGGTTTAACTGTGTTTATGATTCATACAATTATGGTCCATCAGATTACCCCACACTTTTAGTTGTTCGTCCCGAACAATGCTATTAAAGGGCGGCACACAATCTAAGTAAACTTTTTAAAATATATAAGTGAGACTGTGGGACTAGATTTATCCTAATTCATGCATTACTACTTATTACCAAATTAGACCGTGTAAATAAATAGAAGAAACTTGATACTTGTACCTCCGTGCTGAGATGCAAATTAATTCGGATGTTTCGGGAGATAGCTATTTTCAGGCTCCTGGACTGCAACCTCGGGACTGTCTTGCACTATATGGTTTCCTTGTAGCTTTCTCTAGCACGTGATTCGGTTCGGGTTTCACAGATGAGTTGAGCCTTTTTTATTTTCTTTTTGGCGAGGGACAGCTTTTTTGTAGTGAATCGGCCTTTGGCCTTTGATTTGACTCTTTGAGTACTTCACTTTTGTTCGGTTAAAACCTTCACAATTTTGGGCCTTTGGCCTCTTGATTTGCTTCTTTGAGCTTTTACCTTTTTGTGGCTTGCTAGTCCATTTTCTCAAGCCTTTTTGGGAGGTCCTATCATCGCCCGCGAGCATATGGAAATACCTCCCCGCTCTCTCTCATCCTTGCCGTTTCGCCCGGGTCAAAATGAGGGTCGCTCATTTATTTTCCCGGCTACTTTGACTAGAGATAGGACGGTTTGATTCCCGTCCCGCCTTTTTTCTGCATAAACGCTGCATGGCGGAGATGACTTCTGACTCAACTGAAACCCGAAGTGCAGCCTCCACTGACTTCGTAAACCATATAGCGAAATTCAGTCCTTCGATTGCTTGCCAAGCCTCTCTAGGGCATTTTCTATCAACTCCACATCCCCTGTTTATCTCAGCACAAAGGGACAAATGAGAAGTTACATTCTAAGTTTTTAAACAGTTGAATTTTCACAAGGTTATTGCATGAAGTATGATCTATCTTTTTCACATTCTATTCTCAAGTTCATATTTTCAAAAAGATAATATTAAGGGAAAAGGAAAAGAAACACATGTTATGTACACAGGCGGTTCTCACCCCACACTTTTGAACGAAGGCGTGCCTTTTAGCAAGACTTTGTTCAAAAGCCATGCAAGCAGACAATTATGAGAAGGAAATGACATTAAGGAAAAGGGAAGAACAGAACTCCCTTTAAAGTGTCGAGTGAACGACATGGCAAGAGGCTGGATAATAGAGGGAGTTCAGCTGGGGCCTTGAACTCTTGGCATAGGCCTGGCTGGCATGATGTTGCACCCATAACCGATTCCTGAATAGTCATTTCATTCTATGCACCAAGTGGGTGAGAGCGACTTATTGGTAAAAACTAAATGACAGAAAATAAAAGTACTGAAAGTAAGATAGGTGTCGGGTTACCTCCCGACCAGTGCCTTTGTTTAACGTCGTTGGCTCGACGCATGGGGATCACTGGTTTGGATCCCATGGGTGCCTCAGGTCGTATTTTGCCACCGTTCATGTGTTGATTTTTGCCTTGCCTTTCCCCGATTTCTTGTGAGATGATGTGCTTGGGTCCTGTTCCCATTGTTCTGGTGATTTCTCCTTCCAACGTCTCTGAGAAGGTGAGGGATCTTTTACTACTAGTTTCTTGAATCGGGTTTTCTGGTGTTTAGGGCTGCCTTGTCTAGTCATGGCTAAAACATGCTCCATCGAGGAGTCGTTCTGCTCAGGCCCTTTTCCCATCCTCCTTTTAGCCTCTTCATGGATCACATAGTTCTCTGCTATTTGCTTATTGATCAAGGGGAAAAGTTGGGAAGCTTGCATCTTAAGGCTTGGTTCTGCCACGTCACGTCCATCTGTGAGGATTTGGTCGTAGATGGTCTCTGCTGCTCTGGTAATGATAGTTGGGTATGACTCGGGTAGCTTGCCAGTGGTGTTTTGGACTTCTTCTGTTGTTGGCACCGCCTCGAGTTCCCATGAGGGTTTTTCCTCGTTGCTTCCGATGCTTTCTATGTCTGATTCTTCCGATGCCTCGGGAGTATTTTCTTCATCTGTCTCTGGACCAGCCTCTTCTATCTGCATTCCTCTGTCAGCTTGGGGTATTCATTTTGTGGCTGCGGCCAGGTCATCTATGAGGTTCCACATGTCTGCCATGGATAAGTTCCCGGCTGATCTTCTCATTGCTTCGTTAATCCTTGTCAGCTCATCGGCCCTCATCCCACGAAGAAATTTTTGAAGAAGAACTTTCTTCGTGAATCCATGGTGCGGACAGCTTGAGACGATGGTGTCATAGTTCGTGTAGTATTCGTCCAAAGTCTCATCCCGGGATTGTTGTAGGCACATGATCTTCTCACGGGTTTTTTGTCGTAAGGATGGGGGGAGAATTCTCTCAGGAATGGAACGCAAAGATCCACAAAATGTTCTGCACGACTAGCGGTTGATGTGTAATACCAAATCGTCACAAAATCAGTTAAAGAGAATTTGAAGCATTTAAGCTTAAATTCCTCTAACATTTCATTTTCAGGTTTTATGTGGCGGCAAATGTGGTGAAAGTTTCGGCAATTTTGTACTGGGTCTTCTCCATCCGTACCTCCGAACAGAGGAAGATGTCGCGTTGTCCATGCATACATAGTGTGTAGCGTGATGAAGAAACGAGAAGGGAAAGGAAAGAACAACTAATCCGACGGCTAATTCCCCGGTAACGGCGCCAATTTTGACGGAGCCCACCGCACTATCGTTAAGGTGCGGCGTTCTCTGTGCAAAATAAATTTATATTCCGCTACTCGTGACCTTACTACTGGGTAGCAAGTGGTAAGTAGGGGTCGAACCTAAGGGAATTAGGGGGATAAGTTGTTCTTTGAGGGATCGTATAGGCGGGGAACGTGATTTTAGGTTGATTGAGGTTTTAGCGCTTATAACTAAGTGATTTTTTTGGTTGGTTTTGGTTTTTAGTGTGGAAAAGTAAATGACATAAAAGTAAATACTGAAAATAAAGGAGAAGACTTACAGCGATTGAAGCGTGATTGGCAAGTCTTCCGGAACGTCAGTAGTTGATATTGCAGTTTATACTAAGAAAGTAAATGCAGATGATGTTTTAATCTAAGGAAAGCATTCGGTTTCGGGGGCCTTGTATCAGAGCCCGTTTATCATTGACCGCTAATGACCATACTAAGTGTTCAAAAGTGAATCGAGGCTATTCCTAGCACAAGACTTGCCACACCGTCTAGTCTTTTGCAAGACGTAGAACCCTTGTTCTAATATCTACATCCAGTTGACCATCATTCCTGATAAATCAAATGGTTTTTGAAAGAGGTTGATCTCCACAGATAAGCTGTGCTCTTCCGAGCCTCCACTTATCCACGGAGGTCACGAGTTCATGGTAGAGCTTTGCTCTTCCGAGCATCCACTCTACCAATGATGTTCTGACCTAATATATGGCACTTAGAACAAGTTGAACACAAAGAGGCATTAAGAAAAAGGGTCTAAAACATTTTATGACACAAGTACACCCCTTCAACCGAATGACGGGTTTAGCTACGATTATCCATGGAAGAGGACATCATAGCTAAGTACTTGAAAAGTAAAGGTTTTCGAAAGTAAAGACAGGAAAGTAAAGTACTTTGAAAGACAGTAAAGTAAAGTTTTCGAAAGTAAAGACAGGAAAGTAAAGTTTTCGAAAGTAAAAGACAAGAAAGTAAAGTTTTCGAAAGTAAAAGACAGTAAAGGAAAGGGGTGAGTACTTCATGAACCAACAAGAGTACTCAAGAACAGTGAAAAGTAAAGACAAGCTTGAGTACTTCAAGAACCGACAAGAGTACTCAAGAACTACCAGAATACTCAAGAACCAACAGGAGTATTATAGATTTAACAAAATCTTACAAAAGTGCCCAAAACACTAGAGAGATAATTAACTATGGAGGATTTGTGATTTTTTGTGGATGATGATACAAGGGAGGGAAGGTCTCCTTTTATAGGCATGGAGGAGCCATGAGATCACAACACTTGTCACATGGGGGGAGAAGACTCAACACATGGCATGAGATCCATGGAGGAGCTCAAAGCCGCCGGTCCTCTTGGAGTTTTCCTCCTTAGCCGCCGCCCATGTGGCTTGCAAGGAGAGGAGGAGAGGAGTTTGTGAGTGAGGAGCCGCCGGCTAGGTGGCATGAGGAGAGTGGTTTGTGAGTTTTGTGAAGTTTTCACAAAACTATCGGTTCATTTCTGCTCCGGACTGACTCTGGTTGCTCTTTGGTTGGACTTGTTTTGAGTGATTCCATGTCAGGTTCATGATATTTCTTCAATTGGCATCTAGTCGTGACTTTGGAATGACTCGTAATATCTTTTCAGCTTAAAAACTCCTCCTTAGCATGTATTTTCTCTAGACTTCAAAATACCCTGTAGATAAATATCGGAACTAACAAGCGAAAGTTAAATAGACAAACAGTCTAATTTGGTGGGTTTAACAGTGTTTATGATTCATACAATTATGGTCCATCACACATGCACAAGGTTGTGCCCCAAATGTGAAACTAGAGTCATAGTATGATATAACAAATTAGTTCCACTCTAGTAAACACCAATAAAGCATATGAGCACTATGGGCAACATCATTAAGCATAGAAAGAGCAAGGGAAAGTTGGAAGGGTGTGGAGTTGTGAAGTGGGATTGGAGTGAGTAGAACTCACTCCACACTTAAAATTTTACCCACTAATAACACATATCATACTACACATTTTAGAGCCTTAGCTACTCAAAATCATCCCAAACACTTAAACATATAAGAGAACAAGAATGAAACAACTTACAAACCGGGTTACCTCCCGCGAGGGCCTAGTTTTTCCTGTCTTGGCATAGACGTAGCAAAGCGCCCCATAGAATCACTCGTTGAGAAGTCCTTTGCTAGGATCCCTTCTCACGGGGCCTTGGACTTGATCGTGTCAATCCACCTTCAAATCCCATTTGAATTTTCTCCCATCAAGCCTTCAATAATGAAGATCCCTTAAGAACTAAGGGGTCATGGGAGCTTTTTTCGATTAGCCTTTGAAAATAGGGAAAGAAGCTCCAAAACTTGTCTCGAGATGAAGTAGTGAAGAAGGGGTCTTCATAACTTGTCTCGAGAATGATGGGCATCCCTTCTTTTAATTTTTCAATCGGTTCCTTGGGTGCCCACTCCTCAATATCCCTTTCTAAACTCTTGTCTTCTTGAGTGCGGGATGGTCCCTTAGATTCTTCCATGAAAACCTCAACAAAGTCTCTATACCCTTGAAGACTTTCAATCTCTACACGCTCTTCCTCTATCTTATCCTCATCAAGGAATTGGGATTCACATTCAAGTTCACTCATAGCGGGAAGAGAGAGTTCTTCTTCATCAACAATAGGTATTTCCTCTATTAAAGAAGCATCGTCATTGAAGAATTCCTCATCGAAGAGCGTTAATGGGATGTCGAGCTCTTGTGTGTTCTCATCTAAATGATCTTGAGATGTGCTAGTGGTGAACGATGCTTCACTTTTGCATTCCATCTCTTCTTCGCTACAAGATTCACCATCCCTATTGTTGTAATGAGCTTTGGTGGCGGCTCTCCAAAATTCATCCTCCGCTTCTTGATCCCATTCTTCCTTTGAGGAATTTGATTCAAGGACTTATCCTTCGGAAACCTCCTCTTCCTCATCCAAGTTTTCATTTCCCATTGCTTGTTGCGCCAATTTGCTTTCCAAAACTTGGTGTTGAGCCTCCAATTTATCAAATTGAGCATCCATCTCCATCAATTGGGCTTGCATGTCTCTATGCGTCTTCTCTTGGTTTTCAAGGAGTAAAGCAAAGAGGGAATCTAGGTTGGAGGACTCATTTGAGGGTTGGGGTTGAGGGTAGTAGTCTTCGGAAACCTCTTCTTCCCTATTCAAGTTCCCAATTTCAATTGCTTGTTGCTCCATCTTAGCTTGAAGCATCTCGGCCCTAACATGCATATCTCGATCGAATTTCATGATATCTCCCGTTCGAGCTTCAAAGTTTCTATTCAACCTTTCTTGATTTGCGAGAAATTCTTGCTTCGTTTGCTCTTGACGCTCAAGGAGTAAAGCAATGATGGAATCTAACTTAGAGGGCTCACTTGGTGGTTGAGGGTATGGAGGGTAGGGGTCTTCAACTTTACAGCTATAGTTATCATCCCAATTTGGAGTGTAGGTATGTGATAGCCAAGAGTTTTCCCAATAGGCATTTGGTTGTTCCTCTTCTTGGTCATCCCCATCCAAATTATAATAACTAGTTTGATAGCCATGCTCTTGGTAATTCCACTATGGTTGTTCCTCCTCTTGATAGTATCACTCATTAGAAAAGACTTGTTGGTTGTAGTGATCCATCCTCGCAAAACAAGATTAACTTAAGTTAGTAAGGGATATGAGAGAATAAGAAGAATATACAAGTACAAGAAAAAGAAAAATATTTACAAGAATAGTCGGAACTTTTACACAATCTAATCAAGGGATGTGCTAACTAGTTGCTCCCCGGCAACGGCGCCATTTGACGAACTATTTTTTTTCACCTCTAAATAGTATCAATGAAGAGAGGATCGAATGTAGTGTCAAAACATTTATATTAACCGGTAAAGTACCGGGTCGAACCAAGAGGAGCAAGCTAAGCACATGCACTATTTAAGATCGTGTTTATGTTCGGCTATTCTAACCAAAAATGTATAAAGGTGTGTATATATCTAAATCCTATGTGGTTAGTAATTGGGGATAAACATGAAGTATGAAGGCGTTTTGAGGGGTTACTCCCCTCCTTGGCATTTTCTCAATGATCACATACACGATATTCAAACATTTTATGGTAGTCAAATAGCAATGAACCTAGTTTAGACTAGGATGGACCAACTGTCACTTGAATCTATTCCTAGCCAAACTCTCTTATAGCTCGAACCTCTCGGTTCATTCCATGGCAATAGATACCATGAACTCGACTCCTAGTTCACTTCCTACCTATGCATTGTAGAAAACCTAGCTTAGACTAAGGTAGACCAATGTTTATGTCAATCTAGTCTTAGCCAAGCTCTCTTATAGCTCGAGCCTAACTCGCTAGAGATAATTGGTTCATTCCATAGCACCATTATCCTTGGAATCTCTTCCTAAGGTAATAACTACTATGAACTCGACTCCTAGTTAACCACAAATGCATACATTAGATAGGATCATATTCTCTATTATCCAAACTAGATTCAACATGTTACTTAGGCATTTTGACAAACACTTAGTAGCATGTCATATATGAAGTGCATAGAGAACATGGATTTGACACCATTAGATAAGATTAATTGATGATTTGCTCAATGACTAACTCCAATAATTCAAACATTCAATCCTTAGTCGAGCATCCATATCCTAAGGTTCATTTACATGATTCAAGATATAGATCATTTTCTCCATTCTAGAACTATTCCCAAGGGGTGTCAAGTCCTAGGTTCAAGTTTTAGTCCAAATTGTCACTTAGGCATTTTATCGAACACCTAGAGTGCATAACATTCATAACACAAGAGAAAATGAAATCAACAATCATCCATATGAATATCAATGTATATATGTGATCAAAGAGTACCAAGGAGAGTCATAGGACCCTCAAACACAAGATCCACTACTCACACATCATGTAAGACAACATGGTGTGAGTAGTGTTTATAGCAACAACAAGAAGAATAGAAGAAGGATAGAAGTAGGTGGTTAATCCTAATATCTCCCTTTGATGTCCACTTCTCCTTGGTTGGATGATGATTGATGATCTTGGATGAGCTTCTTTTCCAATCTTCTTTTCCCCAAAAACCTCCACACTTGGTCAAAAACCATCTCTTTCTATTTATAGCCTCGAGTAGGGTTTCGGCACTGTAGCAGTCCCAATCGGTCGACTGGCGCGGAAGAAATGGCCTGTTGAAGTGATCTCCCAGTCGATTGACTGGAGGTCCAGTCGACCGACTCGATTGACTAGCTTGAGAAGCCTCCTGAGTTGTCTGTCCAGTCGACCGACTCGAGTGTCTCAGTCGACCGACTCGTGTTTTTGCTCTCTAAGCTCCTTCTCAGTCGACCGACTCGATGGGCGATGCTAAGCTACTCTCCTGTTTGTGCACCCAGTCGGTCGACTGGCGCAGGGGAGATATCCAGTCGACTGACTGGAGCTCTTTTCTGCCCAAATTTGCTCTAGTCTCCGATTTTTCCCATGTTTTCGTATCTTTGGCTTCAACCTTGGGGAAACTTGTTTTCTACCTGAAATGTAGAGATAAAGGTCAAATGGCATCAAAATAATGTCGGAAACGACTCAAAATTATAGTGAAGAATGACCATAAATGAGTCGAAAACTTGACTCATCAGTTACTGTAGGCAGGTATGCCAAAAAGCTTTTCAGCTGAAGCAGCTCATACTGCTTATTCTGAACTTTAAGACACCTATGCAAATATGGTCTGAAAACGTAGAGAACTATGATAGACTTAAAAATTTTGGTTGTGCTGCATATGCATCTGTTAAACAGGGTAAGCTTGATGAAGGGCCTTAAAATGTATTTTTAATTGTTATCCTGATGCAGTTAAATCTTATAAACTGTGGTGTTTAGAAAATGATCATAAGAAAATTTTTGTTAGCAAGGATGTGACTTGTATAATGAGCTTGAGTTTCCTTTAAAGAAAACTGGTCAAACTGCATGTAATACTGGTGATACCACAACTGAGGTGGAGGTTCAAGGGGAGCCTGAGTCTCGTGATGATGGTTTTCCCCAGCAGAATGATGAAGAAGGTAATGTGGAAGGTAGTTCTCATAACTCATATCAGGATTTTTGGCTAACTAGGGATAGACAAAGAAGACCAGTTAGACAACCTGTTAGATATGGTTATGAAGACCTTATGAATTTTGCATGTCTAGTTGCTGAAAATATAATTGAACCTGAACCTCTTAACTATACTAATGCTATAAATTGCAAGGAAGGTAAGCTGTGGTTGCTGGCAATGAACTCAGAGATGGAATCATTGAAGAAAAATCACACTTGGGACATTGTTGACAAGCTTGGAAAGGCAAGAGTAATTGGCAGCAAGTGGATTTTTACCAGGAAAGAAGGAATACCAGGGGTAGAGGCACCAAGGTTAAAAGAAAGGTTAGTTGCTAGGGGATTTTCCCAGAAGGAAAGTATAAATTTCAGTGAAATTTATGCATCTGTTGTGCAGCACAGATCTATTAGGATTCTCTTATCTCTAGTTGCAAACTTTAATCTTGAGTTGGAACAACTCGATGTTAAAATTGTTTTCTTGTATGGTAGCTTAAATGAGACAATTTATTTAAGGCAACCAGAAGGTTTTTATGTTGGACATCCTGATAAAAAGGTTTGTTTGTTAAAAAACTTGTTGTATGGCTTGAAACAATCACCTAGACAATGGTATAGGAGATTTGATGAATTCATGATGAAATGTGAGTTTAAAAGATCTAGCTATGTTTGGTGTATTTATTTTAAGAGATAATGATGTTGCCATACATCTCTTATTATATGTTGATGATATGCTGTTAGCTAGTAAGAATATAAAAGCCATAACTGATTTAAAGAACAGTTAGCTACTAACTTTGAAATGAAAGATCTTGGTGCAGCCAAAAAGATTTTAGGTATGCAGATTATAAGGGACAGAAGACAGGGCACTTTGTTCTCATGTCAAACAAATTACTTGAAGAAAGTGGTGGAAAGGTTTGATATCCTGAATGCAAAACCAGTGGGCATACCTGTTGCTAGTCATTTTAAGCTGAGTAAAAGCCAAGCGCCTGAAACAGATCAAGAGAAGGACTTAATGAAGAATGTGCCCTATTATAATGTTGTTGGCTGTATAATGTATGTTATGGTCTGCACCAGACCGGATATAACTCATGGAGTCAGTTTGGTAAGTAGGAACATGGCAAATCCTGGGAGAAGTCATTGGCAGGTGGTGAAATGGATGTTAAGGTATATTAAGGGGACTCTTGATAAAGGGATAATGTTTGGTGGTGATCAGCTAAATTCTGAGATTGTTGAAGGCTTTGTGGACTCAGATTTTGCTGGGAATATTGACACAAGGAAATCTCAGACTGGATTAGTCTTTACTGTGTATGGAACAGCAGTGTCATGGTAGGCAAACTTGTAGAAGGTTGTAGCCTTATCTACCATAGAAGCTGAGTTTATGGCTATTACTGAGGCGGTGACAGAGGCTTTGTGGTTAAAGGGAGTCATGGCAGAACTTGAACATGGACAGGAGTGTGTGAAAGTACACTGTGACAGTCAAGGAGCAATACACTTATCCAAGCACCAAGTGTTCCACGAGAGGCGCAAACACATTGATGTGAGGATGCACTTTGGGAGGGAAATTGCTGAGACTCGCGAAGTAAAAATGTTGAAGGTCAGCACCATTGACAACCCTGCTAATATGTTAACCAAATCAGTCCCAAGCGACTAGTTTGAACACTGCTTGAGGCTGATTAGGTTAGTTAAACATGGATGACGCAAGGGGTAGAAAGATTGTCTTTTTGGATGGATAAAGTTATATGGAATCAAGCTGGAGATTTGTAGAATTTGGTTCTCAGATAACTTAGTACAATTGAAGTGTTTGCAGGGTGGTTTGCATGGCTGGAATTGGTTAGGGTGACCAGGAGGAGAATGGATTTATGTTTACAGCTAAGGACCTGGATCAGTCTAAATGGCGTCACTTTACAGAGAGGGCAAGCCAAACGCTGGCGTTCAGTGCGAGCGGGAATTTTTGAGCTTTGGTCAATATTTGAGCTTTGGTCAAACGAGAGCGCTGAAGGAGGAGCGTCGTCGTTTTCCCGAAAGCGGAGCTGTGTTGCGTTTTAAATGAACGTCTTCCTTCAAGTTAGGTAATTGATGGACCATAATTATACGAATCATAAACACAGTTAAACCCACCAAATTAGACTGTTTGTCTATTTAACTTTTGCTTTTTAATTCCGATATTTATCTACAGGGTATTGTGGAGTCTAGAGAGAATACACACTAAGGAGAGGATCTTACGCTGAAAAGATATTACGAGTCATTCCAAGGTCACGACTAGATGCCGACTGAAGAAATATCAAGATCCTGACATGGAATCACTCAAAACAAATCCAACCGAAGGGCAACCAAAGTCAGTCCGGAGCTAAAAGGACCGATGGCTTTTTGGAATGAGATCACAAAAGCCACAAGCCACTCCTTCTTGGACATGTGGCCGGCGGCTCTTCCCCTCCACCTCATAGCCGCCGGCGGCTTTCCTCCTCCCCCATGTGACTTCATCTCCTTGCTCCTCCATCCATCTTGTGACAAGTGTTGCCATCTCCTCCATCCTCCATGGCTATAAATAGAGCCCTCTCATCCTCATTTCAAAACATTCTCAATCCACAAACACTTCACTTATCTCTCTAGAAAGTTGGCACTTTTGTACGCTTTTGTTTGAAATATATTATACTCCTGTTGGTTCTTGAGTATTATAGTAGCTTTAGAGAATACTCCTATTGGTTCTTGAGTATTCTAGTAGTTTTTGAGAATACTCCTGTTGGTTCTTGAGTATTCTCCTTTACTTACTGTCTTTCAAAAACCCTCGAGTACTTAGCTATGGTATCCACCTCTATGGATATTCGTAGCTAAACTCTTCATTCGGTTGAAGGGGTGTACTGGTATCATAAAATTTTTTAGGCCATATTTTAGTGCCTCTTCTCTGTATTCAAAACTTGTTCTATGTGCCATATATTAGGTTAGAACTTCCAAGGTTGAGTGGATGCTTGGAATGGCAAAGCTCTTCCGTGGGGTTTGTAAACATACTCGGATAAGTGAATGCTTGGAATGGCAAAGCTTATCTGAGGAGTTTGACCTTTCTAAAACACCATTTGGTTGGTCGGGAATGACTGGTCAAATGGATGCACACAGGATAATATACCTTGGAATGGGGTATTAGTCTAAATAGAACAAGTGCTCTACGACCTTGGAATGGGCTAGACAGTGTGTGCAAATCGAGTGCTTGGAATGGCCTTGATACACGTTTGAATACTTAGAAGGATCACTAAAGGTCAATGATAAACAGGCTATGATACAAGGCCCCCGAAACCGAATGCTTTCCTTAAATTCAAACACCACCTGCATTTACTTTCTTAGTATAAACTGCTCTATCAACTGCTCACGTTCCGGAAAGCTTGCCAATCACGCATCACCCGCTGTAAGTCTTCTACTTTTATTTTCAGTACTTTACTTTTATGTCATCTACTTTTCCGCACTAAAAACCAAAAAACCAACGAAAAAGTCACTTAGTTATTACCGCTAAAACCTCAATCAACCTAAAATCACGCTCCCGTTCTGTACAATCCCTCAAAGAACGACTATCCCCCTAATTCCCTTGGGTTCGACCCCTACTTACCACTTGCTACCCAGTAGTAAGGTCACGAGTAGCAGAATATAAATTTGCTTTTGCATAGAGAACACCGCACCTTAACGACAGTGCGGTGGGCTCTGTCAAAAACTGGCGCCGTTGCCGGGGAATTAGCCGTCGGATTAGTTGTTCTTTCCCTTCCCTTCTCATTTCTTCATCACGCTACACACTATGTATGCATGGACAACGCGACATCTTCCTCTGTTCGGAGGTACGGATGGAGAAGACCTAGTACAACATTGCCAAAACTTTCACCACATTTGCCGCCACATAAAACCTGAAAATGAAATGTTAGAGGAATTTAAGCTTAAATGCTTTAAATTCTCTTTAACTGATTTTGCGACGATCTGGTATTACACATCAACCGCTAGTAGTGCAGTACATTTTGTGGACCTTTGCGTTCCATTTCTGAGGGAATTCTCCCCCCATCCTTACGACAACAAACCCGAGAGAAGATCATGGGCCTTCAACAATCCCGGGATGAGACCTTGGACGAATACTACACAAACTATGACACCATCGTCTCACGCTGCCCGCACCGTGGATTCCAGAAGAAATTTCTTCTTCAAAGATTTCTTTGTGGGATGAGGGCCGATGAGCTGACAAGGATTAACGAAGCAATGAGAAGATCAGCCGGGAACTTATCCATAGCAGACATGTGGAACCTCATAGATAACATGGCCGCAACCACAAAACGAATACTCCAAGCTGACAGAGGAATGCAGATAGAAGAGGCTGGTCCAGAGACAGATGAAGAAGATACTCCCGAGCCATCTGAAGAATCAGACATAGAAAGCATCGGAAGCAACGAGGAAGAACCCTTGTGGGAACTCGAGACGGTGCCAACAAGGGAAGAAGTCCAAAACACCACTGAAAACCGTGTGAGCCATGAAGAGGCTAAAAAAGGATGGGAAAAGGACCTGAGCAGAACGACTCCTCGATGGAGCATGTTTTCACCATAACTGGACAAGGCAGCCCTAAACACCAGAAAACCCAGTTCAAGAGACTAGTAGTGAAGGGTCCCTCGCCTTCTCAAAGACGTTGGAAGGAGAAACCATCAGAACCATGGGAACTGGACCCAAGCCCATCATCCCCCAAAAAACCAGGAAGAGTCAAAGCAAGAATCAAGGTTCGCGTAATAAAGAAATACGACCTAAGCCACCCATGGGATCCAAACCAGTAATCCAGGAATGAGGTACTGTCGAGCCAATGACGTTAAACAAAGGCACTGGTCGGGAGGTAACCCGACACCTATCTTACTTTCTGTCTTTTATTTTTCTGTCATTTAGTTTTCACCAATAAGTCGCTCTCACCCACTTGGTGCATAGAAGAAATGACTATTTAGGAATCGGTTATGGGTGCAACATCAAGCCAGCCAGGCCTACGCCAAGAGTTCAAGGCCCCAGCCGAACTCCCTCGATTATCCAGCCTCATGCCATGTCGTTCGCTCGACACTTTAAAGGGAGTTCTGTTCTTCCCTTTTCCTTAATGTCATTTCCTTCTCATATAATATCTGCTTGCATGGCTTTTGAACTAAGTTGTGCTGAAAGGCACGCCTTCGTTCAAAAGTGTGGGGTGAGATCCACCTTTGTAAATAAATAACATGTTTTTCCTTTTCCTTTAATATTATCTTTTTGAAAATATGAACTTAAGAATGTGAAAAAGATAGATCATAATTCATGCATTAACCTTGTGAAAATTCAACTGTTTAAAAACTTAGAATGTAACTTCTCATTTGTCCCTTTGTGCTGAGATAAACTAGGGATGTGGAGTTTATAGAAAATGCCCTAGAGAGGCTTGGCAAGCACTCAAGGGATCGAATCTAACTATATGGTTTTCGAAGTCAGTGGAGGCTGCACTTCAGGTTTCAGTGAAGATTGAAGTCATCTCCACCATGCAGTGTTTATGCAAAAAGAAAAAAAGGCGAGGACGGGAATCAGACCGTCCTATCTCTATTCAAAGTAGCCGAGAAAATAGATGAGCGACCCTCATCTTGACCCGCGCGAAACGGCAAGGATGAGAGGAGCGGGGAGGTATTTCCATATGCTCGCTGGCGATGATTGGACCTCCCAAAAATGCTTGAGAAAATGGACTAGCAAGCCACAAAAAGGCAAAAGCTCGAAGAAGCAAATCAAGAGGCCAAAGGCCCAAAATTGTGAAGGTTTTAACCGAACAAAAAGTGAAGTACTCAAAGAGTCAAATCAAAGGTTAAGGGCCGATTGATGGACCATAATTATACGAATCAAAAACATAGTTAAACCCACTAAATTAGACTGTTTGTCTATTTAACTTTTGCTTGTTAGTTCCGATATTTATCTACAGGGCATTTTGGAGCCTAGAGAGAATACACGCTAAGGAGAGGATTTTACGCTGAAAAGATATTACGAGTCATTCCAAGGTCACGATCAGACGCCGACTGAAGAAATCTCAAGATCCTGACATTGAATCACTCAAAACAAATCCAACCGAGGAACAACCAAAATTAGACCGGAGCGAAATTGGACTGATAGTTTTGTGAAAACATCACAAAACTCACACAAAAACTCATTCTTATCCATGAAGACCGGCGGCTTTTGGGAGGAGGTGACCAAAGCCACCAAGCTCTCCTCCATTTCCACCTCCAACCGACGACTTTGACCTCCATTGGAGCTCCCCTTGGATGAAGCCACATGCTTTCATCCTCACCATCCATTTCCTCCTCCCATGGCTATAAATACATGCCTCCACCCTTTGTAACAAACATCCTCAAATCTCAAAAACACTTATCTCTCTAGTTTTGGTACTTTGTAATCTTTGGTTGAAATCTATAATATTCTTGTAGGTTCTTGAATATTGTAGATAGTTCTCGAGTACTCTTGTCGGTTCTTGAGTACTCAAGCTTTACTTTACTATTCTTGAGTACTCTTGTCGGTTCTTGAAGTACTCACCCCTTTCCCTTACTGTCTTTACTTTCGAAAACTTTACTTTACTGTCTTTCAAAAACCTTTTCAAGTACTTAGTTATGATGTCTGATGGACCACAATTGTATGAATCATAAACACAGTTAAACCCACCAAATTAGACTGTTTGTCTATCTAACTTCGATGTTTTAGTCCCGATACATTTCTACAGGGTATTTCAGAGCTTAGAGAGAATACACGCTAAGGAAGAGCTTTTAGCACAGAAAAGATATCAGGAGACAATCCAAGGTCAAGATCAGACGCTGAATGAAGAAATCTAAAGATCCTGACATGGAATCATTCAAAACAAATCAAACCGAAGAGAAACCGAAGACAATCCGGAGCTGGAATACACCGATAGTTTTGTGCAAACTGCACAAAACTCACAACCACTCTCCTCATGCCACATGGACCGGCGGCTTTCTCCTCACATCCACCCCTCCTCCTCTCCCACACCACCACATGTCACATCCTCCTCCATCCACACCAAAAGCCGCCGGCGGCTTTGCCTTCTCCTCTCCCCTTGTGACACTTGTCTTCCTCTCCTCTTCCCCTCCTCTCCACCCTTGGATGCTAAACCACATGCCCTCATCTTGGCCATCCATTCCTCTCCTCCATGGCTATAAATACCAAGCCATCCCTCCTCATTTCAGAAGCCATAAGCAATCACAACACACCACACTCCACTTCTCTCTCTAAGTTTGTTACTTTGTAAAGTTTGGTTTTGATATAAATAAAAGTTCAGTTTGTTCTCAAATACTTTAGTTCGATCTTGAGTACTCCTGTTTGTTCTTGAGTACTCAAGCTTTCAGTTACAGTTCAAGAGTTACTCCTGTTTGTTCTTGAGTAATCTCTTTCTCTTCTCTCTTTACTCTTGTCGGTTCTTGAGTATTCTTTTCCAAATCCCCAAGTATTTAGTTATGATGTCCAACTCTATGGATATTCGTAACTAAACTCTTCATTCGGTTGAAGGGGAGTTCTTGTTTTATAAAATGTTTTACTTCGTTTAGTTTCTTTTCTCTGTATTCAAAACTTGTTCTATGTGCCATTTATAAGGTCAGACTTTCCAAGGTTGAGTGGAAGCTACGAAAGGGCAAAACTCTTCTGTGGGAAGTCGTGAACATACTCGGGTAAGTGGATGCTACGAAAGGGCAAAGCTTATCTGAGGAGTTCGATCTATCTTTAAAACCATTTGGAAACTGGACCAAAGGGACCAAATGGATGCACAAAAGGCTAAGATACTTCGAAAGGAGGAATTAGTCTGAAGTAGAACAAGGGTTTACAAACAGTGTGGGAAATTGAGCGCTACGAAAGGGCCTCGATACACGTTTGAATACTTAGAAGGGTTACTAAAAGAATGAACAGGATATAATACAAGGCCCCCTAAGACCGAATACTTCTCTTGCAATCACAGAATCTCCTTTGTCTTTACTTTTATTGTTCAATCAACTGCAACCATCAACCGCTCACAATCCGGAGGACTTGCAATTCACGCATCACCCACTGTAAGTCTTCGCTTTTAATTTCAGTATTTACTTTTCTGTAATTTACTTTTCAGCACTCAAAACCAAAACCAACTAAAAAGTCACGTAATTGTTAGCACTAAAACCTCAACCAACCTAAAACACGCTCCTTCGCTGAACAAATCCCTTAAAGAATAACCTATCCCCCTAATTCCTCTGGGTTCGACCCCTACTTACCAAGTACTACCCAGTAGTATAGTTGCGAGTAGCGGACTATTATAAATTTATTTGTACAAATCGCTTTGACGACGAGCGGTTCTGTCAAATTGGCGCTGTTTCCGGGGAATTAGCCATCGGATAAGTTGTTCTTTCTCTCTCCTTCTCATGACGCTACCCACTTCGTATGCATGGACAACACTATATCTCCCCCTGTTCGGAGGTACGAATGAAGAAGACCCAGTGCTACACTGCCGAAACTTTCACCATGTTTGTCAGCATATAAAACCTAATAATGAAACGTTAGAGGAGTTTAAACTTAACTGCTTCAAATTCTCTCTAACGGACTTTGCGACAATCTGGTATTACACATCAACTGCTATGAATGCTAAATATTTCATGGACGTTAGCATTCCATTCCTGAAAGAATTCTCCCCCCCATCCTTACGACAACAAACCCGATAAAGGATCATGAACTTTCAACAATCCCGGGATGAGACCTTGGCCGAGTACTACACGAACTATGACGCCATCATCTCACGCTGCCCACACCATGGATTCACGGAGGTTTTTCTTCTTCAAAAATTCCTTTGCGGGATGAGGGCTGAAGAGTTCTCAAGGATCAATAACGTAGTAGGAGGAACAACCGCACACTTATCCCTGACTCAGATATGGGATGTGATAGACCACTTGGCCGGAACTGCAATACGAGGGCCAGTACCTCAACCCAATGATGGGATACGAAGTATCGAGGCCAGTCCAGAAAGGAACAGTACAGAGAATGTGATGAACGGATCAGATATAGAAAGCTCAGAGGAAGAGCCTACAGAGGAGGTCACATCCGAACCATCAGAAGAAACTTCCGAGCCATCAGAAGAATCAGACATAGAAAGTACCGGAAGTAACACAGGAATAGTGGCAAAATTCGACTTAAGCCACCCATGGGACCCCAACCAATGATCAAGAACGAGGTACTGTCGAGCCAACGACGTTAAACAAGTGCACTGGTCGGGAGGTAACCCGACACTCTCTTACTTTTCTGCACTTTATTTTCTGTCATTTAAATTTCCAATAAGCGCTCTCACCCACTTTTTGTATAGAAGGAATATCTTTCATGTAGGAATTAAGTTTGGAGCAAGACCGGATCAGCCAGGCAGCTTCCGTGAATTTACCGGGCCTGCGCTGAGAGTTCGAGGCCCCAGCCAGACTCCCTCGATTATCTAGCCTCATGCCATGTCGTTTGCACGACACAGTAAAAGGGAGTTCTGTTCTTCTTTTTCCTTAATGTCATTTCCTTCTCTTGTATATATTTGCATGACTTTTGAACTAAGGCACGCCTTCGTTCAAAAGTGTGGGGTGAGAACCATCTGCATGTTTTTCTTTTCTTTTTTAATAATATCTTTTTGAAAATATGAACCTGAGAATGTGAAAAAGATAGATCATAATTCATGCATCAACCTTGTGAAAATTCAACTGTTTAAAAACTTAGAATGTAACTTCTCATTTGTCCTTTGTGCCGAGATAACCTAGGGATGTGGAGTTGATAGAAATTGCCCTAGAGAGGCTTGGCAAGCACTTGAAGGATCAGATCAAACTATATGGTTTTCGAAGTCAGTGGAGGCTGCACTTCAGGTTTCGGTGAATAATTGAAGTCAACTCTGCCTTGAAGCATCTATGTATAAGGCAAGGACGGGAATCAAACCGTCCTCTCTCTAGTCAAAGTAGCCGAGAAAATAGATGAGCGACCCTCATCTTGACCCGCGCGAAACAACAAAGATGAGAGGAGCGGGGAGGTATTTCCATATGCTTGCGGGCGATGATTGGACCTCCCAAGAAGGCAAAAAACAAGATGGACTAGCAAGTCACAAAGAAGCAAAAAACTCAAAGAAGAAAATCAAAAGAGGCCTAAGGCCCAAAAATGTGAAGGTTTTAACCGAGCAAAAGTGAAGCACTCAACAACGTCAAATCAAAAGCTAAAGGCAAATCAGTACAAAAAGCAGTCCATCGCCAAAGAAGAAGAAAGAAAAAAGAAAAAAATCAAGAAAAGGCTCAACTCACTGAAACCCGAATCGAATCACGTGCTAGAGAAAGCTACAAGAAAACCATATAGTGCGAGACGGTCCCGAAGGTGTAGTCCAGGAGCCTGAAAAGGGCTATCTCCCGAAACATCCGAAATAATTTGCATCTCAGCACGAAGGTACAAGTATCAAGTTTCTTCTACTTATTTACGCAGTTTAATTTAGTAACAAGTAGTAATGCATGAATTAGGAAAAATCGAGTACCACAATCTTATTTTCATATTTTAACCAACTTACTTAGTAACGCCCTTATAAAGCATTGTTCGGGACGAACAACTTAAAGTGTGGGGTTATCTGATGGACCACAATTGTATGAATCATAAACACAGTTAAACCGACCAAATTAGACTGTTTGTCTATCTAACTTCGATGTTTTAGTCCCGATACATTTCTACAGGGTATTTCAGAGCTTAGAGAGAATACACGCTAAGGAAGAGCTTTTAGCACAGAAAAGATATCAGGAGACAATCCAAGGTCAAGATCAGACGCTGAATGAAGAAATCTAAAGATCCTGACATGGAATCATTCAAAACAAATCAAACCGAAGAGAAACTGAAGACAATCCGGAGCTGGAATATACCGATAGTTTTGTGCAAACTGCACAAAACTCACAACCACTCTCCTCATGCCACATGGACCGGCGGCTTTCTCCTCACATCCACCCCTCCTCCTCTCCCACACCACCACATGTCACATCCTCCTCCATCCACACCAAAAGCCGCCGGCGGCTTTGCCTTCTCCTCTCCCCTTGTGACACTTGTCTTCCTCTCCTCTTCCCCTCCTCTCCACCCTTGGATGCTAAACCACATGCCCTTATCTTGGCCATCCATTCCTCTCCTCCATGGCTATAAATACCAAGCCATCCCTCCTCATTTCAGAAGCCATAAGCAATCACAACACACCACACTCCACTTCTCTCTCTAAGTTTGTTACTTTGTAAAGTTTGGTTTTGATATAAATAAAAGTTCAGTTTGTTCTCAAATACTTTAGTTCGATCTTGAGTACTCCTGTTTGTTCTTGAGTACTCAAGCTTTCAGTTACAGTTCAAGAGTTACTCCTGTTTGTTATTGAGTAATCTCTTTCTCTTCTCTCTTTACTCTTGTCGGTTCTTGAGTATTCTTTTCCAAATCCCCAAGTATTTAGTTATGATGTCCAACTCTATGGATATTCGTAACTAAACTCTTCATTCGGTTGAAGGGGAGTTCTTGTTTTATAAAATGTTTTACTTCGTTTAGTTTCTTTTCTCTGTATTCAAAACTTGTTCTATGTGCCATTTATAAGGTCAGACTTTCCAAGGTTGAGTGGAAGCTACGAAAGGGCAAAACTCTTCTGTGGGAAGTCGTGAACATACTCGGGTAAGTGGATGCTACGAAAGGGCAAAGCTTATCTGAGGAGTTCGATCTCTCTTTAAAACCATTTGGAAACTGGACCAAAGGGACCAAATGGATGCACAAAAGGCTAAGATACTTCGAAAGGAGGAATTAGTCTGAAGTAGAACAAGGGTTTACAAACAGTGTGGCAAATTGAGCGCTACGAAAGGGCCTCGATACACGTTTGAATACTTAGAAGGGTTACTAAAAGAATGAACAGGATATAATACAAGGCCCCCCAAGACCGAATACTTCTCTCGCAATTACAAAACCCCTTTGTCTTTACTTTTAATTGTTCAATCAACTGCAACCATCAACCGCTCACAATCCGGAGGACTTGCAATTCACGCATCACCCACTGTAAGTCTTCGCTTTTAATTTCAGTATTTACTTTTTTGTAATTTACTTTTCAGCACTCAAAACCAAAACCAACTAAAAAGTCACGTAATTGTTAGCACTAAAACCTCAACCAACCTAAAACACGCTCCTTCGCTGAACAAATCCCTTAAAGAATAACCTATCACCCTAATTCCTCTGGGTTCGACCCCTACTTACCAAGTACTACCCAGTAGTATAGTTGCGAGTAGCGGACTATTATAAATTTATTTGTACAAATCGCTTTGACGACGAGCAGTTCTGTCAATGTCCTCTTCCATGGATATTCGTAGCTAAACTCTTTATTCGGTTAAAGGAGTGTACTTGTGTCATAAAATGTTTTAGACCCTGCACCTAGTGCCTCTCTGTGTTCAAAACTTGTTCTATGTGCCACATATAAGGTTAGAACTTCCAAGGTTGAGTGGAAGCTTTAACGGGCAAAGCTCTTCCGTGGGGTTCGTGAACATACTCGGTTAAGTGGATGCTTTAACGGGCAAAGCTTATCTGAGGAGTTCGACCTATTTCAAAAACCATTTGGTTGATCGTAACTGAAGATCAAATGGATGCACATAAGGCTAAGATACTTCGAAAGGAGGAATTAGTCTAAAATAGAACAAGTGTTTTAAACGATGTTGCAAGTCTTGTGCTAGAAATAGCCTCGATTCATCTTTGAACACGTAGTATGATCATTAGCGGTCAATGATAAACAACTATGATACAAGGCCCCTGAAACCGAATATTTTCTTGACTTAAAACATCACCTGCACTTTACTTTCTTAGTATAAACTGCACTATCAACTACTGACGTTCCGCAAGACTTGCCAATCACGCAAAAACCGCTGTAAGTCTTCTCTTTTATTTTCAGTATTTACTTTTCTGTTATTTACTTTTCCACACTAAAAACCAAAACCAACCAAAAAGTCACGTAGTTATTCGCGCTAAAACCTCAATCAACCCTAAAATCACGTTCCCCGCCTGTACAATCCCTCAAAGAACGACTTATCCCCCTAATTCCCTTGGGTTCGACCCCTACTTACCACTTGCTACCCAGTAGTGAAGTCGCGAGTAGCGGACTTATAAATTTATTTGTACACATTGCCTCGCGACAAGGCAGTGCTGTCAAATTGGCGCCGTTGCCGGGGAATTAGTTAATTAATCGGATAAAGTTCTTTGAATCGATACTGGCCTCAAAACAACCATGTCTCGCGAAGGAAGCCACCATGACTACCAGGACAACGAAGAAATAAACCTGTACGATCGGAATGATGAGGTGCCACTTCCATTTGTTGACGATCCGGAACAAATCATCCGAGACAGAAGAGCTCGTGATAGGGAGGCCGCCCGACGAAACGAAGGACCACCCGAGGACCGAAATGCAGCTGGTCCAGTGCAACCCCCTATACATCGCACACACCCTCAACCTCGACAAATGCCTAGGCAAGAACCTGTCTTTGACAACTACTATGGGAATAAAAACTACCGCGCACCTACGATGGGAGAGCTGAATGCCCCAGATTTCGAAACGCAACCATGGTGCATCTACGAGGGCCTTGAACTGGAATACATTACCATCAACGCATCAGTGGCCCATAGCTTGCCCAAGTTCTCAGGAGCTCAAGGAGAATTAGCAACAACTCATCTTCAACGCTTACACGGCATTTGCCAAAATCTAAAACCCAATCGAGTGAGTATAGACGACTTGAAGTTAAAAGCGTTCTACTTTTCCCTCATTGACGCGGCGAACGACTGGTTCCTTTCATTACCTTCCGGTAGCATCAGAACATGGGCTCAGAGGCAGA
Source organism: Rhodiola kirilowii (assembly GCA_033675215.1). Classification (NCBI taxonomy): domain Eukaryota; kingdom Viridiplantae; phylum Streptophyta; class Magnoliopsida; order Saxifragales; family Crassulaceae; genus Rhodiola; species Rhodiola kirilowii. Next base: position 34,096,598 of record CM066201.1, read on the forward strand.
AGAAGTTCTTAGACAAATACTACCCAGCAGGAAGAGCAATGCAAGTAAGGAGGCAACTACAAGACATCAAGCAGGGGCCCAACGAAACCATGTACGACTACCTGGAGAAATTCAACCACCTGGAAAGAAGCTGCTGTACCCTTTGACTGCCCGAGAAACTCATCATCGAATACCTCATTGATGGATTAAGACCCTTAGACAAAATGCTTCTGGATGCCTCAGCTGGAGGATCCATGATGAATCTATCACTGAGTGGCATAAGAAATCTCATCACCAACGTTGCTGAAAATGCCTGGTTCAGAGAAGAGACAACTCGGCAGGAAGAATTTTCCCGAACAAAGAATGTGGCAAAAGCTGAAACATCAATGAGCTCTATGCCAGAAGAGATGAAACAAATAAAGGAGATGATGATTCAGATCCTGCGAAGACAACCAGTTCAAGTAAAGCCTTGCGAATTTTGTGGTTCTACGGACCACAAGACTGACGCATGCCCGACATTAATAGAAGAGGAACCGGCAGAAGTGAATGCTGTGGGAGGATACCAAGGATACAACAACAACAACAACGAAAGAGCCGGACAAAACAGACAGTATGGTCAAACAACCAACCCGAGGTGGCGTTACAATAGCTATTCCCAGAAGGAAACACAACCAGCTGTCCCTCAACTAGCTCAGTCATTCTACCAACCCCCCCACCGGTAGTATAACCAGAACGCTCCATCAACAAGCCAATACCAGCAAAGAGGATCGAATCAATACCACCCCAGCTCAAATAATCAGCAAGGACCAAGCAAGTCGCTTGAAAATGCAATGAAGGAAATCGCAGGAAGCGTAAATCAATTGGGTAATTAGTTTAACCAATTTCAGGCAAAAACGGACGGGGCAATCTCAGATTTGACCAAGCAAATGGCCCAGCTCGCCACCTAAATGTCCGTACTCGTTAATGAGCCTGGCCGACTACCTTCCCAAACCGTGCAAAACCCAAAGACGAATGTTAGTATGATGAAGAAGTCAAACATGATGGTAGCACTAGAAAAAACATCACGATCCACAACTAACAGACCTACGGCCAAACAATTCCTCCGTAGGTACCGACCTGATTGGAATCAAGAGGAAGATCGGTCCAATGATGGCCAAACATGGGTTACGCATGCTGACAATGGACGTTACGCATTCACCGTCACCATGACACCACCGCCAATTACCCACGTCGAAATACCAGCATCTGGCTGGGGTGACAATTACGATTTAGATGATCTCAATTGGGATTTCCCAACCGACATCTATGCATCAGAACAAAACATTTACCTAGAAGATCAGGAGTTGAAAGGGACCAATCATACAAATCCAGAGCCAAAGGATGAATAGAATGGCCCAATAATAGAAGAACCCTTCACTCCAAAACATGAGTCACAAAGGGATAAGGACCCGGGGGCTTTCACAGTCACCTGTGGGATTGGTGAAGCCCAAATTCATAAATGTTTAATCGATCTTGGGGCTGCCGTCAATGCCATGTCGTACTCCTTATATTTCTTATTAGGGCTTGGCCCATTGAAACCACCGAGGTCAAATATCGAGTTAGGAGACAAATCATGCATCAAACCAGTTGGAGTACTCGAAGATCTAATACTCGATGTAGGAGATCTCGTAGTTGCTGCGGACTTTTATGTAATAGAAACAAAAGAGACCAGCGAAGACGGGCCTCCGACACTTATATTGGGATGACCTTTTCTCTACGCCACCAAAGCATGGATCGACATGGGGAAAGGCTTGTTAGCACTTACATTTGGCGACAAAAGTTCAGAGTTCTACATCGATGATTATGATGGCCGCCCAGGGACGTGGAAACCACCAGACATTATGCCTATCTCAAATCTCAGTACACAGATTTCCTACCTACCAAGAGAAACCGAGAAGAACTCCAGAAAAATCAAGGCAAAAATCAACACAGGAACAGTGGCGAAATACGACCTAAGACGCCCATAGGATCCAAACCAGTGATCCAGGAATGAGGTACCGTCGAGCCAACGACGTTAAACAAGTGCACTGGTCGGGAGGTAACCCGACACCTATCTTACTTTCTGTCTTTTATTTTTCTGTCATTTAGTTTTTTCCGTAAGTCGCTCTCACCCACTTGGTGCATAGAATGAAATGACTATTTTGGAATCGGTTTTTGGAGCAAGACTGGATCAGCCAGGCAGCTTCCTTGAATTACCGGGCCTGCGCTGAGAGTTCAAGGCCCCAGCCAAACTCCCTCGATTATCCAGCCTCATGCCATGTCGTTCACTCGACACTTTAAAGGGAGTTCTGTTCTTACCTTTTCCTTAATGTCATTTCCTTCTCATAATGTCTGCTTGCATGGCTTTTGAACTAAGTTGTGTTGAAAGGCACGCCTTCGTTCAAAAGTGTGGGGTGAGATCCACCTTTCGAAATAAATAACATGTTTTTCCTTTTCCCTTAATAATTATCTTTTTGAAAATATGAACTTAAGAATGTGAAAAAGATAGATCATAATTCATGCATTAACCTTGTGAAAATTCAACTGTTTAAAAACTTAGAATGTAACTTCTCATTTGTCCCTTTGTGCTGAGATAAACTAGGGATGTGAAGTTGACATAAACTGCCCTAGAGAGGCTTGGCAAGCACTCGAAGGATCGAATCTAACTATATAGTTTTCGAAGTCAGTGGAGGCTGCACTTCAGGTTTCAGTGAAGATTGAAGTCATCTCCGCCATGCAGTGTTTAAGCAAAAAGAAAAAAAGGCGAGGACGGGAATCAGACCGTCCTATCTCTAGTCAAAGTAGCCGAGAAAATAGATGAGCGACCCTCATCTTGACCGCGCGAAACGGCAAGGATGAGAGGAGCGGGGAGGTATTTCCATATGCTTGCGGGCGACGATTGGACCTCCCAAAAAGGCTTGAGAAAATGGACTAGCAAGTCACAAAGAAGCAAAAAGCTCAAAGAAGCAAAAAGCTCAAAGAAGCAAATCAAGAGGCCGAAGGCTCAAAATTGTGAAGGTTTTAACCGAACAAAAAGTGAAGTACTCAAAGAGTCAAATCAAAGGCCAAAGGCCGATTCACTACAAAAGCTGTCCCTCGCCAAAAGAAAATCAAAGACCAAACCATTGAAACCCGAACCAAATCACGTGCTAGAAAAAGCTACAAGAAAACCATATAGTGCGAGACGGTCCCGAGAATGCAGTCCAGGAGCCTAAAAGGGCCATCTCCCGAAACATCCAGAATAATTTGCATCTCTGCACGAAGGTACAAGTATCAAGTTTCTTCTATTTATTTACACAGTTCAATTTGGTAATAAGTAGGTAATGCATCAATTAGGATAAATCGAGTCCCACAGTCTAACTTACATATTTTAAAAGCTTACTTAGTGCCGCCCTTTAATAGCATTGTTCGGGACGAACAACTAAAAGTGTGGGGTGATCTGATGGACCATAATTATACGAATCTAAAACACAGTTAAACCCACTAAATTAGACTATTTGTCTATTTAACTTTAGCTTGTTAGTTCCGATATTTATCTACAGGGCATTTTGGAGCCTAGAGAGAATACACGCTAAGGAGAGGATTTTACGCTGAAAAGATATTACGAGTCATTCCAAGGTCACGATCAGACGCCGACTGAAGAAATCTCAAGATCCTGACATTGAATCACTCAAAACAAATCCAACCGAGGAACAACCAAAATCAGACCGGAGCGAAATTGGACTGATAGTTTTATGAAAACATCACAAAACTCACACAAAAACTCATTCTTATCCATGAAGACCGGCGGCTTTTGGGAGGAGGTGACCAAAGCCACCAAGCTCTCCTCCATTTCCACCTCCAACCGGCGGCTTTGACCTCCATTGGAGCTCCCCTTGGATGAAGCCACATGCTTTCATCCTCACCATCCATTTCCTCCTCCCATGGCTATAAATACATGCCTCCACCCTTTGTAACAAACATCCTCAAATCTCAAAAACACTTATCTCTCTAGTTTTGGTACTTTGTAATCTTTGGTTGAAATCTATAATATTCTTGTTGGTTCTTGAATATTGTAGATAGTTCTTGAGTATTCTTGTCGGTTTCTTGAGTACTCAAGCTTTACTTTACTATTCTTGAGTACTCTTGTCGGTTCTTGAAGTACTCACCCCTTTCCCTTACTGTCTTTACTTTCGAAAACTTTACTTTACTGTCTTTCAAAAACCTTTTCAAGTACTTAGTTATGATGTCCTCTTCCATGGATATTCGTAGCTAAACTCTTTATTCGGTTAAAGGAGTGTACTTGTGTCATAAAATGTTTTAGACCCTGCACCTAGTGCCTCTCTGTGTTCAAAACTTGTTCTATGTGCCACATATAAGGTTAGAACTTCCAAGGTTGAGTTGAAGCTTTAACGGGCAAAGCTCTTCCGTGGGGTTCGTGAACATACTCGGGTAAGTGGATGCTTTAACGGGCAAAGCTTATCTGAGGAGTTCGACCTATTTCAAAAACCATTTGGTTGATCGTAACTGAAGATCAAATGGAAGCACATAAGGCTAAGATACTTCGAAAGGAGGAATTAGTCTAAAATAGAACAAGTGTTTTAAACGATGTTGCAAGTCTTGTGCTAGAAATAGCCTCTATTCATCTTTGAACACGTAGTATGATCATTAGCGGTCAATGATAAACAACTATGATACAAGGCCCCTGAAACCGAATCTTTTCTTGACTTAAAACATCACCTGCACTTTACTTTCTTAGTATAAACTGCACTATCAACTGCTGACGTTCCGCAAGACTTGCCAATCTCGCAACAACCGCTGTAAGTCTTCTCTTTTATTTTCAGTATTTACTTTTCTGTTATTTACTTTTCCACACTAAAAACCAAAACCAACCAAAAAGTCACGTAGTTATTCGCGCTAAAACCTCAATCAACCCTAAAATCACGTTCCCCGCCTGTACAATCCCTCAAAGAACGACTTATCCTCCTAATTCCCTTGGGTTCGACCCCTACTTACCACTTGCTACCCAGTAGTGAAGTCGCGAGTAGCGGACTTATAAATTTATTTGTACACATTGCCTCGCGACAAGGCAGTGTTGTCACCGATTCACTACAAAAGCTGTCCCTCGCCAAAAGAAAATCAAAGACCAAACCATTGAAACCCGAACTGAATCACGTGCTAGAGAAAGCCACAAGGAAACCATATAGTGCGAGACGGTCCCAAGGATGCAGTCCAGGAGCTTGAAAAGGGCTATCTCCCGAAACATCCAAAATAATTTACATCTCAGCACGGAGGTACAAGTATCAAGTTTCTTCTATTTATTTACACGGTTTAATTTGGTAATAAGTAGTGATGCATGAATTAGGATAAATGTAGTCCCACAGTCTCACTTTCATATTTTAAAAGTTTACTTAGTGCCGCCCTTTAATAGCATTGTTCGGGACGAACAACTAAAAGTGTGGGGTGATCTGATGGACCATAATTATACGAATCATAAACACAGTTAAACCCATCAAATTAGACTGTTTGTCTATTTAACTTTTGCTTGTTAATTCCGATATTTATCTACAGGGTATTTTGGAGTCTAGAGAGAATACACGCTAAGGAGAGGATCTTACGCTGAAAAGATATTACGAGTCATTCCAAGGTCACGACCAGATGTCGACTGAAGAAATATCAAGATCCTGACATGGAATCACTCAAAACAAATCCAATCGAAGGGCAACCAGAGTCAGTCCGGAGCTAAAAGGAACGATGGCTTTTTGGAATGAGATCACGAAAGCCACAAGCCACTCCTCCTTGGACATGTGGCCGGCGACTCTTCCCCTCCACCTCATAGCCGCCGGCGGCTTTCCTCCTCCCCCATGTGGCTTCATCTCCTTGCTCCTCCATCCATCTTGTGACAAGTGTTGCCATCTCCTCCATCCTCCATGGCTATAAATAGAGCCCTCTCATCCTCATTTCAAAACATCCTCAATCCACAAATACTTCACTTATCTCTCTAGAAAGTTGGCACTTTTGTACGCTTTTGTTTGAAATATATAATACTCTTGTTGGTTCTTGAGTATTATAGTAGCTTTAGAGAATACTCCTGTTGGTTCTTGAGTATTCTAGTAGTTTTTGAGAATACTTCTGTTGGTTCTTGAGTATTCTCCTTTACTTACTGTCTTTCAAAAACCCTCGAGTACTTAGCTATGGTATCCACCTCTATGGATATTCGTAGCTAAACTCTTCATTCGGTTGAAGGGGTGTACTTGTATCATAAAATGTTTTAGGCCATATTTTAGTGCCTCTTCTTTGTATTCAAAACTTGTTCTATGTGCCATATATTAGGTTAGAACTTCCAAGGTTGAGTGGACGCTTGGAATGGCAAAGCTCTTCCGTGGGGTTCGTAAACATACTCGGATAAGTGGATGCTTGGAATGGCAAAGCTTATCTGAGGATTTTGACCTTTCTAAAACACCATTTGATTGGTCGGGAATGACTGGTCAAATGGATGCACAGAGGCTAATATACATTGGAATGGGGTATTAGTCTAAATAGAACAAGTGCTCTACGACCTTGGAATGGGCTAGACAGTGTGTGCAAATCGAGTGCTTGGAATGGCCTTGATACACGTTTGAATACTTAGAAGGATCACTAAAGGTCAATGATAAACAGGCTATGATACAAGGCCCCCGAAACCGAATGCTTTCCTTAAATTCAAACACCACCTGCATTTACTTTCTTAGTATAAACTGCTCTATCAACTGCTCACGTTCCGGAAGGCTTGCCAATCACGCATCACCCGCTGTAAGTCTTCTACTTTTATTTTCAGTACTTTACTTTTATGTCATCTACTTTTCCGCACTAAAAACCAAAAAACAAACCAAAAAGTCACTTAGTTATTACCGCTAAAACCTCAATCAACCTAAAATCACGCTCCCGTTCAGTACAATCCCTCAAAGAACGACTATCCCCCTAATTACCTTGGGTTCGACCTCTACTTACCACTTGCTACCCAGTAGTAAGGTCACGAGTAGCGGAATATAAATTTGCTTTTGCACAGAGAACACCGCACCTTAACGACAGTGCGGTGGGCTCCGTTAGTAATTTTGTTACTCGATGACGCCGCTTCGTCATTCCATGAGCAGATATATACGGAGCGTCCGAGTAGCTGAGTCAATGCGCGAGTTCAATTGTTCAAATTGGGATTTAGGGTTCTTGAGAGGAAATCTGCAATTCAATTGTGTTCATTCGAAATTGAGTTAAGCGATTAGCTGTGTAGAGTTCTCTGAGTGTGTAAACTGTTGTATTCACTTCGATTATCAATAAAATGCAATCTTTCTGGCTGGATTAGGTCTTCGACAAGAGGGGGCTGAACCAGGGTAAATCTGTATTTTTTTTGTTTCATTTTTGCGGTGTTTTACTTTCAAGAATCCCATCTGCAACTCTTCAAATTTGATATTGGAGCATGCGACTGAGGGTTCGTTGGAAGATTTGATGAGGAATGGGAAGTTGATCATAGATGGATCGTTCGGATCTACTATTTGCGTTGTGGGCCACAACCTGATTAGGAGTTTGACTAACATGATTCTGAAAGGATCACATTCATGAGAAAGGATATGTTCATTGCAATCTGAACCCAACCAACATTCTGGCCTTCTTGCCAGATTCTGATTTCGACGAACACGATCCTGAAAATATTTTTTATTCACTCAAGATTTCAGATTATAAGCTGAGCAAGAGGATTGGAGAGAGAATAATGAGTTATGGGAAGATGAGGTATTGGAGTAATTTTAGAAGAAATCCAAGGTACATGTCACCAGAATCTGCTTTGTTTGGTGAGTATAAGCCGCCTATGGACATATGGGCACTGGGTTGCATTTTAATAGAGATGGTATCAGCTGCGGTTACAGGGGGCTTGCCGATTAGGGATCATGCCAAGGTTGTGGAGAGGAGGAGGGTATTGCTTGGAATTGCACAACAGATATCTAAGAATATGTGCTTCTGGGAGTTGATTTCCTGAACAAGTGTTTTGAAGCAAACCCCAAGAGTCGTTGGACGGCCAAGGTGCTGCTGGAACATCCATTTATAATTGGCGGCGTAGGTCGCATTGGGAATTGTATTGATGGTGTTGGGAATAGTGCACTTGAAGTCAAGGTTTCTATTTGGGCATCTATTTATTAAATAAGAGGCAGTGTTCACAGCTTCTCCCCAAAAGCCTTTAGGAAGACCAGAAGTGAACAGCAGCCCCCCTAACCCTTTCAATGAGGTTCCTATTCATCCTCTCAGCAACTTCATTTTGCTGAGGGGTCCCTCTAATAGTCCTACTTAAGATTCCGTTTTCAGTACTGAACTGATCAAACTCGGAGTTACAGAACTCCAAGTCATTATCAGTTCTTAAGGCTTTAACTCTTTTATTAGTCTGATTTTCTTGAAGGGATTTCTATTCTTTAAATTTAGACAGGGCTTCATTCTTAGACGTAAGAAGGAAAGTCCAGACCATTCTAGAGAAGTCATCAACAATGCTCAAGAAGTATCTATTTCCTCCATGAGTCTCATGACTCTCTGGCCCCCACAAGTCAGCATGGAGATAGTACAATATTGACTTGGACAAGTGAGCACCAGCAGTGAACTTCATCATGTGTTGCTTTGCCATCACATAGGGTTCACAAAATAGAAGGTCACTAATCTTGTCATTGTCAAACAGCCCTTGTTTGTGCAGTGACACTAACCCCTTAGAACTTACATGCCCCAATCTCAAATGCCACTTAACAGTATCAGATAATTCAGCATTCACAGCACAAGTAGCATTCTCAGCAATACCAGAATAATTCCCATCAAGAACATACAAACCATTCACCTTGGTGCCAGTCAAGACAGTCCTATCACCCTTAATGACTTTCAGGTGTCCCTTCTGAACCAGATAGGAGCACCCTGAGTCATCAAGTGTTTCTAATGAGATCAGATTTCTTTTAAGTTCAGGGACAAGTCTAACTTTACTTAGGGTCACTAGCTTTCCATTATTAAGTCTCAAGGTCACTGACCAAATGCATGTGACCTCACACATGTTGTTGTCAGCCATGTAGACATATTCATCAGCCATCTCACTTAGGTCCTCAAACCAATTAACATGAGGACACATGTGGAATGAGCACCCAGAGTCAAGAATCCACTGATCAACCCTAAGCTGATCAGTGACACTCAAGACCTCAGGTGACTCACTTCGACACTTAGATGTGGTAGCTATGTTAGTCTCATGGCTACCAGCAACCTTAGGCTTATTGAGCCACTTAGTATAGTTCTTTGTTTGATGACCTACTGTGCCACAGTAATAACACTTCCTAGTTTCCTTTTGATTATGGATCCTAGTGTTCTTATCAGGTTGAGGCTTCATGGTGTTCTGATTACTGTGCCTAGACTTATTCATGCGAGAATTATTAGGCTTACCCTTAACAAACAGGCTAGAGGCAGGCTGACTTTTGCTATTTTTAAGCTCTTATTCTCTAGTCTCAAGAGCAACACACAGCACATCAAGAGTAGGCACAGAACCAGAATATTGAAAAGCATCTTTAACAACATGATAACTACCAGGCATAGCACTCAGCAAGATCATCACAGAATTAGTTTCATCTAAAGCATACTCAGAACCCTTAAGTAGAAGACTCATTCCAAGGAACTCATCAAGATTCTCATCAACAGACTTAGCAGCATCCATCTTAAAGGAAAAGAATGTACCTTTAAGATACACTAAGTTAGGAGCAGTCTTATTTGCATACAATTTTTTCAACCTATCCTAAAACTGAAGACGAGTAGTATGTTCACTAACCTTTCTCAGAACATTGTCTGATAAATTCAGCAGCAATAAATTGAATGCTTCTTGGTGTACCTCACTCCTCCGTTTCTTGGACTCATCTGGCCACTGAGTTTCATCCTTTTCCAGAGCCCACAACACCTTATGGTGCAATAGCAGTGCTTTCATTTTCATACTCCAGATGTCGAAGTTGGCTTTTCAATCAAACGGTGAGATCTCCACCAGAGTAGCCATCGAGTACCTCGCACAAGAATGAAAGATGATGGACAGTAATGGTCAAACTCAGTATATATCACGAAAAGAAGAAAATACTGCAAGATACAGAATCCAATTAAACTACAAGTCACTGGACTTGAATCTTGTCAGAATCTGACCTAAGGAACGACCAAGCTTCTAATACCACACTTATTTTTATCCTTGGAACTCATAGCTTCTAAATAAGTTTTGGGCTCTTTCACATTTATCTCATGGGCGGCTAATAAGGCAGAATCGACTAAATTAGCATAGGAATACCTAGCAAGGAGTCTCGTTTCCCTTCTAGGCATATCCCTAGCCAACTGCTAGTCTCCCAAAACCTCTTGAGCTGAAAGCTCCATCTGCTCAGGCTAATCAGGTTCAGTAACATGTTCAGGCTGACCCCGTATAGGGCTCAAAGGATCAGCATCCGCATGGATGTCATCTTGAGGCTCAGGAGCATGATTAATCTCCTTAGGAGGCTCCACCTCAATATGGACCTTTTGGGAAAAATGGGAAGACACGGCAGGTTCAGCTGGGGCAGAACTTGCCTTACAGGGAAAATATGACCCATTAAACACCACATCACGGCTCACAATGATCTTAATTCCCCTAGACTCCCTTTTCCACAATCTATACCCTTTAGTCGCAGTTTGATAACCCAAGAAAGCACATTTCAAAGTCCTAGAGTCCAATTTTCCTTCTTTATTCAGGGCATAGGCAGCACAACCAAATATCCTAAGGTGACTGAGGTGAGGTGGACTACCATTCCAGACCTCTAAGCATCATCTTCTTTAGTGTTTCTTCATTCAAGTTCGAAATAGAGAGAGAAGTCGAGAGAAGAGGCGGTTTTCGTTCGTCTGATAATTTATGGGTTATCTCTGGGGGATTTTGGGTTGCTTCTCATTTCTGGTTAGCAGATCTGAAAAATCTGTGTTTGATCATCATTGTAGACTCCGTAGTGGTAGATTTCTACACTTGTGAGAGTTTACGAGTCACTGAGGAGTTCAGCTTTCGAATCTAGAGTGCAGATAGTGTAGATCGGGTAGTATAGAGTGATTGGGAGAAGTTCCGTCTTCATCCGACGAAGAAAACTATTATGGGTATATGTACTCGATTTGGAGTTTTGACCGTGTTCATAGTGGAATCTTGAGCTTCTCTTGAGCTCTGAGGATTGACTTCACCCCAACGGTGAAGGAACCTCGTAAAATTGGTGTGTTGTTATTTTTCCATTCTTGCATATTCAATTGTGACTGATAGAACATAGTAGGATTGTAAATCTGTGCATAAGTAGATAGTACAATCCACAACAGGTGGTTATGTGTTGGACGCTGAGGAGAACAACGACGATAATGATTATTATATATACTGATTGTGAAGATGAGGATAAGTCAAGGACAATGTTACATGACCCAAAGACAATACTAAGCGATCTAAAGAGAAGCAATACTATTATCAAGGCATCTATGACTGACTTGAATGCAACAGCTGAAAAGAACTTCAAAGATAGAGCTGAAGTTCAGCAATCATATGACATTTCTTCATATCAAGGCTCAGATGAAGAAGATGATGATGACAATGATAAACAAACAGAAAAGTTTGTCCCTGCTTGGGCCAGTAAAAACAACCTTGCAGAGGCTATATTCTTCAAGCAACATATAAATCCAGATGAAATACTACCCCCTGAAAGTTTTTGCAATGTAGCTGAAATTCTTATTCCGTGCAAGCTGCTGGCAAGACAAGTTGAAAGAGAATCGCAAAAGCAGGCTTCATATTGGTCTACAACCGTGAAATTCCGTTGTCTGTTCAAGACCAGTTCTAGGTTGTGTTCTACCATAGACTGGAACACCTTAGCAGACAGTATTTGAAACAGAACAACGTAGGCACACACGATATAATACCCAGTTCAGCAACAACCTACTCTGGGGGCTTCCCACGCTCTAAAGGGTAGCAAATCTTTTAAAAAGCTTAGAACTACAGATGGTCTTACACTTAGAATCTCCCGAATGTAATCGCCTAGCCTCTAACACTTCTTCGTTCAGATTTGTGATCTCGGGCCCCCTTCGATCCCCTGAGTTCGAGACTCCCTCCCAAACTTGCTCGAACTTCTCCCGAAGCTCGTACGTCTTCTCCCGAATGTCGTGTGTTGGTTGCAATGTGTGTGCAGCGGTTTGTTCCACGGACTAGTCTCATCAGCACACTAAACAGACTAGCACTGCGCCGATTGGTTTCCGATGTGGAACTCAATCCGGCGGTCGTCTCCTCCTCCTCCTCAGCTTGAGTGTATGAACGTGAGTTAAATCTCTAATAGACAAGCTGACTGATCAGGAAACCCTATAAATGAATATCTAGCCTTCGGTGGTTGTCCAAATCAGTCCGAGATATCCTAGAAAATATTAGGAAATATTCCTAAATATTCTCTAGATATCTTATCCAATCTCCATATGATCTTCTGCATATATTTCTTCTTGATCACGTCATGCTGAGATTTTCTTGTTATGATCTTGAATATTCTGCTCCGACTATTTGTCACCCGATTCCAGCTTTCGATATCTTTGATATTTAAATTTTCTAGATTAGGAAACTATGTGCATCTGTTTTGCGCTGTACGCGAGTTCTAATCTTTGGTTGAACAGAGCTTGACTTCTGCTTGACCACTCTGAAGTCGTTTTACCAAAACCCATACCACATACAATTTTGCGAACTGTTGTTTTTTGAGAAGACTAACTTCTTTTATTTGATTGATAAGTGGATTAATGAAATCCATTTTTCTCTTTCTTTTCAGAATTTAATTAGTTTTGGTGTATGTGAATACAATTTATTACCTAAGGCTTATAGTGTATTTTAGACATATCCCTAGTATTTCTTTCGGACTGAATACTTCCTATGTATTTTGTATTCCATATTTTTTTATACCCTACTGGTTCTACATACCTTCCGTTTAGGTAGTTCTTCTTCCTTATTATCCGAAGCATATCCGGCATATCAGGCCTTCAATAGTAATAGCTCATCTTTCCTGACTGGCTATTCCTTCGTCTCTTTCCTTCTGTCTGGATTAGTGGTCAACTTCGCTCAAGAACGCAAACCACAGAGGGCTTACCCCAGCATCTGCCTACCGCCTCCATTCACTTTAGAGCTTCCTGTGTGTTCTCCTTTGGTTTAAAAGAAGGAAGTAGCATCCATTTTGGATCATAGCTAGATTACTTCTTCTGGGAAATCGATATGTGGAGGGATATTTACGTGCATCATTGCTTCAGGAATTCGAACTAGTAAACATTGGATATGTGTATGTGGAAGGGTAATTTTATTTATGGAAAATGGAAAATACAAGGAGGTATGTTCAACTGAACATCCTTAAGAACAAACTAGGGCATACCCCGAAGGGTTGCCTGTTACACTATATATGCCTTATAGGCACTACTCACACTGCATAACTAAAAGATTGAAAGGTTGAGGAGAGAGGTTGATGGTGTTCGAATGAATGTCTTTAGTTCTGGACTTCAGTCCTCTTTATAGATGCCCAGAGGGTCATCAACTTGTCTTGCAAGTTTGCTAGTGGAGGCTCCACTGTCAATTCCACCGAAAGCGGATTTGTCTGCAAGTGTTCCACTTGCTTCTCCACTAAGTAAAGTGGTGGGTCCAAACTCCAAAAGTGTTTTGGACTGTTGCTCTTTGAGCTAGTGGACGACTTTGTGGTTTGTTGTCCTTTATCTTTTTCCTCGTCAGTGGAGTAGCAAGACTTGCTAAGTGTACTGGCTTCTTTGTTGAAAGCCGCCTTAGTGGTAGGTGCCACTTGAAGGAGCGTGAGTCTAAAGATATCTTCGTAGTGAAGTATCTTGTAGAAGTCTTCCTTTGGAATGACTGCCGGGCTCCAGCTGGTAATTACACAGTTTTTATTGTTATAGTTTACCTATGTGTTTGATTCTTCGTTGATTGGTAGAATCTTTTTGACCACTGAGATGAGGCCGTTGACTCTGAGCTTTGTCAGGTCTACTGTAGAGGGAATCTCATCCCCCATGATGACTGAAGAATTGAACTTCTTTTTTTTGGCAAGCCCGATCTCTACATAGTAGTAGGAGCAATGAATTGTCGATTGTTCCCAATTTGGTATGGAATTGGAAACGTTCATATACATTTTTTGATCCGTCGCCTTGAGGACCTTAGTTTCGAAATTCTTAATTGATTTCAACATTTCTTTGGGGAACTCTTTGAGTTGTTGAAGATTGTTGCTCGGGTAGATGTTTTTAAAGAGACCTGCTCTGAAGGCCGCATAGACGAGCATCGGGGTTGCACCTTCAATGAAGTTATAATAACTTCTTGTTGATTTGTCATCCGTGAAGAATTTCTCTTCAAGGAGGTCTCCCTGGTTTGCCGTTCTGGCTTTGGTCCATAAGACTTTGAAGTCTTCAAAGGATACTCCTTTGAGTTGCTCATGAAACTTGACTTTTGTAGGAGGGGTCGTTTCTTTTTTCTTATCCTTTTTTACTATGGGTCTGAAGGAAAGTTGTGTGCAAGCTTCCAAGTTGTTCTGCTGGATAGCTTCTTATTGCTTCCATTTTTTAACAGAATTTCTTGCAAGAGACTTTCATCCCGTTGGTGAAAGAACTAACTAGTCCCCAGTCAGTGCAGACGCCAGAGTGTTCTCCGCCGTATACCGCATAGTAGGCTGTGTCTGTGGTGACTGCTTGTGCATAGTTTTGTGGTCTGAATTCTTTGTTGATGAATTTGGGACCGAAAACATTTACGAGTTTGCTGGTGTGCAGAACTCTTTGGGTAGTGGATTCCAGTGGGGAATCCTTTTGTATAACTTTTTCCAATGGGGAAATGATTATAGTCTTCCTTTTTCCCAAAGCAACAGGGTTCAATGGATTTGTTGAGTCTTTACCGTATTCCGTTTGCATCAGACTAGCTTCTGATTTGGAATTAGGATAATTCCCTGGTTCAGTAGAAACCATTGTTGTCTGCTGAAATTGTTCATGCAGATTGATTTTTGACCTAAGGGTCTGAAGCTTGAAGTCAGCTGTTTGTAGCTCAAGAATGAGCAAACCTTCTTGGAGTCTGAGCTCCTTTAAAGTTTCCATCGTGAGGATGTTAAGTAGTGAGATGTGTGTTTGTTGTGAATGAAGTTATTCAGAAAAAACTCTCAATTGATAAGGGAGGATGTTTATAATCATGTAGGCTGAGCCCATGGTTTTGTAAAGTAAGAGGTTTTAGTTTTGATATTCCCGCGTAAGGAAATATGCAAGAACATTTTTCTCACCTGGAAGTTGTTCTGTGTCGAAGTCATACCTTCTGAACCACATTTGCCGCCGTATTAATCGACCTTGTTTGCTGTCTCCTGAAATCATTGTTCTAAGAAAATAGGTGAAGTTTTTGTTATCAGTCCTGATTAAAAATTTAACAGGAGTGAGATAAACCAAGAATTTTTCAATTATTCTTTTAACCACTAGGTATTCTTTTTCATTACTGTGGTAATTCTTTTCAGCTATTTTAAAAGAGCCTGAAGAAAATCTACATATTTTTGAAATTATGTCCCCTGTTCAAGCTTGTGTCCAAGGTAGTGTTGCGACAGACCTGGGACTCTTTGCACAACAGTTCCACACACAGAGGTTGAACTCTTATCACAACAGTTCAACAAACAGATAAAGGCAGTAGAGACACACAGACTGATAACCCAGTTCGGCTCCACCTACTCTGGGGGGTTTCCCACACCCGAAAAAGGGACAGCAAATCTTTATTACGAGTATAGGGTTTCCACATGGACTTACACTTACACCTTTTAATAGCCTAACCTCAGTACTCCATCTCTCAGATTTGCAACCGAGGTTCACCGCAATTCCCCTCGATCCCCTTCGTTCAGAACCTGCAGTCTAAACGTTCTCGACCTTCTCCAGAAGCTCAGATCCTTTCTCTCGAAAGCTTGTTCACCTTTGTTGTGTGCGGCAGTTGATACGCTTCAGACAGTCTGTGTTGCACTTGAACAGACTGCACTTGCACCGGTGTATTCTCAATGAGAAAACACACCCGGCCGTCGCTTTCTTCTTCTCCAATCAGCTGGATATGCTCGTGTATAATTGATCTTTGAAAGCGATGAGAATTAGGGTTGCCCTTGCATTGTATTTATATGCTCGAGCGAAACCCTAATTCGCACAAGATAATCCCATCAAATACTTCGGAATTGATTCCTGAATATTTGATGTATATCTTTCATAAATCGATCGGAAGAATATACGAAGTCTTCTTTCCAAGTAAGTCGCGCCATCTTCAATGTAGATATTCATTCGAATATCTAATGCTCGAATAAGTCGCAGGCCGACTTCCACTTGTCGAAATCTTCGTTGCCAATATCTTCCAGAAAATATCCTCGCGTATATCCTCGCGTCTTGATCACGCTGTACAAGAGTACCAGGATATTGTTCGAACTCCCCCTGAACACCTGCTCGAACTGTCTAAGCTACGTTTTGCCAAATACATGCCACTTAAGGGAACATCAATCTCCCCCTTGGCATTTTGGCAAAACCAGATCTACTAGATAACTAAGTCTATCTAACTATCTAGACTGTAGACAACTTTGAGGGAAACAAGAATTGTCTCCTACAAAATACTCCCCCTTTTTGCCACAAACTGGCAAGGGGTGCGATCCGAGTTCGAACAGACAATCAAAATGTGACAGAATAAGCACTAAGAACGATAGTTTTGAACAAATCGTTCAGGGAGAAAGTTTGAAGAGGACCTTCAATCAGAAGCTTCTTCAATGGAATCATCTTCAGAGGCAGTAGCTTCTGATTCATCATCACTGGGGTAGCTGAGTGCTCGAGCAAGCCTGTTGATTCGGCGGCGCTGTTCCTTGTCCGCAGCAATGATAACATGGAGGTCCTTCAGTAGTTTGCTCCTCTCATCCACGCCCATTCTGGCTCCCCCTCGACTGGATTCCCCAATTTCTTTACCTGGCTTGCTCCCCCCTTTCAGATCATTCACATGCCACCCTTTGTATAACTTGTGGTCCACTGTGAATTTGCTGGGAGCTTTAGTAAGAAGATCAGACGAGGCTGTCAAATCAGGGGCTTGATTAATAATCAGCTCATAAATCAGAGATGGAAAGCAGATCGGGTGCAGGGTTCTCATCGATGTAGCATGGTCAGTGATGGACCATAATTATACGAATCAAATACACAGTAAAACCCACCAAATTAGACTATTTGTCTATCTAACTTCTACTTGTTAGTCCCGATATATTTCTACTGGGTATTTTGGCGCTTAGAGAGAAAACACGCTAAGGAGAGGATTTTACGCTGAAAAGATATTACGAGTCAATCCAAGGTCAAGATCAGACGCCGAACGAAGAAATATCAAGATCCTGACATTGAATTACTCAAATTCAAATTTAACCGAGGAACAACCAAAGTCAGACCGGAGCAAAATTGGATTGATAGTTTTGTGAAAAGACTGCACAAAACTGTCAAAACTCATCCATGGACCAAGTGACCGGCGGCTTTGGTGGAGAAGATGACTCATGGGTGGCCTTCCTCCCCTTCTTCCCCTTGGATGACCGGTGGCTATGGGAGGAGGTGACCAAAGTCACCTCCCCTCCTCCCTTTCTCACTTGCAACCGGCGGCTTTCAAGCCACCATGGGAATGTGACATGTGGTGGCTCCTCCACCACATCTTCCTCTCCTCCTCCTCCTCCCTTGGATCAAAACCACATGCCACCCATCTCCACCCTCCATTCCTCCTCCCTTAGCCTATAAAAGGAGAGCTCCTCCTCCTCATTTGTTTCATCCAAAAATCATAAAACACTTCTCTCTCTAAGTTTGTTACTTTGTAAGTTTGGTTTATGAAATAATACTCTTGTTGGTTCTTGAGTATTATAACGGTTAGAAATTAAAATACTCCTGTCGGTTCTTGAATATTATAATACTGTAGAGAATACTCCTGTTGGTTCTTGAGTATTCAGTAGGAATTAGGAATACTCATGTTGGTTCTTGAGTATTCCACCCCCTCTCCTCTTACTGTTTTCAAAAACCCCCGAGTATTTAGCTATGGTATCCACCTCTATGGATATTCGTAGCTAAACTCTTTATTCGGTTAAAGGGGTGTACTTGTATTATAAAATGTTTTAATTCTTTTAGTTTCTTTTCTCTGTATTCAAAACTTGTTCTATGTGCCATATATTAGATCAGAATTTCCAAGGTTGAGTGGATGCTTGGAATGGCAAAACTCTTCCGTGGGGATTCGTAAACATACTCGGATAAGTGGATGCTTGGAATGGCAAAGCTTATCTGAGGAGTTTGATCTTTCTAAAACACCATTTGGATAAATCGGGAAAGACAATCCAAATGGATGCACACAGGCTAAGATACCTTGGAATGGGGTATTAGTCTAAGTAGAACAAGTGCTCTACGACTTTTGCAAAAGACTAGACGGTGTTGCAAGTTGAGTGCTTGGAATGGCCTCGATCACTTTCGAACACTTTTGCAAAAGGCTAGACAGTGTTGCAAGTCGAGTGCTTGGAATGGCCTTGATTCACGTTTGAATACTTAGAAAGGTTACTAAAATAATAAACAGGCTATGATACAAGGCCCTTGAAACCGAATGTTTTCCTTGAATTACAAAACCCCCCTGTATTTACTTTCCTAGTATAACTGCCTTAATCACTGCAATCACCAACCGCTCATCTACCGGAGGACTCGCAAATCACGCATCACCCACTGTAAGTCCTTCTTTTATTTTCAGTATTTTAATTTCAGTATTTATTTTCTGTAATTTACTTTTCCGCACTCAAAACCCAAAAAACAACCAAAAAAGTCACTTAGTCATAACCGCTAAAATCTCAATCAACCTTAAAACACGCTCCCTCGCTGTACAAATCCCTTAAAGAACAACGTATCCCTCTAATTCCCTTGGGTTCGACCCCTACTTACCACTTACTACCCAGTAGTGTAGTTGCGAGTAGCGGTTATTATAAATTTATTTGCACAGAGAACATTGCACCTTAACGACAGTGCAGTGGGCTCCGTCAGTCAGCAATCTATTTGAACATTATTCTGCCCAGGTTAAACTTCAGCTTGTTCCCTATCTGATAAATCAGTTGGGCCATGTCCTTGTTGACAGTAGAGCGATGAGTAGACGGCCTCCAGTTGAACACTGCTATGAAAAACAGCATTGAATAGAACGTGGACAGATCCACCGTATGCACAACTGACTCAGGCCTCCACTGAACAGAGCCTGCAGTGATGGTGCTTACTATCTTCTCGAGGCTGGATTCTTCTTCATCAACAGCTGGGTCGTCCATGGAGAAGTATACATTGATCAATTCTGGATCAATCTTGATCCTTCTTCCTCTTACATAGAAGACCCCATACTCAGCCTCTCCAATGACCCCAAACTTTGGAGGCAAGTTTGCCATGGCCTCACGCACCAGCTGTTCGTTGAATGGCTTGCATCTGTCTAACGTCCAGAATAGATCCGACTCTTTGAGCACCTCAATCACTTCTTTCCCTTTGTAACTCGATGCATCCAGTAGTCTCTCCGGTATGATTTTCCTCTTCTGCACACATCCCCATTTCAACGCAGCTTCTTTGTTCACGAACCACACACCTTTCTTGACCTTACCGACTGGGACAGCCTCAGATTCAGGGGCTGGGACTTCACATCTCCCAGCATCTTCAGAGATGGGAACTGCAGCAACGCGCTTTCTTTTCTTTGAAGAGCCAGCTCCCCTGCACCACTGTTGACCTCAGCAACCTTCTGAGTTGGTTCCTTTATAGACGTAGCAAAGGCAACCTTTTTCTTTTCCTTCCCCTTCGTTGTCCTCTTGAGGTTGACAAGGGGAACACTGTCTTGGTCATCTTCTGAAATGGTAACACCTTCTGCTGCTGATGTAGGGGCATCCTTAAGAATGGATGGTTTGTCCTCCTTCAAATAATCCCGACGACGATCATCTTGAACTGTCATTGTTTCTTCACTCACTGCTTTCTCTGGAACTACTCCAGTCTTATCTTCAGTTTGAACACTCTGTTCCACTGTTGGAGCACTTGAGACCTTTCCAGTACCAGACTCTTCTGCTTCAACACCCAGGTTACGCAGACCTTCCTCTGGAACTGGTGTTGTTTGAGCTTCAGTCTGAACAGAGGGTTCCACTGTTGAACCGCTTGCAGCTTTCTCTGTAGCTCTTCCAGTTCCAACACCAGACTGAACACTTGGTTCCATAGGTGGATCACTTGTAGCTTTTTCTGCATCAACTTCTTTTGCCCTAACAGCCTGAGCTTCTTCCAGACTTGCCACTCCCTGATCCTTCTCCTTTTCCTGGTCTTCCATGACATCATCAATGTCTTTGTATAACTTCTCCAATTCATCTTCCTTTTCTGCTGGGTTAATCTCCTCTGCCACAGCCTCATCATGCAAACCGGAACCTTCTTCAGTGATTCCTCCTTGATTTTCAGACGGATCAGCATCACTCATCACCACATTCCTCTTCCCCGAGGACTCGATGAACTTCTCTGTTTCTTCATCGGACATTGCAATCTTCCTTCCTCGAGTTGCATAGATCTAGGCGAGATATTTTCTGGGAGAGTCACTGGCCCGCTTCACCTTCTTCCTGCGCCCAGCCTTCGGAGGAATGTATCCTGTGGTGAAAATCTGTTCTCTCCACGTTCCTGAGCCTCCAGCCCCCTTGCTGGGTTCCTCTTCTTCCACACTCTTGACAGACTTCTTCTTAGAAACCCCACTACCGGCTTTGTCAACCATCACAGCGCTACCACTCTCATTATCTCCACCCAAAATCACCCTACTGGTTTCAACACCATCGGCTTTAACACTACTAACAGCCTTACCACCATTATCGCCAATTACAGCCCTTCTGGCTTCAACACCGTCAATCGACTCAACAACCTTCTCACCCTCCACACTTGTTTCTTCATTCAGCACAGATTTTTCAACAACGGGGATATTCGCAGAGACAGAAGGAATATCGGGATTTACCTGAATCTGTGGAGTTGAATCCACTGTGCCCGGCTGAGGGATTCCAGCGGTAACTCCTTCAACAGACTTCTCTTTGGCCAAAGATTCGGTGACTGAGTGTAAAGGCGACGCCTTTTTCATCTTCGCAGCTTTTGATTTCAGAATCTTTGATTTCGCCGCCAACGCCTTTGAGGTCTGCATGCTTTCTTTGATTTTCTCCGCAGATTTAGCACTAGATTTTGCTGACTTCTTGGTGTTCACCATTGTCGGTTGAGGAAAGAGCAGTTGAGAGGGGAGTTCCGTTCTAGGGTTTTCGAGAGAGAGAAGACGATACTCAGGGAATGAATTTGATTTTTCAAAAATCAAATTTGTCTATATGACTCTTCAGCTTTCCAAAACCGTCAACCGAAAAAATCTTCAAGGATATTTCAAAAAAAAAATATTTTGTTGAGACTTCTCTTCCAGCTCTCTTTATTAGGTGGTCAGTCCAACAGTTTCAGCTGGAGATTCGGCTATGACTGACCACCGTCGGCTGCTTTTAGTGGTTGACACCACATAGACCCCCTGGGGATCTGGGTGTTCCATTCCGTGACCTGCCATATGGTTTGACACAAGTATGCTGCCTCAGAGTAACCATCTTTCGTGAGCATTCATATTTTCTTGTACGGCTCCAGGCACATTTCTCTAGGCAGTGTACGGACTCCAGTGGCAACTGTACCACCATCTGATTCGGCAGCTTCCTGGGACACCCGACAACCTTGATTTGTGCGCATCGACAATCAGATCTTGTGTGCAAGGTCTTATCCACTCCCCCTCGCAGAAAACTAGGTTGTGCCTTTGCACATGGGAGAGCAACCGGTTGCTGGCCATGATTCTCATTGTTCATTGA
Source organism: Rhodiola kirilowii (assembly GCA_033675215.1). Taxonomy (NCBI): domain Eukaryota; kingdom Viridiplantae; phylum Streptophyta; class Magnoliopsida; order Saxifragales; family Crassulaceae; genus Rhodiola; species Rhodiola kirilowii. The sequence goes on from CM066201.1 coordinate 34,118,452, forward strand.
GTCCGTCAGACCCATCCTAATAGTATAGCAGTTGTTGGCATCCCTTTTTCCTTTCATCAGTGTATCGCCATTCTGGTCTAGTACAAGACATGAGTAGCTGGAGAATGACACATAGTGTCCATCGTCGCATAGTTGACTGATGCTGATAAGATTCCTAGTCAGTCCCTTAACAAGGAGGGTGTTCTTGAGTGCAGGGAGATCCGGAACCATCAATGTCCCACAGCCGATCACCTGACCCTTTTCACCATCCCCGAAGGAGACAAACCACATATGCTCAATAGGTCTAATATGGGTATAATATTGAGAGTTACCTGTCATGTGTGCGGAGCATCCACTGTCGAAGAGCCAACTATCATGCGATGAGTAGTTTGAGGTGTAACAGGCTACCATGCAAACGGTTCGGTCTGCCTTTTGAACCCAGACCTGTTTCTGTTGCGATGTGGTTCGTTGCTGGAAAGCATGTCGTTCGGCTAAAAACAGGTGACACTTTAGTTTAATGTGTCCCATCTGATTGCAATACCAGCAAGTGCGCCATTCTTTCCTTTGCGCTGAATGAGAGCCGAAGTGCATCGTACCATCCCTTCTTTGACCACTGTTGGGTTTTTATTGTTGCAGGTCTATTTTCCGTCTGGGATGCTGTCTTACCTTCTGTTCCGACACCGGTCTGGTTTTAACAAGCGTCATACCTTTTGAGCTGCCTTCTCCTGTGAACCCCAATCCTCTGTGTCCGGATTCCATTCTCTGGGATCTAAGAATATCATTTAAGTTTTTAGTGCCAGATTTAAGCATTCTTACCGACTGTTTGAGGTGATTGAGTTCCTCTCTAGTGTCAAAGTGTTCCATCTTCTCGGATTCTAGCTGAAGTTCCAGCTGTTCCACCCTCCTTAGTTGGAACATTTCTTTCCGTTGTAGATCAATGATGGTTTTTCTCAGGCCCGCCATGCCTACAGGATGAGTGTCCCGATCCTTCTCTATTTCGACTTTTAGGGAGGAGACAGTACCCAGGAGTTCCGTTTTCTGAACAAGAAGATCCAGCCTTTCCTGTTTTACCTCAGCTAGTTGAGAAGTCAGTGAGTTAATTGTACCTTCCAGTTCTGCCTTCAGTGTCAGTAGTATCTCAACCTCCTGCCATACCTTGTCCTTTTCCATAGTGACGATTGCTACTGTGTCATTTAGCTTTTTGTTCATCTTGATCAGAAGCAGCCACTTCTCATATAGATCTTTATAAGTCTGAGCCAGAGAGTCCTGCGTGAGTTCTTCATTGTCACTGTCCGAGGGGTCTTCACCTGCGAGTTCCAACTGAGGTGGAACAGTTTCACTTGTGCTGCTGCATTCATCCAGAGTTGTGACGAAGGCCACAAAGTTTGTGGTTTCACCTTTTTCTTCGTCTGACTCACTGTCGCTGAAGCTCGCCACCATCGCCTTTTTCTTCATGAGAGTGTTTGCACACTGTGACGCAATGTGACCGAAACCCTTGCATTCATGACATTGAATCTCTTCTTTTCCTTTGTCAGACAAGTCTTGCCTCGAATCAGTAGACCTTGGCCTGCTGGATTTCCAGTTTCGGTAACCAGTTAATAAAGACTGACCTTATTCTGGACCATGTCTGTTGATTTTCCGCACCGTTCTTCCAAAGTTTTGTGCCATCATGGCTAGTTGCTCAGTGGTGCACCCAGAATCCAGTTTGTCTTCCGTTATATCTGCTTTAAGAGCGATTCCCTTCTCTTCTTCGGTTTGGAAGTCATGATTGATCTCGTAAGTTCTGAGAGAACCCATTAGCTCGTCTAGCTTCAGTGTGGTGATATCATGCATTTCCTCAATGGCCGTGACTTTCATGGCAAATCTCGGAGGAAGAGACCTTAGGACCTTGCTGGCCAATCTTTCTTCATCGATGGGTTTCCCTAGTGCAGATGCCTCGTTGGACTGTTCCAGGACTCTGGTGTTGTACTTAGTGATGGTTTCACTCTCCTTCATCTTCATCTCTTCGAACATGGTTGTGACAGCTTGCATGCGGGAATTGCGAACTTTGTCTGTTCCTTCAAACGCTGTTTGGAGGATATCCCATGCTTCCTTGGCCACTTCACAGTTGATAATTAGCTTCATGACGTTTTCATCTACTGCCGAGAAAATTGCGTTCATTGCCTTTGAGTTGCCCATGGAAGCTTTGTCCTCCTCTTCTGTCCACAGAGCTTCTGGTTTGGCGATCGGTTCTCCAGTGAGATTGTTCATTATGGGTTCCGTCCACCCTTTTAGAACAGCCTTCCATGCCTTTTCATCTAGTAATTTCAGAAAAGATCTCATCACAGGCTTCCATGTGGCATAGTTCGATCCTTCGAGCAGCGGGGGTCTGGTTATGCTTTGTCCTTCCTTCAGAGTCATCTTGAACAGTTCAGGATCCCACTCAGTGTGTCGAGTGATCTGCTCTGATACCAATTGAAATTATGTCCCCTGTTCAAGCTTGTGTCCAAGGTAGTGTTGCGACAGACCTGGGACTCTTTGCACAACAGTTCCACACACAGAGGTTGAACTCTTATCACAACTGTTCAGCAAACAGATAAAGGCAGTAGAGACACACAGACTGATAACCCAGTTCGGCTCCGCCTACTCTGGGGGGTTTCTCACACCCGAAAAAGGGACAGCAAATCTTTATTACGAGTATAGGGTTTCCACAGGGACTTACACTTACACCTTGTAATAGCCTAACCTCAATATTCCGTCTCTCAGATTTGCAACCGAGGTTCATTGCAATTCCCCTCGATCCCCTTCGTTCAGAACCTGCAGTCTGAACGTTCTCGACCTTCTCCAGAAGCTCGGATCCTTTCTCTCGAAAGCTTGTTCACCTTTGTTGTGTGCGGCAGTTGATACGCTTCAGACAGTCTGTGTTGCACTTGAACAGACTGCACTTGCACCGGTGTATTCTCAATGAGAAAACACACCCGGCCGTCGCTTTCTTCTTCTCCAATCAGTAGGATATGCTCGTGTATAATTGATCTTTGAAAGCGATGAGAATTAGGGTTGCCCTTGCATTGTATTTATATGCTCGAGCGAAACCCTAATTCGCACAAGATAATCCCATCAAATATTTCGAAATTGATTCCTGAATATTTGATGTATATCTTGTATAAATCGATCGGAAGAATATATGAAGTCTTCTTTCCAAGTAAGTCGCGCCATCTTCAATGTAGATATTCATTCGATTATCTAATGCTCGAATAAGTCGCAGGCCGACTTCCACTTGTCGAAATCTTCGTTGCCAATATCTTCCAGAAAATATCCTCGCGTATATCCTCGCATCTTGATCACGCTGTACAGGAGTACCAGGATATTGTTCGAACTCCCCCTGAACACCTGCTCGAACTGTCTAAGCTACGTTTTGCCAAATACATGCCACTTAAGGGAACATCAATTTTTTTCTCCATATGTGGTTTTGTCTTTTAAAATGCCACCCCAGAATTCATTTGACGCGTCAGTTTCAATGATCAGACTGTCTTCGTTATTAGGAAGGTAGAGTTTAGGAAAAGTACCTAACTTATCTTTTACCTTTCTGACGTATTGAGTGTTTGCTGGTGTCCAGTTCCACTCGCTGTCTTTATTGAGTTTAACGTGCAAGGGCTTTCTCATTTCTACAAGCTTATGGATGTAAGCTTCTGCATATGTTAGAACGCCAAGAAAACGTTGTAACTCTTTTTTATCTTCAATTTGATTTTGGAATTTTTGAAGATTTTCTAGAATATGATTCTCTGGGGGTATGTGTACCCTTATCTATTTCTAAACCTAAGAACTTAATCTTGTTTTTGAAGAGATTTGCTTTCTTTTTGGAAAGTATGATCCCAAAGTTCTAGATGGTTTTGAGGACCATGAGAACATGTTTGTAGTGTTCTTCTTCTGAATCACTTAAAACTAGTATGTCGTCGACGTAGACGCAACATATTTTTTCTAAGCCTCTAAGGGCATTCTGCATGTGCCTTTCGAAAATTGAGGGCGCTTGCTTGAGTCCGAATGGAACTACTGTCCATTGGTAGTGTACGTCAGGACATGTGAAGGCGGTGAGGAGCTGTGAGTTCTCATCGAGTAGTACTTGCCAGAAACCACTCTTGCAGTCAAAACTATTGAAGACTGTCCTTCCTCTGATTAAGGTTAACAATTCTTGCATGCATGGCAAATTATGACTATCGCCAATTGTTGCCATGTTGATTGCTTTGTAATTAACAACCATTCTTTTCTTTCCTCTTCTTTTTTTTGCTTCATTTTCAACAAGGAATGAAGGAGACATATGAGGTGATAGGCTAGGTTTAGTCAGCCTAAGGTCTAGAAGTTCTCTAATTTGCTTAGTGAATTCTATCCTGTCCTGGGGACTATACTTCATTGGTTTGACCCGAATAATAGTGTTTGGTTCTAATAGCTTGATGCTAGCAGTCATCCATTTTTAGACTTGATAGGGTCTATAGGATTTTCTGAACAGACTTTTTCCCATAAGCCTTCAATTGTTTTCAATTTGTGTAGGTTCAAATTGAATGTTTCTTCCGCAACCCCCCCCCCCCCTCTGGAAAAGTGGGATTTGTGGGGATATGGGAAAAAGTACAAAGCAATCAAGCTATCGGACTTAAACCTACACAAATTGAAAACAATTGAAGACTTATTGGAAAAAGTATGTTCAAAAAATCCTATAGACCCTATCAAGTCTAAAAAATGGATGACTGCTAGCATCAAGCTATCAGAACCAAACACTATCATTCGGGTCAAACCAATGAAGTATAGTCCCCAGGACAGGATAGAATTCACTAAGCAAATTAGAGACCTTCTAGACCTTAGGCATATTAAACCTAGCCGATCACCTCATATGTCTTCTGCATTCCTTGTTGAAAATGAAGCAGAAAAAAGAAGAGGAAAGAAAAGAATGGTTGTTAATTACAAAGCAATCAACACGGCAACAATTGGCGATACTCATAATTTGCCATGCATGCAAGAATTGTAAACCTTAATCAGAGGAAAGACAATCATCAGCAGTTTTGAGTGTAAGAGTGGTTTCTGGCAAGTACTATTCGATGAGGACTCACAGCTCCTCACTGCCTTCACATGTCCTGACGTACACTACCAATGGACAGTAGTTCCATTCGGACTCAAGCAAGCGCCCTCAATTTTCCAAAGGCACATGCAGAATGCCCTTAGAGGCTTAGAAAAAATATGTTGCGTCTACGTCAACGACATACTAGTTTTTAGTGATTCAGAAGAAGAACACTACAAACATGTTCTCATTGTCCTCAAAACCATCCAGAACTTTGGGATCATACTTTCCAAAAAGAAAGCAAATCTCTTCAAAGAAAAGATTAAGTTCTTAGGTCTAGAAATAGATAAGGGTACACATACCCCACATAATCATATTCGAGGAAATCTTTTAAAATTTCCAAATCAAATTGAAGATAAAAAAATAGTTACAACATTTTATTGGAGTTCTAACATATGTAGAAGCTTACATCCATAAGCTTGCAGAAATGAGAAAGCCCTTGCAGGTTAAACTCAAGAAAGACAGGGAGTGGAACTGGACACCAGCAGACACTCAATACGTCAGAAAGGTAAAAGATAAGTTAGGTATTTTTCCTAAACTCTACCTTCCTAATAACAAAGGCAGTCTGATCATTGAAACAGACGCGTCAAATGAATTCTGGGGTGGCATTTTAAAAGCTAAAACCACAGATGAAGAAAAAATATGTAGATATTCTTCAGGCTCTTTTAAAACAGCTAAAAAGAATTACCACAGTATTGAAAAAGAATACCTAGTGGTTAAAAGAGTAATTGAAAAATTCTCTGTTTATCTCACTCCTGTTAAATTTTTAATCAATACTAATAACAAAAACTTCACCTATTTTCTTAGAACAAAGATTTCAGGTGATAGCAAACAAGGTCGATTAATACGGTGGCAAATGTGGTTCAAAAGGTATGACTTTCAACACAGAACACCTTCCAGGTGAGAAAAATGTTCTTGCGGATTTATTTACGCGGGATTATCCAAACTAAAACCTCTTACTTTACAAAACCATGGGCTCAGCCCACAGGATTATAAACATCCTCCCTTATAAATTGAGAGTTTTTTCTGAATAACCTCATTCACAACAAAAATACATCTCACTACAAAAACATCCTCACGATGGAAACTTTAAAGGAGCTCAGACTCCAAGAAGGGTTGCTCATTCTTGAGCTTCAAATAGCTGGCTTCGAGCTTCAGACCCTTAGGTCAAAATTCAATCTGCTTGAACAATTTGAGCAGACAACAATGGTTTCTACTGAACCAGGGAATTATCCTAATTCCAAATGAGAAGCTAGTATAATGCAAACGGCACACGGTAAAGACTCAACAAATCCGTTGAACCTTGTTGCTTTGGGAAAAAGCAAGACTATAACCATTTCCCCACTGGAAAATGTTATACAAAAGGACTCCCCACTGGAATCCACTACCCAAAGAGTTCCGCACACCAGCAAACTTGTAAATCTTTCCGGTCCCGAATTCATCAACAAAGAATTCGGACCACAAAACTATGCACATGCAGTCACCACAGACACAGCCTACTATGCAGTATACGGAAGAGAACACTCTAGCGTCTGCACTGACTGGGGACTGGTTAGTCCCTTCACCAATGGGACGAAAGTCTCTTGCAAGAAATCCCGTTCAGAAACAGAAGCAATAAGAAGCATCCAGCAGAACAACTTGGAAGCTTGCACACAACTTTCCTTCAGACCCATAGTCAAAAAAGATAAGAAAAAAGAAACGACCCCTCCTACAGAAGTCAAGTTTCATGAGCAACTCAAAGGAGTATCCTTTGAAGACTTCAGAGTCCTATGGACCAAAGCCAGAACGGCAATCCAGAAAGACCTCCTTGAAGAGAAATTCTTCACGGATGACAAATCAACAAGAAGTTATTATAACTTCATTGATGGTGCAAACCCAACGCTCGTCTACGCGGCCTTCAGAGCAAGTCTCGTAAAAAAACATCTACCCGAGCAATAATCTTCAAGAACTCAAAGAGTTCCCCAAAGAAATCTTGAAATCAATCAAGAATTTCAGAACCTAAGGTCCTCAAGGCGACGGATCAAAAAATGTATATGAACGTTTCAAGTTCCATACCAGATTGGGAACAATCGACAATACACTGCCCCTACTACTATGTAGAGATTGGGCTTGCCAAAAAAAGAATTTCAATTCTTCAGTCATCATGGGGGATGAGATTCCCTCTACAGAAGACCTGACAAAGCTCAGAGTCAATGGCATCATCTCAGTGGTCAAAAATATTCTTCCAATCAACGAAGAATCAAACACAAAGGTAAACTACCATAGTAAAAACTGTGTAATTACCAGCTGGAGCCCGACAGTCATTCCAAAGGAAGGCTTCTACAAGATACTTAACTACGAAGATATCTTTAGACTCATGCTCCTCCAAGTGGCACCCACCACTAAGGCGACTTTCAACAAAGAAGCCAGTACACTTAGCAAGTCTTGCTACTCCACTGACGAGGAAAAAGACAAAGGACAACAAACCATAAAGTCGTCCACTAGCTCAAAGAGCAACAGTCCAAAAACAACTGAGCACTTTACTTAGTGGAGAAGCAAGTGGAACACTTGCAGACAACTCCGCTTTCGGTGGAATTGACAGTGGAGTCTCCACTAGCAAACTTGCAAGGCAAGTTGATGACCTTCTGGGCATCTATAAAGAGGAGTGAAGTCCAGAACTAAAGACATTCATTCAAACACCATTAATCTCTCTCCTCAGCCTTTCAATCTTTTAGTTATGCAGTGTGAGTAGTGCCTATAAGGCATATATAGTGCAACAGGCAACCCTTCGGGGTATGCCCTAGTTTGTTCTTAAGGATGTTCAGTTGAACATACCTCCTTGTATTTTCCATTTTCCATTTTCCATAAATAAAATTACCCTTCCACATACACATATCCAATGTTTACTAGTTCAAATTTCTTGAAGCAATCAAGCACGCAAATAACTCTGCACATATCGATTTCCCAGAAGAAGTAATCTAGCTATGATCCAAATTGGATGCTACTTCCACCTTTCAAACCAAAGGAGAACACACAAGAAGCTCTAAAGCGAATGAAGGTGGTAGGCAGGTGCCGGAATAAGCCCTCTGTGGTTCGCATTCTTGAGTGGAGGTGACCAGTAATCCAGACAGAAGGAAAGAGACGAAGGAATAGCCAGTCAAGAAACATAAGCTACTACTATTGAAGGCCTTATATGCCGGTTGTGCGATAATAAGGAAGAAGAACTACCTAAACGGAAGGTATGTAGAACCAGTAGGGTATAATAAAATATGGAATACAAAATACATAAGAAGTATTCAGTCCGAAAAAAATACTAGGAATATGTCTAAAATACACTATAAGCCTTATACCTATAAATTGTATTCACATACACCAAAACTAATTAAATTCTAAAAAGAAAGAGAAAAATGGATTTCATTCATCCACTTATCAATCAAATAAAAGAAGCTAGTGATGGATCGTTAGGTTAGCCAACTATATGAGGGAGATCCCAGAGTGGTATCCCTCAGACAGATGGCAGCGGAAAATAACTCTCGTACAGGAAATACAAGACAGAATGTAAATGCTCACGATTTAGAGTGGAAACCTTACTGCAACCTTTGCAGCAGGATAAAAACCACTTGCCTTCTGGACAGTTCCAGAAGGGCTTCAAGATCCGTATTATTGACAAAGGAATATGCTTGCAGTTTGTTACACTTGTCTCACACAATGACAGCTAACAAGACTACTCAATTCGAAGAGTCAACTAATACGATCGCCATGCTTGCACACAGCAGCACCTTATCAGCTCCGGATTTGAACGCTCTTCAATCTCCGATCGCTATTACCAAAAGCCGAACCTTCACTTGAATACTCTTCCTTCTTTTATAGTGTCTTCAAGTCGGCTTCACAGATCTGATTGTGATCTCGCAGATGTGATATGGTTAAGATATTTCCATATCTTAACCCTGTCACATATATACTTGCCAAAGTTGGCGTCAATATTATCTTCGCATATTCTTGACATCTCCTCGTGTATATATTTGCATTAATGGTCTTAATCAAATATTACACGCATATACTCTTGTATCTTCGATGTATATCTCCGTGTATCTTTTCTCAGATTCGATCTGGTCCGTATGTCGGCGTACCTCTCACACAGAGCGCATCTCTCTCGCAGTTCTGCTCTCTCTCAGAGATGCCCAGTGAGCTTACCTGTTAGACAGTGATTTCTGCACACTCAAGTGGATTATTAGTTAAGTGTTTGTTATCATCAAAACACAAGGGTCCAACAAATTCCCCCTTTTTGATGATGACAAACACTTCTTCACAGATAAGAAATCACACACAGCAATGATACCGGACTCACATCTACATTCCCTTTGGACAGCTAGCAACTTCAGAGTTTATATTCACTAGATATGTAGTTAAAGTCTAGCTAGCACAGTTCCCCCTCAGATAGACATCCGCTGAAATTTTGGTACTGAATTTCCCCCTTAGTGTATGCACATATAGTTCTTCCCCCTTTTGGCATCATCAAAAAGATATGCAAATATGAACACAGAGTAATGGAAAGAAAAACATTTCATTCATGCCCGCAAGATAGAAGCGTGTCATGCAGACACCACACATGAGGCAGAGAATTCAAAAAACATAGAGAATTTAAGCATGAAATAAAAAAAACGTTCAAAAAGAGGGGGGGCTAATGTGAGTGGGGATAGCAAGGAGGGGGGATCCATGAGACAGTGCAGACTAAGACACAATCGTGAACGAGTCCTTCATCTGGTTCACAATCTCTGTGGCAAGGTCCTTCATCTGCCCTGAGAAATCCTGGACGGCCACGGACATTGCCCCCGAGTCAACAGTTATTGCTAGCTCCAGTTCAATCACCCTCTGCTTTACGAGCTGCAATTCAGACTTCACCTCAACCAGCTCAGATTTGACCTCCTTTAGCTCTGCACGAAGCACCGTCAGCAGAGCCAGCACCTCACTTAAACCCTCAGAGGGGGTTGCCTCAGCACCACTGACAGGAGCAGCAACGTTTATAGGAGTCACATCCTTGACCTCCTCATCCTCATCTTCCTTTGCCACAGCTTCCTCCGCCACAGCAGGAACTGTCCAACCAACTCCCTCAGAGTATTCTAACCCCAACTTGGTAATGTGATCATCACACAGTGCATACGAAAGCACTCTCTCCGACTCCGGTTGATAAACATCCCAGTACACCAGTATCTTCTTCACAAACCCTGGATAGGGTAATCCATTAGACGGATTGTTGCTGTTATTTTCCATATGCTTCATCACCTGAAAGGCCAAATTCACTGGCTGCTTCTGCAAAATTTTGTCGACCAGCAGCAGATCCTGGAAGGTGACCAGATTATGTTTGGCCAGTCTCGTGGAGATATTTGATACAAGGATCCTGTGAAGAATCCGAGGGAGTACGTCCATGTGAGTGTTTTCCCTCTGGCCCTTTGCCGTGACATCTAGCCCCAGTCGTTCAAACACCTCTGCCTTGGCCACAGTGCCTGGCCACGTCCCTTTGGAGTAGGTGGCATACCCGCCTTTTGGTACCCCTAGGACAGTGGCCAGCTCCCTCATGCTGACTTAGTACGACTCACCGCCGATGACAGCCAATAACTCCCAGTTTCCTTTTCCTTTTTCCACAATCTTCAGTTTGGAATAGAACTCCCTCATCAATTTTTCATCCACAATAACAGGTTTTCTAAACAGCGTGCCCCATCCTTGAGCCTCCAGTAGATCAACAACCACTCCCAACCTTTTCTCCAGCAGCCATTCATTGTTCAATACCAACTCGTGAACGAACCCCTTCCCAGCTTCCCCCGACTGTTCTGCACTTCCATCCGACTCAGCCTCACCTTCAACTAGTAGGACGGAGGACGAAGCAGTTCTCTGACTTTTTCGAGCGGATGGAGTGGCGATTGTTCTCGGACGTTTACCCGCTGATCTAGTAGCCACCGAGGGCTCCTTCTTGACCGGGCGATGGGAGGAGGAGTCCGCTCACAGAGCTTCCAGACGCTCCTCAAATCGGACTACTTCTTTGGCCACTGTAGAGTCGGTCGGACCAGAGCCAGTTGGCGTGACGGACTGCAGAATGGTTTCCAGGTTTTGGGGGTTAACTCCACTAGCAATCAGCTTAGCAGCCATGGCGGCGACTTCAGCGGAAGAGAGATTTGACTTAGGGTTTGAAGACGCCATGGATTTAGGGTTTCGAAACTTCAGAACTTTCGTGAGAGAGAAGACAAAGTCTGAGAGTGGTGTGGGAACAGTACGCTCTCCTTTCTCTTCTTATACCGCAACAAACCCTAGCGTCCAAACAACACTGTCTTTTTTTCGAAACGTCACCTCCTCTCAATAAATAAACCGCCTTCAATTTTGCAATTTCCACCTTTTCTTCCCTTCCAAAAGCGGTTCAGCAATAACCCCTTGCCAAAATCAAATCAGACTGAAAAGGCATGCTCCAATAGACAGGGGAACGACACGTGTCATCTGAATATGAGCGTGTCTCCTCATAAAGGCAACCGATGCGACAATACCCTGCTGCAGAAAACTGTTCACCTTTCAATTTAACTTTACGTCTTCCCAACGCCAAGACATCTTTACCGAAGGATGAATAACTGCCCATCTTCACACCTGTCACAGAGATTGTTTCCCAGTCGAAGGTGATCTATCCACGGTGATAGCTCAGTCTTACTGTCTCATGGGTACACAAGGTTTTGGTATGATGTGCTGATTTACCCAAATGGTACAAATAACATCACACCCAATCAAGAAGAAAATAATATCATCCAAACAAATCATACTGGTTTCATACCTCATGTGGAGTAACTCCAGAAAAGGTAGTGCATCAACGGGCTCATAGGAGCGTTCCACACGAGGATAGGCTAAGGTTGGTCTAGAGTACCTCCTTGGTTTATATTGTGGGATCAAATATGGAGGTCTCTTTTGGGCAGAAAGGAATCATAATTTCATGCTTTTTGGTCCCTAATGCAGTCATCAATCTGATAGCAAGCATGCATGAGTACATTATGAACACAACTTACTTTTTCACTAGCACAGAACATCCATGTTAAACTCTCCATCAGACGTGACTCATATGCATCTAGTCTAGCCAATCACTGAGGGAGTAACAGTTGAGCATAGCATTAAGGAAGAGAAACCATACCTAGTTCGAGCCTCAGCTTTTCGTAGGGTTCTCTGTGTAAAGCTTTTGTGAATATGTCTGCAATCTGTTCCTCAGTTCTGCAATCTTTCATCTCAATTGTTCCCTTTTCTACACAGTCACGCAGAAAGTGATATCGAATTTCTATATGTTTGGTACGAGAGAACTGTACTGGATTTTTAGAGATGTTAATAGCACTAGTGTTATCACACAATATCTTAGCACAATTTGTAACAACACCATAATCACTTAGCTGTTGCCTGATCCACAGCAGCTGCGCACAGCAAGCGGCGGCGGCGATGTATTCCGCCTCAGCGGTGGACAGCGCAATCGAGGACTGCTTCTTTGAAGCCCAAGAGATGAGGCATGGTCCTAGATATTGAGCCATCCCTGATGTGGACTTCCTGTCTATCTTGCACCCAGCATAGTCAGCATCGGTGTATGCCTCCAGGCGAAGATCTCCTCCCCTCGGATAGAGCAAGCATAGGTCATCTGTTCCCTTCAGATATCTTAATATCCTCTTCACTGCTTTCACGTGGGTTTCTCTAGGATCAGCTTGAAACCTAGCACACAGACAGACACTAAATAAGATATCGGGTCTACTAGCAGTGAGATATAACAGTGAACCGATCATTCCCCTGTACAGAGTTGGATCCACTCGAGGTGAGGACTCATCCTTTGCCAGGGTGTCGTTCGGGGACATTGGTGTGGCACACTTCTTGGCAGATTCCATCCCAAACTTCTTTAGAATCTCCTTGACATACTTCTGCTGATGGATTCTGGTACCTTCCTCTCCTTGAGCGACTTGAAGTCCTAGAAAGTACTTGAGTTCCCCTACCATGCTCATCTCGAACTCACTCGACATCAGATCTGTAAACCTCTTGACAAGTTTAGGGTTAGTCGAACCAAATATGATATCATCTACATATACCTGAACAACCAGAGTGTCTTTCCCTTCCTTCATAAGGAAAAGGGTTTTGTCCACCTCTCCTCTGACGTAACTGTGGGATAGCAGAAACTGTGACAGTCTCTCATACCATGCGCGAGGTGCCTGCTTCAGCCCATATAGTGCCTTGTCAAGGATGTGGACATGATCAGGGTGAGTGAGATCCTCAAACCCTGGTGTCTGGCTCACATACACTTCTTCCTTCAGAACTCTGTTCAGGACGGCTATTTTTACGTCCATCTGCTGCAGAGTAAAACCATGATAAGTGACAGAACCGCTTGTCGTCAGAGCGATTTGTGCAAATAAATTTATAATAGTCCGCTACTCGCAACTATACTACTGGGTAGTACTTGGTAAGTAGGGGTCGAACCCAGAGGAATTAGGGGGATAGGTTATTCTTTAAGGGATTTGTTCAGCGAAGGAGCGTGTTTTAGGTTGGTTGAGGTTTTAGTGCTAACAACTACGTGACTTTTTAGTTGGTTTTGGTTTTGAGTGCTGAAAAGTAAATTACAGAAAAGTAAATACTGAAATTAAAAGCGAAGACTTACAGTGGGTGATGCGTGAATTGCAAGTCCTCCGGATTGTGAGCGGTTGATGGTTGCAGTTGATTGAACAATAAAAGTGAAGACAAAGGGGTTTTGTAATTGCGAGAGAAGTATTCGGTCTTGGGGGGCCTTGTATTATATCCTGTTCATTCTTTTAGTAACCCTTCTAAGTATTCAAACGTGTATCGAGGCCCTTTCGTAGCGCTCAATTTGCCACACTGTTTGTAAACCCTTGTTCTACTTCAGACTAATTCCTCCTTTCGAAGTATCTTAGCCTTTTGTGCATCCATTTGGTCCCTTTGGTCCAGTTTCCAAATGGTTTTAAAGATAGATCGAACTCCTCAGATAAGCTTTGCCCTTTCGTAGCATCCACTTACCCGAGTATGTTCACGACTTCCCACAGAAGAGTTTTGCCCTTTCGTAGCTTCCACTCAACCTTGGAAAGTCTGACCTTATAAATGGCACATAGAACAAGTTTTGAATACAGAGAAAAGAAACTTAACGAAGTAAAACATTTTATAAAACAAGAACTCCCCTTCAACCGAATGAAGAGTTTAGTTACGAATATCCATAGAGTTGGACATCATAACTAAATACTTGGGGATTTGGAAAAGAATACTCAAGAACAAACAGGAGTAAAGAGAGAAGAGAAAGAGATTACTCAAGAACAAACAGGAGTACTCAAGAACCAACAGGAGTACTCAAGATCGAACTAAAGTATTTGAGAACAAACTGAACTTTTATTGATATCAAACCAAACTTTACATAGTAACAAACTTAGAGAGAGAAGTGTTTTACACAATTTTGGGATGATTTGAAATGAGGAGGAGAGCTTGGTATTTATAGGCTAAGGGGAGGGGAATGGAGGGCCAAGATGAGGGCATGTGGTTTGGCATCCAAGGGTGGAGATGGGGGGAAGAGGAGAGGAAGACAAGTGTCACAAGGGGAGAGGAGAAGGCAAAGCCGCCGGCGGCTTTGGGAATGGATGGAGGAGAGGGTGACATGTGGAGGAAGGGGAGAGGAGGAGGGGTGGATGTGAGGAGAAAGCCTCCGATCCATGTGGCATGAGGAGAGTGGTTGTGAGTTTTGTGCAGTTTGCACAAAACTATCGGTGTATTCCAGCTCCGGATTGTCTTCGGTTTCTCTTCGGTTTGATTTGTTTTGAATGATTCCAAGTCAGGATCTTTAGATTTCTTCATTCAGCGTCTGATCTTGACCTTGGATTGTCTCCTGATATCTTTTCTGTGCTAAAAGCTCTTCCTTAGCGTGTATTCTCTCTAAGCTCTGAAATACCCTATAGAAATGTATCGGGACTAAAACATCGAAGTTAGATAGACAAACAGTCTAATTTGGTGGGTTTAACTGTGTTTATGATTCATACAATTGTGGTCCATCAGATAACCCCACACTTTTAGTTGTTCTTCCCGAACAATGCTTTATAAGGGCGTTACTAAGTAAGTTGGTTAAAATATGAAAATAAGATTGTGGTACTCGATTTTTCCTAATTCATGCATTACTACTTTTTACTAAATTAAACTGCGTAAATAAGTAGAAGAAACTTGATACTTGTACCTTAGTGCTGAGATGCAAATTATTTCGGATGTTTTGGGAGATAGCCCTTTTCAGGCTCCTGGACTACACCTTCGGGACCGTCTCGCACTATATGGTTTTCTTGTAGCTTTCTCTGGCACGTGATTCGATTCGGGTTTCAGTGAGTTGAGCCTTTTCTTGATTTTTTTCTTTCTTTTTCTTTCTTCTTCTTTGGCGATGGACTGCTTTTTGTAGTGATTTGCCTTTAGCTTTTGATTTGACGTTGTTGAGTGCTTCACTTTTGCTCGGTTAAAACCTTCACATTTTTGGGCCTTAGGCCTCTTTTGATTTTCTTCTTTGAGTTTTTTGCTTCTTTGTGACTTGCTAGTCCATCTTGTTTTTTGCCTTCTTGGGAGGTCCAATCATCGCCCGCAAGCATATGGAAATACCTCCCCGCTCCTCTCATCTTTGTTGTTTCGCGCGGGTCAAGATGAGGGTCGCTCATCTATTTTCTCTGCTACTTTGACTAGAGAGAGGACGGTTTGATTCCCGTCCTTGCCTTTTACATAGATGCTTCAAGGCAGAGTTGACTTCAATTATTCACCGAAACCTGAAGTGCAGCCTCCACTGACTTCGAAAACCATATAGTTTGATCTGATCCTTCAAGTGCTTGCCAAGCCTCTCTAGGGCAATTTCTATCAACTCCACATCCCTAGGTTATCTCGGCACAAAGGACAAATGAGAAGTTACATTCTAAGTTTTTAAACAGTTGAATTTTCACAAGGTTGATGCATGAATTATGATCTATATTTTTCACATTCTCAAGTTCATATTTTCAAAAAGATATTATTTAAAAAGAAAAGAAAAACATGCAAATGGTTCTCACCCCACACTTTTGAACGAAGGCGTGCCTTAGTTCAAAAGTCATGCAAATATATACAAGAGAAGGAAATGACATTAAGGAAAAAGAAGAACAGAACTCCCTTTTACTGTGTCGTGCAAACGACATGGCATGAGGCTAGATAATCGAGGGAGTCTGGCTGGGGCCTCGAACTCTCAGCGCAGGCCCGGTAAATTCACGGAAGCTGCCTGGCTGATCCGGTCTTGCTCCAAACTTAATTCCTACATGAAAGATATTCCTTCTATACAAAAAGTGGGTGAGAGCGCTTATTGGAAATTTAAATGACAGAAATTAAAAGTGCAGAAAAGTAAGATAGTGTCGGGTTACCTCCCGACCAGTGCACTTGTTTAACGTCGTTGGCTCGACAGTACCTCGTTCTTGATCATTAATTGGGATCCCATGGGTGGCTCAGGTTGAATTTTGCCACCATTCTTGTGTTATTTCCGGTACTCTCTATGTCTGATTCTTCTGATGGCTCGGAAGTTTCTTCTGATGGTTCGGATGTGACTTCCTCTGTAGGCTCTTCTTCTGAGCTTTCTCTATCTGATTCGTTCATCACATCCTCTGAACTGTTTCTTTCTGGACTAGCCTCGATATTTTGTGTTCCTTCATTTGGTTGAGGTACTGGCCTTCGTATTGCAGTTCCGGCCAAGCTGTCTATCACATCCCATACCTGAGTCAGGGATAAGTGTGCGGTTGTTCCTCCTACAGCGTTATTGAGCCTTGAGAACTCCTCAGCCCTCATCCCGCAAAGGAATTTTTGAAGAAGAAAAACCTCCGTGAATCCATGGTGCGGGCAGCGCGAGATCATGGCGTCATAGTTCGTGTAGTACTCGCCCAAGGTCTCATCCCGGGATTGTTGCAGGTTCATGATCCTTTCTCGGGTTTGTTGTCGTAAGGATGGAGGGGAGAATTCTTTCAGGAATGGAATGCTAATGTGTATGAAATACTTAGCATTCATAGCAGTTGATGTGTAATACCAGATTGTCGCGAAGTCCGTTAGAGAGAATTTGAAGCAGTTAAGTTCAAACTCCTCTAACGTTTCATTATTAGGTTTTATATGCTGACAAACATGGTGAAAGTTTCGGCAGTGTAGAACTGGGTCTTCTTCATCCGTACCTCCGAACAGGGGGAGATATGGTGTCGTCCATGCATACGAAGGTGGTTGCGTCATTAGGTCATGTGAGGTGAAGAACAACTTATCCGATGGCTAATTCCCCGGCAACGGCGCCAATTTGACAGAACCGCTTGTCGTCAGAGCGATTTGTGCAAATAAATTTATAATAGTCCGCTACTCGCAACTATACTACTGGGTAGTACTTGGTAAGTAGGGGTCGAACCCAGAGGAATTAGGGGGATAGGTTATTCTTTAAGGGATTTGTTCAGCGAAGGAGCGTGTTTTAGGTTGGTTGAGGTTTTAGTGCTAACAACTACGTGACTTTTTAGTTGGTTTTGGTTTTGAGTGCTGAAAAGTAAATTACAGAAAAGTAAATACTGAAATTAAAAGCGAAGACTTACAGTGGGTGATGCGTGAATTACAAGTCCTCCGGATTGTGAGCGGTTGATGGTTGCAGTTGATTGAACAATAAAAGTAAAGACAAAGGGGTTTTGTAATTGCGAGAGAAGTATTCGGTCTTGGGGGGCCTTGTATTATATCCTGTTCATTCTTTTAGTAACCCTTCTAAGTATTCAAACGTGTATCGAGGCCCTTTCGTAGCGCTCAATTTGCCACACTGTTTGTAAACCCTTGTTCTACTTCAGACTAATTCCTCCTTTCGAAGTATCTTAGCCTTTTGTGCATCCATTTGGTCCCTTTGGTCCAGTTTCCAAATGGTTTTAAAGATAGATCGAACTCCTCAGATAAGCTTTGCCCTTTCGTAGCATCCACTTACCCGAGTATGTTCACGACTTCCCACAGAAGAGTTTTGCCCTTTCGTAGCTTCCACTCAACCTTGGAAAGTCTGACCTTATAAATGGCACATAGAACAAGTTTTGAATACAGAGAAAAGAAACTAAACGAAGTAAAACATTTTATAAAACAAGAACTCCCCTTCAACCGAATGAAGAGTTTAGTTACGAATATCCATAGAGTTGGACATCATAACTAAATACTTGGGGATTTGGAAAAGAATACTCAAGAACAAACAGGAGTAAAGAGAGAAGAGAAAGAGATTACTCAAGAACAAACAGGAGTAACTCTTGAACTGTAACTGAAAACTTGAGTACTCAAGAACCAACAGGAGTACTCAAGATCGAACTAAAGTATTTGAGAACAAACTGAACTTTTATTGATATCAAACCAAACTTTACATAGTAACAAACTTAGAGAGAGAAGTGTTTTACACAATTTTGGGATGATTTGAAATGAGGAGGAGAGCTTGGTATTTATAGGCTAAGGGGAGGGGAATGGAGGGCCAAGATGAGGGCATGTGGTTTGGCATCCAAGGGTGGAGATGGGGGGAAGAGGAGAGGAAGACAAGTGTCACAAGGGGAGAGGAGAAGGCAAAGCCGCCGGCGGCTTTGGGCATGGATGGAGGAGAGGGTGACATGTGGAGGAAGGGGAGAGGAGGAGGGGTGGATGTGAGGAGAAACCCGCCGGTCCATGTGGCATGAGGAGAGTGGTTGTGAGTTTTGTGCAGTTTGCACAAAACTATCGGTGTATTCCAGCTCCGGATTGTCTTCGGTTTCTCTTCGGTTTGATTTGTTTTGAATGATTCCAAGTCAGGATCTTTAGATTTCTTCATTCAGCGTCTGATCTTGACCTTGGATTGTCTCCTGATATCTTTTCTGTGCTAAAAGCTCTTCCTTAGCGTGTATTCTCTCTAAGCTCTGAAATACCCTGTAGAAATGTATCGGGACTATAACATCGAAGTTAGATAGACAAACAGTCTAATTTGGTGGGTTTAACTGTGTTTATGATTCATACAATTGTGGTCCATCAATAAGTCGAATAAGCAATTAGTAGTCTGATTGCTTCTAACCTTGCGACTGGGGCGAATGTCTCGTCGTAGTCTATCCCCTCTTGTTGGTTGTATCCTTTGACAACAAGGCGGGCTTTGTTTCTTACAACCACTCCCTTGTCGTCCATCTTATTTCTGAAGACCCACTTTGTTCCTATCACATTCTTGTCTTCAGGCCTGGGAACCAGTCGCCACACTTTGTTTCTTTCGAACTGATGCAGTTCCTCTTGCATGGCATTGACCCATTCTGGATCCTTCAGCGCATCAGCAATCGTCTTTGGTTCTGCATGAGAGACGAAAGAGGCGAATCCACAGAAATGACATAGTTCGTCTAAACTTACCTGGTTCTGCGATGAGTAACATTGGTAGTCCCTTGTCCAGGATGGGGGCTGAGTAACTCTCCCACTCCTTGTGGTTCTGGGTTCTTCTGCAGTCCCTGCCGGAGGAGGGTTATTCGCAATCACTTCCTCATTGGGGGGTTCTGCGTTAACCTCTACCACTTGTGCTTCTGGACCCTGCTCTTCAGCTAATATCTCTGTTTGTGGAGCTTCGGCTGGTTCAGCAGGTCCTTGAACACCAGTCTGAACGACCTCTGGAGCTGGCTCTGCAGTCTCGTTTTGGGCAGGTACCCAGTCGGGATCAGACCTGTCAGTAAGCTGGAGTTCTCCATCATCCTGTGAGGAGGGATCTTTCACAAGGTGTCCAGTCATAGCGCGCTCATCAAAGGTTACGTGAATGCTTTCCTCCACCCGTTCCAACCTCAGGTTGTAGACCTTGTATGCTCTGCTATGGCTTGGGTATCCTACCAACACGCCTTCATCGCTCCTTGGATCGAACTTTCCCAGATTTTCTTTTCCGTTGTTGTGTACGTAGCACCTGCAACCAAACACTTTCAAATGAGTAATGTTAGGCTTTCTTCCTCGCAGCAGCTCGTAAGGTGTTTTTCCTCTCAGAAAGCGTAGGGATGCTCGGTTCAGTATGTAGCTGGCGGCATGTACTGCCTCGGCCCAGAATCCCTTGGGAACACCACTGGCAATCAGCATTGTCCTTGACATGTCTTCCAGTGTCCTGTTCTTTCTCTCTACCACACCATTCTGCTGAGGAGTCCGTGGTGCTGAGAAATTGTGATCTATCCCAGATGTCCTGCACATGGAGATAAACTGGGAGTTTCGGAACTCGGTTCCATTGTCAGTCCGAATAGATACTAATTTCTTACTCAATTTGTTTTCAATTAGCTTCAGCCATGACACAAACTCAGAGAACGTTTCATCTTTAGAGCTCAGAAAGATGGTCCATGTATATCTGGAATAGTCGTCCACGATGACTAATATATACCTGTTGCCTCCACGGCTGACGACGTTGACTGGACCGCATAGATCCATGTGAATCATGTCCAGAGGAGCTGAAGTACTCACTGATTGTTTTGACTTAAACGAAGTACGTACCTGCTTGCCTGTGGCACAGGCGCTGCATATCTGATCAAACGAGCTTTCCACTTTTGGTAAACCAACCACCAATTCATTTTGATGGAGTTTATGAATCAGCCTCGTGCTTGCATGTCCAAATCTCTTGTGCCACAGCAATGTGTCGTCAGTGATGCTTGACAGACACAGCTCCCCGTCTGGGACGAATTCTGGGTCCACTGTATATATCTGATTCTCCCGGACACCTCGAAGAATTATTTTCCTTGTCTCAATGCACTTCACAACACAGTCGTTAGAGTTAAATATCACTTGGTTTCTTCCATGTTGACACAATCGTGATATGCTCAATAAGTTGTATCTCAAATTTTCAACAAGACTTACTTGTCGAATTTTAATGGTTTCTGAAATTCTTACCTCTCCAGTAGCTACTACCTTACCTGAGCTCTTGTTTCCGAAGATAATGTTGTCTCCGGAGTAGGCTTGGAGTGAGATGAACCATCCTGGATCTCCCGTCATGTGTTTGGAGCATCCACTGTCCAGATACCATGGCTTGCTCCTCACTCCATCCTGCAAAAAGAGAGGTCAGTTTTTACGAACCCAGACAAGCTTGGGCTTACTGGGCTTTGGGACAGTTTTAGCAACATAAGGGAACTTCGAGGGGCGAGAATCATTGTCATCAGTGAGATTGATTTTCATCCTGGGGGTTCTTCTGGGTCGTCCGTGGATGGCTGTGTCATGGTGAGAACGAACCCATTCCGGTCTGTTATCCCTTCTTTGAGGAGAAGCCTTTCTCCTAGGGATAGGGGCGGTGCTGGCCTTTCTCTGACGGCTGTGATTCTTTTCGTTGACTTCTTTCCATTTCTCATAGTCGGCTCTGTAATGACCGGAGTGACCGCAGTGCCAGCAGACACGGTAGTAGAGTCTACCAGTTTTCTTGTGTTTCTCTACGTGTGCTGGTATCCTTCTCTGTGCCTGAGGGTCAATGGAGAAGGATTGACGATTGGAACTCATCCTTTTCCATATTTCAAAAGCCTTCCCAGCTTTGAAAGGTCCAGAGTCTCTGTCGTGGAGATAACTGTCCTGAGGAGATGAGGCTGCTCTTCCCGATTGTCTTGTGGGTTCCATCTTTCTCTGCTGATGGGAGCCCTCTCCGACTTCAGTCATTGGTCCCTTTCCTTTGGCAATCCTTCTGTTTGCTCCCTCTTTATCAGTTTCTTCCATATACCCAAGTCCGGGTCTGGCAAACTTTCTTTTGTAGTCTTGTTCTACCTCCTCGACCTTTTTGGCTTCTAGTTCTCTAAGCCAGACCTTCTTTCTCTCCGATTCCTTTTGTCTGAGATCTGCAACAGTCTGACGGAGCTCCTCGTTGTCCAACTGGAATCTGTCTGATTCTGCAATTGATCGTACCTTCCTGGTATCGTCAACTCTCAAGCTCCTCAGTCTATCACTTAGATCACTGATCTGTGTGTCCCTTTTGTCACAGGTGGGGCATTTGCATATGTGCTCCTCCATTTCTCTCTCGAGTTGCATAGCTTTGGTTGACCAGAGATGATTGTTCTCCATGTCATCTTCATGTTCATCTTTCATGACCTCAATCTGTTCCTTGAGGCTAGTGATCTTCTTTAGCAATTCGGCGATAGTTTCTGCAAAGTCAGATTCGCTGAATACTTGATCTACGAAAGAGTCAGATTCATTTACCTCATCGTTTGCGGAATTCGCCATCAGACATGGCTCCTTGACTTGCTTTCTATCGCTTTGTTCCTCATCAGAGTCACTCCATGCTGCAAACATGGCATGAGCTTCCTTTGGGGCAGGTGGTTCCCCCTTCTTCTTGCTGTAGCAGTCTTTAGCGAGATGTCCCTTTTTCTGGCAGTGATAGCAGGTTCTTTCTTCCTTTGCTCCAGCCTTTGTCTTGCCTTCCTCTGAGGAGGATCCCTTGCTCCACCTTTGACTGTTTCGTCCTCCGCCAGAGTTACCTCTGTTCTGTGTTCTGCCTGTGTTCGCCATCTTGAAAGCCCTTGAGAGAAGTGCTATCTCCTCGTCCTCTCCTTTAGATGGCAGGCTTACTTGAGCTATGTCTAAGGCCTTCTCAACTTTAAGCGCTATAGCCTGAGATTTTCCAGCTTGTCTCCGGGCCATTTTCCTCTCGGCTATTCCAGCTTGGCTTTGCAAATTCGCCACGAGCTCTTCCAGAGTGATATCTTTGATCCCCTTCTGAGCTTGGAGAGCAGTAGTCACTGTGTCCCATCTGGAGCAGAGAGCTTGCATAAACTGATGAGTTACTTTCCACTGAGGGAGTACCTCATCCAGGGAGTTCAGCTGCGCGACGATGACTTGAAATCTGGTGTAGAAGTCATCCAGAGATTCGTCCTTGCGCTGTTCGACAGATTCGTAATCCTTTGTTGCAGCTAGGATTCTGTTCCTTTTGATGTCCTCGTTTCCCTCGTACAGTCGAGCAAGTCCATCCCACTGCTCCTTTGCAGTTTTGTACACAGCCATCTTCACTTGGTCTCCTGGGGAGAGGGCCATGTTAAGAACCTTTTTGGCCCTGGCATTCGGCTGGAGAGCTTTGTAGTCATCATCTGTGTACTCGTCTTTCTCCTTCTCTTTTGGTTTGTTAGGATTTGTCACATCCAGAATAGGGAAGTTACCCTTTTCAAACACTCGCTGGTCCTTCCACCAGTCATACTCTCCCGGACTGAGCACCGGCGGCTTCCAGAACGAATCACTTCCGTTAGACATGATTTCCTGCAAAGGCTAACACACAATCTAGAGCTTCCCGGCTCTGATACCAATTGATGGATCGTTAGGTTAGCCAACTATATGAGGGAGATCCCAGAGTGGTATCCCTCAGACAGATGGCAGTGGAAAATAACTCTCGTACAGGAAATACAAGACAGAATGTAAATGCTCACGATTTAGAGTGGAAACCTTACTGCAACCTTTGCAGCAGGATAAAAACCACTTGCCTTCTGGACAGTTCCAGAAGGGCTTCAAGATCCGTATTATTGACAAAGGAATATGCTTGCAGTTTGTTACACTTGTCTCACACAGTGACAGCTAACAAGACTACTCAATTCGAAGAGTCAACTAATACGATCGCCTTGCTTGCACACAGCAGCACCTTATCAGCTCCGGATTTGAACGCTCTTCAATCTCCGATCGCTATTACCAAAAGCCGAACCTTCACTTGAATACTCTTCCTTCTTTTATAGTGTCTTCAAGTCGGCTTCACAGATCTTCATCACAGATCTGATTGTGATCTCGCAGATGTGATATGGTTAACATATTTCCATATCTTAACCCTGTCACATATATACTTGCCAAAGTTGGCGTCAATATTCTCTTCGCATATTCTTGACATCTCCTCGTTTATATATTTGCATTAATGGTCTTAATCAAATATTACACGCATATACTCTTGTATCTTCGATGTATATCTCCGTGTATCTTTTCTCAGATTCGATCTGGTTCGTATGTCGGCGTACCTCTCACACAGAGCGCATCTCTCTCGCAGTTCTGCTCTCTCTCAGAGATGCCCAGTGAGCTTACCTGTTAGACAGTGATTTCTGCACACTCAAGTGGATTATTAGTTAAGTGTTTGTTATCATCAAAATACAAGGGTCCAACAGCTAGTCTTCTCAAAAACAACAGTCCGCAAAATGGTATGATGATGATTATAGCTCGACTAGTGCCAATAGCTGGGGTTGGCCGACATATTAGTGCTATTTACAGTTTAGGCCATTGTGCATTTTATTTTATTTTGGATTGCCTCTAATGTTTACTATAAGTTTGATTGGTCGCTTTTTGTTCGTTTGAATTGTACAAATCCAAGTTTCTAATGAACTTGGACTAATATTTGAAACATTAAACTAGTAGAAAATTTTGACCGGTACAAAACCGGCACCATAACGTGTTGCTGCTCAATCGATAATAATTTTCAGAGCATTGAATCAGCACAAGTGAAGTGAAGTTGATCGCCTCTTCCTCGGATCCTCTTCATACGGGGGACAAAGGCACAAGCGCTTCTTCACAACTTACTGATAATATAAAATTTTAATAGAGAAAATGTTTTATGTTGCAGATTTTAGGGACATGAACGTTATCTGATGAATTTTATCATTGAACTTGTATAACAAAGGATGAAGAAGCATAGCCACACAATCAATGAAATAATTATAATTTTCTCTTTAACCCTGAACTCCTCTGCTCCTTCTCCTTCGTTCGGTTCACCCCTGGGGCCCCTGTCTCTTTGAATCTGCATTCTTCTCATATGTCATGTACTTCAACTCTACACATCTTCCTAGTTCGCATCAAAATATTTTTCTGTAAAATATTTTTTCAACTCTCATGTTACAATTTTGACTCAACATCGGTGACTCCTGATATCTGATCTTAACAACAACTAACAAAGAAAGTATTTTGTGAATTAGAGATGAAGTAGGAAGTAGGATATGACTAATCCTCCGAGGATCACAATCATTGTAGCACACAATGCTTACTAATTTTGGTGGACTGTGTAGGAAGAAAATAACTAATTTATTGTACTGGAACGGAAACATACTCATACAAATAAGCTCTGAAATATACTCACAACACTCAACGAAAATAAACACACTGAAAGATAGAAGAACACTATATTGTGTTCTTTGAGAGAGATGATTGAGAGAAACTGAGGGAATGAGGGATGATATTTATCTTCGCTTTCAACTCCTGTTATAGCTGAAGAATGAGAAACATATGGATCCATAAAATATGGTTCCTACCATTTCGTTTTATCCTAACATGAGATAGTGTGTTGCAGAGTAAATCCATGAGAGATGGGAATGTGTCAGGAGATGGAGAGATGCATCAAATATCAACTTGTGTCTTGTCAAATCATGGAATACTTTTCAACACTCCTCCTTGATACATGATTTTGCAACTTGAAGCATATGTCGAAATAATTCAAAATTATCACTTCCCTTGGTAAAGATGTCTGCAACTTGTTCATCAGTTATGCAAAATTCTAACTCAACCTCACCATCTTTGACCAACTTTCGAATGTAGTGATACCTGATCCAAATATGCTTAGCTAGTGCTATAGCCGACTTATTGTCACACATAATTCTTACGGGCCCTCCTGCTTAGGTTTCAAGTCTTCCAAAATTCGTCGAAGCCAAACTGTTTGACAAGCCATAATAGTCACTGCGATGTACTCCACTTCACCTGTAGAATTAGCAACAGCATGTTGCTTCTTTGATAACCATGAAGCCAGTCCATCTCCTAGATAGAAAGCATAACATGATGTACTCTTCCGAGTTTTCAGATCACCGGTCCAATCAATCATGTCTGTATAACCTATCAGACACGATTCTTCTGTGTGAGAATACATAATCCCGTAATCACTAGTACCACTGATAGATCGAGTATGTGCTTTGCTGCTATCAAGTGCGACTGCTGCGAGTGACACGCACTGCACAGTCGTTATGTGCAATGTGTGCAAAATATAATTTATAAGTCCACTACTTGTGACTTCACTATTGGATTAGTAAAGCGGTAAGTAGGGGTCGAACCCATTTCATCATGGACCGCTAATGATCATACTAAGTATTCAAAGGTGTGGGTTGTTCCATTTCAAGATACAACCCGTAACAAGTCCATTTCAAGACATAGAACACTTGTTCTAGCTAGACTAATACCCCATTTCAAGGTATATTAGCCTATGTGCAGTCACTTGATCTCTCATTTCCGATCAAACCAAGTGACTATAAGCACCTAGAACAAGCTTGAATACAATAGCAGCACTAAGAAAAGGGTCTAAAATGCTTGCATGATACAAGTACTCCCCTTCAACCGAATGAAGGGTTTAGCTACGAATAGTCATTGAGGTGAATACCATAGCTAGGTACAATAGAAAGTAAATGGAATTTGAAAATCAAAGACACGAAAGTAAGGTTTTGGAAAGAAGTAACTCAAGAACAAACAGGAGTACTTAAGAATAAACAAGAGATTACTCAAGAACAAACAAGAGTAACTCAAGAACAAGCAAGAATACTCAAGAACAAACAAGAGTATTCAAGAACAAGAGAGATGTACTTCAAGAACAAACAAGAGTACAAGAGAGAAGTTGTGATGAGATGATTAAGGGATGATAATTCAAGGAGGGGTGCACCTCCTTTTATAGCCATGGAGTGGCGGTTTAGGGGGAGATATTTTGCTCCCCACTTGGCTTTAGTTCTCTCCCAATGCCTCTAGTTCCTCCCCAACTCCGGTTTAGACTTAGTTGCTCTTCGGTTGTATTTTGGATGAGCCAAAGGGTGGCACATGGAGATCACATGGGCGGCTAGGGCTTCAAAGGGCAACCACTTGCCTTAGTTGAGCTTGGTTGAGGCTTGGTTATTGGTTACAAGGGTAGTTTCATCCTAAAAGATCTACCGACTAAACTAGTTAGAAACCAACCGGGAATATTGGATCTTTACGATATTTAGTTGGTCTTCGCCGGAGTTTGGCCGGAGCATGATTGGTCCATGGATGCCCTTGATCGGAGCTCAACCGGAGGCTCGCCGGAGCTTGGCCAGAGTTGGCCAGAATCTTGGCCGGATTTTTGGTCGGAGGTGTTTTGCTCTTGATTGCATATTTTGAATGTTGAAGCAATTCTAAGACTAATGGTCGAGACCGTTTTGCTGGAATCTGGTCGGAACATGGTCGTGGCCTGATTTGAAGTTCAGCGTGGGCCCAGGCCTCGGACGCTGGTCTCGGGCGTGCTCGGGTCAGGACCTGGGCGCGGCTCGGGCGCTACCTGGGCGCGGAATGATTTTCTCGGCCATGGATGAATTCACTCGGGCGTTTTGTCTGGAATTTGAGATTCACCAAGTCATTTGATATTTTAAACACTTTGGTCGAGCCAGATTTTCCAGATTCCATGGTTTGGTCGAGCAACTTGGTTTGGTGCTTGTGCGTGCGGGACCTTTGGAATTGGATGTGGGCCAACTGTCAATCGGCATGGGCGTTCGTCTTGGAGTTTCGACATCTTCGACCTTATTTTCCATTTGGAACATTTTGGTCGAGGTGGAATTGTCAGATTAGGTGGTTTGCTCGAGCGACTTGATCTAGGCCCTTGGAGGCTCGGCAGGGCGCGCTGGTCGCGACCTGGGCGATGGCTTGGCATGCGCTCGCATGGGGCTCTTTGTGCGCTCGCATGGAATGGTCTTGTGATGATTTTGGCTTAAATCTCCCTTTTTAAGCGTGTTTCCTCTCTAAACCTCAAAATAGCCTGTAGAACAAAAGTGGAACTAACAAGTAATATTTGATAAGACAAAGTGTTTAATTTGGTGGGTTTAACTGTTTCGATGAGTCGTATAAATACGCTACATCAAATCACCCCACACTTATACTTGTTCGTCCCGAATAATGCTATTTGAAAGAGGTATACATACTCCATGCTAAAGTTCTAAATATGAAAGTGAGCATGTGGTACTAGATTTATCTTATCCATGCAATACTTACTTGTTACCAAAATAAACTGTGTAAATAAATAGAAGAAAATTGATACTTGTACCTTAGAGTCGAGATGCAATATAATTCGGATGATTCGGGAGATAGCCCTTTTCAGGCTCCTGGACTGCATTCTTGGGACCGACTCGCACTATATGGTTATCTTGTAGCTTTCTCTAGCACATGATTTGGTTCGGGTTTCAATCATCTGAGCTCTTTTGATTTTCTTTTGATGAGGGATAGCTTTTGAAGTGCTTTGGCCTTCGGCCCTTGATTTTGAATTGGAGTTTCTTCACTTTTGTTTCGGTTAAAACCTTCACACTGGCCTTTGGCCTTTGATTTGCTCTTTGAGTACTTGCTCCTTTGTGATTGGCTTGTCCACTTTCTCGATCTTTTGGGAGGTCCAATCATCGCCCGAGAGCATATGGAAATACCTCCCCGCTCTTTCTCATCTTTGCCGTTTCGCGCGGGTCAAGATGAGGGTCGCTCACCTATTTTCTCGGCTACTCGGACTAGAGATAGGACGGTTTGATTCCCGTCCCGCCTCTTGCATAAATGCTGCATGGCGGAGATGACTCTGAATCTACTGAAACTCAAAGTGCAGCCTCCACTGACTTCGTAAACCATATACCGAAATCCAGTCCTTCGAGTGCTTGCGAAGCCTCTCTAGGGCATTTTATATCAGCTCCACATCCCCTGTATATCTCAGCACAAAGGGACAAATGAGAAGTTGCATCCTAAGTTTTTATACAGTTGAGATTTCACAAGGTAAATGCTTGAATTTAGATCTATCTTTTTCACATTCTCAAGTTCATATTTTCAAAAAGATAATATTAAGGGAAAAGGAAAAAGAAATCATGTTAAATGATTATTTACAAAGGCAGTTCTCACCCCACACTTTTGAACGAGGGCGTGCCTCCCAGCATGACTTAGTTCAAAAGTCAATTGCAAGCAAATATATACAGGAAAGGCGAGAATGACTTAAGGCAAAAACTAAATGACATAAAATAAAATGACTGAAAGTAAGATAGATGTCGGGTTACCTCCCGACTAGTGCCTTTGTTTAACGTCGTTAGCTCGACGGTACCTCACTCAGGAGGGGTCTGGTGGCTCGGCTAGGTCATAGTGTTGAGTTGTCAAGTCGACCTCGCCATGGTAGTGTTTGACCCGCTGCCCATTCACATTGAATCGGCTCCCATTTTTTAAGCTTTCTAACTCAAGCATCCCATGGTTGAATACCTTAGTTATTGTGAAGGGGCCAGTCCATCTAGATTTAAGCTTCCCGGGCATCAACTTCAGTCGTGAGGAGTAGACCAGCACTTGTTGTCCTTCCTCAAATGAGCGCCGGAGGATGAATTTATCATGATATAATTTGGTTCGTGCTTTGTAGTCCGTTTGCCCTTCATTGGCCTCAAGTCGTAATTCCTCAAGCTCGCATAGATTAAGCTTCCTGTCCAGTCTGGCGGCCTTCAAATCCGGATTGCAATGCTTGAGCGCCCAGTAGGCTTTATGCTCCAACTCCACCGGGAGATGGCATGCCTTTCCATAAACTAACCGAAAGGGAGAGGTCCCTATCGGCGTTTTATAGGCAGTTCTGTAGGCCCATAGCGCTTCGTCTAGCCTTTGACTCCAATCTTTCCTTGCCGGCTTCACCATCTTTTCTAAAATACCTTTGATTTCACGGTTGGAGATCTCCGCTTGACCATTGGTTTGGGGATGATATGTCGTGGATGTCCGGTGGTGGACATGGTAGTGCTTCAAGGTGGCGGCCATCATGCGGTTGCAGAAATGCGTTCCTTGGTCGCTGATTATGGCCTTGGGTACTCCGTACCTACAAAACAGGTTAGTGCGCAGAAATTCTACGACAGTCTTTGCATTGTCGCACCTTGTGGCCTTAGCCTCTACCCATTTTGACACATAATCTATAGCAACCAGAATGTAAGTATAACCGCATGAAACTGGGAATGGCCCCATGAAATCAATGCCACAAATGTCAAAGACATCATTGACCATAAGCACACTTGAGGCATTTAATTCCTAGCTGACACATTCCCTACTCTTTGGCACCTATCACACTTCTTACATTTCTCATAAGCATCTCTAAATACACTCGGCCAAAAGAAGCCTCTATCTAGGATTTTCCTAGCGGTTCTCTTAGGCCCAAAGTGTCCTCCACATGCAAACTCATGGCAAAAGCTAATGACAGAAGCTATTTCACTATCGGGGATGCATCTCCTAAGTATTTGATCTGCTCCTATTTTCCACAAATAAGGATCATCCCATATGTAATGTCTAGCATCATGCCTAAGTTTCATGCATTGTGCCTTAGTAAAAGAGGGTGGAAACATACCTCCTACTAGGTAGTTGACGATTGATGGACCATATTTATATGATGCGTTAAGATAGTTAAACCCACCAAATTGGATGCTTTATCTGTACAACTTTTACTTGTTAGTTTCACTTTTGTTCTACAGGCTATTTCAAGGAGTAAAGATGAAACGAGCTAAAATGGAGTTCTTAACACTGAAAGTGAATCACAAGTCAGAACTGGCCACACTCCGACAGTACTCCGATCAAGCCACAACTAAGTCCCAATGACTTATTTCAACAAAGATCAAGAACACAAGTGAAATGCCAAGTCTAAGTTCCTCATCTTTTGATGTCAACTAAGGAGCAACCGAAGACCAACCGGAGTCATATGCAAACCGATGGATTTTGGGGGAAATATCACAATCCACTCAACTCTCTCCTCCTCCTCACCACATGGGCGGCTAGCCATGGAGAAGAAGCCACCTTGCCCGGCGGCTATTTGGCCCTCCACTCCCCTCTTGCCACATGGGCGGCGGCTTTGAGCTCTCCTCCCTCCATATGACATGTGTTGGCCTCTCCTCCACATCCCTCTCTTCCCCTTGCCTATAAATACGAGCCCTTATCCTTCTTGAAGAAGTGTCCCATAGTCTTAGCTTGGGGCCTTGTCCCATGTTCCATACTCACTTGTCACTTGTAGAAAATCAATCCCAATCCCATAATCCCCATTCAAATAAACTCAAACACAAGTCACTTGTTACTTATCTCTCTAGATTTTGGGCACAATCCTTGTAAACATTTACTTTGATCTTGAATACTCTTGTTGGTTCTTGAGTATTCTTATTGTTCTTGAGTTTACTCCTGTTGGTTCTTGAGTATCCTCACCTTTACTTTCCTTGTCTTGATTTCCAAAAACCTTTACTTTTCTGTCTTTCAAAACCTTTACTTTACTCAGTACTTAGCTATGATATCCACCCCTATGGATATTCGTAACTAAACCCTTCATTCGGTTGAAGGGGTGTACTTGTATCATAAAATGTTTTAGATCCTTCTCTTAAGTGCCTCTTTGTGTTCAACTTGTTCTAGGTGCCATATATTAGGTCAGAACTCCATTGGTTGAGTGGATGCTCGGAAGAGCAAAGCTCTGCCATGGGTTCGTGATCTTCCGTGGATAAGTGGAGGCTCGGAAGAGCACAGCTTATCTGTGGAAGTCAACCTCTTTTAAACACCATTTGGTTTATCAGGAATGATGATCAAATGGATGCACATACTAGAACAAGAGTTCTTTGTCTTGCAAAAGACTAGACGGTGTGGCAAGTCATGTGCTAGGAATAGCCTTGATACACTTTTGAACACTTAGTATGATCATTAGAGGTCAAAGATAAACAGATTTATGATACAAGGCCCCTACAACCGAATCCTTTCCTTTAATCAAAACATCACCTGTCACTTTACTTTCAGTCTCATATCAACTGCTTACTTTCCGCAAGTCTTGTCCTTCAAGCATTTACTTTCAGTAAGTCTTATTGATGGACCACAATTGTATGAATCATAAACACAGTTAAACCCACCAAATTAGACTGTTTGTCTATCTAACTTCGATGTTTTAGTCCCGATACATTTCTACAGGGTATTTTAGAGCTTAGAGAGAATACACGCTAAGGAAGAGCTTTTAGCACAGAAAAGATATCAGGAGACAATCCAAGGTCAAGATCAGACGCTGAATGAAGAAATCTAAAGATTCTGACTTGGAATCATTCAAAACAAATCAAACCGAAGAGAAACCGAAGACAATCCGGAGCTGGAATACACCGATAGTTTTGTGCAAACTGCACAAAACTCACAACCACTCTCCTCATGCCACATGGACCGGCGGCTTTCTCCTCACATCCACCCCTCCTCCTCTCCCCTTCCTCCACATGTCAACCTCTCCTCCTCCCTCCCAAAAGCCGCCGGCGGCTTTGTGTTGCTCCTCTCCCCTTGTGACACTTGTCTTCCTCTCCTTTTCCCCCCATCTCCACCCTTGGATGCCAAACCACATGCCCTCATCTTGGCCCTCCATTCCCCTCCCCTTAGCCTATAAATACCAAGCTCTCCTCCTCATTTCAAATCATCCCAAAATTGTGTAAAACACTTCTCTCTCTAAGTTTGTTACTATGTAAAGTTTGGTTTGATATCAATAAAAGTTCAGTTTGTTCTCAAATACTTTAGTTCGATCTTGAGTACTCCTGTTGGTTCTTGAGTACTCAAGTTTTCAGTTACAGTTCAGGAGTTACTCCTGTTTGTTCTTGAGTAATCTCTTTCTCTTCTCTCTTTACTCATGTTTGTTCTTGAGTATTCTTTTCCAAATCCCCAAGTATTTAGTTATGATGTCCAACTCTATGGATATTCGTAACTAAACACTTCATTCGGTTGAAGGGGAGTTCTTGTTTTATAAAATGTTTTACTTCGTGTAGTTTCTTTTCTCTGTATTCAAAACTTGTTCTATGTGCCATTTATAAGGTCAGACTTTCCAAGGTTGAGTGGAAGCTACGAAAGGGCAAAACTCTTCTGTGGGAAGTCGTGAACATACTCGGGTAAGTGGATGCTACGAAAGGGCAAAGCTTATCTGAGGAGTTCGATCTATCTTTAAAACCATTTGGAAACTGGACCAAAGGGACCAAATGGATGCACAAAAGGCTATGATACTTCGAAAGGAGGAATTAGTCTGAAGTAGAACAAGGGTTTACAAACAGTGTGGCAAATTGAGCGCTACGAAAGGGCCTCGATACACGTTTGAATACTTAGAAGGGTTACTAAAAGAATGAACAGGATACAATACAAGGCCCCCCAAGACCGAATACTTCTCTCGCAATTACAAAACCCCTTTGTCTCTACTTTTAATTGTTCAATCAACTGCAACCATCGACCGCTCACAATCCGGAGGACTTGCAATTCACGCATCACCCACTGTAAGTCTTCGCTTTTAATTTCAGTATTTACTTTTCTGTAATTTACTTTTCAGCACTCAAAACCAAAACCAACTAAAAAGTCACGTAGTTGTTAGCACTAAAACCTCAACCAACCTAAAACACGCTCCTTCGCTGAACAAATCCCTTAAAGAATAACCTATCCCCCTAATTCCTCTGGGTTCGACCCCTACTTACCAAGTACTACCCAGTAGTATAGTTGCGAGTAGCGGACTATTATAAATTTAATTGCACAAATCGCTCTGACGACAAGCGGTTCTGTCAAATTAGCGCCGTTGCCGGGGAATTAGCCATCAGATAAGTTGTTCGAATCAATACGCACTTCAAAACAACCATGTCTCGCGAAGGAAGCCACCATGACTACCAGGATGACGAAGAAATAAACCTGTACGATCGAAATGATAAGGTTCCATTCGTCGATGATCCGGAACAACTCATCAGAAACAGAAGAGCTCGTGATAGAGAGGCTGCCCGAAGAAACCAAGAACCACCCACCATACCCTCAACCCCGACAAATGCCTAGGCAAGAACCTGTCTTCGACAACTACTATGGGGACAACAACTACCGTGAACCTACTATGGGAGAATTAAATGCCCCTAATTTCGAAACACAGCCGTGGTGCATCTACGAGAACCCTGAATTAGAAAACATAACCATCAACGCGACAGTGGCCCACAGCTTGCCAAAATTCTCAGGAACTCAAGGAGAATCCGCCACAACTCACCTCCAACGCCTGCATGGAATTTTCCAAAACTTAAAACCCAATCGAGTGAATATGGACGACTTTAAGTTAAAGGCGTTCTATTTTTCCCTCACAGACTCGGCAAACGACTGGTTCCTTTCATTGCCTTCCGGAAGCATCAGAACATGGGCTCAAATGCAGAAGAAATTCTTAGACAAATACTATCCGGCGGGAAGAGAAATGCCAGTAAGGAGGCAACTACAGGAAATCACACAGGGTCCCAATGAAACCATGTACGATTACCTGGAAAAATTCAATTACCTAGAAAGGAGCTGCTGTACCCTTGGACTGCCCGAGAAACTCATCATCGAATACCTCATTGATGGATTAAGACCCTTAGACAAAATGCTCTTGGATGCCTCAGCAGGGGGATCCATGATGAATCTATCATTGAGTGGCATAAGGAATCTCATCGCCAACGTTGCTGAAAATGCCCGATTTAGAGAAGAGACTGCTCGTCAAGATGAATTCTCTCGATCAAAAAAAGTAGCACAAGCCGAAACATCAGTAAACTCCATAACTGAAGAGATGAAACAATTAAAGGAGATGATGATTCAGATCATACGAAGACAACCAGTTCCTGTAAAACCTTGTGAATTTTGCGGTTCTACGGAGCACTAGACTGACACATGCCCGACATTAATAGAAGAGGAACCTGCAAAAGTAAATGTAGTGGGAGGATACCAAGGATACAACAACAGCAACAACAATGACAGAGCCGGACAAAACAGACAGAACGGTCAAGCAACCAACCCAAACTGGCGTAACAACAACAATCCTCAGAAAGAAACACAACCAGCTATCCCTCAACTAGCCCAATCATTCTATCAACTGTACAACCAGAACACCCCAGCAGACCAATACCAACAGGAGGAGTCAAACCAGTACCAAGCAAGCTCAGGGAATTATCAAGGGGCAAACAA
This sequence comes from Rhodiola kirilowii, assembly GCA_033675215.1. NCBI lineage: Eukaryota > Viridiplantae > Streptophyta > Magnoliopsida > Saxifragales > Crassulaceae > Rhodiola > Rhodiola kirilowii. Next base: position 34,153,379 of record CM066201.1, read on the forward strand.
ATCACTTGAGGATATGATGCTGCAATTAACTGGAACTGTGCAACAGTTGAATACTACTATGCATCGAAACCAAATCGAAACAAAAGAAGAATTATCAGACTTGAAGAAGCACATCGCCCAACTCGCTGCATCAGTATCCGCACTCCCTAGTAAACCCGGCGAACTCCTGTCCCAAACTATTCAAAGCCCGCAGGAAAATATGAATGCCGTAACTCTTAGGAGTGGAAAAACGATTGTCGGCAAAACTGTGGAGCAAAAAGAAGAAAAAGACCCAAGGTTACCCAAAGAAAAACAAACAAGGCCCGAGCCTCTCGAAACTCTAGAGGAAGAAGCAACCGATAAAGACGGCGACATAATTGAGGAAGAACGGGACGCATCCGAAGAAGAAGAGAATACGTCCCAGGAACACGGGCCTGACCTGATACCCAGAACCGAAAATCCTAGAATTAGCACAACACTTCCATTTCCAGTACCTACACGCGTGCAAAAACAATATGTCATGGATAAGGAAGTGTTGGAGTTGTTCAGCAAGGTTGAAATCAACATCCCCCTCTTGGAAGCCATCAAGCAAATTCCTCGGTATGCCAAGTTTTTGAAAGAACTTTGTATCAACCGGAGGAGGAATACTGGAAACGATCAGGAGCTGATGAGTAGGAACGTATCGGCAGTCATGCAACGGAAAGTTCCCCCTAAATGTGGAGATCCTGGAACTTACACCATTCCGTGCAAAATTGGCAACATCAGAATCGATAACTGCATGCTAGACCTAGGGGCATCAATCAATGTTCTTCCCTTCTCTATCTACTCATGCCTTAAGATTGGACCACTCAAACCCACCGGTCTCACTATTCAATTAGCTGATCGATCATGCAAATAGCCCGAGGGCAAAATTGAAGACGTCCTGGTTCAAGTAGGCAAATTAGTATTTCCAGCAGACTTCTACGTCTTAAAAATGGAGAATGGCGGACCTACTGATCATGCACCTATTCTTCTCGGTCGTCCATTTCTGAAAACAGCAAAAATGAAGATAGACTGTGGAAGTGGGATGCTCTCAATAGAAGTAGAAGGAGAAGTCTTCAGCTTCGACATATTCCAAGCAATAAAGCACCCTATGGATTTCGAGGAAGTTCACGCTCTCGATGCTTTGGACGATCTGGTCCAAGAAACTCAATCAGAACCAAGGGCAGATCTCTTAGAAGCCGTACTCAACGGAGCCGAAAGCTCATTAACTGAAAACTTGCATGAAATGGTGGCCCACTTAACGGTCTCGGAGCCTCTCACACTAGAATATGAAGTCAACGAGGTAAAATTATTCAAATCAAATACTTTCGTGCCCTCGGTAATGCAACCCCCCAAAATAGAGTTAAAGCCCCTTCCTGGACATTTAAAGTACGCCTTCCTAGGAGATAATGACACTCTCCCAGTAATTATCAAGAGTGGCTTGGAAACAGGACAAGAACAAAGCTTGATAAAAGTGCTGAAACAACACAAGCTGGCTATCGGATGGACACTGGCCGATTTAAGAGGAGTCAGCCCCGCCGTATGCATGCACCGTATTCTACTTGAAGATGGAGCAAAACCATCAAGAGAGCCTCAACGACGACTCAACCCAATCATGATGGAGATCGTCCAGAAAGAAATACAAAAACTACTAGACGCGGACGTTATCTATCCCATTTCAGATAGCCAATGGGTGAGTCCTGTCCACGTGGTTCCCAAAAAAAGTGGGATCACAGTCGAAGAAGATGCCAAAGGAAACATGGTGACAACAAGGATCAAGAACGGCTGGAGAATGTGCATCGACTACAGGAAATTGAACGCCGTCACAAGAAAAGACCATTTCCCTCTACCATTCATCGATCAAATGCTGGACCGGCTGGCAGGCAAACCATATTTTTGCTTCCTGGACGGGTTCTCAGGATATAATCAGATCCCCATAGTACCTGAAGACCAAGAAAAGACAACATTTACCTGCCCATTCGGTACTATCGCCTTCAGAAGAATGTCATTCGGCCTATGCAATGCTCCAGGAACTTTTCAAAGGGTTGTGACCAGCATTTTTTCAGACATGATTGGAGAATTTATTGAAGTCTTCATGGACGACTTCACCATCCATGGAGACACATTCGACGCGTGCTTAAGCAATTTGAACACAGTTTTAGCACGATGTGTGTCCATGAACTTAGTGCTCTATTATGAGAAGTGCCACTTCATGGTAACACATGGAATAGTCTTAGGACATGTCGTCTCGAAAGAAGGTATGGAAGTAGACAAAGCAAAAATCGACCTGATCAAGACTCTACCATACCCATCCACGGTCCGAGACATCCAATCATTCCTTGGCCATGCAGGATTCTACCGACGATTCATCAAAGACTTCTCCAAAAAGGCATTGCCCCTATCCTCTCTCCTACAAAAAGAAGTTCCGTTTGAATTCACCGACGCATGCAAAAAAGCCTTTGATGATCTAAAGAAAGCCCTCACTAGCACACCTATCATCCAAACACCAAATTGGGAACTACCATTCGAAATCATGTGCGACGCAAGCGACTTCGCTGTGGGGGCAGTTCTCGGCCAAAAAATTGAAAAGAAATCAGGTGTGATCTACTACGCCTCACGAACCCTAGATCCTGCCCAACGGAACTACTCCACCACCGAAAAGGAACTCTTGGCAGTAGTTTTCGCTCTAGAAAAGTTCAGACCATATTTGCTTGGAGCAAAATTAATAGTTTATTCTGACCATGCTGCCATCCGCTACCTGATGAAGAAAAAGGAAGCCAAGCCAAGACTCATACGGTGGATATTACTGCTGCAAGAGTTCGATGTAGAAATAAGGGACAAAAAAGGAATTGAGAATACGGTGGCCGACCACCTAAGTAGGATTGTCCGAAAGGAAGAAGAAGGGCACATAACCGAGTCATTTCCAGATGAGCACCTATACGCCGTCTCAACCAAAGTACCATGGTATGCTTCAATCGTCAACTACCTTGTGGGAGGTACGTTTCCTCCCTCTTTTACTAAAGCACAATGCATGAAACTTAAACATGAGGCTAAACAATACTTATGGGATGATCCTTATTTATGGAAAATAGGACCAGATCAAATACTTAGGAGATGCATCCCTGATAATGAAATAGCTTCTGTTATTAGTTTCTGCCATGAGTTTGCATGCGGAGGACATTTTGGGCCTAAAAGAACCGCTAGAAAAATCCTAGATAGCGGCTTTTTCTGGCCAGGAATATTTAAAGATGCCAATAAAAATGTAGAAAATGCGATAAGTGTCAAAGAGTAGGAAATGTGTCAGCTAGGAATGAAATGCCTCAAGTACCCATATTAGTCAACGATGTCTTCGACATTTGGGGTCTTGATTTTATGGGACCATTTCCAGTTTCATGTGGTTACACATACATCTTAGTTGCTGTGGATTATGTGTCGAAATGGGTAGAAGCTAAGGCTACAAGGTGCGATGATGCAAAGACTGTCATAGAATTTTTGCGCACTAATATATTTTGTAGGTACGGGGTACCCAAAGCCATAATAAGTGACCAAGGAACTCATTTCTGCAACCGCATGATGGCTGCTACCTTAAAACGATACCATGTCCACCACCGAGCATCTACGGCATATCATCCCCAAACCAATGGTCAAGCGGAGATCTCCAACCGTGAAATCAAAAGTATTCTAGAAAAGATGGTGAAACCAGGTAGGAAAGATTGGAGTCAGAGACTGGACGAAGCTCTTTGGGCTTATCGGACAGCGTACAAAACACCAATTGGAACCTCCCCCTTTCGGCTTGTTTATGGAAAGGCATGCCACCTTCCGGTAGAATTAGAACATAAAGCCTATTGGGCGCTCAAGAAGTGCAATCCAGATTTAAAAGCTGCCGGACTGGATAGGAAGCTTAAGCTATGCAAACTTGAAGAATTGCGGCTTGAAGCCTATGAAGAGTAAACAGACTACAAGGCACGGACGAAATTATATCATGACAAATTCATCCTCCGCCGCTCATTTAAGGAAGGACAACAAGTACTACTCTTTTCCTCACGGTTGAAGTTAATGCCTGGCAAACTAAAATCAAAATGGACCGGCCCTTATACTGTGACTAAAGTATACAACCATGGAAGGCTTGAGTTGGAAAGCATGGACAATAAAAGTAAATTCACAGTAAACGGGCAACGAGTCAAACATTACCACGGCGAAGCCAGCATAGCCCCACAAAAATTCGACTTGAGCCACCCATGGGATCCCAACTGGTGATCCCTTTTGCGTCGAGCCAACGACGTTAAACAAGTGCACTGGTCGGGAGGTAACCCGACACTATCTTACTTTTCTGCACTTTTAATTTCTGTCATTTAAATTTCCAATAAGCGCTCTCACCCACTTTTTGTATAGAAGGAATATCTTTCATGTAGGAATTAAGTTTGGAGCAAGACCGGATCAGCCAGGCAGCTTCCGTTAATTTACCGGGCCTGCGCTGAGAGTTCGAGGCCCCAGCCAGACTCCCTCGATTATCTAGCCTCATGCCATGTCGTTTGCACGACACAGTAAAAGGGAGTTCTGTTCTTCTTTTTCCTTAATGTCATTTCCTTCTCTTGTATATATTTGCATGACTTTTGAACTAAGGCACGCCTTCGTTCAAAAGTGTGGGGTGAGAACCATTTGCATGTTTTTCTTTTCTTTTTTAATAATATCTTTTTGAAAATATGAACTTGAGAATGTGAAAAAGATAGATCATAATTCATGCATCAACCTTGTGAAAATTCAACTGTTTAAAAACTTAGAATGTAACTTCTCATTTGTCCTTTGTGCCGAGATAACCTAGGGATGTGGAGTTGATAGAAATTGCCCTAGACAGGCTTGGCAAGCACTTGAAGGATCAGATCAAACTATATGGTTTTCGAAGTCAGTGGAGGCTGCACTTCAGGTTTCGGTGAATAATTGAAGTCAACTCTGCCTTGAAGCATCTATGTAAAAGGCAAGGACGGGAATCAAACCGTCCTCTCTCTAGTCAAAGTAGCAGAGAAAATAGATGAGCGACCCTCATCTTGACCCGCGTGAAACAACAAAGATGAGAGGAGCGGGGAGGTATTTCCATATGCTTGCGGGCGATGATTGGACCTCCCAAGAAGGCAAAAAACAAGATGGACTAGCAAGTCACAAAGAAGCAAAAAACTCAAAGAAGAAAATCAAAAGAGGCCTAAGGCCCAAAAATGTGAAGGTTTTAACCGAGCAAAAGTGAAGCACTCAACAACGTCAAATCAAAAGCTAAAGGCAAATCACTACAAAAAGCAGTCCATCGCCAAAGAAGAAGAAAGAAAAAAAGAAAAAAATCAAGAAAAGGCTCAACTCACTGAAACCCGAATCGAATCACGTGCTAGAGAAAGCTACATGAAAACCATATAGTGCGAGACGGTCCCGAAGGTGTAGTCCAGGAGCCTGAAAAGGGCTATCTCCCGAAACATCGGAAATAATTTGCATCTCAGCACGAAGGTACACGTATCAAGTTTCTTCTACTTATTTACGCAGTTTAATTTAGTAACAAGTAGTAATGCATGAATTAGGAAAAATCGAGTACCACAATCTTATTTTCATATTTTAACCAACTTACTTAGTAACGCCCTTATAAAGCATTGTTCGGGACGAACAACTAAAAGTGTGGGGTTATCTGATGGACCACAATTGTATGAATCATAAACACAGTTAAACCCACCAAATTAGACTGTTTGTCTATCTAACTTCGATGTTTTAGTCCCGATACATTTCTACAGGGTATTTCAGAGCTTAGAGAGAATACACGCTAAGGAAGAGCTTTTAGCACAGAAAAGATATCAGGAGACAATCCAAGGTCAAGATCAGACGCTGAAAGAAGAAATCTAAAGATCCTGACTTGGAATCATTCAAAACAAATCAAACCGAAGAGAAACCGAAGACAATCCGGAGCTGGAATACACCGATAGTTTTGTGCAAACTGCACAAAACTCACAACCACTCTCCTCATGCCACATGGACCGGCGGCTTTCTCCTCACATCCACCCCTCCTCCTCTCCCCTTCCTCCACATGTCAACCTCTCCTCCTCCCTCCCAAAAGCCGCCGGCGGCTTTGTGTTGCTCCTCTCCCCTTGTGACACTTGTCTTCCTCTTCTCTTCCCCCCATCTCCACCCTTGGATGCCAAACCACATGCCCTCATCTTGGCCCTCCATTCCCCTCCCCTTAGCCTATAAATACCAAGCTCTCCTCCTCATTTCAAATCATCCCAAAATTGTGTAAAACACTTCTCTCTCTAAGTTTGTTACTATGTAAAGTTTGGTTTGATATCAATAAAAGTTCAGTTTGTTCTCAAATACTTTAGTTCGATCTTGAGTACTCCTATTGGTTCTTGAGTACTCAAGTTTTCAGTTACAGTTCAAGAGTTACTCCTGTTTGTTCTTGAGTAATCTCTTTCTCTTCTCTCTTTACTCCTGTTTGTTCTTGAGTATTCTTTTCCAAATCCCCAAGTATTTAGTTATGATGTCCAACTCAATGGATATTCGTAACTAAACTCTTCATTCGGTTGAAGGGGAGTTCTTGTTTTATAAAATGTTTTACTTCGTTTAGTTTCTTTTCTCTGTATTCAAAACTTGTTCTATGTGCCATTTATAAGGTCAGACTTTCCAAGGTTGAGTGGAAGCTACGAAAGGGCAAAACTCTTCTGTGGGAAGTCGTGAACATACTCGGGTAAGTGGATGCTACGAAAGGGCAAAGCTTATCTGAGGAGTTCGATCTATCTTTAAAACCATTTGGAAACTGGACCAAAGGGACCAAATGGATGCACAAAAGGCTAAGATACTTCGAAAGGAGGAATTAGTCTGAAGTAGAACAAGGGTTTACAAACAGTGTGGCAAATTGAGCGCTACGAAAGGGCCTCGATACACGTTTGAATACTTAGAAGGGTTACTAAAAGAATGAACAGGATATAATACAAGGCCCCCCAAGACCGAATACTTCTCTCGCAATTACAAAACCCCTTTGTCTTTACTTTTAATTGTTCAATCAACTGCAACCATCAACCGCTCACAATCCGGAGGACTTGCAATTCACGCATCACCCACTGTAAGTCTTCGCTTTTAATTTCAGTATTTACTTTTCTGTAATTTACTTTTCAGCACTCAAAACCAAAACCAACTAAAAAGTCACGTAGTTGTTAGCACTAAAACCTCAACCAACCTAAAACACGCTCCTTCGCTGAACAAATCCCTTAAAGAATAACCTATCCCCCTAATTCCTCTGGGTTCGACCCCTACTTACCAAGTACTACCCAGTAGTATAGTTGCGAGTAGCGGACTATTATAAATTTATTTGCACAAATCGCTCTGACGACAAGCGGTTCTGTCACTTGTCCTTCAAGCACTTTACTTTACGCACTTACTTTCCGCAAGTCTTGTCCTTCAAGCACTTTACTTTTCAGTATTTACTTTCTTTACTTTCAGTCATTTACTTTTCAGTACTAAAATCACAACCAACCCACTTACTTTTTAGTACTAAAATCACAACCAACCCCCAACTGTCTTACTTTCATTTTCGAAAGAATAACTATCCACTAATTCCCTTGGGTTCGACCCCTACTTACCGCTTTACTACCCAATAGTAGAGTACGAGTAGCGGACTTATAAATTTATTTTTGCACAAAGCCATCGCACATTAACGACGGTGTGGTGCGCTCCGTCAACAATCGGAGCATACCATGGCACTTTTTTGAAGCCATATAGAGATGCTCATCTGGAAATGACTCGGTGATTTGCCCCTCTTCTTCCTCTCGGAAAATTCGGCTTAAATGGTCAGCTACCGTGTTTTCTATTCCCTTTTTGTCCCTTATCTCCACATCGAATTCTTGCAGCAGCAAGATCCACCGTATAAGCCTAGGTTTAACTTCTTTCTTCTTCATTAGGTACCGGATGGCCGCATGGTCTGAGAAGACAATTACTTTTGCTCCGAGCAAGTAGGCTCGGAACTTCTCTAGAGCGAATACCACGGCCAAGAGTTCCTTCTCGGTGGTGGAGTAATTCATTTGGGCTGTATCAAGGGTCCTCGAGGCGTAGTAGATGACTACCGCCTTCTTGTTAATTCTTTGGCCGAGCACTGTGATGGACCATAATTATACGAATCATAAACACAGTTAAACCCACCAAAATTAGACTGTTTGTCTATTTAACTTTTGCTTGTTAGTTCCGATATTTATCTACAGGGTATTTTGGAGCCTAGAGAGAATACACGCTAAGGAGGAGTTTTTACGCAGAAAATATATTACGAGTCATTCCAAGGTCAAAACCAGATGCCGACTGAAGAAATCTCAAGATCCTGACTTGGAATCACTCAAAACAAATCCAACCGAAGAGCAACCAAAGTCAGTCCGGAGCGGGAATGTACCGATAGTTTTGTGAAAACTTCACAAAACTCACAAAAACTCCCTCCTCTGCCCTTATGACCGGCGGCTTTAAGGAAAGGATGAGTCATGAGGGGAGCCTCCTCCCCCTCATGACCGGCCACCGGCGGCTCCTCCCCTCCCCTCCCATGTAGACCGGTGGATTTCCTCCTCCATGGAAAGCTTGCCATGTGTTGCTCCTCCAAACCACACATTCCTCTCCCCTTAGCCTATAAATACTCCACCCCATCTCATTTGTAATATATCCCAAAAATCACAAAACACTTCTCTCTCTAAAGTTTGGCACTTTGTAAGTTTGGTTTTCAATCTATAATACTCATGTTGGTTCTTGAGTATTATAGTTCGCTCTTGAGTACTCTTGTCGGTTCTTGTAGTACTCAAGCTTGTCTTTACTATTCTTGAGTACTCTTGTCGGTTCTTGAAGTACTCACCCCTTTCCTTTACTTACTATCTTTCAAAAACCGTAAGTACTTAGCTATGGTATCCACCTCTATGGATATTCGTAGCTAAACTCTTCATTCGGTTGAAGGGGTGTACTTGTATTATAAAATGTTTTAGGCTATACTCTTAGTGCCTCTTCTTTTTATTCAAAACTTGTTCTATGTGCCATATATTAGGCCAGAACTTCCAAGGTTGAGTGGATGCTTGAAATGGCAAAACTCTTCCGTGGGGGTTCGTGAACATACTCGGGTAAGTGGATGCTTGAAATGGAAAAGCTTATCTGAGGAGTTCGACCTCTTTTAAACACCATTTGGTTTGATCGGAAATGATTGATCAAATGGATGCACATAGGCTAGTATACCTTGAAATGGGGTGCTAGTCTAAATAGAACAAGTGCTCTACGACCTTGAAATGGGCTAGACGGTGTGTGCAGATCGAGTGCTTGAAATGGCCTTGATACACTTTTGAATACTTAGAAGGATCACTAAAGGTCAATGATAAACAGGCTATGATACAAGGCCCCAGAAACCGAATGCTTTCCTTAGATTTAAAAAACCCCTTGCACTTACTTTCAATTTTAGTATAAACTGTATTATCAACTGCTGACGTTCCGGAAGGCTTGCCAATCACGCATCACCCGCTGTAAGTCTTCTACTTTTATTTTCAGTACTTTACTTTTCTGTCATTTACTTTTCCGCATTAAAAACCAACCAACCAATCACTTACTTTTCCGCACTAAAACCTCAATCAACCTAAAACACGCTCCCTCGCTGTACAATTCCCTCAAAGAATAGCTTATCCCTCTAATTCCCTTGGGTTCGACCCCTACTTACCACTTGCAACTCAAAACCAAAACCAACTAAAAAGTCACGTAGTTGTTAGCACTAAAACCTCAACCAACCTAAAACACGCTCCTTCGCTGAACAAATCCCTTAAAGAATAACCTATCCCCCTAATTCCTCTGGGTTCGACCCCTACTTACCAAGTACTACCCAGTAGTATAGTTGCGAGTAGCGGACTATTATAAATTTATTTGCACAAATCGCTCTGACGACAAGCGGTTCTGTCAAATTGGCGCCGTTGCCGGGGAATTAGCCATCAGATAAGTTGTTCGAATCAATACGCACTTCAAAACAACCATGTCTCGCGAAGAAAGCCACCATGACTACCAGGATGACGAAGAAATAAACCTGTACGATCGAAATGATGAGGTTCCATTCGTCGATGATCCGGAACAACTCATCAGAAACAGAAGAGCTCGTGATAGAGAGGCTGCCCGAAGAAACCAAGAACCACCCGAGAACCGAAACCCAGCTGGTCCAGTACAGCCCCCTAGATACCCACCATACCCTCAACCCCGACAAATGCCTAGGCAAGAACCTGTCTTCGACAACTACTATGGGGACAACAACTACCGTGAACCTACTATGGGAGAATTAAATGCCCCTAATTTCGAAACACAGCCGTGGTGCATCTACGAGAACCCTGAATTAGAAAACATAACCATCAACGCGACAGTGGCCCACAGCTTGCCAAAATTCTCAGGAACTCAAGGAGAATCCGCCACAACTCACCTCCAACGCCTGCATGGAATTTGCCAAAACCTAAAACCCAATCGAGTGAATATGGACGACTTTAAGTTAAAGGCGTTCTATTTTTCCCTCACAGACTCGGCAAACGACTGGTTCCTTTCATTGCCTTCCGGAAGCATCAGAACATGGGCTCAAATGCAGAAGAAATTCTTAGACAAATACTATCCGGCGGGAAGAGCAATGCAAGTAAGGAGGCAACTACAGGAAATCACACAGGGTCCCAATGAAACCATGTACGATTACCTGGAAAAATTCAATTACCTAGAAAGGAGCTGTTGTACCCTTGGACTGCCCGAGAAACTCGTCATCGAATACCTCATTGATGGATTAAGACCCTTAGACAAAATGCTCTTGGATGCCTCAGCAGGGGGATCCATGATGAATCTATCATTGAGTGGCATAAGGAATCTCATCGCCAACGTTGCTGAAAATGCCCGATTTAGAGAAGAGACTGCTCGTCAAGATGAATTCTCTCGATCAAAAAAAGTAGCACAAGCCGAAACATCAGTAAACTCCATAACTGAAGAGATGAAACAATTAAAGGAGATGATGATTCAGATCATACGAAGACAACCAGTTCCTGTAAAACCTTGTGAATTTTGCGGTTCTACGGAGCACCAGACTGACACATGCCCGACATTAATAGAAGAGGAACCTGCAGAAGTAAATGTAGTGGGAGGATACCAAGGATACAACAACAGCAACAACAATGACAGAGCCGGACAAAACAGACAGAACGGTCAAGCAACCAACCCAAACTGGCGTAACAACAACTATCCTCAGAAAGAAACACAACCAGCTATCCCTCAACTAGCCAAATCATTCTATCATCTGTACAACCAGAACACCCCAGCAGACCAATACCAACAGGAGGAGTCAAACCAGTACCAAGCAAGCTCAGGGAATTATCAAGGGGCAAACAAATCACTTGAGGATATGATGCTGCAATTAACTGGAACTGTGCAACAGTTGAATACTACTATGCATCGAAACTAAATCGAAACAAAAGAAGAATTATCAGACTTGAAGAAGCACATCGCCCAACTCGCTGCATCAGTATCCGCACTCCCTAGTAAACCCGGCGAACTCCTGTCCCAAACTATTCAAAGCCCGCAGGAAAATATGAATGCCGTAACTCTTAGGAGTGGAAAAACGATTGTCGGCAAAACTGTGGAGCAAAAAGAAGAAAAAGACCCAAGGTTACCCAAAGAAAAACAAACAAGGCCCGAGCCTCTCGAAACTCTAGAGGAAGAAGCAACCGATAAAGACGGCGACATAATTGAGGAAGAACGGGACGCGTCCGAAGAAGAAGAGAATACGTCCCAGGAACACGGGCCTGACCTGATACCCAGAACCGAAAATCCTAGAATTAGCACAACACTTCCATTTCCCGTACCTACACGCGTGCAAAAACAATATGTCATGGATAAGGAAGTGTTGGAGTTGTTCAGCAAGGTTGAAATCAACATCCCCCTCTTGGAAGCCATCAAGCAAATTCCTCGGTATGCCAAGTTTTTGAAAGAACTTTGTATCAACCGGAGGAGGAATACTGGAAACGATCAGGAGCTGATGAGTAGGAACGTATCGGCAGTCATGCAACGGAAAGTTCCCCCTAAATGTGGAGATCCTGGAACTTACACCATTCCGTGCAAAATTGGCAACATCAGAATCGATAACTGCATGCTAGACCTAGGGGCATCAATCAATGTTCTTCCCTTCTCTATCTACTCATGCCTTAAGATTGGACCACTCAAACCCACCGGTCTCACTATTCAATTAGCTGATCGATCATGCAAACAGCCCGAGGGCAAAATTGAAGACGTCCTGGTTCAAGTCGGCAAATTAGTATTTCCAGCAGACTTCTACGTCTTAAAAATGGAGAATGGCGGACCTACTGATCATGCACCTATTCTTCTCGGTCGTCCATTTTTGAAAACAGCAAAAATGAAGATAGACTGTGGAAGTGGGATGCTCTCAATAGAAGTAGAAGGAGAAGTCTTCAGCTTCGACATATTCCAAGCAATAAAGCACCCTATGGATTTCGAGGAAGTTCACGCTCTCGATGCTTTGGACGATCTGGTCCAAGAAACTCAATCAGAACCAAGGGCAGATCTCTTAGAAGCCGTACTCAACGGAGCCAAAAGCTCATTAACTGAAAACTTGCATGAAATGGTGGCCCACTTAACGATCTCGGAGCCTCTCACACTAGAATATGAAGTCAACGAGGTAAAATTATTCAAATCAAATACTTTCGTGCCCTCGGTAATGCAACCCCCCAAAATAGAGTTAAAGCCCCTTCCTGGACATTTAAAGTACGCCTTCCTAGGAGATAATGACACTCTCCCAGTAATTATCAAGAGTGGCTTGGAAACAGGACAAGAACAAAGCTTGATAAAAGTGCTGAAACAACACAAGCTGGCTATCGGATGGACACTGGCCGATTTAAGAGGAGTCAGCCCGGCCGTATGCATGCACCGTATTCTACTTGAAGATGGAGCAAAACCATCAAGAGAGCCTCAACGACGACTCAACCCAATCATGATGGAGATCGTCCAGAAAGAAATACAAAAACTACTAGACGCGGACGTTATCTATCCCATTTCAGATAGCCAATGGGTGAGTCCTGTCCACGTGGTTCCCAAAAAAGTGGGATCACAGTCGAAGAAGATGCCAAAGGAAACATGGTGACAACAAGGATCAAGAACGGCTGGAGAATGTGCATCGACTACAGGAAATTGAACGCCGTCACAAGAAAAGACCATTTCCCTCTACCATTCATCGATCAAATGCTGGACCGGCTGGCAGGCAAACCATATTTTTGCTTCCTGGACGGGTTCTCAGGATATAATCAGATCCCCATAGCACCTGAAGACCAAGAAAAGACAACATTTACCTGCCCATTCGGTACTTTCGCCTTCAGAAGAATGTCATTCGGCCTATGCAATGCTCCAGGAACTTTTCAAAGGGTTGTGACCAGCATTTTTTCAGACATGATCGGAGAATTTATTGAAGTCTTCATGGACGACTTCACCATCCATGGAGACACATTCGACGCGTGCTTAAGCAATTTGAACACAGTTTTAGCACGATGTGTGTCCATGAACTTAGTGCTCAATTATGATTAGTGCCACTTCATGGTAACACATGGAATAGTCTTAGGACATGTCGTCTCGAAAGAAGGTATGGAAGTAGACAAAGCAAAAATCGACCTGATCAAGACTCTACGATACCCATCCACGGTCCGAGACATCCAATCATTCCTTGGCCATGCAGGATTCTACCGACGATTCATCAAAGACTTCTCCAAAAAGGCATTGCCCCTATCCTCTTTCCTACAAAAAGAAGTTCCGTTTGAATTCACCGACGCATGCAAAAAAGCCTTTGATGATCTAAAGAAAGCCCTCACTAGCACACCTATCATCCAATCACCAAATTGGGAACTACCATTCGAAATCATGTGCGACGCAAGCGACTTCGCTGTGGGGGCAGTTCTCGGCCAAAAAATTGAAAAGAAATCAGGTGTGATCTACTACGCCTCACGAACCCTAGATCCTGCCCAACGGAACTACTCCACCACCGAAAAGGAACTCTTGGCAGTAGTTTTCGCTCTAGAAAAGTTCTGACCATATTTGCTTGGAGCAAAAGTAATAGTTTATTCTGACCATGCTGCCATCCGCTACCTGATGAAGAAAAAGGAAGCCAAGCCAAGACTCATACGGTGGATATTACTGCTGCAAGAGTTCGATGTAGAAATAAGGGACAAAAAAGGAATTGAGAATACGGTGGCCGACCACCTAAGTAGGATTGTCCGAAAGGAAGAAGAAGGGCACATAACCGAGTCATTTCCAGATGAGCACCTATACGCCGTCTCAACCAAAGTACCATGGTATGCTTCAATCGTCAACTACCTTGTGGGAGGTACGTTTCCTCCCTCTTTTACTAAAGCACAATGCATGAAACTTAAACATGAGGCTAAACAATACTTATGGGATGATCCTTATTTATGGAAAATAGGACCAGATCAAATACTTAGGAGATGCATCCCTGATAATGAAATAGCTTCTGTTATTAGTTTCTGCCATGAGTTTGCATGCGGAGGACATTTTGGGCCTAAAAGAACCGCTAGAAAAATCCTAGATAGCGGCTTTTTCTGGCCAGGAATATTTAAAGATGCCAATAAAAAATGTAGAAAATGCGATAAGTGTCAAAGAGTAGAAAATGTGTCAGCTAGGAATGAAATGCCTCAAGTACCCATATTAGTCAACGATGTCTTCGACGTTTGGGGTCTTGATTTTATGGGACCATTTCCAGTTTCATGTGGTTACACATACATCTTAGTTGCTGTGGATTATGTGTCGAAATGGGTAGAAGCTAAGGCTACAAGGTGCGATGATGCAAAGACTGTCATAGAATTTTTGCGCACTAATATATTTTGTAGGTACGGGGTACCCAAAGCCATAATAAGTGACCAAGGAACTCATTTCTGCAACCGCATGATGGCTGCTACCTTAAAACGATACCATGTCCACCACCGAACATCTACGGCATATCATCCCCAAACCAATGGTCAAGCGGAGATCTCCAACCGCGAAATCAAAAGTATTCTAGAAAAGATGGTGAAACCAGGTAGGAAAGATTGGAGTCAGAGACTGGACGAAGCTCTTTGGGCTTATCGGACAGCGTACAAAACACCAATTGGAACCTCCCCCTTTCGGCTTGTTTATGGAAAGGCATGCCACCTTCCGGTAGAATTAGAACATAAAGCCTATTGGGCGCTCAAGAAGTGCAATCCAGATTTAAAAGCTGCCGGACTGGATAGGAAGCTTAAGCTATGTGAACTTGAAGAATTGCGGCTTGAAGCCTATGAAGAGCAAACAGACTACAAGGCACGGACGAAATTATATCATGACAAATTCATCCTCCGCCGCTCATTTAAGGAAGGACAACAAGTACTACTCTTTTCCTCACGGTTGAAGTTAATGCCTGGCAAACTAAAATCAAAATGGACCGGCCCTTATACTGTGACTAAAGTATACAACCATGGAAGGCTTGAGTTGGAAAGCATGGACAATAAAAGTAAATTCATGGTAAACGGGCAACGAGTCAAACATTACCACGGCGAAGCCAGCATAGCCCCACAAAAATTCGACTTGAGCCACCCATGGGATCCCAACTGGTGATCCCCTTTGCGTCGAGCCAACGACGTTAAACAAGTGCACTGGTCGGGAGGTAACCCGACACTATCTTACTTTTCTGCACTTTTAATTTCTGTCATTTAAATTTCCAATAAGCGCTCTCACCCACTTTTTGTATAGAAGGAATATCTTTCATGTAGGAATTAAGTTTGGAGCAAGACCGAATCAGCCAGGCAGCTTCCGTGAATTTACCGGGCCTGCGCTGAGAGTTTGAGGCCCCAGCCAGACTCCCTCGATTATCTAGCCTCATGCCATGTCGTTTGCACGACACAGTAAAAGGGAGTTCTGTTCTTCTTTTTCCTTAATGTCATTTCCTTCTCTTGTATATATTTGCATGACTTTTGAACTAAGGCACGCCTTCGTTCAAAAGTGTGGGGTGAGAACCATTTGCATGTTTTTCTTTTCTTTTTTAATAATATCTTTTTGAAAATATGAATTTGAGAATGTGAAAAAGATAGATCATAATTCATGCATCAACCTTGTGAAAATTCAACTGTTTAAAAACTTAGATTGTAACTTCTCATTTGTCCTTTGTGCCGAGATAACCTAGGGATGTGGAGTTGATAGAAATTGCCCTAGAGAGGCTTGGCAAGCACTTGAAGGATCAGATCAAACTATATGGTTTTCGAAGTCAGTGGAGGCTGCACTTCAGGTTTCGGTGAATAATTGAAGTCAACTCTGCATTGAAGCATCTATGTAAAAGGCAAGGACGGGAATCAAACCGTCCTCTCTCTAGTCAAAGTAGCAGAGAAAATAGATGAGCGACCCTCATCTTGACCCGCGCGAAACAACAAAGATGAGAGGAGCGGGGAGGTATTTCCATATGCTTGCGGGCGATGATTGGACCTCCCAAGAAGGCAAAAAACAAGATGGACTAGCAAGTCACAAAGAAGCAAAAAACTCAAAGAAGAAAATCAAAAGAGGCCTAAGGCCCAAAAATGTGAAGGTTTTAACCGAGCAAAAGTGAAGCACTCAACAACGTCAAATCAAAAGCTAAAGGCAAATCACTACAAAAAGCAGTCCATCGCCAAAGAAGAAGAAAGAAAAAAAAAAGAAAAAAATCAAGAAAAGGCTCAACTCACTGAAACCCGAATCGAATCACGTACTAGAGAAAGCTACAAGAAAACCATATAGTGCGAGACGGTCCCGAAGGTGTAGTCCAGGAGCCTGAAAAGGGCTATCTCCCGAAACATCCGAAATAATTTGCATCTCAGCACGAAGGTACATGTATCAAGTTTCTTCTACTTATTTACGCAGTTTAATTTAGTAACAAGTAGTAATGCATGAATTAGGAAAAATCGAGTACCACAATCTTATTTTCATATTTTAACCAACTTACTTAGTAACGCCCTTATAAAGCATTGTTCGGGACGAACAACTAAAAGTGTGGGGTTATCTGATGGACCACAATTGTATGAATCATAAACACAGTTAAACCCACCAAATTAGACTGTTTGTCTATCTAACTTCGATGTTTTAGTCCCGATACATTTCTACAGGGTATTTCAGAGCTTAGAGAGAATACACGCTAAGGAAGAGCTTTTAGCACAGAAAAGATATCAGGAGACAATCCAAGGTCAAGATCAGACGCTGAATGAAGAAATCTAAAGATCCTGACTTGGAATCATTCAAAACAAATCAAACCGAAGAGAAACCGAAGACAATCCGGAGCTGGAATACACCGATAGTTTTGTGCAAACTGCACAAAACTCACAACCACTCTCCTCATGCCACATGGACCGGCGGCTTTCTCCTCACATCCACCCCTCCTCCTCTCCCCTTCCTCCACATGTCAACCTCTCCTCCTCCCTCCCAAAAGCCGCCGGCGGCTTTGTGTTGCTCCTCTCCCCTTGTGACACTTGTCTTCCTCTCCTCTTCCCCCCATCTCCACCCTTGGATGCCAAACCACATGCCCTCATCTTGGCCCTCCATTCCCCTCCCCTTAGCCTATAAATACCAAGCTCTCCTCCTCATTTCAAATCATCCCAAAATTGTGTAAAACACTTCTCTCTCTAAGTTTGTTACTATGTAAAGTTTGGTTTGATATCAATAAAAGTTCAGTTTGTTCTCAAATACTTTAGTTCGATCTTGAGTACTCCTGTTGGTTCTTGAGTACTCAAGTTTTCAGTTACAGTTCAAGAGTTACTCCTGTTTGTTCTTGAGTAATCTCTTTCTCTTCTCTCTTTACTCCTGTTTGTTCTTGAGTATTCTTTTCCAAATCCCCAAGTATTTAGTTATGATGTCCAACTCTATGGATATTCGTAACTAAACTCTTCATTCGGTTAAAGGGGAGTTCTTGTTTTATAAAATGTTTTACTTCGTTTAGTTTCTTTTCTCTGTATTCAAAACTTGTTCTATGTGCCATTTATAAGGTCAGACTTTCCAAGGTTGAGTGGAAGCTACGAAAGGGCAAAACTCTTCTGTGGGAAGTCGTGAACATACTCGGGTAAGTGGATGCTACGAAAGGGCAAAGCTTATCTGAGGAGTTCGATCTATCTTTAAAACCATTTGGAAACTGGACCAAAGGGACCAAATGGATGCACAAAAGGCTAAGATACTTCGAAAGGAGGAATTAGTCTGAAGTAGAACAAGGGTTTACAAACAGTGTGGCAAATTGAGCGCTACGAAAGGGCCTCGATACACGTTTGAATACTTAGAAGGGTTACTAAAAGAATGAACAGGATATAATACAAGGCCCCCCAAGACCGAATACTTCTCTCGCAATTACAAAACCCCTTTGTCTTTACTTTTATTGTTCAATCAACTGCAACCATCAACCGCTCACAATCCGGAGGACTTGCAATTCACGCATCACCCACTGTAAGTCTTCGCTTTTAATTTCAGTATTTACTTTTCTGTAATTTACTTTTCAGCACTCAAAACCAAAACCAACTAAAAAGTCACGTAGTTGTTAGCACTAAAACCTCAACCAACCTAAAACACGCTCCTTCGCTGAACAAATCCCTTAAAGAATAACCTATCCCCCTAATTCCTCTGGGTTCGACCCCTACTTACCAAGTACTACCCAGTAGTATAGTTGCGAGTAGCGGACTATTATAAATTTATTTGCACAAATCGCTCTGACGACAAGCGGTTCTGTCACCTACCAAAGAAGAGGGCTGGAACAGATGATACGTGGTTGGAACTAATTACTAAGTTCAACACATTTGCAGCTTTATGAGGCGTTGGAACATATCAAGGAGGAGAGAGGTGATTGGACAAATATCTCAAGAGATATTCACATGACTATTTTTGGCAAGTGGAGGAGTCCAAATATTTGAGAAATCGAAAAGGCAGTTGAATCGAAGTTGGATGAGGATACAATATCAGCAAACCCTAAGATCGGAGAAGGGAAAAAGAAGGGAGAAGAGGCGGTTGTGACAAAAATTAAAAAAAGCTACTTCAAAGGTGTCAAAGGCTGATCCTAATCCAACTAAAGGGAGTGTGCAGACTGCAAAGGAATATTAGGCGATGGCTGAACCATCCCTCAATAAGGTAATCCTTTGTTCTCACTCCTAAGCTACTGCACTCAATTCTATTGATGAGGAAGTACGGGCGATTGGTAAAGATTCAGTGAGCTATAAGGGTGACAAAGTGGATAATGACAAGCCGAAGGGATTGAACCCTGCTATAGATTCTGTTGCCGATGCTGCAGAAGAAGGTGAAGCCAGTAGGGCTAACATTGTGGTTCTGATAAGAAGAAGCTGTTGAATGCAAAGGTAGATGCCACTGGCTTCGTGCTGAAGAAGACAGGAATCTGCATGAAGGTCGTGCCTCAAAGGAATGACACTCCCACGAAATACGCTGCACGGATTTGTGCTGTAAGGGGGAGGAGACTTATATGTCAGAAGAAGTGGCTGAACAGTATGTGGAATCATCCTGAAAGAGGAGTCTGGTTGTTGAGGAAGACTCTGTGGAAGGAGAAAAGAAGTCAGATGATGAAGATGTGTCAATGTTAGCTGAGAAACAGAAGCAACTCTAGCTAGAAGATAATGGATTAGAAGATTCAGACGCCTCTGAGAAAGATGACGAGCCTTGTGAAATGTACAAGGACCTTGATGAGGCTGTCCAAGATTTGCAGAAGGAAAGGACTATCACTCATAAAGGATGGTTAGAGAACAGATGCACGGGGAGCAAGTGCATCCAAGAAAAAGAAGAGGAGTGTGCCAGGTTCTGTTCCGCCTAGTGTACCAACTGGAGTGACTAAGCATATAGTGTGGTTTGCCAGTACAGTCGCAGCAGCCAAGTGGAAAGCAGTGCAGAAAAGAAAGATCCAAGAGGATGCTTGCTGAGAAGAAGTACAAAGGAGAGGAGATTATTCAGCTCTTGAAGGAGACTGATCTGATTTTGGACCGTCCAAAGATGCAAACCGTTTAATGAATAGTTGGTGAGAGAAGCTATTGCTGATGATAAAGACTACGGCATAGTCTTTGTCAGAGGAAAGAAGGTCAAGATTGATCCTGAGATCATTAATGTGTACTTCACAATGGATGATTCTTACGAGGTGGTGGAATAGGAGAGCTATGACAAGATTGCAAGCTGTTTAACGGCTAGAGCATACCCTCGGTGGGAAGACACCTCCATCCCAGTTGCAGATTTGACCACATTCTACTCGATGTTGTTCTTCATCGCCATAGTCAACTGGAAGCCTACATCTTATAGAACCATGGACATCAAGGAGATGGGACAGCTGCTCTACCAGATTGGAAACAGGATTCTCATTGACATGGGAAGAATTATGTTTGACCAAATTGCAGAACACGCCATATCTACAAAGTCTCTGCACTAGATAATCTTTCCATCGCTTCTATAAGATGAACATCAACCAGCATCCCGATTTGAAGACAGACCAGGACAGACTGTCAAGTGCTCCATTGAAGTTGGTAATTGACCACAAGCTGTTCAAGGGTCGACATAAGAATGATCTGAAGGACCCCGGGTTGAAGAGGAAGGACGCACCTGAGTCTTCCATAACGAGAGCTGCTGGTGAGAAGTTGTCCCAAGCTAAACGCGGACAGCTACTAGAGGAGGTGAAGACTATATTGAAGGTCGAATAAGCGCAGAGGACAAGAATCAATAAATTGGCGTGCGCTCTGTGATATCCCAGTGATGATAAAAAAGACGGAGAGAGTTGTTGTCCTGCTTGAAGAAAAGACATGGTGCCATGAGCCAAAGGGAGGTATGTCTGGAGAAGGACTACCACGCGGCAGTACTGGACAAGCTGAATCAGTTCAAGAAACCAGATCATCAAAAACCTGTAATTTGCTGAGCCATGGTCGAACAGCTGCTGAGACACCATGGTCTGACAGACTCACAGTATGTGTCACTGTCCCAGGCTACGTTCGAGGGGGAGTTGATGAGATTCCAGATGCCGAGGAGACCAGGTTGGTTGATTTGAACCCTTGCCAATTTGTGGCAAAAAGGGGGAGTGTTTTGGGGGTGATTGGTTAGTTCCCTCAAGTGTGTCTAAATCCTAGATTGGGTTTTGCCAAAAATGCCAAGGGGGAGATTGATGTTCCCATGAATGGCATGCTGTTGGCAAAACGGCTTTAGACAGTTCAAGTAGGTGTTCAAGAAGAGTTCAATCACTGTCTTGAACTGCAGTACAGCGTACAGCAGACGCAGGAAGATTTCCGTATCCAGAAGATCGACGAGATTATTTGATTGAAATTAATTGACGAGTCATCATTAAAGATCAGATATTCAAATGAATATCTTCAGCTTGGATTCGAGAATATTGGATGGCTTGGCACGGAAGTAATCTCCAAAGATTGGATATAAAAGAGATTGAATATCGATCAAATATTTAGGAGTATCTCCGAAATATTTGACACGGATATTCTGATTGGAGTCGGCCAGCGAATTCAAAGATTCAGATATTCAAACGAATATCTACACATCAGATTAAAGGCGGCGTGGCTGACTTGGGAAGGAAGTTTTCAAAGATACTTCCTAAAGATTGGATAAAGATACACATCGAATATTTAGGAATATTCCCTAAATATTTGATGAGATATCTGGAGCAGATTTGGAGAGTGCCCATGCATATAAATAGATAGCTAGGGCGTCCATAATCTATGTCGCTTCCTGAGAGAAAAGAAACAAACACGAGAGTTCGTGAGATTGGAGGAGGAGCGACCGCCGGTTGATTATTCCACACCGGAATATCAACGGGGAAGTAACAGTCTGTTCAGTGTGCTGTTCAGACTGTTCTGGAAGGACAACAAGCGCACACACACACGGTGATCAAGACACGTCTTTGAGAGAAGGCGACTGGACTTCCGAGAAGTCCAAGACTAGGCCGAGAGGGAAGTCTCGTCCTACCCATAGGGGATCGAGGGGAGCTGCGGTGAACCGAGATCGCAAATCCGAGAGACGGAGAATCAGAGGCTAGGCGATTACAAACAAGGTGTTGTGTAAGAGTAAGACCACTTGTAGCTCTATTCTCGTAATAAGATTTGTGTCCCTTTTTGGGTGTGGGAAACCCCCCAGAGTAGGCGAGGCCGAACTGGGTTATCATATCGTGTGTGCTCCTATTTGTTCTATTTTCGGTACTGTCTGCAAAGTGTTCCAGTCTCTGTTTGAACACAACCAGAAACTGTCCAACAAGTGTTCGAGACACAGTTCGAACACCATCTAGAACTCGTCTTGACTAAGACAAGTAGATTTCAGAAACCATGTACGATTACCTAGAAAAGTTCAACCGCTTGGAGAGAAACTGCTATACCCTTGGACTGCCCGAGAAACTCACCGTCGAGTATCTCATTGATGGATTAAGACCCTTGGACAAAATGCTCCTGGATGCCTCAGCTGGAGGATCCATGATGAATCTATCATTAAGTGGCATAAGGGATCTCATCACCAATGTTGCTGAAAATGCCCGATTTAGAGAAGAGACGACTTGTCAGGAAGAATTTTCTTGAACAAGGAATGTGGCAAAAGCTGAAACACCGATGAACTCCATGCCAGAAGAGATGAAACAATTAAAGGAAATGATGATTCAGTTCCTACGAAGACAACCAGTTCCAGTTAAGCCTTGCGAATTTTGTGGTTCTACGGACCACAAAACTGACGCATGCCCGACATTAATAGAAGAGGAACCAGCAGAAGTGAATGCAGTGGGAGGATACCAAGGATACAACAACAACAGCAACGACAGAGCCGGACAAAACCGACAGTATGGTCAAGCAACCAACCCGAACTGGCGTAACAACAACTATCCTCAGAAGAAAGCACAACCAGCTGTCCCTCAACTAGCTCAGTCATTCTACCAAACCCCCCCCCCCCCCCCCACCGACAGTATAACCAGAACGCTCCATCAACAGGCCAATATCAGCAAAGAGGACCAAATCAGTACCAAGCCGGCCCGAATAATCAGCAAGAACCAACCAAGTCACTCGATGACGCAATGAAGGAGCTCGCAGGAAGCATAAATCAATTGGGTGCTTCGCTACACCAATACCAGGCGAAAACTGATGGGGCAATTTCAGAATTGACCAAACAAATGTCCCAGCTCGCCACGGCAATGTCAACACTCATTAATGAGCCTGGCAGACTTCCTTCACAAACCATCCAAAACCCAAAGGCGAATCTTAGCATGATAAAGAGGTCAAACGTAAAGGGGACACTGGGAGAAGTAGCACGATCCCCAACTTACAAACTTACAAACAAGCACTTCACCCGGAGGCATCGTCCTGATTTGAACCAAGAGGAAGACCGACCCAATGATGGCAAAACATGGGTTATGCATGCTGACAATGGATGGTACGCATTCACCGTTTGCATAACACCACCACCGATCATACACTCTGACATACCAGCACCTGGATGGGATGACAATAACGATGTAAAGTGGGACTCTCAAACTAATATTTATGCTCCGAAGCAAAATATTAAGGGGCCCGATTATACAAATCCTAAGCCAAGGAATGGGCAGAATGACCCGACAATAGAAGGAGCCCTCACTTCAGATCATGAGTCACAACCGGAAAGAGATAAAGACCCAGGGGCCTTCACAGTCACCTGCGGTATTGGTGAAGCACAGATTCATAAGTGCTTAGTCGATCTTGGGGCTGCTGTCAACGCCATGCCCTCCTCCTTATATTACTTATTAGGACTTGGTCCATTAAAACCACCCAGGTCAAATATTGAGCTAGGAGATAAATCGTGCATCCGTCCGGTTGGAGTGCTAGAAGATGTAATACTCCATGTGGGAAAGCTCGTCGTTGCTGTAGACTTTTATGTAATACAAACAGGAGAGACCAGCGAAGACGACCCTCTAACAATAATATTGGGACGACCATTCCTCTACGCTACTAAAGCAAGGATCGATGTGGGCAAGGGCTCATTATCGCTTAAGTTCGACGGCAAAATTGCAAATTTCTCCATTGATAATAGCCGCACGGATATAAAGAAACCGCCAGACATTATACCTATCTCAGATCACGGTACACAGATTTCTGACCTGCCAAAGGAGACCGAAAGAGTAACAAGACCAGCAGCTATGGTCAAAGGTCCCCCGCCTTCTCAAAAGCAATGGAAAGAAAAAACACCAAAACCATGGGGTTCTAACCCAAGCAAGAAATCAGGAAGAGTCAAGGCCAGAATCAACACAGGAACTGTGGCAAAATACGACCTAAGCCACCCATGGGATCCAAACCAGTGATCCAGGAATGAGGTACTGTCAAGCCAACGACGTTAAACAAAGGCACTGGTCGGGAGGTAACCCGACACCTATCTTACTTTCTGTCTTTTATTTTTCTGTCATTTAGTTTTTTCCGTAAGTTGCTCTCACCCACTTGGTGCATAGAATGAAATGACTATTTAGGAATCGGTTTTTGGAGCAAGACCGGATCAGCCAGGCAGCTTCCGTGAATTACCGGGCCTGCGCTGAGAGTTCAAGGCCCCAGCCGAACTCCCTTGATTATCCAGCCTCATGCCATGTCGTTCACTCGACACTTTAAAGGGAGTTCTGTTCTTCCCTTTTCCTTAATGTCATTTCCTTCTCGTATAATATCTGCTTGCATGGCTTTTGAACTAAGTTGTGCTGAAAGGCACGCCTTCGTTCAAAAGTGTGGGGTGAGATCCACCTTTGTAAATAAATAACATGTTTTTCCTTTTCCCTTAATAATTATCTTTTTGAAAATATGAACTTAAGAATGTGAAAAAGATAAATCTAAATTCATGCATTAACCTTGTGAAAATTCAACTGTTTAAAAACTTAGAATGTAACTTCTCATTTGTCCCTTTGTGCTAAGATAAACAAGGGATGTGGAGTTGATAGAAATGCCCTAGAGAGGCTTGACAAGCAATCGAAGGACTGAATTTCGCTATATGGTTTTCGAAGTCAGTGGAGGTTGCACTTCGGTTTCAGTGAAGATTGAAGTCATCTATGCCATGCAGTGTTTATGCAAAAAGAAAAAAGGCGAGGACGGGAATCATACCGTCCTATCTCTAGTCAAAGTAGCCGAGAAAATAGATGAGCGATCCTCATCTTGACCCGCGCGAAACGGCAAGGATGAGAGGAGCGGGGAGGTATTTCCATATGCTCGCGGGCAATGATAGGACCTCCCAAAAAAGGCTTGAGAAAATGGACTAGCAAGCCACAAAAAGGCAAAAGCTCAAAGAAGCAAATCAAGAGGCCAAAGGCCGAAAATTGTGAAGGTTTTAACCGAACAAAAAGTGAAGTACTCAAAGAGTCAAATCAAAGGCCAAAGGCCGATTCACTATGAAATCTTCCCCTGGTAGATGAGATGTTGTTCTGGTCGAGATCCAGAGCAAGTCCTAAAACAACTTATGCGCTAAAACAAGTAATGCGGAAATAAAACGACACGCAAAGTTGTTACCCAGTTCGGCGTTAACGAGCCTACGTCTGGGGGGCGTTCTCTAGCCCGGTGGATAGCAATTCACTATTATTGAGTATTGCGAGTACATGGTTTACCGTTTAAAGAATCCCTCTTAAACAACCTGAGCCTCGGACACTCTAGTAATTGCAATCTAGGTCTCCCCCTAGATCTTCGCTCCCGCTCCGTATCCACCAGAATGATTCTCTGTGAGAATCAGCGCTTTCTCCCGAATGCACAGTAACAGAACTTCAGTGCGAGCCTTCAGCTTCGTCCTTCGATCAATCTGTTGAGCACCAATGCAGATTGATCCGAGCGCCTTCGAGTAACCAGTGACGGTTAGTTCTCCAGCCGTATACGTGCGTCGTGAACAACCAGTTACGATTGATTCACCGCCGTTTGCCTCCTCCTCCCTTCAATGAGTATGAGCGTGTATTGTATCTCCGTGAGTGCTACTAATAACCGAGTATTAGCACTCCTTATATAGAGCGGTCGAAACCCTAAAACAATAAGGATTCCTAAACTAAACGGCCTCTATCATTAGGAAATCTTTCCTAATCTCTTGCGCATATCTCTTGTAGATAATCCTCCGTTCGAATCTTCAATCTAGATTAAGCAACCTTCGATTATCTTCTCGACTGAAATAGCTTCAAGCGCAAGCAACCGACTCCAAGGATATTTCCAATAATCCATAAGCACCTGACTTGACAAATATGATTTTAGGAAACTCACTGCTGCGTCAGAGATGTGCTAGGTCGGCTTAGACAAGTTTCCAAATCTGAATTTGGAAACTTCCAACGTCTGTCCACTAATGTGCAACCGCCTTGATCTTCCAACGGTCGACTAGGTTTCCTAATCTGATTTAGCAAACACTTCTTCTGCTTGAACTTGTTCTAGGACAGTTGTCTCTTCCAGTCTTGAACAACATCTAGAACAACTATACTAAGTTTTGCCAAACTACATGCCATATAAACTAACAATCTCCCCCTTGGCATTTTTGGCAAAACTACTTATTTGAAGCTACCTGTACTACTAATACAGTTGAATCTTTGAGGAGATTTCAAACTCCCTAGCTGTGCTACTAACTAAGCTATCAACTGAATCTTTGAGGAGATTTCAAACTCCGTACAGAATAAAAGCACACACGAATCTTTTAAGGAGCTTTCAAACTCCAAACTTTACTCCCCCTTTTTATCATAAAGTGACAAGGGAAGACCACGAGACCACGATGCAGATAGTATAAAATACCTTGAAAAACCTTTGAAACTCATTCTATCCACACTGCCTCCAAGTCAACCTATCACATATAGATGTGTGAGAACCGGTTGACCACCCTGATTTGAAAGAACTTAGTTGTCAATGACACACAGACCCAGAGAGGATCTAAGTGTCTCAAACTGAAGATTGTCCAAAGCCTTTGTGAATATGTCTGCAAGCTGTTTCTCCGTTGATACGTGGGTCAGGGTGAGTGTCTTCTTTTCTACAAGTTCCCGAATGAAATGATGCCCGATATCGATATGCTTTGTTCTAGAATGTTGTACCAGATTCTTAGATATGTTGATGGCACTCATGTTGTCACAGTAGAGAGTCATCATACCTTGTTTTACCCCGTATTCCTCTAGCATCTGTTTCATCCATATCATCTGGGTACAACAACTTCCGGCTGCAATATATTCTGCTTCAGCGGTAGATAAGGATATACTATTCTGCTTCTTACTGAACCAAGAGACCAGATTGTTTCCTAGAAAGAAACATCCTCCAGAGGTACTTTTGCGATCCTCTGCATTCCCAGCCCAATCTGCATCACAATAGCCTACCAGACATGCGTTAGTATCCTTGGTATACCATAGACCATAGTCAGTTGTTCCACAAACATATCTGATAATCCTCTTCACATTCATCAGGTGACTCTCCTTGGGATTAGCTTGGTATCTGGCACAGACACCAACTGCATGAGCAATGTTCGGTCTACTGGCTGTTAGGTATAGAAGACTGCCAATCATGCTTCTGTACAAGGTTTGATCCACCTTAGTACCAGCGTCATCCTTTGTGACCTTCACATGAGTTGCAGCAGGGGTTCTCTTATGAGTTGCTTTCTCCAGATCAAACTTCTTGATAAGGTTCCTTGCATACTTGCTTTGGGAGATAAAGATTCCATCTGCCTTCTGTTTAACTTGTAACCCTAGGAAGTAACTTACTCTCCTACCATGCTCATCTGGAATTCCCTTTTCATTTGTTCAACAAATTTGTCCACCAGCGTCTGTCTGCTAGAGCCGAACACAATATCATTCACGTAAATCTGAGCAATGATGAAGTCTGACCCTGTGTGCTTCACAAACAGCGTCTTATCTACTCCCCCTCGCACATATCCATGAGTGACAAGGAACTCTGTAAGCCGCTCATACCAGGCCCTGGGCGCCTGTTTAAAACCATATAGAGCCTTCTTCAGGTGATACACATATTCCGGGTGATGAGGATCTTCGAAACTCTTTGGTTGAGCTACATAAACTTCTTCATTTAGAACCCCGTTGAGAAAAGCACTCTTTACGTCCATCTGAAACAACTTGAACTTCAGGTGGCATGCAAGAGCTAAGAGAAGTCGGATGGCTTCCAAACGAGCAACAGGGGCAAATGTCTCATCAAAGTCTACTCCTT
Source organism: Rhodiola kirilowii (assembly GCA_033675215.1). Classification (NCBI taxonomy): domain Eukaryota; kingdom Viridiplantae; phylum Streptophyta; class Magnoliopsida; order Saxifragales; family Crassulaceae; genus Rhodiola; species Rhodiola kirilowii. The sequence goes on from CM066201.1 coordinate 34,181,524, forward strand.
CAATCTGAGTATATCCTTGAGCCACAAGTCTTGCCTTGTTTCTAGTGATGTTTCCTTGCCCATCAGACTTGTTCTTGAAAATCCACTTCATGCCAATAACGTTCACATTATCAGGAAGTGGAACAAGGTCCCAAACATCATTGCGCTGAAATTCACCAAGTTCTTCTTGCATGGCAACAACCCTGTATTCATCATTGATGGCTTCCTTGACGTTCTTGGGTTCGATAGAAGATATGAAGCATGCAAAACCAGCCAGATCTCGAAAATTTACTTGTTTACCTCTAGTAATGATGCCTTCATTTAGATCACCAATCACCTCGCTGATGGGATGATTCTTCTCGATGGCCCTTGAGGGATGAAGGACACGAGGCGAATCAGGAGGCGTTGTATACGGATTATTATCTTCTTCTGGCTGATTGTCATTCGAAGTCGGAAGTTTGGGATCTGCGTTAGAGATGACAGTTGTGTTGGGACAATTGGTTCCCAATTGGTCTGGAAGGGACGGAGTATCATCATCATTTGCAGCATGCGTCTCATGTGCTTCTGGTACAACATCTTGAACAACCACATTAATGGATTCCTCGACGACTCCAGTGCGCTTGTTGTAGACACGATATGCCCTGATGTTAGTAGAATAACCCAGAAAGAACCCTTCATCACTTTTAGGGTCCAGCTTCTGCAGATACTCTCGATCTCTGAGAATATAGCACTGGCTTCCGAAGACATGAAAGTACTTTACTGTAGGTCGTTTACCCTTCCATAACTCGTAGCAAGTCTTCTCTGTTCCGGATCGAATCGTCACTCTGTTAATGACATAGCAGGCTGTATTCATTGCTTCCGCCCAAAATTTTAAAGGCACCTTCTTTGCGTGAAGCATAACTCGAGTCATCTCCTGAATAATTCGATTCTTTCTCTCCACAACTCCATTCTGTTGAGGAGTGATAGGAGAAGAGAATTGTTGAGTAATTCCTCTTTTTGAACAGAAATCAGCAAGAGCAGCATTCTCAAACTCTTTCCCATGATCACTTCGAACTTTTACTATATGCTCGTCTTTATCCTCTCTTTCGCGTTCCAATTGAGTGCACAGCTGAACAAATGCCTGAACTACATCTGAATTTTCTCTCAAAAAACAAGGCCAGATGAACCTTGTGAAATCGTCAACACAAACAAGAACATACCTTTTGCCAGAATAACTTTCCACTTGCATAGGCCCCATTAGGTCAATATGAAGCAGTTCCAGGGGTCTGCTTGTATTAATCTGAGTGGTGCTCTTGTGAGGGACTTTGATTTGTTTTCCAATCTGACAGTCTCCGCAAACAATGCTAAGTTCTCCTCGAACTCTGGGAATGCCTCGAACAAGTCCCTCTGAAGTAATCTTCTGTAACGTTCTAAGCTTCACATGACCCATTCGCTGATGCCATAAGTTCATCTCTTCAGTGCAGCTCAGTAAGCATGTTGTTTCATCATTGGGTTTACCTAGGTTGAGAAGATAGCAGTTATTTGACGACCTTCTTCCTGTGTGGACTGGTTTATTCTTCTGGTTTAACACCACGCATTCATCCTGGGAGAATTGAACATGATGCTCTCCATCGCACAACTGACTTATGCTGATAAGATTGGCATGTAAGCCTTTGACAAGAAGAACCTCTTTCAATCTGGGCAGACCTTGAACATTTAGGATTCCTTTCCCAATAACTTTGCTCTCTACACCATCACCAAAAGTCACATTAGAACTTCCTTTGCACTCTTCTATACTGGTCAGAAACTCGGGATTGCCAGTCATATGTCTCGAACATCCACTGTCAAAGTACCACTTTTCTTTCTTCAGATGACTGGAGGAACTGAAGGCAACATAGCATACTTCACCTTTTTGCTTAACTCTCCAGACTTGCTTCATTCGTGGTTTCTGGACTTGTTTCTCCTTTTTGAAGGTCATATGAAACTCATGACATCTTGCCCTAATGTGTCCCACTTGATTACAGAAGAAACATCTTCGTCTGTCTCGCTGTCTTTTGGGATGTCGTGTGGCAAGCCAAGATAATTTTCTTCGTGGGAAATGATTGGCTGGAACAATTTCCGGTCCTGGCTTATCAAAAGATTTTCTTTGAGTACGATGTTCAGCTGGAACAAATTGTGGTAGTAGTTGTGGCACAGCCTTAACAAAAGCCGTCTTTCCGGAGCTTGATCCTCGGATGAATCCAAGCCCTTTATGACCACCCCCTATCCTTTGTGCTCCCAGAATAGAGTCTAGATCTTTTGTTCCTGAGTTCAGCATTTTGACTATCTTTTTCAAGTGATTCAGCTCTTCTATTGTCGCCTCATGAGCAAGTTTGCCTATTTCGATTTCACATTTGAAAGAATCAATAATATCAGTAAGATTTACCTCTCTTCTTTTTAGAGTATCATTTTCTTGCTTTAGGTCATCTGTAGCTCCTGAATGATCTCCTTGGTAGTCTTTACTTTGAAGTTTCAGGGAGGATATAACCGCCAGTAACTCCGTTTTTTGAGAGATTAGCTCAGCTCTTTCGTTTGTTGCTTCCATCAACTGGGTTTTGAGATCAGTAATAGTCTGCTGATGATTTAGGTTTAAGGTGCTAACCTCTTTCTTGAGCTTCTCCTTTTCTGCTGTTAGATCTTCTAGAGAGTTCTGTAGATCTGTTTTTCGCTTGATATCAACCAGCCATTGTTGATATAGATCTTTGTAGTTGTTAGCAATTTCCTCGTCAGTAATTTCATCATGGTCACTATAGCTAGAATATAGAATGTGATCTTCAGGAGATTTCATGGTCTCCTCTTCTATGCTTTGGTCCTTTTTGGGTTTGACACATCCGGTAAGAGCAACAAAGTTGTTTGTTTCCCCTTCAGAGTCACTATCACTCCAATTCACAGCATATGCATTCTTTTTTTTCTGTGTGTTAATACATTCTGCCCGGATATGACCAAAGCCTTCACATTCTCTGCATTGGATCCCTTTGCCCTTGTTCTCGGATAAGGAGTCTTCAGCACTATTTTTCTTGTAACCTTTTTCTTCTTTCTGAAGCTTGGTTCTGTTATTCTTCTGGAATCTTGAGTCAGACGACTGACTGGACTCAGTCCCTTTACCGTACTGCCTTCTTATGAATTTCCCAAAGTTTTTGGCAAACATGGCAAACTGTTGTTCTGATGCGTCGTCTGTCTTGTTCTTAACAACTTCAGTCTTTAGGCTGACGCTGGAAACTTTTGTGAGACGGTCTTCTTCATTCATGTCTATCTCATGGGTCTGTAGTGAACCCATCAGTTCATCTAGTCTCATGTTTTTCACATCATTGGCTTCCTTGACAACAAGAGTTTTCATGGCGAACCGCTTTGTGAGAGATCTCAACACCTTTCTCACCAGTGTTTCCTCAGTCATTGGTTCTCCTAGCGCGAATGCTTCGTTAGAGATGTCAAGAACCCGAGTGTTGAAGTCAGCAATGGTCTCTTCCTCCTGCATTCTAAGATTTTCGAATTTTGATGTGACCGTCTCCATTCTAGAGATTTTAACTTTGGTTGTTCCTTCATGAGCAGTTCGTAGAATGTCCCAAGCCGTCTTGGCAATCTCACAGGTAGAGATCATCTTGAAATTCTTTCCATCAACTCCAGAGAATATGGCATTCATTGCTTTAGAGTTTGCCACTTCAGCTTTCTTTTGAACCTCAGTCCACTTGTCTTTAGCAAGAAGGCTAACCTTACCTTCTTCGTCGGTAGCCACTGGGTGAGTCCATCCTTGTTCAACAGCTTCCCAGACTGATTCGTCTTGAGACTTTAGAAACGCCTTCATTCGTACCCTCCAGTAGCCGTATTTGTTTCCTTCGAGCAGAGGAGGTCTCGTGATGTTCTGCCCTTCTCTTTAGTCCATCTCACCAGCCTTCGGATCTTACTCTGTGTGTCGAGTATTTGCTCTGATACCAATTGAAATCTTCCCTTGGTAGATGAGATGTTGTTCTGGTCGAGATCAAGAGCAAGTCCTAAAACAACTTATGCACTAAAACAAGTAATGCGGAAATAAAACGACACGCAAAGTTGTTACCCAGTTCGGCGTTAACGAGCCTATGTCTGGGGGGCGTTCTCTAGCCCGGTGGATAGCAATTCACTATTACTGAGTATTGCGAGTACAGGGTTTACCGTTTACAGAATCCCTCTTAAACAACCTGAGCCTCGGACAATCTAGTAATTGCAATCTAGGTCTCCCCCTAGATCTTCGGTCCCGCTCCGTATCCACCAGAATGATTCTCCGTGAGAATCAGCGCTTTCTCTCTAATGCGCAGTAACAGAACTTCAGTGCGAGCCTTCAGCTTCGTCCTTCGATCAATCTGTTGAGCACCAATGCAGATTGATCCGAGCGCCTTCGAGTAACCAGTGACGGTTAGTTCTCCAGCCGTATACGTGCGTCGTGAACAACCAGTTACGATTGATTCACCGCCGTTTGCCTCCTCCTCCCTTCAATGAGTATGAGCGTGTATTGTATCTCCGTGAGTGCTACTAATAACCGAGTATTAGCACTCCTTATATAGAGCGGTCGAAACCCTAAAACAATAAGGATTCCTAAACTAAACCGCCTCTATCATTAGGAAATCTTTCCTAATCTCTTGCGCATATCTCTTGTAGATAATCCTCCGTTCGAATCTTCAATCTAGATTAAGCAACCTTCGATTATCTTCTCGACTGAAATAGCTTCAAGCGCAAGCAACCGACTCCAAGGATATTTCCAATAATCCATAAGCACCTGACTTGACAAATATGATTTTAGGAAACTCACTGCTGCGTCAAAGATGTGCTAGGTCGGCTTAGACAAGTTTCCAAATCTGAATTTGGAAACTTCCAACGTCTGTCCACTAATGTGCAACCGCCTTGATCTTCCAACGGTCGACTAGGTTTCCTAATCTGATTTAGCAAACACTTCTTCTGCTTCAACTTGTTCTAGGACAGTTGTCTCTTCCAGTCTTGAACAACATCTAGAACAACTATACTAAGTTTTGCCAAACTACATGCCATATAAACTAACACACTACAAAAGCTGTCCCTCGCCAAAAGAAAATCAAAGACCAAACCATTGAAACCCGAACCAAATCACGTGCTAGAGAAAGCTACAGGAAAACCATATAGTGCGAGACGGTCCCGAGGATGCAGTCCAGGAGCCTGAAAAGGGCTATCTCCCGAAACATCCAAAATAATTTGCATCTCCGCACTGAGGTACAAGTATCAAGTTTCTTCTATTTATTTACACGGTTTAATTTGGTAATATATAGTAAATCGAGTCCCACAGTCTCACTTTCATATTTTAAAAGCTTACTTAGTGTGCCGCCCTTTAATAGCATTGTTCGGGACGAACAACTAAAAGTGTGGGGTGATCTGATGGACCATAATTATACGAATCAGAAACACAGTTAAACCCACCAAATTTGACTTCTTATCTATTTAACTTTTGCTTGTTAGTTCCGATATTTATCTACAGGGTATTTTGGAGCCTAGAGAGAATACACGCTGATGAGCCGTATTTATACGACTCATCGAGTCGTTAATTCCCACCATTTCATTCACTTTATTATGCGAACAGTTACTTTTTAGTGTTGTTTCGTATTTCAGGTGATTTGGAAGCTCTAGGAGGAAACACGCTTAAAAGACGGCATTTTCATGCCAGAAACATCGCAGTGGAAGAACGGAGCCAATGGAGGGTCGTGAACAGTACTCCGGTGTGAATAGTAATTCCAGCGTGAATAGTAATTCCGGCGTGATTAGTGATTTCAGGGCTGTGAACAGTAACTTCGGAAAAAGAAAGTCCAAGCCCTAAATCCAGCAGCCGGCCCATTCTACATTGTGATATTAGGGCAACATTCAAATGCTAGGGTTTCGGAAGGTTCCAAGAAGATCAAAGGGTTTCCAAGAAGATCAAAGGGTTTCTCAAACCCTATATAAGGAGGAGTCCACAAACCATAAACATCATCCCTAATTCTACAATTCAGCCGTGTGCTACTCTCCTCACAATCCAGCCGTGCCTCCTTGCTCAGCCACAATTCCGCCGCTTCTCAGCCTTGCACGGCCGCCCATCAGCCCTACACGGCCAGCCCTTGCTTGCCTCGGTTTTGTGAAGTATTTCATCCCCTTTTATTATTTGCATTGTTTCATTATGATCATGTGTAACTAAACCTTCTATTCGGGTTAGGGTTAATATATTGTGACTATGTTTTTGAGACTTGGATCTTTAATGCTATATTCTATGTTTTACTAATTCTCGTACATGAATTCCATGAAATATTGTTAGACTGGACGTATACTTTGTCGTGAAATCTAGTTGCGCATATTTCTACATTAATCATCTATCTAATACTTTGTCGTTTAGATAGATAGTACGACTAGGGCAATTAACACCTTTGTCGGGTTAATTAAACCTAGGGGAATTAGGTCGTGGCGTAACACCTGTGTCGGGTTACTTGGGAAATCACCTTTGTCGGGACAACCACACGTAAAACACGAATTGAATATTTAGAAGTCTATGATAAAACAAGTCACAATCAAACCCTAATCTGAATACTTCTCTCTGATATTTACAACCTTGCAATTTTCGATTATTTCACTAACCGTTACTCTCATTCTAGTTTCTTGTTTTTCTCCATTACAGAACAAAGTAGTAGCTATCTAGCTCCCTTGGGTTCGACCCTTGCTTGCCATTGTGCTAACCCATAGTTCAGGACAAGGAAATTATAAATTGTTTTTGCACAGGTACGACGACAGCCTGTTCAAAATGGCGCCGTTGCCGGGGAGCTAAGCACGGTGAAACTTTTGTTCTTCTTTTATTTTTCGTTTATTTTTCTTCTTGCTATTTCGAAATTTGTTACTCGGTGAATTCATATTCAACTGTTCGAGATTTTGTTTTCCATTCTATTCGATTTCCGTTTTCTAGCTCTCAGAGGGTTCTGTCACCAAGACTTACGAGTCTAAGGATTTTAGGTTTTAAGTGGGACCGCTGTGACCCCTCTAATCTCCTGGGGACCCTTTGTTGCTAGTCTGTCTTTGTTATTTCGGAGTTTGCTATCTCGGTGTCTGTTACTCTCGTAACATGTCTCACGCAGGTAGTAATGTTAGTCACAACAGTCACAGCAGTCACAACAGTCACGTTAACGAAGAAGTTAACCAGAATGTTCAAGTACAAAATGGCGAAATCAGGGGGGCTATCCCTGATCAGTTTCAACAGTTCCAACAACAACAACAACCTCAAAACCAACAACAACCTCAAAACCAACAACAACCCCAACCACAGTACCCACAATACCCTCAGTACCCACCATATCAACAATATCCTCCACCACCATATCCACAGTACCCACAACCACTCTACCCTCAGTATCCACAACCATATCCACCACTACAATACCTTTCACAACCACCACTACAACACCCACCACAAGCCCCACGTAGACAAGCAGTTGTGGATGATGAGGACGAATATGAAGGACCCACTATGGGCGAGCTCTCGGTTCCTAGCTTCAGAGACCAGTCATGGCCAATTTACGAAGGACCAGACATCGCAGCCATCACGGTCAGTACAGCGGTCATTCACAATCTGCCCAAGTTCTCAGGATCCAAAGGAGAGTCGGCCCAGTCTCACTTGACGCGTTTCCACGGGATATGCTTGAACCTCAGGCCACAAGGAGTAGAGGTGGATGACTTCAAACTGAAGGCATTCTACTTCTCACTGCAAGAAGCAGCTACAGACTGGTTCCTAGCTTTACCCTCAGGCAGTGTTCACACATGGGAACAGATGCAGAAGCACTTCATCAGCAAGTACTATCCAGCAGGGCGTGCAGCGCAAGTCCGGAGACAGTTGCAAGAGCTAAAGCAAGCCCCTCACGAGACCATGTACGAGTACGTAAAGAAATTTCTAGCCTTGGAGAAGAGTTGCTGCAATCTGGAGCTCCCGGAGAAATTAGTCGTAGAATATATGCTGGATGGACTTCGCAAGATGGACAGGAAGTTACTAGAGGCCTCAGCTGGAGGCCAACACATGAACATGACGCCAGCCAGAGTGAAGCAGAAGATCATATCAGTGGCAGAGGGTGAGCGATTCCAGGATGAGACCATGAAGGAGGACGAGTATGCCCGAACAAAGAATGTGTCAACAGTTGAGCCTTCTATCAGTGCTGTATTCGCCGAACTCAAGGAGATGAGAGAGCTGATGAAGCATGTAGTCCGAAGGACACCAGTCCAGGCCAAGCCATGTGAGTTCTGTACATCCACAGAACACAAGACGGACGAGTGCCCTACCTTACCGACAGACGTCCAAGCTGATGTGAATGCAGTGGGGAATTATCAGAGTTATGGCAACCTACCAGGCCCAGTCAAGTAGTATGGCGCAGCAGCACCTAATCAAGGCGCCTGGAGGAATAACTATCAGCAAAATCAGACTCAGCAAGCACGACCGAATGTGCCTCAGCAGAATCAGCAGACTCAGCAGCCGTACAGACATCCTAACAGTCAGTACCAGCAGAATGCACCGGGGCAGTACCAGCAGAAAGGGCCGAACACTTATCAGGCAGGTCCGAGCAACCAAGGCCCCAGCAAGTCGCTAGAGGACATAGTGAGAGATCTGGCAGCTAGCACCCAGCGGACAGATACTACCCTGAACCAGTACATGGCCAAAACCGTCGGAGCGCTAGCTGACATTCAGAGGCAATTAGGGCAGATGTCCACAACTCTCTCCAGGCTTGACGACAGCACAGGACGACTCCCCTCACAGACAGTTCAGAATCCGAAGGGGAATGTCAGCCAAGTAGAAGTAGTAGCTGTGGATGCAGCATTCGAGGAGACCACCGAACCAACAAATGAAGAACCGGCCCTTACAGCCAAGGACGCCGACATTCACGGTTTCTCTTATGCTATGCAGGTAGTTGCTCCATAAAGCCAGATGACTGAGAAAGCTGAACCAGAGCTGAGAATGGTGGTCAAGCCTACACAGAACGACCAAATAACGATGCACACACCCACTGCGAGCCAGGAGACACCTTCAGGAAAGAGTAAGGACCCAGGGGCCTTCACGGTTACCTGTGGTATCGGTAAGACCCAAATACCTCACTGTTTAATAGATTTGGGTGCCGCTATCAATGTTATGCCTTACTCGTTATATTGCTCGCTTGATCTTGGACCATTGAAGCCGCCCAGGCTGTCTATTGAATTAGGGGATAGGTCCTGTGTTCGCCCCACTGGTTTACTTGAAGATCTAACCCTCCGTGTAGGAGATCTTGCTGTGCCTGCAGATTTCTATGTCTTGCAGATGGAGGAATCCAGGAAAGGCGAACCACCAGGGCTCATTTTAGGACGTCCATTCCTCCACACTACCCAGACCCAGATTGACATGGGCATAGGCTTATTGTCACTATCATTCGGTGGAAAGGAAGCTGACTTCTACGTCTATGAGGATGCGAAACGCCCATACACAAGGAAACCGCCAGACATTGTGCACACATCAGAGTATGACACCCTAGTTCCAGACCCACTAGAGCAGGCTATACAAACTACCAGGCCAGCAGCTATGGCCAAGACATCCTCACCTTCTCGGGGATATGTGAAGAAGAAACCGCCTGATCATTGGAGAGCAGGACCGAGTGAACAGCAATTTGAGCACGTTGGGCGAATTGAAGGAGTTGCTGAGAAGAAGTATGACCTCACACGCCCATGGGATCCTAACTTGTGATCCCTAAAGAGGTACTGTCGAGCCAACGACGTAAAACAAAGGCGCTCGCAGGGAGGCAGCCCTGCACGGTTTGCACTGCATTTTATTTATTTACCATGTTTATTTATGAGTCTTATTTGTCACATTGTACCTTGGAAAGGATTTGGTTTCATTTTGTAGGGATTGGACTTAGTCGGCCGGAAAATTCACTTGCGAGCTACGCATTTTGCACTCTACGCTACGCATTTTAGCACCAGACGAGCCCGGGTCGCGTCCCATTGAGACCGGACTTTGCCCGAGTTCAGCCGACCACGTCTACACCCCAGGGGAGTCTTGCTCTACCCTTCTTCTTTCCTAATCTATTTATTGCATGCATTTGTGTGTCTAGATTTGAGTCGTGCCGTGAGGACACGGCTCATTTCAAAAGTGAGGGGTGGGAGAGTTAGTTATGAGTCAGTTATCGAGTCAGCATGCCCACCGCACAGAGTCAGCACGTTTCGAGTCATTTTTAAAAAAATTTGTACATGATTACTTCATTATTTCCTAGACTTGCAGTATTGGATAATGATTAGGTGAAATAGATAGAGCCGATTACATGCATGTCTTTGGTGAAAATTGATTTGTGCGACTAACATGTGATCTTAAAATTTTGCGTGCCCTTGTTAGTTGAGATAAATAGGGATTTGGAGTTGATAGCAATGCCCTAGAGAGACTTGACATATCATTCAAAGACCGAACTCAGGATATGTGGTTATGTGGAGTTCGTGGAGGCTAGCACTTCGAGGCAACATAGTACGAGTCTGCTCCGCCACTGCGGTACCTTTGCGGTTGGTCGGGACGGGAATACTTCACACCGTCCAAGCTCTAGTCCAAGTAGCCGAGAAAATAGGCAAGCGACCCTTGACTTGACCCGTGTCGAAAGGACGAGGATGAGTAAGAGCAGGAAGGTTTCTAATCCGAGTAACCGGGAAAATAGACGAGCGACCCTCGGCTTGACTCGCGTCAAAAGGAGAAGGAACCACGGTTCGAGCAAATCACAATCCGCACTACAAAGCAACAAATCTACAAACCATCGTGATAGTCCACACGTCTCATGTGACAGCATCATTGAAATCCCAAATCAGATGACACTATAGCTGGCCGAATAACACTCAACACTTTGAAGCTCGAATCAATCACGTGCAAGAAAAAGCGGCAAGGCATAACCATATAGCAGCGAGTTCGAGTCCGAGAATGAGGGTTCATGGGTCTAAACAGGGCTATCTCCAGATACATCCGAATTGATTTGCATCTCGACTTCAAAGGTAATACGTATCTTTAGCCCTTGTTTTCGCACAATGATATTAGTAGCAAGCATGCATAACAGGTAGGATCTATAGTAGCCAAGTCATGTCCATGTAGCTCGTCTAGGATGACCGAAGCTTTGTGGTGTTTACATTAGTCGTTCCTCTTATGACCTTGTTCTTGTTCGGGACGAACAAGTTTAAGTGTGGGGTGGTTTGATGAGCCGTATTTATACGACTCATCGAGTCGTTAATTCCGACCATTTCATTCACTTTATTATGCGAACAGTTACTTTTTAGTGTTGTTTCGTATTTCAGGTGATTTGGAAGCTCTAGGAGGAAACACGCTTAAAAGACGGCATTTTCATGCCAGAAACATCGCAGTGGAAGAACGGAGCCAAAGGAGGGTCGTGAACAGTACTCCGGCGTGAATAGTAATTCCGGCGTGAATAGTGATTTCGAAGCTGTGAACAGTAACTTCGGAAAAAGAAAGTCCAAGCCCTAAATCCAACAGCCGGCCCATTCTACATTGTGATATTAGGGCAACATTCAAATGCTAGGGTTTCGGAAGGTTCCAAGAAGATCAAAGGGTTTCTCAAACCCTATATAAGGAGGAGTCCACAACCCATAAACATCATCCCTAATTCTACAATTCAGCCGTGTGCTACTCTCCTCACAATCCAGCCGTGCCTCCTTGCTCAGCCAGAATTCCACCGCTTCTCAGCCTTGCACGGCCGCCCATCAGCCCTACACGGCCAGCCCTTGCTTGCCTCGGTTTTGTGAAGTATTTCATCCCCTTTTATTATTTGCATTGTTTCATTATGATCATGTGTAACTAAACCTTCTATTCGGGTTAGGGTTAATATATTGTGACTATGTTTTTGAGACTTGGATCTTTAATGCTATATTCTATGTTTTACTAATTCTCGTACATGAATTCCATGAAATATTGTTAGACTGGACGTATACTTTGTCGTGAAATCTAGTTGCGCATATTTCTACATTAATCATCTATCTAATACTTTGTCGTTTAGATAGATAGTACGACTAGGGCAATTAACACCTTTGTCGGGTTAAATAAACCTAGGGGAATTAGGTCGTGGGTAACACCTTTGTCGGGTTACTTGGGAAATCACCTTTGTCGGGACAACCACACGTAAAACACGAATTGAATATTTAGAAGTCTATGATAAAACAAGTCACAATCAAACCCTAATCTGAATACTTCTCTCTGATATTTACAACCTTGCAATTTTTGATTATTTCACTAACCGTTACTCTCATTCTAGTTTCTTGTTTTTCTCCATTACAGAACAAAGTAGTAGCTATCTAGCACCATTGGGTTCGACCCTTGCTTGCCATTGTGCTAACCCACAGTTCAGGACAAGGAAATTATAAATTGTTTTTGCACAGGTACGACGACAGCCTGTTCACACGCTAAGGAGGAGTTTTTACGCAGAAAATATATTACGAGTCATTCCAAGGTCAAGACCAGATGCCGACTGAAGAAATCTCAAGATCCTGACTTGGAATCACTCAAAACAAATCCAACCGAAGAGCAACCAAAGTCAGTCCGGAGCGGGAATGTACCGATAGTTTTGTGAAAACTTCACAAAACTCACAAAAACTCCCTCCTTTGCCCTTATGACCGGCGGCTTTAAGGAAAGGATGAGTCATGAGGGGAGCCTCCTCCCCCTCATGACCGACCACCGGCGGCTCCTCCCCTCCCCTCCCATGTAGACCGGCGCCTTTCCTCCTCCATGGAAAGCTTGCCATGTGTTGTGATGGACCATAATTATACAAATCAAATACACAGTAAAACCCACCAAATTAGACTGTTTGTCTATCTAACTTCTACTTGTTAGTCCCGATATATTTCTACAGGGTATTTTGGCGCTTAGAGAGAAAACACGCTAAGGAGAGGATTTTACGCTGAAAAGATATTACGAGTCAATCCAAGGTCAAGATCAGACGCTGAACGAAGAAATATTAAGATCCTGACATTGAATTCCTCAAATTAAATTCAACCGAGGAACAACCAAAGTCAGACCGGAGCAAAATTGGATTGATAGTTCTGTCAAAACTCATCCATGGACCAAGTGACCGGCGGCTTTGGTGAAGAAGATGACTCATGGGTGGTTTCCTCCCCTCCTCCTCCTTGGGTGACCGGTGGCTTTGGCTTGGAGGTGGCAAACGCCACAAAACTCCCCTCCATTCTCACTTGCAACTGGCGGCTTTCAACCCACCATGGGAATGTGACATGTGGTGGCTTCTCCTCCACAAGGTCCTCCCCATCTCCTCCACCCTTGGATGCAACACCACATGCCACCATCTCCACCCTCCATTCTCCTCCCCTTAGCCTATAAAAGGAGAGCTCCTCCTCCTCATTTGTATCATCCAAAAATCATAAAACACTTCTCTCTCTAAGTTTGTTACTTTGTAAGTTTGGTTTATGAAATAATACTCTTGTTGGTTCTTGAGTATTATAACGGTTAGAAATTATAATACTCCTGTCAGTTCTTGAGTATTATAATACTGTAGAGAATACTCCTGTTGGTTCTTGAGTATTCAGTAGGAATTAGGAATACTCCTGTTGGTTCTTGAGTATTCCACCCCCTCTCCTCTTACTATTTTCAAAAACCCCCGAGTATTTAGCTATGGTATCCACCTCTATGGATATTCGTAGCTAAACTCTTTATTCGGTTAAAGGGGTGTACTTGTATTATAAAATGTTTTAATTCTTTTAGTTTCTTTTCTCTGTATTCAAAACTTGTTCTATGTGCCATATATTAGATCAGAATTTCCAAGGTTGAGTGGATGCTTGGAATGGCAAAACTCTTCCGTGGGGATTCGTAAACATACTCGGATAAGTGGATGCTTCGAATGACAAAGCTTATCTGAGGAGTTTGATCTTTCTAAAACACCATTTGGATAAATCGGGAAAGACAATCCAAATGGATGCACACAGGCTAATATACCTTGGAATGGGGTATTAGTCTAAGTAGAACAAGTGCTCTACGACTTTTGCAAAAGACTAGACGGTGTTGCAAGTTGAGTGCTTGGAATGGCCTCGATTCACTTTCGAACACTTTTGCAAAAGGCTAGACAGTGTTGCAAGTCGAGTGCTTGGAATGGCCTTGATTCACGTTTGAATACTTAGAAAGGTTACTAAAATAATAAACAGGCTATGATACAAGGCCGCTGAAACCGAATGTTTTCCTTGAATTACAAAACCCCCCTATATTTACTTTTATAAATTGCTCGATCATCTGCAATCACCAACCGCTCATCTACCGGAGAACTCACCAATCACGCATCACCCACTGTAAGTCCTTCTTTTATTTTCAGTATTTTAATTTCAGTATTTATTTTCTGTAATTTACTTTTCCGCACTCAAAACCCAAAAAACAACCAAAAAAGTCACTTAGTCATAACCGCTAAAATCTCAATCAACCTTAAAACACGCTCCCTCGCTGTACAAATCCCTTAAAGAACAACGTATCCCTCTAATTCCCTTGGGTTTGACCCCTACTTACCACTTACTACCCAGTAGTGTAGTTGCGAGTAGCGGAAATTATAAATTTATTTGCACAGAGAACATTGCACCTTAACGACAGTGCAGTGGGCTCCGTCATGTTGCTCCTCCAAACCACACATTCCTCTCCCCTTAGCCTATAAATACTCCACCCCATCTCATTTGTAATATATCCCAAAAATCACAAAACACTTCTCTCTCTAAAGTTTGGCACTTTGTAAGTTTGGTTTTCAATCTATAATACTCCTGTTGGTTCTTGAGTATTATAGTTCGCTCTTGAGTACTCTTGTCGGTTCTTGTAGTACTCAAGCTTGTCTTTACTATTCTTGAGTACTCTTGTCGGTTCTTGAAGTACTCACCCCTTTCCTTTACTTACTGTCTTTCAAAAACCGTAAGTACTTAGCTATGGTATCCACCTCTATGGATATTCGTAGCTAAACTCTTCATTTGATTGAAGGGGTGTACTTGTATTATAAAATGTTTTAGGCTATACTCTTAGTGTCTCTTCTTTTTATTCAAAACTTGTTCTATGTGCCATATATTAGGCCAGAACTTCCAAGGTTGAGTGGATGCTTGAAATGGCAAAACTCTTCCGTGGGGGTTCGTGAACATACTCGGGTAAGTGGATGCTTGAAATGGCAAAGCTTATCTGAGGAGTTCGACTTCTTTTAAACACCATTTGGTTTGATCGGAAATGATTGATCAAATGGATGCACATAGGCTAGTATACCTTGAAATGGGGTGCTAGTCTAAATAGAACAAGTGCTCTACGACCTTGAAATGGGCTAGACGGTGTGTGCAAATCGAGTGCTTGAAATGGCCTTGATACACTTTTGAATACTTAGAAGGATCACTAAAGGTCAATGATAAACAGGCTATTATACAAGGCCCCAGAAACCGAATGCTTTCCTTAGATTTAAAAAACCCCTTGCACTTACTTTCAATTTTACTATAAACGGTATTATCAACTGCTGACGTTCCGGAAGGCTTGCCAATCACGCATCACCCGCTGTAAGTCTTCTACTTTTATTTTCAGTACTTTACTTTTCTGTCATTTACTTTTCCGCACTAAAAACCAAAACCAACCAACCAATCACTTACTTTTCCGCACTAAAACCTCAATCAACCTAAAACACGCTCCCTCGCTGTACAATTCCCTCACAGAATAGCTTATCCCCCTAATTCCCTTGGGTTCGACCCCTACTTACCACTTGCTACCTAGTAGTAAGGTCACGAGTAGCGGAATACAAATTTGCTTTTGCACAGAGAACACTGCACCTTAACGACAGTGCGGTGGGCTCCGTCACACTGCCCCTACGGCGTAATCTCTCGCGTCGCACATGATTTCGAATGGCTGCTCCCAATCCGGTGTTTGGATGATAGGTGTGCTAGTGAGGGCTGTCTTCAGATCATCAAAGGCCTCCTAGCATGCATTGGTGAATTCAAAAGGGACTTCTTTTTTTAGAAGGGTGGATAGAGGCAACGTCCTTGATGAATCGTCGGTAAAATCCCACATGTCCAAGGAAAGATTGGATGTCTCGAACAGTGGAGGGGTATGGCAGAGTCATGATTAGGTCTATTTTAGCTTTGTCCACCTCTATGCCTTCTTGTGAGATGACATTCCCTAAGACTACTCCGTGTGTTACCATGAAATGGCACTTCTCATAGTTGAGCACTAAGTTCATTGACACACACCGTGCCAAAACCGTGCTCAAGTTGTTTAGGCAAGCGTCGAATGTGTCTCCATAGATGGTGAAGTCGTCCATGAAGACTTCAATGAATGGTCCGATCATGTCCGAGAAAATGCTGGTCACCACTCTTTGAAAAGTCCCCGGAGCATTGCGTAAACCGAACGACATCCTTCTGAAGGCAAATGTACCGAATGGGCAGGTGAATGTAGTCTTCTCTTGATCCTCAGGCACTATGGGAATCTGTTTATAGCCTGAGAACCCGTCCAGGAAGCAAAAGTATGGCTTTTCTGCCAATCGGTCTAGCATTTGATCGATGAATGGCAGAGGGAAATGGTCCTTCCTTGTGACGGCGTTCAATTTTCTGTAGTCAATGCACATTCTCCAGGCGTTCTTGACCCTTGTTGTCACCATTTTTCCTTCGGCATCTTCTTCGACTGTGATCCCAGTTTTCTTTGGGACCACGTGGACCGAGCTTACCCACTGGCTATCCGTGATTGGATAGATGACATCTGCATCCAGTAGTTTCTGTATTTCCTTCTGGACGATCTCCATCCTAATTGGGTTGAGTCGTCGCTGAGGTTCTCTTGACGGCTTAGCTCCATCCTCGAGTAAGATGCGATGCCTGCATACTGTCGGGCTAACTCCTCTGAAGTCGGCTAGAGTCCATCCAATAGCCAACTTGTGTTGTCTCAGCACCTTCACCAATCGACGTTCCTGGTCTGCTTCCAAGCCACTCTTGATGATTACTGGGAGTGTGTTATTTTCCCCTAGGAATGCGTACTTCAGATGTCCGGGCAGGGGCTTTAATTCTATTTCGGGAGCTTGCATAACCGAGGGCAAAAAAGTATTGGACTTGAATAGCTTTACCTCATTGACTTCATATCCTGGTGTGAGAGGCTCCGAGATCGTCAAGTGGGCTAGTGTTGCATGCAAGCCCTCGGCCAATTCGTATGAGCTCTTGGCTCTATTGAGTATGAGTTCTAAGGGATCTGCTCTTGGTTCTGGTTGAACTTCTTGGACTAGATCGTCCAAAGTGTCAAGAGCGTGTACTTCTTTGAACTCCATGGGATGCTTCATTGCTCTGAATATGTCGAAGCTAAAGGTCTCTCCTTCCACCTCCATTGAGAGCATCCCACTTCCACAGTCTATCTTCATTTTTGATGTTTTGAGAAATGGACGGCCGATAAGGATAGGTGCATGGTCTATTGGTCCGCCATTCTCCATTTTTAGGACGTAGAAGTCGGCTGGGAACACCAATTCGCCTACTTGAACCAGGACGTCTTCTATTTTGCCCTCGGGCTGTTTGCAAGATCGGTCCGCCAGCTGGATAGTGAGACCGGTGGGTTCTAGTGGCCCAATCCTAAGGCATGAGTAGAGAGAGAAGGGCAAGACGTTAATTGATGCTCCAAGGTCTAGCATGCAGTTCTCGATCCGGATGTTGCCAATTGTGCATGGAATGGTGTAAGTCCCCGGATCACCACACTTGGGGGGCATTTTTTGTTGCATGACGGCCGACACATTTCTACTTATCAGCTCTTGATCAATTTGAGTACTCCTCCTCCGGTTGGTGCAAAGCTCCTTTAAAAACTTAGCATATCGAGGGATTTGCTTGATGGCCTCCAAGAGGGGAATGTTGATCTCGACTTTACTGAATAATTCAAACGTCCTTATCCATGACCTATTGTTTTGGTATTCGGGCCAGTACTGGAAATGGAAGAGCGACGCTGATCTTGGAGGTCTCGGTTCTGGGCACTGGGCACTCCTTGGCTTCTTCGGTCGCTGGAACTGGGTCTGGCCTGCGTTCCTCGGGCGCGTTTTTGCTTCTCTCGGTTGCGCCCCTGCTTTCTTCGGGCGCGTCCCTCTCTTCTTCGGGCAATTTTGGGCCTTCGTCTTCCTCTTGCTCCATGGGTTCATCGACTAGCTTTTTCCCACTCCTAAGAGTCACGGCATTTACGTTTCCCCTTGGGTTCTGGATGTTTTGCAAAGGTAGCCGGCCATGTTCATTTTTTAGCTGGGAGACTGTGGTAGCAAGCTGGGACATTATCTTCGCCAAATCTGCAATCGCTCCATCAGTTTTCGCCATATTTTGACGTACTGTGCTGGCCAACTCTTTCACAACATCCTCGATTGGTTTGCTCGAACTTTGGTGGTTTGGACCGGCTTGGTACTGATTTGGCCCTTGATGATTGCTTGAGCCTGCCTGATACTGATTCGGTCCCCTTTGCTGATATTGGCCCGCCGGTGGGATGTTTTGGTTGTACTGCCGGTGGGGCGGTTGGTAGAATGACTGAGATGGTTGAGGGGCGACCTGCTATGTTTCCCTCGGAGGATAGCTGTTGTTTTGCCAGTTTGGGCCGATTACTTGACTATACCGTCGATTTGGTCCGGCTCTGTTGTTGTTCTTGTATCCTTGGTATCCTCCCAGTACATTCACTTCTGCCGGTTCTTCCTCTATTAATGTTGGGCATGCGTCAGTTTTGTGGTCCATAGAACCACAAAACTCGCAAGGCTTAGTAACGGATGCACAGTCGTCGTGTGCAAAAGTCAAGAATATATTTATAAGTTCGCTACTCGCGACTTCACTACTGGGTAGCAAGTGGTAAGTAGGGTCGAACCCAAGGGAATTAGGGGGATAGTTGCTCTTTGAGGAGTCTACTGAAAGGGAGCGAGGTTTTAGCGATGAAAGGTGAGTGGTTGGTTGTTGATTTCAGTCTTAGTACAGAAAAGTTAGTGGGTTGGTTGGGATTTTAGTGCGGAAAAGTAAATGACAGAAAAGTAAAGTACAGAAAGTAATTGATTAAAGGAAAGACTTACAGTGAGTGGTTGCGTGAAGGACAAGTCTTGCGGATAGTAAGCGGTTGATATTGCAGTCGATATTGAGGAAGTAAGTGCAGGTAAAGTTCTAAGTTAAGGAAAGTATTCGGCTTCAGGGACCTTGTATCATAGTCTGTTTTAATTGACCTTTAATGATCCTACTAAGTATTCAAAAGTGTATCAAGGCCATTCCAAGCACTCGATTTGCCACACTGTCTAGTCCATTCCAAGACATAGAGCACTTGTTCTATTTAAACTAATACCCCATTCCAAGGTATATTAGCCTGTGTGCATCCATTTGATCAATCATTCCCGATCAACCAAATGGTGTTTAAAAGAGGTCAAACTTCCTAGATAAGCTTTGCCATTCCAAGCATCCACTTATCCGAGTATGTTTACGAACCCCACGGAAGAGTTTTGCCATTCCAAGCATCCACTCAACCTTGGAAGTTCTAACCTAATATATGGCACATAGAACAAGTTTTGAACACAAGAGGCACTAAGAATATGGTCTAAAACATTTTATGATACAAGTACACCCCTTCAACCGAATGAAGGGTTTAGCTACGAATATCCATAGAGGTGGATACCATAGCTAAGTACTCGAGGGTTTTTGAAAGACAGTAAGTAAAGGAGAATACTCAAGAACCAATAGGAGTAAACTCAAGAACTACTAGAATACTCAAGAACCAACAGGAGTATTATAGATTTAAAACAAGTGTTTACAAGAGTAGTGCCCAAATCTAGAGAGATAAGTGTTTTTGATTTTTGGGATGATGATTTACAAAGGGAAGGGCTCTTATTTATCGCCAAGGGAAGGAGAGGGATGTGGTGAAGAGCTAGCCACTTGTCACAAGGGAAGAGGAGGAAGCAAAAGCCATCGAGTGATGTCATCATCTCATCTAGCCGCCCCCCATGTGGCATGCAAGGAGAGGAGGATGGGAGGAGGAAGCCGCCGGCTAGGAGGCATGAGGGGAGAGGATGTGAGTTTTGTGATCTCATTCCAAAAAGCCATCGGTCCTTTCAGCTCCGGACTGACTCTGGTTGCCCTTCGGTTGGACTTGTTTTGAGTGATTCCACGTCAGGATCATGAAAGTTGTACAGTCGGAATCTGGTTGTGTCCTGGAGTGACTTGCAATCCATTTTCAGCTTAAAAACTCCTCCTTAGCATGTATTCTCTCTAGACTTCAAAATACCTTGTAGATAAATATCGAAACTAACAAGCAAAAGTTAAATAGACAAAGAGTCTAATTTGGTGGGTTTAACTGTGTTTATGATTCATACAATTATGGTCCATCAGATCACCCCACACTCTTAGTTGTTCGTCCCGAACAATGCTATTTAAGGGCGGAACACAATCTAAGTAAACTCTTAAAATATGAAAGTGAGACTGTGGGACTAGAGTTATCCTAATTCATGCATTACTTACTTATTACCAAACTAAACCGTGTAAATACTTAGAAGAAACTTGATACTTGTACCTTCGTGCCGAGATGCAAATTAATTCGGATGTTTCGGGAGATAGCCCTTTTCAGGCTCCTGGACTGCATTCTCGGGATCGACTCACACTATATGGTTTCCTTGTAGATTTTTCAAGCACGTGATTCGGTTCGGGTTTCACTGAGTTGAGCACTTTGATTTCTTTTGGCGAGGGATAGCTTTTGTAGTGAATCGGCCTTTGGCCTTTGGCCTTTGATGTTGAATTGGAGTTTCTTCACTTTTGTTCGGTTAAAACCTTCACAATTTTGGCCTTTGGTGCTTTGATTAGTGACGGATGCACAGTCGTCGTGTGCAAACGTCAAGAATAAACTTATAGTCCGCTACTCGTGACTTTACTACTGGGTAGCAAGTGGTAAGTAGGGGTCGAACCCAAGGGAATTAGGGGGATAAGTTGTTCTTTGAGGGATCGTACAGGGAGGGAGCGTGTTTTAGGTTGATTGAGGTTTTAGTGCGGAAAATTAAGTGTTTTTTTGGTTGTTTTTGGTTTTTAGTGCGGAAAAGTAAATGACAGAAAAGTAAATACTGAAAATAAAAGAGAAGACTTACAGCGGTTGTTGCGTGATTGGCAAGTCTTGCGGAACGTCAGCAGTTGATATTGCGGTTTATACTAAAATTGAAAGTAAATGCAGGTGGTGTTTTAATCTGAGGAAAGCATTCGGTTTCGGGGGCCTTGTATCATAATCTGTTTATCATTGACCGCTAATGACCATACTAAGTCTTCAAAAGTGAATCGAGTCTATTCCTAGCACAAGACTTGCCACACCGTCTAGTCTTTTGCAAGACGTAGAACTCTTGTTCTAATATGTGCATCCAGTTGACCATCATTCCTGATAAATCAAATGGTTTTTGAAAGAGGTTGATCTCCACAGATAAGCTGTGCTCTTCCGAGCCTCCACTTATCCACGGAGGTCATGAGTTCATGGTAGAGCTTTGCTCTTCCGAGCATCCACTCTACGAATGAAGTTCTGACCTAATATATGGCACTTAGAACAAGTTGAACACAAAGAGGCATTAAGAAAAGGGTCTAAAACATTTTATGATACAAGTACACCCCTTCAACCGAATGAAGGGATTAGCTACGATTATCCATGGAAGAGGACATCATAGCTAAGTACTTGAAAAGTAAAGGTTTTCGAAAGACAGAAAGTAAAGTTTTTGAAAGTAAAGACAAGGAAAGTAAAATTGCAGTTTTGAAAGACAGGAAAGTAAAGTTTTCAAAAGTAAAAGACAGTAAAGGAAAGGGGTGAGTACTTCAAGAACCGACAAGAGTACTCAAGAACAGTGAAAAGTAAAGACAAACTTGAGTACTTCAAGAACCGACAAGAGTACTCAAGAACAAACTAAAGCTTTATATTTCAAAAGAAAGTGTGTTTACAAGGATTGTGCCCAAAATCTAGAGAGAAGCTAGAGCTTCTCTCTCTAACTATTGAATTGTGTTGTGAATGGGATGATTTTACAAGTGAAGGAAGGTTGGTATTTATAGGCTAAGGGAGTGTAGATTTGTGGAGGAAGTGAATACACTTGGCATGGGATGAGAGGAGGCTTCAAAAGCCATCGAAGGTGAGGTGTACTCCCAAAAGCCGCCGCCCATGTGGCAAAGGAGGAGTGGATGATGGCTTAGCCACCCATGTGGTGGAGGAGGGGAGGATATGTGTGAGTGGAATGAGATATTTGTCTCCAAAAAGCCATCGGTTTGACCGGAATCTGACCGGAGCTTTGGCCGGAGCTTCTTGTATTTTGGAGAGTGTATTCTGAATGAAAATGTCATTCTAAGATGATCTCAAGAAGAAAGTTAAACCAAATTCTGCCCCGAACATGGTCGAAATCCCAAATCAGCTTAAATTGCCCTTGTTTGGCCTTTACCGGGCTCGGTGCCTTTGCATTGCGTTCCTGTCCAAATGCCGACTGTTCTAGCATATTTTAGTGATTCCAAGTCGGTTCTTGAAAGTTGGAATTTGTTCGTGTCCTGGAATGACTCGTAATTCATTTTCAGCTTTAAAACTCCTCCTTAGCATGTATTCTCTCTAGACTTCAAAATACCCTGTAGATAAATATCGAAACTAACAAGCAAAAGTTAAATAGACAAAGAGTCTAATTTGGTGGGTTTAATTGTGTTTATGATTCATACAATTATGGTCCATCAGATCACCCCCACACTTTTAGTTGTTCATCCCGAACAATGCTTTTTAAAGGGCGGCACACACAATCCAAGTAAAAACTTTCAAATATGAAAGTGAGAATATGAACTAGATTTATCATATTCATGCATTACTTACTTATTACCAAACTAAACCGTGTAAATACTTAGAAGAAACTTAATACTTGTACCTTTGCGCCGAGATGCAAATTAATTCGGATGTTTTGGGAGATAGCCTTTTTCAGGCTCCTGGACTGCATTCTCAGGATCGACTCGCACTATATGGTTTCCTTGTAGCTTTCTCTAGCACGTGATTCGGTTTGGGTTTCATTGAGTTGAGCCTTTTTGATTTTCTTTTTTGGCGAGGGACAGCTTTTTTGTAGTGAATCGGCCTTGGGCCTTTGATTTGACTCGTTAAGTACTTCACTTTTGTTCGTTAAAACCTTCACAATTTTGGGCCTTTGGCCTCTTGATTTGCTCTTTGAGCTTTTGCCTTTTTGTGGCTTGCTAGTCCATTTTCTCAAGCCTTTTTGGGAGGTCCAATCATCTCCCGCGAGCATATGGAAATACCTCCCCGCTCTCTCTCATCCTTGCCGTTTCGCGCGAGTCAAAATGAGGGTCGCTCATTTATTTTCACAGCTACTCTGACTAGAGATAGGACGGTTTGATTCCCGTCCCGCCTTTTTTCTTTTTGCATAAACACTGCATGGGGGAGATGACTCTGATTCAACTGAAACCCGAAGTGCAGCCTCCACTGACTTCGTAAACCATATAGCAAAATTCAGTCCTTCGATTGCTTGCCAAGCCTTTCTAGGGCAGTTTATGTCAACTCCACATCCCCTGTTTATCTCAGCACATAGGGACAAATGAGAAGTTACATCCTAAGTTTTTAAACAGTTGAATTTTCACAAGGTAAATGCATGAATTATGATCTATCTTTTTCACATTCTCAAGTTCATATTTTCAAAAAGATAATATTAAGGGAAAAGAAAAAAGAAAAACATGTTTACTATGTACACAGGCGGTTCTCACCCCACACTTTTGAATGAAGGCGTGCCTTTCAGCAAGACTTAGTTCAAAAGTCATGCAAGCAAATATATACAGGAAAGGTGAGAATGAAAAAACTAAATGACAGAAATTAAATGACTGAAAGTATGATAGGTGTCGGGTTACCTCCCGACCAGTGCATTTGTTTAACGTCGTTAGCTCGACAGTACCTCAATCATGGATCATAAGGTCGGATCCCATGGGTGAGTGAGGTCAAACTTCTTTTTGGCAGCTCTTTTATCCCGCTCAAAGAACTTGTGGAGTGATGGGCTCGGTTTGGTTCTCCATTGGTTCGGCAGGTTCTTCTTTTCATAGCTCCGAGAAGGTGGTGCTCCCTTGGCCATAGCTGCTGGTCCATCGAGCCATGCTCTCTTGCTTCTCCTTCTAGTTTTCCATTCTCTTGGCCCATGTCTTTGCCGCTTCTTTATGTATGAGTGGTCGGCACCTTCGCAAGTTTGGAAGTTCAGTATTGTGCCATTGAATGTAGGCGACATCAAGCCTGTTCCCATGTGAAGCCTCTTCTTTGTGGCAGCGACGAATGGTCGTCCTAGAACGAGCGAGTTTTCAGGGCCGCTTTGTTGAGTCGTGGTGAGTGAGAGCTCCATTGATGGCCTTTCTTGCCCTTGATTTGCCTCCACTTCCCCTTGCACCTCAGCATAGGTCACATCATCTTTGGTTGCTGTGATTTGCATACAAACCGAGGGGAAAAGTTGGGGAACTTCCACCATAAGGGCCAGGTCTTTCTTGGGCAGTTTGATAATGAGGACCAGGCCTGCCTCAGGTGCTTCGATAGTGAGGATCGGCCATGTTTTGGGTGCTTCAAGCGCAAGGACCGGGCATGCCGTGATTTCCTTGGTTAGTTCGACAGTGAGGTCCGGGCATGTTTCGACTGGTTCGGCAATGAGGTCTGGGACCGGCGTGATTTCCTCGGGTAGATTGGTAATGTGGACCGGGCCTGAATTGGGCAATTTTTCTTCTAACTCCCAGGGGTAATCTGAATGGAGCTCTTCTTCAGGCAACCATGGGTCCTCATCCTCATCGTTCATATGGTCTCCGGGGGCAATCATACTGAGGTCCGGGTCTGTTTTGGGCAACTCTTCAGTTAGGACCGAAATTGATTTGGGCAGTTTGGCAATGCGGTCCCAGATCAGTTGTGTAGCCGCCCAGAATTCCTCATTTTCGACCTCGTCTTGGTGTATCGGGGCACTCATTTGCTGGATGCTAGCTGCCAATTCTTCCTCCTTGTCCTTGAGTGGCTCGGTAGTTAGGACCGGGACTTCATTTGGCTCGTCAAGTAGGGCCGGGACTTCCTCGTCAGTTATCCATGCGTCCTTATCCTCTACCGGCTCCTCGTGCTCTTCTTCGATGACTCTCGGCTCGAGCATCTTTTGAGTTGCCTCAACCACTGATGAACTGCCCAAGCCATACCCGACTATCATTACCCAGGCAGCTGAAACTATCTACGATCAGTTCTTCACGAACCAACATAACGAGGCAGAACCAAGCCTCATGAGGCCTTCCCGACTTTTCCCCTTAATTAATGAGCAAATCGCCGCGAACTATGCGATCCAAGAAGAAGCTCAAAGGAGAATGGGAAAAGCACCTCTGCAGAATGACCCCTCGATGGAGCATTGCTATGCCGCAACTGGACTAGGCAGTCCCAAATACAAAAACTTTGAAAGGCTGGTAGTGAAAGGTCCATCACCCCCTCCGGGGTATTGGAAGGAAAAAATCCCGAAACAAAGGAGTCCTGACCAGAACACAACATCCGGCAAGAAGTCAGGAAGAAGCAACACTGGAACGGTGGCAAAGTTCGACCTCAGCCACCCATGGGACCCAAACCAATGAACCACAAACGAGGTATCGTCGAGCCAACGACGTTAAACAAGTGCACTGGTCGGGAGGTAACCCGACACTATCTTACTTTTCCGCACTTTAATTTCTGTCTTTTAAATTCAGTATTTAGTTTTAAGCTTGCATGACTTTTGAACTAAGGCACGCCTTCGTTCAAAAGTGTGGGGTGAGATCCACCTCTGTACATAAATAACATGCGGCTGTTTTTCTTTTTTAATAAGTACCTTTTTGAAAATATGAACTTAAGAATGTGAAAAAGATAAATCGTAATTCATGCATTAACCTTGTGAAAATTCAACTGTTTAAAAACTTAGAATGTAACTTTCCATTTGTCCTTTGTGCTGAGATAACTAAGGATGTGGAGTTGATATAAACTGCCCTAGAGAGGCTTGGCAAGCAATCAAAGGATCAGATCAAACTATATGGTTTTCGAAGTCAGTGGAGGCTGCACTTCGGGTTTTCAGTGAATAATTGAAGTCAACTCCGCCAAAAAGCATCTATGCAAAGGCGAGGACGGGAATCAGACCTTCCTCTCTCTAGTCAAAATAGCCGAGAAAATAGATGAGCGACCCTCATCTTGACCCGCGCAAAACGACAAAGACAAGAGGAGCGGGGAGGTATTTCCATAGGCTTGCGGGCGATGATTGGACCTCCCAAAAAGGCTTGAGAAAATGGACTAGCAGTCACAAAAAGGAGAAAAGCTCAATGAAGCAAATCAAGAGGCCAAAGGCCCAAAATTGTGAAGGTTTTAACCGAGCAAAAGTGAAGCACTCAAAAAGTCAAATCAAAGGCCAAAGGCCGATTCACTACAACAAAAAAGCAGTCCCTCGCCAAAGAAGAAAATCAAAAAGGCTCAACTCACTGAAACCCGAATCGAATCATGTGCTAGAGAAAGCTACAAGAAAACCATATAGTAAGAGACGATCCCAAGATTGCAGTCCAGGAGCCTAAAACGGGGCTATCTCCCAAGACATCCAATATAATTTGCATCTCAGCACGAAGGTACACGTATCAAGTTACTTCTATTTATTTACGCAGTTTAATTTGGTAATAAGTAAGCAATGCATGAATTAGGATAGATTGAGTACCACAGTCTAATTTTCATATTCCAAAGCCAAACTTAGAACTTACGCCCTTTAATAGCATTGTTCGGGACGAACAACTAAAAGTGTGGGGTAATCTGATGGACCATAATTGTATGAAACATAAATGCAGTTAAACCCACCAAATTAGACTGTTTGTCTATCTAAAGTCTACGTGTTAGTCCCGATATATTTTCACAGGGCATTTTAGAGACTAAAGTGAAAACACGCTAAGGAGAGGATTTTATGCTGAAAAGATAACAAGAGTCAATCCAAGGTCAAGATCATATGCCGACTGAAGAAATATCAAGGATCCTGACGTTGAATTGACCATAACAAATTAATCAGAGGAATCAGGAGTGGAGTCAAGACAGACCGGGGAAGAAACACATTGACAGTTTTGTGAAAAGACTGCACAAAACTGTACCAAACTCACATTTGGGCAAGATGACCGGCCACCATTCAAGGAGGTGGGCAAGGGAGGAGCTCCTCCCTCTTGGGTGACCGACAACCGGCGGCGCCACCTCCTCCACCAAAAGCCGCCGGCCTCCTCCCCTACCTCCACATATGGCCATCTCCTCCCTTGATTTCTCCTCCAATCAAAATGCAACACTTGCCACCCATCTCCACCACCCATCTCCTCCCCTTTGGGCTATAAAAGGAGGAGCTGCTCCTCCTCCAAAAACACACCTCAATCTCATTTTCACTTCTCTCTCTAGAAGTTGTAACATTTGTAATGTTGTAATCTTGGCTTTGGAAATAAAGGATAGCTCCCTTGGCGCTTCAACGGTTGTAAGTAATTCTTAGTATTTATTCAACTGTTTTATTTCCTTAGTTATAATGTTTAGCGCGATGAATAGTAGCTAAACTAGTAGTTCGGTAGAAGGGGCGCACTTGTATTATAAAATGTTTTAAGACTAACTTAGTGTCTAGTCTTAGTATTCAAAACTTGTTCTATGTGCCATATATCAAGTCAGAGTTTCTAAGGTTGAGTGGAAGCTGTCACAAGCAAAGCTCTTCCGTAGAAATTCGTGATCATACTCGGTAAGTGGAAGCTGTCACAAGCAAAACTTATCGAGGAGTTCGACTTATCTAAAACACCACTTGGTCAAAAACGTAACTGGGAGATCAAGTGGATGCACTTACAGCTAAGATACTTCGAAAGAAGGAATTAGTTTTGCTTAGAACAAGTGTTGCTTTAAACGATGTTGCAAGTCTCGCGCTACGAAAGGGCCTCGATTCATCTTTGAATACTTAGATAATTCACTAAATGTCAATGATAAATAGGATATAATACAAGGCCCCTGAAACCGAACATTTCTCTTTAATTATAAACGGTAATTTACTTTCCAGTATTAAAATCAACCAACCAACCAATCAATCAATCAAAATAGCTGGTAGCTTTAAAACCAACCAACCGACCTTAAACACGCTCCCACGCTGCGTAATCCCCCCGAAGAACAATTATTCCCCTGGTTCCCTTGGGTTCGACCCCTACTTACCAAGTACTACCCAGTAGTATAGTTGCGAGTAGCGGACTATTATAAATTTATTTGCACAAATCGCTTTGACGACGAGCGGTTCTGTCAGTGGTAGCTACGAATGGTTGTCTTGGAATGATTGAGTTCCCGGGTGGTTTTTCTTGGCTTGTGACGAGAGATATTTCCTTTGTCGGCTTTTTTGGCTCATGCTCTACCTCCAACTCCCCTTGTACCGCATCATCATTGATTATATGATCTTTGGTGGTTATGATCGGCATGAAATGCGAAGGGTTAAGTTGAGGCACTTCGACCATGAGGACTAGGTCTGTTTCAGGTGCTTCGACAGTGAAGACTAGGTCTTTCTCGGACAGTTCGGCAATGAGGTCCGGGACTTCCTCGGGTGCTTCGAGCGCAAGTACCGGGCCTGGCTTGATTTCTTCGGCCGCTTCAGCAGTGAGGTTCGGGACTTCTGTAGGTTCGGCAGTTAGGACAGTGATTTCCTCGGATGGATTGGTGATAAGGACCGGGTCTGATTGGGGCAGTTCTTCTTTGGTCATTTGTGGGTCCTTATCCTCAGTCTGCTCCTCGGGTTCAGCCGTCCTTTCTGTTGCTCCTGAATCGGTTTCGGCCGTGAATTGGTGCATCGCGGCACTCAATTGCTGCATGTTTGCGGCCAATTATTGGGTGTTAGCTGCCAGCTCTTTTTCTGCCGCCCATAATTCAGTTTTAGCTCTGATTTGTTGCATTGTGTTTTCCAACTGCTGGAAGCTAGATGCCAGCTCCGTTATACCGTCCTCGAGTGGCTCGGCCTGATCTTGGCTTGGTCTTGACCTTGCGGCCAAATCATTGATTAATATCCAAAGATCATCCACGGTTATGCCCATCAACGATCCTCCTGCTGCGTCATTTAGCCCTTTCCACTCATGTGGCAACATCCCACAGAGAAACTTTGTTTGAAGATCGAAGTTGGTGAATCCATGGTGCGGGCAGCTTGTCACAATGGAATCAAAGTACCATAAGTACTCATCCAATGTTTCGTCCCGGGATTGCTCCAAGTTGTTGATCTTCTCACGGATTTCAAGTTCGAAGGATGGTGGGGAAAACTCCTCGATGTTCCAAGGTTCCATTCCGTAGTAGTAGGACTTAGTGAATTGCATGATAAAATAAAAAAGAAAAAACAAAATAGAACAACTATTCCGATGCACAACTCCCCGGCAACGGCGCAAATTTGACAGACCGCTCGTCGTTAAAGCGATTTGTGCAAATAAATTTATAAGTCCGCTACTCGCGACTACACTACTAGGTAGCAAGTGGTAAGTAGGGGTCGAACCCAAGGGAGTCAGTGTGGATTAGTTGTTCTTTAATGAAGCTTATGCAGATGCGATTGGGGTTGAGTTTGAGTGTGATTTGAGAACTGAAAGTAAATTTTAATAATTGCTAGCAGATTGTAAGGAAAGGATTCAGTTTTAGGGGCCTTGTATTATAATTGTTTATCATCGACCGCGCTAAGTATTCAAAGATGAATCTAGGTTATTTCTAACTCAAGACTTGCAACATCATTTAAAATACCCCTTTCAAGGTATGCTAGTCTATGTGCATCCACCTGATCTCCCAGTGACGTTGCGATCAAGTGGTGTTTTAGATAAGTCGACCTCCTCGATAAGTTTTGCTTGTGACAGCTTCCACTTACCGAGTATGATCACGAATTCCCACGGAAGAGCTTTGCTTGTGACAGCTTCCACTCAATCTTGGAAACTCTGACTATATATGGCACATAGAACAAGTTTTGAATACAAAGGTATACTAAGAGTAAAGTCTAAAACATTTATAATACAAGTATACCCCTGCGACCGAACTACTAGTTTAGCTACTATTCATCGCGCTAAACATTATAACTAAGGAAATAAAACAGTTGAATAAATACTAAAAATAATACTTACAACCGTTGAAGCGCCAAAGGAGCTATCCTTTATTTCCAAAGTGAAGAACAATTTTATTGAGAATGAAGAGAGGAGGGTTAAGCCCTCTCTCTCTCTCTCTAGTGTGTACAAGTATGGGATGATTCAAATGAGGAGGAGGAGCTCCATATTTATAGCCATGGAGGAGGAGGAGCAAGGGTGGAGATGGTGGCATGTGGAGGAGCATCCAAGGGTGGAGGAGAAGGGGAGGAGCATGTGGAGGAGGAGCCTCCACATGTCACATTCTCATGGTGGCTCATTTAGCCGCCGGCGGCTTTGGGAGGGGAGGAGTGAGGTGGTGACAAGTGGAGCAAGGAGAGTGGAGGAGCCACCATGTGAGGGAGGAGCCGCCGGTCACCCAAGGAGGAGGAAGGTGTTGCCACCCAATGACTCATCCTCTTCACCAAGTAGCCGGTCATTCAATGCATATGGATGAGTTTTGACAGTTTTGTACAGTCTTTACAAAACTATCAGTCAAATTTCACTCCAGGCTATCTTTGATAATTCCTCAGTTGGATTTAATTTGAGTAATTCATCGTCAGGATCTTGAGATTTCTTCGTTCAGCATTTGATCTTGACCATGGATTGACTCTTGATATCTTTTCAGCAT
Organism: Rhodiola kirilowii; assembly: GCA_033675215.1. Classification (NCBI taxonomy): domain Eukaryota; kingdom Viridiplantae; phylum Streptophyta; class Magnoliopsida; order Saxifragales; family Crassulaceae; genus Rhodiola; species Rhodiola kirilowii. Next base: position 34,212,201 of record CM066201.1, read on the forward strand.
AAAATCCTCTCCTTAGCGTGTTTTCACTTTAGTCTCTAAAATGCCCTGTGGAAATATATCGGGACTAACACGTCAAAGTTAGATAGACAAACAGTATAATTTGGTGGGTTTAACTGTATTTATGTTGCATACAATTATGGTCCATCAGATCACCCCACACTTTTAGTTGTTCGTCCCGAACAATGCTATTAAAGGGCGTACACACAATCTAAGTAAAATATGAAAGTGAGACTGTGGGACTAGATTTATCCTAGTTCATGCATTACTACTTATTACTAAATTAAACTGCGTAAATAAAATAGAAGAAACTTAATACTTGTACCTCCGTGTTGAGATGCAAATTATATTGGATGTTTCGGGAGATAGCCCTTTTTAGGCTCCTGGACTGCAACCTCGGGATCGTCTCGTACTATATGGTTTTCTGGTAGCTTTCTCTAGCACGTGATTCGGTTCGGGTTTCAATTGTTTGAGTACTTTGATTTTCTTTTGGCGAGGGACTGCTTTTTGTAGTGAATCGGCCTTTGGCCTTTGATTTGACTCTTTGAGTTCTTCACTTTTTGTTCGGTTAAAACCTTCACAATTTTGGGCCTTTGGCATCTTGATTTGCTTCTTTGAGATTTTCGCCTTTTTGTGGCTGCTAGTCCATTTTCTCAAGCCTTTTTGGGAGGTCCAATCATCGCTCGCAAGCCTATGGAAATACCTCCCCGCTCCTCTCGTTTTTGCCGTTTCGCGCGGGTCAAGGTGAGGGTCGCTCATCTATTTTCTCGGCTACTTTGACTGTCGTTTCACGCGGGTCAAGGTGAGGGTCGCTCATCTATTTTCTCGGCTACTTTGACCGGAGATAGGACGGTCTGATTCCCGTCCTCGCCTTTTGCATAAACACTGCATGGCGGAGATGACTTCAATCTTCACTGAAAACCCGAAGTGCAGCCTCCACTGACTTCGAAAACCATATAGTTTAATCTGGTCCTTCGATTGCTTTCCAAGCCTCTCTAGGGCAGTTTATATCAACTCCACATCCCTAGTTTATCTCAGCACAAAGGGACAAATGAGAAGTTACATTCTAAGTTTTTAAACAGTTGAATTTTCACAAGGTTAATGCATGAATTTTGGTCTATCTTTTTCACATTCTCAAGTTCATATTTTCAAAAAGATACTACTAAAAAAGAAAAACATGTTATGTACACAGATGGTTCTCACCCCACACTTTTGAACGAAGGCGTGCTGACAGAACCGCTTGTCGTCAGAGCGATTTGTGCAAATAAATTTATAATAGTCCGCTACTCGCAACTATACTACTGGGTAGTACTTGGTAAGTAGGGGTCGAACCCAAGGGAATTAGGGGAATAGGTTATTCTTTTAAGGGATTTGTCTAGCGAGAGAGCGTGTTTTAAGTTGGTTGAGGTTTTAGTGCTAACAACTACGTGACTTTTTGATTGGTTGCGGATTTGATTGCTGAAACGTAAATTACAGAAAAGTAAATACTGAAAATACAAAGGAGACTTACAGTGGGTGATGCGTGAATTGCAAGTCCTCCGGATTGTGAGCGGTTGATGGTTGCAGTTGATTGAACAATAAAAGTAAAGACAGGGGGTTTTGTAATTGCGAGAGAAGTATTCGGTCTTGGGGGGCCTTGTATTATATCCTGTTCATTCTTTTAGTAACCCTTCTAAGTATTCAAACGTGTATCGAGGCCCTTTCGTAGCGCTCAATTTGCCACACTGTTTGTAAACCCTTGTTCTACTTCAGACTAATTCCTCCTTTCGAAGTATCTTAGCCTTTTGTGCACCCATTTGGTCCCTTTGGTCCAGTTTCCAAATGGTTTTAAAGATAGATCGAACTCCTCAGATAAGCTTTGCCCTTTCGTAGCATCCACTTACCCGAGTATGTTCACGACTTCCCACAGAAGAGTTTTGCCCTTTCGTAGCTTCCACTCAACCTTGGAAAGTCTGACCTTATAAATGGCACATAGAACAAGTTTTGAATACAGAGAAAAGAAACTAAACGAAGTAAAACATTTTATAAAACAAGAACTCCCCTTCAACCGAATGAAGAGTTTAGTTACGAATATCCATAGAGTTGGACATCATAACTAAATACTTGGGGATTTGGAAAAGAATACTCAAGAACAAACAGGAGTAAAGAGAGAAGAGAAAGAGATTACTCAAGAACAAACAGGAGTAACTCTTGAACTGTAACTGAAAACTTGAGTACTCAAGAACCAACAGGAGTACTCAAGATCGAACTAAAGTATTTGAGAACAAACTGAACTTTTATTGATATCAAAACCAAACTTTACAAAGTAACAAACTTAGAGAGAGAAGTGTTTTACACAATTTTGGGATGGATTGAAATGAGGAGGAGAGCTTCCTTTTATAGGCATGGAGGATGAAATGGAGGGCTTGGATTGAGGCATGTGTTTGTGCATCCAAGGGTGGAGATGGGGGGAGAAGGAGAGGAGGGCAAGTGTCACAAGGGGAGAGGGGGAGAGGGAAGCCGCCGGCGGCTTTTGGTGTGGATGGAGGAGGATGTGACATGTGGTGGTGTGGGAGAGGAGGAGGGGAGATGTGAGGAGAAAGCCGCCGGCTAGGTGGCATGAGGAGAGTGGCTTGTGAGTTTTGTGCAGTTTTCACAAAACTATCGGTGTATTCCAGCTCCGGATTGCCTTCGGTTTCTCTTCGGTTTGATTTGTTTTGAATGATTCCAAGTCAGGATCTTTAGATTTCTTCATTCAGCGTCTGATCTTGACCTTGGATTGTCTCCTGATATCTTTTCTGTGCTAAAAGCTCTTCCTTAGCGTGTATTCTCTCTAAGCTCTGAAATACCCTGTAGAAATGTATCGGGACTAAAACATTGAAGTTAGATAGACAAACAGTCTAATTTGGTGGGTTTAACTGTGTTTATGATTCATACAATTGTGGTCCATTAGATAACCCCACACTTTAGTTGTTCGTCCCGAACAATGCTTTATAAGGGCGTTACTAAGTAAGTTGGTTAAAATATAAAAATAAGATTGTGGTACTCGATTTTTCCTAATTCATGCATTACTACTTGTTACTAAATTAAACTGCGTAAATAAGTAGAAGAAACTTGATACTTGTACCTTTGTGCTGGGATGCAAATTAATTCGGATGTTTTGGGAGATAGCCCTTTTCAGGCTCCTGGACTACACCTTCGGGATCGTCTCGCACTATATGGTTTTCTTGTAGCTTTCTCTAGCACGTGATTCGATTCAGGTTTCAGTGAGTTGAGTACTTTGATTACTTTTGGCGAGGGACTGCTTTTGTAGTGAATTGGCCTTTGGCCTTTGATTTGACGCTTTGAGTTCTTCACTTTTGTTCGGTTAAAACCTTCACAATTTTGGGCCTGAGGCCTCTTGATTTGCTTCTTCGAGCTTTTTGCGTCTTTGTGACTTGCTAGTCCATTTTCTCAAGCCTTCTTGGGAGGTCCAATCATCGCCCGCGAGCATATGGAAATACCTCCCCGCTCCTCTCGTCTTTGTCGTTTTGCGCGGGTCAAGATGAGGGTCGCTCATCTATTTTCTCGGCTATTTTGACTAGAGAGAGGACGGTCTGATTCCCGTGCTCGCCTTTGCATAGATGCTTCCTGGCGGAGTTGACTTCAATTATTCACTGAAACCTGAAGTGCAGCCTCCACTGACTTCGAAAACCATATAGTTTGATCTGATCCTTCAAGTGCTTGCCAAGCCCCTCTAGGGCAATTTCTATCAACTCCACATCCCTAGTTTATCTCGGCACAAAAGACAAATGAGAAGTTACATTCTAAGTTTTTAAACAGTTTGCATTTTCACAAGGTTGATGCATGAATTATGATCTATCTTTTTCACATTCTTAAGTTCATATTTTCAAAAAGATACTATTTAAAAAGAAAAGAAAAACATGCAGATGGTTCTCACCCCACACTTTTGAACGAAGGCGTGCCTTAGTTCAAAAGTCATGCAAATATATACAAAAGAAGGAAATGACATTAAGGAAAAAGAAGAACAGATCTCCCTTTTACTGTGTCGTGGAAATGACATGGCATGAGGCTGGATAATCGAGGGAGTCTGGCTGGGGCCTCGAACTCTCAGTGCAGGCCCGGTAAATTCACGGAAGCTGCCTGGCTGATCCGGTCTTGCTCCAAACTTAATTCCTACATGAAATATATTCCTTCTATACAAAAAGTGGGTGAGAGCGCTTATTGGAAATTTAAATGACAGAAATTAAAAGTGCAGAAAAGTAAGATAGTGTCGGGTTACCCCCCGACCAGTGCACTTGTTTAACGTCGTTGGCTCGACGATACCTCGTTTGTGGTTCATTGGTTTGGGTCCCATGGGTGGCTCAGGTCAAACTTTGCCACCGTTCCTGTGTTGCTTCTTCCTGACCTCTTGCCGGATGTTGTACTCGGGTTCTGTTCCCATTGATCTGGTGGTTTCTCTTTCCATTGTCTCTGAGAAGGCGAGGGACCTTTTACCACAGTCGCAGGTTTCTTGAGCCGAGCTTTCTTGTTTTTCCATCCGGGCTTCCATTCCTTTGGCCCATATCTTGGTCGCTTCTTTGTATATGAACTGTTGGCATCTGGGTTATGCTCCTTGCAAGCCTTCTTCTTTGCGGCAGAGGTGAATGGTCGTTTCAGTACGAGTGAGTTTTCAGGGCTGCTTGGTTGGCTTGTGGCGAGGGAGTGCTTCATTGTTTGGTTTCTTGGCTCATGCCTTGCCTCCAACTCGCCTTGCACCTCTTCAATGATCACTTCATCTTCAAGGGTTGTGATCCTTATACAACCCGAGGGGACAAGTTGGGGGACTTCCACCCCAAGGGCCAGGTTTTTCTCGGACAGATTGATAATGAGGACCGGGTCTGCCTCGGGTGCTTTGATAGTGAGGAATGGGCCGGGCTTGATTTCCTCGTCCGCTTCGGTAGTGAGTTCCCATGAAGATTCCTCCTCGATGCTTTCTGTATCTGATTCGTCCATCACTTCGGATGGCTCGGGAGTGAGATCCCATGTAGGCTCTTCTTTGTCCCACACTGTATCGATTTCTGGCTCTAAGTCTTCTGATGGCTCGGGAGTGATATCCCATGTAGGCTCTTCCTCAGTTATCCATGCGTCCTCATCCTCTGTCAGCTTTGTGGGCTCCAATGTTGGTTCCTTTAGAGCCGCCTCTACATCCATTACTGCCCTTGCCATCTCGGCTTGATTCTGCAGAATTCTTGCATCTATTTGCGCATAACTCGCGGCCAAATCTTCCATTACGTCCTCCAAGGACCGGCTTTGGTTTTCGTCTATCCGTTGGTTGCTAGCTGCCAACTCTTTTATTATGTCCTCAAGCGCATTGTGTTGTTCTTGCCTGAGCCTTGAGTCCTCGGCCAAATCATATATCAAGCCCCAAAGAGCACTCATCGTCAACTCATAGATCGAGCCTCCTGCCGCCTCATTGAGCCTATCCCACTCGTGTGGTATCATTCCACCGAGAAATCTTTGAATAAGATCGTAGTTAGTGAATCCATGGTGCGGGCAGCTTGTCACAAGGGAATCAAAGTACCGTAAGTACTCATCCAATGTTTCATCCCGGGATTGCTCAATGTAGTTGATCTTTTCGCGGATTTCATGTTGGAAGGATGGTGGGGAACATTTCTCATCGTACCAAGGCTTTTTGCCGTAGTAAGATGACATGGTGAATTATGTACAACAGAAAAAAGAACAACTATCCATTTGCTAATTCCCCGGCAACGGCGCCAATTTGACAGAACCGCTTGTCGTCAGAGCGATTTGTGCAAATAAATTTATAATAGTCCACTACTCGCAACTATACTACTGGGTAGTACTTGGTAAGTAGGGGTCGAACCCAAGGGAATTAGGGGAATAGGTTATTCTTTTAAGGGATTTTTCTAGCGAGAGAGCGTGTTTTAAGTTGGTTGAGGTTTTAGTGCTAACAACTACGTGACTTTTTGATTGGTTGCGGATTTGATTGCTGAAACGTAAATTACAGAAAAGTAAATACTGAAAATACAAAGGAGACTTACAGTGGGTGATGCGTGAATTGCAAGTCCTCCGGATTGCGAGCGGTTGATGGTTGCAGTTGATTGAACAATAAAAGTAAAGACAGGGGGGTTTTGTAATTGCGAGAGAAGTATTCGGTCTTGGGGGGCCTTGTATTATATCCTGTTCATTCTTTTAGTAACCCTTCTAAGTATTCAAACGTGTATCGAGGCCCTTTCGTAGCGTTCAATTTGCCACACTGTTTGTAAACCCTTGTTCTACTTCAGACTAATTCCTCCTTTCGAAGTATCTTAGCCTTTTGTGCACCCATTTGGTCCCTTTGGTCCAGTTTCCAAATGGTTTTAAAGATAGATCGAACTCCTCAGATAAGCTTTGCCCTTTCGTAGCATCCACTTACCCGAGTATGTTCACGACTTCCCACAGAAGAGTTTTGCCCTTTCGTAGCTTCCACTCAACCTTGGAAAGTCTGACCTTATAAATGGCACATAGAACAAGTTTTGAATACAGAGAAAAGAAACTAAACGAAGTAAAACATTTTATAAAACAAGAACTCCCCTTCAACCGAATGAAGAGTTTAGTTACGAATATCCGTAGAGTTGGACATCATAACTAAATACTTGGGGATTTGGAAAAGAATACTCAAGAACAAACAGGAGTAAAGAGAGAAGAGAAAGAGATTACTCAAGAACAAACAGGAGTAACTCTTGAACTGTAACTGAAAACTTGAGTACTCAAGAACCAACAGGAGTACTCAAGATCGAACTAAAGTATTTGAGAACAAACTGAACTTTTATTGATATCAAAACCAAACTTTACAAAGTAACAAACTTAGAGAGAGAAGTGTTTTACACAATTTTGGGATGGATTGAAATGAGGAGGAGAGCTTCCTTTTATAGGCATGGAGGATGGAAATGGAGGGCTTGGATTGAGGCATGTGTTTGTGCATCCAAGGGTGGAGATGGGGGGAGAAGGAGAGGAGGGCAAGTGTCACAAGGGGAGAGGGGGAGAGGGAAGCCGCCGGCGGCTTTTGGTGTGGATGGAGGAGGATGTGACATGTGGTGGTGTGGTAGAGGAGGAGGGGAGATGTGAGGAGAAAGCCGCCGGCTAGGTGGCATGAGGAGAGTGGCTTGTGAGTTTTGTGCAGTTTTCACAAAACTATCGGTGTATTCCAGCTCCGGATTGCCTTCGGTTTCTCTTCGGTTTGATTTGTTTTGAATGATTCCAAGTCAGGATCTTTAGATTTCTTCATTCAGCGTCTGATCTTGACCTTGGATTGTCTCCTGATATCTTTTCTGTGCTAAAAGCTCTTCCTTAGCGTGTATTCTCTCTAAGCTCTGAAATACCCTGTAGAAATGTATCGGGACTAAAACATCGAAGTTAGATAGACAAACAGTCTAATTTGGTGGGTTTAACTGTGTTTATGATTCATACAATTGTGGTCCATCACGTGCCTTTCAGCAAGACTTAGTTCAAAAGTCATGCAAGCAAATATATACAGGTGAGGTGAGAATGATGCAAGGCAAAAAAAAACTAAATGACAAAAACTAAATGACAGAAATTAAATGACAGAAAGTAAGATAGTGTCGGGTTACCTCCCGACCAGTGCCTTTGTTTAACGTCGTTGGCTCGACGATACCTCATTCCTGGATCATAAGTAGGGATCCCATGGGTGCTTGAGGTTGAATTTCTTCTCGATTGTCCTTTTGCTCCGAGAGGGTGAGGCTTCTTTGACCATAGCTGCTGGTCCATTGAGTCGTGCTTTCTTGTTTCTCCTTCCGAGTTTCCATTCTTTCGGCCCATGCCTTTGCCGCTTCTTCATGTTTGAATAGTTGGCACTTTCGCGAGTTTGGAAGTTGGGTTTTGTGCCTTCAAACATCGGCGACCACATGCATGTTCCCATGTGAGGCCTCTTCTTGGTGGTAGCTACGAATGGTTGTCTTGGAATGATTGAGTTCCCGGGTGGTTTTTCTTGGCTTGTGACGAGAGAGATTTCCTTTGTCGGCTTTTTTGGCTCATGCTCTGCCTCCAACTCCCCTTGTACCGCATCATCATTGATTATATGATCTTCGGTGGTTATGATCGGCATGAAACGCGAAGGGTTAAGTTGAGGCACTTCGACCATGAGGACTAGGTCTGTTTCAGGTGCTTCGACAGTGAAGACTAGGTCTTTCTCGGACAGTTCGGCAATGAGGTCCGGGACTTCCTCGGGTGCTTCGAGCGCAAGTACCGGGCCTGGCTTGATTTCTTCGGCCTCTTCAGCAGTGAGGTTCGGGACTTCTGTAGGTTCGGCAGTTAGGACAGTGATTTCCTCGGATGGATTGGTGATAAGGACCGGGTCTGATTGGGGCAGTTCTTCTTTGGTCATTTGCGGGTCCTTATCCTCAGTCTGCTCCTCGGGTTCAGCCGTCCTTTCTGTTGCTCCTGAATCGGTTTCGGCCGTGAATTGGTGCATCGCGGCACTCAATTGCTGCATGTTTGCGGCCAATTATTGGGTGTTAGCTGCCAGCTCCTTTTCTGCCGCCCATAATTCAGTTTTAGCTCTGATTTGTTGCATTGTGTTTTCCAACTGCTGGATGCTAGATGCCAGCTCCGTTATACCGTCCTTGAGTGGCTCGGCCTGATCTTGGCTTGGTCTTGACCTTGCGGCCAAATCATTGATTAATATCCAAAGATCATCCACGGTTATGCCCATCAACGATCCTCCTGCTGCGTCATTTAGCCCTTTCCACTCATGTGGCAACATCCCACAGAGAAACTTTGTTTGAAGATCGAAGTTGGTGAATCCATGGTGCGGGCAGCTTGTCACAATGGAATCAAAGTACCATAAGTACTCATCCAATGTTTCGTCCCGGGATTGCTCCAAGTTGTTGATCTTCTCACGGATTTCAAGTTCGAAGGATGGTGGGGAAAACTCCTCGATGTTCCAAGGTTCCATTCCATAGTAGTAGGACTTAGTGAATTGCATGATAAAATAAAAAAGAAAAAACAAAATAGAACAACTATTCCGATGCACAACTCCCCGGCAACGGCGCCAATTTGACAGACCGCTCGTCGTTAAAGCGATTTGTGCAAATAAATTATAAGTCCGCTACTCGCGACTACACTACTAGGTAGCAAGTGGTAAGTAGGGGTCGAACCCAAGGGAGTCAGTGTGGATTAGTTGTTCTTTAATGAAGCTTATGCAGATGCGATTGAGGTTGACTTTGAGTGTGATTTGAGAACCGAAAGTAAATTATAATAATTGCTAGCAGATTGTAAGGAAAGGATTCAGTTTTAGGGGCCTTGTATTATAATTGTTTATCATCGACCGCGCTAAGTATTCAAAGATGAATCTAGGTTATTTCTAACTCAAGACTTGCAACATCATTTAAAATACCCCTTTCAAGGTATGCTAGTCTATGTGCATCCACCTGATCTCCCAGTGACGTTGCGATCAAGTGGTGTTTTAGATAAGTCGACCTCCTCGATAAGTTTTGCTTGTGACAGCTTCCACTTACCGAGTATGATCACGAATTCCCACGGAAGAGCTTTGCTTGTGACAGCTTCCACTCAATCTTGGAAACTCTGACTATATATGGCACATAGAACAAGTTTTGAATACAAAGGTATACTAAGAGTAAAGTCTAAAACATTTATAATACAAGTATACCCCTGCGACCGAACTACTAGTTTAGCTACTATTCATCGCGCTAAACATTATAACTAAGGAAATAAAACAGTTGAATAAATACTAAAAATAATACTTACAACCGTTGAAGCGCCAAAGGAGCTATCCTTTATTTCCAAAGTGAAGAACAATTTTATTGAGAATGAAGAGAGGAGGGTTAAGCCCTCTCTCTCTCTCTCTAGTGTGTACAAGTATGGGATGATTCAAATGAGGAGGAGGAGCTCCATATTTATAGCCATGGAGGAGGAGGAGCAAGGGTGGAGATGGTGGCATGTGGAGGAGCATCCAAGGGTGGAGGAGAAGGGGAGGAGCATGTGGAGGAGGAGCCTCCACATGTCACATTCTCATGGTGGATCATTTAGCCGCCGGCGGCTTTGGGAGGGGAGGAGTGAGGTGGTGACAAGTGGAGCAAGGAGAGTGGAGGAGCCACCATGTGAGGGAGGAGCCGCCGGTCACCCAAGGAGGAGGAAGGTGTTGCCACCCAATGACTCATCCTCTTCACCAAGTAGCCGGTCATTCAATGCATATGGATGAGTTTTGACAGTTTTGTACAGTCTTTACAAAACTATCAGTCTAATTTCACTCCAGGCTGTCTTTGATAATTCCTCAGTTGGATTTAATTTGAGTAATTCATCATCAGGATCTTGAGATTTCTTCGTTCAGCATTCGATCTTGACCATGGATTGACTCTTGATATCTTTTCAGCATAAAATCCTCTCCTTAGCGTGTTTTCACTTTAGTCTCTAAAATGCCCTGTGGAAATATATCGGGACTAACACGTCGAAGTTAGATAGACAAACAGTCTAATTTGGTGGGTTTAACTGTATTTATGTTGCATACAATTATGGTCCATCAGATCACCCCACACTTTTAGTTGTTCGTCCCGAACAATGCTATTAAAGGGCGTACACACAATCTAAGTAAAATATGAAAGTGAGACTGTGGGACTAGATTTATCCTAGTTCATGCATTACTACTTATTACTAAATTAAACTGCGTAAATAAAATAGAAGAAACTTAATACTTGTACCTCCGTGTTGAGATGCAAATTATATTGGATGTTTCGGGAGATAGCCCTTTTTAGGCTCCTGGACTGCAACCTCGGGATCGTCTCGTACTATATGGTTTTCTGGTAGCTTTCTCTAGCACGTGATTCGGTTCGGGTTTCAATGGTTTGAGTACTTTGATTTTCTTTTGGCGAGGGACTGCTTTTTGTAGTGAATCGGCCTTTGGCCTTTGATTTGACTCTTTGAGTTCTTCACTTTTTGTTCGGTTAAAACCTTCACAATTTTGGGCCTTTGGCCTCTTGATTTGCTTCTTTGAGATTTTCGCCTTTTTGTGGCTGCTAGTCCATTTTCTCAAGCCTTTTTGGGAGGTCCAATCATCGCTCGCAAGCCTATGGAAATACCTCCCCGCTCCTCTCGTTTTTGCCGTTTCGCGCGGGTCAAGGTGAGGGTCGCTCATCTATTTTCTCGGCTACTTTGACTGTCGTTTCACGCGGGTCAAGGTGAGGGTCGCTCATCTATTTTCTCGGCTACTTTGACCGGAGATAGGACGGTCTGATTCCCGTCCTCGCCTTTTGCATAAACACTGCATGGCGGAGATGACTTCAATCTTCACTGAAAACCCGAAGTGCAGCCTCCACTGACTTCGAAAACCATATAGTTTAATCTGGTCCTTCGATTGCTTTCCAAGCCTCTCTAGGGCAGTTTATATCAACTCCACATCCCTAGTTTATCTCAGCACAAAGGGACAAATGAGAAGTTACATTCTAAGGTTTTAAACAGTTGAATTTTCACAAGGTTAATGCATGAATTTTGGTCTATCTTTTTCACATTCTCAAGTTCATATTTTCAAAAAGATACTACTAAAAAAGAAAAACATGTTATGTACACAGATGGTTCTCACCCCACACTTTTGAACGAAGGCGTGCCTTTCAGCAAGACTTAGTTCAAAAGTCATGCAAGCAAATATATACAGGTGAGGTGAGAATGATGCAAGGCAAAAAAAACTAAATGACAAAAACTAAATGACAGAAATTAAATGACAGAAAGTAAGATAGTGTCGGGTTACCTCCCGACCAGTGCCTTTGTTTAACGTCGTTGGCTCGACGATACCTCATTCCTGGATCATAAGTAGGGATCCCATGGGTGCTTGAGGTTGAATTTCTTCTCGGTTGTCCTTTTGCTCCGAGAGGGTGAGGCTTCTTTGACCATAGCTGCTGGTCCATTGAGTCGTGCTTTCTTGTTTCTCCTTCCGAGTTTCCATTCTTTCGGCCCATGCCTTTGCCGCTTCTTCATGTTTGAATAGTTGGCACTTTCGCGAGTTTGGAAGTTGGGTTTTGTGCCTTCAAACATCGGCGACCACATGCATGTTCCCATGTGAGGCCTCTTCTTGGTGGTAGCTACGAATGGTTGTCTTGGAATGATTGAGTTCCCGGGTGGTTTTTCTTGGGTTGTGACGAGAGAGATTTCCTTTGTCGGCTTTTTTGGCTCATGCTCTGCCTCCAACTCCCCTTGTACCGCATCATCATTGATTATATGATCTTCGGTGGTTATGATCGGCATGAAACGCGAAGGGTTAAGTTGAGGCACTTCGACCAGGAGGACTAGGTCTGTTTCAGGTGCTTCGACAGTGAAGACTAGGTCTTTCTCGGACAGTTCGGCAATGAGGTCCGGGACTTCCTCGGGTGCTTCGAGCGCAAGTACCGGGCCTGGCTTGATTTCTTCGGCCTCTTCAGCAGTGAGGTTCGGGACTTCTGTAGGTTCGGCAGTTAGGACAGTGATTTCCTCGGATGGATTGGTGATAAGGACCGGGTCTGATTGGGGCAGTTCTTCTTTGGTCATTTGCGGGTCCTTATCCTCAGTCTGCTCCTCGGGTTCAGCCGTCCTTTCTGTTGCTCCTGAATCGGTTTCGGCCGTGAATTGGTGCATCGCGGCACTCAATTGCTGCATGTTTGCGGCCAATTATTGGGTGTTAGCTGCCAGCTCCTTTTCTGCCGCCCATAATTCAGTTTTAGCTCTGATTTGTTGCATTGTGTTTTCCAACTGCTGGATGCTAGATGCCAGCTCCGTTATACCGTCCTTGAGTGGCTCGGCCTGATCTTGGCTTGGTCTTGACCTTGCGGCCAAATCATTGATTAATATCCAAAGATCATCCACGGTTATGCCCATCAACGATCCTCCTGCTGCGTCATTTAGCCCTTTCCACTCATGTGGCAACATCCCACAGAGAAACTTTGTTTGAAGATCGAAGTTGGTGAATCCATGGTGCGGGCAGCTTGTCACAATGGAATCAAAGTACCATAAGTACTCATCCAATGTTTCGTCCCGGGATTGCTCCAAGTTGTTGATCTTCTCACGGATTTCAAGTTCGAAGGATGGTGGGGAAAACTCCTCGATGTTCCAAGGTTCCATTCCATAGTAGTAGGACTTAGTGAATTGCATGATAAAATAAAAAAGAAAAAACAAAATAGAACAACTCTTCCGATGCACAACTCCCCGGCAACGGCGCCAATTTGACAGACCGCTCGTCGTTAAAGCGATTTGTGCAAATAAATTATAAGTCCGCTACTCGCGACTACACTACTAGGTAGCAAGTGGTAAGTAGGGGTCGAACCCAAGGGAGTCAGTGTGGATTAGTTGTTCTTTAATGAAGCTTATGCAGATGCGATTGAGGTTGACTTTGAGTGTGATTTGAGAACCGAAAGTAAATTATAATAATTGCTAGCAGATTGTAAGGAAAGGATTCAGTTTTAGGGGCCTTGTATTATAAATGTTTATCATCGACCGCGCTAAGTATTCAAAGATGAATCTAGGTTATTTCTAACTCAAGACTTGCAACATCATTTAAAATACCCCTTTCAAGGTATGCTAGTCTATGTGCATCCACCTGATCTCCCAGTGACGTTGCGATCAAGTGGTGTTTTAGATAAGTCGACCTCCTCGATAAGTTTTGCTTGTGACAGCTTCCACTTACCGAGTATGATCACGAATTCCCACGGAAGAGCTTTGCTTGTGACAGCTTCCACTCAATCTTGGAAACTCTGACTATATATGGCACATAGAACAAGTTTTGAATACAAAGGTATACTAAGAGTAAAGTCTAAAACATTTATAATACAAGTATACCCCTGCGACCGAACTACTAGTTTAGCTACTATTCATCGCGCTAAACATTATAACTAAGGAAATAAAACAGTTGAATAAATACTAAAAATAATACTTACAACCGTTGAAGCGCCAAAGGAGCTATCCTTTATTTCCAAAGTGAAGAACAATTTTATTGAGAATGAAGAGAGGAGGGTTAAGCCCTCTCTCTCTCTCTCTAGTGTGTACAAGTATGGGATGATTCAAATGAGGAGGAGGAGCTCCATATTTATAGCCATGGAGGAGGAGGAGCAAGGGTGGAGATGGTGGCATGTGGAGGAGCATCCAAGGGTGGAGGAGAAGGGGAGGAGCATGTGGAGGAGGAGCCTCCACATGTCACATTCTCATGGTGGCTCATTTAGCCGCCGGCGGCTTTGGGAGGGGAGGAGTGAGGTGGTGACAAGTGGAGCAAGGAGAGTGGAGGAGCCACCATGTGAGGGAGGAGCCGCCGGTCACCCAAGGAGGAGGAAGGTGTTTCCACCCAATGACTCATCCTCTTCACCAAGTAGCCGGTCATTCAATGCATATGGATGAGTTTTGACAGTTTTGTACAGTCTTTACAAAACTATCAGTCTAATTTCACTCCAGGCTGTCTTTGATAATTCCTCAGTTGGATTTAATTTGAGTAATTCATCATCAGGATCTTGAGATTTCTTCGTTCAGCATTTGATCTTGACCATGGATTGACTCTTGATATCTTTTCAGCATAAAATCCTCTCTTTAGCGTGTTTTCACTTTAGTCTCTAAAATGCCCTGTGGAAATATATCGGGACTAACACGTCGAAGTTAGATAGACAAACAGTCTAATTTGGTGGGTTTAACTGTATTTATGTTGCATACAATTATGGTCCATCAGATCACCCCACACTTTTAGTTGTTCGTCCCGAACAATGCTATTAAAGGGCGTACACACAATCTAAGTAAAATATGAAAGTGAGACTGTGGGACTAGATTTATCCTAGTTCATGCATTACTACTTATTACTAAATTAAACTGCGTAAATAAAATAGAAGAAACTTAATTCTTGTACCTCCGTGTTGAGATGCAAATTATATTGGATGTTTCGGGAGATAGCCCTTTTTAGGCTCCTGGACTGCAACCTCGGGATCGTCTCGTACTATATGGTTTTCTGGTAGCTTTCTCTAGCACGTGATTCGGTTCGGGTTTCAATGGTTTGAGTACTTTGATTTTCTTTTGGCGAGGGACTGCTTTTTGTAGTGAATCGGCCTTTGGCCTTTGATTTGACTCTTTGAGTTCTTCACTTTTTGTTCGGTTAAAACCTTCACAATTTTGGGCCTTTGGCCTCTCGATTTGCTTCTTTGAGATTTTCGCCTTTTTGTGGCTGCTAGTCCATTTTCTCAAGCCTTTTTGGGAGGTCCAATCATCGCTCGCAAGCCTATGGAAATACCTCCCCGCTCCTCTCGTTTTTGCCGTTTCGCGCGGGTCAAGGTGAGGGTCGCTCATCTATTTTCTCGGCTACTTTGACTGTCGTTTCACGCGGGTCAAGGTGAGGGTCGCTCATCTATTTTCTCGGCTACTTTGACCGGAGATAGGACGGTCTGATTCCCGTCCTCGCCTTTTGCATAAACACTGCATGGCGGAGATGACTTCAATCTTCACTGAAAACCCGAAGTGCAGCCTCCACTGACTTCGAAAACCATATAGTTTAATCTGGTCCTTCGATTGCTTTCCAAGCCTCTCTAGGGCAGTTTATATCAACTCCACATCCCTAGTTTATCTCAGCACAAAGGGACAAATGAGAAGTTACATTCTAAGTTTTTAAACAGTTGAATTTTCACAAGGTTAATGCATGAATTTTGGTCTATCTTTTTCACATTCTCAAGTTCATATTTTCAAAAAGATACTACTAATAAAGAAAAACATGTTATATACACAGATGGTTCTCACCCCACACTTTTGAACGAAGGCGTGCCTTTCAGCAAGACTTAGTTCAAAAGTCATGCAAGCAAATATATACAGGTGAGGTGAGAATGATGCAAGGCAAAAAAAACTAAATGACAAAAACTAAATGACAGAAATTAAATGACAAAAAGTAAGATAGTGTCGGGTTACCTCCCGACCAGTGCCTTTGTTTAACGTCGTTGGCTCGACGATACCTCATTCCTGGATCATAAGTAGGGATCCCATGGGTGCTTGAGGTTGAATTTCTTCTCGGTTGTCCTTTTGCTCCGAGAGGGTGAGGCTTCTTTGACCATAGCTGCTGGTCCATTGAGTCGTGCTTTCTTGTTTCTCCTTCCGAGTTTCCATTCTTTCGGCCCATGCCTTTGCCGCTTCTTCATGTTTAAATAGTTGGCACTTTCGCGAGTTTGGAAGTTGGGTTTTGTGCCTTCAAACATCGGCGGCCACATGCATGTTCCCATGTGAGGCCTCTTCTTGGTGGTAGCTACGAATGGTTGTCTTGGAATGATTGAGTTCCCGGGTGGTTTTTCTTGGCTTGTGACGAGAGAGATTTCCTTTGTCGGCTTTTTTAGCTCATGCTCTGCCTCCAACTCCCCTTGTACCGCATCATCATTGATTATATGATCTTCGGTGGTTATGATCGGCATGAAACGCGAAGGGTTAAGTTGAGGCACTTCGACCATGAGGACTAGGTCTGTTTCAGGTGCTTTGACAGTGAAGACTAGGTCTTTCTCGGACAGTTCGGCAATGAGGTCCGGGACTTCCTCTGGTGCTTCGAGCGCAAGTACCGGGCCTGGCTTGATTTCTTCGGCCGCTTCAGCAGTGAGGTTCGGGACTTCTGTAGGTTCGGCAGTTAGGACAGTGATTTCCTCGGATGAATTGGTGATAAGGACCGGGTCTGATTGGGGCAGTTCTTCTTTGGTCATTTGCGGGTCCTTATCCTCAGTCTGCTCCTCGGGTTCAGCCGTCCTTTCTGTTGCTCCTGAATCGGTTTCGGCCGTGAATTGGTGCATCGCGGCACTCAATTGCTGCATGTTTGCGGCCAATTATTGGGTGTTAGCTGCCAGCTCCTTTTCTGCCGCCCATAATTCAGTTTTAGCTCTGATTTGTTGCATTGTGTTTTCCAACTGCTGGATGCTAGATGCCAGCTCCGTTATACCGTCCTTGAGTGGCTCGGCCTGATCTTGGCTTGGTCTTGACCTTGCGGCCAAATCATTGATTAATATCCAAAGATCATCCACGGTTATGCCCATCAACGATCCTCCTGCTGCGTCATTTAGCCCTTTCCACTCATGTGGCAACATCCCACAGAGAAACTTTGTTTGAAGATCGAAGTTGGTGAATCCATGGTGCGGGCAGCTTGTCACAATGGAATCAAAGTACCATAAGTACTCATCCAATGTTTCGTCCCGGGATTGCTCCAAGTTGTTGATCTTCTCACGGATTTCAAGTTCGAAGGATGGTGGGGAAAACTCCTCGATGTTCCAAGGTTCCATTCCGTAGTAGTAGGACTTAGTGAATTGCATGATAAAATAAAAAAGAAAAAACAAAATAGAACAACTATTCCGATGCACAACTCCCCGGCAACGGCGCCAATTTGACAGACCGCTCGTCGTTAAAGCGATTTGTGCAAATAAATTTATAAGTCCGCTACTCGCGACTACACTACTAGGTAGCAAGTGGTAAGTAGGGGTCGAACCCAAGGGAGTCAGTGTGGATTAGTTGTTCTTTAATGAAGCTTATGCAGATGCGATTGGGGTTGAGTTTGAGTGTGATTTGAGAACTGAAAGTAAATTATAATAATTGCTAGCAGATTGTAAGGAAAGGATTCAGTTTTAGGGGCCTTGTATTATAATTGTTAATCATCGACCGCGCTAAGTATTCAAAGATGAATCTAGGTTATTTCTAACTCAAGACTTGCAACATCATTTAAAATACCCCTTTCAAGGTATGCTAGTCTATGTGCATCCACCTGATCTCCCAGTGACGTTGCGATCAAGTGGTGTTTTAGATAAGTCGACCTCCTCGATAAGTTTTGCTTGTGACAGCTTCCACTTACCGAGTATGATCACGAATTCCCACGGAAGAGCTTTGCTTGTGACAGCTTCCACTCAATCTTGGAAACTCTGACTATATATGGCACATAGAACAAGTTTTGAATACAAAGGTATACTAAGAGTAAAGTCTAAAACATTTATAATACAAGTATACCCCTGCGACCGAACTACTAGTTTAGCTACTATTCATCGCGCTAAACATTATAACTAAGGAAATAAAACAGTTGAATAAATACTAAAAATAATACTTACAACCGTTGAAGCGCCAAAGGAGCTATCCTTTATTTCCAAAGTGAAGAACAATTTTATTGAGAATGAAGAGAGGAGGGTTAAGCCCTCTCTCTCTCTAGTGTGTACAAGTATGGGATGATTCAAATGAGGAGGAAGAGCTCCATATTTATAGCCATGGAGGAGGAGGAGCAAGGGTGGAGATGGTGGCATGTGGAGGAGCATCCAAGGGTGGAGGAGAAGGGGAGGAGCATGTGGAGGAAGAGCCTCCACATGTCACATTCTCATGGTGGCTCATTTAGCCGCCGGCGGCTTTGGGAGGGGAGGAGTGAGGTGGTGACAAGTGGAGCAAGGAGAGTGGAGGAGCCACCATGTGAGGGAGGAGCCGCCGGTCACCCAAGGAGGAGGAAGGTGTTGCCACCCAATGACTCATCCTCTTCACCAAGTAGCCGGTCATTCAATGCACATGGATGAGTTTTGACAGTTTTGTACAGTCTTTACAAAACTATCAGTCTAATTTCACTCTGGGCTGTCTTTGATAATTCCTCAGTTGGATTTAATTTGAGTAATTCATCGTTAGGATCTTGAGATTTCTTCGTTCAGCATTTGATCTTGACCATGGATTGACTCTTGATATCTTTTCAACATAAAATCCTCTCCTTAGCGTGTTTTCACTTTAGTCTCTAAAATGCCCTGTGGAAATATATCGGGACTAACACGTCGAAGTTAGATAGACAAACTGTCTAATTTGGTGGGTTTAACTGTATATATGTTGCATACAATTATGGTCCATCAAGGACATCATAGCTAAGTACTTGAAAAGTAAAGGTTTTCGAAAGACAGAGAGTAAAGTTTTTGAAAGTAAAGACAAGGAAAGTAAAATTGCAGTTTTGAAAGACAGGAAAGTAAAGTTTTCAAAAGTAAAAGACAGTAAAGGAAAGGGGTGAGTACTTCAAGAACCGACAAGAGTACTCAAGAACAGTGAAAAGTAAAGACAAACTTGAGTACTTCAAGAATCGACAAGAGTACTCAAGAACAAACTAAGGCTTTATATTTCAAAAGAAAGTGTGTTTACAAGGATTGTGCCCAAAATCTAGAGAGAAGATAGAGCTTCTCTCTCTAACTACGGAATTGTGTTGTGAATGGGATGATTTTACAAGTGAAGGAAGGTTGGTATTTATAGGCTAAGGGAGTGTAGATTTGTGGAGGAAGTGAAGACACTTGGCATGGGATGAGAGGAGGCTTCAAAAGCCATCGGAGGTGAGGTGTCCTCCCAAAAGCCGCCGCCCATGTGGCAAAGGAGGAGTGGATGATGGCTTAGCCGCCCATGTGGTGGAGGAGGGGAGGATATGTGTGAGTGAAATGAGATATTTGTCTCCAAAAAGCCATCGGTTTGACCGGAATCTGACCGGAGCTTTGGCCGGAGCTTCTTGGATTTTGGAGAGTGTATTCTGAATGAAAATGTCATTCTAAGATAATCTCAAGAAGGAAGTTAAGCCAAATTCTGCCCTGAACATGGTCGAAATCCCAAATCGGCTGAAATTGCCCTTATTTGGCCTTTACCGGGCTCGGTGCCTTTGCATTGCGTTCCTGTCCAAATGCTGATTGTTCTAGCATATTTGATTGATTCCAAGTTGGTTCTTGAAAGTTGGAATTTGGTCGTGTCCTGGAATGACTCGTAATTCATTTTCAGCTTTAAAACTCCTCCTTAGCATGTATTCTCTCTAGACTTCAAAATACCCTGTAGATAAATATCGGAACTAACAAGCAAAAGTTAAATAGACAAAGAGTCTAATTTGGTGGGTTTAACTGTGTTTATGATTCATGCAATTATGGTCCATCAGATCACCCCAACACTTTTAGTTGTTCGTCCCGAACAATGCTTTTTAAAGGGCGGCACACACAATCCAAGTAAAAACTTTTAAATATGAAAGTGAGAATATGAACTAGATTTATCCTATTCATGCATTACTTACTTATTACCAAACTAAACCGTGTAAATACTTAGAAGAAACTTGATACTTGTACCTTTGCGCAGAGATGCAAATTAATTCGGATGTTTCGGGAGATAGCCCTTTTCAGGCTCCTGGACTGCATTCTCAGGATCGACTCGCACTATATGGTTTCCTTGTAGCTTTCTCTAGCACGTGATTCGGTTCGGGTTTCATTGAGTTGAGCCTTTTTTATTTTCTTTTTTGGCGAGGGACAGCTTTTTTGTAGTGAATCGGCCTTAGGCCTTTGATTTGACTCTTTGAGTACTTCACTTTTGTTCGGTTAAAACCTTCACAATTTTGGGCCTTTGGCCTCTTGATTTGCTCTTTGAGCTTTTGCCTTTTTGTGGCTTGCTAGTCCATTTTCTCAAGCCTTTTTGGGAGGTCCAATCATCGCCCGCGAGCATATGGAAATACCTCCCCGCTCTCTCTCATCCTTGCCGTTTCGCGCGAGTCAAAATGAGGGTCGCTCATTTATTTTCCCGGCTACTCTGACTAGAGATAGGACGGTTTGATAGCTGTTGTTTTGCCAGTTTGGGCCGATTACTTGACTATACTATCGATTTGGTCCGGCTCTGTTGTTGTTGTTGTATCCTTGGTATCCTCCCAGTACATTCACTTCTGCCGGTTCTTCCTCTATTAATGTTGGGCATGCGTCAGTTTTGTGGTCCATAGAACCACAAAACTCGCAATGCTTAGTGACGGATGCACAGTCGTCGTGTGCAAAAGTCAAGAATACATTTATAAGTTTGCTACTCGCGACTTCACTACTGGGTAGCAAGTGGTAAGTAGGGGTCGAACCCAAGGGAATTAGGGGGATAGTTGCTCTTTGAGGAGTGTACTGAAAGGGAGCGAGGTTTTAGCGATGAAAGGTGAGTGGTTGGTTGTTGATTTTAGTCTTAGTACAGAAAAGCAAGTGGGTTGGTTGGGATTTTAGTGCGGAAAAGTAAATGACAGAAAAGTAAAGTATAGAAAGTAATTGATTAAAGGAAAGACTTACAGTGAGTGGTTGCGTGAAGGACAAGTCTTGCGGATAGTAAGCGGTTGATATTGCAGTTGATATTGAGGAAGTAAGTGCAGGTAAAGTTCTTAGTTAAGGAAAGTATTCGGCTTCAGGGGCCTTGTATCATAGTCTGTTTATCATTGACCTTTAATGATCCTACTAAGTATTCAAAAGTGTATCAAGGTCATTCCAAGCACTCGATTTGCCACACTGTCTAGTCCATTCCAAGACATAGAGCACTTGTTCTAGTTAGACTAATACCCCATTCCAAGGTATATTAGCATGTGTGCATCCATTTGATCAATCATTCCCGATCAACCAAATGGTGTTTAAAAGAGGTCAAACTTCTCAGATAAGCTTTGCCATTCCAAGCATCCACTTATCCGAGTATGTTTACGAACCCCACGGAAGAGTTTTGCCATTCCAAGCATCCACTCAACCTTGGAAGTTCTAACATAATATATGGCACATAGAACAAGTTTTGAACACAAGAGGCACTAAGAATATGGTCTAAAATATTTTATGATACAAGTACACCCCTTCAACCGAATAAAGGGTTTAGCTACGAATATCCATAGAGGTGGATACCATAGCTAAGTACTCGAGGGTTTTTGAAAGACAGTAAGTAAAAGAGAATACTCAAGAACCAACAGGAGTAAACTCAAGAACTACTAGAATACTCAAGAACCAACAGGAGTATTATAGATTTAAAACAAGTGTTTACAAGAGTAGTGCCCAAATCTAGAGAGATAAGTGTTTTTGATTTTTGGGATGATGATTTACAAAGGGAAGGGCTCTTATTTATAGCCAAGGGAAGGAGAGGGATGCGGTGAAGAGCTAGCCCCTTGTCACAAGGGAAGAGGAGGAAGCAAAAGCCATCGGGTGATGTCATCATCTCATCTAGCCGCCCCCCATGTGGCATGCAAGGAGAGGAGGAGAGGAGGATGGGAGGAGTAAGCCGCCGGCTAGGTGGCATGAGGGGAGAGGATGTGAGCTTTGTGATCTCATTCTAAAAAGCCATCGGTTCTTTCAGCTCCGGACTGACTCTGGTTGCCCTTCAGTTGGACTTGTTTTGAGTGACTTCACGTCAGGATCATGGAAGTTGTACAGTCAGAATCTGGTTGTGTCCTGGAGTGACTTGCAATCCATTTTCAGCTTAAAAACTCCACCTTAGCCTGTATTCTCTCTAGACTTCAGAATACCCTGTAGATAAATAACGGAACTAACAAGCAAAAGTTAAATAGACAAAGAGTCTAATTTGGTGGGTTTAACTATGTTTATGATTCATACAATTATGGTCCATCACTTAGCTTGAACTGGCTGCCTTCGTAAGAGTTGGATCATCATCTCTTTCATTTGCTTCATCTCCTCGGGCACTGTGTTTACTGGTGCTTCGGCTATTGCCACGTCCTTGGTGTGTGTAAATCCTTCCTGCCGAGTTGTCTCCTCTCTAAATCGGGCATTTTCGGCAACATCGGAGATGAGTTGCCTTATGCCGTTTAACGATAGATTCATCATTGATCCTCCAGTTGAGGCATCTAGGTGCATTTTATCTAAGGGCTTCAATCCATCGATGAGGTACTCGATGATGAGTTTCTCGGGCAGTCCGAGGTTGCAGCAGCTTCTATTTTTGACACGCACTGCACAGTCGTTATGTGCAATGTGTGCCAAATATAATTTATAAGTCCACTACTTGTGACTTCACTATTGGATTAGTAAAGCGGTAAGTAGGGGTCGAACCCAAGGGAATTAGGGGATAGTAGTTCTCCGTGGAAATGTCACAAAAATAAATACTGTTGGGGTTAATTGTGGTTTTAGTACTGGAAGTAAATGATAAAAAGTAAATACTGAAAGTAAATGCGTAAAAGTAAAGTGCTTGAAGGACAAGGCTTGCTGAAAGTAAATGCTTGAAGGACGAGACTTACGAGAAGTAAATGCTTGAAGGACAAGACTTACGAGAAGTAAATGCTTGAAGGACAAGACTTACGAGAAGTAAATGCTTGAAGGACAAGACTTACGAGAAGTAAATGCTTGAAGGACAAGACTTGCGGAAAGTAAGCAGTTGATATGGGTACTGAAAGTAAGCAGTTGATATTGGTATTGAAAGTAAGCAGATGATATTGTTTTGCCAGTTTGGGCCGGTTACTTGACCATACTGTCAATTTGGTCCGGCTCTGTTGTTGTTGTTGTATCCTTGGTATCCTCCCAGTACATTCACTTCTACCGATTCTTCCCCTATTAATGTTGGGCATGCGTCAGTTTTGTGGTCCATAGAACCACAAAACTCGCAAGGCTTAGCTTGAACTGGCTACCTTCGTATGAGTTGGATCATCATCTCTTTCATTTGCTTCATCTCCTCGGGCACTGTGTTTACTGGTGCTTCGGCTCTTGCCACGTCCTTGGTTCGTGTAAATCCTTCCTGCCGAGTTGTCTCCTCTCTAAATCGGGCATTTTCGGCGACATCGGAGATGAGTTGCCTTATGCCGTTTAACGATAGATTCATCATTGATCCTCCAGCTGAGGCATCTAGGAGCATTTTATCTAAGGGCTTCAATCCATCGATGAGGTACTCGATGATGAGTTTCTCGGACAGTCCGAGTTTACAGCAGCTTCTCTCCAGGCGGTTGAATTTTTCCAGGTAGTCATACATGGTCTCATTAGGCCCTTGCCTTATGTCCTGCAGCTATCTTCTTACTTGCATTGCTCTTCCTGCCGGGTAGTATTTGTCCAGGAATTTCTTTTGCATCTGAGCCCACGTTCTGATGCTCCCCGATGGTAATGAAAGGAACCAGTCGTTCGCCGAGTCAACGAGAGAAAAGTAGAAAGCCCTCAATTTGAAGTTCTCTACATTTACTCCATTGGGCTTTAGATTTTGGCAAATGCCATAGAAGCGTTGGAGATGAGTTGTCGCATATTCTCCATGAGCTCCTGAGAACTTGGGCAAGTTGTGGACCACGGATGTGTTGATGGCAATGTTTTCTAGTTCCGGGCCCTCGTATGTACACCATGGTTGGTTTCTGAAATCCGGTACCGAAAGTTCTTTCATAGTCGGGTCGCGATAGTTGTTATCCCCATAGTATTCATCGAAGATGGGTTCTTGCCTTGGTATTTGTCGATGTTGAGGAGGGGGTGGATTTCTAAGGGGCTGCTCTGGGCCAGCTTCATTTCGGTTCTCGGGTGGCCCTTTGTTTCTTCGGGCGGCTTCCCTATCACGAGCTCTTCGGTCTCGGATGAGCTGTTCCTGATCGTCAACAAATGGGGTGGCGCGTCATTGTTTCGATCGTACATATTCATCTCGTCATCATCCTGATAGTCATGGTTGCTTCCTGCACGAGACATGGTTATGCAGAAGCTTGTACAAAATCGAAGAACTTTATCCGATTGTTAACTAATTCCCCGGCAACGGCGGCAATTTTTGACACGCACTGCACAGTCGTTATGTGCAATGTGTGCAAAATATAATTTATAAGTCCACTACTTGTGACTTCACTATTGGATTAGTAAAGCTATAATAGGGGTCGAACCCAAGGGAATTAGGGGATAGTAGTTCTCCGTGGAAATGTCACAAAAATAAATACAGTTGGGGTTGATTGTGGTTTTAGTACTGGAAGTAAATGATAAAAAGTAAATACTGGAAGTAAATGCGTAAAAGTAAAGTGCTTGAAGGACAAGGCTTGCCGAAAGTAAATGCTTGAAGGACAAGACTTACGAGAAGTAAATGCTTGAAGGACAAGACTTACGAGAAGTAAATGCTTGAAGGACAAGACTTACGAGAAAAAAATGCTTGAAGGACAAGACTTGCAAAAAGTAAGCAGTTGATATGGGTACTGAAAGTAAGCAGTTGATATTGGTACTGAAAGTAAGCAGTTGATATTGGTACTGAAATTAAATTGCAAGGTGGTGTTTTGATCAAAAGAAAGCATTCGGTTTAGGGGCCTTGTATCACAACTCGTTCATCATGGACCGCTAATGATCATACTAAGTATTCAAAGGTGTGGGTTGTTCCATTTCAAGATACAACCCGTAACAAGGCCATTTCAAGCTCTTGCTACACCGTCTAGTCCATTTCAAGACATAGAACACTTGTTCTAGCTAGACTAATACCCCATTTCAAGGTATATTAGCCTATGTGCAGTCACTTGATCTCTCATTTCCGATAAAACCAAGTGACTTTAAGCACCTAGAACAAGCTTGAATACAATAGCAGCACTAAGAAAAGGGTCTAAAACGCTTGCATGATACAAGTACTCCCCTTCAACCGAATGAAGGGTTTAGCTACGAATATTCATTGAGGTGAATACCATATCTAGGTACAACAGAAAGTAAATGGAATTTGAAAATCAAAGACAAGAAAGTAAGGTTTTGGAAAGAAGTAACTCAAGAACAAACAGGAGTACTTAAGAATAAACAAGAGATTACTCAAGAACAAACAAGTAACTCAAGAACAAGCAAGAACAAGCAAGAATACTCAAGAACAAACAAGAGTATTCAAGAACAAGAGAGATGTACTTCAAGAACAAACAAGAGTACAAGAGAGAAGTTGTGATGAGATGATTAAGGGATGATAATTCAAGGAGGGGTGCACCTCATTGTATAGCCATGGAGTGGCGGTTTAGGGGGAGATATTTTGCTCCCCACTTGGCTTTAGTTCTCTCCCAATGCCTCTAGTTCCTCCCCAACTCCGGTTTAGACTTAGTTGCTCTTCGGTTGTATTTTGGATGAGCCAAAGGGTGGCACATGGAGATCACATGGGCGGCTAGGGCTTCAAAGGGCAACCACTTGCCTTAGTTGAGCTTGGTTGAGGCTTGGTTATTGGTTACAAGGGTAGTTTCATCCTAAAAGATCTACCGACTAAACTAGTTAGAAACCAACCGGGAATATTGGATCTTTACGATATTTAGTTGGTCTTTGCCGGAGTTTAGCCGGAGCATGATTGGTCCATGGATGCCCTTGATCGGAGCTCAACTGGAGGCTCGCCGGAGCTTGGCCGGAGTTGGCCGGAATCTTGGCCGGATTTTTGGTCGGAGGTGCTTTGCTCTTGGATTGCATATTTTTAATGTTGAAGCAATTCTAAGACTAATGGTCGAGACCGTTTTGCCGAAATCTGGTCGGAACATGGTCGTGGCCTGATTTGAAGTTCAGCGTGGGCGCAGGCCTTGGACGCTGGTCTCGGGCGTGCTCGGGTCAGGACCTGGGCGCGGCATGATTTTCTCGGCCATGGATGAATTCACTCGGGCATTTTGTCTGGAATTTGAGATTCACCAAGTCATTTGATATTTTAAACACTTTGGTGGAGCCAGATTTTCCTGATTCCATGGTTTGGTCGAGCAACTTGGTTTGGTGCTTGTGCGTGCGGGACCTTTGGAATTGGATGTGGGCCAACTGTCAATCGGCATGGGCGTTCGTCTTGGAGTTTCGACATCTTCCACCTTATTTTCCATTTGGAACATTTTGGTCGAAGTGGAATTGTCAGATTAGGTGGTTTGCTCGAGCGACTTGATCTAGGCCCTTGGAGGCTCGGCAGGGCGCGCTAGTCGCAACCTGGGCGATGGCCTGGCATGCGCTCGCATGGGGCTCTTTGTGCGCTCGCATGGAATGGTCTTGTGATGATTTTGGCTTAAATCTCCCTTTTTAAGCGTGTTTCCTCTCTAAACCTCAAAATAGCCTGTAGAACAAAAGTGGAACTAACAAGTAATATTTGATAAGACAAAGTGTTTAATTTGGTGGGTTTAACTGTTTCGATGAGTCGTATAAATACGCTCCATCAGCGAGCAGTGTTATTAAAACCGACCCGTGGATCGAACCGATCAAGTCACTGGGTCAATGGGTAAGTGGTTCAACCGGTTTGACCCGCACATTTAAAAAATAAAAATAAAATACTTATATATGATATTATAATTTAACATATTTATGACTTTAATAAAAATTACATGTTTATGATCTGATTACAACAACATACCATAACAAATTGTCAAATTTAGAATTTGATAAAGTACAAATTAATAATACAACAATAATATAACAACAATAACAATTGTAGTCTTAATTTGCAAGTCACAACAATAAGAAATTTCTAAGACTAATTGAATTTCTAGTTAAATTGATAATAAGTAAAAAAATTTATAGATTTGATTAATGAATATACATTAATGAAACAAATAATAAAACAAGAATCATGTTTAGCTTGGTGGAAGGAGAGGGGATAATTATAGAGGAAGACTAGGTTCGAGTCGTGTCCAAGTCAAAATAAATAATATTTTTTTTAAACCAAATCGAACCGATTAAACTGATCAAATCACCATTTTAATGAAAAATCGGGTCAATCAGCCGGGTCAACTAGTTCAACCACCGGTTCTACCGGTTCAACCACCGGGTCAACCGGGTCTTGACCGGGTCGATTGTAAAACGGTCTAATTAGAGAACCAAACCAGTCCGGTCCGGTTTTAATAACACTGGCTGCGAGTGCTCTACGAACCAACTGATAAGTCCAACTCCGTACACAATATCTGGTCTAGTTGAAGTATACTATCAAAGACATCAAATAATGTCGGAAACGACTCAAAGCTATATTGAAATATGGCTATTAATGAGTCAAAAACTCGACTCATCAACACACTCTCTCCGTACACAATAACTATACATCTCGACTGATAATCAACTCTCTCGTATTAGGATCATAACACTTATAACCCTTCGTATCAGCACTATATCCAACGAAGATACATCACCTGCTCTTGTCGTCCAACTTTCTCTATTCCTTATCTGGTATAGGGATATGCAATACACCTAAAAACTCGAAGACAAGATACATATGGCTTCACACCACTCAAAGCTTCATCTAGAGTCTTTGCATGAACCACACAGGATACCGCTTCTGCCCAATGACACTTCGCCTTGGCCTTCAACATGCGTATGGCCATTGACAGGTCGTCGTCGGTACATGCAAATTTAAATTTATAGTTCCACTTACTCTTGGCTAGTATAGCGGAAAGCAAGGGGTCGAACCCAAGAGAGCTAGAGCGGTTACTTATTGTTCTGTGAAAAGAAAGACAGTTGGGTTGTCAGAGATTTGGAAACAGTGCAAAAATAGGAAATTAACTGGGAGTTATCAATCAGGGAGGGTATTCAGACTAGGGTTTCGTATTGTGACTTGTTATCATCGGCTGCTAACAATCTAATTCAATGTTTCTAAGTGTGGTCGTCCCGACAAAGGTGACTTCCCAAATAACCCGACAAAGGTGTTATGCCACGACCTAGCCCGACAAAGGTGCTAAGCTTCTAGTTCCCCTAAATCAAGCAACCCGACAAAAGTGTTATTTGACCAAGATGTGCTATCTACCCAAACGACAAAGTAATAGGCGGATAATAATGATAGGAATATTGATCAACTAAGCTATGCGACGAAGCATCCTGACAGATGCTTGTCGTCACAGCAAATGTGCAAATAAATTTATAGTCCGCTACTCGCGACTACACTACTGGGTAGCAAGTGGTAAGTAGGGGTCGAACCCAAAGGAGTCAGTGTGGATTAGTTGTTTTTACGGGATTGTCACGAAAGTAAATACAGTTGGGGGTTGGGTTTGAGTGTTTTGGGAACTGAAAGTAAATTACAACAATTGATAATGGACTGTAAGGAAAGTATTCGGTTTTTAGGGGCCTTGTATTATATTTGTTTATCATCGACCGCTAATGATCATACCAAGTGTTCAAAGATGAATTGAGACTATTTCTAGCGCAAGACATGATCATGCTAAATGTTCAAAGATGAATCGAGGCTATTCCTAGCACAAGACTTGCAACATCATTTAAAACACTTGTTCTAAGCAAAACTAATTCCTCCTTTCAAAGTATCTTAGCCGTAAGTGCATCCATTTGGTCCCTTTGGTCCAGTTTCCAAATGATTTTTAGAATAGTCGACCTCTTCAGATAAGTTTATCCATTTGGTCCCTTTGGTCCAGTTTCCAAATGGTCCAGTTTCCAAATGGTCCACTTACCCGAGTGTGATCACGAATATCTAAGGAAGAGCTTACGAATTTGGACCCCTATGGTCACATTTCCAAATGGTTTACTTGACCTTAGACATTCTAACTTTTATATATGGCACATAGAACAAGTATCGAACATAAAGGTATACTAAGAGTAAAGTCTAAAACATTTATAATACAAGTACACACCCTTAAACCGAATAATTAATTTAGCTACTAATCATGGCAGTGGTTATCATAACTATGAACTTGGAAATAAACACGAGTTTATAAATACAATTTAAATAAATAAAAAGACTTACAACCGTTGAAGCGCCAAGGATCAAGCTTTGATTCCAAAGTAATATTACATGATTAGTGCCCAAAACCTAAAGAGATTTTGTAGAGAGAGAAGCTCTCCACATTTTGGTGTGTTTTACAAATGAGGAGGAGCTCTCATATTTATAGCCCAAGGTGGTGGAGATGGGTGGTGGAGATGGGTGGCATGTGGTGGTCATCCAAGGGTGGAGATGGAGGAGTAAGGAGGAGCCACCACATGGCAAGCATCCATGGAGGAGGAGTGGAGAGCAAGTTTTGAGGTGTATGGCTTGGATGGAAACACATGGAGGAAGAGGAGTGGATGGTGGAGGAGCAGCCGGCGGCTTTGGGGAGGAGGGGAGTGGTTGTGACAAGTGGAGGGAGGAGAGTGGAGGAGCCACCATGTGAGGAGGAGCTTGTGGAAGCTTGTGGAAGCTTGTGGAAGCTTGTGGAAGCTTCCCTTGAGTCGCCGGAAAAAGCCAACCGCAATAGTGAACTTGGCCGGTGGTTCTGCCGGAATTCTTGCCGGAGTTGGCCTGGCCTTGGTCGGAGTTTCACCTGGTCGGAGCTTCGCCGGAGGCTCACCGGAGGCTCGCCGGAGCTTGGCCGGAATTCTGGCCGGAAAATGAGCCGACGGTCCTTGGCATTTGAACAGCTGATTCTGAAAGTTGAAGCAATTCTAAGACTAATGGTCGAGACCGTTTTGTCAGAATTTGGCCGGAACTAGGTCTGGGCCTGATTTGAAGTTCAGCGTGCGCACAGGTCTCGGACTGGCTCTCGGCGTGGGCCTGGTTCTTCGGACGGGACTTGGTCTTCTCGGCCACTGATGAATCTACTCGGGCATTTTGTCTGGAATTTGAGATTCACCGAGTTATTGGGTGTTTTAAACACTTTGGTCGAGCCAGAATTTCCATATTCCAAAGTTTGGTCGATCAATTGGGACATGGTGCCTATGCGCGCGGGACCTTGCTTTGGAATTGGGCTAACTCTCAATCGGCTCGAGCTTGCTTCTTGGTTTCTCGACATTGTCCACCTTATTTGTCATTTGGAATATTTTGGTCGAGGTGGATTCATTAAATAAGGTCGTTTGCTCGAGCGACTTGCTATTGGTCCTTGGTGGCTCGACTGGGGCCTAGGACTCTGCTGGGCGTGGCCAGGTCCTGCTTGGGCCAAAGTGGCCTGATTTGCCTTGTACTCCATTTTTGCCTATAAGAACTCCTCCTTAGCTTGTATTTTCTCTATGCTCCAAAATGCCCTGTAGAAATATATCGGAACTAACAAGCAAAAGTTAACTAGACAAAGTGTCTAATTTGGTGGGTTTAACTGTGTTTATGATTCGTATAATTATGGTCCATCACATCCACCTAGTCTAGCAACAATTCAGAATATAGGCACGAGAACTAGTGAAACATGGAATAGCATTAAGAATGAAGTCTCAAACGATAGTCACGATACATGAAACCCTAGCCCGAATAGAGGTCTTAGCTACACATGGCCATGGAAACAAAAGACAATAAAAATTAAGGAAAGATGTTCTTCTCTATTGTAGAACGAAGGAGGGCCGGAGTCGGAATGTTGGAAAGCGCCGAGGAGGACTTCGGACCGAGAGGAGAGGAGAGCTCGAATTCTGTGTAGTGGGATGCTTGAAACCCTTGATATGAGGCTTTATTTAAAGAGGAGACTAGGGCTTCGAAGTTTCCAAATTGAGGTTGGCCCATAAACGATTTTAGGAAGCATGTCCTAAAATCGACTTTGCTTGGCTTGTAAGTTTACTTGCTTTGCAAGTCTTCCAGATTCTTCCAGGACCTTCTAGAAGCCTCTAAACCGCCAATGAAGGAGGAGAAGACGAGCCGAGATTTGTGACTTCGAACTCGGCTTGGGCCGGCCTTGACTCAGTTTTGGACGGAACTAGGCATTTCTCGGGCATGGGCTGGTTTTACTCATGCATTTTGTGTGGAAAGTGAGATCGTCCGAGTTTTTGGGTATTTCGAACATCTTAGTCGAGCTGGATTTGCCAGATTCGCCTGTCTGGTTGAGCAACTTGGTTTCAGTGCCTATCAGCGCGCGGGGGACCTTTGGAATTGGGCCAACTGCAAATCTGCTCGGGCATTCTCCTTGGTTTTCCGACATTGTCCACCTTATTTTCTATTTTGATCACTTTGCTTGAGGTGGATTCGTCAGATCAGCTCGTTTGCCCGAGCAACTTGAGTTTGGTGATAGACGGCTCGGCTGGGGCCTGGATCTGCTCGACTGGGGCCTGGATCTGCTCGGGACTCCTCGGGCGCTTGTCGAGTTTTCTCGAGCTCTCCTCCAATTTCCTCGGGCATTCCTTAGGTCAAGTGTAGATAGGTCGGTCCTCAACTCCTTGTGATGTTTTTAGCTCAGAAAGTCATCTTTTAAGCACAACTCCCCTTAGAGCTTCCAAATCACCTGAAATACAAAACAATACTAAGAAGTAACAGTTTGTATAATAAAGTGCTGGAATTGGTGGGATTTGTTGACTCGATGAGTCGTATAAATGCGGCTCATCAGCCATCTTAAAGGCAGTTCTTCCTCTCACCAATGCCATTCTGCTGAGGTGTGTAGCTTACAATCAGTTGTCTATTACCTTCACCTCTACAATCGTTTGAGAACTCATTAGAAGTGAATTTTCCTCCTCTGTCCGATCTCAACGTCTTCAGAGAGTAACCACTTTATTTTTCAACAAAGATCTTGAACATCTTGAACGTCCGGAAAGCCTCCAATTTTTCTCTCAAAATAGACCCAAGTCCTTCTTGAAAAGTCATCAATAAGTGCCAACATGTGTCGCTTTCTGCCTAGATATTCGATCTCTACTGGACCGCATAGATCCGTGTGAACCAGCTCTAATGGATGGTTCACTCGTCTTGCCTTTTAAACTGGAAACGGCTCTCTGTGCTGCTTTCATCACAAGCACGCCTCACATGGTTGATTAGGAATCGAAACCTCCGGTAATCCTGTCACCATTTTCTTAGCATCCAATATTTGAAGTCTGTTAAAATTTAAATAGCCAAATCTAAGATGCCACAGCAAATTGCTGTTTCTCACCATCATCTCGAAGTTCACTTCAACTCCCTTCTGAAGAATCTCGGGAATATCCGATTCTTTGACATCGGGACCTTCGCAACGATCCTCCGGTCTTTGCCTTCAATTGTGCAAACTCCATCTCGAATAAAAATGGAATGACCTCTCTCCGATAGTTGCCCCAAGCTAACTAAGTTCTAGCATAGTCCTGGTACATAATAGACAATAGAAATATTTGCATATGTATAGTCATTGGTCTGATTTTGGATGTCGCCCTTGCCCATGACTTAGATCAGTGACTTGTTTCCAAAACTAACTTCAGTGCGAGCGTATTTGTGTAAGCGAGACAACATCCTGCTAATATGGTTGCTGCATCCGGAGTCAAGGTACCAGGCGTAGGTGTAGCCTCCACAAGTATCTTTCGTCTTGCACGATATAACCATATTTTATTGCGCTTCGGAAGCATAAGCTTGCCTCACTCGCTCATTTGCTCGGCATTTGGACTTGTAGTGTTCGAACTTCTGACATTGGTAACACTAGACCTTGGACTTGTAAGATCCTGCAGTATGAACGCCTCGGGCTCGCTGAAAATTGTTGATACTGTGGTCTCGTCTACC
This sequence comes from Rhodiola kirilowii, assembly GCA_033675215.1. Lineage (NCBI taxonomy): Eukaryota > Viridiplantae > Streptophyta > Magnoliopsida > Saxifragales > Crassulaceae > Rhodiola > Rhodiola kirilowii. Next base: position 34,245,153 of record CM066201.1, read on the forward strand.
ATTGTAATTTTGGCCTCCTCGGCCTTGCCACGTCCTCCACCTCCACGGTAACCTCCTCGAGTTCGTACTTTGACTCAGCTTTGCAAAACTTGCTCCTGGCTACAGTCAGTCGCCTTCTAGTTCATTTGTTGCTCGTGTGAATACAACAAACTCATAAGCCGATCAATCAACATTTTTGATATGTCATGTCCCTCTTCAATAGCTACCACCACATATTTAAATTTAGTGGATAACGAGCGTAATACCTTTTCCAGGACTCGTCATTCCTCCAATGATTCCCTGTTAACTTTCAAGTTATTAATGACCGCTTGGACCTAATTACAGTATGTCGACACGCTTTCCGAGTTAGTCTTTCATAGTGACTCAAAATCCCCTCTCAGTGTCTGTAGACGCATCGACATAACTCTTTCATCGCGTTTGAATGCATTTTTTTAAAGCAGCCCATGCCTCGTGGATGTGTCCGCCTCTTATATTTTTTCAAATATCGGTTCCTCCACAGCTTGCAAGATCACATATAATGCTTTCTGATCTTTCTTACGAGTCTCCGCCAATAAATCCTTCTCTTTCTTTTGAAGCTCGTCAAAAGGTTTTTAGCTACTTCGTTGTAGCCCGTCTCGACCAAACTCCATAAATCTTGGGACCAAAAAATGCCTTTAATTGTATAGACCCATTTTTTATATTCCGCTCATTGAATTTTGATATCTGAAGTGGAATTGTGTTCGACATAATGGAACAACTGTACAAAAATATTGCTCCTGATATTTTGTACACAACACTCTTCTGATAGCAAACGTAGGATATGACTAATCCTTTCAGTATCACAACAAATGTGTCACACAAATCTCACTAATTTTGGTGAACTGTGTAGGAAGAAAACAACTAATTTATTGTACAGGAACGGAAACATACTCGTCCAAATAAGCTAGGAAATATAACCTCAACACTCAAAGAAAATCACTAGTACAGAAGACAAGAAAGACAGCGGTTCAAATAAGCGTTGTCTTACAAAAATGGGACATTATACAGCGCTTCATGCTTAAGCGCCATCTTATGTGGTCTTTAGACAGCGCTTCAAACACAGGCTCTGTCTTATATACACTTTAGACAACATTTGTCAAAAGGCGTTGTTTAATGTTCCCTTACGACAGCGCTTTTCTAAAAAGTAATACCTTTTATGTAGACTTTTGATGGACCATATTTATACGAATCATAAACACAGTTAAACCCACCAAATTAGACTGTTTGTCTATTTAACTTTTGCTTGTTAGTTCCGATATTTATCTACAGGGTATTTTGGAGTCTAGAGAGAATACACGCTAAGGAGAGGATTTTACGCTGAAAATATATTACGAGTCATTCCAAGGTCACGATCAGATGCCGACTGAAGAAATCTCAAGATCCTGACATTGAATCACTCAAAACAAATCCAACCGATGAGCAACCACAGTCAGTCCGGAGCTGAAATACACCGATAGTTTTGTGAAAACATCACAAAAATCACAAAACTCCTCTTCTCCCCTCTAGATGACCGGCTATTTGGGGAAGAAGGATGACTCATGGGGTGGCTTTCCCCTCCCCTCCCCTCCATGACCGGCGGCTCTCTTCCTTTCAACCCACAACCGGCGGCTTTTGGCAAGCCATGGATGGCTTGCCATGTGGTGGCTCCTCCTCCACACATCTCCTCCTCCCATGGCTATAAATAGAGCCTCTCCCCTTCACTTGTAAAAATCATCTCAAAAATCACAAAACACTTCTCTCTCTAAAGTTTGGCACTTTGTAAGTTTGGTTTTCAATCTATAATACTCCTGTTGGTTCTTGAGTATTATAGTTCGCTCTTGAGTACTCTTGTCGGTTCTTGTAGTACTCAAGCTTTACTTTTCTCTATTCTTGAGTACTCTTGTCGGTTCTTGAAGTACTCACCCCTTTCCCTTACTTACTGTCTTTCAAAAACCGTAAGTACTTAGCTATAATATCCACCTCTATGGATATTCGTAGCTAAACTCTTCATTCGGTTGAAGGGGTGTACTTGTATCATAAAATGTTTTAGGCCATCTTTTTAGTGCCTCTTCTTTTTATTCAAAACTTGTTCTATGTGCCATATATTAGGCCAGAACTTCCAAGGTTGAGTGGATGCTTGAAATGGCAAAACTCTTCCGTGGGGGTTCGTGAACATACTCGGGTAAGTGGATGCTTGAAATGGCAAAGCTTATCTGAGGAGTTCGACCTCTTTTAAACACCATTTGGTTTGATCGGAAATGATTGATCAAATGGATGCACATAGGCTAGTATACCTTGAAATGGGGTGCTAGTCTAAATAGAACAAGTGCTCTACGACCTTGAAATGGGCTAGACGGTGTGTGCAAATCGAGTGCTTGAAATGGCCTTCATACACTTTTGAATACTTAGAAGGATCACTAAAGGTCAATGATAAACAGGCTATGATACAAGGCCCCAGAAACCGAATGCTTTCCTTAGATTTAAAAAACCCCTTGCACTTACTTTCAATTTAAGTATAAACTGTATTATCAACTGCTGACGTTCCGGAAGGCTTGCCAATTACGCATCACCTGCTGTAAGTCTTCAACTTTTATTTTCAGTACTTTACTTTTCTGTCATTTACTTTTCCGCACTAAAAACCAAAACCAACCAACTAATCACTTACTTTTCCGGACTAAAACCTCAATCAACCCAAAACACGCTCCCTCGCTGTACAATTCCCTCAAAGAATAGCTTATCCCCCTAATTCCCTTGGGTTCGACCCCTACTTACCACTTGCTACCCATTAGTAAGGTCACGAGTAGCGGAATACAAATTTGCTTTTGCACAGAGAACACCGCACCTTAACGACAGTGCGGTGGGCTCCGTCAAAACTGGCGCCGTTGCCGGGGAATTAGTTATTTAATCGGATAAGTTCTTTGAATTGATACTCGCTTCAAAACAACCATGTCTCGCGAAGGAAGCCACCATGACTACCAAGATGACGACGAGATAAACCTGTACGATCGAAATGATGAGGTGCCACTTCCATTTGTGGACGATCCGGAACAACTCATCAGAAACAGAAGAGCTCGTGATAGGGAGGCCATCAGAAGAAATCAAGAACCACCCGAGGACCGAAATGCAGCTGGTCCAGTACAACCCCCTAGATATCCACCACCCCCTCAACCTCGACAAGTGCCTAGACGAGAACTCGCTTTCGATAACTACTATGGGGATAACAACAATTTCCCCGAACCTACTATGGGAGAACTCTCAGCACCGTATTTCAGAAACCAGCCATGGTGCATTCACGAAGGCCCTGAACTGGAAAATATCATCATCAACACTTCAGTGGCCCACAACTTACCGAAATTCTCAGGAACATGTGGAGAGTCAGCAATGACTCATCTCCAGTGCTTACATGGTATCTGCCAGAACTTAAAACCGAATGGCGTAAACGTAGAAGACTTCAAGTTGAAGGCGTTCTATTTTTCCGTCATTGACGCGGCAAACGATTGGTTCCTTTCTATGCCTTCCGATAGCATCAGAACATGGGCTCAGATGCAAAAGAAATTCCTGTACAAATATTACCCGGCAGGATGGGCGATGCAAGTACGGAGGCAACTACAAGACATCAAGCAAGGACCCAATGAAACCATGTACGATTACCTGGAAAAGTTCAACCGCCTTGAGAGAAGCTGCTGTACCCTTGGACTGCCTGAGAAACTCACCGTCGAGTATCTCATTGATGGATTAAGACTCTTAGACAAAATGCTCCTAGATGCCTCAACTGGAGGATCCATGATGAATCTATCATTAAGTGGCATAAGGGATCTCATCACCGACGTTGCTGAAAATGCCCGATTTAGAGAAGAGACGACTCGTCAGGAAGAATTTTCCCGAACAAGGAATGTGGCAAAAGCTGAAACACCGATGAACTCCATGCCAGAAGAGATGAAACAATTGAAGGAGATGATGATTCAGTTCGTACGAAGACAACCAGTTCCAGTTAAGCCTTGCGAATTTTATGGTTCTACGGACCACAAAACTGACGCATGCCCGACATTAATAGAAGAGGAACCAGAAGAAGTGAATGCAGTGGGAGGATACCAAGGGTACAACAACAACAGCAACGACAGAGCCGGACAAAACCGACAGTATGGTCAAACAACCAACCCGAACTGGCGTAACAACAACTATCCTCAGAAGGAAGCACAACCAGCTGTCCCTCAACTAGCTCAGTCATTCTACCAACCCCCCCCCCCCACCGACTGTATAACCAGAACGACTCCTCAATGGAGCATGTTTTCGCCATAACTGGACAAGGCAGCCCTAAACACCAGAAAACCCAGTTCAAGAGACTAGTAGTGAAGGGTCCCTCGCCTTCTCAGAGACGTTGGAAGGAGAAACCACCAGAACCATGGGAACTGGACCCAAGCACATCATCTCGCAAGAAATCAGGAAGAGTCAAGGCAAAAATCAACACAGGAAAAGTGGCAAAAACGACCTGAGCCGCCCATGGGATCCAAACCAGTGATCCATGAATGAGGTACTGTCGAGCCAATGACGTTAAACAAAGGCACTGGTCGGGAGGTAACCCGACACCTATCTTACTTTCTGTCTTTTATTTTTCTGTCATTTAGTTTTTTTCGAAAGTCGCTCTCACCCACTTGGTGTATAGAAGAAATGACTATTCAGGAATCGGACTTGGGTGCAACATTAAGCCAGCCAGGCCTACGCCAAGAGTTCAAGGCCCCAGCCAAACTCCCTCGATTATCCAGCCTCATGCCATGTCGTTCGCTCGACACTTTAAAGGGAGTTCTGTTCTTCCCTTTTCCTTAATGTCATTTCCTTCTCGTATAATATCTGTTTGCATGGCTTTTGAACTAAGTGTGCTGAAAGGCACGCCTTCGTTCAAAAGTGTGGGGTGAGATCCACCTTTGTAAATAAATAACATGTTTTTCCGTTTCCCTTAATAATTATCTTTTTGAAAATATGAACTTAAGAATGTGAAAAAGATAAATCTAAATTCATGCATTAACCTTGTGAAAATTCAACTGTTTAAAAACTTAGAATGTAACTTCTCATTTGTCCCTTTGTGCTAAGATAAACAAGGGATGTGGAGTTGATAGAAATGCCCTAGAGAGGCTTGGCAAGCAATCGAAGGACTGAATTTCGCTATATGGTTTTCGAAGTCAGTGGAGGCTGCACTTCGGGTTTCAGTGAAGATTAAAGTCATCTCCGACATGCAGTGTTTATGCAAAAAGAAAAAAAGGCGAGGACGGGAATCAGACCGTCCTATCTCTAGTCAAAGTAGCCAAGAAAATAGATGAGCGACCCTCATCTTGACCCGCGCGAAACGGCAAGGATGAGAGGAGCGGGGAGGTATTTCCATATGCTCGCGGGCGATGATTGGACCTCCCAAAAAGGCTTGAGAAAATGGACTAACAAGCCACAAAAAGGCAAAAGCTCGAAGAAGCAAATCAAGAGGCCAAAGGCCCAAAATTGTGAAGGTGTTAACCGAACAAAAAGTGAAGTACTCAAAGAGTCAAATCAAAGGCCAAAGGCCGATTCACTACAAAAGCTGTCCCTCACCAAAAGAAAATCAAAGACCAAACCATTGAAACCCGAACCGAATCACGTGCTAGAGAAAGCTACAAGGAAACCATATAGTGCGAGACGGTCCCGAGGATGCAGTCCAGGAGCCTGAAAAGTGCTATCTCCCGAAACATCCAAAATAATTTGCATCTCAGCACGAAAGTACAAGTATCAAGTTTCTTCTATTTATTTACACGGTTTAATTTGGTAATAAGTAGTAATACATGAATTAAGATAAATCGAGTCCCACAGTCTAACTTTCATATTTTAAAAGTTTACTTAGTGCCGCCCTTTAATAGCATTGTTCGGGACGAACAACTAAAAGTGTGGGGTGATCTGATGGACCATAATTATACGAATCATAAACACAGTTAAACCCACCAAATTAGACTGTTTGTCTATTTAACTTTTGCTTGTTAGTTCCGATATTTATCTACAGGGTATTTTGGAGTCTAGAGAGAATACACGCTAAGGAGAGGATTTTACGCTGAAAATATATTACGAGTCATTCCAAGGTCACGATCAGATGCCGACTGAAGAAATCTCAAGATCCTGACATTGAATCACTCAAAACAAATCCAACCGAGGAGCAACCAAAGTCAGTCCGGAGCTGAAATACACCGATAGTCCGGAGTACTTCAGCTAGAAATACATTGAATCACAAAACTCCTCTTCTCCCCTCTAGATGACCGGCTACTTGGGGAAGAAGGATGACTCATGGGGTGGCTTTCCCCTCCCCTCCCCTCCATGACCGTCGGCTCTCTTCCTTTCAACCCACAACCGGCGGCTTTTGGCAAGCCATGGATGGCTTGCCATGTGGTGGCTCCTCCTCCACACATCTCCTCCTCCCATGGCTATAAATAGAGCCTCTCCCCTTCACTTGTAAAAATCATCTCAAAAATCACAAAACACTTCTCTCTCTAAAGTTTGGCACTTTGTAAGTTTGGTTTTCAATCTACAATACTCCTGTTGGTTCTTGAGTATTGATGGACCAAAATTATACGAATCAAAAACACAGTAAAACCCACCAAATTAGACTGTTGCTCTATTTAACTTCTGCTTGTTAGTTCCGATTTATTTCTACAGGGTATTTTGGTACTTAGAGAGAAAACACGCTAAGGAGAGGATTTTACACTGAAAAGATGATAAGAGTCAATCCAAGGTCAAGATCAGACGCTGAACGAAGAAATATCAAGATCCTGACGTTGAATTACTCAAATCAAATCCAACCGAGGAACAATCAAAGTCAGACGGAGCGAAATTGGATTGATAGTTTTGTGAAAAGACTGCACAAAACTGTCAAAATGCACCCTTGGACCAAGGTGACCGGCCACCTTGCTTGGAGGTGGCCAAAGCCACCCTTCTCCTCCTTGGACAGCCGGCAACCGGCGGCCCAACCCTCCCCCAACCGGCGGCTTTTGGCTCCCCCATGTGTCATCTCCTCCTTCCTCCTCCCTTCTCCTCCCTTGGATGAAAAACACTTGCCCCCCATCTCCACCCTCCATTTCTCTCAAGTTTGGCTATAAATACCAAGCCAAACCTCATTTGTAATTCATTCCAAAATCAATAAACACTTATCTCTCTACATTTTGTTACCTTGCAAGTTTGGTTTGAAATTATAATACTCTTGTCGGTTCTCGAGTATTATAATACTGTAGAGAATACTCCTGTTGGTTCTTGAGTATTCAGTAGGAAATTGGGAATACTCCTGTTGGTTCTTGAGTATTCCACCCCTTTCCTTCTTACTGTTTTCAAAAAACCCCTGAGTATTTAGTTACGATGTCCTTTTCCATGGATATTCGTAGCTAAACTCCTCATTCGGTCGAAGGTATTTTCTTGTATTATATAATGTTTTAATTTCTTTTAGTTTCATTTCTCTGTATTCAAAACTTGTTCTATGTGCCATTTATAGTCAGAGTTTCCAAGGTTGAGTGGAAGTTGTAACAAGCAAAGCTCTTCCGTGGGAATTCATGATCATACTCGGTAAGTGGAAGCTGTAACAAGCAAAACTTATCGAGGAGTTTGGCTTATCTTAAAAAACCATTTGGAAACTGGACCGAAGAATTCAAATGGATGCACAAAAGGCTAAGATACTTCGAAAGGAGGAATTAGTCTGAAGTAGAACAAGTGTTGCTTTAAACGATGTTGCAAGTGTTGCGCTACGAAAGGGCCTCGATTCATCTTTGAATACTTAGAAAGGTTACTAGCGGTTATTAATAAACATGTTATAATTCAAGGTACCTGAAACCGAATACTTTCCCTTGAATTACAAAAACCCCCCCTGTACTTACTTTTATAAACTGCTCGATCAACTACAACCATCAACCACTCATCTACCGGAGGAATCGCAATCACGCATCACCCACTGTAAGTCTTCTTCCCTTAACTCTTTTACTTTCAGTCATTTATTTTCAGTATTTATTTTTTGTATTTACTTTTCCGCATAAAAAACAAAAAAAACCAAAAACAGTAGCTTAGTTAATCGCGCTAAAATCTCAATCAACCTAAAACACGCTCCCTCGCTGTACAAATCCCTTAAAGAACAACGTATCCCTCTAATTACCTTGGGTTCGACCCCTACTTACCACTTACTACCCAGTAGTGTAGTCGCGAGTAGCGGAAAAATATAAATTTATTTGTACAGAGAACACTGCACCTTAACAACAGTGCAGTGGGCTCCGTCAAATTGGCGCCTGACAGAACCGCTCGTCGTCAAAGCGATTTGTGCAAATAAATTTATAATAGTCCGCTAGTCGCAACTATACTACTGGGTAGTACTTGGTAAGTAGGGGTCGAACCCAAGGGAACTAGGGGAATAATTGTTCTTCGGGGGGATTACGCAGCGTGGGAGCGTGTTTAAGGTCGGTTGGTTGGTTTTAAAGCTACCAGCTATTTTGATTGATTGATTGGTTCGTTGGTTGATTTTAATACTGGAAAGTAAATTACAGTTTATAATTAAAGAGAAATGTTCGGTTTCAGGGGACTTGTATTATATCCTGTTTATCATTGACCTTTAGTGACTCTCCTAAGTATTCAAACGGTGTATCAAGGCCATTCCAAGCACTCGATTTGCGTACACTGTCTAGCCTATTCCAAGGACGTAGAACACTTATTCTATTTAGACTAATACTCCATTCCCGGTTATATTAGCCTATGTGCATCCATTTGATCAATCATTCCCGATCAACCAAATGGTGTTTAAGATGAGTCAAACTTCTCAGATAAGCTTTGCCATTCCAAGCATCCACTTATCCGTACAAGTTTACGAACCCCGCTGTAGAGTTTTGCCATTCCAAGCATCCACTCTACCTTGGATGTTCTGACTTAATATATGGCACATAGAATAAGTTTTGAATACTTAGACTAGACACTAAGTTAATAGTCTTTAAACATTTTATAATACAAGTGCGCCCCTTAGACCGAACTACAAGTTTAGCTACTATTCATCGCGCTAAACATTATAACTAAGGAAATAAAACAGTTGAATAAATACTAAGAATTACTTACAACCGTTGAAGCGCCAAGGGAGCTATCCTTTATTTCCAAAGCCAAGATTACAACGTTACAAATATTACAACTTCTAGAGAGAGAAGTGAATTGAGATTGAGGTGTGTTTAAATGAGGGGAGGAGCTCCTCCTTTTATAGCCAAAATGGGAGGAGATGGGTGGTGGAGATGGGTGGCAAGTGTTGCATTTTGATTGGAGGAGAAATCAAGGGAGGAGATGGCCACATGTGGAGGAAGGGGAGGAGGCCGGCGGCTTTTGGTGGAGGAGGTGGCACCGCCGGTTGCCGGTCACCCAAGGGGGAGGAGCTCCTCCCTTGCCCACCTCCTTGAATGGTGGCCGGTCATCTTGCCCAAATGTGAGTTTTGTACAGTTTTGTGCAGTCTTTTCACAAAACTGTCAATGTGTTTCTTCCCCGAGCTGTCTTGACTCCACTCCTGATTCTTCTGATTAATTTGTTATGGTCAATTCAACGTCAGGATCCTTGATATTTCTTCAGTCGGCATATGATCTTGACCTTGGATTGACTCTTGTTATCTTTTCAGCATAAAATCCTCTCCTTAGTGTGTTTTCACTTCAGTCTCTAAAATGCCCTGTGAAAATGTATCGGGACTAACACGTAGAAGTTAGATAGACAAACAGTCTAATTTGGTGGGTTTAACTGCATTTATGTTTCATACAATTATGGTCCATCAGATTACCCCACACTTTTAGTTGTTCGTCCCGAGCAATGCTATTAAAGGGCGTAAGTTCTAAGTTTGGCTTTGGAATATGAAAATTAGACTGTGGTACTCGATCTATCCTAATTCATGCATTGCTTACTTATTACCAAATTAAACTGCGTAAATAAATAGAAGTAACTTGATACGTGTACCTTCGTGCTGAGATGCAAATTATATTGGATGTCTCGGGAGATAGCCCTTTTTAGGCTCCTGGACTGCAACCTCGGGATCGTCTCTTACTATATGGTTTTCTTGTAGCTTTCTCTAGCACGTGATTCGGTTCGGGTTTCACTGGTTTGAGTACTTTGATTTCTTTTGGCGAGGGACTGCTTTTTGTAGTGAATTGGCCTTTGGCCTTTGATTTGACTTTTTGAGTTCTTCACTTTTTGTTCGGTTAAAACCTTCACAATTTTGGGCCTTTGGCCTCTTGATTTGCTTCATTGAGCTTTTCGCCTTTTTGTGACTGCTAGTCCATTTTCTCGAGCCTTTTTGGGAGGTCCAATCATCGCCCGCAAGCCTATGGAAATACCTCCCCGCTCCTCTCTTTTTTGCCGTTTTCGCGCGGGTCAAGGTGAGGGTCGCTCATCTATTTTCTCGGGCACTTTGACTGTCATTTTCGCACGGGTCAAGATGAGGGTCGCTCATCTATTTTCTCGGCTACTTTGACCGGAGATAGGACGGTCTGATTCCCATCCTCGCCTTTTGCATTGCATGGCGGAGATGACTTCAATCTTCACTGAAACCCGAAGTGCAGCCTCCACTGACTTCGAAAACCATATAGTTTGATTTGATCCTTCGATTGCTTGCCAAGCCTTTCTAGGGCAGTTTATATCAACTCCACATCCCTAGTTATCTCAGCACAAAGGACAAATGGAAAGTTACATTCTAAGTTTTTAAACAGTTGAATTTTCACAAGGTTAATGCATGAATTATGATTTATCTTTTTCACATTCTTAAGTTCATATTTTCAAAAAGATACTATTACTAAAAAAAGAAAAACAGCCGCATGTTATTTATGTACAGAGGTGGATCTCACCCCACACTTTTGAACGAAGGCGTGCCTTAGTTCAAAAGTCATGCAAGCTTAAAACTAAATACTGAATTTAAAAGACAGAAATTAAAGTGCGGAAAAGTAAGATAGTGTCGGGTTACCTCCCGACCAGTGCACTTTTTTAACGTCGTTGGCTCGACGATACCTCGTTTGTGGTTCATTGGTTTGGGTCCCATGGGTGGCTGAGGTCAAACTTTGCCACCGTTCCAGTGTTGCTTCTTCCTGACTTCTTGCTGGAGTAAGAGCTCCATGGTTTTGGTGTTTTCTCTTTCCATTGTTTCTGAGAAGGCGGGAGACCTTTGACCATAGCTGCTGGTCTTGATACTTTTCTGGTCTCTAATGACAGGTCAGAAAACTATGCACCGTGATCTGAGATAGGTGTTATGTCTGGCGGTTTCTTCGTGTCCGGGCGGCTCTTATTAATGTAGAAGTGTGCAATTTTGCCGCCGAACTTAAGTGATAATGACCCCTTGCCAACATCGATTCTTGCTTTAGTGGCGTAGAGGAATGGTCGTCCCAATATTATTGTTGGTGAGTCGTCTTCGCAGGTTTCTTCTGTTGGTATTACATAGAAGTCTGCAGCAACGACAAGTTCTCCCACATGGAGTATTACATCTTCCAGTTCTCCAACCGGGCGGATGCATGATTTATCTCCTAGCTCGATATTTGATCGAGGTGGTTTCAACGGACCAAGTCCTAGTAGGTAACACAAGGAGGAAGGCATGGCGTTGACAGCAGCCCCAAGATCGACTAAGCATTTATGGATCTGGGTTTCACCAATACCACAGGTGATTGTAAAGGCCCCAGGGTCTTTATTTCTTTCCGGTTGTGGCTCATGATCTGAAGTGAGGGCTCTTTCTATTGTCGGACTATTCTGCCCACTCCCTGGCTTAGAATTTGCGTACTCGGACTCTTTAATATTTTGCTTCGAAGCAATAATATTATTTGGGGAGTCCCAACCAGATGCTGGTATGTCAAAGTGTGTGATCGGCGGCGGTGTTATGCAAACAGTAAACGCGTACCGTCCATTGTCAGCATGCGTAACCCATGTTTTGCCATCATTGGGTCGGTCTTCTTCTTGATTCCAATCAGGTCGACTCCTACGGTTGAAATGATTGTTTGTAAGTCTGTAGGTTGGGGACCGTGCTACTTCTCCTAGAGTAACCTTCATGTTTGACCTCCTTATCATGCTTATGTTCGCCTTAGGATTTTGGATGGTCTGTGAAGGAAGTCTGCCAGGTTCAGTAGTGAGTGTTGACATTGCGGTGGCAAGCTGGGACATTTGTTTGGTCAATTCTGAAATTGCACTGTCAGTTTTTGCCTGGTACTGTTGTAGTGAAGTACCCAATTGATTAATGTTTCCCGTGAGCTCCTTCATCGTGTCATTGAGCGACTTGCTTGGTTCCTGCTGATTGCTCGGTCTGGCTTGGTACTGATTTGGCCCTTTTTGGTGATATTGGCCTGCCGATGGAGTGTTCTGGTGATATTGTCGGTGGGGTGGTTGGTAAAATGACTGCGCTAGTTGAGGGACAGCTGGTTGTGTCTCCGTCTGAAGATAGCTGTTGTTGTTACGCCAGCCTGGGTTGGATGTTTGACCGTACTGTCTATTTTGTCCAGCTCTGTCGTTGTTGTATCCTTGATATCCTCCCACTATATTTACATCAGCCGGTTCTTCTTCTATCAATGTTGGGCATGCGTCCGTTTTGTGGTCTGTAGAACCACAGAACTCGCAAGGTTTTACCGTAACTGGCTGTCTACGTATGATCTCAGTCATCATCTCCTTTAACTGTTTCATGTCTTCAGTTATGGAGTTTACTGATGCCTCGGTTTGTGCTACCCTTTTTGATCGAGAGAATTCATCTTGGCGAGTGGTCTCTTCTCTAAATCGAGCATTTTCAGCAACGTTGGCGATGAGATTTCTGATGCCACTTAATGATAGATTCATCATGGACCCTCCTGCTGAGGCATCCAAGAGCATTTTGTCTAGTGGTCTTAATCCATCAATGAGGTACTCGATGACGAGTTTCTCGGGCAGTCCAAGGGTACAGCAGCTCCTTTCTAGGTGATTGAACTTTTCCAGGTAATCGTACATGGTTTCATTGGGACCCTGTTTGATTTCCTGTAGTTGCTTCCTTACTTGTATTGCTCTTCCAGCCGGATAGTATTTGTCTAAGAATTTCTTCTACATCTGAGCCCATGTTCTAATGCTTCCGGAAGGCAATGAAAGGAACCAGTCGTTTGCCGAGTCCATGAGGGAAAAATAGAACGCCTTTAACTTGAAGTCGTCCCTATTCACTCGATTGGGCTTTAGATTCTGGCAAATGCCATGTAGGCGTTGGAGGTGAGTTGTCGCAGATTCTCCAAGTGCTCCTGAGAATTTGGGCAAGCTGTGTGCCACTGATGCGTTGATGGTTATGTTTTCTAATTCAGGGCCTTCGTAGATGCACCACGGCTGTGTCTCGAAATTAGGGGCATTTAACTCGCCCATCGTCGGTTCACGGTAGTAGTTATCTCCGTAGTAGTCGTCGAAAGCGGGTTCTCTTCTTGGCATGTATCGAGGTTGAGGTTGTGGTCGTGGGGGATGAATAGGAGGTTGTACTGAACCAGCTGCATTTCGGTCCTCGGGTATTTCTTGGTTTCTTCTGACTGCTTCCCTATCACGAGCTCTTCTGTTTCTGATGAGTTGTTTCGGGTCGTCGACGAATGGAAACGGTACCTCATCAGTCTGATCGTACAGGTTTATTTCTTCGTCATCCTGGAAGTCATGGTGACTTTCTTCGCGAGACATGGTTGTTTTGAAGCGCGTAACGATTCAAAGAACAGTTATCCAATGACTAGTTCCCCGGCAACGACGCCAATTTGACAGAACCGTTCGTCGTCAAAGCGATTTGTGCAAATAAATTTATAATAGTCCGCTACTCGCAACTATACTACTGGGTAGTACTTGGTAAGTAGGGGTCGAACCCAAGGGAACTAGGGGAATAATTGTTCTTCGGGGGGATTACGCAGCGTGGGAGCGTGTTTAAGGTCGGTTGGTTGGTTTTAAAGCTACCAGCTATTTTGATTGATTGATTGGTTCGTTGGTTGATTTTAATACTGGAAAGTAAATTACAGTTTATAATTAAAGAGAAATGTTCGGTTTCAGGGGACTTGTATTATATCCTGTTTATCATTGACCTTTAGTGACTCTCCTAAGTATTCAAACGGTGTATCAAGGCCATTCCAAGCACTCCATTTGCGTACACTGTCTAGCCTATTCCAAGGACGTAGAACACTTATTCTATTTAGACTAATACTCCATTCCCGGTTATATTAGCCTATGTGCATCCATTTGATCAATCATTCCCGATCAACCAAATGGTGTTTAAGATGAGTCAAACTTCTCAGATAAGCTTTGACATTCCAAGCATCCACTTATCCGTACAAGTTTACGAACCCCGCTGTAGAGTTTTGCCATTCCAAGCATCCACTCTACCTTGGACGTTCTGACACAATATATGGCACATAGAATAAGTTTTGAATACTTAGACTAGACACTAAGTTAATAGTCTTAAAACATTTTATAATACAAGTGCGCCCCTTAGACCGAACTACAAGTTTAGCTACTATTCATCGCGCTAAACATTATAACTAAGGAAATAAAACAGTTGAATAAATACTAAGAATTACTTACAACCGTTGAAGCGCCAAGGGAGCTATCCTTTATTTCCAAAGCCAAGATTACAACGTTACAAATATTACAACTTCTAGAGAGAGAAGTGAATTGAGATTGAGGTGTGTTTAAATGAGGGGAGGAGCTCCTCCTTTTATAGCCAAAATGGGAGGAGATGGGTGGTGGAGATGGGTGGCAAGTGTTGCATTTTGATTGGAGGAGAAATCAAGGGAGGAGATGGCCACATGTGGAGGAAGGGGAGGAGGCCGGCGGCTTTTGGTGGAGGAGGTGGCGCCGCCGGTTTCCGGTCACCCAAGGGGGAGGAGCTCCTCCCTTGCCCACCTCCTTGAATGGTGGCCGGTCATCTTGCCCAAATGTGAGTTTTGTACAGTTTTGTGCAGTCTTTTCACAAAACTGTCAATGTGTTTCTTCCCCGGGCTGTCTTGACTCCACTCCTGATTCTTCTGATTAATTTGTTATGGTCAATTCAACGTCAGGATCCTTGATATTTCTTCAGTCGGCATATGATCTTGACCTTGGATTGACTCTTGTTATCTTTTCAGCATAAAATCCTCTCCTTAGTGTGTTTTCACTTCAGTCTCTAAAATGCCCTGTGAAAATGTATCGGGACTAACACGTAGAAGTTAGATAGACAAACAGTCTAATTTGGTGGGTTTAACTGCATTTATGTTTCATACAATTATGGTCCATCAGCGCCGTTGCCGGGGAATTAGCCATCGGATAAGTTGTTCTTTCCCTCCCATGTCCTCATGACGCAACCCCCTTCATATGCATGGACAACACGACATCTGCCACTGTTCGGAGGTACGGATGGAGAAGACCCAGTACAACACTGCCGAAACTTTCACCACGTCTGCCACCTCATTAAACCTACAAATGAAATGTTAGAGGAATTTAAGCTTAAATGCTTCACATTCTCTCTAACTCATTTCGAAACGATCTGATATTACACGTCAACCGCTAGCAGTGTAGCACATTTTGTGGACCTCTGCGTTCCATTTCTGAAAGAATTCTCCCCTCCATCCTTACGACAACAAACCCGTGAGAAGATCATGTGCCTGCAACAATCCCGGGATGAGACTTTGGACGAATACTACACGAGCTTTGACACCATCGTCTCAAACTGCCCGCACCATGGATTCACGAAGAAAATTCTGCTTCAAAAATTTCTTCGTGGGATGAAGGCCGCTGATCTAGCAAGGATTAACGAGGCAATGAGGAGATCAGCTAGGAACTATTACATAGCAGACATGTGGTACCTCATAAATGACCTGGCCGCAGCCACAAAACGAATACCCGAGGCTGACGGAGAAATGCAGACAGAAAGAGAAGAGACTCCCGAGACATCAGAAGAAACTCCCGAGCCATCAGAAGACTGGGATATAGAAAGTGTCGGGAGTAATGAGGAAGTGTCAGCAATGGAAGAAGTCCAGAATACCACCGACATGCTGCCAATACCATACCCAGCTATCATCAACCAAGCAGCCGAAACCATCTATGACCAGTTCCTCACAAACAGACACGACGAGGCAGAACCGAGCCTTAAGATGCAAGCTTCCCGACTTTTCCCCTCGATCAATAGACAAATCGCTGAAAACTATGTGATCAATGAAGAGGCTGAAAGGAGGATGGGAAAAGGGCCTGAGCAAAACGACTCCTTGATGGAGCATGCTTTCGCCATGACTGGACAAGGCAGCCATGAACACCAGAAAACCCAGTTCAAGAGGCTAGTGGTCAAAGGTCCCTCACCTTCTCAAAGACGTTGGAAGGAGACATCACCAGAACAACGGGAACTGGACCCAAGCCCATCATCTCGCAAGAAATCGGGAAAAGGTAAGGCAAATGTCAACACAGGAACAGTGGCAAAATTCGGCCTAAGCTACCCATGGGATCCCAACCCGTGATCCAGGAATAAGGTACTGTCGAGCCAACGACGTTAAACAAGTGCACTGGTCGGGAGGTAACCCGACACTATCTTACTTTCTGCACTTTAAGTTTCTGTCTTTTTATTTTCTATCTTTTAGTTTTCATCAATAAGTCGCTCTCACCCACTTGGTGCATAGAATGATTTGACTATTTAGGAATTGGTTTTTGGAGCACGATCAGATCAGCCAGGCAGCTTCCGTGAACTATCGGGCCTGCGCTGAGAGTTCAAGGCCCTTGCTGAACTCCCTCGATTATCCAGCCTCATGCCATTCGACACAATAAGGGAGTTCTGATCTTACCTTTCCTTAAGTCATTTCCTTCTCGTATAACATCTGCTTGCATGGCTTTTGAACTAAGTAGTGCTGAAGGGCGCGACTTCGTTCAAAAGTGTGGGGTGAGATCCGCATGTGTACATAAATAAAAACTTTTTCTTTTTTAATGTATCTTTTTGAAAGTATGAACTTAAGAATGTGAAAAAGATAGACCGAAATTCATGCATTTACCTTGTGAAAATTCAACTGTCTAAAAAACTTAGAACGTAACTTCTCATTTGTCTCTTTGTGCTGAGATAAATTAGGGATGTGGAGTTGATAGAAATGCCCTAGAGAGGCTTGGCAAGCAATCGAAGGATCGAATCAAACTATATGGTTTTCGAAGTCAGTGGAGGCTGCACTTCGGGTTTCAGTGAAGATTGAAGTCATCTCCGCCATGCAGTGTTTATGCAAAAAAAAGAAAAAAGGCGAGGACGGGAATCAGACCGTCCTCTCTCTAGTCAAAGTAGACGAGAAAATATATGAGCGACCCTCATCTTGACCCGCGCGAAACAACAACGATGAGAGGAGCGGGGAGGTATTTCCATAGGCTTGCGGGCGATGATTGGACCTCCCAAAAAGGCTTGAGAAAATGGACTAGCAAAGCCACAAAAAGTTGAAAAGCTCAAAGAAGCAAATCAAGAGGCCAAAGGCTCAAAATTGTGAAGGTTTTAACCGAACAAAAAGTGAAGTACTCAAAGAGTCAAATCAAAGGCCAAAGGCCGATTCACTACAAAAAGCAGTCCCTCGCCAAAAGAAAATCAAAGTACTCAAACCAGTGAAACCCAAACCGAATCACGTGCTAGAGAAAGCTACAAGGAAACCATATAGTGAGAGACGATCCCGAGGTTGCAGTCCAGGAGCCTAAAAAGGGCTATCTCCCGAAACATCCAGAATAATTTGCATCTCGGCACGGAGGTACACGTATCAAGTTTCTTCTATTTATTTATACAGTTCAATTTGGTAATAAGTAAGTAATGCATGAATTAGGATAAATCGAGTCCCACAGTCTAATTTTCATAATTTAAAACCAAACTTAGAGTGCCGCCCTTTAATAGCATTGTTCGGGACGAACAACTAAAAGTGTGGGGTGATCTGATGGACCAAAATTATACGAATCAAAAACACAGTAAAACCCACCAAATTAGACTGTTGGTCTATTTAACTTCTGCTTGTTAGTCCCGATTTATTTCTACAGGGTATTTTGGCACTTAGAGAGAAAACACGCTAAGGAGAGGATTTTACACTGAAAAGATGATAAGAGTCAATCCAAGATCAAGATCAGACGCTGAACGAAGAAATATCAAGATCCTGACGTTGAATTACTCAAATAAAATCCAACCGAGGAACAATCAAAGTCTGACGGAGCGAAATTGGATTGATAGTTTTGTGAAAAGACTGCACAAAACTGTCAAAATGCACCCATGGACCAAGGTGACCGGCCACCTTGCTTGGAGGTGGCCAAAGCCACCCTTCTCCTCCTTGGACAACTGGCAACCGGCGGCCCAACCCTCCCCCAACCGGCGGCTTTTGGCTCCCCCATGTGTCATCTCCTCCTTCCTCCTCCCTTCTCCTCCCTTAGATGGAAAACACTTGCCCCCCATCTCCACCCTCCATTTCTCTCAAGTTTGGCTATAAATACCAAGCCAAACCTCATTTGTAATTCATTCCAAAATCAATTAACACTTATCTCTCTACATTTTGTTACCTTGCAAGTTTGGTTTGAAATTATAATACTCTTGTCGGTTCTCGAGTAGTATAATACTGTAGAGAATACTCCTGTTGGTTCTTGAGTATTCAGTAGGAAATTGGGAATACTCCTGTTGGTTCTTGAGTATTCCACCCCTTTCCCTCTTACTGTTTTCAAAAACCCCCGAGTATTTAGTTACGATGTCCTTTTCCATGGATATTCGTAGCTAAACTCCTCATTTAGTCGAAGGTATTTTCTTGTATTATATAATGTTTTAATTTCTTTTAGTTTTATTTCTCTGTATTCAAAACTTGTTCTATGTGCCATTTATAGTCAGAGTTTCCAAGGTTGAGTGGAAGCTGTAACAAGCAAAGCTCTTCCGTGGGAATTCGTGATCATACTCGGTCAGTGGAAGCTGTACCAAGCAAAACTTATCGAGGAGTTCGGCTTATCTTAAAAAACCATTTGGAAACTGGACCAAAGAATTCAAATGGATGCACAAAAGGCTAAGATACTTCGAAAGGAGGAATTAGTATGAAGTAGAACAAGTGTTGCTTTAAACGATGTTGCAAGTCTTGCGCTACGAAAGGGCCTCGATTCATCTTTGAATACTTAGAAAGGTTACTAGCGGTTATTAATAAACATGTTATAATATAAGGTACCTGAAACCGAATACTTTCCCTTGAATTACAAAAACCCCCCCTGTACTTACTTTTATAAACTGCTCGATCAACTACAACCATCAACCACTCATCTACCGTAGGAATCGCAATCACGCATCACCCACTGTAAGTCTTCTTCCCTTAACTCTTTTACTTTCAGTCATTTATTTTCAGTATTTATTTTTTGTATTTACTTTTCCGCATAAAAAACCAAAAAAATCAAAAAAAGTAGCTTAGTTAATCGCGCTAAAATCTCAATCAACCTAAAACACGCTCCCTCGCTGTACAAATCCCTTAAAGAACAACGTATCCCTCTAATTCCCTTGGGTTCGACCCCTACTTACCACTTACTACCCAGTAGTGTAGTCGCGAGTAGCGGAAAAATATAAATTTATTTGTACAGAGAACACTGCACCTTAACGACAGTGCAGTGGGCTCCGTCAAGTATTATAGTTCGCTCTTGAGTACTCTTGTCGGTTCTTGTAGTACTCAAGCTTTACTTTTCTCTATTCTTGAGTACTCTTGTCGGTTATTGAAGTACTCACCCCTTTCCCTTACTTACTGTCTTTCAAAAACCGTAAGTACTTAGCTATGGTATCCACCTCTATGGATATTCGTAGCTAAACTCTTCATTCGGTTGAAGGGGTGTACTTGTATCATAAAATGTTTTAGGCCATCTTTTTAGTGCCTCTTCTTTTTATTCAAAACTTGTTCTATATGCCATATATTAGGCCAGAACTTCCAAGGTTGAGTGGATGCTTGAAATGGCAAAACTCTTCCGTGGGGGTTCGTGAACATACTCGGGTAAGTGGATGCTTGAAATGGCAAAGCTTATCTGAGGAGTACGACCTCGTTTAAACACCATTTGGTTTGATCGGAAATGATTGATCAAATGGATGCACATAGGCTAGTATACCTTGAAATGGGGTGCTAGTCTAAATAGAACAAGTGCTCTACGACCTTGAAATGGGCTAGACGGTGTGTGCAAATCGAGTGCTTGAAATGGCCTTCATACACTTTTGAATACTTAGAAGGATCACTAAAGGTCAATGATAAACAGGCTATGATACAAGGCCCCAGAAACCGAATGCTTTCCTTAGATTTAAAAAACCCCTTGCACTTACTTTCAATTTTAGTATAAACTGTATTATCAACTGCTGACGTTCCGGAAGGCTTGCCAATCACGCATCACCAGATGTAAGTCTTCTACTTTTATTTTCAGTACTTTACTTTTCTGTCATTTACTTTTCCGCACTAAAAACCAAAACCAACCAACCAATCACTTACTTTTCCGCACTAAAACCTCAATCAACCTAAAACACGCTCCCTCGCTGTACAATTCCCTCAAAGAATAGCTTATCCCCCTAATTCCCTTGGGTTCGACCCCTACTTACCACTTGCTACCCAGTAGTAAGGTCACGAGTAGCGGAATACGAATTTGCTTTTACACAGAGAACACCGCACCTTAACGACAGTGCGGTGGGCTCCGTCAACTTTACACATCGATTTTAAGTAGGCGCTGTCTTAAGTAGGCAATAAACGACACTAATGCCTAAAGCGTTGTCTTACATCTAGACTTAAAACAGTGCTTTTAAGAAGGCGCTGTCTTAAGTTGACATTAAACAGCGCTTATGACAAAAGTGATGTCTAAAGTTAAACCCCAGAACAGATCTGATTTCATTATTCTGGTTTTTTACTTTTCACTCGACAAATCTCACCGTCGTCGATGAAATTACCTCCACTTTTGAATACTCACCGTCTTCGATCCCTCTCGTGCCACCATCGTCGTGTTCTTCCTATCATATCCAAGGTGTGTTTAGTTTGTTAAGTTTGTTCACTATCGTCATCGAGTTCATTCGGTGTTTGATTTTTGTTTGGTCATACTTCGTTAGGGTTTTCACAGTACCGATTGCTGAAATCGTAGCCAAGAGCTCAGTTTCGATTCTGCCTTCATCGTCTGATTTGGTTAGCCTTGAGGTATGTTGCAACCAAAATCCACCATTGTTAGGGTTCATAACTCACATTGATTTTTAGTGAGTAAGTTTGTACATAGTTGCTGAAATTGCTGAATTTTGATGCGATGAAGTTGGTGAATTTGGTTATTTGGCAGTGAGTTAGTTTGTTTATCAAAGCATTGAAGCAAATAGCTTGCTGGTGGTTAGCGCCCAAGCGAAGGTGAGTGAGGCTTATTTGGTTTACACTCATACCTTGTCGATGTGTATTTTTGTAAGCAAATCATGATGAACCTTACTGTCAGGTTGCTGGAGTGAACCCATAGTTGAAACGGTAGGGATGGAGTAGTCCAGTTTTTCTATACATAAGGTGAGCTCAAATTGATAACAATACAAATATCTAGGAATTAAGAATTGTTTGTATAAGTCTTGTTGACAGTGTGGATGGAGATTGGCAAGGGGTTATAGTGTGTAAGAATTGTTTATGTATTCTTTTGATGTTACGTTGGTGGTATTGTGAAGTGTTTGTCTATGTTGTTGCTCTATATAGTTTGTGATTCTTCTTTGGAGCGAAATTGATGCATTATGTATATTTTTGATGCAAATTGTATGTACTCGAATTGTTAGATATACTTGCAAATTGCTTGAAAAATAAATATACATGCTAACTTTTCTTTTACTTTTCTTTTGTCCAATATAAACATAGGTTGCAAACTATTCATATCCTTAATCAACACTATACATATAGTTTGATGACAATGGACCCAGCGTGGATGTCAGCTAATCGTATAACAAATGAATACGAGCAAGGAATTCATAGTTTTTGTAATTTTGTGAGGTTATTTGCCGAACGCAATGGGTCGGAACACATTAACCGTCCGTGCAAGCATTGTTGGAATAATAAAAAAGTTAAAGTCAGTGAATTGGTAAACCACCTATTGTTAAGCGGTATCAATCCCAAATTCAAAGTATGGTGTACGCACGGTGAGTCTGAACCACGCAACGATGCACCTCAAGTTGTTTCGCCGCAAATGGATAATTTTAAAGCAGAATGGGATGATGCCGATTTGATTGATATGGTTAACAACGTTGTCGAAGAGTCGACTATCAGGCCGCAGGTGTTGGAGACACTGAGAAATGACTCTAAACTACCGTTGTACGAAGGTTGTACAAAGTTCACCAGGCTGTCATCAGTGTTGAACAACACAGCATTGTGTTCTTTGATAGAGATGATTGAGAGAAGCTGAGGGGATGAGGGACGATTTTTATCTTCGGTTTCACCTCCATTTATAGCTAAAGAATGAGAAACATAGATCCATAAAATATGGATCTTACCATTTCGTTTTATCCTGACATGAGGTTGTGTGTTGCAGAGCAAAAACCAAGAGATGAGAATGTGGCAAGTGACAGCGCGTCGTTGATACGCTGCAAATTTACATTTATAGTTCCACTACTCGTGGCTCACTATTGGATTATTAGAGCGGTAAGTAGGGGTCGAACCCAAGAGAGTCAGTGTGGAGTAGTTGTTCTTGAAAAGAAAAGAACAATGATAGTAAAGACAGATTGGGTTTTTATGGGTTTTTTAGACAGAAAGTAAATGACAGAAAGTAAATAATAGAAAGTAAATAACTGAAAAGTAAATGACTGAAATGTAAAGTGCTGAAAGTAAGTACTGAAAAGTAAATTGCGGGAACAGTCGAGTTCAATATTAACCATACAACATACTTTTTGTTTGTCGCACGCTGTATTTCAAACGCAATACGTGCCAAATGTTATGTTGGATTGATGTTGAAAACGTCTGTAATGAAAGTAAAGTGCGGAAAGTAAATTGCGTAAAGTAAATACTGAAAGTAAAGTGCGTAAAATTAAGTGCGTAAAAGTAAAGTGCAGAAAAGTAAAGTGCTGAAATGTAAATGACAGAAAAGTAAAGTACTGAAAGTAAATGACAGGTAAGTAAGGACGAAAGAAATTCAGTCTAGGGTCTCTACTTGTGAGACAACCATCATAGACGTCAAAGATCTTACTTTGTGTTCATAAGTGTGAGTTATTCCTTGGTCCAGATATAACCCTAAAGTAAGGCCATTTCTAGCACTTACACCACAATCTACTCCAAAATCAAGACATAGACTTCTAGTTCTAAGTGCAGCCACTTGGATTTCAGTTACGATCAACCAAGCGACTTAAGGAAGAGTAAACTACTCGGCTAAGCTTTGCTCTTTCGAGCATCCACTTAGCCTAGTTGTGTAATCAAGATTGAACTACTCGGCTAAGCTTTCCTCTTTCGAGCATCCACTTAGCCTTGTCGTTCAATCGAATAATGGCACCAAACTAGTTGACACAAAATAGCATTAAGTTCTAGTCTCAAGATACATACACAAGTATGAACACCCCTTGACTGATTATGCTTAGCTACTTGTATTAATGGTAAGGAATACAAGCACCATACTTACGAAAGTAAAGAAAACAAGAAAAAGTAAAACAAGTGACCGAGAGCAACAAGAAAGTAAAGGGAAAGCCGTGGCTTTTGTGCAAGCAAGTAAGGGAGACGAGCTCCAAATCAAGACAAGGGAAAGTAAGTGAGCTTGCTGGAAAGTAAGAGCTTTGGAGCTCAAGAACAAGTGAAGAACATGAACAAAGTAAAGAGTGTTTGTATTGAAAATGAAGAGAGGAGAGTTAAGCTCTCTTCTCTCTAAGAACTTGGGATTTCGAAAGCTAAGGACCCTTATTACATGAGGCAAGGCCTCTATTTATAGGCTAGGGAAGACTTGGAGACTAAGTTTGCATTGAGAAATATCCAAAAAGCTAGCCATTTGATTGGTTTAGCCTTATGCCACCCACATGGGTTGTGGAAGATGATAAGAACCTCCCCACTTGCACCTCCTCCAACCACAAGCCACCACATATGGCCTCTCCAAAGCCGCCGGCCATAGGTGGCACTCCCCAAAGCCGCCTCTAGTTGATTCCCAATGGAACCGAACTCCAAATGCAAACCAAAGTGAATAGTAAGTCTAACCGGACAAGAAGTAGTTTGGATTTGGTTGGACTTCGCCGGAGTGTGGCCGGAGCAACAAGAAATGTCTGGGAAGTAAGATTGTCCAAGTTATTGGGCATTTAAAATACTTTGGTTGAGCCAGATTTGCCAGATTCCATGGTTTGGTAGAGCGACTTGGTTTCGGTGCCTATGCGCGCGGGGCCTTTGCTTTGGAATTGGGCCAACTGCCAATCTGCCCGAGCATTCTCCTTGGTTTTCCGACATTATCCACCTTATTTTCCATTTTGATCACTTTGCTTGAGGTGGATTCGTCAGATCATCTCGTTTGCCCGGGCAACTTGAATTCAGTGCTAGACAGCTCGGGCGTGGCCTGGGCGATGCCTGGGCGGGGACCTGGTTTTTCGGACGCGGGCCTCGGACAAGGTCTCGGGCGGGGACCTGGTTTTCTTCGATACTGGTTCTCGGTCAGGGACTCGAGGTTCTCGGACGCGGGCCTCGGCACTTCTCGGTTGCGGCCCTGGGTACCCGGTTGAGTTTCCTCGGTCCCCGACTTGGTTTCTCGGTCCCTGGTCAAGACCTCTCGTGCCTGGCTGAATTTCCTCGGGCCATGGTCAATTTTCCTCGGGCCCTGGTTGCTACTTCTCGGCCAGAAATGTTTGGTGTGCTTTTTGGTCACAAATCTCCCTTTTTAAGTATGTTTCCTCTTTAGACCCCAAAATGCCTGTTTACACGAAATGACATTAACAAGCACTTGTTCATATGACCAAATGTCTTATTTGGTGGGTTTAGTAGTACTTGATGAATCATATAAATACGCGACGTCAAATACCCCCACACTTAATCTTGTTCGTCCCGAACAAGTGTAGTCAAAGAGAGGAACAACACCCTAAGTCCTAAATATGAATGTGAGATGCAAAACTAGACTTCACCTTAGCATGCATAACTTACTTGCTTCCAAATGAAATCATGATCACATATGAAAGTAACTAGATACTTGTTACCTTTGAGCCGAGATGCAAATCAATTTGGATGATTGGGAGATAGCCACTTTTTAGGCCCTTGAACTGCACTCTCGGGTCCGATCTTACTATATGGTTATGGTACTTGCTTCTTCTAGCACGTGATTGATTCGAGCCAATGGGTCGAGCTTTTTTTTCTTTGTTTGCGTGGTTGGACAGCTTTTGTAGTGATTTGGCCTTCGGCCTTTGATTTGACTCTTTGAGTACTTCACTTTTGCTTCGGTTTGGTTTCACCATATTGGCTGATTTCTTTCTTTTCTTCTTTGATCTTTGCTCCTTTGATGAGATTTGCATGTCCATTTTTTCCTTTTGGGAGGTCCAATCATCGCCCGAGAGCATATGGAAATACCTCCCCGCTCTTTCTCATCATTGCCCTTTTCGCGCGTGTGACGGAGCCCACCGCACTGTCGTTAAGGTGCGACGTTCTCTGTGCAAAAATAAATTTATATCTCCGATACTCGCGACTTAACTATTTTTGGTAGTCAGTGGTAAGTACGGGTCGAACCCATGGGAATTAGGTGATAGTTGTTCTTTCTAAAAGGGGGAGTTAAATTAAGCAGTTGGGGGGTTGTTTTGGTTTTAGTACTGAAAAGTAAAGTGCTTGATGGACGAGTCTTGACAGAAAATAAACCGTTGATATGGTACTGAAAGTAAAGTAACAGTTGATATTACAATTAAAGGAAAGTATTCGGTTTTAGTGGCCTTGTATCATAGTCTGTTTATCATTGACCTCTAATGATCATACTATGTGTTCAAAGATGAATCAAGGCTATTTCTAGCACATGACTTGCCACATCATTCAGAACACTTGTTCTATTTAGACTAATTCCTCCTTTCGAAGTATCTTAGCCTTATGTGCATCCATTTGATCTTCAGTTACGAGCAATCAAATGGTTTTTAAAAGAGGTCGAACTCCTCAGATAAGCTTTGCCCGTTAAAGCATCCACTTACCCGAGTATGTTCACAAACCCCACGGAAGAGCTTTGCCCGTTAAAGCATCCACTCAACCTTGGAAGTTCTAACCTAATATGTGGCACATAGAACAAGTTTTGAACACATAGAGGCACTAAGAGTAGGGCCTAAAACATTGTATGATACAAGCACACCCCTTCAACCGAATGAAGGGTTTAGCTACGAATATTCATGGAATAGGACATCATAGCTAAGTGAGTTGAAAAGTAAAGGTTTTTGAAAGACAGTAAAGTAAAGTTTTCGAAAGTAAAGACAGGAAAGTAAAGTTGTTGAATTGAAAAGACAGTAAAGTAAAGAAGAGAGTACTTACAAGAACCGTTAAGAGTGCTCAAGACCAAGCTTCGATTTCAAAGTAAAGTGATTACATGATTGTGCCCACAAAAGCTAGAGAGATAAGTGACTTGTGATATGAGATGATTGTTGATTTCGGAATGTTTTACTAAGGCAATGGAGGTGTCTATTTATAGGCTAAGGGAAGTGAGGAGAAGGTGACACTTGGCTCAAGGGGAGAGGAGGCTTCCAAAGCCATCGGAGTGAGTCATCACTCCCAAAAGCCGACGGCCACATGGAGGAAGGGGAGAGGTGGAGTGGCTTAGCCGCCGGCTAGGTGGAGGAGAGAAGAGAGTTTGTGAGTTTTGTGAGCTCATCCCAAAAATCCATCGGTTCTTTCAGCTCTGGACTGACTCTGGTTGCCCTTCGGTTGGACTTGTTTTGAGTGATTCCATGTCAGGTTCTTGAAAGTCAAAATTTGGTCGTGACCTGGAATGACTCGTAATTCATTTTCAGCTTTAAAACTCCTCCTTAGCCTGTATTCTCTCTAGACTTCAAAATACCCTGTAGATAAATATCGGAACTAACAAGCAAAAGTTAAATAGACAAAGAGTCTAATTTGGTGGGTTTAACTGTGTTTATGATTCATACAATTATGGTCCATCAGATCACCCCACACTTTTAGTTGTTCGTCCCGAACAATGCTATTTAAGGGCGGAACACAATCTAAGTAAAAACTTTTAAATATGAAAGTGAGACTATGGGACTAGATTTATCCTAATTCATGCATTACTTACTTATTACCAAACTAAACCGTGTAAATACTTAGAAGAAACTTGATACTTGTACCTTCGCGCCGAGATGCAAATTAATTCTGCTGTTTCGAGAGATAGCCCTTTTCAGGCTCCTGGACTGCATTCTCGGGATCGACTCGCACTATATGGTTTCCTTGTAGCTTTTTCTAGCACGTGATTCGGTTCGGGTTTCACTGAGTTGAGCATTTTGATTTCTTTTTGGCGAGGGACAGCTTCTGTAGTGAATCGGCCTTTGGCCTTTGTTATTGAGTTGGAGTTTCTTCACTTTTGTTCGGTTAAAACCTTCACAATTTTGGCCTTTGGCCTTTGATTAGCTTCTTTGAGGTTTTACTTCTTTGTGACTTGCTAGTCCATTTTCTCAACCTTTTGGGAGGTCCAATCATTGCCCGCGAGCATATGGAAATACCTCCCCGCTCTTTCTCATCCTCGCCGTTTTGCGCGGGTCAAGATGAGGGTCGCTCATCTATTTTCCCGGCTACTAGGACTAGAGATAGGACGGTTTGGTTCCCGTCCCGCCTCTTGCATAAACGCTGCACGGCAGAGATGACTTCAATCTTCACTGAAACCCGAAGTGCAGCCTCCACTAACATCGAAAACCATATAGTTAGATTCGATCCTTCGAGTGCTTGCCAAGCCTCTCTAGGGCATTTTCTATCAACTCCACATTCCCTGTATATCTCAGCACAAAGGGACAAATGAGAAGTTACATCCTAAGTTTTTAAACAATTGAATTTTCACAAGGTAAATGCATGAATTTAGATCTATCTTTTTCACATTCTCAAGTTCATATTTTCAAAAAGATAATATTAAGGGAAAAGAAAAAGAAAAAGCATGTTAACTAACTATGTACACAGGTGGTTCTCACCCCACACTTTTGAACGAAGGCGTGCCTTTCAGCAAGACTTAGTTCAAAACTCATGCAAATATATACAAGAGAAGTAAATGACATTAAGGAAAAGGGAAGAACTGAACTCCCTTTTACTGTGTCGTGTCGTGGAACGACATGCCTCGGAGCTGGATAATCGAGGGAGTGCTGGGGCCTTGAACTCTCAGCGCAGGCCCGATAATTCTCGGAAGCTGCCTGGCTGATCTGATCTTGCTCCAAAAATTGATTCCTACATGTTAGACATTCCTTCTATACAAAAAATGGGTGAGAGGGATTTACGGTAAAAACTAAATGACAGAAAAGAAAATTACTGAAAGTAAGATAGGTGTCGGGTTACCTGCCGACCAGTGCCTTTGTTTAACGTCGTTGGCTCGACAGTTGGGATCACCAGTTGGGATCCCATGGGCGGCTTAAGTCAAATTTTGCCGCGGCTCCTGCATTGATTCTAGCCTTTACCCTTCCTGATTTTTTGCTGGATGATATGCTTGGGTCAGGACTCCATTGTTCCGGTGGTTTCTTTGTACCCGTGCGGCTATCACCATAGATGTTATAATATGAAATTCTGCCACTGAATGCAAGCGACAATGAGCCCTTGCCCATGTTGATCTTAGCCCCTGTGGTGTAAAGGAATGGTCGTCCCAATATGATTGTTGGAGGGTCGTCCTTGCTGGATTCTCTGATTGGTATCACATAAAAGTCCGTAGGAACGACGATTTTTCCCACACGGAGCATTAAGCTTTCTAGCACTCCAACCGGTTGGATACACCACTTGTCCCCCAACTCGATAGATATCCTTGGTGGCTTCAATGGACCAAGCCCTAATGAGCAATACAGAGGGTAAGGCAGGACGTTGACGGCGGCCCCAAGATCTATTAAGCAATGATGAATTTGGGTTTTGCCGATAACACAGGTGACTGTAAAGGCTCCTGGGTCCTTATTCATTTCCAGTTGTACCTCATGACTCCAAGTGACGTTCTTTTTCGCTATCAGGTCATTTTGTTCCTTCATTGGCTCCAATCTTTTTTCTTTTTTGTTCTTTTGGGCCGCATGATCTTTGGAGGCAATGATTTTCATGGAGTAGGATGAGTCTCAAACCCCAATTTTTTCGATTCCGAGGCCCGATCTAGGATCGTCTGAGTCTAAGTCTTTATTGTCATCCCACCCAGATGCTGGTACGTTAAATCGTGTGACTGGCGGTGGTGTCATGCAAACGGTGAATTCATAGCGTCCATTATCATTATGCGTGACCCACTTTCTGCCATCGATGGGTCGGTCTTCTTCTTGATTCCAACCAGGACGGTACCTACGATTGAAGTGTTTGGATGTAGGTTTGTAAGCTGCGGGTCCTCGTTGTTATTTTGCCAGTATGGCTGCAGTTTGTGC
Source organism: Rhodiola kirilowii (assembly GCA_033675215.1). Lineage (NCBI taxonomy): Eukaryota > Viridiplantae > Streptophyta > Magnoliopsida > Saxifragales > Crassulaceae > Rhodiola > Rhodiola kirilowii. Next base: position 34,274,558 of record CM066201.1, read on the forward strand.
TTTTTTGAGTTCTTCCATGGCCATTAGTTCTCCGAGTGACTGGGCATGTGATTCATCTTCCCATATCATACCAAGGAACTCTTCTTTCTTTGCTTCTGTGGTTGTTAATGAGGGTTGTGCCGCTTCTTCTAGTGCCTCCTTCATATCTGACATTGTTACCATGCTTACATTTGCCTTTGGGTTTGGGATGGTCTGTGAAGGAAGTCTGCCTGGTTCATTAGTGAGCACGGACATTGCGGTGGCGAGCTGGGACATTTGTTTGGTCAATGCTGAAATTGCCCCGTCAGTTTTCTCCTGGAATTGGTTTAGCGATGTTCCTAATTGATTCACGCTTCCTGCGAGCTCCTTCATTGTGTCTTCAAGCGACTTGCTTGATCATTGCTGATTATTTGAGCGGGATTGGTATTGATTCGTTCCCTTTTGCTGATATTGGCTCGTCGGGTATTGATTTGACCCTCTCTGCTGATATTGGCCTGCTGATGGAGCATTCTGGTTGTACTACCGGTGGGGCGGTTGGTAGAATGACTGAACTAATTGTGGTGCGGCTTGTTGTGTCTCCTTCGGAGGATGATTGTCGTTTCGCCAGCTTGGATTGGTCGCTTGATTATACTACCGGATTGGTCCTGCTCTATCGTTGATGTTGTGGTTGTTGTATCCTTGGTATCCTACCACTGCATTCACTTCTTCCGGTTCCTCTACTATCAGTGTCGGGCATGCGTCAGTCTTGTGGTCCGTAGAACTACAAAACTCGCAAGGCTTTATCTGAACTGGCTGCCTTCGTAGGATTTGAATCATCATTTCCTTTACTTGTTTCGTCTCCTCTGGCATAGAGTTCATCGGTGTTTCAGCTTTTGCCACATTCTTCGTTCGGGAAAATTCTTCCTGTCGAGTTGTCTCTTCTCTGAATCGGGCATTTTCAGCAACGTCGGTGATGAGATTCCTTTATGCCACTCAGTGATAGATTCATCATGGATCCTCCAGCTGAGGCATCCAGAAGCATTTTGTCTAAGGGCCTTAATCCATCAATGAGGTACTCGATTATGAGTTTCTCGGGCAGTCGAAGGGTACATCAGCTTCTCTCCAGGCGATTGAACTTTTCCAGGTAGTCGTACATGGTTTCATTGGGCCCTTGCTTGATGTCCTGCAGTTGCCTCCTTACTTGCATTGCTCTTCCTGCTGGGTAGTATTTGTCTAAGAACTTCTTCTGCATCCGAGCCCATGTTCTGATGCTTCCGGAAGGCAATGAAAGGAACCAGTCGTTCGCCGAGTCAGTGAGGGAAAAGTAGAACGCTTTTAACTTAAAGTCGTCTACGTTCACGCCATTGGGTTTTAGGTTTTGGTAAGTGCCATGTAAGCGTTGGAGATGAGTCGTTGCTGATTCTCCACGAGTTCCTGAAAACTTTGGCAAGTGGTGGGCCACTGAAGTGTTGATGGCGATGTTTTCTAACTCAGGGCCTTCGTAAATGCACCACGGCTGATTTTTGAAATCCGGTGCCGACAGTTCTCCCATAGTAGGTTCGCGGAAGTTGTTGTTATCCCCGTAGTAGTCATCAAAGATGGGTTCGCGTCTTGGCTCTCATCGATATTGCGGGGGTGGGGGATGTCTAGGGGGTTGTTGCGCTGGGCCAGCTTCATTTCGACCCTCGGGTGGTCCTTGGTTTCTTAGGATGGCATTCCTATCACGAACTCTTTGGTTTCGGAAGAGTTGCTCTGGATCGTCGAGAATTGGAAATTGAGGTGGTGCCTCGTTATTTCGATCGAACAGATTGACCTCGTCGTCATCCTGATAGTCATGGATGCTTCCTTCGCGAGACATGGTGGTACAGAAGTGAGTTCGAAAGAAAAAAGAACAATTAATTCTAATTCCCCGGCAACGGCGCCAATTTTGACGGAGCCCACCGCACTATCGTTAAGGTGCGATGTTCTCTGTGCAAAAATAAATTTATATCTCCGATACTCGCGACTTAACTATTTTTGGTAGTCAGTGGTAAGTACGCGTCGAACCCATGGGAATTAGGTGATAGTTGTTCTTTCTAAAAGGGGGAGTTAAATTAAGCAGTTGGGGGGTTGTTTTGGTTTTAGTACTGAAAAGTAAAGTGCTTGATGGACGAGTCTTGACAGAAAATAAACCGTTGATATGGTACTGAAAGTAAAGTAACAGTTGATATTACAATTAAAGGAAAGTATTCGGTTTTAGTGGCCTTGTATCATAGTCTGTTTATCATTGACCTCTAATGATCATACTATGTGTTCAAAGATGAATCAAGGCTATTTCTAGCACATGACTTGCCACATCATTTAGAACACTTGTTCTATTTAGACTAATTCCTCCTTTCGAAGTATCTTAGCCTTATGTGCATCCATTTGATCTTCAGTTACGAGCAATCAAATGGTTTTTAAAAGAGGTCGAACTCCTCAGATAAGCTTTGCCCGTTAAAGCATCCACTTACCCGAGTATGTTCACAAACCCCACGGAAGAGCTTTGCCCGTTAAAGCATCCACTCAACCTTGGAAGTTCTAACCTAATATGTGGCACATAGAACAAGTTTTGAACACATAGAGGCACTAAGAGTAGGGCCTAAAACATTGTATGATACAAGCACACCCCTTCAACCGAATGAAGGGTTTAGCTCCGAATATTCATGGAGTAGGACATCATAGCTAAGTGAGTTGAAAAGTAAAGGTTTTTGAAAGACAGTAAAGTAAAGTTTTCGAAAGTAAAGACAGGAAAGTAAAGTTGTTGAATTGAAAAGACAGTAAAGTAAAGAAGAGAGTACTTACAAGAACCGTTAAGAGTGCTCAAGACCAAGCTTCGATTTCAAAGTAAAGTGATTACATGATTGTGCCCACAAAAGCTAGAGAGATAAGTGACTTGTGATATGAGATGATTGTTGATTTTGGAATGTTTTACAAAGGCAATGGAGGTGTCTATTTATAGGCTAAGGGAAGTGAGGAGAAGGTGACACTTGGCTCAAGGGGAGAGGAGGCTTCAAAAGCCATCGGAGTGAGTCATCACTCCCAAAAGCCGCCGGCCACATGGAGGAAGGGGAGAGGTGGAGTGGCTTAGCCGCCGGCTAGGTGGAGGAGAGAAGAGAGTTTGTGAGTTTTGTGAGCTCATCCCAAAAATCCATCGGTTCTTTCAGCTCCAGACTGACTCTGGTTGCCCTTCGGTTGGACTTATTTTGAGTGATTCCATGTCAGGTTCTTGAAAGTCAGAATTTGGTCGTGACCTGGAATGACTCGTAATTCATTTTCAGCTTTAAAACTCCTCCTTAGCCTGTATTCTCTCTAGACTTCAAAATACCCTGTAGATAAATATCGGAACTAACAAGCAAAAGTTAAATAGACAAAGAGTCTAATTTGGTGGGTTTAACTGTGTTTATGATTCATACAATTATGGTCCATCAGCGTGTCAAGATGAGGGTCGCTCATCTCTTTTCCCGGCTACTTTGGACTAGAGAATGGACGGTTTGATTCCCGTCCCGCCTCTTGCATAAACGCTGCATGGCGGAGTCCACTCTTCACCAAGAAGCCCGAAGTGCAGCCTCCACAATCTTCACATAACCGTATAGTTTGAGATCCGGTCCCTTGATTGCTTGTCAAGCCTCTCTAGGGCATTTCTTTCAACTCCACATCCTACGTTATCTTAGCACACAAGGACAAGTAGAAAGTTAAATACACATGTTTTTACACAATTAAGTTTTCACAAGGAAATGCATGTTTCGGGTCTATCTATTTTCACATCATGAAAGTGTATATTTTCAAAACATGCTGTCTACTATGTACAAGACTACTACTCAAATACCCCCACACTTTTGAACGAAGCCGTTCCTCTCGGAATGACTTAGTTCAAAAGACAAAATGTAAGCAAATAAAGGAAAGGAGGTGAGTATGAAAAAAAAAGACATACAAAAATAAAACTGAAAAAACTGAATATGCCGGGTTACCTCCCGGCGAGTGCCTTTGTTTAACGTCGTTGGCTCGACGGTACCTCACTCATGGATCATAAGTTGGGATCCCATGGGCGTTAGAGGTCGAACTTCTTCTCGGCATCCTTTTTGCTCCGCCCAAAGAACTTGTGGAGTGATGTGCACAGTTTGGTTCTCCATTGGTCCGGCAGGTTCTTTTTTACATGCTTCCGAGAAGGTGATGGCTCCTTGACCATAGCTGCTGGTCCGTTGAGCCGTGGTCTCTTGCTACTCCATCCCGGCTTCCATTCTTTTGGGCCATGTCTTTGCCGCTTCATCATGTTTGAGTGGTTGGCACCTTTGCAATTCTGGAAGCTCGGTATTGTGCCATTGAATGTAGGCGACACCAAGCTTGTTCCCATGTGAAGCGTCTTCTTTGTGGCAGCTACAAATGGTCGTCCTAGAACGAGTGAGTTTTCCGGGCTCGTGGTGAGTGAGTGCTCCATCATTGGCTTTTCTTGCCCTTTATTTGCCTCCAACTCCCCTTGCACCTCATCATCATTGATTCCATGATCTTCGGTGGCTATGATCTGCATAAAACATGAAGGGTTAAGTTGGGGCTTCTCGGCCATGAGGTCTGGGTCTTTCTCGACCAGCCCGTTCGTGAGGACCGGGGCTGTCTCGGCTAGCTCGCCAATGAGGACCGGGACTTCTGTTGGCTCGGCAGTGAGGACTGTGTTAGACTCGGCTGTTTCGGCAATGAGGTCTGGGACCGGCATGATTTCCTCAGGTAGATTGGTAATGTAGACCGGGCCTGAATTGGGCAGTTTTTCTTCTAACTCCCAGGGGTAATCTGAGTGGAGCTCTTCTTCAGGCAACCATGGGTCCTCATCCTCGTCATTTATATGGTCTCTGGGGGCAATCACACAGAGGTCCGGGTCTAATTTGGGTAGTTCAGTAGCTAGGTCCGGGTATGTCTCGGGCAACTCGTCAGTTAGGTCCGGGACTTCCTCGGATAGATTGGAAATGAGGACCGGGCCTGATGTGGCTGGTTCTTCTTCGATCATCCGCGGGTCCTCATCCTCTGTCGGCTCCGTGGGTTCTATTATGGGCTCTTCCTCACCGACCCTTGCACTGTCTTCTCTCGGCTTTCTCCTCTTAGCGTGAAGCTCGGATACGGCCTCGACCATGTCAGACAGTTGCCTTGATAGTTCGGCTAAGGCTTCATTGGTTTCGGCCTTGTTTTGGTCCATCATGTTGGCCAACTGTTGGATGCTAGCTGCCAACTCTTCCACATTGTCCTCTAGCGGCTCGGTCTGATCTTGTCTTCGTCTTGACCTCTCGGCCAAATCATCTATCAAGTTCCAAAGATCATTCATGGTCAAGTTCATTATCGACCCTCCCGCTGCAGCATCATTGAGCCTATTCCACTCATGTGGCATCATTCCACCGAGAAAACTTTGAAGAAGATCGAAGTTCGTGAATCCATGGTGCGGGCAGCTCGTCACAAGGGAATCGAAATACCATAAGTACTCGTCCAATGTTTCATCCCGGGATTGCTCAAGGTTGATGATCTTCTCGCAGATTTCACGTTGGAAGGATGGTGGGAAAAACTCCTCATCGTTCCAAGGCTCGCTTCCGTAGTACGACGACATGGCAAACTGCAAAACAAAAACAAAAATAAAAAGAAACAAATAGAACAACTATTCCTGAACACAACTCCCCGGCAACGGTGCCAAAATTTGACAGCGCGTCGTTGATACGCTGCAAATTTACATTTATAGTTCCACTACTCGTGGCTCACTATTGGATTAGTAGAGCGGTAAGTAGGGGTCGAACCCAAGAGAGTCAGTGTGGAGTAGTTGTTCTTGAAAAGAAAAGAAAAATGAAAGTAAAGACAGATTGGGTTTTTATGGTTTTTTAGACAGAAAGTAAATGACAGAAAGTAAATAACAGAAAGTAAATAACTGAAAAGTAAATGACTGAAATGTAAAGTGCTGAAAGTAAGTACTGAAAAGTAAATTGCGGGAACAGTCGAGTTCAATATCAACCATACAACATACTTTTGGTTTGTCGCACGCTGTATTTCAAGCACAATACGTGCCAAATGTTATGTCGGATTGATGTTGAAAACGTCTGTAATGAAAGTAAAGTGCGGAAAGTAAATTGCGTAAAGTAAATACTGAAAGTAAAGTGCGTAAAATTAAGTGCGTAAAAGTAAAGTGCAAAAAAGTAAAGTGCTGAAATGTAAATGACAGAAAAGTAAAATACTGAAAGTAAATGACAGGTAAGTAAGGACGAAAGATATTCAGTCTAGGGTCTCTACTTGTGAGACAACCATCATAGACGTCAAAGATCTTACTTTGTGTTCATAAGTGTGAGTTATTCCTTGGTCCAGATATAACCCTAAAGTAAGGCCATTTCTAGCACTTACACCACAATCTACTCCAAAATCAAGACATAGACTTCTAGTTCTAAGTGCAGCCACTTGATCTTCAGTTACGATCAACCAAGCGACTTAAGGTAGAGTAAACTACTCGGCTAAGCTTTGCTCTTTCGAGCATCCACTTAGCCTAGTTGTCTAATCAAGATTGAACTACTCGGCTAAGCTTTCCTCTTTCGAGCATCCACTTAGCCTTGTCGTTCAATCGAATAATGGCACCGAACTAGTTGACACAAAATAGCATTAAGTTCTAGTCTCAAGATGCATACACAAGTATGAACACCCCTTGACCGAATATGCTTAGCTACTTTTATTAATGGTAAGGAATACAAGCACCATACTTACGAAAGTAAAGAAAACAAGAAAAAGTAAAACAAGTGACCGAGAGCAACAAGAAAGTAAAGGGAAAGTCGTGGCTTTTGTGCAAGCAAGTAAAGGAGATGAGCTCCAAATCAAGACAAGGGAAAGTAAGTGAGCTTGTTGGAAAGTAAGAGCTTTGGAGCTCAAGAACAAGTGAAGAACATGAACAAAGTAAAGAGTGTTTGTATTGAAAATGAAGAGAAGAGAGTTAAGCTTGGGATGAAGAGAAGAGAGTTAAGCTCTCTTCTCTCTAAGAACTTGGGATTTCGAAAGCTAAAGACCCTTATTACATAAGGCAAGGCCTCTATTTATAGGCTAGGGAAGACTTGGAGACTAAGTTTGCATTGAGAAATATCCAAAAAGCTAGCCATTTGATTTGTTTAGCCTTATGCAACCCACATGGGTTGTGGAAGAGGATAAGAACCTCCCCACTTGCACCTCCTCCAACCACAAGCCACCACATATGGCCTCTCCAAAGCCTCCGGCCATAGGTGGCACTCCCCAAAGCCGCCTCTAGTTGATTCCCAATGGAACCGAACTCCAAATGCAAACCGAAGTGAATAGTAAGTCCAACCGGACAAGAAGTAGTTTGGATTTGGTTGGACTTTTCCGGAGTGTGGCCGGAGCAAGAAATGACCGGAGCATGGTGGTGAGGATATGAGCTTGATCGGAGCATCACCGGAGGTTGGCCGAAGTTCGTCGGAATATGGCCGGAATCTGGCCGGAGCTTTGGTCGGAGCTTCTTGGATTTTGGAGAGTGTATTCTGAACGACAAAGTCATTCTAAGATGATCGTAAGAAGGAAGTTTGGCCAGATTCTGCTTGGAACATGGTCGAAATCCCAAATCGGCCAAAATTGCCCTATTTTGGCCTTGATCGGGCTTTAGCTGGTTCCAATCGGGCGTTTTGTCTGGGAAGTGAGATTGTCGAAGTTATTTGGCATTTAAAATACTTTGGTCGAGCCATATTTGCCAGATTCCATGGTTTGGTCGAGCGACTTGGTTTTGGTGCCTATGCGCGCGGGGCCTTTGCTTTGGAATTGGGCCAACTGCCAATCTGCCCAAGCATTCTCCTTGGTTTTCCGACATTGTCCACCTTATTTTCCATTTTTATCACTTTGCTCGAGGTGGATTCGTTATATCAGCTCGTTTGCCTGGGCAACTTGAATTCAGTTCTAGACAGCTCGGGCGTGGCCTGGGCGATGCCTGGGCGGGGACCTGGTTTTTCAGACGCGGGCCTTGGACAAGGTCTCGGGCAGGGACCTGGTTTTCTTCGGTACTGGTTCTCGGTCAGGGACCTGAGGTTCTCGGACGCGGGCCTCGGCACTTCTCGGTTGCGGCCCTGGGTACCCGGTTGAGTTTCCTTGGTCCCCGACTGGGTTTCTCGGTCCCTGGTCGAGACCACTGGGGCCTGGCTGAATTTCCTCGGGCCATGGTCAATTTTCCTCGGGCCCTGGTTGCTACTTCTCGGCCAGAAATGCTTGGTGTGCTTTTTGGTCACAAATCTCCCTTTTTAAGCGTGTTTCCTCTTTAGACCCCAAAATGCCTGTATACACGAAATGACATTAACAAGCACTTGTTCGTATGACCAAATGTCTTATTTGGTGGGTTTAGTAGTACTTGATGAATCATATAAATACGCGACATCAGCAGGAGATGGAGAGATGCATCATATTTCAACTTGTGTCTTGTTAAATCATGGATCCGTTTTCAACAGAGGACATTACGAGAAGAAGACAAATTTATCATTGGCAGCAGCAGGCTCGCTGCGACGACCTTTTTTCTTGGCCGAAGGAGATCATCGTCCCCTAATGCTTCAGTCTTCTTCTCATCCTCGGCATTTTCACTAGACATCTCACTAGGAATAAAGTGTGCCTCATTCTTATCTTTCTTCGTTTATCTATTTATAATATATCACAAATTATAAATTTCATTCTTCTTTTATGAACCTAATTAAACCCTATTGTACCAAAATAGCATTAACATAACATTATCACAACCTTATGTATTGTGATCTAACTAATATCACATAACATAAACGTTATGCATTATGCATTTCTTCATAATCTTTATAACTAACCCTCATATCTCTTATAATATAACCTCCATAACCCTTGTAACCCTCATAACCCTTATAACATGACTTATGTACATTTTATTAAAACGTGATATACGCTTGGCATGAATTGAAGGCTAACTCATAGTGCATTACCAATAAATCAAGTTAAATCCTAACTCTAAACCCTAAATTTTTCATTTTTTCTTTCTTTTTTTCGTTTTTATTTTATTTTTCTGTTTGTTTGAGTCTTTATTCGTGATCTTTCACATTGTCTTTTGGGAAAGAAATTTTTGTGTGCAAGAAGTGGCATTTTTCCTCAGAGGGGATCGCGGATCATAAGCATATTAAGGCCGCGGACACAGAACAGATTAAATGTTGACCGCGGTACCTAAAATGGACGCGATCCGCGGTTGACCGATGACCGTTGACCAGGGTTGACCGTGAGTGACTCGTTCGACCAGAATTCTCATCTTCACGCGACGAAACGAGGGGAGTACCTGTTCACTTTGATCTCTTCCTTTCCTTATATGTTTGTGTGTCTTGCATAGTCGTGTCTTTGAACTTAAGTCATACCGTGAGGACACGGCTTGGTTCAAAAGTGTGGGGTGGGAGAGTCAGTCAGTCGTGTCAGCACGTTTATTTTCCTTGCATATGCACTGTGTCAGCACGTTTCATTTAAAATAAAATAAAAAATTGGAAGCATGAAATCTCTCTTCTGTTCTTGAATATGCAGTATTGAATGTTGATGTGAAATAAATGAGATGATTAGATGCGTTTCTCTCGTGATATTTGAATTTTGTGACTGCGTGTGAATTTAACCCACTACGTGTCCTTTTGAGTTGAGATAAACAGGGATGTGGAGTTGATAGAAATGTCCTAGAGAGACTTGACAGAGCATTCAAAGGACCGGATTCGAACTATATGGTTATATGGATTTCGTGGAGGCTAGCACTTCGAGACGACATGGTTCAGAGTTTGCTCCGCCACTGCAGCGTTTATGTAGGAAGGCGGGACGGAGACGTAACAAACCGTCCTATCTCTAGTCCGATGTAACCGGGAAAATAGGTGAGTGACCCTCAGCTTGACTCGCGTCAAAAAGGACGAGGATGAGACAGAGCGGGGAGGTATTTCCATATGCTTGCGGGGGATGATTGGACCTCCTTCAAGAGAAGGAAGGACAAGCAGTTGACAATAAAGGAGCAAAGCTCAATAGAAAAAAATCAGCCAAATTGTGAAAGTTCTACACTCAACAAAAGTGAAGTACATCATTGTTACATCAAGAGCAAAAGGCCAAAGAAAGTCACTACAAAAGTTGTCCACCAAAAAAAAGAAAAGCTCAGACAACCTTGAAGCTCGAATGAATCACGTGCAAGAAAAAGCAATGAAGTATAACCATATAGCTAGAATTCGGGACAGAGAGTGCAGATCATGGGTCTAAAGAGGACTATCTCCCACTCATCCGAATTGATTTGGATTTCAGCTCTAAGGTAACACGTATCAAGTTGATTCCATGTTAAGCATGATGATTTGAGTAATGATTGAGTTATGCGTAGAAAAGCGAGTCTAGACTAGCGACTCATATTCATATGCATTTGTTCAAGACGTCGAAGAGCAAGTGTGATGTTTCTTTTGTTCCTTCTATGACTTGGTTCTTGTTCGGGACGAACAAGTCTAAGTGTGGGGTGGTTTGATGAGTCGTATTTATACGACTCGTCGAATCAGCTATTCCCATATATTTCAGCACTTTCTTATGCGAACAGTTACTTTTTAGTGTTGTTTTGCATTTCAGGTGCTCGGGAGCTTTGGAAGGAATACGTGCTTAAGGACGGCATTTCGATGCTAAATACATCACATGGAGTTCATGGAGTTCGACTCGCGAGCCAAAGTCAAGTCTGACGAGCAAAAGGAGGAAATGCACCTCAGACCAGATCGCGGACGAAAGCCATTTTATGGTCGCGGTCCGCGGATGGTAATACCTTCATGATCCGCGGCGCTAATGTGTACATCGTCCGCGGCTGACGTCAGCAAATCGGAATTTAGAAGTCTGGCCCAAAAACAAAATTGGAAACCCAGGAAACTTTCTTATAAATAAGGGTTTTCACAGCAGCACCAGGATGAAAAAATCCCTAGCTTTGGAAGAGAAACGGCTCGAGAGAAGATCAAGCTTTCAACAAGAGAGAATAGAATTTTCTACTTTCATCATCAAAAATGTTTTTTTGTTTTTTCCATGGATATGAGTAGCTAATTTTGCTATTCGGTTTAGGGTTTAGAATATTGTGACGAAGTTTTGAGACTCCATGCTTAATGCTATTTTTATGTTCTGCTAGTTCTTGTGCATATTTATTCCGGATTGAATTGTAAAGCTAAGTGGATACTGGGAATGGTAAAGCTTAGCCGAGCAATTCAATTCCCTTATTTGCTGCTTGTTTGATACTAGACCGTTAAACCGAGTAGTGCACTAAATCTAATATAACCTGGAACGGAGTATTAGGTTTGCTAGAACTAGAAGTCTATAACCTGGAACGGAGTAGATTGTAATGTAGGCGCTTGGAACGGCCCTACCTTAGGTTATAACCTGGAACGGAGTAACCACACTTAAGAACATAAAATTAGATAATTAGAAGTGAATGATAAACGAGTCACAATAGAAACCCTAAGCCTAATGCTTTCTCTGATTAAATTCTCTTCACGTTATTTTCTTCTGTGCTTTTTAATATTTGCTCACACACAAAAACCCCCAATTTATTTGTTTACAGGATAACTGAACCACACCAGCTCCCTTGGGTTTGACCCTTGCTTGCCACTACACTAGTTTCTCGCAAGGAAAATATAAATTTAAATTTGCAGGTCAAACGACGCCTGTCAATAGTCCTCTTATATAGTCCCCTTGGATGACCCTTAGAGGGGAAAGCATTGATGACATAGTTTGGCAAGGAATTGATAACCTGGGTCTTTAAAACCATTATGACGCCTTTGGAGATGGTGCTGGTGGCTAAAAATAGATAGGTTGGTCCCTTGAGTTCAGCAAGGTCAACCTCGGATTTGCTTCCCCTTGACCAAGTGGATGAGCCCCTATTGATGTCACATTGCGCATTGTGCTCGTTTACTATTTTTATGCATTCCACCTTGGTAGAAGGTCCCTTGGCATTGATATGTTGGCCCCTATCTTTAGTAAAGTTGGGCACCACGAAATAATGAGGAACATGTGGGAAAATACCTTGGCTTGCCTTGGTTTTCGTTGATTTACTCTCGGTTCGTTAGTCCAGTTGCTTCGGTTTAATTTTGCCTTCTTTGGACTAATTTCCTTCTTGATTGGGCACATACTGGGGGACCTTGGTCCAGTGTGGAATGATAGTGTGGGCGTGGCTAGTTGGTTGGACTCTAAGAGCAAAGGCCTTTGTTGAGGTGAAGGCCCAGCATTACTCCCCTCCCGAAGAACTACCTTGCCCTCAAGTTCGCTGGGTCCCCCTTCCTTGCTTGAAAGAGCATCAGCAACTCGGTTCTTGGCACCGGGTTTGTAGTGGATCTTGAAATCCTACCCCAAGAGCTTGGTAAACTACCATTGGTGCTCCTCAGCCACCAACCTTTGCTCCCACAGAAACTTAAGGCTCTTCTGGTCGGTTTTCACCACAAAGCGATGCCCCAGCAACTATGGCCTCCATTTAGCGACTGCTAAGGCAATAGCCATAAGCTCTCGCTCATACACGGACTTTTGGCCGGCTCTTGTGGAGAGGACTTGACTAAAGTAGGCCACTGGTCGCTTGCCTAGCATTAAAACTGCCCCAAGTCCTCAGCCAGATGCATCGGTCTCTAGCACTAAGGGTTGCTTAAAGCCGGGTAGCACCAAGACCTAAAGCTGGGTCATTGCTGTCTTTAGCCTTTGAAAGGCCTCGCTTGCTTGTTTGTTCCAGTTAAAGGCGTCCTTCTTTAGCTGCTCAAATAGCGGTCAAGCGATTATGTCATAGTCCTTCACGAACTTTTGGTAGTACCTCATAAGTCCCAGAAATCCTCAGAGTTGGCAGAGTGTCACCGGTTTTGGTTAGTCTTGCATGGCTTGGATCTTTAGTTTGTCTATTTAAACTCCGTCTTTGGACACTACATGTCCTAAGTACTCGACTCGATCCTTTCCAAACAGGCATTTCTTCATGTTGGCGTAAAGCTGGCGGTTTCATAGCTTGGCAAGGACTATCCTTAGATGCCCCACGTGCACCTCCAATGTCTGGATGTACACAATTATATCATCAAAGAAAACAAGCACAACTTTCCTTAGCCATGGTTTGAATACCTGATTCATGAGCGATTGAAAGGTGGCTGGCACATTCATCAGGTCAAAGGGCATGACCAAGAACTCGTACTATCCCTCGTGAGTTCAGAATGTTGTTTCATGCTCGTCTCCCTTGGCCATTCGGATTTGATGGTTGCACCGTGCAACTCGTTTAAGAGCTCGTCGATGATAGGAATGGGAAATTTGTCGGGCACAGTTTGCTGATTCAATGCACGATAGTCGACCCAAAAATGCCAACTGTCGTCTTTCTTCTTTACCAGCAGTACGGGATTCGAGTATGGACTCTTGGTTGGACCTCATAGTTAGGCAGCTTGATTTGCACATTTGGGCAGTACCTATCGACTTTCCTTAGAGTTGCATGTGTCGAGAGTGACTCATAACCTCCCTTGGTCTCGAATCTTGAGTCCCTCTTACTCGACCAAATGCTGGGCAATGAAATTATGTGATGTCCCGCTGTCCACAAGAACCATCACCTCTCGATCTCCAATGGTCCCTTTGAGCTTCATGGATCGGAATAGTGTAAGACTGGCAATGCTATTGAGAGACACCTCGATGACTTCGTCTAGGTTTTTATCGAAGTCCTCTTGTCCCTCTACAAAATTCTCAAAGAACGGATTCTCCTCATCATCTTGAACAAGTATGACCTGGAGGGTCTTGTCCTTGCATCGGTGGCCCGGTGTGTATGCCTCGCCACAGAGATAACACTGTCCCCTAGCGTACTGATGGACCAAAATTATACAAATCATAAACATAGTATAACCCCCTTAATTAGACATTTTGTCTATTTAACTTTTGCTTGTTAGTTCAGATATATTTTTACAGGGTATTTCAGAGCTTAGAGAGAATACATGCTAAAGAGGAGCTTTTAAAGCAGAAAAGATGTTACGAGTCAATCCAAGGTCAAGATCATATGCCGACTGAAGAAATATCAAGGATCCTGACGTTGAATCACTCATAACAAATTAATCAGAAGAATCAGGAGAGGAATCAAGACAGCCCGGGACAAAACACATTGACAGTTTTGTGAAAAGACTGCACAAAACTGTACAAAATTCACATTTGGGCAAGATGACCGGCCACTTGGGCAAGAGGTGGCCAAAGCCACCCCTCCTCCTCCCTCCACCACCGGTAACCGGCGGCTCCTCCACATGGTGACCGGCGGCTTTTGCTCCTCCATAGGTGGCGGCTCCTCCTTGCTCCTCCTCTCCTTCCTCCATGTGGTGGCCATCTCCTCCCTCCATTTTCTCCTCCAATCACCATGGGACACTTGTGGCCATCTCCTCCTCCTCCCATGGCTATATAAGGAGGAGCTCCTCCTCCTCATTTAGAACACACCTCAAAATCCAAATTCACTTATCTCTCTAAAGTTTTGTAAGTTGTAATATTTGTTTGGCTTTGGAAATAAAGGATAGCTCCCTTGGCGCTTCAACGGTTGTAAGTAATTCTTAGTATTTATTCAACTGTTTTTATTTCCTTAGTTATAATGTTTAGCGCGATAAATAGTAGCTAAACTAGTAGTTCGGTATAAGGGGCGCACTTGTATTATAAAATGTTTTAGACTATTAACTTAGTGTCTCGCCTTAGTATTCAAAACTTATTCTATGTGCCATATATTAAGTCAGAACGTCCAAGGTTGAGTGGACGCTTGGAATGGCAAAACTCTTCCGTGGGGGTTCGTAAACTTGTACGGATAAGTGGATGCTTGGAATGGCAAAGCTTATCTGAGAAGTTTGACTTCCCTTAAACACCATTTGGTTGATCGGGAATGATTGATCAAATGGATGCACGTAGGCTAATATAACCGGGAATGGAGTATTAGTCTAAGTAGAATAAGTGCTCTACGTCCTTGGAATAGGCTAGACAGTGTACGCAAATCGAGTGCTTGGAATGGCCTTGATACACCGTTTGAATACTTAGTAGATTCACTAAGAATCAATGATAAACAGGATATAATACAAGGCCCCTGAAACCGAACATTTCTCCTTAATTATAAACTGCAATTTACTTTCCTGTACTAAAACCAACCAACCAATCAATTAATCAATCACTTAGCTGGTAGCTTTAAAACCAACCTAAAACACGCTCTCTCGCTGGATAACCCCCCTCAAAGAACGACTATCCCACCGATTCCCTTGGGTTCGACCCCTACTTACCAAGTACTACCCAGTAGTATAGTTGCGAGTAGCGGACTATTATAAATTTATTTGTACATTTGCTCTGACGACAAGCATCTGTCAAATTGGCGCCGTTGCCGGGGAATCAGTCGTCAGATAGTTGTTCTTTCCCTCCCCTTTCTTTTTTTTCTTTCTTTTCCCTATGTCATTACCCATTACGCATGCATGGACAACGCGATTTCTGCCCCTGTTCGGAGGAACGGAGGGAGAAGACCCAGTACAGCACTGCCAAAACTTCCACCACGTCTGCCACCACATCAAACCTGAGAACAAAGTATTAGAGGAATTTAAGCTGAAATGCTTCAAATTCTCTCTAACCGACTTCGCCACGATATGGTATTACACATCCACCGCTAGCAGTGCAGAACGTTACGTAGATCTCTGCGTTCCATTCCTGAAGGAATTCTCCCCACCATCTTTACGCCAAGAAACCCGTGAGAAGATCATGTGCCTTCATCAATCCCGGGATGAGACTTTGGACGAATACTACATGAACTACGATGCCATCGTCTCAAGCTGCCCGCACCATGGATTTACGAAGAAAGTTCTTCTCCAAAAATTTCTTCGTGGGATGAGGCCCGAAGAACTGGGAAGAGTTAACGAAGCTATGAGAAGGTCTGCCACAAACTTCATCATTGCAGACATGTGGTACCTTATAATCGGCCTGGCCGCTGCCACAAGACGAGTACCCCAAACTGACGAGGAAATGCAGACAGAAGAAGCTGACCCTGAGGCTGACAAAGAAGAAACCACCGAGCCGTCAGAAGAGACTCCTGAACCGTCTGAAGAATCAGACATGGAAAGCACCGGAAGCAACGAAGTAGGAGTCCAGAACACCACTGACAAACTACCCAATCCATACCCGACTATCATTACCCAGGCAGCTAAAACTATCTACGATCAGTTCCTCACGAACCAACATAACGAGGCAGAACCAAGCCTCATGAGGCCTTCCCGACTTTTCCCCTTAATCAATGAGCAAGTCGCAGCGAACTGTGCGATCAATGAAGAAGCTCAAAGGAGGATGGGAAAAGGACCTCTGCAGAATGACCCCTCGATGGTGCATTGCTATGCCGCAACTGGACTAGGCAGTCCCAAATACAAAAACTTCAAAAGGCTAGTAGTGAAAGGTCCATCACCCCCTCCGGGGTATTGGAAGGAAAAAATCCCAAAACAAAGGAGTCCTGAACCGAATACAACATCCAGTAAGAAGTCAGGACGAGTCAAAGCAAGAAGCAACACAAGAACGGTGGCGAAGTTCGACTTGAGCCACCCATGGGACCCAAACCAGTAATCCACAACGAGGTACTGTCGAGCCAACGACGTTAAACAAGTGCACTGGTCGGGAGGTAACCCGACACTATCTTACTTTCCGCACTTTTAATTTCTGTCATTTAAATTCAGTATTTAGTTTTAAGCTTGCATGACTTTTGAACTAAGGCACGCCTTCGTTCAAAAGTGGGGGGTGAGAACCACCTGTGTACATAAATAACATGCTTGCTATTTTCTTTTTCTTTTTTAGTAGTAGTATCTTTTTGAAAATATGAACTTAAGAATGTGAAAAAGATAGATCATAATTCATGCATTAACTTTGTGAAAATTCAAACTGTTTAAAAACTTAGAATGTAACTTTTCAATTGTCCTTTGTGCTGAGATAACCAGGGATGTGGAGTTGACATAAACTGCCCTAGAGAGGCTTGGCAAGCAATCAAAGGATCAGATCAAACTATATGGTTTTCGAAGTCAGTGGAGGCTGCACTTCGGGTTTCAGTGAAGAATTGAAGTCATCTCCGCCATGCAGTGTTGATGCAAAAAGAAAAGAAAAGGCGAGGACGGGAATCAGACCGTCCTCTCTCTAGTCAAAGTAGCCAAGAAAATAGATGAGCGACCCTCATCTTGACCCGCGCGAAACGGCAATGATGAGAGGAGCGGGGAGGTATTTCCATATGCTTGCGGGCGATGATTGGACCTCCCAAAAAGGCTTGAGAAAATGGACTAGCAAAGCCACAAAAAGCCGAAAAGCTTGAAGAAGCAAATCAAGAGGCCAAAGGCCCAAAATTGTGAAGGTTTTAACAAAACAAAAAGTGAATTACTCAAAGAGTCAAATCAAAGGCCAAAGGCCAATTCACTACAAAAGCAGTCCCTCGCCAAAAAAGAAAGAAATCAAAAAGGCTCAACTCAGTGAAACCTGAACCGAATCACGTGCTAGAGAAAACTACCAGAAACCCATATAGTGCGAGACGATCCCGAGATTGCAGTCCAGGAGCCTAAAAAGGGCTATCTCCCGAGACATCCAACATAATTTGCATCTCAGCACGGAGGTACAAGTATTAAGTTTCTTCTATTTATTTACGCAGTTTAATTTAGTAATAAGTAGTAATGCATGAATTAGGATAGATCGAGTACCACAGTCTAATTTTCATATTCCAAAGCCAACTTAACATACCGCCCTTGAATAGCATTGTTCGGGACGAACAACTAAAAGTGTGGGGTGATCTGATGGACCAAAATTATACGAATCATAAACACAGTATAACCCCCTTAATTAGACATTTTGTCTATTTAACTTTTGCTTGTTAGTTCAGATATATTTTTACAGGGTATTTCAGAGCTTAGAGAGAATACATGCTAAAGAGGAGCTTTTAAAGCAGAAAAGATGTTACGAGTCAATCCAAGGTCAAGATCATATGCCGACTGAAGAAATATCAAGGATCCTGACGTTGAATCACTCATAACAAATTAATCAGAAGAATAGGAGAGGAATCAAGACAGCCCGGGACAAAACACATTGACAGTTTTGTGAAAAGACTGCACAAAACTGTACAAAATTCACATTTGGGCAAGATGACCGGCCACTTGAGCAAGAGGTGGCCAAAGCCACCCCTCCTCCTCCCTCCACCACCGGCAACCGGCGGCTCCTCCACATGGTGACCGGCGGCTTTTGCTCCTCCATAGGTGGCGGCTCCTCCTTGCTCCTCCTCTCCTTCCTCCATGTGGTGGCCATCTCCTCCCTCCATTTTCTCCTCCAATCACCATGGGACACTTGTGGCCATCTCCTCCTCCTCCCATGGCTATATAAGGAGGAGCTCCTCCTCCTCATTTAGAACACACCTCAAAATCCAAATTCACTTATCTCTCTAAAGTTTTGTAAGTTGTAATATTTGTTTGGCTTTGGAAATAAAGGATAGCTCCCTTGGCGCTTCAACGGTTGTAAGTAATTCTTAGTATTTATTCAACTGTTTTTATTTCCTTAGTTATAATGTTTAGCGCGATAAATAGTAGCTAAACTAGTAGTTCGGTCTAAGGGGCGCACTTGTATTATAAAATGTGTTAGACTATTAACTTAGTGTCTCGCCTTAGTATTCAAAACTTATTCTATGTGCCATATTTTAAGTCAGAACGTCCAAGGTTGAGTGGACGCTTGGAATGGCAAAACTCTTCCGTGGGGGTTCGTAAACTTGTACGGATAAGTGGATGCTTGGAATGGCAAAGCTTATCTGAGAAGTTTGACTTCCCTTAAACACCATTTGGTTGATTGGGAATGATTGATCCAATGGATGCACGTAGGCTAATATAACCGGGAATGGAGTATTAGTCTAAGTAGAATAAGTGCTCTACGTCCTTGGAATAGGCTAGACAGTGTACGCAAATGGAGTGCTTGGAATGGCCTTGATACACCGTTTGAATACTTAGCAGATTCACTAAGAGTCAATGATAAACAGGATATAATACAAGGCCCCTGAAACCGAACATTTCTCCTCAATTATAAACTGCAATTTACTTTCCAGTACTAAAACTAACCAACCAATCAATCAATCAATCACTTAGCTGGTAGCTTTAAAACCAACCAACCAACCTAAAACACGCTCTCTCGCTGGATAAACCCCCTCAAAGAACGACTATCCCACTGATTCCCTTGGGTTCGACCCCTACTTACCAAGTACTACCCAGTAGTATAGTTGCGAGTAGCGGACTATTATAAATTTATTTGTACATTTGCTCTGACGACAAGCATCTGTCACGTACCTTTCCCTAGCCTGGCCGTTAGTCATATATCGAACTTTGGGAAAGGTAGAGGTGTTACCTTATGAATGCGCTTGTGCCTTCTCATTTGGTGGGCTTGGCCTAGCCACTATAAGTTGTCCTATTACACTTTGGCTACGCTTGTCAGTCATCTCCTTTTCTTCAACTAGTTGAGCCAAAGACATGGTATCTCCTAGGTTCCTTGGTCGATGAAGCCTGACGGCGGCTCGAATAAAGGACGTGAGTCCCTTCCCCATCAACGCTTTGTCAAAAATTCCTTCCAATTTGATCGGGAGTTCTTTAAACTGCTCTCGATACTTCAAGATGGACCCATCTTGAGTTATAGTGAAGAAATGCCCATGGATGTCACCACTTTGTTGCCCTTGAAACATCCCAAGTAGCGCTGCTCGAAGTTCCTCCTAATGGGGGATTGGCTGGTGGTATTCCCTCCATCGATACCACTTGAGGTCCTTGCCCTCTAAACATAAGGCGGCAGCAATAAGCTTTTTAACGTCAGTGTGGGCATTAACATAAAAGTACCTTTCAGCACGGTAGATCCATCTAGTCACGTCATATCCTTTAAAGCACGGGCATCTCGAGTCTCTTCGCACTCGAATGTCCATCATTTGAGGGGCTTGCTTCTTGATCACCTCCGTCCCAGTCTGGTGGATTGCCATAATCACCTTGATCCCAATCTGGTGGATCTCCATAATTAGATTGATAGCGCACCAGATCTGCCCGACCACTCTAATCATGGCCAAATCTGTCATTGTGTTACCGGTTTGAGCTTCCTTGGCGTTGTGAAGATTTACCTCGCCATTGGACCTTACGGCTCCATTGTGGCGTGCTGAATTGAGGATACTCGATACGTAAAGGAGTAAGGGAAAGAACAGATTGAGAATTGTTACCTTCCTCAATTGTTACTCCCTCTTTGATGGTGGCTGGTTTGATGGTAGCGTCCGGGTCCTTTAAGGGTTAATTGGAGTCATCCATGACACCCTTACCATGCCTCAAGGCCTTTTCCAGATCGTATAAACCTTGCTGGTTGTCGCCTCCTTCATTGGTCACTTGTTTAGTCGCGACGGGAACAAGTGGATCCTTCTTGGACATCTCTAGCATGAGTTGCTCCATAGAAGTGACCTTGTTTTCCAGGTTGGTATGCCTGGTCATAGCTTCTTCTTGGCCATACTTGAGCGCTGTAAGTTGGCTGTCAATGGAATCGAACTTTTCAACAGAGCCATACTTGGTTGCGGACGAATTTTGGGGCTTCATGATTCTAAGATCGAACTGCTCTGATACCAATTGTAAGGTCCCAAAAAATAAAAGTTGGCAGAAATATGGATGATGTTATTGATGCGGAGGAATGGTGAGTTACAATAGTAATAACCCCTTAAATCACTCTTGTAACACGATCAAAGAGAGGAACCTAAGGCAGAAAATAAAGACAGTATAAGGACCCAACTACTCTTGAGAGAGATTTAGTTCTTCAATGCCTGTATGATCAGAATGATGGTTGGTCGTCCTCTTATATAGTCCCCTTGGAGGGAAAATCATTGACGTCATAGTTTGGCGCGGAATTGATGATCTTGGTCTTTGGTGCCATTATTATGACTCTTTGGAGATGATGTTGATGGCTAAAAGTAGATAGGTTGGTGCCTAGAGTTCAGCAAGGTCAACCTTGGATTTGCTTCCCCTTGGCCAAGTGAAAGTCGGGTCAGTATTTCTAGAGATGTGACTTTATATGAGTCTCGTCCCTCCTATCCTCGTCCTTCCTCCGATTCCTTATCAGCTTCCTTAGTCGAGCCCCTCTCCTTTCTGACCTTTCCCGATTCACTCTCTTTCGTTCCCTCCCGCACTATATCCTCTTATCTTCAGTCCTACACTCATCCTCCGGGAGCTGAGATTTCTGATATTCCATCTTCACCCATTGCGCCTTCGTCCCATGATGCTCCTTCTTCCGAGGTTCCTGTGGAATTATGGGGCACACATATATAACAGGAATTGCCCTGGAACTGCGCAGAAATCATTCCGGGGTAAATCCAATGCATATATGTCACTGAAATAATATGTCCCAAAAATCGCGGGACTTTAATTGGATTTGTCGGTCAGAAAATTGGCACCGTTCTTTCGCCGGAATGGCGCTGGAATTATTCATACCAAAATTTGGTGGTCGGATTTCCGCCAGATTTTGTGGCCGAATTTTTTTTCAAAATTTGTAGTGCTACATCATCAAGCTCATCATACCCTAGACTAAACGAGGGGCTCCATGCATCTATCATTGTCTGATGTATTGATTGGGTTGGCAACTTAGTCGACTGTATAGAATCAGGAGAAACTAGTCCATCATCAATAAAGGTCATATCTCCTTTGAACTTAAGATGTAGAAGTTCCAACTCTTTGTGGAGAGCATGGATCCATCTTCAATTCATTGATCTTTCTCTCGTATAAAGATTTTGCTTCGCGCAATGCTCTCGCGAGACTAAGAAACGACCCAAGAGGGTCCTGTGTATAAATTAAATCCATTCATAAAAAAAATCTCATAAACATTAAAACCAAACGAATGCACAGTAAAAAAGACCGTAATACATTATAAAAGGGGGACGAATACATTTTACTATTGTAGAATGCAATGAACACAAACATCATAAAAATGAACAATACAATACTTAACTTATAAATAAAAATGTTAAATACATTACATGAACAGTAAAATCAAATCAATGCATCGTAAATTTCATCTTAGTTTATATCATCGAAGCAACACCTTATTCTTTTCATAAGACCAAATGATTACAAGTATCATAATCCTGAACAATAAAATGAGTAACTCAAACATAAAAAGCTTAGGTTTTGGATCAAATAAAAATTACATTTAAATATAAAAATTATAAGCCAACTATGAATTCGACACGTGGCACTCTCGACCAATCATAATTTAGTGCGCTTTTGGTAATAAAAAACATTAAAACGGACTTATTTAAAAATACATAACAGATGCGAGGGTATAAACGTCCTAAAAAATAACGTCGTTAACGGCATATTAGACCTTTGATACTTCAAACGAGTTTCGAGAACAGACTAAAGATCTGATGGAGGCGATCTATACGTCGTTGCGTAGCTAACTTAATGCTCTACAACTCTCTAGTTCATACCAAGAGTAGTAAATGTCGTTTACAAGATCGAAACACGAGTCACAGTGAGCGCAGCTACATAATTCGTAGCGAGTTACACAGGTGTCAGTATTCCACAAGTTTTTCGACCTTTTATATGACCTCACCGGCTATCGCTATGAACTAGAGAGTTGTAGAGCCTTGAGTTAGCTACGCAACTGTATATAGCTTCCCCCTATCAGATTTCTTATTTGCTCTCAGCACTCAATTGAAACAACAAAGGTCTAATATGTCATTTGTGGTGTCAATTAAGTCTGAACATTTATGCATTAAGTCTGATCATTAAGCTTTCACTCGTGTTTCGACCTTCTAAACAATCTTGTCTGCTCTCGGTGTGAACTAGTGAAATGTAGACCTTTGACTTAGCTACGCAACGATATATAGCTTGCCTCTATCGGATTTTTCATTTGCTCATTGCACTCAATTGAAACAAAAAAGGTCTAATATGCAATTTGTGGTGTCAATTAAGTCTGAACATTTACGCATTAAGCCTGGTCATTAAGCTTTCACTCGTGTTTTGACCTTCTAAACGACCTCGTATGCTCTCAATGTGAATAAAAGAGTTGTAGATCTTTGACTTAGCTACGCAACGATATATAACTTGCCTCTGTCGGATTTTCATTCGCTCATAGCACTCAATTGAGTCAACAAAGGTCTAATATGTCATTTGTGGTGTCAATTAAGTCTGAACATTTATGCATTAAGTCTGATCATTAAGCTTTCACTCATGTTTCAACATTCTCAACGACCTTGTTTGCCCTCGGTGTGAACTAGAGAGTTCTAGAGCATTGAGTTAGCTACACAACGATATATGGCATCCCTCTATCGGATTTTTCATTTGCTCCTTCCACTTAATAAAAACAACAAAGGTTTAATATGTCATTTGTGGTGCCAATTAAATCTGAACATATATGCATTAATCTGATCATTAAGCTTTCACTCTGTTTCGACCTTCTAAACGATCTTGTCTGCTCGGTGTGAACTTGGGAGTTATAGACCTTTGAGTTAGCTACGCAACGATATATAGCTTGCCGCTATCGGATTTTTCATTTGCTCCCACCACTCAATTGAAACAACAAAAGTCTAATATGCAATTTGTGGTGCCAATTGAGTCTGAACATTTATGTATTAAGTCTGATCATTAAGCTTTCACTCGTGTTTTGACCTTCTAAACGACCTCATCTACTCTCGGTATAAACTAGAGAGTTACTTTGACTAAGCTATAAACCGATATATAATTTGCCTCTATCGGATTATGCATGTGCTCCCAGCACTCAATTGGAACAACAAAGGTCTAATATGTCATTTGCGGTGTCAATTAAGTTTTAACATTTATGCATTAAGTCCAATTATTAAGCTTTCAATCGTGTTTCGAAATTCTAAACAACCTCATCTCCTCTCAATAAGAACTAGAAAATTGTAGAGCTTTGAGTAACCTACGCAACGATATATAGCTTGCATCTATCGGATTTTTCATTTGCTCCTAGCACTCAATTGAAACAATAAAGGTCTAATACGCCATTTGTGGTGCCAGTTAAGTCTGAACATTTATGCATTAAGTCTGATCATTAAGCTTTCACTCGTGATTCGATATTCTAAACGACCTCGTCTGCTCTCAGTGAACTAGAGAGTTGTAGACCATTGAGTTAGCTACACAACGCTATATAGCTTGCCTCTATCAGATTTTTCATTTGCTCGCATCACTCCATTGAAACAACAAAGGTTTAATATGTCATTAATGGTGCAAATTAAGTCTGAATATTTATGCATTAATTCTGATCTTTAAACTTTCACTCGTGTTTCGACCTTCTAAACGACCTTGTCTGCTCTTTTGTGAACTAGAGAGTTATAGACTTTTGAGTTAGCTACACAACGATAAATAGCTTGCGTCTATCGGATTTTTAATTTGCTCTCATCACTCAATTGAAACAACAAAGGTCTAATATGCAATTTGTGGTGCTAATTAAGTCTAAACATTTATGCATTAAGTCTGATCATTAAGCTTTCACTCGTGTTTTGACCTTTTAAACAACCTCTTCTGCTCTCAATGTGAACTAAAGAGTTGAAGAGCTTTGACTTAGCTACGCCACGATATGTAACTTGCCTCTATCGAATTTTTCATTTGCGCCCAACACTCAATTAAAACAAAAAAGTTCTAAGTGCCAATTAAGTCTGGTCATTTATGCATTAATAGTGATCATTAGGTTTTCACTCGTGTTTAGACATTCTAAACGACCTCATCTACTCTCGGTGTGAACTAGAAAGTTTTGAGTTAGCTACGCAACGATATATACCTTGTATTTATCGGATTTTTAATTTGCTCCCACCACTCAATTGAAACATCAAAGGTCTAATATACAATTTGTGGTGTCAATTAAGTCTGAATATTTATGCATTAAGTCTGATCATTAAGCTTTCACTCGTGTTTTGACCTTCTAAACAACCTCGTTTGCTCTTAGTGTGAACTATAGATTTTTAGAGCTTTGACTTAGCTGCGCAACAGTATATAACTTGCCTCTATCGAATTTTGCATTTGCTCCCAGGACTCAATTGAAACAACAAAAGTCAAATATGGCATTTGTGGTGCCAATTAAGTCTAAACATTTATGCATTATGTCTGTTCATTAAGCTTTCACTCGTGTTTCAACATTCTAAGTAGCCTTGTCTGCTCTCAGTGTGAACTAGAGAATTGTAGAGCGTTGAGTTAGCTACGCAACGATATATAGCTTACCTCTATCGGATTTTTCATTTACTCTCAGCACTCAATTGAAAAAACAAAGGTTTAATATGTCATTTTTGGTTCCAATTAAGTCTTATCATATATGCATTAAGTCTGATCATTAAGCTTTCACTCGTATTTCGACCTTCTAAACCACTTTGTGTACTCTCAGTATTAACTAGAGAGTTATTGTCCTTTGAGTTAGCTACGTAATGATATATAGCTTGCATGTATCGGATTTTTCATTTGCTCCCAGCACTCAATTAAAACAACAAAGGTCTAATATGTAATTTGTGATGCCAATTAAGTATGAACATTTATGCATTAAGTCTGATCATTAAGGTTTCACTCGTGTTTCGACCTTCTAAACGACCTCGTCTGCTCTCGGTGTGAACTAAAGAGTTGTAGAGCTTTGACTTAGCTACGCAAATGATTTTTTATTTGCTCCGAGCCCTCAATTGTAACAATAAAGGCCGCATATGCCATTTGTGGGGCAAATTAAGTATGAACATTTATGTATTAATTCTGAACATTAAGCTTTCACTCGTGTCGACCTTCCAAACAACCTAGTCTGCTCTTGGTGTGAACTAGAGAGTTGTAGAGTTTTGAGTTAGCTACGCAACGATAAATAACTTGCCTCTATCGGATGTTTCATTTGTTCACAGCACTCAATTGAAACAACAAAGATTTAATATGTCATTTGTGGTGTCAAATAAGTCTGAACATTGTGCATTAAGTCTGAACATTAAGCTCTCACTCATGTTTTGACCTTTTAAACAATCTCTTCTGCTCTCGGTGTAAATTAGAGAGTTGTAGGAGTTTTGATGCAGACAGATTAGCGAAAAATCAGGATTGTGGTGAAATAGCTGGATTGGAGTTGCCGGTATCCGGTTTCATCCCATAATACCTTATTTTGAGCGGAACGGCGTGGCGATCAGAAATCACGAGCTTTGCTCGGAAAGTATGGGCTTTTCGAGCCATCCGGGATCGTTTCCTATTTTATTTCGAATTTTTAATGTTTTTAGAAATTTTCGGTTTTTAGTAATTTCCGTATTAGGGTTTCATTTTATTTTCCTATTTAAGTAAACTTATGTAATTTCATTCGGCAGCTTTTGAATAATGAAAAATAGAATTAGGGTTTTTCCTAATCCCGGCTTTCTCTGCGTTTGCTCTGCATTATCTGGTATCAGACTACGGTGGTCCTGCGCGATGGCTAGAGGTAGACCTAGAGGCAGTGCTGCTGCTATGGATCGTGATATCGAAGATTTCAGAGTTCGTGAGATTGTTGACCTGCACCGGCAGGTTGACTATCTAACTCGCCGTTTGGGAGAACTTGAAGACCATCATGTCGATGCCGACATCGTGGCTAAGGATAACCTGTTCGCGGAGCCAGACATTCAGCGTGACCGACGGTGGGAGCTTGGGTTCTGATGGACCACAATTATATGAATCAAAAACACAGTAAAACCCCCCAAGTTAGACTGTTTGTCTATCTAACATCCATCTGTTAGTCCCGATATATTTCCACAGGGCATTTTAGAGACTGAAGTGAAAACACGCTAAGGAGAGGATTTTATGCTGAAAAGATAACAAGAGTCAATCCAAGGTCAAGATCATATGCCGACTGAAGAAATATCAAGGATCCTGATGTGAAATTGACCATAACAAATTAATCAGAAGAATCAGGAGTGAAGTCAAGACAGTCCGGGGAAGGAACACACTGAAAGTTTTGTGAAAAGACTGCACAAAACTGTACAAAACTCACATATGGGCAAGATGACTTGTGACTTGAAGAAGAGGTGGCCAAAGAGGAAAACCACCCCAAAACCACCACCCACCACCGGCGGCTCCTCCACCCTCCTCCTCCATGTGACCGGTTGACTTGCCTTGGAGGTGGCAAAGCCAACCTCTCCTCCTCCACCACAACCGGCTACCGGCGGCTGCCCTCCACCACTCCTCCTCCGCCACTTGGTGGCTCCTCCTTGGCTCCTCCTTGCCTCCTCCTCCTCCCTTGGATCAAACCAATCTCCACCACCCATCTCCACCCATTTTTCCTATAAAAGGAGGTGCTCCTCCCCTCACAAAATCATCCCAAAATTGAAAATCACTTCTCTCTCTACATTTTGTTACTTGTAAGTTTGGTTCGGTTTTGAATTAATACTCCTGTTTGTTCTTGAGTATTATACTGGAAATTATAATACTCTTGTCGGTTCTCGAGTATTATAATACTATAGAGAATACTCCTGTTGGTTCTTGAGTATTCCACCCCTTTCCCTCTTACTGTTTTCAAAAACCCCCGAGTATTTAGCTATGGTATCCATCTCTATGGATATTCGTAGCTAAACTCTTTATTCGGTGGAAGGTATTTTCTTGTATTATATAATGTTGTAATATCTTTTAGTTTCATTTCTTTGTATTCAAAACTTGTTCTATGTGCCATTTATAGTCAGAATTTCCAAGGTTGAGTGGATGCTACGAAAGGGCAAAACTCTTCCGTGGGGATTCGTGAACATACTCGGGTAAGTGGATGCTACGAAAGGGCAAAGCTTATCTGAGAAGTTCGACTCATCTAAAACACCACTTGGTCAATCGTAACTATGAGATCAAGTGGATGCACAAAAGTCTAAGATACTTCGAAAGGAGGAATTAGTCTGAAATAGAACAAGGGTTGCTTTAAACGATGTTGCAAGTCTTGCGCTACGAAAGGGCCTCGATTCATCTTTGAATACTTAGAAAAGTTACTAACAGTTTATTATATACATGTTATAATATAAGAGTACCTGAAACCGAATGCTTTTCTTTACTGTTAAACCGCAATCACCAACTGCTGATCTACCGGAGGAATTACAATCACGCATCACCCACTGTAAGTCTTCTTTGTATTTACAGCATTTAATTTCTGTATTTACTTTTCCGCAATCAAAACCAAAAACCCCCAAAGAATCACGTAGTTAATTAGAGCGCTAAAATCTCAATCAACCATAAAACACGCTCCCCCCAGTTCAATCACCCTAAAAGAATAGCCTATTCCCCTAATTCCCTTGGGTTCGACCCCTACTTACCACTTACTACCCAGTAGTGTAGTCACAAGTAGCGGATATTATAAATTTATTTGCACATTTGCTGTGACGACAAGCATCCGTCAAATTGGCGCCGTTGCCGGGGAATTAGCCGTCGAATAAACTGTTCTTTTCTCTTCCTCCATCTCTTTTAAATTCTCGCGCTCGAAACAACTATGTCTCGCGAAGGAAGTCATCATGACTACCAGGATGACGATGAAATAAACCTGTACGAGCGAAATGATGAAGTGCCACTTCCATTTATGGATGATCCGGAGCAACTCATCAGAAGCAGACGAGCTCGTGATAGGGAGGCCATCAGACGAAACCAAGAACCACCCGAGGACCGAAATGCAGCTGGTCCAGTACGACAACCCCCTAGATATCCCCCACCCCCTCGCCCTCGACAAGTTCCTAGACAAGAACCCGTCTTCGATAACTACTACGGGGATGACAACTACCGTGAACCCACCCTGGGAGAACTTTCGGCACCAGATTTCAGAGTTCAGCCATGGTGTATCTACGAAGGACCTGAGCTAGAAAACATCGCCATCAACACTTCAGTGGCCCACAGCTTGCCAAAATTCTCAGGAACTCGTAGAGAATCAGCAATGACTCATCTCCAGCGTCTACATGGGATTTGCCAAAACCTCAAACCAAATGGCGTAAACGTAGACGACTTTAAGTTAAAGGCGTTCTACTTTTCCCTCATTGATGCGGCAAACGACTGGTTCCTGTCATTACCTTCCGGAAGCATCAGAACATGGGCTCAGATGCAGAAGAAATTCTTAGACAAATACTACCCAGCAGGAAGAGCAATGCAAGTAAGAAGGCAACTGCAAGACATCAAACAAGGGCCCAACGAAACCATGTATGATTACCTGGAAAAGTTCAATCACCTGGAAAGAAGCTGTTGTACCCTTGGACTGCCCGAGAAACTCATAATCGAGTACCTCATTGATGGATTAAGACCCTTAGACAAAATGCTCCTGGATGCCTCAGCTGGAGGGTCCATAATGAATCTATCATTGAGTGGTGTTAGGCAACTCATCAACGACGT
The DNA here is from genome assembly GCA_033675215.1 of Rhodiola kirilowii. Lineage (NCBI taxonomy): Eukaryota > Viridiplantae > Streptophyta > Magnoliopsida > Saxifragales > Crassulaceae > Rhodiola > Rhodiola kirilowii. The sequence goes on from CM066201.1 coordinate 34,303,816, forward strand.
TGCCGAAAATGCCCGATTTAGAGAAGAGACAACTCGGCAGGAAGAATTCTCCCGAACGAAAAATGTGGCAAAAGCTGAAACATCAACGGGGCCTATATCTGAGGAAATAAAGCAGTTAAAAGAAATGATGATTCAGCTCCTGCGAAGACAACCAATTCCGGTAAAACCTTGCGAGTTCTGTGGATCTATAGACCACAAAACTGACGCATGTCCGACATTAATAGAAGAGGAACCGGCGGAAGTAAATGCAATAGGAGGATATCAAGGATACAACAACAGTAACGACAGAGCAGGACAGAATAGGCAGTACGGTCAAACATCCAAACCAGACTGGCGTAACAACAACAGCTATCCTCAGAAGGAAGCACAACCAGCTCAGTCATACCACCAACCCCCCCCCCCCACCGACAGTATAACCAGAACGCTCCAGGACAATATCAGCAAAGAGGACCGAATCAGAGTCAGCACCAAACCGGCCTGAATAATCAGCAAGAACTAACCAAGTCGCTCGATGACACGATGAAGGAGCTCGCAGGAAACGTAAATCGATTGGGTACTTCGCTACTCCAATACCAGGCGAAAACTGATGGGGCAATTTCTGAATTGACCAAACAAATGTCCCAGCTCGCCACTGCAATGTCAACGCTGACCAGTGAACCTGGCAGACTTCCTTCACAAACCATCCAAAACCCAAGGGCGAATCTTAGCATGATAAAAAGGTCAAACGTAAAGACAACCCTGGGAGAAGCAGCACGAGCCCCAGCCTACAAACTCACTAACAAGCACTTCAACCGTAGACGTCGTCCTGACTGGAATCAAGAGGAAGACCGACCCAATAATGACAGAACATGGGTCACGCATGCTGACAATGGACGGTACGCATTCACCGTCTGCATATCACCACCGTCAGTCATACACTCTGACATACCAACATCTGGATGGGATTACAATAGCAATGAAAGGGATGAACAGAATGGCCCAGCATTGGGAAAAGCCCTCACTTCTGATCATGAGTCACAACCAGAAAGAGATAAAGACCCAGGGGCCTTCACAGTCACCTGCGGTATTGGTGAGACCCAAATCCATAAGTGCTTAGTCGACCTTGGGGCTGCTGTCAATGCCATGCCTTCCTCCTTATATTACTTACTAGGACTTGGTCCATTGAAACCACCCCGATCAAACATCGAACTAGGAGATAAATCATGCATCCGCCCGGTTGGAGAACTGGAAGATGTAATACTCCATGTGGGAGAACTCGTAGTTGTTGCAGACTTCTATGTAATACCAACAGAAGAGACCTGCAAAGACGACCCACCAACAATAATATTGGGACGACCATTCCTCTACGCCACTAAAGCAAGAATCGATGTAGGCAAGGGCTCATTATCACTTAAGTTCGGCGGCAAAATTGCACACTTCTACATTCATCAGAGCCGCCCGGACACAAAAAAACCGCCAGACATAACGCCTATCTCAGATCACGGTGCACAGTTTTCTGACCTGTCATTAGAGACCAAAAAAATAACAAGACCAGCAGCTATGGTCAAAGGTCTCCCGCCTTCTCAGAAGCAATGGAAAGAGAAAACACCAAAACCATGGAGCTCTTACTCCAGCAAGAAGTCAGGACAAGTCAAAGCAAGAAACAACACAGGAACGGTGGCAAAGTTTGACCTCAGCCACCCATGGGACCCAAACCAGTAATCCACAACGAGGTATCGTCGAGCCAACGACGTAAAACAAGTGCACTGGTCGGGAGGTAACCCGACACTATCTTACTTTCCGCACTTACTTTCAGTACTTAGTTTTAAGCTTGCATGACTTTTGAACTAAGGCACGCCTTCGTTCAAAAGTGGGGGGTGAAAACCGCCTGTGTACATAAATAACATGCTTGCTGTTTTTCTTTTTTTTAGTAATAGTATCTTTTTGAACATATGAACTTAAGAATGTGAAAAAGATAAATCAGAATTCATGCATTTACCTTGTGAAAATTCAAACTGTTTAAAAACTTAGAATGTAACTTTCCATTTGTCCTTTGTACTGAGATAACTAGGGATGTGGAGTTGACATAAACTGCCCTAGAAGGACTTGGGAAGCAATCAAAGGATCAGATCAAACTATATGGTTTTCGAAGTCAGTGGAGGCTGCACTTCGGGTTTTCAGTGAATAATTGAGTCAAACTCCGCCAAGAAGCATCTATGCAAAGGCGAGGACGGGAATCAGACCGTCCTCTCTCTAGTCAAAATAGCCGAGAAAATAGATAAGCGACCCTCATCTTGACCCGCGCAAAACGACGAAGACGAGAGGAGAGGGGAGGTATATCCATAGGCTTGCGGGCGATGATTGGACCTCCCAAGAAGGCTGACAAAATGGACTAGCAAGTCACAAAGAAGCGAAAAACTCAAAGAAGAAAATCAAAAGAGGCCAAAGGCCCAAAATTGTGAAGGTTTTAACCGAGCAAAAGTGAAGCACTCGACAAAGTCAAATCAAAAGCCAAAGGCCGATTCACTACAACAAAAAAGCAGTCCCTCGCCAAAGAAAAAATCAAGAAGGTTCAACTCACTGAAACCCGAACCGAATCACGTGCATGAGAAAGCTACCAGAAGACCATATAGTACGAAACGATCCCGAGGCTGCAACCCAAGAACCTGAAAAGGGCTATCTCCCGAAACATCCAATATAATTTGCATCTCAGCACGGAGGTACAAGTATTAAGTTTCTTCTATTTATTTACACAGTTTAATTTGGTAATAAGTAAGTAATGCATGAATTAGGATAGATCGAGTACCACAGTCTAATTTTCATATGCCAAATCCGAACCTAGAACTTACGCCCTTTAATAGCATTGTTCGGGACGAACAACTAAAAGTGGGGGGTATTCTGATGGACCACAATTATACGAATCAAAAACACAGTAAAACCCCCCAAGTTAGACTGTTTGTCTATCTAACATCCATCTGTTAGTCCCGATATATTTCCACAGGGCATTTTAGAGACTGAAGTGAAAACACGCTAAGGAGAGGATTTTATGCTGAAAAGATAACAAGAGTCAATCCAAGGTCAAGATCATATGCCGACTGAAGAAATATCAAGGATCCTGATGTGAAATTGACCATAACAAATTAATCAGAAGAATCAGGAGTGAAGTCAAGACAGTCCGGGGAAGGAACACACTGACAGTTTTGTGAAAAGACTGCACAAAACTATACAAAACTCACATATGGGCAAGATGACTTGTGACTTGAAGAAGAGGTGGCCAAAGAGGAAAACCACCCCAAAACCACCACCCACCACCGGCGGCTCCTCCACCCTCCTCCTCCATGTGACCGGTTGACTTGCCTTGGAGGTGGCAAAGCCAACCTCTCCTCCTCCACCACAACCGGCTACCGGCGGCTGCCCTCCACCACTCCTCCTCCGCCACTTGGTGGCTCCTCCTTGGCTCCTCCTTGCCTCCTCCTCCTCCCTTGGATCAAACCAATCTCCACCACCCATCTCCACCCATTTTTCCTATAAAAGGAGGTGCTCCTCCCCTCACAAAATCATCCCAAAATTGAAAATCACTTCTCTCTCTACATTTTGTTACTTGTAAGTTTGGTTCGGTTTTGAAATAATACTCCTGTTTGTTCTTGAGTATTATACTGGAAATTATAATACTCTTGTCGGTTCTCGAGTATTATAATACTATAGAGAATACTCCTGTTGGTTCTTGAGTATTTAGTAGGAAATTAGGAATACTCCTGTTGGTTCTTAAGTATTCCACCCCTTTCCCTCTTACTGTTTTCAAAAACCCCCGAGTATTTAGCTATGGTATCCATCTCTATGGATATTCGTAGCTAAACTCTTTATTCGGTGGAAGGTATTTTCTTGTATTATATAATGTTGTAATATCTTTTAGTTTCATTTCTTTGTATTCAAAACTTGTTCTATGTGCCATTTATAGTCAGAATTTCCAAGGTTGAGTGGATGCTACGAAAGGGCAAAACTTTTCCGTGGGGATTCGTGAACATACTCGGGTAAGTGGATGCTACGAAAGGGCAAAGCTTATCTGAGAAGTTCGACTCATCTAAAACACCACTTGGTCAATCGTAACTGTGAGATCAAGTGGATGCACAAAAGGCTAAGATACTTCGAAAGGAGGAATTAGTCTGAAATAGAACAAGGGTTGCTTTAAACGATGTTGCAAGTCTTGCGCTACGAAAGGGCCTCGATTCATCTTTGAATACTTAGAAAAGTTACTAACAGTTTATTATATACATGTTATAATATAAGAGTACCTGAAACCGAATGCTTTTCTTTACTGTTAAACCACAATCACCAACTGCTGATCTACCGGAGGAATTACAATCACGCATCACCCACTGTAAGTCTTCTTTGTATTTACAGCATTTAATTTCTGTATTTACTTTTCCGTAATCAAAACCAAAAACCCCCAAAGAATCACGTAGTTAATTAGAGCGCTAAAATCTCAATCAACAATAAAACACGCTCCCCCCAGTTCAATCACCCTAAAAGAATAGCCTATTCCCCTAATTCCCTTGGGTTCAACCCCTACTTACCACTTACTACCCAGTAGTGTAGTCACAAGTAGCGGATATTATAAATTTATTTGTACAGAGGACACTGCACCTTAACGACAGTGCGGTGGCCCTCCGTCAGGTTCCGAGTTGATATCCCTGTCTTTGATGGCGGAGAGATGGGGCATCGTCAAGCGGAGTGCTCCCAGGGCTGCGGAGAGATTGGGCATCGTCAAGCGGAGTGCCCTAATGTTTCGAGTTCCCGTGGACTGTTTACGCATGATGCTCCCGAGGATGTCCCTGTTCCAGAAGGGGATCCTGTTTTTGATGTATATGGTGATGACGTGGTTGAGGAAGAGCATCATCAAATAGAAGCTGAAACATTGTCAGAAAGAGCACTGCAAGCTCCTGTCCTGAAGGTAAATACTGTTGAAGATTTATCGGAGAGTATCATACAACCCAATGTGGAAGGTATAGACCATACAGCTATGGTAAACGATGTGCAAGCGGATGACTCTGAACCAGAGGGAGAAACAGTTGAAGGTGTCAATGGTGATTTGCCATCTATGGTGCCTCTCGAATCAGATATGAATTCAGGAGGTCTATCGGGTCCTATAGGAACAAGTAATGATCATCTGAAAGTGCAATTTGGCTCTTCGCCCAAGGGGCATCATGATTATCATTCAATGGAGATGTGCCTTGGCCAGGTAGATGCCTCAAGTCACGCAGAAAATTGCAAATATGGGAGTGACAATCATGTTGACGCTGTTGCATGCAAAGGCTCAAATTTGGCGTTAGAAGGTGGATTAGTGTATGGTGCTGTTCCCCGCGAGCGTTCGGACTTATTGACCCTGCCTAGCCATGTTCGCACTTCGGATGTGTTCAAGGTTAAGCATTTGATTCTGTTTCAAGGTGCGTCTTCTGATACGGGGATGGGTTTGGATTCGAGGATGAATCTTTTCGACCCGGGAGGGGATGATGCAGACAGATTAGTGAAAAATCAGGATTGTGGCGAAATAGCTGGATTGGAGTTGCCGGTATCCGGTTTCATCCCATAATACCTTATTTTGAGCGGAACGGCGTGGCGATCAGAAATCACGAGCTTTGTTCGGGAAGTATGGGCTTTTCGAGCCATCCGGGATCGTTTCCTATTTTATTTCGAATTTTTAATGTTTTTAGAAATTTTCGGTTTTTAGTAATTTCCGTATTAGGGTTTCGTTTTATTTTCCTATTTAAGTAAACTTATGTAATTTCATTCGGCAGCTTTTGAATAATGAAAAAACAGAATTAGGGTTTTTCCTAATCCCGGCTTTCTCTACGTTTACTCTGCATTAAGTTTGAGTTAGCTACGCATCGATATATAGCTCGCTTCCATCGGATTTTTCATGTCCCATGCACTCTTTTAAAGCAACAAAGGTATAAATTGAATTAAAATTAATAATGAAAAAATGAAAAATACTATATTGCCCTTAAATGTTTGGACACATGTCAACTTTATAGAAGTTTATAGTTTATTTTTAAAACTTAGTTTTTATCTGATCTTTACCCAAAAGCTTAAACTTATAATTTACTGGGTATGACAAAATATTTTATTATTCATTGTGTTTATACGCTTCATAGTTTAGTTTTTCGAATATGTTATAAACATATATAATTTATTGTAAATAGCAAAACATTTACCGTTCATTGTGTCTATAGGCTTCTTAATTCAGCTTTTTAGGTAACTTATAAACATATATATACAATACATTGTGCTTATATGCTTATAAATTAAGATTTCAAGTAAGTTATATACATATATAATTTATTGTAAATGGAGAAACATTTATTGTTCACTGCGTCCATATGCTTCTTAATTCAGCTTTTTAGGTAACTTATAAACATATATAATTAATTGTGGAAAATGATACAGTGTAAAGGACATATTTTTGTAAAAAATACAAATAAAGCAGGCTTGATTTGATTATTTGAATGAATAAGATTAAACCTCGTATTAAATATCATTTACGGTTAATTTCTTGGTGACGAATTATAAATTATTTGTGACGAACTATGTCGTACTTTTAGTTTCTGAACGACGAATTATAACACAGTTTTAATAAAGTTTGCATTTTGCACCAAATATATGTTTTGTGCCTGATCTTTACTCTTAATTGTGCATGATGGAATATTTACAATACATTGTGTGCTTATTAATTCATATTTCAAGTAAGTAATAAACATGTTTAATTTATTGTGCATAACAAAACATTTATTGTTCATTGCGTTTATATGCTTCTTAATTCAGTTTTTCAAGTTGTAAACGTATATAGTTTATTGTGCATTGCAGAACATTTCTTGTTCGTTATGCTTAAATGATTTTCAATTCGGTCTTCAAATAAGCTATAAACAGGGAAATTTTCCAAATTGCACAAAATTTGAGTTTCAATTCCAATTGTACACATTTTTTAGATTGGTTTTCCAATTTACACTAGTTTTGTAAGCCGCCGTTGTCAACGGCGTCTTAACATTAAGACGCTCTTGTTGACAGCGTCCTAAGCCTAGTGGCGTTTTTGCGCCAAAATAAATAGTCATGTGACATAATATTACCAAATAAGCCTAAACCGCTGTCTCCAACAGCGTCTTAAGTTAAGACGCAGTTGGTAACAGCGTCTTAACTTATTTGTATGTAAGATGAAAGATGCTTTATTAAAAAAAAATTCAAAGGCACACAAGTATAGTATGCACTTACACATGTATTATAAGGCCTGATGATATCCGAGTGCCTAGTTCGCTTCTTTTTTTCCCAGTTATAAACGCCAGTGATTGCTTTTCATAGAGAAACTGGGACTTCTTTGAGTCATCTGCCGACCACAAAGATACCATGGAAATCACCTTGGCTTCTAAGCTTGCTTTTTCTCCATGGGGAGCTTGGCGCAGCAGGGGTGGAGATCAAAGCCGCACTTGTGGCAGTGGTACACGAATCCTTTGAGGTCACTTCTGCAAGCGTTGCAGATGCGTGGCTTGGCTCCTGGTGGATGAGAGAGAAAGTTGAATGAACATTTGATGTAGAAGGAGTGGTTGATTGTTGGGGATGGAAGAGCACATATTGTAGGTGGAGATCGTAGTCGCAGAGGTTGCACTTGTAGCGTGAGCCTAGACCCATTTCTTTGCATCCGTCGCAGCGGAAGGGAGCTTGACTTGTTTCCAGTTTGAGCTTGTGTTGTGGGTGGTGAAAGTGATGAGTTATTTCACTGTACTTCATGCTCTGTATATAATATGGCTTTCACAGATCTTGATGGTGAAAAAGCTGGAGGATACAGCAGGAGATAGGCTATCCGTGTCCCAGAATACGTTAAAGTCAAATACAACGTTTGAGATGAAAGATGCATGCATGTAAATACAAATAAGTTAAGACGCTGTTGGAGACAGCGGTTTAGGCTTATTTGGCAATATTATGTCACATGACTGCTTATTTTGGCACAAAAACGCCACTAGGCTTAAGACGCCGTTGTCAAGAGCGTCTTAATGTTAAGACGCTGTTGACAACGGCTGCTTAAAAAACTAGTGTAAATTGGGAATCCAATCTAAAAAATATGTACAATTGGAATTGAAACTCAAATTTTGTGCAATTTGGAAAATTTCCCCTATAAACATATGTAATTTGTTGTGCATGGAAAAACATTCATTGTTCATTGCGTTTATATGCTTCTTAATTCCGTTTTCAAGTAAGTTATATACATATATAATTTATTGTGTGGGATGGAATATATATTGTTCAATGTATTTACATTTGTTCCACCACCTCAAAAATCACATAAACAAAAACAACGGCGCATTGTGACCCGAGTCGCTCAGTGATGCTGAACCCGATCCGTGAGTAGACGTTGTCACGATTTCAAACTTGTCGATTATTTGCTTCGCAATCTTACTTACGACGCCAAGGATTTTGAGCAGATTGAAAAATGGAGGATCAATTTCGAAAGAGTTAATATCTGGATGGATTTGTAATTTCTTACCAGAAATACCCCCAAGGGATTTTATCCAATTTGTTAAATAAGTTAGTATATTTTAATTATCCACAACTTAGTCCTCTCATCCCATCCATCTATTTCATTGAATCAAAGGCCAGGATAAGTTCCTATTTCTCACTTTAATATGTGGTTCTTATTTGATTTAAGTGCAAAGAGATGATACTCTTTTCTACTAAAGCTACTGCACTTTTGCTAAATAAATAATCAACATCTGGTTTACAAAAAAAATTTTCAATAGGCAGGCTTTCTCTCAGTATATTCAGCAGAAGAAATTGCAGTAAACTGATATTGGACAGACATGACATAGAGTATATACTCTCTTTAGAAAATCTTAGCAAAAGATCCAAGCACCAAATAGTTCTGTGAGACATGCTATCAAAAAAAAAAGTTCTGTGAGACATCACATCTTAACCAGGTGAGATATGCATGATAGACTACAATTTCACAAATCCCGACCACGGAGAGGTAGTGTAGTGGGCAAAAAAGACTTCAATTCAACTGAAATGTTGCTCGAGTGTTAATTATGTTGGACTTAGTTGCTCCCAATCTAGGGCAACAAATGAGTTGAACTACTTTTTTTTTTTGAAATCGTATCTATAAAAAATGAGTTGAAATACTCGTGAGACTGCAAGGTTAATACTCAATCGATAATAAACGAGTCGAGTACGAACATAATTTCAATACTCATTTAATAAACGAGTCAAGCACGAACAAAATGATACTCGATTCGTTTAAGCTCGTTTAAGAACTCGATTAAAACCCGATTAAAATTCGTATATCATTAATATAAAATAAGAAATTTATAAATAAATAAATTACTTACCAAATATCATATACATTTTAGGGTGCAGTTCAGGTACAAATCAAATTATAAATAAGAACTACAAACCAATTTATAAGCTGACACGTGACCCATTTTAGCCGAAATCCCGAACAACACACGGAGGGGTATTATAGTCATTCCACACGGAGGGGTATAAACCAAATAATATTATTTTCAATTTAGTCCAAGAGTTGTTAATGATCAGACTTAAACATGGAAATGATCAGACTTAAAAAGCAACAACGATCAGACTTAAAAGACTTAATGATCAGACTTAAAAATAGACAATGATCAGACTTAAAAGACTTAATGATCAGACTTAAAAATAGATAATGATAAGACTTAAAATAGATAATGATCAGACTTAAAAATGAAAATGATCAGACTTAAAAAGAAGCAATGATAAGACTTAAAAGACTTAATGATCAGACTTAAAAGATTTAATGATCAGACTTAACAGACTTGATGATCAGACTAAAAAGACTTAATGATCAGACTTAAAATGACAATGATCAGACTTAAAAGACTTAATGATCAGACTTAAAATAGATAATGATCAGACTTAAAATAGATAATGATCATACTTAAAAGACTTAATGATCAGACTTAAAACAGATAATGATCAGACTTAAAAACCAGCAATGATCAGACTTAAAAGACTTAATGATCAGACATAAAAGACTTAATGATCAGACTTAAAATAGATAATGATCAGACTTAAAAGACTTAATGATCAGACTTAAAAATAGACAATTATCAGACTTAAAAGACTTAATGATCAGACTTAAGAGACTAAATGATCAGACTTAAATGATCAGGTTTAAAAATAGATAATGATCGTACTTAAAAGACTTTAGATCAGACTTAAAAAGAAGCAATGATCAGACTTAAAAGACTTAATGATCAGACATAATTATCAGACTTAAAAAACTTAATGACCAGACTTAAAAGACTTAATGATCAGACTTAAAAGACTTAATGATCAGACTTAAAAATTGGTAACTAAAAGACTACAAATCGATAATCATTGGACTTATAGAGAAAATGATCAGACTTAACATTGATAGCTAAAAGACTATAAATTGAGAATGATCAGACTTAAAATAGTAATGATCAGACTTAAAAACAGCTATGATCAGACTTAAAACAAGCAACGATCAGACTTACAAAACAATGATCAGACTTAAAAACAGCAATGAACAGACTTAAAACAAGCAACGATCAGACTTACAAAGCAATGATTTGACTTAAAAACAGCAATGATCAGACTTAAAACAAGCAACGATCAGACTTACAAAGCCTTAATACGAAAATTACTAAAAACCGAAAATTTCTAAAAACATTAAAAATTCAAAATAAAATAGGAAATGACTCCGGATGGCCAAAAAAGCCCCTACTGTCACGCCGTTGTGCTCAGAATAAGGTATTATAGAGTGAAATCAGACACCGGCAACTCAAATCCTGCTATTTCGCCACAAGCTTAGTTTTTTTAAGTCTGGTCATTGTTTTTTAAGTCTGGTCATTAATGGTTTAAGTCTGATCATTGTTTTTTAAGTCTGATCGTTACTGGTTTAAGTCTGATCATTATTTTTTTAAGTCTGATCATTATTTTTTTAAGTCTGATCGTTACTGGTTTAACTCTCATCATTATTATTTTTAAGTCTGATCATTGTTTTTTAAGTCTGGTCATTGTTCTTTTTAAGTCTTGTCATTACTGGTTTAAGTTTGATCATTGTTTTTTTAAGTCTGGTCATTAATGGTTTAAGTCTGATCATTGCTTTTTTAAGTTCGGTCATTAATGGTTTAAGTCTGATCATTGTTTTTTTAAGTCTGGTCATTAATGGTTTAAGTCTGATCATTGTTTTTAAGTCTGATCGTTACTGGTTTATGTCTCATCATTATTTTTTTAAGTCTGATCATTGTTTTTTTTTAAGTCTGGTCATTAATGGTTTAAGTCTGATCATTGTTTTTTTAAGTCTGATTATTGCTTTTTTAAGTCTGATCATTGCTGTTTTTAAGTCTGATCATTGCTTGTTTTAAGTTTGATCATTGCTGTTTTTAAGTCTGATCATTTCTGTTTTTAAGTCTGATCATTGTTCTTTTTAAGTCTTGTCATTACTGGTTTAAGTCTTATCATTATTTTTTTAAGTCTGGTCATTAATGGTTTAAGTCTGATCATTGTTTTTTAAGTCTGATTGTTACTGGTTTAAGTCTCATCATTATTTTTTTAAGTCTGGTCATTGTTTTTTTAAGTCTGATCATTGTTCTTTTTAAGTCTTTTCATCACTGGTTTAAATCTGATCACTGTTTTTTTAAGTCTGATCATTACTGTAGCAAATTTTGGACGATTATACCCCTCATATCTTTTATGTATTTTTAAATAAGTCCACGTGAGTTTTTTTTATTTACAAAAAGAACCCCGAATGGGATAAATTCTGATTAGTCGATTTTTAACGTGGCATTATTTTTGTGGGTTTTGTAGTTTTTATTTATAATTATGGTTTGTATTTGATCCAAATCCTCTATTTTATTTTATATTGTGTTAAATTATAAACGAGTTATCTAGGGATGCACAAAATTGGACCAGACTGTAAACCCGGACCGGACCAAAATTCTACGGTTCGGTTCAGGATCGGACCAGCTTTTTACTGTCCGATCCGATCCACGGTCCATCATTTCAAAAAAAATTGGTCTACCGGTCCGGTCCCGATTCAGATTGTAAAGTTTGAGTGAAATAACATGAAATTCCGGTCCCGTCCGTTTTTAAAAAAATACTATGGCCCGATCCAGTCCTCAATCCATAAATATCGGTCCAGTCCGCAGTCCATATTTTTAAAAAATTCCAATCCACCGGTCCGGTCCGGATGTGCATCCCTAGAGTTATCAAACGAGTATTCAACTAGTAGCTCATTATATGGGTGGACCTTAAGCTTGAGTACATCGAAAATTTATCGGTCGAGTTCAAACAAAAAATTTCTAAGTTCGACGAGTTTGAGTCGAGTTCAAATTCAGCACTACTCGGATCGACTCTACTCATTTGCAGTCCTATCCCAATCATAGCAGGGATGGTAAGAACAAGATAATTAAAGATTTACAATAATGGGATGGGAATTCAACATGTAGCAACTCGTGTTTCAAACTATATATTGGAGTATCTAACATCACAAAATATAAGCACCTCATCCCAGATGATGCAGGTTAGTACGGGGCCGGTAAAGAATACCATTTGAAAAAAATGCAGGCATGACGAACTGCGACCAAGTAACGTAAATGCTTTACACCATTTTGACACATTAAGAAATTGAAGACCGAGAAATATAAAGAACCACAGTAGCTGTATATCACAACATTATTGAAGAGTTAAACCACCGGAAATTGATGAAGGGATTATCTTTTAGTTCAGAGTCAGGTGAGGTTTACTTGGACCTACTTGACACTTCAGTATGAAAATTGTTACTTCTTGGAAGATGGCACTTCGAAACTGGATATCATCGAGTTAAGACTTGATATGGTATCAAGAGTTAAATGATGCTTTCACAATCCTGTAAAATTGTACCTATAAGACAATAAGATTGGTCAATCAATCAGGATCATAGAGGCTGGACCACGAGGCCCCAATGTCAACTTCTACAGATCCACTCGCTGACAGTTCAAATATCATGTATAAAACCAGTGTTGTTTTGGTTTAGTTATTAAAGTTGGTTCACAGATGAGCTGATGAAGAGAGTAAAGTTAAAAAAAATGGAACTTCAAAGTTGATAGCAATAATCTTGAGCCACTAACATTAATACAGTGGATCATTCATGCCCAAAGGAACAAACAAGGCAAATGCAGTGATCAGACCAGCTTTCAGGGTGTGAATACAAAAGTAGAAGTCAAAAAGAAAATAGAAAGAAAGCTTATTTGACTTAAACTTGAAGAGACCTGATCATTGATGCCTCCATTGATTGTCCAAAGACTTGTAGTAACCTCTCGAAAAGAAAGAAACTTACTAATCACTTCCGACATTACAAATTAACTTCTTGAACTGTTCTAGGCTTCTATAAGAAGCAGATGCACCGCCGAGGCTTGAAGACAAATGAAATGCCACTGATAATACTACTGACAAATATAAATATCCGCCAGTTTACGGGAAATAAAGGCGGCTGAAATAAACATGCAGCATTTACCTATAGTGCACCATTTAAGCAAACTGTTTGTAGTTAAATCCATGAGCCACGATAAAATGGATCCACATTTTCCACTTCAGGAAAGGGTGGAGGGCACCAGTCACTCTGAATAATAACCATAAAGCATCATCCCATGCGATACCTTATATTTTAGGAAAGCATTTAGCTTCGGCATATAAAATGAAAATTGGACTTCTCATGGGATGCAGCTAAATAGGAGTATGAAATGAACAAAGGCTGTGTGAGGTAGCAACTTAAATGGATTGCATGACTTATCAAAAGGTAATTCTCCACTCCATTCAAGCAAAAGTGGTTGCAGTTTGATTGGCAGATCGTAACGAAGTTGGACCGTGAAGGTAATTCTATTACTTGTACGTGGCTAAGAAAAGAACCATATTTCTCTATGTCAACAAAATGGCAGTATATAAAAATCTGCAGACACTTGCATTGCAAAAGGGTGAATGCACCCTGTTATTTATAACTGTCAACAACAAAATAGCATGCATAATTCACCACAAATATGGGAGCATATAATATTATTGGATAAGTATAACAGATACCAATATAGCTTCACAAATTAGGCATCGTAAAATAAGAAATTTTAATTTCAAAGCACTGCACCACAAATATGACTCTCAAATCATCCCTTACTGCCCAACTCTAATAACAGAGTATAATAATTTAACGGAAAATTTAGCTTCCTTAATAGTCTCTATGTTTCACTACTGACTATCATTCAAACTTTCACCATCTCAATTGAATAACTTCAAGATGGCACTCATGTGATCTGCCCACTTTTACTTTAAGAAAACAGTTTTTTCTCAATCATTTCCTCTTAAAACTAACCGTCTCTACTAGATTTGCCAGTCGTCCTTCTAGTGAGAAACTGTCTGCTCATAAGAAGGCCAACTGCAATAGAAATGAGAGCAGACAAGGCGCCCTGTCGAGAAAGCGCGAACTCACTCCATGTTAAGGGCTTAGTGACCTCAAATAGCACCTTTCGAAATTCTTCATTCAAGTCATCCAGTGATCCAGTGTTGTTTATAACTATATCAGCCTTTTCCCGCTTCAAACCCAATGACATTTGAGCGTTTACCCTATTTCTGGCATCATTTTCGGAGGAACTATCTCTAGCCATGAGTCTATTGAGTTGTGTGTTGGGATCGACCCATACAACAATAATGGGTTTTGTCCACCTGTCCAACTTGGTCTCAAACAACAATGGAATATCAAGAACAATCACCTTCCATCCCTTTAGCCATAGCTTTGCTATTTCAAAAAATATGCCCATCGATATATGAGGAGCCAATAATCTGCAGATGTCACATAAATGCAAGCAAAAGTAGTTTGTGCTATTAGCAACGATCATATCCAAACTGACACCGAAAAACTATGAAACTTTAACTGATTAATAAATGTTCCAAGTTCCAACTGAAAGACATAACTGCGAACAAAAAATAACATAAACAAATGTTTACTATCACCTATTAAGGAGTTGGCGCTTGGAAGGATCGGAGAACACTATCTGACCTAGTCTCAGTCTATCAACTTCTCCATCAGCTTGCAATATGTCAGTTCCAAAGGCTTCAACAACCTTCTTCCACCCAGCAGTTCCTTTCTTCAGCACATCCTGTATAAAAACAAGAACAACTTCAGTCAGGCAAAGCAATGAGATTAAGTTAACAGTTGGAGCCTCCTCAAGATAGCAGTGAAGATTATAAAACTACAATACGTTCCGCAATCAGTTTTACTTGAGTATCAATTACTCATACTTGAGCGAATAATGTTGGCACTATTGCTAAATATACAGGTGGGTATACATGAAGTTACTGAATAACAAATACAAAAATATTGAGATGCGATTAAACAGAACAGTATGCAATACAGAATTGAATCACTGAAAAATAATCGCAAACCGGAGTGGATCGAGTCACGTTGGACGCTGTCCTTAAAGCAAGATTGCCGCCCTACTGTGCTTGGGACTCGCTGGCAGTGTGCTTCCCAGAATAAAACGATCCTCGACAACAACTTAGCACCAAGCTTTGTTGATCGAACCTTTCTGGCCTTCAACTATCACCGTACACACGCGAAGAAAACTTTTACAAACATGCCGGCCGGCTTAAACCTCCATGCGAAGAAAGTTGAAAACGTATTTAGGGTTTTCTTTTTTTTTCTGTCTCAAATAACGCACTGTGTTTTCTTTATATAAGAAAACCCACGTTATTGAGTCCACCAATAATGGGCCCACTTATTAAAATCAGCCCATCGTGGGATGATAATAATATTACTTAAATAATTAAATCAGTATTTAACTATTTAATTATCTCTGTCCATAAGGTGTCACATTAGTCACACTAATGTACAATTAAGTCATTACTTAGCTTAATTTTCTTCACCCTTAATACACATTTTTCCAACAATCCCCCACATGAAGAAAATCAAGTAATAAAAATCAAAACTCGACTCAATACGGTGATAGCTTCTACGGTTGATATCTGCATAGGATAGGTAGGCAGCGCCCTTGAACCTTCCCTTGAGAAAACATGTTCTCTTTACTGACTATTCAGTAAACGTGATTGTCTTTGAACTGTTCGTCTTATAATGTAAACGAAAGCCATGTCCCCCACAGATATCTTCCTGACCATTAATCAGTTCTCACTGGTGGGCTCATTTTGGTCATGACACCCCTTTCCTGGTTCTGCAAGAGTTTCTAAAGAATTAAGCCCTTTGAATTCTTCTTTGAAGCGACCCCACTTCTATCTCACATAAGTGATTCTTTCAAATAATCCCGCGTTACCCATTTGAATCTCACTATTCAAATTACTAGAATCATTAAAAGCTCCAAGCTTAGCCTCGTGCGGGAGTCACTATTTATCAGGGAATAGGACTGGGGTGTTACCCCCACAGTGACCTCATAGTCTTAGCAGTTAGGTGGTCCCTTTGAACCAAGTTCTTGGGATCTCCAGTCATCATGGTAGGGTTTTCCGTTGCCTCGACTTTATTTCCAAAAGGGCTTAAGCCTATGTTTTGATATTAGCAATCAAAAGGCTTCAGACCTATTCCCATTAGACAACTTCTCTATTAGGTCCTTAACCATCTGGTTAGCGGATCCGCATTATTCTCTTTGGACCTCATATAGTCAATATGACTCAGGTGCAGAGAAGTTGTTTAATGGTATTATGTCACCGATGTATATATCGAGACTAACCATTATACATAACATAATGTGCCAAGAAATCAATGATTGATTCTCACAATGTAAACACATTGTTGGCACAAGTTGTGTCCATTTTAGAATATCCTCCTCTAAATTCCTTGACCACTTAGCATCTTCTCACATTTATCTAATGGGAAGATCTCAGCCTATAATCGACCTTGACTAAACAGTCTGTTTAAAGGATTTTTAAGACACATTTGCCTCTCCCACAATGAACTCATAGCCACTCGTGGCCTAAAAGTCATTGAAATCCTCAATGAACTCCAAATATCTGGTCTAGTGTAGACTATAATTACGAGTAAATCGTAGGTACTTCAGTACTCTCACGACAGCCTTCCAGTGTGCACTTCCTGGATTGCTCGTGGATCTCGTTAGTCTACTCATAGCGTAAGCATTGTCTGATATAGTACAATTCATCAAGTACTTTAGACTACTTATCACTTTGACATATTCCACTTGGGAGATGCATTCACGTTTATTCTTAGACATGTGTTGATTTACGTCAACAGGTATTCTAGACAGTCCTCGACTGTCTTCTTCAGATTTGTCTAAGAGTTTGTCAACGTAATGTGACTGACTTAATACGAGTCCCTTTAACCTTCGTGTAATTTTAATGCCTAAAATTACTTCGGCAAGTCTCAAAGCCTTCATTTCAAACTTCCAGTTCAATAATGACTTGTTTGCCTTAGTGTATTCTCATTGCTTCCCACAATGAAAATGTCATCAACATTAAGACACAAAGTCACGTGTCATTAATCAATGTTCTTAATGTATACACATTTGTCACACTTGTTGATCTTAAAGCTATTAGACATCATTATACGTTGTCTAATTTCAAACGTCACTGCTTTGGCGCTTACTTCAGGCTACTAAGAGATTGACAATCTTTGTTCTCTTGCCCAGCAATAACTACTAAACCCTCCATCTGGCGACTTTCCAGATTGCGCAAAGCAGCAATGATCACTATCATTTTTGATATTATTCTCGTCACTAGAGAATGAGTATCAAAGTAGTATAAACATTTCTTTTATCTACTCTTTTATTACAAGTCTCGTCTTGTATATCGATGCAAATCCATCTGCATTCATCTTCCTCTTGAAGATCCACTTTGAACCAAGTGATTTAACCAACTCTCAAGTATGGTTATCAAGGATGGAGTCAATCACATCTTATGGTTTCTTTCATAAGAGACCCTTCACTGACTGACATCCTCTTTCTACATTTGAGGTTCAGTCTCAAGCATGTAGGTTAGAAAATCAAGTCCATATGATTTATCTATCCTCCTCGCTTACTTTATCTCGATTTCTCCGAGTCGATCTCATGTTGAGGTTCTTCCTCATTCTCTCATTCTTAAGATACTCCTTCATTATCCTCCAGTACTTGAGAAGAACCTGACATATTTGAAGAACTACGCGTTCTTTGGTTCCATTATAATATTCGTGTGTATATTTGAATATTTCGATTCATACACAACGAATCTATACGCATTACTCGTATAACTAATGACATCATAGCCAATAGTTTTTTGTCTTATCCTCATTCTCGTAGGATCAGGGGCCAGTACCATAATTAGGCACCCCCACACTTGCAAGTATTTATAGGAAGTCGTCGTTTCCTTAAATGACTTATAAAGAGACTTATACTCTTTACGAGGTATCTCACTCAAGACATACTTTGCTGATAAGATGGCCTCCCCCACATTCCTTAGGTAGCCCGGAGTTTACCATCATCACCTTAATCATCTCTTTCAAAGTACAACATTTCCGTTTCGAAACACTGTTCGACTTAATAGAATATAATGGAGTGATTATGCTCACTTCCAATATCATTTTTCTCAACTCATCAAGTTGCTACTCAACCTCTGCAGTTGATAATCAACTTCACATGACATGTTTTCCTCAACTGTCACAGCTTTGCTTTTAAGCAAATATTCATAACAGTATTTTGTACTATCATCGATGAAAGTCACAAAATACTTGTTACCACCCTGTATCTGAAATCACATAACTCACTATGGATTAACTCAAGGGTTTTCACATCGCTTTCAGCACTATGAAAGGATTTACCATCACATTTTCTTCAACGCAAATATACATGTGTGCTTTTAAGTTGACATTGGGATAAATCCAACTTCGTCAAGCACTACGGCGGACAGTCATGTCACTCAACCGTATGGAACTATACTTGCAAGTATATTTCTGGAACTAGACTTACAATCTATTCCTCGACGTAGGCAACCTTAAGAGATAAATATCTCATTCATCACGTGGTGCCCCACAATGAGGGCTACTAAAAGAATTAACATCAAAACAGCGTTCTGGTTCTCTCACTGAACCAACTCCAAATTTGATCATTCAGGCTTCGCATCAATCTGATGGAACCAATTAGAATGAAACCCAACTCATTCACTTCATTCAACCAATCTCAAAACAGCAGATCATTTTCTCAATGATTATGAGATCAGTTGCTCTCCTCAGACGAGAATGATTGAACCGGTTTAGCTCAAAACTGATTCAATTCAATACATCAAAACCTAACTTAGGGTTTGAAGACCACACTTATGATGGCATCAACCAACACGTCTAATGGCCGCCAACCATAGGAGATGCATTTCCTTGACAGCTTCATTGTGTAGAACACTCTCCAAACAAATGGCCAAAATCATATTATTTGGCTCAAAATTTTTCCGATGAAAGCTAGGTGAGATATGAGCCCAAATCACCAGCGAGCTCCTTCCCAATCTCAATTCTTAAACACCATGAGGTCTAACAGATCTCTTCAAAACCTGGTTTTGAAAGGTCATGGGTATCTCAGCCTCACAGTGCAGCCCAAATTTCACCTTCGGAAACTTCAACACTGATCCAAAAAGATTGCTTATCCTTTTTCATGTCTCTTATGGTGCAGCCTGACTGCTATCACCATCATTCTGGCTTCTGTAGTGCACCAGCAAGCTGCTATGCAGATTGGATTTCAACCTCCAATTCCATTGCCGAGCATTATTCATGCAAGTCCCAATTTGTGCTTTCAAAATGATATTTGAATATACAATCCAAATTCATCAAGCACTATGATAGGCATTGTCACTCAAACAGTTGGAACTACACCCTCAGGTATATTCCCGGAACTAGACTCTCAGGTCTATCCCTGGAACCAAACTCGCAAGTCTGTTCCCGGCCGTAGTCAGCATCAAGGTGGTACAACACCTTATTACAGCAGATGCTGCCCCCACATTGAAATCCACCGAAATATCTCGTCGAATTTCTTGTCCAGATTCTCTAGCCTGATTGAATCGCAATCCAAAATGCAACAAGTTCCAAATTGAACTTATGCATACACACGGATTCAACCGAACTTGAATCAATCAACTTGCACTGTATGAGTTAAACTCCAAACTAATCTCAATTAATCATAATCCAATAAGGTGATTATAATAAAATTAAGCAAACAGTACCTGATAGGACCAAGTTAAAATTGGACCAAACTGGTTCTTTTCTTAAAACCAAAACCTAAATTAGGTTTACATCACAGCTGACACCATGGCAGCACTGCCGTCCTTCATATCCAATCACTGCAGAGACAAAACCCACAAAGTTTTTATTAATATCAAATTGAATATTAATTTAGTTTGATTGGGTATGGCTGTGTTATCCCAATTAGAAAGAACGGTCCAGCCCAAACAAAATAAGGTTCCATCTCTTAAGAAGGTGGCCGCCGATTGGAAAAACTTTCTCCATGAAACCGACCGATCTCGGCACTGCAAATGGCAATGTTGATTCCGATTTCTTTTTCACTTTAATACACACATGGTTCTCTTCCACCACTGTCAACGATTCAGAAGCACCATCAGGCTTTAAATTTAATCACAAAATTCAGATCTGCATGGTCAGATCTGAATTTTGTCTCCAGAAGAATTCGTCATCCAATCTGATCTAGAAGAATGCTTCCGCATTCTTCTATCTCATCTGTCTAAAACCATCAAGCTACAGTGTTTTAGTCAGTAACTTCTAAGTATAATCAGAACCAATCTTGCTTTAAGATTGTTGGCACTATTGCTAAATATACAGATGGGTATACATGAAGTTACTGGATAACAAATACAAAAATATTGAGATGCGATTAAACAGAACAGTATGCAATACAGAATTGAATCACTGAAAAATAATCGCAAACTGGAGTGGATCGAGTCACGTTGGACGCTGTCCTTAAAGCAAGATTGCCGCCCTACTGTGCTTGGGACTCGCTGGCAGTATGCTTCCCAGGATAAAACGATCCTCGACAAAACCTTAGCACCAAGCTTTGTCGATCGAATCTTTCTGGCCTTCAACTATCACCGTACACACGCGAAGAAAACTTTTACAAACATGCCGGTCGGCTTAAACCTCCATGCGAAGAAAG
The DNA here is from genome assembly GCA_033675215.1 of Rhodiola kirilowii. Classification (NCBI taxonomy): domain Eukaryota; kingdom Viridiplantae; phylum Streptophyta; class Magnoliopsida; order Saxifragales; family Crassulaceae; genus Rhodiola; species Rhodiola kirilowii. The sequence continues at coordinate 34,324,944 of CM066201.1, forward strand.
TTGGAAACGTATTTAGGGTTTTCTTTTGTTTTCTGTCTCAAATAACGCACTGTGTTTTCTTTATATAAGAAAACCCACGTTACTGAGTCCACCAATAATGGCCCACTTATTAAAATCAGCCCATCGTGGGATGATAATAATATTACTTAAATAATTAAATCAGTATTTAACTATTTAATTATCTCTGTCCATAAGGTGTCACATTAGTTACACTAATGTACAATCAAGCCATTACTTAGCTTAATTTTCTTCGCCCTTAATACACATTTTTCCAACAAATAATACAGTTGAATCGGAGCTATAGAATATTGAAATCAAGGGATCAGAGATATGAACCGATCACTGGTATGAAAGTATACAAGAAAAATACCAAAAAAAAACAAGTAGAGAGTGAGGAAGTACACGAGCGATGAGATCAGCGTCGACCACTGGGATACCGTTGGCCTTGAATAAATTGGAAACGGTGCTCTTACCCGACGCAATCCCTCCGGTCAATCCCACTAGCCTCATCTTCTTCAACCTAATTTTGCTTCTCTGTCGAGTATCGAAGATCACTGGTGAATGATTCATTTGGAGGTCTTCGTCAATTGGTTTGTTTAATTGGACCGGTTGACGATCGAACCGGGCTGCTCATGAAACTGTTCAAATTCCCGTAACAGTCCATTGAACCGATCTACAAGGAAAGGCACATGGATTCTTTTTCCAATATCCACCCGAGTGACAGGCTGATTGATGAAATACTGTTCAGAAAGAAATAGGACAAGTGCATTTTGTTTAGCCGTATTGAAACTGAATTCATTTTAATTAATTGATTATAGTAGTTGAATTTTGAATTAGAAAAAAAAGATTTTGTAAGTGAGTGGTTAAGTGTTCGATTTCCCCAAGTAGCATCATTCTGTCGCTTTTGCAAGATGTAAAACCCAGAATAAAAAAAAACTTTTGAATGTTGGAACTATACTGAATAATTAAGCGAAGTCCTTAAAGCAAGATTGCCGCCCTACTGTGCTTGGGACTCGCTGGCAGTATGCTTCCCAGGATAAAACGATCCTCGACAAAACCTTAGCACCAAGCTTTGTCGATCGAATCTTTCTGGCCTTCAACTATCACCGTACACACGCGAAGAAAACTTTTACAAACATGCCGGTCGGCTTAAACCTCCATGCGAAGAAAGTTGGAAACGTATTTAGGGTTTTCTTTTGTTTTCTGTCTCAAATAACGCACTGTGTTTTCTTTATATAAGAAAACCCACGTTACTGAGTCCACCAATAATGGCCCACTTATTAAAATCAGCCCATCGTGGGATGATAATAATATTACTTAAATAATTAAATCAGTATTTAACTATTTAATTATCTCTGTCCATAAGGTGTCACATTAGTTACACTAATGTACAATCAAGCCATTACTTAGCTTAATTTTCTTCGCCCTTAATACACATTTTTCCAACAAATAATACAGTTGAATCGGAGCTATAGAATATTGAAATCAAGGGATCAGAGATATGAACCGATCACTGGTATGAAAGTATACAAGAAAAATACCAAAAAAAAACAAGTAGAGAGTGAGGAAGTACACGAGCGATGAGATCAGCGTCGACCACTGGGATACCGTTGGCCTTGAATAAATTGGAAACGGTGCTCTTACCCGACGCAATCCCTCCGGTCAATCCCACTAGCCTCATCTTCTTCAACCTAATTTTGCTTCTCTGTCGAGTATCGAAGATCACTGGTGAATGATTCATTTGGAGGTCTTCGTCAATTGGTTTGTTTAATTGGACCGGTTGACGATCGAACCGGGCTGCTCATGAAACTGTTCAAATTCCCGTAACAGTCCATTGAACCGATCTACAAGGAAAGGCACATGGATTCTTTTTCCAATATCCACCCGAGTGACAGGCTGATTGATGAAATACTGTTCAGAAAGAAATAGGACAAGTGCATTTTGTTTAGCCGTATTGAAACTGAATTCATTTTAATTAATTGATTATAGTAGTTGAATTTTGAATTAGAAAAAAAAGATTTTGTAAGTGAGTGGTTAAGTGTTCGATTTCCCCAAGTAGCATCATTCTTCGCTTTTGCAAGATGTAAAACCCAGAATAAAAAAAAACTTTTGAATGTTGGAACTATACTGAATAATTAAGCGAAGTGACTAAATTGAACAGACATGCAGTACTGATAAAATGACCAGAACAGTAGCAATACAGATTCAATTGAACAGACTAGCATAGACATTATGAGACTGAATTGAAGCAATTGCAAACCAAAAAAAGGGGATCGAGTCACGTCAGACGCTGTTCTTTAAGCAAGATTGCCGCCCGTAGGTGCTGGGACTCTCGCTGACAATATGCCTCCCAGGAGGGGGAGGCAGATTGCACCAAGCTCTCCTCCCAGCATTCGTGTCTACATGATGCGATGCGGGCACGCACAATTCAGGCCAAATCCGACATTGTCAAAGCTGATGATTTGCATCCTTATGAGAAACCTTTACTTATTATCTTACCATATAAGAAATCATGATCATATATAAACATACAATCATCCTCACAATGTTCCAATGTGGGATATAAGGTTTCACTCACCCATCCATTCCTACCATCATCACTTGAACATGGATTTTTGTCCAACTTTGAGCATTGATTTCTCATTCGATATAGTTTCAAATGTTTCATTTCCGCATTCGATTCCATACCTCTCATTGCAAGATATTTTATTCCGATTTTTATTAACTCAAATTGAGGTGTTCTGCATTCTCAAATTAACTCTCAAAATGGGGCACACCACCATTTTCTTCACACTTGTTAACACACAAATTCCAACATTGAATTAGAAAAATCATACATTTAATCAAAATGAAATATTTTAATAAAATGTTCGTTCCTCAAACTGAATTATAAGTTCAACGGAACACAAAAGCCAAATATGAATTTGATAAAAATGTAGACAGGCATCTAAAAGTGTTAATCAGTGACGTGAAATATTATTCAAGAATCTATATCAAGTTGAATTGGCTGGAGCATCATCGTCAATTATTGTCATCCTCCACATCGAGAGCACCAATAGCTTTAAGAAGTCCGGTCAGTGCATTTTCCAGCTGCAGCTCATATTCAGTCTTCTCGCGATCAGTGTCAACCCCAGGTATTCCACTGAGCACCACCGGGCTATCACTCGCAATAGGCGGTGCAACCGTTGGATTCAGAGGCGGATAAGGTGCAACAGAGTTCATGGCTGGAGGGTAAGGCATGGGCATCATTACTTGTTGAGGAAACGCAACCTGTGGGCCTAATGGAGGGTACCCTAATGGAGGTTCACTAGTCACAACAAAAGTCTCTGTGGTTTGTGAATATCCACCAGCCATGTTAGCATAGCCATTTGGGACAATGAACGGCTGAGCGGCTACTGGTTGCACCTCTGCGTGTATCTGCGCTCCATTTGGGACAATGAACGGCTGAGCGTCTACTAGTTGCACCTCATTGTGTACCTGATCTTCAACTGCCTCAGTTTGCGACAAGCTGCTTCGTGAAGAAGGCTGCATGCTGCTGATCGAAAGCATAAGAGAAGGTCAACTCGCCTTGGGGTCCAGAAAATGGTGCCCTGACTTGGAGAGTCATGGTGGTGGAGTTGCTCGAATCATTTGATTTGTCCAGGAGATCTTTGACAGGGACATGCACGTTGTTGGACGTCTGTTATCTGAAAATAAATTTATTTCATGCGGATCTAACAATAATAAACCGTTTCAGCAGTGATGTTAATTAACCAACATGCATATAATAATAAACCTCATGTATGATTCCAGTTTGTGCACACAGTGCCCCAAATGGTTCTACATATTCACCACCACGATCACTTCGTAGCCTTTTAATCTTTTTATTTAGTTGGTTTTCCACTTCCAACTTATACATGGCAAATTTCTCTACTGCTTCATCCTTGCTCTTTAGCAAGTATATTGAACAATATTTTGTACTGTCATCTATGAAAGTCACAAAATATTTATTTCCACCTCTTGTTGGCATGAATTTCAAGTCACATAGATCACTATGTATTAAGTCAAGGGGTTCAGTGTCTCTTTCAACACTATGAAATGATGTTCTTGTTAGTTTTGCTTCAACACAAATTTCACACTTGTGTTCGGAATCAAATTGAAATTTTGGTATACAGTCCAATTTCATTAGATTCCTTATCGAGTCATAATTCACATGACCTAATCTACCATGCCATAAATTAGATGACTCAAGCAAGTAAGCGGAAGAATTTTTATTGATAGAATTGATAGCAATTACATTGAGTTTCCACATTCCATCCTTCACGTAACCACGTCCCACATACATGCCGTTCTTTGAAAGAACGACCTTCTGGGACTCAAACACCATCTTAAAACCATGACTCGTAAGTAAGGTTCCAGACACTAAATTCTTCCTGACATCAGGCACATATGAAACATTGGTCAGTTTCAGCTCCTTGCCCGACGTCATCTTCAACATCACACTTCCTTTTCCCTTGACTTCTGAGGTGGCCAAGTTGCCCATGTACACCTTCTCTCCATTTTCAGTCAACTTCAGCTCAGAGAAGGCATTCTTGTCAGAGCAGATGTGGTGGGTTGCTCCAGTATCCAGCCACCACTCCTTGGGGTTGGAATCCACCAGACTCAGCTGAGAAATCACAGCCACTAGTTGCTCTTCATCTCCCTCGGCGACATTCGCCTTCTTCTTCTTTGGAGCTCTACAATCAGCAGATCGGTGACCCTCTTTGTCACAATTGAAGCACTTTCCAGCAAACTTCGGCTGTGCTTTCTTCTTGATAACCCTACTCTTGGGTCCAAGCTTGTTTAAGGGCTTCTTCCCTTTAGAGCTAGCACCATGCTCCACTATGTTAGCCCTTTCTGAAGGCAGCTTTGTCCTCTTATCAGAGAGTCGATTGTCCTCTTCATTCTTGAGGCGAATCACCAGGTCTTCCATAGACATTTCCTTCCGCTTGTGCTTAAGGTAATTCTTGAAGTCCTTCCACCCTGAAGGCAGCTTCTCAATTACTGCAGCAACCTGGAATGGTTCATTCACTACCATTCCTTCAGCGTTCATCTCATGCATGATCAACTGCAAGTCATGCACTTGACTGGTCACAGTCTTCGAATCCACCATTGAGAATTCGAGGAAGCGTCCCACCAGGTACTTCTTGGAGCCAGCATTCTCTGTTCGGTACTTCCGATCAAGCGCCACCCAAAGGTCCTTAGCTGAACTTTTGGATTTGTACACCTTGTACAACACGTCATTAAGACAGTTCATCACATAATTGCGACAAAGATACTCAGCATCTTTCCATGCATTGTATGCAAAGAGCACTTGATTGTCCGCCTCACCCTCAGCCACCGTAGGTGTCTCCTCGGTCAGATACCGGGACAACCCTAATTGGGAGAGGTAGAAATGCATCTTAGGCTGCCATGTAGTGAAGTTCAACCCAGTGAACTTCTCAGGCCTTTCAGCTGCCATAACTGCAGCAGGCACTTGTGCCACCATAGCATTTGGAACTGGACCCGCAGGTCCATTCCCGGCCGGAGCCATCAGTGGGGTAGTCGCAGCCGACTCAGCAGCATCCTGGTGATGTTGGACACCTTCCATGTCCACAGATTGAACATTGTTTTGTCCTTGTTCAGAATTCATTGCTACAACAGAGACAGATCTGTTAGTATGAAATATTTTTCAGATAATAACGAAGCAGAAATCAGCTTTAAGAATGTTGGACGTCTGTTATCTGAAAATAAATTTATTTCATGCGGATCTAACAATAATAAACCGTTTCAGCAGTGATGTTAATTAACCAACATGCATATATAAATCTGAACATGCATATATGAATCTGAACGAATACAGTTATCAGAATCTGATACAAACAAACAGATATTAAAAGGACAGCAAACCGAGTTGGTGATTCAGTCACGTCGTTGACGCTGTCCTTAAAGCTGATTTGCCTCCCGTGCTGGATTTGACGGCAAAAAGCTTCCCAGGATAAAAGAACCTCAGCAAGCGCGTTGAGCACTGTAGCCTTGCTGATCGAACCTATTCGATCTTCTGCTATCACAGATCGGAAAAAACAAGAGACGAGATGTGTAGGAGTGTTGTATTGTGTGTGTTTTGAACTGAAGCGCAGGCTTCTTTATATAGTCGAGAGGAGAAACCGTTTTGCTGCTGGCTTTTTGGAAAAGATATGAACTGTCTTGTTTATCCGAACGCAACAGTCCAAGTTCTTATCTCGAAAAATCAGCAACCGCCTCCAACAGCTTTGTTCAGTCCAAGACTTGCTCTTGTTCGGTTTAATTATGCAAAACCGAAATTAGAATAACCAAAAACGAACCGCGCAACCCGCTGAGAAAATTGACGGCATTCACCCGGATGATGTGGGCGCGCACAAGACAGGCCAAATTCGACGTCGTCGACCGGATGATTTCCCCCCCCCCCCCCCCCTGCGCACGCCCGCGAAGGCATTTTGGAAGAGTTTCTTTTAACAACTTAACAAGCTTGTTATGGAAATCATATATGAACAAACATTGTTCCCATTTGGCCTCCAATGTGGGATATAAGACTTTCACACAAGTGAAATCCAACCCATATCAATCCCTACCAAGGTCAAGTTCCATGGTTTTTGGCACTACTTTGAGCATCAATTACTCATTCGATTTAGCTTCGTTTTTTGGCGATTCAATACTTGATTTCATACCTCACACGTCAAGGTATTTTAATCTAATTTTGTCAACAAGATTGGAGGTGTTCTCCACGCTCAATTTTAGGTCTCAAATGTGGCGCACCACCATTTTCTTCAACCCACTACAAACACATTTTCCAACACACGTCTCCAACCTCCTTGTCCCCTCGGACAGCCCGACTGCACCAAATCTTGAACACCAGTACCAGACTATTTATGACTGGATCTCTTTCTCATCGATCATGAATTTCATGGAGAAGTTCCATACAGGGTCGTTGCCTCCTTCATAATCCACCGGGGGTTTGAATGTGGTTTTAGAGGCGCCTCCAGAGATTGTAACAGACGCATAGAGGTGCATACTGCGCAGGTGTTTCACATCTTTGAGACCTTTGGCAGATATCACAGTCAATCCGAGGGTTCTCTGCTCCATTTATTCTCCAGTACTTTAGGTATTTGGTCTTTTTGCTCTTATGTAAATCCTTGGTTCCAAAATCATAAAAGGACTCGGCAAGTGAGTTGTGCACAAAAATATTATCAAATCATGCTTTAAAAGTAGAACATGAGTTCAACTAAGAGAAGCAGTGCTGGGCTTCATGTTATTGGTAATAAATTAACCCACCAGAAACAGGCTGGGACTAGACTTCGTGCTTACTCGTAATATTTTAGACTTTAGAACCACCCACCAGGCTAAAACATTCCTTTTGTACGACTTTCGCCACCTGGTGGTGTTTTTGCGGTAAGGGAGTCTCTTATTTGCACCTTTTTTTTAGTCTTCCGCGCAGTCTACTGTAACTGACACTGTTCAGACTTTTTTTGGACCCTATTAGATATCGGCCGGCACCGCCCTGTTGATGTATCTAGGTGTACCCAAAAATATTAAAGACTTGGACACTAGAGGACTTGAAAAATACAATGAGAAATCAAATATCTAATATTGCAATGAAGTATCAATAAATCCAAGTGGCTACAGCAAGTTTGTCAGAATCGAATTTTTACCTTGAATCGTTTTGCCTAGGTAGAATCGGAACGTAAAATCAATTCGTAAAATCGCCGAATTTACTTTTTATTAAAATAATATTATATATATATATTTAATTGTAAAGTGTAAATATATTAAAGAAAGTTTTTTTAAAATGATTTTTAGGTTTCCACATGCAGCAATACGGTGCCGTTTCAGTTTTCTTTTTTAACTTCACTTTACTACTCACGTGATCCTTCAAGCCTAACCCAAAAAAGTGTCTCCTGATTGACATCAAACCCCATCTGCTTCCAAACCTGCATAAATTCTAAAAACAGAGTATCAAATCGAAACTCAGAAACACCAATTATGGGATTTGAAGGATGTAAATTTAGATGATTTTTAGGTTTCCACATACGCTGTCCGTTCTCCGTTGCCCAATCATGCCAAAATCACCAACGGTTTATGTGCTTCTGACTTCAGAAGATTGGAATAGAAAGACGGAAGATTGGAATTGGATCTGCTTCGATGTCTTTTATATTTAATATTTTCACAGATTCTGGAGGATGGATGTTGAATATGTTAATCCATGCATGCCCTCACAACTCCTCTCCTCATGACAAGTGTCCCATGTGCTCCTCCCTTCCTCCTCCCATCTCCACCCTTGATGGCAAACCAAGTGCCACCCATTTCCACCCTCCATCTCCAAACTTGGCCTCCAAGTTTTCTCCTCCCATGGCTATAAAAGGAGAGATTCTCCTTCTCATTTGTATCATCTCACAATCCTCCATCCTCTCTCTACAAAGCTTTGCCTATTTAGTCTATACTGCTAGCCTGATCTTTGTGTGATTAAATTCACATTTAGTCAGGAAACCAGTACTGGCTAAGTTTGTATTTCCCTAGCTTAATTGTACGAGTGTATTTCCGTTGAGTACAATAAATCAGTTGTTATCTTCCTTTACAGTCCACCAAAATTAGTGAGAATTGTGTGCCACTATATTGTGATCCTGGGAGGATTAGTTATTAATCCTACATTTGGCCTCAGAGCGAGTGTTGCGTACAAAATATCAGGAGCGATATTTTAGTATTGTGGTTCAATTATGTCGAACACAATTCCACTTCAGATACCGAAATTCAACGGGCGGAATTTCAAAAATTGGTCTATCCAATTAAAGGCTTTTTTCCGGTCCCAAGATTTATGGAGTTTGGTCGAGACGGGCTACACCGAAGTAGTCGGAGAGGCTTTTGACAAGCTTGAAAAGGAAGATAGAGATTTATTGGCGGATACTCGTAAGAAAGATCAGAAAGCGTTATTTGCGATCTTTCAAGCTATGGAGGAACCGATATTTGAAAAAATATCAGAGGCAGAGACATCCCACAAGGCATGGACTATTTTAAAGAACGCTTACAAAGGCGATGAAAGAGTCATGCGGATGCGTCTACAGACACTGAGAGGAGATTTCGAGTCACTACGATTGACTGACTCGGAAAGCGTGTCAACATACTGTGAACGGGTTCAAGCGGTCGTTAACAATTTGAGAGTTAACGGGGAAGCGCTGGAGGAACAACGAGTCGTCGAAAAGGTATTACGCTCGTTACCCGTTAAATTTGAACATGTCGTAGCAGCTATTGAAGAAGGAAACGACACATCAAAGATGTCGATTGATCGACTCATGAGTTCGCTGGGTTCACACGAGCAACGGATAAACCAGAAGGCGAACGGCTCTAGTCAGGAGCAGGCTTTGCAAAGCCGAGTCGAAGTACGAACTCGCGGAGGTTACCGTGGAGGTCGAGGACGTGGACAAGGCCGAGGAGGAGGCCGAAATTATAACGGTGGACGAGACCAAGCCAGTAGCAGCAATATTCAGCAAGCTCGAGGTGGTGATACTGGAGGGCGTGACAAGTCCAGAGTCCAGTGTTACAAATGTCAGAAGTTCGGACACTACAAGTCTGAATGCCGAGCAAATGAGCGAGTGGAGCAAGCTTATGCTTCCGAGGCGCATGGAAACATGGTTCTAGCGTGCAAGACGAAGGAGACCTGTGAAGGCTACACAGACGTGTGGTATCTTGACTCCGGATGCAGCAACCATATGAGCGGGAGAAAGGAGTTATTCTCTCGCTTAGACGAATCCGCTCATGCTGAAGTCAGTTTTGGAAACAAGTCGCAAATCCAAGTCATGGGCAAAGGCGACATCCAAATTCAGACAAATGACGGTACATACGTAACTATTACAAATGTGTTTTATGTACCCGGGTTATGTTGGAATCTACTTAGCTTGGGGCAACTCTCGGAGAGAGGTCATTCCATTTCTATTCGAGATGGCGTTTGCACAATTGAAGGCAAAGACCGGAGGATCGTTGCAAAGGTCCCTATGACAAAGAATCGAATGTTCCCGTGGATTCTTAAGAAGGGAGTTGAAGTGAACTTCCAGACGATGGTGAGAGACAGCAGTTGGCTGTGGCATCTCAGATTTGGCCATTTAAATTTCAACGGACTGAAATTATTGGCGACAAAGAAAATGGTGACAGGACTACCGGCGATTCAGATTCCTAGTCAACCATGTGAGGCGTGCTTGCGAGGGAAGCAGCACAGAGAGCCATTTCCAGTTGGAAAGGCGAGACGAGCGAACCAACCATTGGAGCTGGTTCACACGGATCTATGTGGTCCAGTGGAGGTAGAATCTCTTGGCGGAAAGCGATACATGATGGCACTTGTTGATGATTTTTCAAGAAAGACTTGGGTCTATTTCTTGAGAGAAAAGTCGGAGGCTTTCCGGACGTTCAAGGAATTCAAGACCTTTGTTGAAAAACAAAGTGGTTACACCTTGAAGACGCTGAGATCAGATAGAGGAGGAGAATTTACTTCAAATGAATTCTCAAGCTATTGCAGAGCCGAAGGAATCAGACGGCAGTTGACTGCAAGCTACACACCTCAGCAGAATGGCATTGCTGAGAGGAAGAATCGCACAATCTTTGAGATGACCAGAAGCATGTTAAAGGCCAAGGAGCTACCGAAGCCTTATTGGGCAGAAGCGGTATCTTGTGCAGTGTTCTTACTGAACCGATGTCCCACGAAGGCGGTTCAAGGAAAGACTCCAGATGAAGCTTGGAGTGGTGTGAAGCCGGATGTATCTTGTCTACGAGTATTTGGGTGTATTGCATATCCCCATATACCAGATCAGCGACGGAGGAAGCTGGACGACAAGAGTAGGCGATGCATCTTCATCGGGTACAGTGCTGATACGAAGGGTTATAAGTGTTATGATCCTGACACGGGAGAGTTGATTATCAGCCGAGATGTACAGTTTGCCGAAGATGAGACCTGGGATTGGTCTCAAACGGATGCTAGAGAACCTCGTGTCGATATTGAGGAGGAGCCTACAGAAGATAGGCATGCGCCAGTTGTTGATTCACCTGAGAAATCAACTGAGTCAAAGTCTAGCAGTTTACCACCACGACAGAGAAGACCACCAGTTCGATATCATGACTATGTGGTCTACCGAGATGATGAGCCAGACACACCTGATGAAACTATGGTGAACTTTTGTCTATTTGCAGATTGTGATCCTATAACGTTCGAGGATGCAGCAAAAGACAAAGGGTGGATACAAGCTATGGATGCGGAGATAGCTTCCATTGAGAAGAATGATACTTGGGAGCTGACGACTTTACCTGTTGGTAAGAAGTCGATTGGAGTGAAATGGGTGTACAAGACGAAGTGCAGACCCGACGGTCAGGTGGACCGGTTGAAGGCAAGGCTAGTGGTGAAGGGATACAGGCAGAAGCCTGGTATCGATTACTTCGACATATTTGCACCAGTTGCTAGAATGGATACCATTCGAATGATTATAGCACTTGCAGCACAAAACAGGTGGAAGATACACCAGATGGACGTGAAGTCAGCATTCTTGAATGGAGTTCTAGAAGAAGAGGTGTATGTTGATCAGCCACCAGGCTATGTGCAGAGAAGGAAAGATAACAATGTCTACAAGCTGAAGAAAGCACTATACGGACTGAAGCAGGCCCCGCGAGCATGGTACGCGAGGATTGATACGTATATGCTGGAAAACGGATTTCAGAAGTGTCCTTACGAGCATACACTCTACATCAAGATGAGTACTGAAGGACAGATGTTGATAGCATGCTTGTATGTGGATGACTTGATATTCACAGGAAGTTTGGAGGAGATGTTCATCGAGTTCAAAGAAGCGATGACTCGTCAGTTTGAGATGACTGACATGGGACTGATGTCTTATTTTTTAGGCATCGAGGTTGAGCAGGCGGACAGTGGAATCTTCATTTCACAGAAGAAGTACGCCAAAGATATTTTGAAGAGGTTTAAGTTCGAGGGAATGAAGGCGGTCAGAACACCAGTTGCAGAGAGGATGGAGATGATGAAAGAAGGTACTGGAGAGCTTGTGAATCCCACATACTTCAAGAGTATAGTTGGAAGTCTACGATACTTGACTTCAACTAGGCCAGATATAGTGTACGGAGTTGGACTTATCAGTCGGTTCATGGAGAAACCGCAGCAGTCGCACTTGCTAGCAGCAAAGCGTATACTCCGATATATCAGTGGTACTATTGATTATGGGATTATGTATTCTCACACAGAAGAATTTTGTCTGACAGGTTATACAGACAGTGATTGGGCCGATGATGTGGAAACTCGGAAGAGTACATCAGGTTATGCTTTCTATCTAGAAGATGAAGTGGTTTCATGGTCATCAAAGAAGCAACAGGTTGTTGCTCTTTCTACAGCTGAAGCGGAGTACATTGCAGTGACTACCGCTGCTTGTCAAGCAGTCTGGCTTCGACGGATATTGGAAGACCTGAAACATAAGCAAGAGGGACCCACGAGGATTATGTGTGACAACAAGTCGGCTATAGCATTAGCCAAGAACCCAGTATTTCATGGCAGGAGCAAGCATATTGGGATCAGGTATCACTACATTCGAGAGTTGGTCAAAGATGATGAGATTGAGTTAGAGTTCTGCAAGACTGATGAACAAGTTGCAGACATCTTTACCAAGGGTCTCTCAAGTGATAAGTTTGAGTTATTTCGACATATGCTTGGAGTTGCAAGATCATGGATCAAGGAGGAGTGTTGAATATGTTAATCCGCATGCATGCCCTCACAACTCCTCTCCTCATGACAAGTGTCCCATGTGCTCCTCCCTTCTTCCTCCCATCTCCACCCTTGATGGCAAACCAAGTGCCACCCATCTCCACCCTCCATCTCCAAACTTGGCCTCCAAGTTTTCTCCTCCCATGGCTATAAAAGGAGAGCTCCTCCTTCTCATTTGTATCATCTCACAATCCTCCATCCTCTCTCTACAAAGCTTTGCCTATTTAGTCTATACTGCTAGCCTGATCTTTGTGTGATTAAATTCACATTTAGTCAGGAAACCAGTACTGGCTAAGTTTGTATTTCCCTAGCTTAATTGTACGAGTGTATTTCCGTTGAGTACAATAAATCAGTTGTTATCTTCCTTTACAGTCCACCAAAATTAGTGAGAATTGTGTGCCACTATATTGTGATCCTGGGAGGATTAATTATTATTCCTACAATGGATGTGAAGCAGGGATTCATTCGGGTTTGTGTTCGGGTCAGCGCGAATACGATACTGAAACGAAAAAAGAAGGGTCACGTGACCGATAAAGCAACGTTAAAAAAGAAAACTGAAACGACGCCGTATTGGATCCGCAGCAATCAGCTCCTTAAAATCGGACGATTTTAACGATTTTAAGCTTAACTCGAAATAGATAGTTAGAATCGTAAAATCGTACGATTTTACGAGTTAAAACGCGATTTTAACAACCATGCGCTACAGGCATTCGAACTCACTTTGCGGATTCACAAAGGAACTGACAATCAGTCTATCACACTTTACCATTGATAGGCTTTGATTGCAATCGTTCAGCTGAAATGGATGAACCGTTGAATCTGTACTCAATACAACAATGGTGACGATGTGACCGGATCTTATTTATAAATCTTGTGAAAAATTGTTACAGGGTTATTTTACATATGCTACAACATAATGCACTCTACAAGAAAGAACTTGACCAAATTCTACTTTTCTAGTGTTCTCTAAATACACATTTCCGGAGAGATATTCATTGTGCACCTAGCCGCCCACTGGTTCCATTGTGTGCCTATCAGAGTTTGTCTCCAGTCGTCTAAAATGATTCATCTCCTGGACCAGTAAGGAATACTGTAGTTTAATGTCAGTAGAATGACAAGTTTCAATATAAAAATGTATTAAAAACCAACACCAAGTATGCATCCAGTGAAATCGTTTTTATCACGTCAAGAATTTAGTAATCATTAGCATGCTTTTATCAGTCACTTCATATTAGCAAACTACGAGGGCTACTGCTCAATAGTGGAGATTATCGTATCTTTTAAACTGTTTCTGCAATCGGATACAACTAGCTATAAACCAGAAATAAACAACGGGCAGGATTAATGAGCATCCCACTGGCAGTCTCATCTGAAGTATGCAAGCATAGTTTTAACCTTTGATCCGCCAGGTAATACTTTCAAAATCTAACATGCATACACAGCAAATGTAGCTCAACGGTGTTGTTCAGGCATACTTCATCCAGATTATGAAGAAGACACGACTTAGGTGGATGAATTAGTTGAGATCTTGACAGTGCAGTTTTAGAGGTAGTAATCAACTAGGAATCTTAGTAAAAAAATAAAAAGAATAAACACCATAAACAGTCTTGAGAACTGATGACCAAACACAAATGGACACACAGCCGAGGATGTGGATAAGAAGAAATAGAAGCTACCTGTTTCATCTAAGCATCTGCAAACTGATATCACAATCTATCTCTGGAAGAATGATTGGTCGTTCCACTTGAAATCAAATTAAGTAATACCCGTATGTACAATTGTATCACATTTCAGCTGCACCATGGAAGGAACACATATAAACAGATAGATAATGAGCTTTCAACCAAGCAAAGAGCAGTTTCAGCAACCCTTTCCAATTTCAGAAAAGAATATTAGAAAAGATGTATAAGAAAATGTCACAGACATAAAAGCCAAAAGCATGTATAAGCAATCTATACAAATATTTGCAATGCGTAATCTCTGACTACACCCTAGTCTACAACACAAAACATTAGCAGTTGAAGAAACATGAAATAAAAAAACAGAAGAAAACCCAATAAAATGCTTAATCAACTAATGATACACCAAAAAAGTGATTCATCAAATCAGAACCAGGAGTTGCTTACCAGAGAATGTTTTGCTTTATTCATCAGTTGCCCAGGAGTGAGATACAATGTGGTCTCAACATCTACTACTGCCAAAAGAATTTGCATTGTTTCACAAAGGGATCATCTGTCTGTTTTAACCTGGTAATTATTAAGTACAAAACTTGAGACACTGGAACTCAGATTCAGTATAGGTGCGCCAATCGAGTTCCAGTACTTTTTTTCAGCTGATATAAGTATACAGTAACTAATCTTTGTACATCTTTTCCTTCTCGAGCTATATATGTATGCTGATGTAGAATATAGCCAGACATGAACAAGCTACCAGTGTCAATAACAGTAGAAAAGTTCACCCCGCATTTCTCCTGAGGCGCAAGACAAACCTTTCTGAAGGCTCTTTTCTTATAGGCTTGATTTGTTCATTGTTAAACCACAATGGCTCAAAGAGAGCTCGTGAATTTTCCACATATGAGTCAATTAAACTCCCTGGTTATCGGCTAATAGCCTCCACTGCAAGCCTTATTAACCGCAGCAATCCCTCCACATCTTGGAAATTAAAATCAAGAGCCCTCTTAATTGAAGAAATTCCCTCCTCACTGTGAACATGTTCTGTGTGCGCAATGACCGCTGCAAGAGCTACCCGTGATTTCCTGGACGCTTCCATTGCAAAATTCACATCTTGTGCCTGTGGGTAAAAGTATGAATATAAAAACTTGCTAATTCACCCATACTGTAATATTTGTACTCATGCGGCTGCAATGGGTAACACACAAACACTTGCGCATGTTGAGACAGCTATGTAAATATAGGTCAATTTCATTTATTTAACTTGTTCTTGTAAGTTCAAAGTTACAATTTTAACCTTCAAGTGGAATAAGGTGTTATACGAAACTTATTTGAGAAATGCGTGATATAAAACGTCTTCGAAGCTCAGCCAAACCAGCTTTATAACAAGTTATATCAGTTATAATTATATATCACTGGGCCATACCCTTGTGTTTGCTGACATCCAACTTCACACACCTATTGGATACACTAAGTATATCATTTCATGTTATAGCACTACCAAAGTCTTGCCAAACATGAAATCCAAGCCCTACCTAATGCATTTATGGTCGACACTAATGTTGGAA
Source organism: Rhodiola kirilowii (assembly GCA_033675215.1). Classification (NCBI taxonomy): domain Eukaryota; kingdom Viridiplantae; phylum Streptophyta; class Magnoliopsida; order Saxifragales; family Crassulaceae; genus Rhodiola; species Rhodiola kirilowii. The sequence continues at coordinate 34,340,957 of CM066201.1, forward strand.
ATCTAAGTATCCTTGCAGTTTGACTAGCTTGCATGCGAAAAATTAAGGATGTTCAACTGCTATTGAAAAATTACACGGGAGTTCCACTTTCACAATTGTAAATATATACTCACAAAATTGAGAAGGCGTGCAAAACCAGGACGGTTACGGGCGGATATAACATGGCTGCCGGCAACTTGAGGAGAACTCAAGCCCTTTGCTAGAAGGACTTTGTCCCCAGTTGCTGCATTATTCAGATTATCAACATCGGAGGCAGAGGAAGAAGGAGATTCACCTTTACAAGCATTAGTCATGTCATCAGAAACAGATTCATGTTAGTTGCGAAGTTTATAATTAGATAAAGAAACAGCCAATTAGCAACTGTTCTGTAGTCAACACTCATCAGAATACATGCTTCACAGTGAACATTACGTCAAATCCTAACTTACAGAAACAACAATCAGATTAAAGGTAAGAAACCCTTCTCGAACAGAATATATAAACAAACTGCACTTACATTTATATATAAGCTTAAACTTGACTGTATTCGATACTAACAGATATAAGATTATAATGACTACATGTTTCTAACCCCATAACGGGGATCAGCTCAATTACAACAAATGTGTTATGATAGTTCACATTCACAGTTACACCAAGTATACATCCAAATGAAAGATTCAAGAAATCATGCAATAAAGCAGCACTGTGTGGTTAAAAAAAGCAAAAGAAACGTCCAAAAAGAAAGTAAAGGACGAGATCAATCTTCTCCACCTACTTACATCTTGCCATTTATTTCATATGTGCCAATTAAAAAACAAACAGGCATGATCAGATATATGTATTCATCGACAAATACACAAAAAATTTGTCAAGTATCAAGGGAAACCACCTGGGGGAGCCATTTGCAGAGCAGTCTGCAGCTCATGCCGATCCCTATTCGCATTACTGTGAGATGAATATATTACCCTCATGTAAGCCACTTCTGTGCATTTGTATGCTAAAGCAGCAGAGGCCATGTCTTTCGCTTTCTCATACTCATTTGCACAGAACCTACAAAAACCAATAAAAAGAGTTGCTAACACTTCAAAAAGAAAATCTGCCAGAGTAGCATACTGTCGAGCACATAACCAGATCCGAGCATATATCCACATACAAATACATAAGTAAATATTAACAATAGATCCATCTAAAAAATGATCTCATGCTTATAATTGTATTGTGGACTGAAATAAGCCGACCGGTTATCGTTTTCATAGCATACTAGTGATGAAATACATGTACATCAACATTTTTCCTTTGGTAGTTGCAGCACAAAGTGAAAAGTAAAAACTCGATAACCAAAATAATAAAACCCAAGAAGAGTGTACACAAGATGCAGCCAGAAGATAGTGGACATTCCTGTTTCTTTAAATTTCTTTTACCCGAAAGACCAGAGTAAATGCCATAAGCTTAGCCCCAATCAAGGCTACCATCATTTTTTGGCTACTTAGTAAAAGCGGCGAGTAAATCCTCCATTACAAAATTATAATATTTTTCCTGAGTCTAGTATGTATGCGTTCAGTTAACAGTCTTGTTTAACACTTACTCGCAAAGTTTTGCAGTGCTTCTGTACATCTGAATAGACTGGATCATATCCCCGTGTCTTGTCTCACTGGTTGAAGATTCTAACAGAGATGCCCCACGAAGGAACTTAAGAGATGCTTGGAAATAAAGTCCAATGCTCTCCGCATTTGATCCAGAGCTCTGCAATATCATGTAATCCATGTAAGCATTGAAAGTAAAACAATTGCAAATAGGCATTTATGAAATTTACTCTCACCTTCTTCCGATCAGCCATATGCTTGAGATCCTTGGCTTCTTTAACAGCATTAACAGCAGACTGACTAGAGGAATCTCTTCTAGCAGGACTTGGGGCATTAAGGTCTTTAGCCTTGTGAGCAACAGATGTTGGACGCCCCGACGTAGTTGGTGGGCCTCCATTCTGATTGTCGGCTTTTCTAAATAGTTTTGGTCCTTTCATTGAGTCATCTCGTTCAGAAGCATGAACATTTGTGTTGTCTATTTCATTCCCTTTATCAGATCCAGGATGACATATGTCTGTTGAACTTCCTCCAACGAATGGTGATCGCAACACTGATTTTCCTCTTGGTAGACTTGTTTCACGAAGCTCCATCTTTTCAGGTGGAAGTGTGTTTAACGTACCCTCATGCTCTTGCACCAAATTTTGCTTACAAGCAGATAAGCTGGGAAAATTGTTATGTTTTGCACCTTGCCCATCATTACATCGCGATTTTACTTGAGTACATTTCTTACCGCTTTCACTTGGTATTTTCATGTCATGTTTCTTTTCTAGCTTATGAGTCTTGGCTGCAGTATGTTCACTGACTTTGTCGTCAACTAGTTCTTCTCCACAAGTGTGAGTTTGATCTTCAGAGCTATCAAACAAATTAGACTTCCGCATCCTGTCCTTGGATTGTATAGAGGACCCCTTCTTGTCTGGAAGAGACCCATTTGAAAGGTAGAGGGTATCATTATCTGTCTCTTCACGTAGACCATAGTCTGAAGCTTTCTGTTCACATGGAAGATTGAAAAAAGTATCGGAAAACTCATTCGCAATGTGGTTACCAGAGAGCTTATCACAAGCAGCAGGTTTTCCTTTGATTTTCCCACCAGAAATTGAGTCCCGAAAATCAAGCACGGACAAAACATGAGTTCCTTTATGGGAAACAGCCGAGATTTTCTCCATCCCACCATTGTCCTTTTTAACATGCCTCATTGAACCATTTCTACCATCAATTTCATGATCTGAGTATTTTTTAGGGCTACCTGAAAGTCCAAAGAAATCTGGCGGACACTCTTTGTCGAAATCATTCCTTCCGTTAGATGCATGCCTGTCTTTGCTTTGAGATCTTAAAGGTGAAGAGGACACTGACTCCACTGGCGAGCCTTCTGTAATTTGAAGATTAGCTTTGCTTTTACGTGAGCTCGAAACCTTCGAGGAGCTTGAAGCGGCCTCCATAATCGGGTGTGAAGATGGCAAGTCTCTCCTTGACAGATCCATATCTTCCATACTCTGTTTTAATGAAATGCCATTTGGATCTTGTGCTGGCTTGAGTTCCTTTGGAACCGCAAGGTCACCTCTTTCGGCAATGCTTTCTCTCTTTGAACCAGACGCTTTCAAATCATGACTTGATACTCTTGCCTTCTTTTGCTTGCCATGATGTCTTTGACTAGACTCCGCCTTCAAAGACTCCTTTTTCTGTTCAGCTTTGAGTCCTGCAGTTGACCGGGATTCTGAGTGACTAGATTCCTGACTGCCATTGGCTTTTCTTTTCTTACTCGAAGAACCATTGCCATCATTTATTTTGTCCAATGATCCATCAATAGATTTGCAAAACCGTTTTTTAGTTTTCTTAGATAGAGAATTGTCAATTTCTCCACCTATATGATTCGTGTAAGATTTGGCTTCGGAAGACTTGTCACGATTTTTGCCCGCCACAACAGCAAATGGCATTATGTTAGTTCCTCCATATCTTGAGGGTACATGAGGATCTGACTCAGAAATCCAGCCCTCATCAGTAAGATCCTCATTCTTATGTTTCTTAACTGTTCTAGGGTCATCTTGGTCTGCTCCTCTCTTCTTATGTGTCCTTATATTTCCCTTACCGCCTATGGAAACAATGAGCAAACATTTATAAAAAATTTTAGAATTTAGTAAGCGAATATTGATGTCTACATTAGAGGTGTATTCAAAATGCGTACCTCCATCTAAAGAGTGCTTGTGTAGTTTCTGTCTATCTGTACTCACCTTCTTTTTTTTCTCTACCACCAAATCACTAGACTTCTTTAGATGTCTATTACCTAAATCAGCTACTGAGGGAGACTGCTTAACATCATTCAAGCTTCTACTTTTGATTGCTGGCTGTAAGATTTTTGCTGGATCTCCAACATCTGCTGGACCCTGCGAGCTCACTGCTATCAATGTTTCGGTCAACCCATTTTTCTTCTTTGCAATGCTGGCCACAGAATTAACTCTGGAACTAGGGTGCTGAATAACAGCCGGATATTCCCTAGCTGTACTCCCTCCAACATTGCTATGAGGATTCTTATCACCTTCTGATGCGACAGAAGCTTGATAATATGAAACTAAAGCTTTTGTTGTCTCTTCTTCTTCAATATCGCATCGATTCATTCCCGGCCTATAATGGTTGGAATGCAGAAAAAGGTTAATACATAATCAAAAGTATTTAACCGAACGTTGACCATTTCATAATTCCAAGTCTACAAAAGTAGGTTGCATACCCCCAAAGGTCATGGCTGACAAATAATCAGTTACCATTTATGGAACTCTTGTCCTCTAAGACCATTTATGGTCAATCTAGTCAACTTAAGGCTTACTTAGCTATTGGGTTTTGTAAATAAATATCGTCAAGTAAATAAAATAAATATCATCAATGTTCATCCAGCCACAGACAGGTCATCTTTTCTATATCAGATTGTTATTTTTTGTTGAACACACTAAAGTACATAAAAGGTCCGAAAATCCAATACTTACAGCCAATCGAGCATGCTGCACAGCCACTTCTCAGGAAGACTGTCAGGGAGCCTGCCAACAGGAAGTAGACGCCATTTCTGACACTTATCGCAGCACACCCAATGTTCTTCAATTAGTACATGGGCTGCAGGTGCTGGAGCAACAGGCGAGGGACCACTCATGGGAGGCACTGCATGAGATCCAGTTTTTGAGTGAGACCCTGATGTAACTGGCCTCTCAAACTTCTTACTGATTGCTTTTACCTTCAGTGAATTATTAAATGACATTTTATCGTTGTCAGTCACCTGCGAACCTTTGAGCGCACACCCAGAAGGGAAATCCAGTGATTCCACTTCATTTTCTTCATGTTCTGAATTTGAATCCCCAAAAAAGTCTTTATAAGTGTCCTTAGACTTTCTGATATTACTCTGCAGCTTGCTGCTTTTAGCCTCATATTTAGAGCCTTGATTTACGTTCTTCTCAAGTTTTGAGAGAGAGGAGGACCCATCTCTCACTTCTCTCTTGGCAACCTCAGCTATATTAGTATCACCAGGTGTCATATTTGACTTGCTTTTAGCTCTGGAAGAACCAAGATCCTCAACTGCAGAAATACTCCTAGCATCTTGCTTTTGAAATCCAACTTTCGTATCACTCTTCGAAGTTGGATTATTTATTATTTCTTGTTTCACAGCTTTTACTTCTATGGAGGGATTCAGTTCAGTGCCTGAAGATCCGTAACTTTTTGAGCCATTGCAGATCATGTTCTTCATGGGTTGAGGTTCATTATCACCTATAAGATTTTCCTTTCGGTCATCCCTATGATTTCCAGCAGAGGCAACATCAGCAGTTGGTTTTGCATCAGCCCAAACATCACCATGGTTAAAAAACACATCCAAAGGTTCCACTTTACTAGCGTCAGAAGAAATTGCATCCTTATTGGAACCCCTGAACACTTGTGATACCTTGCCGTTACTAACTGGGATGTCACTGGTAGACAGGAGTGGTAGTCTTGAGGTCTTAGAGATCTGCTTCTCACAAGGAAAATCTTCATCATATGTTTCCTTTGAAAGTTTACTGATAACATCATGAACATCCCCGATGTTGCTATTACTACATTCCAACGAAATGCCATTGATTTTTGAAGACATTTTCTTCTTTGCTACTGAGAGTTTCCCATTGTTTCGTGAAGACGTGGGTCCATTGGTTACGCTAATTGACTTTGCTGTTTCACTTTTTAAGACGGACTCTGGTCTTCGCCCCTTTCGAATCTTCTTGTTTCCAGTCAGGTAAGCTAGATCTTTCGCCAGGGGTGACAGCAGCATGCTTCCTTCTAGTGGGAAAGAAGTCATTATCTGAACGAGGAGAACAAACAAATAAAAAGCATGAATGCTAACCACATCAGGCCAACATATGTTGAAAGAAAAGCACAAGGTCAGGGGAATAACACACATGAAGAATGCTATTAGGGGACACGTCAGGGGCATCGTGAGGTTCTTTAGACCACCCTTCACTTTGAGGGCTATCTTCAAATGATGATGAAGGAGAGGCATGAAGGCCAAGACCACTGTAGAGTTCTGCTTTGGTTTGGCTTGACAAGTTATCTGAGCCTACTCTGATACGGACCTTAATTTTCTTTTGGTCGAGTAAGGTAGATTTTTTGAAAGTTTCAGATCTCAAAGTAAGTTCCTTGGCCTGAGTACGCTCCATGCCTGGATCTAGTTTTACAGGATCTCGAGTTGTTAATGGCTTCACTGAAGATAGAACTCTTGCACTGCTGATATCAGGACAATGTGAACGTAGAGGAGCGATCGCTGGTGTAGTGATGTCATGAGAACCACCCTACAAAAAACATTTCAAATTAAAAATACTCTGCAGGGGTCTACCTCGGTACTGCAAAATTTTGATAATAATTATCTAAAACGCAAGTACAGTTCTGATAACATGCATACCTCAAGTTGCAAGTTGCCTGGGGATCTAAGTGCATGGTTCTGAATGCTCAGTGTCCTTGGATGGGAGCCAATCGGAGACCTCTGATAAGTGGGTAAAAATGAACCATAACCACCAAATTTTGCCCCTAAACAAATCCATTTCAGAGTAAAGATTCAGCATCAGTGGGACCTTCGAGCTCTGAAAGGTACACGATATGCATGTCTGCCACTTACCCAAATTCTCTGCTGAAACACCGCCTTCAAAGTCTTTCTGAAAGTGTCCTAAAACACTATGTAGTTTTTCATCCTTCAATATAGAAAATTGTTTTTAAGTGAACTGAAATGTACAAGTGAATACTGATAAAAGGTGAATTTCATAACAACTTTAAAATGAAATACAAAAAATGCATTGCTATGTGCGCACCCTACTGCAAGTTTTCAAACTCTCATAGCATTCATATGCAAGTTGTTATTCAACTAAACCGGCCCATTTTTAACCCTCATCTCATACCCGATACAATTATTGGATGACTGAATTACAGTGGACATCAAGGAACAAAAGCTGTTTAATATGTAAATTAGTGAATCTACGTTCTTTTTCCCATTTTTTTAGTAGCAAGTGTTCTTTTTCCCATTTTTTATGTTTCCAGTGCAGTGTCACTCTAGTTGTAAGTTGTGGTAGGTGTAGTTTCGGTGGTTAAAATCCACTTATGAATCAAAAAAAAAAAGTGTTAGTCGCAATAAATGGAATGCAAAAAGAGGTGACCCTGATCAACCTTAAAAAGTTAATGAAGAGAAAATTGCAGCCTGCCATAAAACTGTTTCTAATTTATGTATCAGTCTCCAACGGCAAGAAATAACAAAAACTCCTCTATCATCAACCCCTAATAAATCTAAATAACAAACTCAGCTGCAACATATTCAAGTGACTGCTCAACAATGCCCAAAATTCAATAAATTTTGAAACAGTGTCTCAAATTCTTACAAGGTAGGCAAGAGCAATATCAGGGTCGACTGCGGGATCATCATCCTGGTATGAGCAAGCCTCTCCTTCCTCAAGCTCAGTATCCTCCATATTTCCCCCAAACCCTAACCCTTTCCTCCCATCCCTATTCCCCACAGAGAGCATCCAATAGCAAACCAAACCAAAATCCAAAACAAACTAAGAACAAGTCTTACAATCGCTCGTCAATAAAGAACTCCCTGAATAATAAAAAAATCCAACTCCGGCAGACTCAGTCGCGCCCACCCCCTCCACAATCGGCGGGGCTACCCACCGCTTGGACCGATTGCGACTCCAAACAACCACCTCTCGTTCGATACCACCAACACAATCCGACAATTCTAGCAAATACAATTACAATAGAATTGAAGTTACGAAGATCGTCAACCGGGTAACAGAAACAACGTCGTTAATTAAAACCCTAACAATCCAGATCGTGCGTGGTATTCCCAGAGAGCAAAGGAACGACTGTTTTTTTATTTTATTAATTAATTTATTATGATTATTATTATTTTGGTATGTCGTTGTTGACAGGGAGCAGAGCCTCGTTTTTCATTGATTTGTCTTTTCTTTTCATTTCTCTTATTTTCGTTTCTGATTACGGTAGAAAATTAATTGATTTTGGGTTCATAATTACAATTTAAAGAGTGAGTGCTTGAAAAAAAATCGTTTTGAATGAACGCGATTTTCATATTAATTTATCGAAGGCATATAATTAAGTAACATTGAAGCATGTTTACTGCCGATATTACTGCAACAGCATGTCTGAAGTATGATCATATACACAATTCTGATAGGATCACTTTTCTATTGGATAAAAGTCCTATTTATTTATAAAAATTATAAATATCTTCAAAAGTTGGCAAGTGACATATTTGTTGAAATTTCGTAATCTAATACGAAGGGGCAAAATAGTGTTTTGGTATTTTTGTAATTATTCAAAAGAAGTCATAAAATTATATGATAATGTTTATAGTTATATGATAAGGCTTTGGATCAAATACAAACCACTATTATAAATAAAAACTACAAATCCTTAAAAAATTTGACACGTGTCAAAATTAACCAATCAAAATTCATCCAAACTTTCATCCCGCTGGGGTTCCTTTTGTAAATAAAAAAAACACACGTGGACTTATTTACAAATATATAAAAGATAGGAGGGGTATAATCGTCCTAAAATTTGCTACAGTAAAATTCGACTTTCGCTACAGTACGTTTTTAAGTCTGATCATCATGCGTTAAGTCAGATCATTTAGAATAAATTTTTGACTTTGCTACAGTAATGATCAGACTTAAAAAAACAATGATCAGACATAAACCAGTAATGAACAGACTTAAAAAACAATGATCAGACTTAAAAAAAATAATGATGAGATTTAAACCAGTAATAATCAGACTTAAAAACAATGATCAGACTTAAATCATTAATGTCCAGACTTTTGGTTCGTCCGCGGCCTCAGTGTATTCCATTTCTATTTGATCAGTACAAACCACGTACATTTATCTGGCCTTCTTTTTCTTTACCAGCATGCCGATGCATTAATTTGGAAATTGTTCTCTGCTTGGTAGTTATGATAGCAGTGAAGGCGAGCAAGAGATAATCGGACCAAACATAAGTCTCTGCTGGATCTCACAAATGGTAGTTTCACTATAATTCAACCAAGTTTCCGAAAGCAGATGTCATGGTGGTTGCATTACTGACTGGCATGTTTCTGACGTTCTCAATCAGTCCTGTGAGTTCTCTATGAACATAATCAAATCTTTCTCTGGTCATTAAGTATTTTTAGTCTGATCATTGGCTATTTTTAAGTCTGATCATTAAGTATTTTAAGTCTGATCATTAAGTATTTTTAGTCTGATCATTGGCTATTTTTAAGTCTGATCATTAAGTCTTTTAAGTCTGATAATTGCTTCTTTTTAAGTCTGAACATTACAAATTTTAAGTCTGAACATTAAGTATTTTTAGTCTGATCATTAGCTATTTTTAAGTCTGATCATTAAGTTTTAAAGCTGATCATTGCTTCTTTTTAAGTATGATCATTACCATTTTTAAGTCTGATCATTAAGTATTTTTAGTCTGATCATTGGCTATTTTTAAGTCTGATCATTAAGTCTTTTAAGTCCGATCATTGCTTCTTTTTAAGTATGATCATTACCATTTTTAAGTCTGATCATTATGTATTTTTAGTCTGATCATTGGCTATTTTTAAGTCTGATCATTAAGTCTTTTAAGTCTGATCATTGCTTCTTTTTAAGTATGATCATTACCATATTTAAGTCTGATCATTAAGTATTTTTAGTCTGATTATTGGCTATTTTTAAGTCTGATCATTAAGTCTTTTAAGTCTGATAATTGCTTCTTTTTAAGTCTGAACATTACAAATTTTAAGTCTGAACATTAAGTATTTTTAGTCTGATCATTAGCTATTTTTAAGTCTGATCATTAAGTTTTTAAGCTGATCATTGCTTCTTTTTAAGTATGATCATTACCATTTTTAAGTCTGATCATTAAGTATTTTTAGTCTGATCATTGGCTATTTTTAAGTCTGATCATTAAGTCTTTTAAGTCCGATCATTGCTTCTTTTTAAGTATGATCATTACCATATTTAAGTCTGATCATTAAGTATTTTTAGTCTGATCATTGGCTATTTTTAAGTCTGATCATTAAGTCTTTTAAGTCTGATAATTGCTTCATTTTAAGTCTGAACATTACAAATTTTAAGTCTGAACATTAAGTATTTTTAGTCTGATCATTGGCTATTTTTAAGTCTGATCATTAAGTTTTTAAGTCTGATAATTGCTTCTTTTTAAGTCTGAACATTACAAATTTTAAGTCTGAACATTAAGTATTTTTAGTCTGATCATTGACTATTTTTAAGTCTGATCATTTAGTTTTTTAAGTCTGATCATTAACTACTTTTGGACTAAATTGAAAATAACATTATTATGTTTTATACCCATCCGTCACTACTACAGAAGGGGGATTATGCATCGGTTCCGTGTTTGCCCTTATGCATCGGTTACATCCTTATGCATCGGTTTTAAGGAAACCGATGCATAATCTCCACAGTATGCATCGGTTTTAGACCAACCGATGCATAAGGTCGATATTATGCATTGGTTTTAAACCAACTGATGCATAATGTGGATATTATGCATCGGTTGGCTTAAAACCGATGCATAATCTCCACATTATGCATCGATTTTAAGCCAACTGATGCATAAGGTTGAATAAGTTACCCTAATTTCGTTTTTACTTCTGAAGTTTTCATCCTCTGCAAAATCAATTTACTGGAATTTCGAACTTCCCGTGCGCGCCTTCCTCCATCCAGCAACACTCCGTCGTCGTCTCGCCGTCGCTCCATCAATCCTTGCTCGCTAGTCGCCGTCGCCGTCGCTCCATCAATCCTCGCTCGTCACTCGCTTCGCTCGCCAGTCCTCCATCCAGCAACACTCCTGTTAGGGTATGCATCGGTGCTTTGAGTATGAATCAAATTTATTAGGGTTTATGCATCGGTGCTTTGAGTATGAATCGAATTCTTTAGGGTTTATAATTCATTCAATATGAATTTGAGGGATTTGGTAGGGTTCGGATGTCATTGTTAGGGTATGATTTCTTGTTAGGATGATGTTGTGCAAAGTGTAGTCACATAATTTTTCCTATCGGTTATTGATGTTTCGTTTCATTGGTTTTTGTTTTGAATTGTATTCTCGTCACTCGTCTTTAAGTCATATTGCTCTTTTTATTCTACGAGCACCGTCACATAAGGTATGTATATATTTAGTTCTTTTGTTATGTTTCTTTATTTCTGCTTGTCAATTCATTCTTAACTCAATTTTTTTTTCAAATCTAGCGTACTTCAGCCTTTGCTCATTGCATTCCTCAACCTACTGCTACATTTCTCCTCTCTCGATTTCACACAAGGTATTCTTATCATCTTATGGTATTCTTTTATTTTTACTATGTTTAATTTTTGAACATAGACATTTAGGTTAGCTAACTTGTTCTCAGTCTAATAATATTATTTACATGCTTCATGTAGTGGATTATGATGAGTAGAAAGTGGATATCCGGTAATAGGTTAAGTGATGAGTATGAAAAGGGGATAATGGATTTCTGTGAATTTGCATCGGCGTATGCATTAAAAAATTCACTTGAAAGTGTCTTCTGTCCGTGTAAGGCGTGTTTCAATAAGATAAAGGTCAAAGTAGAAGAGTTGCATAAACACCTTTTTTAAAGGGAATTGACCCACTATATACGGTTTGGTACATGCATGGTGAGGCTGAACAGCAAGACGTTGAACCTCAACCCGTAGAAAGTTTGCCTGAAGATAATGATGATTGGGAGGAGGACAATTTAATTGATATGATTAACAACGTTGCCGGTGAGTTTGATTCTAGACCACAAGTGGTGGAATCATTGAGAAATGACTCTGAATTACCACTGTATGAAGGTTGCTCCAAATATACAAGGTTATCTGCAACTTTGAAGTTATTCAATTTGAAAGCTAAAAATGGATGGAGTGATAAGAGTTTCACTGAAGTGTTATCATTGGTTAAAGATATGCTTCCCGATGAAAACACTTTACCTAACCGTACTTACGAAGCTAAAAAGGTGATGTGTCCCATGGGAATCGAGTACAAGAAGATACATGCTTGTCCTAATTATTGTATATTATATCGTAATGCTCATAAAGATTTGACTGAATGTCCGGTGTGCAAATCTTCACGCTACAAGTTAAATAAAGGACGGACAGCTACCTCAAAAGGCAGTGCGGCAAAAGTATTGTGGTATCTTCCATCGATTCCCAGGTTTCAGCGATTATTTGCTAACGCGAAAGATTCAGATAATATGCGATGGCATGCCGAGAAACGTGTCATTGATAGCAAAATGCGTCATCCGGCCGATTCATTGCAATGGGCCAAAGCAGACAACTTATTCTCAGAATTTGGATCAGAGTCTAGGAATTTACGTCTTGGCTTGTCTACTGATGGGGTGAATCCGCATGGAAATCTCAGTAGTCAACATAGTACATGGCCCATGATATTGGTGATATACAATCTACCTCCTAGACTAACCATGAAGCGCAGATATATGATGCTTTCTTTGTTGATTTCGGGTCCTAGGCAGCCTAGAAATGACATAGATGTATACTTGGCTCCCTTGATAGATGATCTGAAGCTTTTGTGGAATGAAGGAGTACGGACATTTGATGCATCTAAGCAAGAATATTTCAATATGCGTGCCATGCTAATGTGTACCATCAATGACTTCCCTGCTTATGGTAACTTGTCCGGGTATAGTATTAAAGGGTACAAAGCTTGTCCAATATGCGGGGAAGCGACACATTCACGTTATCTAAAGAATTGTCGAAAAATGATTTACATGGGGCACCGTCGTTTCTTACCGAGGTATCATCCTTACAGACGAAAGAAAGCTGCATTCAACGGTGAGACCGAACACGCAATAGAACCTCAACCATCTTCAGGTTATGAAATACTTGAGAAAATTCAAAATATTACAAATCAATTTGGAAAACCTAGTGCACACACCGAAAGTGCTCCATGGAAGAAGCGATCTATATTTTTTGATCTCCCTTATTGGCATACACTTGACATTAGACACTGTGTTGATGTGATGCATGTGGAAAAGAATATATGTGATAGTCTGATCGGCACATTATTAAACATTCCTGGGAAAACGAAGGATGGAGTTAAAGCGAGACTGGATATGCTAGATATGTACATTCGTACTAAATTAGCACCAGAAACTCGAGGGCAACGTACATATCTGCCTCCATCATGCACCACTCTTTCTAAGATTGAGAAATCAAGATTTTGTGGATGTCTTAAAGGAGTTAAAGTTCCGTATGGCTTCTCTTCAAATATTGCCAGTTTGGTTTCGATGAAGGATCTGCGTTTGAATGGATTAAAATCTCACGACTATCACACTTTAATTCAACAGCTCTTGCCTATTGCAAATAACGGTATATTGCCTCCAAAAGTGAGAGCCGCTATACAAAGACTTTGCGTGATTTTTAGCTCTTTATGTGCTAAGGTTGTTGATCCAACAGAGCTTGATAGATTACAAGAGCAAGTAGTGATTACATTATGCCAACTTGAGATGTTCTTCCCACCATCATTTTTCGATATAATGGTTCATCTAACTGTTCATTTGGTGCGCGAGGTTAGAATTCTTGGACCAGTGTATATGAGATGGATGTATCCTTTTGAGAGGTACATGAAGATTCTAAAAAGATACGTGAGAAATATGCATCGTCCTGAAGGATGTATAGTGGAAGGATACATAACTGAAGAGGCGGTTGAATTTTGCACTAACTTTTTGGGAAATACCGCTGCAATTGGGATTCCAAGGCCACGCCATTTTGATCGATTTCAAGGAAAGGGAACAAGTGGATCAAAACAAATAGTTAAATCCGTAGATGATTTATCAATAGCCCATTTCTACGTATTGCAACATATACCTGAGATGACGCCTTTCATCGATGAGCACTTAAACATAGTGATGAGTGCACACCGGGGGAAAAATGAGATATGGGTGCAAAGAGAACATCGTCGGTCATTTTGTAAATGGCTTAAAACTGATGAAGCTTTAAGTAATCAAGGGAACTCGGAAGAAGAGTCTGATGATGACTTAGTGAAGTGGCTTATGGCAGGTCCGAGACCAAGTGTATATATGTGGAGAAGTTTTGACATTAACGGATTTTGTTTTCACACAACAGATCAAGACGAACGCAGCGTTGTGCAAAATAGTGGTGTCACACTTGTTGCTGAAACCACTCACGTTTCTAGTGCTAGAGATCAAAATCCAATATCTGCTCCTCTCAATTATTTTGGGGTTATCGAAGAAATATGGGAGTTGGATTATGTTAAACTACAAGTACCAGTTTTTAAATGTAAATGGGTTAATCATTCCGCAGTTCGCACTGATGAGTTCGGTATGACGTTTGTGGATTTTCACAGGGAGGGCTATAAAGATGAGCCCTTTATTATGGCCAAACAAGCAAGACAAGTATTTTACGTCAAGGACCCTTCGGATAAAAATATGTTTGTTGTCCTCCACGGAAAACAACAAGTAACCAATGATGCTACCAGTGGCACATCTGAAGACCTCGCTAAAGATTGCATACCTGTGTGTACGATCGTTCATGTGGAAAGCGTCGAAATTGAAATTGATGACGAAATGCAATTAAGAGAAGATCACGACGAAGGAATATGGATTGATAAACAAACTTAACTTATGTGTATGTTGTATGTTAGTTTATCACTGATATTCATCACATGTCATTTTATTATTTTTATTGTTGTTTACGCATTTGTATATACATTTCTATTGAACTAATATTTTTTGTGATATTTCAGGGATAATGGCACAAAGTAGTAGCAGCGGCGAGGATGACTTCCGTGTGGAACAGTGCGCGCCCACCAAGAAGACTAAGAGGGGCCCATCGTTGATGCTAGATTTGATTAGGAGACATAGGGAGGCTGGCACCAAGATTAGTGTTGAATTTAGCGACACATGATATCCCTTGGGAAAGATTGGTGACAACTGGAGGAGTTACTTAGGCACTGTGGTCCGTACTCACATTTCGATCGACTTCCTTGATTGGAGAAAGGTGCCTTCAGAACTTAAGGATCTTATGTGGAACAAAGCAACTGTAATATACTACATATCTATTATTTAAGTGTTAACAACATTAAATATTGGTCGTCCTAATTATAACTTGTTATTTTTTCAGGAAGTATTTGTTGGACCAGAAAGATACAAAGAGCAAGAGGTCAAATATGCATCTAGTGCGTGGAGGAATTTCAAATCGAGACTCGCTACAGATTATATATTCGGTAAAAAGAAGGACGAAGATCCCACGAAGGAGTATAAATACATTGATTCTGCTTCGTGGAAGAAATTTGTAGAGCATGGACTCAGTGAAGTTACGAGGAAGCTATCTGCTCAGAATAAGGCTCTAGCGGCTAAGAATGAATATGCACACATCATGGGCCGAGGAGGGTATAGAAAAGTGAAGGAGGTGCGAATAAACGAGAAGTTGGCCGATTTAATTGAGGATGGCGTAATTGAAGAGGGAGCGACACCTGCTATCACAGTAGAGAGATATGAGGTGTGGAAGAGGGCACGCATCAGGAAGAATAAAGAGTTCGTCACCCCTAGAGTTCGGCTAGTGGCTGAAAATATTGTGAGTAATTATCTTTTTTTCAGTAGTTTAACTTTTTTCGTACACTAATCTTATTTGGTACTGATTTCTCGATAATAGGATCAATTAGTAGAAAAATCTAGTCAAGAATCTTTTTCACCACATGGTCGACATGATATACTGACTGAGGTGATTGGGACGCCTGAGTATCCCGGACGTACCAGAGGAGTAGGTACACACGTCCCGTGGAAGATTGGGTTCCCGAAATCCACATCTTCTAGGACGACACCGAGTTCCAGTACTTCTCAAGTAAATATGGTTGATCGCCTCGGCCGTCACTGTCACGTCGATGTAGACCTGATGAGGAACATACCCGCGGTACGTTTAGAATGTTTTATTTTCTTTTTTGTGACAATTTCGTTTAATTGTTCGGAACGTATGTAACATCAATTGTTCGTGATAACAGGGTGGCCTGAAATGCGTATTATTCATACATGGGACTGACGAAGGTGACCGACAGCACTGCCTTGTCGCGAGGCAATGTGTACAAAATAAATTTATAAGTCCGCTACTTGTGACTTTACTATTGGGTAGTAAAGCGGTAAGTAGGGGTCGAACCCAAGGGAATTAGTGGATAGTTGTTCTTTCGAAAATAGAAAGTAAGACAGTTGGGGGTTGGTTGTGATTTTAGTACTGAAAGTAACGTGGGTTGGTTGTGATTTTAGTACTGAAAGTAACGTGGGTTGGTTGTGATTTTAGTACTGAAAAGTAAATGACTGAAAGTAAAGAAAGTAAATACAGGACTGAAAGTAAATACTGAAAAGTATAGTGCTGGAACAGTCCAATTCAATATCGACTAATCAACATACGTTTGGTATGGACTGATATTGAAAGGGTCTTTAATAAGCGACAGAAAGTAAATTACTGAAAAGTAAATTGCTGGAAATTAAAGTACTGAAAGTAAATGACTGAAAATAAGCAGTTGATAATGAGACTGAAAGTAAAGTGACAGGTGATGTTTTAATCAAAGGAAAGATTCGGTTTTAGGGGCCTTGTATCATAGTCCGTTTATCATCGACCTCTAATGATCGTACTACGTGTTTAAAGATGTATCAAGGCTATTCCTAGCACTTGACTTGCCACACCGTCTAGTCTTTTTCAAGACATAGAACTCTTGTTCTAGTATGTGCATCCATTTGATCAATCATTCCTGATCAACCAAATGGTGTTTAAAAGAGGTTGAACTCCACTGATAAGCTGTGCTCTTCCAAGCCTCCACTTATCCACGTATGTTCACGAACCCCATGGAAAAGCTTTGCTCTTATGAGCCTCCACTCAACCAATGGTATTCTGACCTAATATAAGGCACTTAGAACAAGTTAAACACGAAGAGGCACTAAGAGAAGGGTCTAAAACATTTTATGATACAAGCACACCCCTTCAACCGAATGAAGGGTTTAGCTACGAATATCCATAGGGGTGGATATCATAGCTAAGTGCTTAGAAAAGTAAAGGTTTTTGAAAGACAAGAAAGTAAAGGTTTTGGAAAGTAAAGACAAGGAAAGTAAAGGTTTTTGAAAGTAAAAGTCAAGAACACATTCAAACTCAAGAACAAACTTGGAGCTTTCAATATCAAAGTGAAGTGTTTACAAGGATTGTGGGATGAATTGTAGAGAGATTTCTATCCAAGCAACAAGTGATCAAAGAACCAAAATGGGACTAGAACCAAGGCCCAAAGACTAGGATTTTTGGGACACTTCTTCAAGGAGGAGAGGACTTGTATTTATAGGCAAGGGGAGAGGAGGAGGAGAGGAGGAGAGCCACACACTTGTCAAGAGGGGGAAGGAGGGCCAAAAGCCACCGGTGGTGAGGTGGCACAAGCCACAAGCCGCCGCCCATGTGGCTTCTTCTCCTCCAAAGCCGCCGGTGGTGAGGTGGAGGAGGGGTGAGTTGAGTGGAATGAGTTCTTTTGCCTCCAAAAGCCATCGGTTCCCATGCAACTCCGGTTAGACTTTGGTTGCCCCTTGGTTGCTTCTTGGTTGACATCAAAGGACAAGGCACTTATACTTGGCATTTCACTTGTGTTCTTGATCTTTGTTGGAACAAGTCATTGGGACTTAGTTGTGGCTTGATCGGAGTACTGCCGGAGCATGGCCAGTTCTGACTTGTAATCCACTTTTAGCGTCAAGAACTCCTTTTTAGCTCGTTTCATCTCTACTCCTTGAAATAACCTGTAGAACAAAAGTGAAACTAACAAGTAAAAGTTGTCAAGATAAAGCGTCTAATTTGGTGGGTTTAACTGTCTTAACGAATCATATAAATATGGTCCATCAGATCACCCCACACTTATACTTGTTCATCCCGAACAATGCTATTTGAAAGATGCGCACACAATCCAAATAAAAACTTTAAATAAGAAAGTGAGAATGTGGGACTAGATTTATCCTATTCATGCAATACTTACTTGTTACCAAACTAAACCGTGTAAATACTTAGAAGAAACTTGATACTTGTACCTTCGAGTCGAGATACAAATTAATTCGGATGTTTCGGGAGATAGCCCTTTTCAGGCTCCTGGACTGCATTCTCGGGACCGATTCGCACTATATGGTTCTCTTGTAGCTTTTTCTAGCACATGACTTCATTCGGGTTTCAATGAGTTGAGTTCTTTGATTTCCTTTTGGTGAGGGACAGCTTTTGAAGTGAATTGGCCTTCGGCCTTTGATTTTGAATTGGAGTTTCTTCACTTTTGTTTCGATTAAAACCTTCACAATTTTGGCCTTCGGCCTTTGATTTGCTTCTTCAAGCTTTGCTTCTTTGTGACTTGCTTGTCCATTTTCTCACCCTTTTTGGGAGGTCCAATCATTGCCCGAGAGCATATGGAAATACCTCCCCGCTCTTTCTCATCCACGCCGTTTTGCGCGGGTCAGGATGAGGATCGCTCATCTATTTTCTCGGCTACTAGGACTAGAGATAGGACGGTTTGATTCCTGTCCCGCCTCTTGCATAAACGCAGCACGGTGGAGATGACTTCAATGAAACCCGAAGTGCAGCCTCCACTGACTTCGTAAACCATATAGTGAAATCCGATCCTTCGAGTGCTTGCCAAGCCTCTCTAGGGCATTTCATATCAACTCCACATCCCCTGTATATCTCAGCACAAAGGGACAAATGAGAAGTTACATCCTAAGTTTTTATACAGTTGAGATTTTACAAGGTAAATGCTTGAATTTAGATATATCTTTTTCACATTTTCAAGTTCATATTTTCAAAAAGATAATATCAAGGGAAAAGGAAAAAAGAAAGCATGTTAATTAACTATGTACAAAGGCGGTTCTCACCCCACACTTTTGAATGAAGGCGTGCCTCACAGCACGACTTAGTTCAAAAGCCGATTGCAAGCAAATATATACAGGAAAGGTGAGAATGACTTAAGGCAAAAACTAAATGACATAAAATAAAATGACTGAAAGTAAGATAGATGTCGGGTTACCTCCCGACCAGTGCCTTTGTTTAACGTCGTTAGCTCGACGATACCTCACTCCTGGATCATAAGTTTGGATCCCATGGGCAACTCAGGTCATATTTTGTCGCGGCTCTTGCATTGATTCTTGCCTTGACTCTCCCCGAGTTCTTGTGGGATGATGTGCTCGGGTCTTGTTCCCATTGTTCTGGTGGTTTCTCTTTCCAACACCTTTGAGAAGGCGAGGGACCCTTCACTATAGTCGCTGGTTTCTTGAGTCGGGCTCTCTTATGTTTAGGGCTACCTTGTCTAGTTGTGGCGAAAAAATGCTCCATCAATGAGTCGTTCTGCTTAGGCCTTTCTTCCATCCTTATTTCAGACTCATCATTGATCACATAGTTTTCTGCGATTTGCATATTGATCAAGGGGAAAAGTTGGGAAGCTCTCATTAAATGGACTGGATCTGCATCGGCCAGCCTGTCCGTGAGGGCCTGGTCTTGGTTGATTTCTTCGGCTGCTTCGGTAGTGAGTGCAGGGTATGTGTTTGGCAGCTCGTCAGTGGTTACTGGGACTTCCTCTTCTGTTGGTTCGGCGGTTAGTTCCCATGTAGGCTCTTCCTCGTCCCACACTGTATCGATTTCTGGCTCTTGGTCTTTTGATGGCTCGGGAGTGATTTCTCATGTAGGCTCTTCCTCGTTGCTTCCGGTGCTTTCTGTATCTGATTCGACCATCATGGCCTCTGCAATGTCTTCTCCACTCCTTTCTAGATTAGCTTCTACCATCTGCGCTCTTCTATCAGCTTGGAGCATTGGCCTTCATTTTGTGGCTTCGGCTAAGTCATCTATAACATCCCACATTTGAGTCATGGTTAAGTGCATGGCTGATCCTCCTACTGTGTCATTAATCCTTGATTGGTCAACCGGCCTCATCCCACAAAGGAATTTTTGAAGAAGAACCACATTCGTGAATCTATGGCCAGGCAGCGTGAAACGATGGTGTCAAAGTACGTGTAGTACTCGTCCAAAGTCTCATCCCGGGATTGTTGAAGGTGGATGATCCTCTCTCGGGTGTCATGTCGTAAGGATGGGGGCGAGAATTCTTTCAGGAATTGAGCACGAAGGTCCTCATAATAACCTGCACAACTAGCATTTGATGAGTAATACCATACTGTCGCAAAGTCAGTTAGAGAGAGTTTAAAGCATTTCATTTTAAACTCTTCTAGCTCCTCATTTTTAGGTTTCATGTAGCGGCATATATGGTGAAAATGTTGGCAGTGTATTACAGGGTCCTCTCCAACTGTACCTCCAAACTGAGGAAGATGTCGAGTCATCCATGCATACATAGTGGACAGTGCAATGAAGAAATGAAAAGGGAGAGAAAAGAACAACTAATCTGATAGCTAACTCCCCGGAAACGACGCCAATTTGACAGCACTGCCTTGTCGCGAGGCAATGTGTACAAAATAAATTTATAAGTCCGCTACTCGTGACTTTACTATTGGGTAGTAAAGCGGTAAGTAGGGGTCGAACACAAGGGAATTAGTGGATAGTTGTTCTTTCGAAAATGGAAAGTAAGACAGTTGGGGGTTGGTTGTGATTTTAGTACTGAAAGTAACGTGGGTTGGTTGTGATTTTAGTACTGAAAGTAACGTGGGTTGGTTGTGATTTTAGTACTGAAAAGTAAATGACTGAAAGTAAAGAAAGTAAATACAGGACTGAAAGTAAATACTGAAAAGTAAAGTGCTGGAACAGTCCAATTCAATATCGACTAATCAACATACTTTTGGTATGGACTGATATTGAAAGGGTCTGTAATAAGCGACAGAAAGTAAATTACTGAAAGTAAATTGCTGGAACAGTCGAATTCAATATCTACTTAATCAACATACTTTTGGTATGGACTGATATTGAAAGGGTCTCTAATAAGCGACAGAAAGTAAATTACTGAAAAGTAAATTGCTGGAAATTAAAGTACTGAAAGTAAATGACTGAAAATAAGCAGTTGATAATGAGACTGAAAGTAAAGTGACAGGTGATGTTTTAATCAAAGGAAAGATTCGGTTTTAGGGGCCTTGTATCATAGTCCGTTTATCATCGACCTCTAATGATCGTACTACGTGTTTAAAGATGTATCAAGGCTATTCCTAGCACTTGACTTGCCACACCGTCTAGTCTTTTTCAAGACATAGAACTCTTGTTCTAGTATGTGTATCCATTTGATCAATCATTCCTGATCAACCAAATGGTGTTTAAGAGAGGTTGAACTCCACTGATAAGCTGTGCTCTTCCGAGCCTCCACTTATCCACGTATGTTCACGAACCCCATGGAAGAGCTTTGCTCTTCCGAGCCTCCACTCAACCAATGGTATTCTGACATAATATAAGGCACTTAGAACAAGTTAAACACAAAGAGGCACTAAGAGAAGGGTCTTAAACATTTTACGATACAAGCACACCCCTTCAACCGAATGAAGGGTTTAGCTACGAATATCCATAGGGGTGGATATCATAGCTAAGTGCTTAGAAAAGTAAAGGTTTTTGAAAGACAAGAAAGTAAAGGTTTTGGAAAGTAAAGACAAGGAAAGTAAAGGTTTTTGAAAGTAAAACTCAAGAACACATTCAAATTCAAGAACAAACTTGGAGCTTTCAATATCAAAGTGAAGTGTTTACAAGGATTGTGGGATCAATTGTAGAGAGATTTCTATCCAAGCAACAAGTGATCAAAGAACCAAAATGGGACTAGAACCAAGGACCAAAGACTAGGATTTTTGGGACACTTCTTCAAGGAGGAGGAGGACTTGTATTTATAGGCAAGGGGAGAGGAGGAGGAGAGGAGGAGAGCCACACACTTGTCAAGAGGGGGGAGGAGGGCCAAAAGCCGCCGGTGGTGAGGTGGCACAAGCCACAAGCCACCGCCCATGTGGCTTCTTCTCCTCCAAAGCCGCCGGTGGTGAGGTGGAGGAGGGGTGAGTTGAGTGGAATGAGATCTTTTGCCTCCAAAAGCCATCGGTTCCCATGTAACTCCGGTTAGACTTTGGTTGCCCCTTGGTTGCTTCTTGGTTGACATCAAAGGACAAGGCACTTATACTTGGCATTTCACTTGTGTTCTTGATCTTTGTTGGAACAAGTCATTGGGACTTAGTTGTGGCTTGATCGGAGTACTGCCGGAGCATGGCCAGTTTTGACTTGTAATCCACTTTTAGCCTCAAGAACTCCTTTTTAGCTCGTTTCATCTCTACTCCTTGAAATAGCATGTAGAACAAAAGTGAAACTAACAAGTAAAAGTTGTCAAGATAAAGCGTCTAATTTGGTGGGTTTAGCTGTCTTAACGAATCATATAAATATGGTCCATCACCCATCCCAATGGTGTAGCAGTTGTTGGCATCCCTTCTTCCTTTCATTAGTGTATCGCCATTCTTGTCTAGGACAAGGCATGAGTAGCTAGAGAATGACACAAAATGTCCATCGTCGCATAGTTGACTGATGCTGATGAGATTCCTTGTCAGACCTTCGACAAGGAGGGTGTTCTTGAGTGCAAGGAGATCCGGAACCATCAATGTCCCACAGCCGATCACCTGACCCTTTCCACCATCCCCGACGGTGACAAACCACATCTGCTCAACAGGTCTAATATGGGTAAGGTATTGAGAGTTACCTGTCATGTGGGCGGAGCATCCGCTATCGAAGTGCCAACTATCTTGCGCTGTGTAGCTTGAGGAGTAGCAGGCCACCATGCAAATGGTTTGGTCTACCTTTTGAACCCAGACTTGTTTCTATCGTGGTGTGGTCCGTTATTATAAGACACGTCGTTCAGCAAGAAACATGCGACACTTCATTTTGATGTGTCCCATCTGGTTGCGGTACCAGCAAGTGTGCCTATCTATCCTTTGTGTCACTAGTGAATAGTCACGGTTTCGGACGGGTGATCTACGAATCTTTCCACCACCGAGTGTTCCATGCGTCTCCTTGTGATCAGCTTGGTTCTTCCCTTTGGAATGATCTTGGGATAAGTCTACTTTCTGTCTGGGTGTTGTCTCACCTTCTGTTCTGGCAGGTGTTCAGACACTGGTCTTGCTTTAACACACGTACTGCCTTTAGAGGTACCTTCTTTTGTAAACCCCAGGCCTCGATGTCCAGACTCCAACCTCTGAGATCTGAGAATATCATTTAAGTCGTTAGTGCCTGAGTTTAGCATCCTTACCGACTGTTTGAGGTGATTAAGCTCCTTCTTAGTGTCTGAGTGATCCATCTTTTCAGATTCAAGATGAAGTTCCAGCAGTTAAATCCTCCTTAGTTGGAACACTTCCTTGCGCTTCAGATCTGTGATGGTTTTTCTTAGACCCGCCATGCCTATAGGATGAGTGTCACGATCCCTTTCCATGTCGACTTTCAGTGAAGAGACAGTACCCAGTAGCTCTGTTCTCTGAGCAAGAAGACACAATCTTTCTTGTTTCATTTCTGCCAGTTGAGTGCTCTGTGAGTCTACTGTGCCTTCGAGTTCCACCTTCTGTGTAAGAAGTATCTCAACCTCCTGCCACACCTTGTCCTTTTCTATGGTGACGCTTGCTACTGTGTCATTCAGCTTCTTGTTAACCTTGATCAGTATCAGCCATTTCCCGTACAGATCTTTATATGTCTCAGCCAGAGACTCCTGCGTGAGTTCTTCATCGTCACTGTCTGAGAGGTCTTCAACTGGGAGTTCCAACTGAGGTAATACTCCTTCACTAGAATTGCTGCAATCTCCAAGAGTAGTAACAAAAGCCACAAAATTAGTGGTCTCACCTTTTTCTTCGTCTGACTCACTGCCACTGAAGCTAGCGACCATTGCCTTCTTCTTCATGAGAGTATTCGCACATTGGGAGGCAATATGTCCGAACCCCTTGCATTCATGGCACTAAATTTCTTCCTTTCCTTTGTCAGAAGAGTCTTGTCTCATGTCTCTGGATCTTGACCTGTCGGGTTTCCAGTTTAGGAAGCTATTTGATGAAGGCTGGCCCTGTTCTGGTCCACGTCTGTTGATTTTCCGCACCATTCTGCCAAAATTCTGAGCCATCATAGCCAGTTGTTCAATAGTGCAGCCACCATCCTATTTGTCTTCAGACATGTTCGCCTTTAGGGCGATTCCCTTCACGTCCCCAGGTTGAAAATCATGATTGATCTCATAGGTTCTGAGAGAACCCATCAGCTCGTCCAGTTTTAGTTTGGCAATGTCGTGCATTTCCTCTATGGCCGTGACCTTCATTGCAAATCTCGGAGGGAGTGATCTTAAGACTTTGCTGGCCAACCTTTCTTCATCGATGGGTTTCTGACAAGGCGTCGTTAGGACCTTGCAAATTAATATTTATAAACTCCTCGCTATTGGCCTACTAAGGGTTAGTTTGGCGTCAAGTAAGGGTTGAACCCAAGGGAGACCAATCAGTTACTTGTTGTTCTTTGGAAAGGGAAAAGAAAATGAGTAAAAACAATTGGGGGTTTTGTAGGTTTGAAGGGTTTGAACTGAACTGGTTACTTAATGAGAGAAACATCCAACCTAGGGATTCTTTTATTGTGGTTTAGTTATCATTGGTCCCAACCCCAGTTTTCCACCTATAATCGCTCGGATCATCGCATCACATGGAATGTGCATTTGGAGAGAGTCTAGCTCCCCTTGAGGCGTGAACCCCTTGGATATCGTTGCAAAAATAGGCGAAGAACTGGCTTAACACTCCCTTGCGTCCATGAGTGGAATTACCCCCATTTCGAGCGGTAATCTAAGGCAAGACCATTTCAAGCGCTTGCGCCACCCGACCATGTCCATTTCAAGACCATGGAGTCCTAGTTCTAGCAAGTCCAATACTCCATTTCAAGACGTATTGTACTTAGTGCTACCGTTGATCTCACGTTTCAGATACAACCAACGGTTTTAATGAAGGACTAGGCAACTCTACCAGACCTTGCCATTTCAAGTCTTAGCTTGGTTTCATTGCCTTCGTCTGGATCGAGTTACTCGACCAAGTTTGCCATTTCATGCCTCCCTTGGTCTCGTACTCCAATCGATAATAGCACTAGAACTAGCAGACGCAAGGATGTGTTGAGGATGGAACCTCAAACTTCCCCACAATACTCAAATCCCTAGATCGGATTGAGGGGTTTAGCTACTAGCACTCATTGGAGAGAATGCAATAGCCATATGAACGAATATTAAAGCAAAAGTAGAAAGTGCGAGGAAAAATGTAAAAGCGCCCAGAAAATTGTGCTGGTGCCTCGAACTTGACTTAGCGGCCAGGCTAGTACCGAAGCGTTCGGTAAAAATCCCGGACGGCGCTATCGAAGGTCGGACGGATGTGCGAGAAAAATAGTAAAGACGAGCCGAGAAAAGTAAGGAACTTCGACCAACTGGTATTCAAGTCTGATGCATAAGTACAAATGAGAATTTCTTGAGTGAGAAACCCTAGATTTCCGGACGCTTATTCCCAAGACCAAGTGGTCATATTTATAGGGTAAGTTTAAGGGAATGTTCTTGGCTTGATGCCCAAGTCAGAGTGGCACAAGGGACTTGGCAATTGCAATAGGGCCACCGACTTTCCTGCTTGGCCTTGGTGGACTTGGCCAAAGCGAAATGGAACTTGGTCAAAGCACACGGCCGATGACGTCAGCCCTCGAAGGATGAGCCGAGAAATGCGAGCGATTCTGACCTTGACTTGACTTTGGCCTTGACCCTTGACCTTGACCTTGACCTTTGAAGAACTTGACTTTTGGTCCTTAGGCCTTGAGTTGCCGGGACGACACGAGGCTTCTCGGGCGCTAGGCTCGGCGCTACATGGGATGCGACACGGCTTTTCGGCACATGCATCGGGCACTCGGGCGCAGGCGCTGGTGCTCTTGGCAGGGACTCGGCGCTCGGCCTTGGAAGCTCGGGCGCGCGCTCGGATGGCCCGGTAGCGCCCGTCCTCAGTTCCTCGGACACGCTCGGCCTTGCGCCTGGTTTTCTCGGCAAGTCTTACGGGCGCGACATGGGTCCTTTCGGTCGACCCTGGCCTGCTAGGTGCATTTTTGCGTAGGTCACCCTTTTTAGGCCCGATTCCTCTCAAGTCCTCATATTTACCTGAAATGCAAAATAGCATTAACAAGCGACTGTTCGCATGGCTTATCATCCAATATGGTGGGATTAGTTGGCTTAATGAGTCGCATAAATACGCCTCATCAGTTTCCCTAGAGCAGAAGCCTCGTTAGCTAGTTCCAGAACTCTGGTGTTGTACTCAGTGATAGTTTCACTTTCCTTCATCTTCATCTCTTCAAACCTGGTTGTGACAGCCTGCATGCGAGAGTTGCAAACTTTGTCGGTCCCTTCAAAGGCAGTTTGGAGGATGTCCCATGCTTCCTTGGCCACTTCACAGTTGATGATTAGTTTCATGACGTTTTCATCTACTGCCAAAAAGATTGCGTTCATAGCCTTTGAGTTTCCCATAGATGCTTTGTCCTCCTCTTCTGTGTACAGTGCTTCTGGTTTTGGGATCGGTTCTCCAGTGAGATTGTTCATCATGGGTTCCGTCCAACCTTTCAGAACGGCCTTCCATGCTTTTTCATCTAGAGATTTCAGAAAGGATCTCATCACAGGCTTCCAGGTGGCATAGTTCGATCCTTCGAGTAGCGGGGGTCTGGTGATGCTTTGTCCTTCCTTCAGAGTCATCTTGAACAGTTCAGGATCTCACTCAGTGTGTCAAGTGTCGGCTCTGATACCAAATGAAATTATATCCCCTGTTCAAGCTTGTGTCCAAGATACAGTTGCGACAGACCTTGAACTCTTTGCACAACAGTTCAGCTGACAGTTCAAGGTTCAGTTGCGACAGACCTTGAACTCGTATCACAACAGTTTGACCAACAGAACTAAAGTAGAAGAACGCACAGAATGATAACCCAGTTCGGCTTCGCCTACTCTGGGGGGTTTCCCACACCCGAAAAAGGGATAGCAAATCTTTATTACGAGTATAGGGATTACACAGGGACTTACGCTTACACCTTGTAATTGCCTAACCTCTAATACTCCGTCTCTCAGATTTGCAACCGAGGTTCACCGCAATTCCCCTCGATCCCCTTCGTTCAAACCTTTTGTCTGAACGTTCTCGATCTTCTTCTCGAAGCTCGGATGCTTTCTCTCGAAAGCATGTTCACCTTTTGTTTTGTGCAGCAGTTGATACGCTTCAGGCAGTCTGAGTTGCACTTGAGAAGACTGCACTTGCACCGATGTATTTCCAATGAGAAAACACAACCGGCCGTCGCTTTCTTCCTTCCCAATCGATAGTGTATACTTGTGTATGTTTGATCTTGAAAGCGATGCAGAATAAGGGTGCCCTAGCATTGTATTTATATGCTAGGACGGAACCCTAATTTGCACAAGATAATCCCATCAAATATTTAGGAAATATTCCTAGATATTTGATGTATATCTTTCTCAAATCGGTTGGAAGAATATACAAAGTCTTCTTGCCCAAGTAAGCAGCGCCGCCTTCAATGTGGATATTCAATCGAATATCTTCTGCTCGAATAAGTCGCTGGCCGACTTAACTTGGCGATATCTTCGCTGTCCAATATCCTTCCGGAAAATATCTTTGCGTCTGCTCCACGCTGTATGTGAGTACTAGGATATGTTCGAACTCCCCCTGAACTCCTACTCGAACTGTCTAAGCTACGTTTTGCCAAATACATGCCACTCAAGGGAACATCACTGTCTACTCAAGTGACATGTGATCAATCCTAACTAAAACAGAAACAAAAAGATAACTCACTGTCGTAGAGGACACGAATGCATTTAGCGTATGCATCAAGCCTTTAAACCCCTAGGCTGCCCTAGTAAGACGAGTATAGTCTCGTGAAGGTTTTCAGGAATGGGACTACCTACAAATCCACTGTACAACTAACTAACGTGTATTCATGAATGATGCTCAACGAGTCACAGTAAAGTCATGTCATACCTCGGATTCATCGTGTTACCTCAACTTTAAGTCAAATATTTTCATCAAAGCTTTCTGACAATCATAGATTATACGAGTTATGCATTCAAACGGTCAGTACACACGGCTAGCAAATGACTAATCACACATTCTAAATAGTTCTATGGCAACTGATGAGCCGTATTTATACGACTCATCGAGTCATCAAATCCCACCAATTCCGGCACTTTATCATGCAAACAGTTACTTCTTTGGGTTGTTTTGCATTTCAGGTGTTTCGGAAGCTCTAAGAGGAAACGCGCTTAAAAGATGGCATTTTCATGCCAAAAACATCGCAGTTGAAGATCAAAGCCAGAGGAGCGTCGTGAACAGTATTTTTCGGCTCGTGAACAGTATTCTCGGCTAGTGAACAGTAATTCCGCCATGAACAGTAATTCCGTATGAACAGTCGGTGATGAACAGTAATTTCGGGAAAAAAATCCAAATTCCATGCATGACGGTTTAGAAGGTCTCGGAAGGTCCTAGAAGACTTGCACAAGAAGTTTACTTGGAAAACAAGCTAAAAGATTTGGAAATCTTTCCTAATCTAGATTTGGACTTGACTGACTTAAGGGGGATTCAAGCTTGACTCCACTCTATAAATAAGAGCTCTCCTCAGCCCTTCAAACCATCCCATCAGCTCTCAACAATCCCAAATTCGAGCTCTCAACAATCCCACAATCGAGCATTCCTTCTCACAAGCGTGCTCTCAACAATCCCACAATGGAGCATTCCTTCTCACAAGCGAGCTCACCTCTCCTCCTCTCGGCTGAAACCGTCCGGCGTTCTTAGCACCCTCGGCACTCAGCCCTCACGGCCCGGTCCTTAGTCCCACTCGGCATAGAGAAGTCACCTTGTTCCCTTTTTATTGTTTTGCTTTAATGGATATGTGTAACTAAACCCGTTATTCAGGCTAGGGTTTCAATTGTTGTGACAAACGTTTTGAGATTTCACGCTTAATATTATTCTTGCATTCTATTAGTTCTTGTGCACATTAATTCGGTTTGAATTGCAAGGTTAAGTGGAGACCCGAAACGGTAAAGCTTAACCGAGCAATCCTCACCCTCTATTTCCTACTTATTTGATACTGACCCGTTAGAATAAGTAGACGCACTAAACCAAATATAACATGACCAGGAGTATTAGGTTTTCTAGAACTAGAATTCTATAACCTGACCAGGAGTAGATTGTGGCATAGTGATCTAACGGTCCTACCTTAGGTTATAACCTGACCCGGAGTAACCACACTTAAGAAACGCAGAATTAAACACTTAAAAATCAAGGATAAACCAAGTCACGATTAGAAACCCTAGTCTGAATATTCTCTCTCATTGATTCACACTCGTCTTATTTCCTTTTTGCACTGTTTCCTAATCAGTTACAACCAATTGTCTTCTTTCTTACATCACAATAAGTAGCCATCTAGCTCTCTAGGGTTCGACCCTTGCTTGCCACTGTACTAACCCACAGTCTAGAGTAAGGAACTATAAATTCAAATTTGCAGGTACCAACGACGACCTGTCAAATTTTGGCAACGTTGCCGGGGAGCTACGCACGCTGAAACTTGTTCTTTCTTAGTTTTCAAATTAGCTATTTCCTTGTTCTTTTAGTTTCCTAGTTTGTGCACTACAACTCGTGTGCCATGGCTCACGCAGGTAATCAGATCCATGAAGACGAAGACCACTACAAAGAGGACCCAGCCATCCACAACAATGCAGACCCACCACCCGTGATCTACGAGGACCCAGAGCAGCTAGTCCGGGCCCGGAACTGAGCCAACCGAGAAGCGGCACAACTGAATCAGGGAGCACCCGGAGCGCAGCAAGGGGCAGGCCTGAGACCACCGGTCCCGGCTCAGCAGCAGGTCCCGGTTCAGCAACAGGTCCCGGCTCGACAGCAAGCTCAACCACAACTGAGACATCAACCACCGGCCGCTCTACGACATCAAATCAGGCGACCACCCAGACAGCCGGTGTTTAACGACGAGTACGACGAAGAGTACGATGATCAAGAGCCATCCATGGGAGAGCTCTCGGCCCCCAGTTTCAGAGACCAATCTTGGTGCATCTACGAGGGGCCGGACCTCGAAGCTATAGCCATCAACACGTCGGTCGTGCACTACCTACCTAAGTTTTCAGGAGCCAAGGGAGAATCAGCTACGGCACATCTACAGTGATACCATGGCAGCTGCCATATCCTAAAGCCCTACGGAGTCGGAGGGGATGATTTTAAATTGAAAGCATTCTATTTTTCACTTACAGACTCGGCAACTGATTGGTTTTTGTCTTTGCCTTCAGGTAGTATCTACACATGGGATGACATGCAGAGAAAGTTCCTCAACAAGTACTACCCAGCAGGCAGAGCAATGCAAGTCCAAAGGCAGTTGCAAGAGCTCAGGCAAGGACCCAACGAGACCATGTACGAGTACGTGGAGAAATTCAACGCCCTAAAGAAGAGCTGCTGCAACCTTGGACTCCCAGAGAAACTGCTCGTGGAGTACATGCTAGAGGGACTTCGCCGACTCGACAGGAAGCTCCTAGATGCCTCGGCTGGAGGAAACCTCATGAACTTGTCCCCAGCCGGAGTACGACGCAAGATCATGGCAGTGGCCGAGAGTGAACGGTTCCAGGATGAGTCCAACAAAGAAGAAGAGTTCAGTCGAACCAGGAACGTGTCGAAGGTTGAGCCCCCATCCAATGCAATGGCCAAAGAGATCAGGCAGCTTAAGGAGATGATGCAGCAAGTGATCAGGAGACAGCCAGTCCAGGTCAAACCATGCGGGTTTTGTGCAGCCACAGCCCACAAAACAGACGAGTGCCAGGCCATAGTGGAGGATGACCAGGCCGAAGTCAACGCAGTGGGCGATTACCAGAGCTATGGCAACCGAGCCGGGTCAGTCCGACAGTATGGATCAGCCACGAACGGACAAGGGGCTAATGGGCAGTATTGGAGGAACGACAACCAGCACAACCACGCCTAGAGGGAGCCAGCACATCATGCCGTGCCTCAACAAAACCAGCCGCCCTATCGGCCTCCACATCGTCAATATCAGCAGTATGCGCCAGGCCAGTACAAGCAGAGACAAGACCGCAACTAGGCCAGCCCGAACCAGCATGGCTCAAGCAAGTCCTTGGAGGACATTGTGAAGGACCTGGCCACATCAGTACATCAGTTCCAGATCAAAACCGATGGGGCCATCGCCAACCTATCCAAGCAGATGTCTAACTTGGTCCAAGACGTGTCCGAGCTGAGGAAAGAACTAGGGAGACTATCGTCCCAAACAGTGCCCAATCCAAGAGGGAATGTCAGCATGGTGGAAGTAGTGGACGTGGACGCGGCACTCAAGGAGTCCACATATTGGGTGAATAGGATGCTCGAACCAGTTGTTACGGAGGCAAGATACAGCGAAGAGGAGCCTAGCCCAGAGTCCACCAAGCCAACAGAGGACGTCAGCCCACTTTTGCCCGAAGAAGAACCGGCCACAGCACTCGGCCCGGGCGCGCTCGGCACAGCCCAGCCAGGCCCGGTCCTCATGGTCGAAATTTTTGAAACTCACGGTTCTTCGTGTGCCATACTGGTAGTTGCTTCCGAAGGCCGTATGACCGACAAGGACGAGCTGGAAGGTAGGTTGGAGACGAGGCTTAAGAAGAATGGCCCAATGATGGAGCACCCACTCGCTACGAGCCATGAGGCACCACCAGGAAAGAGTAAGGATCCAGGTGCCTTCACGGTCACCTGTGGTATTGGTGAGGCTCAGATACATCACTGCTTGATTGATTTGGGTGCTGCCGTTAATGTCATGCCTTATTCCTTATATTGCTCATTGAAACTAGGCCCATTGAAACCGCCTAAATTGTAAATAGAACTAGGGGATAAATCATGTACTCGGCCTATGGGATTGCTTGAAGACCTAACCCTCCGAATAGGAGATCTTGTTATTCCTGCAGATTTCTATGTCTTGCAGATGGGAGGAGCTAGCAACGATGAGCCGCTAGCGCTAATTTTAGGGCAACCATTCCTTCACACCACCAAGACCAAGATTGACATGGGCATAGGCTTACTGTCACTAGCATTAGGTGGAATGACATCAGATTTCTATGTCTATGAGGATGCTAACCGTCCATGCACGAGGAAACCACCGGACATTGTACACACATCAGATTTCGGTGCCCTAGTTCCGGACCTACCAGAGCAGACCGTACATACGACTGGGCCAGCAGCTATGGCCAAGATGTCTTCACCATCTCGGGAATATGTGAAGGCAAACCCGCCAGATCAATGGAGAGCAGATCCAAGCACACCATTCATTGAGCACTTGGGGCAGATTGAAGGGGTTGCCGGAGCAAAGTATGACCTCACACGCCCATGGGATCCTAACTTGTGATCCCTACAAAGAGGTACCGTCGAGCCACCGACGTAAAACAAAGGCGCTCACAGGGAGGCAGCCCGGCACTTTTCCTTTTCAGTTTTTATCTTATGTCGTTTATAGTTACTATGTTTTGAGTCATTATTGTCACATTGTACTTGGGAAAGAAGATAATTTTCATGCAGGAGACAGATGCGAACGCAGGAGGAAACTGGACGAGCGCACACGGCTGGGGATTCCACCGCATGCGAGCACGCAAGGCCATCCGAGATATTTGCGAGCGACTGCTATCCATCGGGGGTAGTGACGGGCGTCGTTGTACCCGTCAAAAATAATATTTCTTTATCTCCGACTAGCTTGTGGTAAGTCGGGTCGTATCCACAGAGATCGGTGTGAGAATCTATTCACTAAGTACAAAAGTAACAATGGGGGGGGGGGGGGTAAACTCCGAACAAGTCAAATAAAAATGCAAGTAGCAAGTAACAACGATCAATTATCCAGAGAAATGATCACACAAATTCAAGTATCAAATATTAAAGAATAGTGCAGGCTAGTACTTTCGATTGTGATGCAAGACTAAATCATTGACCAATTTGTTTTGAATTCTAATGTTCTACAACTTAGAGCTCCCTGCTAGGTTGCACTCCCCGTTCTTATTCTAATACTTAATCTCGCGCTAGCGATAATCAAGATTGCATGAACAATAAACAAGTTGTCCTAGAGTGTCAATCCTAGTGGTATATTACTCGTATCCTAGTTTACTATCCCCGCTAGGTTGCTAGTAAACTTTGATAATCGAAATTGACACACAAACATTAGCTCCCCCGCTAAGGTTCCACTCATGCTAGCATATCAAATCCATAAACAATGCATATTAATATGACGCAAAACATAGAAAATCAATATAAGTCTCAAGTCAATACATCACAATTCTAGCCTACACATATGAGTTTAGCTACTCATCGAAATGCAATACATCATTAAGTAATTGAGTAAGATGAAATGAAAATACTGATGTTGAATAATCCTCCAAGCTTTCTTCTCTTCCCAGCCACAATCAATCTTTCTTTTCTCTTCCAAACCTTCGAACCCTTTTTGTCTCCTGCCAAAAGTTGGCTCAACCACACTTCTTTTTCTCCTCTCAGCCGTGTGTTCTCAAAACCACACACAAATCCCACACAAATTTCACACGGCCAAAAGACAAATGTTTCTTCTTTTTCTTTCTTCTTTTTATCTTCTCAAGTGTGGCTCCTCAAATTCTGATTTCTTTCTTTCGAGATTGGCTCCTAAATTCTATTTTTCTCCTTCCCGAAATTACAAATCCGAAAATATGAAATTTGACTGCCAGCTGGATTCCACTTACGTCTCTTGATTTAACGTCCGTGGACGTCTTAACAATTTCGATAATTGTTAAGACGTAAGTGCCCATAATTCTTCAGACGTAAGTGGTCTGCACTGACTAAAACTTCACCACTTCGAACTTCATTTCTTTCGATGCCAAACATCTTCTAATGGGCTCCCCTTAGCCTATATTCCTTCCATGGTCTCCAAATGCACCTGAGAATGAAAACTACACACAGGTAGTGAAATAATATACTGGAAAACACTAAGAGACGGGGTTTTAACACAGAAAATAGTCGTACAACTACGACTTATCAAACTACCCACACTTGAACTTGTTCGTCCCGAACAAGAACAAAGCCATAGAACGAATTACAATGTACTAGTCATGCTAATCCTTACATCTCAATCCCAAATCCAGCCACTAATCTTATCATGCTTAAGATTCTAACAATGCAAGTAAAGATAGATTTTTTGATACTTGTTACCTCGCGAGTTGCAATTCAAACGACCTTGGATGTTTGGGAGATAGTCCCCTATAGGTACCACGGACATTGCATTCTTTTCTGAGTTTTGGTCTTTTGATTGAGTCAGCGGCTTTCTCTGACACATGATTAATTCACTGCTTTCATACCGTTGAGTCTTGAATTCTTTTACTTGTATGGACTTTGATAAACGACACATCTTGCTTGAATCAATCAAATTTTGATTTTCTTCTTACTTGATGGTTTGCCTTCGGCTTTTGAATTTGTTTATTGTCCACATAATCATTTGCGCCCTTGAACCACTCCAATCATAGCCTCCGAATAACAGCATAGGAGTGCGTCCCGCTCTATTCCCATCCTCGTCGTTTCTGCATGAGGCAAGGTAGGGGTTACCCACACATTCCCAGCTACTCCGACTAGAGATGGACAGTTCGTTTTCTCTGTCCCACCACCACTGCGAACGCATGAATAAATTTGTATACTTGGTGACGGAGCTACTCTCAGGACTAGGCTAGTGAAGCGTCAACCTCCACCGCTTTTCTCAATCATCAGAACCAAAAACTCAGAACTTCCTGCAATTTGCCGTACCTTTCTAGGACATTTCTGTCAACTCCACATCCCTGCATATCACAACTCGAAAGAACAAAGCATCGAAATTTTTTGAAATTTCGCATTTTTAGTCAAATGCGCACAATAGTCATAAAAGGCTGGAAATGAGATTTTTGACATATGAGAACAGCATAGTAGTGCATCATCAGTTCATTACAACACATAACATGAAAACATAAAAAAAATTAAAAACAGACACGACACACAACTGACTCTATAACACCCCACCCCATACTTAAATTGACCCGTGTCCTTGATGAACCATAATTGTATGAATCATAAACACAGTTAAACCCACCAAATTAGACTCTTTGTCTATTTAACTTTTGCTTGTTAGTTCCGATATTTATCTACAGGGTATTCTGAAGTCTAGAGAAAATACAGGCTAAGGAGGAGTTTTAAAGCTGAAAATGGATTACAAGACACTCGAGGCCACAATCAGATTCCGACTGTACAACTTTCATGGAACCGACTTGGAATCACTCAAATATGCTAGAACAGTCGGCGTTTGGACAAGAACGCAATGCAAAGGCACCAAGCCCGGTAAAGGCCAAACAAGGGCAATTTCAGCCGATTTGGGATTTCGATCGTGTTCGGGGCAGAATTTGGCTTAACTTCCTTCTTGAGATCATCTTAGAATGACATTTTCATTCAGAATACACTCTCCAAAATCCAAGAAGCTCCGACCAAAGCTCCGGTCAGATTCTGGTCAAATTCCGGCAAACTCCGGCCATACTCCGGCGAACCTCCGACGAGCTTCCGATCAAGCCAATTCCGACCACCACTTTTCTCCGGCCAATTCCGACCACCACCATGGTTGCCCACCGATGGCTTTTGAGGAGATGATGCCACCTCACCACCGATGGCTTTTGAGGAGATGATGCCACCTCACCACCGATGGCTTTTGAGGAGATGATGCCACCTCACCACCGATGGCTTTTGAGGAGATGATGCCACCTAGCCGGCTGCTTTGAGCTCTCCTCCTCTCCTCTTGCCAAGTGTTGTCTTCTCCTCCACATCTCCTCCTCCTCCATGCCTATAAATACCAAGCCTCTTCTCATTTGTAAAACATCCCACAATCCCATCTCATTCCAACATCTCATACCACAAGTTAGTGAGAGAAGCTCTCACTTCTCTCTAGAGTTTGGGCACTAATCTTGTAATCACTTTACTTGGAATCAAAGCTTGATCTTTAGCACTTTCAACGGTTTTTGTAAGTACTCTTTTCTTTACTTTACTGTCTTTTCAATTCAGCAACTTTACTTTCCTATCTTTACTTTCGAAAACTTTACTTTACTGTCTTTCAAAAACCTTTACTTTTCAATGCACTTAGCTATGATGTCCTGTTCCATGAATAGTCGTAGCTAAACCCTTCATTCGGTTGAAGGGGTGTACTTGTATCATACAATATTTTAGACCCTGCACCTAGTGCCTCTCTGTGTTCAAAACTTGTTCTATGTGCCACATATACGGCTAGAACTTCCAAGGTTGAGTGGATGCTTTAACGGGCAAAACTCTCTCGTGGGGTTCGTGAACATACTCGGATAAGTGGATGCTTTAACGGGCAAAGCTTATCTGAGGAGTTTGACCTCTTTTAAAAAACCATTTGGTTGATCGTAACTGAAGATCAAATGGATGCACATAAGGCTAAGATACTTCGAAAGGAGGAATTAGTCTAAATAGAACAAGTGTTCTAAACGATGTTGCAAGTCTTGTGCTAGAAATAGCCTCGATTCATCTTTGAACACTTAGTATGATCATTAGAGGTCAATGATAAACAGAATATGATACAAGGCCCCTGAAACCGAATCTTTCCTTTAATTATTGTAGCAACTGTTCCTTTACTTTCAGTACCTTATCAACTGCTTACTTTTTGTCAAGTCTTGTCCATCAAACACCTTACTTTTCAGTAACCAAAAACCAAAAACAACCCCCCAAACTGCTTTATTTAACCCCCCCCCTTTTCGAAAGAACAACTATTCACCTGACTCCCTTGGGTTCGACCCGTACTTACCACTGACTACCCAAAATAGTTAAGTCGCGAGTATCGGAGATATAAATTTGCTTTTGCACAGAGAAGATCGCACCTTAACGACAGTGCGGTGGGCTCCGTCAAAACTGGCGCCGTTGCCGGGGAGTTAGCCTTCGATTAGCTGTTCTTTTCTTTTTCTTTTCTCTTTCGAACTCACTTCTGCACAACCATGTCTCGTGAAGGAAGCCACCATGACTATCAGGATGACGACGAGATGAATTTGTTCGATCAAAATAATGAAGCGCCGCCTTAATTTGTTGACGATCCGGAACAAATCATGCGAAACCATAGAGCTCGTAATAGGGAGGCCATTCGAAGAAACCAAGGACCACCTGAGGACCGAAATGGAGCTGGTCCAGTACAGCCCCTTAGATATCCACCACCCCCGCAATATCAACAAGAGCCAAGACGAGAACCCATCTTCGATGATTACTATGGGGATAACAACTACCGCGAGCCCACTATGGACGAACTCAATGCCCCAGATTTTAGAAATCAGCCGTGGTGCATATACGAGGGCCCTGAACTAGAAAACATTGCCGTCGACATGTCCGTGGTACACAATTTGCCAAAATTCTCAGGAGCTCATGGAGAATCTGCGACAACTCATCTCAAACGCTTACATGGCATTTGCCAAAATCTAAAGCCCAATCGAGTGAATATAGACTACTTCAAGTTGAAGGCGTTCTATTTTTCCTTCATTGACTCGGCAAACGACTGGTTCCTTTCATTGCCTTCAGGAAGCATCAGAACATGGGCTCAGATGCAAAGGAAATTTCTAGACAAATACTACCCAGTAGGAAGAGCGATGCAAGTAAGGAGGCAGCTGCAGGACATAAAGCAAGGGCCCAACGAGTCGATGTTCGACTACCTCGAGAAATTCAACCGATTGGAGCAAAGCTGCTGCAATCTTGGATTACCCGAGAAACTCATCATCGAGTACATGCTTGACGGATTGAACCACTTGGACAAAATGCTTCTGGATGCCTCGGCTGGAGGGTCATTGGCGAGCCTACCATTAAGCGGCATAAGGCGACTAGTCACGAAATTTGTTGAAAATGCCCGGTTCAGAGAGGAGACCACTCGACAGGATGAGTTTACCTAAACCAAGAACGTGGCAAAGGTCGAGACACCGGTAAACTCAATGACCGAGCAAATGGAACAGATGAAGGAAATAATGATGCAAATCCTACAAAAACAAACAGTTCAAGTAAGACCTTGCGAGTTTTGTGGCTCTACGGACCACAAAACTGATGCATGCCCAACTTTGATCGAAGAGGACCTGGTGGAGGCCAATGCAGTAGAGGGATATCAAGGGTACAATAACAACAACAACCACGCCGGTCCAAGCCGACAGTATGGTCAAGCAACCAACCCAAGCTGGAAAAACGAAAACCACCCTCCAAGAATGACACAACAAATCACACCTCAACCAGCGCAGTCATTTTACCAACCGCCCCACCGGCAGTACAACCAAAACATCCCACCAGCAGGCCAGTATCAACAAAGGGGACCGAATCAGTATCAGGCAAGCCCAAACAATCATCAAGGGCCAAACAAGTACCAAGCCGGTCCGAGCCACCAAGGTTCGAGCAAACCAATCGAGGATGTTGTAAAAGAGTTGGCTAGCACAGTACATCGAAATATGGCAAAAACTGATGGAGCAATTGCAAATCTTACCAGCTCAGTACGTCAAAACATGGCGAAAACTGATGGAGCAATTGCAGACTTGACCAAGCACATGTCCCAGCTCGCCACCTCAATATCCGCACTCACTAATGAGCCTGGTCGACTCCCTTCACAAACCATCCAGAACCCAAGGGGAA
Organism: Rhodiola kirilowii; assembly: GCA_033675215.1. Classification (NCBI taxonomy): domain Eukaryota; kingdom Viridiplantae; phylum Streptophyta; class Magnoliopsida; order Saxifragales; family Crassulaceae; genus Rhodiola; species Rhodiola kirilowii. The sequence continues at coordinate 34,379,669 of CM066201.1, forward strand.
ACGTAAATGCCGTGACTCTTAGGAGTGGGAAAAAGCTTGTCATCCAACCCATAGAGCAAGAGGAAGACGAAAGCCCGGAGTTTCCGGAGGAAAGCGAGGACGCACCAGAGGAAGAAGAAAGCACGCCTGAAGAACGCAGGCCAGGCCCGGTACCAGCGACCAGCCTAGTGCCCAAAACCAAGACCTCTAAAATCAGCGCTGCTCTTCCATTTCCAGTGCCAGCCCGAGTACCAAAACAGCATGTCATGGACGAGGACGTGTTTGAGTTGTTCAGTAAAGTCGAAATCAACATCCCCCTCTTGGAAGCCATCAAGCAAATCCCTCGGTATGCTAAGTTTTTAAAAAATCTTTGCACCAACCGGAGGAGGAGTGCTAGATATGATCAAGAGCTAATGAGTAGAAACGTGTCGGCTGTCATACAACGAAAGGTGCCCTCCAAATGTGGTGATCCGGGAACTTACACCATTCCATGCACAATTGGCAACATCCGGATCGAGAACTGCATGCTAGATCTTGGAGCATCAATAACCGTCCTTCCCTTCTCTATCTACTCATGCCTCAGAATTGGACCGCTCAAACCCACCGGCCTCACTATTCAACTGGCAGATCGATCGTACAAACAGCCCGAGGGAAAAATAGAAGACGTCTTGGTTCAAGTAGGCAAATTGGTGTTTCCAGCAGACTTCTACGTCTTAAAAGTGGAGAATGGCGGGCCAACAGACCATGCACCCATCCTTCTCGGCCATCCATTTCTCAAAACATCAAAAATGAAGATAGACTGTGGAAGTGGAATGCTCTCAATGGAGGTAGAAGGAGAGGTCTTCAGCTTTGACATATTCCGAGCAATGAAGCATCCCATGGAGTTTGAGGAAGTGCACACTCTCGATACCTTGGACGACCTGGTTCAAGAAGTTCAACTAGAACCAAGAGCAGATCCCTTAGAAGCCATACTCAATGGAGCCGAACACTCATACGAATTAACCGAAGGCTTACCAGAAACGCTGGCCCACTTAACAATCTCGGAGCCTCTCACACCAGGATATGAAGTCAACGAGGTAAAATTATTCAAATCAAATACTTTTTTACCCTCAATGATTCAAGCTCCCAAAATAGAATTGAAGCCCCTTCCCGGACATCTGAAGTACGCTTTCCTTGGGGATAATAACACACTCCCGGTAATCATCAAAAGTGGCTTGGAAGCAGGCCAGGAACGTAGTTTGATAAAAGTACTGAGACAGCACAAGTTGGCTATTGGATGGACTCTAGCCGACTTGAGAGGAGTTAGCCCAGCGGTATGTATGCACCGTATTCTACTTGAGGATGGGGCAAAGCCATCAAGAGAGCCTCAACAACGACTCAACCCAATCATGATGGAGATCGTCCAAAAGGAAATACAGAAGCTACTGGATGCGGACGTTATCTATCCCATCTCAGATAGCCAGTGGGTGAGTCCTGTTCATGTGGTCCCGAAGAAAAGTGGGATCACAGTTGAGGAAGATGCTGAAGGAAAAATGGTGACAACAAGGGTCAAGAACGGCTGGAGAATGTGCATCGACTACAGAAAATTGAACGCCATCACAAGAAAAGACCATTTCCCTCTACCATTCATCGATCAAATCCTAGACCGACTAGCAAGCAAACCATACTTTTGCTTCCTGGACGGGTTCTCAGGCTACAACCAGATCCCCATAGCACCTGAGGACCAAGAGAAGACTACATTCACCTGCCCATTCGGCACATTCGCCTTCAGAAGGATGTCGTTCGGCCTATGCAATGCCCCAGGGACTTTTCAAAGGGTAGTGACCAGCATTTTTTCAGACATGATCGGAGAATTCATTGAAGTCTTCTTGGACGACTTCACCATCTATGGAGACACATTCGACGCTTGCTTAAGCCATTTGAGCACGGTTTTGGCACGATGTGTGTCCATGAACTTAGTGCTCAATTATGAGAAGTGCCACTTCATGGTAACACACGGAATAGTCTTGGGACATATCGTCTCACAAGAAGGCATGGAAGTGGACAAAGCAAAGATCGACCTGATCATGACTCTACTATACCCATCCACGGTCCGAGACATCCAATCATTCCTTGGCCATGCAGGATTCTACCGACGATTCATCAAGGACTTCTCCAAAAAGGCGTTTCCTCTATCTACTCTTCTCCAAAAAGAAGTTCCTTTTGAATTCACCAATGCATGCAAGGAGGCCTTTGATGACCTGAAGAAAGCCCTCACTAGCACACCCATCATCCAAACTCCAGATTGGGTAAACCCTTTCGAAATCATGTGCGACGCAAGCGACTTTGCTGTGGGAGCAGTTCTCGGCAAAAAAATTGATAAGAAGGCGGGTGTGATCTACTACGCCTCACAAACCCTAGATTCTGCCCAACGAAACTACTCCACCACCGAAAAGGAACTCCTGGCAGTGGTATTCGCTCTGGAAAAGTTCAGATCATATTTGCTTGGAGCAAAAGTGATAGTTTATTCTGACCATGCTGCCATCCGTTACCTGATGAAGAAGAAGGAGGCCACGTCAAGACTCATTCGGTGGATACTACTATGCAAGAATTCGATGTGGAGATAAGGGACAAGAAGGGGATCGAAAATACTGTGGCCGACCATCTAAGCAGGATTGTCCGAGAAGAAGAAGAGGGGCACATAACCGAGTCATTTCCAGACGAGCACCTCTATGCAGTCTCAACCAAGGTGTCGTGGTATGCCTCAATCGTCAACTACCTTGTAGGAGGTAAATTTACCCCTTCTTTTACTAAAGCACAATGCATGAAACTTAGGCATGATGCTAGACATTACTTATGTGATGATCCTTACTTGTGGAAAATAGGAGCAGATCAAATACTTAGGAGATGCATCCCCGATAATGAAATAGCTTCTGTTATTAGCTTTTGCCATGAGTTTGCATGTGGAGGACACTTCGGGCCTAGGAGAACCGCTAGGAAAATCCTAGATAGCGGCTTCTTTTGGCCGAGTTTATTTAGAGATGCCTATGAGAAGTGTAAAAAGTGCGATAGGTGTCAAAGAGTAGGAAATGTGTCAGCTAGAAATGAGTTGCCTCAAGTACCCATATTAGTCAACGATGTTTTCGACATTTGGGGTATTAATTTTATGGGACCATTCCCAGTTTCATGCGGTTATACTTAATATTTTAGTTGCTGTGGATTATGTGTCAAAATGGGTAGAAGCTAAGGCCACAAGGTGCGACGATGCAAAAACTATCATAGATTTTTGCGCACTAACCTGTTTTGTAGGTACGGGGTACCCAAGGCCATAATCAGCGACCAAGGAACTCATTTCTGCAACCGCATGATGGCTGCCACCTTGAAGCGCTACCATGTCCACCACCGAACGTCCACGGCATATCATCCCCAAACCAATGGTCAAGCGGAGATCTCCAACCGCGAAATCAAGGGAATTTTAGAAAAAATGGTGAAGCTGGGTAGGAAAGATTGGAGTCAGAGGCTAGATGAAGCTCTTTGGGCTTATCGGACAGCATACAAGACACCAATTGGAACCTCCCCCTTTCGACTTGTTTATGGAAAGGCATGCCACCTTCCGGTGGAATTAGAACATAAAGCCTATTGGGCGCTCAAGCATTGCAATCCGGTATTGAAGGCTGCTGGACTAGATAGGAAGCTTAATCTGTGTGAGCTTGAGGAATTGCGGCTTGAGGCCTATGAAGGGCAAACGGACTACAAAGCGCGGACCAAATTGTATCATGACAAATTCATCCTCCGTCGCTCATTTGAGGAAGGACAACAAGTGCTACTCTTCTCCTCACGGTTGAAGCTGATGCCTGGCAAACTAAAATCAAGATGGACCGGCCCTTATACTGTGACTAAGGTATTCAACCATGGGATGCTTGAGTTGGAAAGCATAGAGGATAGAAGCCGATTCAATGTGAATGGACAGCGAGTCAAACACTACCATGGTGAGGTCAACTTGACAACGCAGAAATACGACCTGAGCCACCCATGGGATCCAAACCTGTGATCCCCATGCGTCGAGCCAACGACGTTAAACAAAGGCACTGGTCGGGAGGTAACCCGACACCTATCTTACTTTCAGTAATTTTATTTTCTGTCATTTAGTTTTTACCATAAGTCGCTCTCACCCACTTTTTGTATAGAAGGAATGTCTAACATGTAGGAATCGGTTTTTGGAGCAAGATCAGATCAGCCAGGTAGCTTCCGAGAAATTACCGGGCCTGCGCTGAGAGTTCAAGGCCACAGCCGAACTCCCTCGATTATCCAGCTCCGAGGCATGTCGTTTCACGACACGACACAGTAAAAGGGAGTTCAGTTCTTCTCTTTTCCTTAATGTCATTTCCTTCTCTTGTATATATTTGCATGACTTTTGAACTAAGTCTTGCTGAAAGGCAAGCCTTCGTTCAAAAGTGTGGGGTGAGAACCGCCTTTGTACATAACATGCTTTTTCTTTTTCCTTTTCCCTTAATATTATCTTTTTGAAAATATGAACTTGAGAATGTGAAAAAGATAGATCTAAATTCATGCATTTACCTTGTGAAAATTCAACTGTTTAAAAACTTAGAATGTAACTTCTCATTTGTCCCTTTGTGCTGAGATAAACAGGGGCTGTGGAGTTGACATAAACTGCCCTAGAGAGGCTTGTCAAGCACTCGAAGGATCGAATATAACTATATGGTTTTCGAAGTCAGTGGAGGCTGCACTTCGGGTTTCAGTAAAGATTGAAGTCATCTCCGCCATGCAGTGTTTATGCAAAAGGCGGGACGGGAATCAAACCGTCCTATCTCTAGTCCAAGTAGCCGGGAAAATAGATGAGCGACCCTCATCTTGACCCGCGCGAAACGGCGAGGATGAGAAAGCGCGGGGAGGTATTTCCATATGCTCGTGGGCGATGATTGGACCTCCCAAAAAGGCTTGAGAAAATGGACTAGCAAGCCACAAAAAGGCAAAAGCTCAAAGAAGCTAATCAAAGGCCAAAGGCCAAAGTTGTGAAGGTTTTAACCGAACAAAAGTGAAGTACTCAAAGAGTCAAATCAAAGGCCAAAGGCCGATTCACTACCCCAAAAAAAAGCTGTCCCTCGCCAAAAAGAAATCAAAAAGGCTTAACTCAGTGAAACCCGAACCAAATCACGTGCTAGACAAAGCTACAAGGAAACCATATAGTGCGAGTCGATCCCGAGAATGCAGTCCAGGAGCCTGAAAAGGGCTATCTCCCGAAACATCTGAATTAATTTGCATCTCGGCGCAAAGGTACAAGTATCAAGTTTCTTCTAAGTATTTACACGGTTTAGTTTGGTAATAAGTAAGTAATGCATGAATAGGATAAATCTAGTTCATATTCTCACTTTCATATTTAAAGTTTTTACATGGATTGTGTGTGCCGCCCTTTAAAAAGCATTATTCGGGACGAACAACTAAAAGTGTGGGGTGATCTGATGAACCATAATTGTATGAATCATAAACACAGTTAAACCCACCAAATGAGACTCTTTGTCTATTTAACTTTTGCTTGTTAGTTCCGATATTTATCTACAGGGTATTCTGAAGTCTAGAGAAAATACAGGCTAAGGAGGAGTTTTAAAGCTGAAAATGGATTACAAGACACTCGAGGCCACAATCAGATTCCAACTGTACAACTTTCATGGAACCGACTTGGAATCACTCAAATATGCTAGAACAGTCGGCGTTTGGACAAGAACGCAATGCAAAGGCACCAAGCCCGGTAAAGGCCAAACAAGGGCAATTTCAGCCGATTTGGGATTTCGACCGTGTTCGGGGCAGAATTTGGCTTAATTTCCTTCTTGAGATCATCTTAGAATGACATTTTCATTCAGAATACACTCTCTAAAATCCAAGAAGCTCCGGCCAAAGCTCCGGTCAGATTCCGGTCAAATTCCGGCGAACTCCGGCCATACTCCGGCGAACCTCCGACGAGCTTCCGATCAAGCCAATTCCGACCACCACCATGCTCCGGTCATTTCTTGCTCCGGCCACATTCCGGCGAAGTCCCACCGATGGCTTTTGAGGAGATGATGCCACCTCACCACCGATGGCTTTTGAGGAGATGATGCCACCTCACCACCGATGGCTTTTGAGGAGATGATGCCACCTCACCACCGATGGCTTTTGAGGAGATGATGCCACCTCACCACCGATGGATTTTGAGGAGATGATGCCACCTAGCCGGCTGCTTTGAGCTCTCCTCCTCTCCTCTTGCCAAGTGTTGTCTTCTCCTCCACATCTCCTCCTCCTCCATGCCTATAAATACCAAGCCTCTTCTCATTTGTAAAACATCCCACAATCCCATCTCATTCCAACATCTCATACCACAAGTTAGTGAGAGAAGCTCTCACTTCTCTCTAGAGTTTGGGCACTAATCTTGTAATCACTTTACTTGGAATCAAAGCTTGATCTTTAGCACTTTCAACGGTTTTTGTAAGTACTCTTTTCTTTACTTTACTGTCTTTTCAATTCAGCAACTTTACTTTCCTGTCTTTACTTTCGAAAACTTTACTTTACTGTCTTTCAAAAACCTTTACTTTTCAATGCACTTAGCTATGATGTCCTGTTCCATGAATAGTCGTAGCTAAACCCTTCATTCGGTTGAAGGGGTGTACTTGTATCATACAATGTTTTAGACCCTGCACCTAGTGCCTCTCTGTGTTCAAAACTTGTTCTATGTGCCACATATAAGGCTAGAACTTCCAAGGTTGAGTGGATGCTTTAACGGGCAAAACTCTCCCGTGGGGTTCGTGAACATACTCGGATAAGTGGATGCTTTAACGGGCAAAGCTTATCTGAGGAGTTCGACCTCTTTTAAAAAACCATTTGGTTGATCGTAACTGAAGATCAAATGGATGCACATAAGGCTAAGATACTTCGAAAGGAGGAATTAGTCTAAATAGAACAAGTGTTCTAAACGATATTGCAAGTCTTGTGCTAGAAATAGCCTCGATTCATCTTTGAACACTTAGTATGATCATTAGAGGTCAATGATAAACAGAATATGATACAAGGCCCCTGAAACCGAATCTTTCCTTTAATTATTGTATCAACTGTTCCTTTACTTTCAGTACCTTATCAACTGCTTACTTTCTGTCAAGTCTTGTCCATCAAACACCTTACGTTTCAGTAACCAAAAACCAAAAACAACCCCCCAAACTGCTTTATTTAACCCCCCCCCTTTTCGAAAGAACAACTATTTACCTGACTCCCTTGGGTTCGACCCGTACTTACCACTGACTACCCAAAATAGTTAAGTCGCAAGTATCGGAGATATAGATTTCATTTTGCACAGAGAACATCGCACCTTAACGACAGTGCGGTGGGCTCCGTCAGTCCTCACGGCACAACTCAAGAGTGTGATGGACAAACAAAACAGACTCAAATAAAAATAAAAAAACATTAAAAATAAAAATAAAAAAACATTAAAAATAAAAACGAAAGGAACTGTGATGGACCATATTTATATGATTCATTAAGACAATTAAACCCACCAAATTAGATGCTTTATCTTGACAACTTTTACTTGTTAGTTTCACTTTTGTTCTACAGGCTATTTCAAGGAGTAATGACGAAACGAGCTAAAATGGAGTTCTTAACACTGAAAGTGGATTACGAGTCAGAACTGGCCATACTTCGACAATACTTCGATCAAGCCACAACTAAGTCCCAATGACTTATTCCAACTAAGATCAAGAACACAAGTGAAATGCCAAGTCTAAATTCCTCATCTTTTGATGTCAACTAAGGAGCAACCAAAGGAGCAATCAAAGGGCAACCAAAGAGCAACCAAAGGGCAACCGGAGTTATATCACAAACGATGGCTTTTGGGGAGAAAGATCTCAATCCACTCACACTCTCCTCTCCTCCACCTCACCACCGGCGGCTCCCTTGTGGAGAAGACATGTGGCCGGCGGCTTTTGAGCCATGCCACCTTGCCCGGCGGCTTTCCTCTCCCCCTCTCCCCTCTTGCCATGTGTTGAGCTCTCATTCCTCCTCCTTGCCTATAAATACCAAGCTTCCCTTCCCTTTGTAAATCATCCTCATTCAAACAAACTCAAAGACAAGTCACTTGTTACTTATCTCTCTAGATTTTGGGCACAATCCTTGTAAACGTTTACTTTGATCTTGAATACTCTTGTTGGTTCTTGAGTATTCTTGTTGTTCTTGAGTTTACTCCTGTTGGTTCTTGAGTATCCTCACCTTTACTTTCCTTGTCTTGATTTCCAAAAACCTTTACTTTTCTGTCTTTCAAAACCTTTACTTTACTTAGTACTTAGCTATGATATCCACCCCTATGGATATTCGTAGCTAAACCCTTCATTCGATTGAAGGGGTGTACTTGTATCATAAAATGTTTTAGACCCTTCTCTTAAGTGCCTCTTTGTGTTCAACTTGTTCTAGGTGCCATATATTAGGTCAGAACTCCATTGGTTGAGTGGATGCTCGGAAGAGCAAAGCTCTGCCATGGGTTCGTGATCTTCCGTGGATAAGTGGAGGCTCGGAAGAGCACAGCTTATCTGTGGAAGTCAACCTCTTTTAAACACCATTTGGTTTATCAGGAATGATGATCAAATGGATGCACATACTAGAACAAGAGTTCTTTGTCTTGCAAAAGACTAGACGGTGTGGCAAGTCATGTGCTAGGAATAGCCTTGATACACTTTTGAACACTTAGTATGATCATTAGAGGTCAATGATAAACGGACTATGATAGAAGGCCCCTAAAACCGAATCCTTTCCTTTAATTAAAACATCATCTGTCACTTTACTTTCAGTCCCATATCAACTGCTTGTTTTCCGCAAGTCTTGTCCTTCAAGAATATACTTTCAGTAAGTCTTGTCCTTCAAGCATTTACTTTCTGCAAGTCTTGTCCTTCAAGCACTTTACTTTTCAGTATTTACTTTCAGTCCCGTATTTACTTTCTTTACTTTCAGTCATTTACTTTTCAGTACTAAAATCACCACCAACTCACTTACTTTTCAATACTAAAATCACAACCAACCCCCAACTGTCTTACTTTCCATCTTCGAAAGAACAACTATCCACTAATTCCCTTGGGTTCGACCCCTACTTACCGCTTTACTACCCAATAGTAGAGTACGAGTAGCAGACTTACAAATTTATTTTTGCACAGAGCCATCGCACATTAACGACGGTGTGGTGCGCTCCATCAAACTGGTACTCCCCTAATAGACTGGTGGTGGTGGTGGCTGCGATTTACCCTCTGCAATGCACCGCGGACGTCTTCTTCATTTGATGTCGTGGACGTCTCTTGATTTTGCAATAATTGTTAAGGCGTCCGCGCAACTTATTGTTCAGACGTGCGCGATTTCCACTGATGTTTGAATTCCTTTCTTCATTCAATCACCTGAAACCACTAAAAATAAAAATGCGCTCGGGGCGCCTCATCATGGTACCAATTCCACTAACTAATCGACTCTTAACATGTGTAAAATAAAAACACACCGGGTTGCCTCCCGGTAAGCGCCTTTGTTTTACGTCCTTGGCTTGACATTACCTCTTTAGGGATCACAAGTTAGGATCCCATGGGCGTGTGAGGTCAAACTTCTTTACTCCCTTGTGATACTCATAGCCCTCATCGAGTGGTGCTCTCGTGTCTCTCCATCCTGGTTTCCATCCAAATGTGCCATGTCTCGGTCGCTTCCTCGTGTATGGACGGTCATCATCCTCATAAATATAAAAATCTGATCTCTTGCCACCAAACGCAAGTGACATCAAGCATGTGTCTATGTCAATCTTGATTTTATTGGAAAGGAGGAGTGATAGTCCCAAAATGAGCGCAGGAGGACCGTTATCTCTGGCATCTCCCATCTGCAAAATATAAGAGTCAACATCACGGGTGATTGTGAGAGTACCTGTGGCCTTGCTCTTTCTAGGCGGTGCCTCATGACTTGTAGCACATGGGTGTTCCACCGTTGGCTCTTCCGGCTCATGCTTCGCCTCCAACTCATCTTCCAGCTCGTCATTATCGATCGTGTGGTCCTTAGGAGCTATCACCTGCATTGGGAATAGTAGGGGAGTGTTAGAATTTGGAATTTCCTTACCAAAATCTGAGGAACCCACGGACGTCTCCTGAGTATCTTCCACGGACGTCTCTGTATTTTGTTGTAATTCATCAGGCGTCCGCGCGTTAATTGTTGAGACATCCACCTGCTCCACTGAGGGCAAATCTTCATTCAGCTCTTCTTCTCGCCCTTCGTAAACGGCGCTAGCAAGTTGAGACACTTGCTCCTTTAGCTCGTTAATGACTCCAGCTTGTTGATCGAGTGCTTTGAACATGCCTCTTATTTCCTCTATAAATTCCTTAATCTCGTTTTCTTCTGTGTTCTCATCCAACCTATTGCACCAAGGGGCATCATCGCTATACGGCGCATAAAATCCTCTCATAGTGCGTCTCGGATCCTGACGCCTAGGTAACTGTCCATATCGGTTTCCTCCACCGAGGTATTCTCGATCCAACACATCCTCGTAATCCTCGTATCTAGCTGCACGAGGTCTAGCATACACATTCACAAATTGCTGATTTCTGGGGGTTGGTAGTCTTCAATTAACAGCGTCGTCATAAATTGGTTCACTGTAATAGGAATACATAGCAAACCATAAAACCAAACAAAAACAAAAAAGACAATACAAAGAAACTAAAAGAAATAAATACTTAGTGAGATTCTTCGTTACCGATCCCCGGCAACGGCGCCAAAATTTGACGGGCGTCATTGTACCCGTCAAAAATAATATTTCTTTATCTCCGACTAGCTTGTGGTAAGTCGGGTCGTATCCACAGAGATCGGTGTGAGAATCTGTTCACTAAGTACAAAAGTAACAATGGGGGGTAAACTCCGAACAAGTCAAATAAAAACGCAAGTAGCAAGTAACAACGATCAATTATCCAGAGAAATGATCACACAAATTCAAGTATCAAATATTAAAGAACAGTGCAGGCTAGTACTTTCGATTGTGATGCAAGACTAAATCATTGACCAATTTGTTTTGAATTCTAATGTTCTACAACTTAGAGCTCCCCGCTAGGTTGCACTCCCCGTTCTTATTCTAATACTTAATCTCGCGCTAGCGATAATCAAGATTGCATGAACAATAAACAAGTTGTCCTAGGGTGTCAATCCTAGTGGTATATTACTCGTATCCTAGTTTACTATCCCCGCTAGGTTGCTAGTAAACTTTGATAATCGAAATTGACACACAAACATTAGCTCCCCCGCTAAGGTTCCACTCATGCTAGCATATCAAATCCATAAACAATGCATAGTAATATGACGCAAAACATAGAAAATCAATATAAGTCTCAAGTCAATACATCACAATTCTAGCCTACACATATGAGTTTAGCTACTCATCGAAATGCAATACATCATTAAGTAATTGAGTAAGATGAAATGAAAATACTGATGTTGAATAATCCTCCAAGCTTTCTTCTCTTCCCAGCCACAATCAATCTTTCTTTTCTCTTCCAAACCTTCAAACCCTTTTCGTCTCCTGCCAAAAGTTTGCTCAACCACACTTCTTTTTCTCCTCTCAGCCGTGTGTTCTCAAAACCACACACAAATCCCACACAAATTTCACACGGCCAAAAGACAAATGTTTCTTCTTTTTCTTTCTTCTTTTTATCTTCTCAAGTGTGGCTCCTCAAATTCTGATTTCTTTCTTTTGAGATTAGCTCCTCAAATTCTGTTTTTCTCCTTCCCGAAATTACAAATCCAAAAATATGAAATTTGACTGCCAGCTGGATTCCACTTACGTCTCTTGATTTAACGTCCGCGGACGTCTTAACAATTTCGGTAATTGTTAAGACGTAAGTGCCCATAATTCTTCATACGTAAGTGGTCTGCACTGACTAAAACTTCAGCACTTCGGACTTCATTTCTTTCGATGCCAAACATCTTCTAATGGGCTCCCCTTAGCCTATATTCCTTGCATGGTCTCCAAATGCACCTGAGAATGAAAACTACACACAGGTAGTGAAATAATATACAGGCTAACACTAAGACACGGGGTTTTAACACAGAAAATAGTCGTACAACTACGACTTATCAGGTAGTTTCACACCTTGAATAAATTGTGTCGAGAAACATAAGCTTTTGAGGATTCGGTCACCAAGACTTACGAGTCTAAGGAGATTGGTTTTTAAGTGAGACCGTTTGTGACTCCACCAATTTCCTGGGAATCCTTTATTTGTCTTAATTTATTTGACATAGCCCTTTCATTTTGTGACGAACTCACGTTGCGATACAAGTCTCTACCAAAAGAAGGCAGGTGCAATAGTGCTTTTCGAGGACTCAAAGGCGAATGGTCAGCTGCTTCTGAACATCACGCGTCGCACGAGGGAAGTGCCTATCCAACCTTACTCTCTTCTTATTTCCCTTTTGTTTGTTTGCATGCATAGTCGTGTCTTTGAACTTAAGATGAGCCGTGAGGACACGTCAGTTCAAAAGTGTGGGGTGGGAGAGTCAGTCATCGAGTCAGCACGTTTACTTTCCTGCACCTGCACAGAGTCAGCACGTTTCCCGATTCCCGAAATTTTTAAAATTTTTTGTACACGTTTCTTCTCTATTTCCTAGATTTGCGGTATTGAATGTTGATAAGGTGAAATAGATAGAGCCGATTACATGCATGTCTTTAGTGAAATTTGACTTGTGCGGTTACATGTGAACTTAACCCACTACGTGCCTTTGTTAGTTGAGATAAACAGGGATGTGGAGTTGATAGAAACGTCCTAGAGAGACCTGACAGAACATTCAAAGGACCGAATTCGAGTTATATGGTTATGTGGATTTCGTGGAGGCTAGCACTTCGAGGCGACATGGTTACGAGTCTGCTCCGCCACTGCGGTACTTTTTGCGGTTGGTTGGGACGGGAATACATCACACCGTCCAATCTCTAGTCCAAGTAGCCGGGAAAATAGACGAGCGACCCTCGGCTTGACTCGCGTCAAAAGGGCGAGGATGAGTGAGAGCGAGAAGGTTTCTAGTCCAAGTAACCGAGAAAATAGACGAGCGACCCTCGGCTTGACTCGCGTCGAAAGGAAAAGGAATCACGAACAAGCAGCCACAATCCGTAGCAAAAGAGACAAATTCATTCCATTGTGAAGTTTTACACCGCAACAAAGTGAAGTACCCCAATGATACATCAAACCGAATCACTACAAGCTGTCTGAAAAGCACTCAAGCACCTTGAAGCTCGAATCAATCACGTGCAAGAAAAGGCAATGAAGCGTAACCATATAGCAAGAGTTCGGAACCAAGAGTGCGGTTCATGGGTCTAAAAAGGACTATCTCCCGAGACATCCGAATTTATTTGCATCTCGACCCAAAGGTAACACGTATCATTACTTCCATGTTTGAGCACAAGGCTTTTAGTAACGAGTATGCATGGAAAGGTGAAATCTAGATTAGCCGAGTCATATTCATGTAGCAATATCTAGGATGCCGAATCCTTGTGGTGTTTTCATATTTTTCTTCTTATGACCTAGTCCTTGTTCGGGACGAACAAGTTTAAGTGTGGGGTGGTTTGATGAGCCGTATTTATACGTCTCATCGAGTCATCAAATCCCACCAATTCCGGCACTTTATCATGCAAACAGTTACTTCTTAGATTTGTTTTGCATTTCAGGTGTTTCGGAAGCTCTAGGAGGAAACGCGCTTAAAAGACGGCATTTTCGTGCCAAAAACATCGCAGTTGAAGATCAAAGCCAGAGGAGCGTCGTGAACAGTATTTTTCGGCTCGTGAACAGTATTCTCGACTAGTGAACAGTAATTCCGCATGAACAGTATCCCGGGATGAACATTAATTTCGGGTCGTGAACAGTAATTTCGGGAAAAAAATCCAAATTCCATGCATGACGGTTTAGAAGGTCCTAGAAGAGCCTAGAAGACTTGCACAAGAAGTTTACTTGGAAAACAAGCTAAAAGATTTGGAAATCTTTCTTAATCTAGATTTGGACTTGACCGACTTAAGGGGGATTCAAGCTTCACTCCACTCTATAAATAAGAGCTCTCCTCAGCCCTTCAACCATCCCATCAGCTCTCAACAATCCCAAATTCGAGCTCTCAACAATCCCACAATCGAGCATTCCTTCTCACAAGCGAGCTCTCAACAATCCCACAATCGAGCATTCCTTCTCACAAGCGAGCTCACCTCTCCTCCTCTCGGCTGAAACCGTCTGGCGTTCCTAGCACCCTCGGCACTCAGCCCTCACGGCCCGGTCCTTAGTCCCACTCGGCATAGAGAAGTCACCTTGTTCCCTTTTTATTGTTTTGCTTTAATGGCTATGTGTAACTAAACCCGTTATTCGGACTACGGTTTCAATTGTTGTGACAAACGTTTTGAGATTTCACGCTTAATATTATTCTTGCATTCTATTAGTTCTTGTGCACATTAATTCGGTTTGAATTGCAAGGTTAAGTGGAGACCCGAAACGGTAAAGCTTAACCGAGCAATCCTCACCCTCTATTTCCTACTTATTTGATACTGACCCGTTAGAATAAGTAGACGCACTAAACCAAATATAACCTGACCAGGAGTATTAGGTTTGCTAGAACTAGAATTCTATAACCTGACCAGGAGTAGATTGTGGCGTAGTGATCTAACGGTCCTACCTTAGGTTATAACCTGACCCGGAGTAACCACACTTAAGAAATGTAGAATTAAACACTTAAAAATCAAGGATATACCAAGTCACGATTAGAAACCCTAGTCTGAATATTCTCTCTCATTGATTCACACTCGTCTTATTTCCTTTTTGCACTGTTTCCTAATCAGTTACAACCAATTGTCTTCTTTCTTACAGAACAATAAGTAGCCATATAGCTCTCTAGGGTTCGACCCTTGCTTGCCACTGTACTAACCCACAGTCTAGAGTAAGGAACTATAAATTCAAATTTGCAAGTACCAACGACGACCTGTCAGCAACACAATAAGAACATGAATAGTTACACAAAACATGCTCGCCATTCACCTATGCAATCTAGGGATAGTCCACGGGCTCTTGGCGCAAAGCTCATTCTCAAGTGTCAAGGACTAGGCAATGACCCGTAAGAGAAGAGGAGCCTGACTTAAGGATTTCCTGAAAAATAGTACAAAAATTTGCATCAAAAACTCAGTGCAAGCACGAGGATCGTCCCTTAGTTTCTAGTACACGAATTCTCAAGATAGGTTATGATTTGCACGCAATGAAAGGATGGAATTACACTATATCAAGCAGAAGGGGGCAGAAATTGTTTCAAGAGTGTTTTCCATATACCAGGGGTGACTTTTCTCACCAGGTCCTTGGTATTTTCTGCTTTCGCAGAATCAACAAAAGCATATATTTTTTTTTCGAACTGGTTTTCTTTCAAAAACAACTATGCTTGGGGCCAATGCTTCACCCACTTTCCAAGATTAAGAACTTTGTTTTTGAGGGGAAAACTTGAAGGTCAATTGTCTAACTCCACACTTAAGGCTTGACATAGTGTATGAATAAAGGAGGGTGCATGCAAATCACGACGAATGTAGAGAAAAACATACTAGTACTAAGGTCACCTGGAAAAAGATATGCAATTTTAAGCTTTTGACATTTTTGAACCGGTGCCTACTAATATCAAGTCTTAAGCATGCTTCAAGAAATACGTAGAACATGTGATAGACAAGGGTTAGCAATGATACTGACTCAAGAGAATACACCTACGAGTAAAACTATTTCAAGTCCTAGACTTCGAATCCAAATGAGTGTCAATCAGTTAAGGAGTATTGTAGAAAACGAGGATTTCAATCGCAATACATAGACAGTTGAGCATATGCAAGAGTGAATATGATGTGCAATGCACGTGACTATGCGCTACCCACTCCACACTTAAAAGCGAGCTTAGTCCCTAAGCGAAAATATAAAATAAGAAAAAGTGCATAGGAACTTCACTCGTGCGTGATGGCGCGAAATCCAAAGAGAATTAAACGATGGCTGGTGAGTGAAATACGACTTGTGAGCTGGTAGATGAACGAATAAACATATAGAGCTGCACAGGGTATAGGTTAGCATCGATAATAAGAAAGAAGTGCCAAAAAGATGATATGATAAATGATGTGAGCAAAAGTTTGAACATATGGAAAGTGTATCTCAAACATCAAGAGTCAAGTAGACAAAACAAAAATCATGGCACAAGGAAACAGCAGACAAAATGAAAGTCAAGAGCAGCTTCTGCCAAGAACAATAAAAAAGTGGGGCTGCCTGCTGTATCCTGAGAAGCATCGTCGCCAGACTCACTGCCCTCTGAATCAGAGATGAATGAATCATCAGCATTCGGGGAAACTGCAGTGCCAGGAGGGTGAGAGGGGCCAGGGTCGGTGGTAGCAGGAGCGAGAGGTCCACTGGGAGTAGGACTGAGGTCGACTGCCATGGTAAAATCAGCCTAGAAAGGGTCTGGGGCAGAAGACATGAAGAATGGCGGAGGTGGAAAGTCTGTGAATCCCTGATGCCGATAGAATGAAGTACGGGCGTCCTGCGACCACTGATGTGCCCTGCTAGCCTGATATCTGAAATTTGAGAACTCATCCCTGAGCTGATTATGAGAAACGGAAAGCCGGCTCTGTGTAGATATCATCGGGGCCATGCTGGCCAAAATCTGGCGCTGGTAACTAACATCGTAGTCAGAGATTTCCGGAACTCATTCTGGGAGGTGATGATCTGATCGTGAGAGGTCTCAAGGCGTGTGAGATGCTCCTCGAGTCTCAGCTGGGGCTGGTCGACAATAGGTGGCTGCGGAGGAGGAAAGGGACGTGGTCGGAAGCTGGAGGCTCCTGTGCCCCAAAAGCCGGGGGGAACTGTGTCGCAAAAGCTGGAGGGTTCTGGGCATAATCTGTCATATCAATGTCCTCCTTCGCATATGCTGCAGGTGCATCAAAGTCTGGCACCGGAGAGGTCTCTCTAACTGTTGCGTTCCCCAGGCGCCTATTCTTATTCTCCAGGCGCCGCCCCTTAACACCATCCTCCGGAATATCCGGCCTGTGGAACCACTGACGCTCCCTCGTAAGCATCAAACACTGAATCATCTTCGCGGCCGTGAGTTCCCAGGAATTGGAGTTAAAACTGGTGCTGAAATCAAAACCGAGGCTCTCGGCAAGCAGGGTGATGTAGAGGCCGCCGCTGATAGCACTGTTGGGCTTCTTCCCATCGAAACTCACCCAATCCTTAAAACGAGCTGTGAGAATCTCAAAGAAGTCCACTCTAAGGCCACGACTCATGGCGATCAAGATGTCGATGTCCTTCTCATTGACCACAGTACCGCCCTCCTTCCGAACATTCACTGCCATAGAAACCAGGCGGTGGGCAACCTTTCACTCGTGTAGCTTAATGCAAGTGGCAGGATGAGTGGGTAAATAGACGACATCAATCTCTGATATATATCTCCAGAATGCATCCTTTTCTGATGCAGAGAAAGAAGGCACAATACCCTCCAATGGGAATTCCAAAATACGACATATGTCGGCTCTATCCATAGTGAAATCAATGTCCTGCAGCCGAAACGACCAATGTGTCGTCTGTCCCGGTGGGCCATGAGCATGAAACGAAGCCACAAATTCATACAAAGCAGTAATCATAGTCGGCCTCTGATTTGAAAATAATATTCCAAGCCCGGACTCATCAAACAATGGACGTACTTTATCCAGCAAGTCTAAATTGGACAGAGTAGTGAGGCAAGGGACAAGTGTAGGCTTACAAAATTTCTTGAGCTTCAACCGTTTGTAGATTGCCAAAGTAGATGGATTGGGAAATCGAGGGTACCTTTTGTCATCGAACCGTCGGACGGTCGGAACCGCCGGATCTAGAGGAGGAGGTGCGGCTTGGGAAGCGGCTGTCCTTGGATTCCGACGGCGAGACATGGTGGAGGTGGAGGACGGATGCTTCAGACAGCTGGGATGGCTTGGGTGACGGAGAGGGAGAGGCGGCGAAGGCTTGGAGGTGGAGAGGTGTCTGCCGATTTGGGTTGCAAACCTTAATTTAAAATCTGAAATCGAGCAGGTCCCGTGATAGTCGATCCGTCACGGGCTGTCACGGGTCGTCACGGGGTTCAGAAAAGACATAGCCTCGGCCGGATCCCGTGACAAGTCCATTGTCCCATAACGATCCTTCTGTCACGGGCTGTCACGAGGTTGATGACAAACTGGAATTCAGGCAGGTCCTGTGACACCGACTTCGTCACGGGGCATCACGGGACTAAAAACTTGCAGTGTATCGGCCAGGTCCTGTGACAGAACCATTGTCCCGTGACGATCCTTTTGTCACGGGCTGTCACGGGACCAAGATAAAGTCTTTATTGCTGCTGGGACTCCACACTTTGATTCCTGCATGGTTCACATACAAATTGTACAATGCAAAATGCAACTGAATAAAACTTACAGCGCGGGTTACTCCCCGAAGAGACCTAGTTTAACGTCTTAGCGAGACATAGCAAATGTGATAGAACTAGAAGCATTCTCGGGAAGTCCCTTGCTGAGATCCCTTCCCGAGAAGTAGGTTGTCATTGATCCCGTCAGGAGGTGCAAGATGCTTTAGAGGTGATAGTGCTTGAGGCGTTGCCCATTGACTACCATGGTTTTGCCTCCTTCAACGCTGATTTCCACATGCCCGTCTAGATGTGCTCGTTCTACTGTATAAGGGCCACTCCATTTAGTTGAATTCCACATGCCCGTCTGGAAATAATCTGAGGCGGGAGTTGTATAGGAGAACCCACTCGCCCTCGTTGAATTCTCTGCGCACTATTCTCTTGTCATGCCACTTTTTCGTTCTCTCCTTGTAGATGCGAGCATTCTCGTATGAATCAAGTCTGATCTCATCAAGCTCGTGTAACTGTAATAGTCGCTTTTCCCCAGCTGCCTTCATGTCCATGTTTAGCTCTCTAACAGCCCACAAGGCCTTATACTCGAGTTCGACTGGCAAGTGACAGGTTTTTCCATAGACTAGTCTGAAGGGACTCATTCCGATAGGAGTTTTGAATGCAGTCATGTATGCCCATAGCGCGTCATCTAGCTTGGACGCCCAGTCTTTCCTGTGGCTTGAGACTGTCTTCCCCAATATGCTCTTGATCTCTCTGTTAGAGATCTCTACCTGCCCACTGGTCTGAGGGTGATAAGGAGTGCCAATTTTATGGTACACACCATACTTTTTCAGCAACGTCTCGAAGTTTCTCTCTTTGAAATGAGATCCGCCATCGCTGATGACTGTTCTAGGCACTCCGAACCGAGGGAAAATCACCTTCTGAAACATTTTAATGACTACCTTGGCGTCGCAAGTAGGAGTAGCCACTGCTTCAACCCACTTGGAGACATAGTCGACTGCTACCAAGATATACTGATTTCCGTAGGAAGGTGGGAATGGTCCCATGAAGTCGATCCCCCAAACATCGAAGAGGTCTACTGCGAGAATGCTCTGCTAGGGCATCTCCTGCTGCTTCGAAATATTACCTGTCCGCTGGCACTGATCACACGCTTTGACAAATTCGTGCGCGTCCTTGAATAGCGAGGGCCAAAAGAAACTGGACTGTAGGACCTTTGTAGCTGTTTTCGAACCAGCCCCATGTCCACCGTATTGTGAAAAGTGGCAGCGTTCCAGAATGTAGGCAATCTGGTCCTCGTCGACACAAGTCCTGTAGAGACCGTCAGTACATAATCTATAAAGAAAAGGGTCATCCCAGAAGTACCTTTTAACATCGGAAAGAAATTTCCTCTTCTGGTTGTGCGAGAGGTCGGGAGGAAGGATCCCACAGGCCAGGAAATTAACGAAATCTGCATACCACGGGACGTTATCCACATCAATGCGCATCAGCTCTTCTCCTGCTAGAGAGTCAGTCATTGGGAGTTTGTCCTCTTCGCGGTCGAGCTCTCCTAGCTCGAGGCATGACAAGTGATCTGCAACCAGATTTTCTGCTCCTTTCTTGTCTCTAATGTCAATGTCGAATTCCTGGAGGCGGAGGACCCATCAGATGAGACGAGGCTTTGAGTCTTTCTTCGATAGCAAATATTTGATAGCGGCATGATCGGTGTACACTGTGGTCTTTGAACCAATTAGATACTGCCTGAATTTCTCAAAAGCATAAACGATGGCTAGCATCTCTTTCTCAGTTGTAGTGTAATTAACCGCTGCTCCGGCGAGGACCTTGCTGGCGTAGTAAACGACGTGTAGTTTCTTGTCGATGCGCTTCCCCAAAACTGCTCCCACTGTAAAGTCACTTGCATCACACATTAGTTCAAATGGCAGCTCCCAATCGGGAGGCTGCACTATCAGAGCGGAAGTGAGAGCAGTTTTCAGATTATTAAAAGCATTCAAACATGAATTATTAAAATTAAAATCAGCTTCCTGGCAGAGTAAATCAGTGAGTGGCTTAGCTATCTTCGAGAAATCCTTGATGAATCGTCTGTAGGATCCACCGTGCCCGAGAAAGCTCCTGATCCCTTTTACATCTTTTGGTGGGGGCAGCTTTTCAATCACTTCAACCTTTGCGCGATCGACCTCGATGCCTCTGTTGGAGACCATGTGTCCTAGCACTATACCTTCCTGCACCATAAAGTGACACTTCTCCCAGTTTAAAACCAGGTTGGTGTCAACACAACGACGAAGAACATCAGTAAGGTTAGAGAGACACGAATCAAACGAGGAACCATACACCGAAAAGTCATCAATAAATACATCCATGGTGTGTTCCAAAAAATCAGAAAATAGCCATCATGCAACGTTGAAAAGTGGCTGGTGCATTGCAAAGACCAAAGGGCATACGTCTATAAGCAAATGTGCCAAAAGGGCAAGTAAAAGTAGTTTTCTCCTGGTCCTCGGGGTGTATAGGGATCTGGAAAAATCCACTATAACCATCGAGGTAGCAGAAAAATTTATGCTTTGCTAGACGTTCTAACATTTGATCAATAAAAGGCAAAGGAAAGTGATCCTTAAGAGTAGCCTTATTCAATTTCCTATAATCAATGCACATATGCCAACCAGTCACAGTACGAGTAGGAATTAATTCATTGTTTTCATTTCGTACAACAGTCAAACCTCCCTTCTTAGGGACAACGTGCACAGGACTTACGCACTTACTATCAGCAACATAATAAATGATGCCGGCATCTAATAATTTCAGAATTTCCTTCTTAACCACATCATTCAATTTAAGGTTCAGACGTCTCAAGGCATCCCTACTAGGTCTAGCATCGTCCTCAAGGTTAATTCTATGCATGCACAAATCTGGGCTAATCCCCTTGAGGTCGTCTATAGAATATCCTAGGGCTGGTCTATGTTTTCGCAAGACATCAAGCAATTTCTGGGTCTCTACATCAGTCAAGGATGCATTAACAATCACCGGGTATGTCGAGTTAGGGCCCAGAAATTCATACCTGAGACTTGCAGGTAGAGGTTTCAGCTCTACCGTGCAAGATTCCTTACCTGCGTCTCCTGCGGCATCAGCTGCGTCCGCGCCCTCTATGCTCATAGCGTTGACATCCATCGGTATCGGGCAGCCTGGTACAACCTTGTAAGACTCAATAGATGTTAGTGAAATGTGCTGATCAACATCAGCAGAGTCTAACACATCACAATCAGCTAAAAGACTAGGAGTTCTGCATATGTCAGGTAAATAAAAGACAACACGTTCGTTGCCTAGACGCAAAGCTATAGACCCCCTATCCATGTCAATAACAACCCTAGCCGTGTAAAGGAATGGTCTCTGAAGTTTAATGGGAATGTCAGTGTCCTCAGAAATCTCTAGCACAATAAAATCAGCAGGAATGTAAATATTCTTCACCTTAACGGGTACGTATTTCAGAATCCCTTTCGGGAGTTTACAAGAACGATCCGCAAGGTGAATGGAGATGTTAGTAGGACAGAGATCACCCAAGTTCAGTTTAGAATACAAAGAATATGGCATGATAGACACACTAGCACCTAAATCACACAAAGCACGACGAATAGTAAGACCACCAATATCACAAGGAATAGAAAAACTCCCTGAATCCTTAAGCTTAGGCGGCATGGGCACGTGCATGGCAGCGCTGCACTCCTCACTTAGAACTACTGTCTCGGTCCCGTCCATCTTCCGTTTCCCAGTCAGAATCTCCATCATGAATTTTGCATAGGTGGGGATCTGGGTGATTGCATCGGTGAAGGGCATTGTGATGTAGAGAGTTCGAATTTTGTCTACGAATTGCATTAAATCTTTATCTCTTCTTGCACCCTTGAGTCGCTGAGGGAATGGAATCGGAGGCTTATAAGGCGCTGGCTCCACTGTCTGCGCAGAATTTTCATTTCGGTCTTCAGCTTCTTTTGATGTTTCTTCTTCAGCAGGTGCAGAATTTAGCGTTGATTTTTCTGCAGAATTCCGAGTGGTTTGAGCTGGTATCATCTCGAGTTGCTTGCCACCTCGGAGTGTGATGGCATTCACCGACTCCCTAGGGTTATGCTCTGGTTTTGAAGGCAGTTTCCCTCTAGTCGCCGAATCTGCCTGTTGAGCAACCTGATTTCCTATCATCCGGATTGTCTGCTCAAGTTCTTTTATTCGCCGATCCTGCTCTTGGGCTTGCCTGTCTTGCTCTGCCAAGAAGTTAGCCATCATGGATTCCATGTTAGACGAGCCACCGGCCTCTTGTTGCTTGGGTTGCTGATATTGGTGCGAATACCCTCCTGAATTCTGACTTTGCTGCCCTTGCCCTTGTAACTGATTGTTGTACTGAGGCTTCGGCTGGTAGAAACTATTATTCTGCTCTTGAGCTCGAACATTGTATTGGCCTCGTGGCTTGTACGGTGCATTTCCCTGTTGCTGTTTGTATGGGAAACTCGGAGGTGCTTGGTTCTGTGGCTTGTACGAGAGGTTAGGGTGGTTTCGGTTTGGGTTGTCCCACCTGTTACCGGTTGATCCATTCCCAAAACCAGCCCCCTGATTATTCTTCCCAACATAGTTTGCATCCTCCTGGTTTCCGCTGTCATTATCCGATCCGATCACTGGGCAACTATCTGCGTAGTGAGAAGGAGAGCTGCAAATCTGACAGTACATGCCAATGTGAGCGACGTCTGAGGACTTCATGGTGCTTGCTAGCTTCATACTTTGAATCTCGGTGGCAAGTATCTTCGTCGTATCGGCCAACCGAGCTATGTCATTGGTGCTCTCGGCTTGGCAGAGATCCTGCACACCTTTCAAGTCCTTAGGATTGCCGCGGTCACTTGTCCAGAGATGGTAGTCTTGGGCTGCTCTCTCTATAATCTCATAGGTGTCCTCTAGCGGGACTTGGTTCAGTCCCCCACCTGCTACTTGATTGATTAAGGTACGCATCCCCTGATCGATCCCCTGATAGAAGGTGTCGATAATCTGCCACTGCTCTAGATTATGGTGTGGGCACATCCTTGTCAGCTCCTTGTACCTCTCCCATGAGTCATACAGAGTCTCACCATCAATAGAGCGAAACAATATGATTTTTTTTCCGGAAATGAGCTATCTTGGACGGTGGGAAGTACTGCTGGAGGAAAGCTTCGGCCAGCCTGTTCCATGTGGTAAAGGTACCTTCAGCGTGGCTGTCTAACCACCTGCTAGCCTTGTCGGACAGCGAGAACGGAAACAGTCTGAGGTAGTAAGACTCTGGAGGGACACATTTGTTTTGACTGTGTTGCACATCTGAACAAAGCGCTTGAGGTGCTGGCGAGGGTCTTCATTAATCCTTCCCAAGAATTGATTGTTCTGCACCATCTGTATGAGTCCGGTTTTTAATTCCCAAGTGTTGTTCTCAATGCCGGGTGGTGCAATAGCTGACTGGAATCCAGTGACACGCGGAGTAGTGTAAACTTCAAGGGTTCTGCGTACTGGTGGTTGCACTCGGCGCTGCTGGTCGTCCGCGACCCCTCCATTTAGGAAAGCTGCGTTGTTCTGATTCATGGGCATTGCTGCGAAGTTTCTGTTTAGTGCTCGTAGCTGCCGAGCTTCATTCTGGGCCTGACGATTGTTCTTTCGTTGGTCCGGTGTGTCGTCGTCTGAAATCTGAATTTGCTTCTTCCGTCGGGTTGTTTTCTTTGGCATGAACTACCTAGTACCTGCAAAGGCTAAGAAACACCGTGAGTGAAGAAATCACAGCAGAAAAAATCAGATATCAAACGAGGTGGAATAGTCTAAACTACACACGTTACTCTAATATCACACTAAACGCTGCTCCCCGGCAACGGCGCCATTTTGACAAGCGTATTTTTAACCCTATATAGTCGTCAAATTATAAGTTTTAGGGGTTCAATTGCAGTCAAACAAAATTTATATAACTTGGTAAGCCAAGGGTCGATTCAAGGAACAGTGCGTGTGAATACTAGTTAACTTGCGACCTATTTAGCTATTCCGAATTAACAAGAGTTGGTTGTCACGAAAAATTGCAGAAATTAAATGTGCAGAAAATAAAGGTTGTGTTTTTATCAGAGGAAGAATTCCAGAATCCGTACTTCACCCGTGCTAACCCCACTAATCATGCAATCATTCTACGTTAATTATTCATGCTATCGAATATGGAATATAACCGAAATAACACTAGACAAGCCGCCCATCCACGGATCATTGTCTAGATTAATCTCAATCGTTGAACGCCGCCCATCCATGGATTATCAACGATTTCGATTTATTAAATTAAATGTTTTCCTATTAAATCATGTAAACATGACCTAACATCATTTTCATGCAATCCGGTTAATCCCTAGGGCCAATCCACCTTTCGGCATATAACCTAAATACGTTCTATCAATGCAAACATACCCTTTGATGTAAATACATGCATAGAACGATAATATTAAGCACGCAATGAAATTGAATAATCGAATCGCATAAATAATAAACTTCAATTGATCACATGAGAGTTAGGGTTACATAGCACGGGATCCGTAGGATCCTGGAATTGATAAGACTACTCACTATTCATGGTAGTTAACCAAAAATAGTGTAAAGAGAGGAAGAAACGAGTAAACCGTCAAGACGCGGTGTAGCTCGATGATCCTCACGCTGAAAGCTCTGCCTTCTCTCCCAAGTTAGGGTTTTTCTCCAAAATAACAGCAGCCTTGAGTTCTGGTCGAGCCCCTTGACAGAACCGCTCGTCGTCAAAGCGATTTGTGCAAATAAATTTATAATAGTCCGCTACTCGCAACTATACTACTGGGTAGTACTTGGTAAGTAGGGGTCGAACCCAAGGGAACTAGGGGAATAATTGTTCTTCGGGGGGATTACGCAGCGTGGGAGCGTGTTTAAGGTCGGTTGGTTGGTTTTAAAGGTACCAGCTATTTTGATTGATTGATTGATTGGTTGGTTGATTTTAATACTGGAAAGTAAATTACAGTTTATAATTAAAGAGAAATGTTCGGTTTCAGGGGACTTGTATTATATCCTATTTATCATTGACCTTTAGTGACTCTCCTAAGTATTCAAACGGTGTATCAAGGCCATTCCAAGCACTCGATTTGCGTACACTGTCTAGCCTATTCGAAGGACGTAGAACACTTATTCTATTTAGACTAATACTCCATTCCCGGTTATATTAGCCTATGTGCATCCATTTGATCAATCATTCCCGATCAACCAAATGGTGTTTAAGATGAGTCAAACTTCTCAGATAAGCTTTGCCATTCCAAGCATCCACTTATCCTTACAAGTTTACGAACCCCGCTGTAGAGTTTTGCCATTCCAAGCATCCACTCTACCTTGGACGTTCTGACTTAATATATGGCACATAGAATAAGTTTTGAATACTTAGACTAGACACTAAGTTAATAGTCTAAAACATTTTATAATACAAGTGCGCCCCTTAGACCGAACTACAAGTTTAGCTACTATTCATCGCGCTAAACATTATAACTAAAGAAATAAAACAGTTGAATAAATACTAAGAATTACTTACAACCGTTGAAGCGCCAAGGGAGCTATCCTTTATTTCCAAAGCCAAGATTACAACGTTACAATATTACTACTTATAGAGAGAGAAGTGAATTTGAGATTGAGGTGTGTTTTGGAGGAGGAGGAGCTCCTCCTTTTATAGCCAAAATGGGAGGAGATGGGTGGTGGAGATGGATGCACATGTCTTTTGATCCAAGGGAGGAGAAGAGGAGGAAGGAGGAGGTGCCATGTGGAGGAGGAGCAAAGCCGCCGGTCACCATGGGTGGAGGAGCCACCGGTTGCCGGTGGTGGAAGGAGGAGGAGCTCCTCCTTTGGCCACCACTTCTTCAAGTGGTCGGTCATCTTGCCCAAATGTGAGTTTTGTACAGTTTTGTGCAGTCTTTTCACAAAACTGTCAATGTGTTTTCTTCCCCGGGCTGTCTTGACTCCACTCCTGATTCTTCTGATTAATTTGTTATGGTCAATTCAACGTCAAGATCCTTGATATTTCTTCAGTCGGCATATGATCTTGACCTTGGATTGACTCTTGTTATCTTTTCAGCATAAAATCCTCTCCTTAGCGTGTTTTCACTTCAGTCTCTAAAATGCCCTGTGAAAATGTATCGGGACTAACACGTAGAAGTTAGATAGACAAACAGTCTAATTTGGTGGGTTTAACTGTATTTATGTTTCATACAATTATGGTCCATCAGATTACCCCACACTTTTAGTTGTTCGTCCCGAACAATGCTATTAAAGGGCGTAAGTTCTAAGTTTGGCTTTGGAATATGAAAATTAGACTGTGGTACTCGATCTATCCTAATTCATGCATTGCTTACTTATTACAAAATTAAACTGCGTAAATAAATAGAAGAAACTTAATACTTGTACCTCCGTGCTGAGATGCAAATTATATTGGATGTCTCGGGAGATAGCCCTTTTTAGGCTCCTGGACTGCAACCTCGGGATCATCTCTTACTATATGGTTTTCTGGTAGCTTTCTCTAGCACGTGATTCGGTTCGGGTTTCACTGGTTTGAGTACTTTGATTTCTTTTGGCGAGGGACTGCTTTTTGTAGTGAATTGGCCTTTGGCCTTTGATTTGTCGCTTTGAGTGCTTCACTTTTGAAGTATCTTAGCCTTATGTGCATCCACCTGATCAATCATTTCCGATCAACCAAGTGGTGTTTTAAAGAGGTTGAACTCTACAGAAAAGCTTTGCTCTTTCGAGCCTCCACTTAACCACGTATGTTCACGAACCCCATGGAAGAGCTTTGCTCTTTCGAGCCTCGACTCAACCAATAGTGTTCTAACCTAATATATCGCACATAGAACAAGTTTAAACACAATAGAGGCACTAAGAGAAGGGTCTAAAACATGTTTTGATACAAGCACACCCCTTCAACTGAATGAAGGGTTTAGCTACGATTATCCATGGAAGAGGACATCATAGCTAAGTGCTTGAAAAGTAAAGGTTTTCGAAAGACAAAAAAAGTAAAGTTTTTTGAAAGTAAAAGATAAGGAAAAGCTTGAGCACTTCAAGAACCAACAAGAGTACTCAAGAACAAACTTGGAGCTTCCAATATCAAAGTAAAGTGTTTACAAGGATTGTGCCTAAAATCTAGAGAGATTTTCTACAAGGACTATGAGACTTGAGACTACAATTTGGGACATTGAACAAAGGAGAGGGAATGTGGTATTTATAGGCAAGGGGAGAGGAGGAGGGCCAAACACATGGCAAAGGGGGAGAGGAGGAGGGCCAAACACATGGCAAAGGGGGGGAGGAGGAGGGCCAAACACATGGCAAAGGGGGAGAGGAGGAGAGCCAAAGCCTCCGTCCATAGGTGGCTTTCCCCAAAGCCGCCGCCCATGTGTCACTCCCCAAGCCAAAGCCGCCGGCCATGAGGTGGAGGAGGAAGTGAGTGGGTTGTGATATTTGTCTCCTAAAAGCCATCGGTTCCCTCTCAACTCCGGTTAGAGCTTGGTTGCATCATGGTTGCTTCTTGGTTGCAATCAAAAGACAAGGCACAAGCCTTGCACATGGGTGGCTAGACTTGGCATTCACTTGAGTTCTTGATCTTTGTTGAGGTTTGGAACAAGTCATTGGGACATGTTTGAGTGATTCTATGTTGGGTTCATGAAGGTTGTAAAGCCGGAATCTGGTCGTGGCCTGGAATGACTTGTAATCCATTTTTAGCTTTAAGAACTCCTTTTTAGCTTGTTTCATCTCTAATCCTTGAAATAGCCTGTAGAACAAAATTGAAACTAACAAGTAAAAGTTGTATAGACAAAGTGTCTAATTTGGTGGGTTTAACTATCTTAATGAATCATATAAATATGGTCCATCAGATCACCCCACACTTTTAGTTGTTCGTCTCGAATAATGCTATTTAAAAGAGGCACACACAATCCAAGTAAAAACTTTAAATAAGAAAGTGAGAATGTGGGACTAGATTTATCCTATTTATGCAATACTTATTTGTTACCAATCTAAACCGTGTAAATACTTAGAAGAAACTTGATACTTGTACCTTCGAGCTGAGATGCAAATTAACTCGGATGATTCGGGAGATAGCCCTTTTCAAGCTCCTGGACTGCATTCTCGGGACCGACTCGCACTATATGGTTTTCTTGTAGCTTTCTCTAGCACGTGATTTGGTTCGGGTTTCAATGATCTGAGCTCTTTGATTTCCTTTTGGTGAGGGATAGCTTGTTGAAGTGACTTGGTCTTTGACCTTTGATGTTGAATTGGAGTTTCTTCACTTTTGTTTTGGTTAAAACCTTCACAATTTTGGCCTTCGGCCTTTGATTTGCTTCTTCGAGCTTTGCTTCTTTGTGACTTGCTTGTCCATTTTCTCAACCTTTTTGGGAGGTCCAATCATCGCCCGAGAGCATATGGAAATACCTCCGCGCTCTTTCTCATCCTCGCCGTTTCGCACGGGTCAAGATGAGGGTCGCTCATCTATTTTCCCGGCTACTAGGACTAGAGATAGGACGGTTTGATTCCCATCTCGCCTCTTGCATAAACGCTGCATGGAGGAGATGACTCCTGACTCAACTGAAACCCGAAGTGCAGCCTCCACTGACTTCGTAAACCATATAGTGAAATTCGATCCTTTGAGTGCTTGCCAAGCCTCTCTAGGGCATTTTATATCAACTCCCCATCCCCTGTATATCTCAGCACAACGGGACAACTGAGAAGTTACATCCTAAGTTTTTATACAGTTGAGATTTCACAAGGTAAATGCTTGAATTTAGATCTATCTTTTTCACATTCTCAAGTTCATATTTTCAAAATGATAATATTAAGGGAAAAGGAAAAAAGAAAGCATGTTAATTAACTATGTACAAGGGCGGTTCTCACCCCACACTTTTGAACGAAGGCGTGCCTCACAGCACGACTTAGTTCAAAAGTCAATTGCAAGCAAATATATACAGGAAAGGTGAGAATGACTTAAGGCAAAAACTAAATGACATAAAATAAAATGACTGAAAGTAAGGTAAATGTCGGGTTACCTCCCGACCAGTGCCTTTGTTTAACGTCGTTGGCTCGACGCATGGGGCTCACAAGATTGGATCCCATGGGCGGCTCAGGTCAAATTTTTCTGCCGCTCCTACCTTGATTCTATCCTTGATTTTCCCCGAGTTCTTGTGGGATGATGTGCTCGGGTCAGGACTCCATTGTTCCGGTGGTTTTTTTTCCAATACCTCTAAGAGGGCGAGGGACCCTTAACCATAGTCGCTGGTCTAGCTACTCTTACGGTTTCTCTTGGTAGATCAGAAACCAGAGTTCTGAGATCCGAGGTATGCACAATGTCTGGCGGTTTCCTTGTCCTTGGGCGGCCATCATAATCATCGATGTAGAAATCTGAAATTTTGCCGCCAAATGCAAGTGATAACAAACCCTTGCCCATGTCGATCCTTGCCTTGGTGGCGTAGAGAAAAGGCCGTCCCAATATAAGCGTTGGAGGGTCGTCTTCGCTGGTCTCTCCCGTTTGTATTACATAAAAGTCCGCAGCAACGACGAGCTCTCCCACATGGAGTATTAGATCTTCAAGCACTCCAACCGGGCTGATACACGATTTGCCTCCCAACTCGATATTTGACCTTGGTGGTTTCAATGGACCAGGCCCCAATAAGTAATATAAGGAGTAAGGCATGGCATCGACGGTAGCCCCAAGATCAATTAAGCACTAATGAATTTGGGCTTTACCAATACCACAGGTGACCGTGAAGGCCCCCGGGTCCTTATCCCTTTCCGGTTGTGACTCATGATCTGAAGTGAGGGATCTTTCCATTATCAGGCCATTCCGCCCATCCTTTGGCTCTGGATTCGTATGATCGGGCCCTTTTAACTCCTGATCCTCTAGGTAAATACTTTGCTCCGACGCATAGATGTTAGTTGGGGAATCCCATCTGGGACCATCAGAGTCTAAATCGTCATTGTCATCCCAGCCAGATGCTGGTATGTCAAAGTGTGTGATTGGTGGCGGTGTCATGCTAACGGTGAACGCATAGCGTCCATTGTTAGCATGTGTGACCCACGTTCTGCCATCATTGGGTCGGTCTTCCTCTTGATTCCAATCAGGACGGTGTCTACGGGTGAAGTGTTTGTTCTCAGGTTTGTAAGTTGTGGATCGTGCTGCTTCTTCCCGTGCCGCCTTCATATTTGACCTCCTTATCATGCTAATATTCGCCTTTGGGTTTTGGATGGTTTGTGAAGGAAGTCTGCCAGGTTCATTAGTGAGCGCGGACATTGAGGTGGCGAGCTGGGAAATTTGTTTGGTCAAATCTGAAATTGTCCCGTCAATTTTTGCCTAAAATTGGTTTAGTGAAGTACCCAATTGATGCACGCTTCCTGCGAGTTCCTTCATTGTGTCTTCAAGCGACTTGTTTGGTCCTTGCTGATTGCTCGGGCCGGCTTGAACCTGATTCGGTCCCTTCTGCTGATATTGGCCCGTCGGGTATTGATTTGGTCCTCTTTGCTGGTATTGGCCTGCTTGTGTAGCGTTCAGGTTGTACTGCCGGTGGGGCGGTTGGTAGAACGACTGAGCTAGTTGAGGGGCGGCTTGTTGTGTCTCCCTCGGAGGATGGTTTTCATTCCGCCAGTTCGGATTGGTCGCTTGATTAAACTGCCAGTTTAGTCCGGCTCTGTCGTTGCTGTTGTTGTTGTTGTATCCTTGGTATCCTACCACTGCATTCACTTCTGTCGGTTCCTCTACTATTAACGTTGGGCATGCGTCAGTCTTGTGGTCCGTAGAACTACAAAACTCACAAGGCTTTATTTGAACTGGTTGCCTTCGTAGGATCTGAACCATCATCTCCTTCATTTGTTTCATCTCCTCTGGCATAGAGTTCATCGGTGTTTCAGCCTTTGCCACATTCTTTGTTCGGGAAAATTCTTCCTACCGAGTTGTCTCCTCTCTAATTCGGGCATTTTCAGCAACATCGGTGATGAGATTCCTTATGCCACTTAATGATAGATTCATCATGGATCTTCCAACTGAGGCATCCAGGAGCATTTTGTCTAAAGGTCTCAATCCATCAATTAGGTACTCGATGATGAGTTTCTCGGGCAGTCCAAGGGTGCAGCAGCTTCTCTCCAGGCGATTAAACTTCTCCAGGTAATCGTACATGGTTTCATTGGGCCCCTGCTTGATGTCCTGCAGTTGCCTCCTTACTTGCATTGCTCTTCCCGCTGGGTAGTATTTGTCCAGGAATTTCTTTTGCATCTGAGCCCATGTTCTGATGCTTCCCGAAGGCAATGAAAGGAACCAGTCGTTCGCCGAGTCAATGAGGGAAAAGTAGAACGCCTTCAACTTAAAGTCGTCTACATTCACGCCATTGGGTTTTAGGTTTTGGCAAATGCCATGTAAGCGTTGGAGATGAGTTGTCGCCGATTCTCCATGAGTTCCTGAGAACTTGGGCAAATTGTGGACCACTGATGTGTTGATGGCGATGTTTTCTAGCTCAGGGCCCTCATAAATGCACCACGGCTGATTTCTGAAATCCGGTGCCGACAGTTCTCCCATAGTAGGTTCGCGGAAGTTGTTATCCCTATAGTAATCATCAAATACGGGTTCTCGTCTTGGCTCTTGTCGATATTGTGGGGGTGGTGGATGTCTAGGGGGTTATTGCACTGGACCAGCTTCATTTCGGTCCTCGGGCAGGCCTTGGTTTCTCCGGATGGCCTCCCTTTCACGAGCTCTTTGGTTTCGGATGAGTTGATCTGGATCGTCAAGAATTGGAAATGGAGGCGGCGCCTCATTATTTCGATTGAACAGGTTTATCTCGTAGTCATCCTGATAGTCATGGTGGCTTCCTGCACGAGACATGATTATGCAGAAGCGAGTTCGAAATTTAAGAGAAAAAAGAAAAAGAAAGAACAATTATCCGATTGATAATTTCTAATTCTTCGGCAACGGCGCCAATTTGACAGCACTCCCTTGTCGCGAGGCAATGTGTACAAAATTAATTTATAAGTCCGCTACTCGTGACTTTACTATTGGGTAGTAAAGCGGTAAGTAGGGGTCGAACCCAATGAAATTAGTGGATAGTTGTTCTTTCGAAAATGGAAAATTAAATAAGACAGTTGGGGGTCGGTTGTGATTTTAGTACTGAAAAGTAATGACTGAAAGTAAAGAAAGTAAATACAAGACTGAAAGTAAATACTGAAAAGTAAAGTGCTGGAACAGTCGAGTTCAATGTCAACCGCAAACACAATTTTGGTTTGTCGCACGCTGTGTCACAAGCGTGATGCGCGCCAAAGTTGTGTTGGATTGATGTTGAACAAGTCTGTAGTGAAAGTAAAGTGCGGAAAGTAAATACTGAAAAGTAAATTGCTGGAACAGTCGAATTCAATATCGACTAATCAACATACTTTTGGTATGGACTGATATTGAAAGGGTCTGTAATAAGCGACAGAAAGTAAATTACTGAAAAGTAAATTGCTGGAAAGTAAATGTGCGGAAATTAAAGTACTGAAAGTAAATGACTGAAAATAAGCAGTTGATAATGAGACTGAAAGTAAAGTGACAGGTGATGTTTTAATTAAAGGAAAGGATTCGGTTTTAGGGGCCTTGTATCATAAATCTGTTCATCATCGACCTCTAATGATCATACTACGTGTTTAAAATGTATCAAGGCTATTTCTAGCACTCGACTTGCCACACCGTCTAGTCCTTTTCAAGACATAGAACACTTGTTCTATTTAGGCTAATTCCTCCTTTCGAAGTATCTTAGCCTTATGTGCATCCACCTGATCAATCATTTCCGATCAACCAAGTGGTGTTTTAAAGAGGTTGAACTCTACAGAAAAGCTTTGCTCTTTCGAGCCTCCACTTAACCACGTATGTTCACGAACCCCATGGAAGAGCTTTGCTCTTTCGAGCCTCCACTCAACCAATAGTGTTCTAACCTAATATATGGCACATAGAACAAGTTTAAACACAATAGAGGCACTAAGAGAAGGGTCTAAAACATGTTTTGATACAAGCACACCCCTTCAACCGAATGAAGGGTTTAGCTACGATTATCCATGGAAGAGGACATCATAGCTAAGTGCTTGAAATGTAAAAGTTTTCGAAAGACAAAAAAAGTAAAGTTTTTTGAAAGTAAAAGACAAGGAAAAGCTTGAGCACTTCAAGAACCAACAAGAGTACTAAAGAACAAACTTGGAGCTTCCAATATCAAAGTAAAGTGTTTACAAGGATTGTGCCTAAAATCTAGAGAGATTTTCTACAAGGACTATGAGACTTGAGACTACAATTTGGGACATTGAACAAAGGAGAGGGAATGTGGTATTAATAGGCAAGGGGAGAGGAGGGCCAAACACATGGCAAAGGGGGAGAGAAGGAGGGCCAAACACATGGCAAAGGGGGAGAGGAGGAGAGCCAAGGCCGCCGGCCATAGGTGGCTTTCCCCAAAGCCGCCGCCCATGTGTAACTCCTCAAGCCAAAGCTGCCGGCCATGAGGTGGAGGAGGAAGTGAGTGGGTTGTGATATATGTCTCCTAAAAGCCATCGGTTCCCCTCAACTCCGGTTAGAGCTTGGTTGCATCATGGTTGCTTCTTGGTTGCAATCAAAAGACAAGGCACAAGCCTTGCACATGGGTGGCTAGACTTGGCATTCACTTGAGTTCTTGATCTTTGTTGAGGTTTGGAACAAGTCATTGGGACATGTTTGAGTGATTCTACGTTGGGTTCATGAAGGTTGTAAAGCCAGAATCTGGTCGTGGCCTGGAATGACTTGTAATCCATTTTTAGTTTTAAGAACTCCTTTTTAGCTCGTTTCATCTCTAATCCTTGAAATAGCCTGTAGAACAAAAGTGAAACTAACAAGTAAAAGTTGTATAGACAAAGTGTCTAATTTGGTGGGTTTAACTATCTTAATGAATCATATAAATATGGTCCATCACCTGCCCTGGATGACTCGGGCGAGCGCCTGATGACACGTGCGAGCGCCGAACCCTTTGCATGATAAATCTTCATTTTTGGTCCGAAACTTTGTTTTCCCGTGAGAATTGATATCCTTAAGTCCCCGAAACGTAGGATCGGTTTCTAACCTAAAATAGCAAGCAAGATGGTCAAATGGCATCAAATTAGTACCGGGAATGGACCAAAACTCTTCGTAAATGGATATGTAAATGAGTCGAGAATTCGACTCATCAGGTACCATTAACTATAGTAATCATAAACTGCGCACTTGCCAAACAGCCCGAAGCCATTAGTGAAAATGTAATATTGCTCCATGGCTCGTGTGCATACATACCAAAGTGATTCCCAATGGATTCCTGTAAAACTTAGAAGGAACCTGTCATCAACTCTGCCTTTAATATTAATCATAGTTTCATCCTCAACTGTAGAAAAATTGTATAATTCGGCCAGAATCTTCAGTTTCCAAATGCAGGGTTTTTGAAGGAGCCAATATGTTGAAGATTTTGAAAGAACACCAAATAGTGTACCGATGACATTAGCACTGAAAACACCCTGAAACATTATCTCTGAAGGTTCTCTCATTAATAACACCATTGAAGAAAGTCCTTGCATATTCCCAATTGTGTAATAATAAAAAATTTGACTGCTCTTACAATTCAATTTGCGAAGCCAGGCATCACCCACAACTAAACTCCACCTATGAATCCAAAAGAAGTGCTGATCATGTCCAAAACTCTGCAGCTCAAAGTAATAATAATTGTGTATGAGTAACACACAGCTGCATCGTTCCATTGAAGCCTCAATAAAATTAACAATACAAGTCGTTGTCGCTGCCCAATAACTGATCAATAATGCTGCTTCGGTACTTCCATTAGTGAGCATAAACAAGACCAAGTTAAGTCCAGAGAAATTTAGGCACAGCGCAATTGAAAGAATCACATAATGTGGACAGCCACTGAATACAATCTGAATAGCTGCAAAGACGAGGTCTGTTTTCCATCTTATTTTCCGATGATAATAGGAATACCTTGTTTAAGTAGCTATTTTCCCAGATCCTTGCAAACTGACAAACATGACAAAACTTCCTTTTTCCTTTTGGGGGACAAAAGAAGGTTCTCCAAGATCAAACATTTTGCAAAGCTCATTGAAGATAGCATTTGTCTGAAGTCTTGAGAACCATAGTGCATTACCAGTAACACGTTCAAGCTTGACGGAACATAATAACTTAAGATTCTGATCTCACGACAATAGCAAAGAGCCATTGATTATTGCCCTTGTGTCGAAAATAACAGCTTATCTCATCCTTGTCTCCATTTTTCAGACCCACAGTATTACAAATACCATACTCGTCAATCGACCTTACAAGTACGATGACATCCAATAGAGCAGAAACACCACTCTTCACACACTCTGTCAATGCAAAGTGAAACCTGGATAGCTCAATGATGTAAACTGATATGAACCAACTAACAAAAACAAGGCACTTCGTACTTGCAGCATCCTTCTTTGAGCTCCCTGTGAAGCGAATGGACTTAAACATGTCACATGAGATTTTACTAACAATTGATAACACCTGATTTGTCTGTCCCAACATATTCAAGGAGGCATCAGGAGGTTTTGGCGGTGGTTTTGCAGCAATTACAA
This sequence comes from Rhodiola kirilowii, assembly GCA_033675215.1. Lineage (NCBI taxonomy): Eukaryota > Viridiplantae > Streptophyta > Magnoliopsida > Saxifragales > Crassulaceae > Rhodiola > Rhodiola kirilowii. Next base: position 34,415,630 of record CM066201.1, read on the forward strand.
GTGGATGAATACAACACCGGCTTCCAGAAGTCATTTTTGAGACAAACAAGGAAAGCACATTCACTGAATCATTTTCACAAACAGGTGCAAGGCGTGACTCTAAAACATTCTTGACAACACCAAACTTCCATTCACTGCTTGTTTCTCCATTCCAGTCAACACCAGCAACCTTAATATCAAATAAATAAGAACAATATTCATAGGGATTGACTGTTACCATTGGTTGCAGGGGAAACACCTTACCAACTGATGTATCAGCGACTGCAGAAACATTTTCAACATTAACCTTGGATGTGTTGGATAATACTTTGGAGCTAATAACATCCTCAGTCGTAACCTCGTTCTCGGAGTTCCCCAAATGTTTGAGCAGAGCAGTGGTTGATTTTAGTGTTATCCGCATCTCCTTGAGGTTCATTCGCAGGTCATCTACTGATTCTTTCATGTCGTTGATAGCAAGAAGTATTGCTGATAGTTTCTGTTCGTCCATGGTCGTTTGAGTTCAACTCTGGATGAAAGCACCAAATGTGAGGGGGGGTGTTGTCGAAAACCGGCTGGTGAATGTGAGTTGAGGGAGGACAGAAAGTAGAGGAGAGGGGAAATTAGGGTTTCAATTCATTTGTTGCCTTTTCCATTACACTCTCTAACACTTAAGGGATAACACTTAAAAGGAGATTACATATTTCTTATAATTCAGATAATAGACCGAACTTTTACTTATTACAATAAACTCATGAAATATTGTTCTGCAACATGATATTGTTAATCCTCTATGATTCTTCAGGGTCTCGAAATACTAACATGCATCAAAATCAGGAAGAACAGAGACATAAAAACACTATTATTATGTACTAACAAGAACTTGACTTTCTTTTGTTCATAAGTATTTCTTCTACTAATGGAAAAAAGATTTACAGCCTTAGTGATCATTAAAGAAAATGATATAGGCACTATAGCCAGGTCTTCTATATTCTCCTTGAAACATTGATGAGTAAAGGTGATAAAAAAGTTATAGGAAGTAATAAGTGCATGTTCGTCAAGAGTCAAAACAGTAATTAACATTTAACGCTGTATCAGCCAAAATACAGATACTTTATGAAGTATAGCAAAGGGTCAGTGGGTCACTATCATGGGAACCGATGAGGGATTTTCTCGTCCAAAAGAACTTTCTCTTTTATCTATTCATTTTATATATCTTTTTCTTCCTTAATTATTTTTGTATTGTTGATGGCGATCCACTAGACAATTCTTCTCAGCCCTAAATAATTGGGTTGATCAGTTACTAAGTTCATCAGGAAAGCCCTAGAGCTCCAATGTTAAGTTATACATTTCTTTGAAAAAATCTCATAAAATACTTAACATAAAGATATAGAGAGCATTAGTAAGGACATTTCCCCTCTTTTGTTTTGCCAAGAAACTTAGCTCATTCCTTTCTTTTTTACTTAGCTCATTCTTCAAATGAATAAAGTAAGAGATTTGACATTCATCCTGGCAGCACATGTCTTCCAGTGAAGTGCTTATTTGAGGCAGATGTCAACTACACTTGTTTTATGCTTCTGGTTTACTGTATGACATTATGCCTAAAACTTCTTAGTGTCTGCTTTTGGCAGAATTTTGCTCTGCCTTTGATTTAAGGTGGTCTTGCCCGTTGCCAATGGTGCTGGTTCATCAGTGTTGCTTTCTTGCTTGCGTTGAAGCAGTTTTAATTTGTGTAGGCTTCTTGATTTGAGATTTTGCCTGTTCAAGTCTCTAGCTTTTGGAGGTTTGTAGTTTTGATCTTTCATATGTAAATTTTTCTTAATACCCTAATACAAAGTTCATCTTTTCATATAACATTTCTAACAAATGTCTTGTTTAAGTGAGGTACCTTTCTTGTTGTGTGTAAAGGCTCTTCAATTTGCTACTGTAAATAGAAGCATGTCGCCATTCAACAACAAATAATGACAGTTGTAGCATAACATGATAGAACTGTGAATCTTATGGGGTATGCTGCAACACCTTGGTGTTAAGTATCAGTTGCATATCATGTGGAGTGTTTATCGGAAATGTGTTCGCTCAGATAACTACCAGTTTATCCTAACTCTTGTTGTTACTGGTACTGCGGCAGTGGGGGATATATGCACACACTTACTAGTGATGCAAATCAACTAAGCATATGCTAGTTACATGTTTTATGTTTAAAATGTGCAGCTGCGCGCATCATAGACAGACCAGCTTATCATTTATAGTTTCATGTGATTCTGTTGTACGGTTTGGAATTAGTTTAACTGATGACAGATGAAGCGTAAATTCACACCTGTATGCAAGGTCCTATATTCATGAATATATGAGTTCTCAAATCTCCAATTTTTATGGAGATAGTCTAGTTTACTGGTGTACTACGTGATGTTTTTGGTTGCATAAAGTCCCATCTTTCCTCCATTATTTGATACCTTGGAAGTTTTGTCAACTCTTTTGAATCTTTTAGCCAGCTTCTTGGAACTGAGAAGTTCTAGCTTAATAGCGAGAAAGGAAGAGTGAAAGTGTCAAACTTTTTTTTTTGATAGATTAAAATGGATCCTTACTAAACCTCTACAGCCCACTCTAAAACAACTACCAAAAACTCACTGACCCTACTTACTTCAAAAAAACCTCTGAGAAAACAACTAGAAAATGCCGGCGATTTCCACTTCCTGAAGCCATCAACTACAGAACCACTAGGCTCATAACCACCCTGACCCTCCACTGCTCTAACTTGTAAGAGCGCTCGGCTACTTACCTTTGCTTCTTCTTCTTATGATTTCAATTGAATCTGCCACTTTTTGGATTTGCTCCTCTAACGATCCAACTGATTATAAGCATATTGACTCTTTATGATGACTTCCTCTTATCTACTTTCTTCTCTTAGGCCAGGTTCATCAATTGTTGTATCATCTCCTCATCTGGCGCAAATCCTTTCAAACCCAGACTGCTTGCTAGTTGGTATGTTAGTATTTCTTCCTCTCTCTTTTTGCTTATCTCTAAATCTTCTTCTTCTGTCCCACTCTAGCAATACTAACATACCAACTAGCAAGGAGTCTGGATTTGGAAGGATTGGCGCCAGATGAGGAGATGATACAACAATTGATGAACCTGGCCTAAGAGAAGAAAGTAGATAAGAGGAAGTCATCATAAAGAGTCAATATGCTTATAATCAGTTGGATCATTAGAGGAGCAAATCCAAAAAGTGGCAGATTCAATTGAAATCGTAAGAAGAAGAAGCAAAGGTAAGTAGCTGAGCGCTCTTACAAGTTAGAGCAGTGGAGGGTCAGGGTGGTTCTGAGCCTAGTGGTTTTGTAGTTGATGGCTTCAGGAAGTGGAAATCGCCGGCATTTTCTAGTTGTTTTCTTATTAGCACATATTCTCTGATTTTTGCTTATTACATGTTTACAGTAGCAAGCAAGTGCCAGTTGGCTTCAATAAATGTGTATACAGATCTTAATGATGAAGTACCAGAGTGTTGGAGTCGAGCAATGCAAGTTGGTTTGTGCAGCACAAGAATCACAGCGACCACTAGCCATCGCATTCTCAATTTTCTTTTGCTTGGGGAAGTATCAAGATATTGAGAATCTGGTAAAACTAATATCCCTATTATCTGCTTTTTAAAATTTTTTTTCTATGGAGTATTCGTGGGGAGGCTGATTCTCTTTTATAAAGAAATGGTTTCAAATTTTACACGCATGCGAAGAAGCTAGACATTAAGAATGCCATACATATCTTCATTGCTGCTTTAAGATTAAATGAAAGTGAAATCTTCCCCTGGAAGATGAGATATTGTTCTGGTCGAGATCCAGAGCAAATTCTAAAACAACTTATGCGTTAAAACAAGTAGTGCGGAAATAAAAACGATACGCAAAGTTGTTATCCAGTTCGGCGTTAACGAGCCTACGTCTGGGGGGCGTTCTCTAGCCCGGTGGATAGCAATTCACTATTAGTTGAGTATAGTGAGTACAGAAATTACCGTTTACAGAATCCCTCTTAAACTACCTGAGCCTCGGACAATCTAGTAATTGCAATCTAGGTCTCCCCCTAGATCTTTGCTCCCGCTCCGTATCCACCAGAATGATTCTCCGTGAGAATCAGCGCCTTCTCCCGAATGCGCAGGTTGAACAGTTGTGCTTGATCCTTCAGCTTGATCAATCTGCTGAGCACCAGTGCAGATTGAATCCGAGCGCCTTCGAGTAGCCAGTGACGGTTAGCTCTACAGCCGAGCGTAGTGAATAACCAGTTACGATTATGTCACCGCCTAAATCCTCCACCTCCCTTCAATGAGTATGAGCGTGATAAGTTTCTCCGTAAGTGCTGCTAATAACCGAGTATTAGCACTCCTTAAATAGGGCGGAAGGAACCCTAGAATGATTAGGGTTTCCGGTCATAAACCGCCTCTCATCATTAGGAAATCTTTCCTAATATTTCGCGCGTATCTTAGAAGATAATCCTCTTTGTGAATCTGTAATATCGATTTAGGAATCTTCGAATATCTTCATAGCATTGATAGCTTCATACGCAAGCAACCGACTTGAGACACGCCTTCAATTATCTTTAAGCACCGACTTGCCAATTCTGATATCGGAGATATATTCTTGCAAAGTTGTGCTGCGTCGGTCTTCGTCGGTTGAAACAACTTTCCAAATCTGAATTTGGGAAATAACCAACTTCTGTCCTTGGACGTGCAACCGCCTTGCTCTTCCAACGGTCGGCTAGGTTTCCTAATTTGAATTAGGAAACATCCATCTGTCTTGAACTTGATCCAGGGTCAGATGTCTTACCTAGACTAGAACAACAGCTAGAACAACTATTCTAAGTTTTGCCAAACTACATGCCATAAAACTAACAGAAAGTAATTTATGTTTGGCATAATCTGATTGAGTTATAATGATACTGCCTAGAATCATATCCTCCAACTTGCTCAGCTAATGAGAAGTCGCTCTGTCTCTTTCCTGAAAAGTAACATTATCAGTCCAAGCATCTTAATAAAGTTTTTCCGTTTGAATGTTCTTGTTCGAAATAGCTTTTGTTGGCCCTTTAAATAGTGCAACATGAGGACTCTATTTCAAGCAACTTCAGAGCTCCTATAGCATACTTGTCTTCCTAATATCTATAGTTGTTGCTTGGGATCAATCTCAGGTTTTAAGTTTCTCTTTTATATTCAGTTCCAATGCTATTTGAGAAACTTGTCATTTATGATTATCATGATATCATATTTATTTTATTTCATTTTGTCGAATTTTAAGGATGGACACCGTGATGAGGCTGGCAACAGAAAAGGGAGTGGTGATATTCAGCAAGAGCTCATGCTGCTTGTGCTACACAGTCAACATTCTTTTCCAAGAGCTTGGCATCAACCCTGCAGTGTATGAAGTTAGCCAAGACCACCAAGGCAGGGAGATTGAGCAGGCTCTTATAAGGTTAGGCTGTAATGCACCGTTTCCGGCTGTGTTCATTGGGGGACAGCTTGTGGGGTCAACCAATGAAGTCATGTCTCTTCACTTGAGTGGCAAGCTGGTCCAAATGCTAAAACCGTTTCATACTCTGCTCTAACTTCACTACGTAAATGGCCCCATAGCTCCTAGAGGGAAAAATAAATAAAGCTAGCTCAAGTTAACTGTGTCGTTGAGCTATACATTACTTATGTATTTTCTCTAGATATGTGTTTTAAGTAGTCCGGGTCTGTAGCTTCTAGAATTTGAATTAGTAATTTCCTTTGAAAATAGCACTTGAATGAAGGTAGTATTTATGTACTATCTGCCAATTCTCTACTTCCAGTTGATAATGCTAAGTCATTAAGATTAAACGGCGATGCCCATCAGGGTGTGAATATATACGAAGTCTTTATCGATTGAATATATACTCACTCTGATAAAAAAAAAGGGTAGATAGAATAGATGAAAAATTTTGTAAAACCAGAATTGGAATATTTTGCAAGCTTGGCTCGTTACAAAGAATATATATAGCACCGACCTGATTGAGCTAAAGAGACTTCCAGTCTATTTATCAGATCTTAGTTCTTTTGAAAGGTCTCGTGCAGCTCAATACACAATCTTCCGCCATGATTTAAATCCTAAACCCTGCAAAATTATACTTCAATATGCTCGTCTTCATGCTGTATATATCTCCCAGTATAGCAACCTCCATAATGTAGATCCCAGCAACAACTTGAACATGTCTCAAGGAATGTGTTTGCCTTTACAATAACACAACTGTGTTTGATTATGTATGATACAAGTTATTCAATAATCATTGGGCAAATCTTTAGAAAGAAAAAAAGGTCTAAAAGAATGTGATCGTTATTCTCTCATTCTACTGTTGAAAAGAACAACTGGTTGTCTCGACCCTTTTAAGTATTCGCCTTAGCACCCCCCTCGATTTGGAACCTGAAAGTGCTGCAAGAATATAAATATTTGTTGATTTTTTTCGGTGTTTCCTGGTCCTTTATTATATTTTTTGAATGGTGATTATAAAGTCGACATGAAGCTTTATACACTCAAACATCGATGGCTTAAACACTTTTTAGCCCCGTTGAGAGATATGCATCATACTGTCTGGGGAATGACAGAAGAGCAGAAGTAACACATCTATTCTTGGTGGAATTTCAGAACATTGTAATGTGTGGTCTTATGGTAGCCATGCATCATCACATCTGATCTGAAGACACTTTATATCCCACAAAAGTTGGAAAAGGGATTCCAAACTAACTTGGTGAACAAATTCTCTTTAAAGTATACAACTGCTGAGAAAACCATTTTTATAAGAAAAAATAAACATCCTTTTTATATTTTATTTTCAAGTAGCTAACACTAACATATGATTCTCAAACTTGGTATACTGGTCAGCATTTAGAGTACTTAAGATAATTGCAACACAGTCTTTTTCGCAATGACATATTCTCAATGAAGATAGCTTCATTACTGGATGTTTACTAGCAGGGATCAGGTTGACAGAGTGCAAGAAAATCAGCGGTAGAATAGTTGTAAGGTATTTTTGAAAACAAAAAACAAAAAAAATTCAGACCTCCATTTTTCTGAAATTTTGTTCCTTGTATGCCATCTATCTTGAAAACTGTCTGTTTTTGCATCTTTATTATTCCTATTCACAATTGTGATCTTTTATGTAAAAAAACATGGCATATCGGAAGTAATTTCAAGAAAGATTGCAGAAAACAGTAAAATGTTTTCTTTGTTAGTTGTTGTTAAAATAAAATATCAGGAAGAGTCACCGATGCTGTCAATTCAAAACTCCACCTGCAGGGAGAGTTGAAGAAATATTTTACTGAAAAATATTTTGATGCGAACGAAGAAGATGTGAAGAGATGAAGTATAGTGATAGGATCGTGGTTAGTAGTCAAAGACTTAAGATTAAAAGTCAGAGACTTAACAAAGGTCGGAACTGTTAGGAACCTAACTCTGTATGCAGATAAGTAACTAAACAGAATATGCAGCGGATTAAACTTAAATAGCTTTTTATTACTATTTAAACTGTACACTCAATCGGTACAAAACTTGCCTATTAAGTGTAAATCTAAACTAGGTTTACCCAAGCAAAAACCTGACTACTTCCCTGACTGTCTCATTGACGTCAACGTAGTCCTGGCACCTCCGTAGCTTTCCGGCACTGATCGAAAATAGCTCGAATACTTGAATATCACCTCGCACAGCTTGCTGGATATTCTCTCTGGGAAACCCCACTTGGAAAGCTCTCTCGGATGTATGTGGAAGGCGCACAGTTCTGAAGAGTTCGATCTGGCTTATATAGGTTCTTCAGTAACTGCCACAGAACATGGCTTGTAACTGCCAACCCATGATCTCCTTGACGTGTAGTGGGGACGTGCCATCACTCCATGATGTATTTGACTCCACTGTCAACTGCTCTGTTGACTTGACCTCAACTGCTCAACTGCTCCGTTGACTTGACCAATACTCAGGTTCTTGGTTACTCGGAGACTTCCGCAGGTACTCAAGTCCAGCATCACGTCCTTGAATGCTCCAGTAAGTTCCTGACTAACAGAAACTCAAGCAAACCATTAAACCGGTTTGTCAATCATCAAAAACGTGTGAGGCCAATGCCTCAACAATTTCCCCCTTTTTGATGATGACAAACCATTAAAGGATAAATATCAAAGCGGCACTTAATAGATGTAAAACATGCACGCAGCATCAGTTGAGAACCTATTCTCCTTGGGAACAAATTCCCCCTAAGTTCCTGCACACTCAGAAACTTGATAAACATCCTATTAAGTCAAATTCCTACACAGGTATTTCTACTCAGGAACCTCAGATTGTATTCCCCCTCAGTTGATACTTCTACCCTTCCCCCTTTTGACATCATCAAAGAAGAGTTAATCAACATACACAGCAGTCAAGAACATGAGGAAAATTTGAAATTCAGAGAGCTGATCAAAGCATGCATAGAACTTCAAAGATAAATGAGATAGTCATAACAAGCAGGTTGAACACAAGTTGTTAACACTCAGAAACAACAAAAGGAAATACGAGGTTGGGATAGCAAGGATGGGGAAATCTCATAGTAGGAACTGATCTCGGCATTCTCTAAGACAAATGACATCAGCCCTCGACTTAAGAACCTCACAGCTTATCACACAAAGCCACCAGTTCATCCCTCATTCCTTGAATTTCCTACCTGACCTCCTTTTTGAATTCTCTCATTTCTGCCTTTATCTCTTTCAATTCTGCCTTGACAGCAGAGACCACTTTCTCAAACACTGCCATCAACTTGGCATTATCTTCCTCAACCTCATCATCCTCTTCCTCCTCTATCTGCACAACTGGATTCGCTTTGAGTACAGGTTCTTGAACTGGGGCTTTAACCCATCCCGTTTCTGGGTCTTTGACCAAATTCATCTTCCTGAAGACCTCAGGGTCAAATACCTTCACAACTTGTTCCTCAACATCAGAAAGGACTTCATACAGCTTATGTTCCTGAAGGACTTTCTTGATCACCCTTGAGTACCCAATCTGGGTCAGATTCTTCAGATGATCCATTTGATGAATCATCAGTTTGGGTAAATTGATTCTTTCCTTCCTCAGTAGCTTGTCCAAAACCAAGAGATCTTGATGTTGGACGTACGAAGGTTTAACTCCCCTTTGGATAAATTGCTCACCAGCACTTTGTGGAGAATCTTGACACTCGGCTCCATTGATTGGGTGCTTATTCCCAGGCCTTTTTGAACTGATTCCAACTTACAGATTTTCTTCACAAGTTCCTTCTTGTCTCCAACTTCTTTTGGCCAGACATTAGTCTTGCAGAAGTGATCAAATCCCTTATGCTCCAGCCCCATGATCATTGCCAGTTTAATGCTGGACAATGAAAATTTGTGTCCCCTGAACTTCACTGCCAATGTTGGAACTGGTCCATCAATGAGCCTCAAATGCTTGTAGAATTCTTCAACTACTTCAGGACATACGTACTCCTGATTCTCACACAGTTTGTCCCAGCCTTGAGCTTTCAAAAGATCAACCACTTCAGTAAGTCCCTCTCCCATCAGAAACTTCTCTGAACACTCCAGTTCCATCAAAATCTCTTTTCCAGATTTTGATCGCTTAGGTCTTTTAGCTAAGCTCTTCGGAACATCTTCTTCTTTCACAACCAGCTTCCTTTTACTAGTCTCTCTTACTGGTAGAATCCTCAGAGGGAGAGGTTTCTTAACTCTCTTTGAAACAGTTGAAGATGCTTCAACCATTTCACAGTCACCTTCCTCCGCATCTTTAGTTTCTTTGAACTTCGCAATATTGCCTAGCTCCTCCAGATCATCCAGAAACTTGTTCATAGCTGATTCCTCTACTCCAACCGAGGGTTCACCAGTTTCTTTTGCAACATTCCCTTTCTCTTGGGAGCAGCCAAACAGATAATCTGTGTCCCCAGATTCAGCAACCCTGTCTGGGTTCTTCACATCAGCAGCAATAACTACTTGTTCAGTTATCTCGACAGCAGCTTTACTAACGCCTTCTGGGTTTTCCAAAACAGCAACATTAACCCCACCTGGGTTCTCCACAGCCTCCTTCAATTCAACAGAATCTTCACCACCTAACACCGAAGCTTCTAACTTCTCCGTTTCACCCATCTCTCCAACTACGGCACTATCTTCGACATGCACTGAAATTTTAGGATTTGGGTTTGAAGAGGACTTACTTGACACAAGCAGATCTGCGATTGCTTTTGGGATCTCATAGCAAACATCTCCGACGATTACGGTCAGCATCTCTGCACTAGATTTCTCCATGTTGGTTGCTGTGTTTGAGTTGGACGCCATTGAAAACTTTGAATGCTTTGAGAGGAGCTGAGTTAGGAGTTTAGGGTTTTGGTCGTTGAGAGATTTCGCAAGTAGTATGAAATATCTTCAAATCCCCTTTTAAAATTCCAAGTCTCGTTGTAATCTTCGATTAATTCGCATCCACGTATCTACACAAACCGTCCGACTTCCAAGGCAGCAAACACTGAACTGTCTTTTCATCTTAACTGCAATCAAACCACTTCCTTCATATATCAAATACCTCGTTGAGTTCTTCAGTTCACAGAGACATTCAATCCTTGACTGAGAGAATACCAGACCAGTTCCCTGACTATGGATTTTTCACAAAGGACATTGTGGTGGATCGGCTTACCATAAGGGTATAGAATATAAATTCACCACAATTCAAGTCACTCAATCACACATATAGATAGTCAAGCATGTTCAGAAAGTGTATTAAAGAGGTTCATCGGATACACATAACCTATACTAAGATTATGTGGTCTCATATACTTCCTTCATGGGGCAATTGGTCAACAAAATCCGGAAGCTATGTAGGGCATCAAGAAAAGATGTGTTCATCAATGCATAACTATATCAGATTTAGCAAAGAAGTAATAGCACACACATTACTAGCTACTCAGGAACTTCAAACATTCACTCATGTAAATGACTCACATGCATGTTAAGAACTCTATCATCTAGTCAATCACTGAGAGAAGGTTCGAAGTACCTCACTGTGGACTCATTAATCCAAGTTCCATCCTTAGCTTTTCAAAAGCATCCTTATGTAGGGACTTGGTAAATATATCAGCAACCTGATCTTCACTTCTGCAGAAATTAATAGTGACGAGTTCCTTTTCTACACAGTCTCTAAGAAAATGATGTTTAATTTCTATATGCTTAGATTTACCATGTTGGACAGGGTTTTTAGCAATACTAATCGCACTAGTATTATCACAGAATATAGGAACTTGATCAAAATGCAGATTGAAATCACTTAGCTGATTTCGAAGCCATAGGATCTGAGCGCAACATGCTACTGGTGCAATGTACTCGGCTTCAGCTGTTAACAATGCCACAGAATTCTGTTTCTTCGATCCCAAGACACCAAGCAAGATCCGAGGAACTGAGCCATCCCAGACATGGATTTCCGGTCAGTCCTATCTCCTGCGAAGTCTGCGTCTGTGAAGCCTTCTAGCCTGAGGGACTTTACCCTTGGATACCACAGGACTAACTTCTCGGTACCCTTCAAGTATCTGAGAATTCGCTTCACTGCCTTGACATGTGACTCTCTTGGTTCAGCCTGGAACCTAGCACACTGACAGACACTAAACATAATGTCAGGTCTCGAAGCAGTTAAATAGAGTAAAGAACCTATCATTCCATGATAGATCGTCGCATCCGTCTTTGGTGACCCATCATCCTTCACCAGGGACTCATTCGGAGAACTCGGAGTGTTCACATGCTTTGAACCTCCCAACCCGTACTTCTTCACAACATCTCCCATATATTTTTGTTGCGAAATCTCAGTACCATTATCCAGTTGTCTAACTTGAATACCAAGAAAGAAAGTCAGTTCCCCGACCATACTCATTTCAAACTCGTTCTCCATGAGTTTCGTGAATGACTTAACAAGTTCATCACTAGTGGAACCGAAGACTATGTCGTCCACATATACCTGCACAATAAGTAGATGTTTATTAGTTCTCAAAAGGAATAATGTCTTATCTACCTTACCTCGCTCATATCCGTGAGCTAGCAGATATTCCGACAGTCGTTCATACCACACCCTAGGTGCTTGTTTTAAACCATAGACGGCCTTGTCAAGGACATATACACAGTCCTGACGATCTGGATCCTCAAAACCCGGAGGTTGTTCCACGAAGATTTCCTCCTTGAGATATCCGTTCAGAAACGCCGTTTTAACATCCATTTGATGAAGCTTAAAACCGAACTGCACTGAATACGCTATCAACAACCTGATAGCCTCCAACCTAGCCACTAACGCGAAGGTTTCTTCATAGTCAATGCCTTCCTGCTGGTTGTATCCTTTCACCACCAACCTGGCCTTGTTCCTGACTACTTCTCGCTTGGAATTCAGCTTGTTCTTCAGAATCCAGCGGGTGCCAATCACCTTCCATTTCTCCGGCCTTGGAACAAGTCTCCAAACCTTGTTCCTCTCGAACTGATGCAACTCATCTTGCATCGCTTGAATCCAATCTGGGTCTTTCAGTCCTTCTTGAATTGTCTTTGGCTCAATCAATGACACAAAGGCATTCATGACTGTTTCCCCCTGAAATGCAGCATAACATACGTAATCGCGAAGTGCGCTACTCGGCTGCCTAACTCGAGTACTTCTCCTTAACTCAGTGACCTCCTGAGTCTCTTGGATTTCCTCAGGTTCACCATGGACTTCACCAACTTCAGGGACTTGTCCATTCACTTCAGCTTGCTCTCCAAGTTCTTGATGGACCATAATTATACGAATCATAAACACAGTTAAACCCACCAAATTAGACTCTTTGTCCATTTAACTTTTGCTTGTTAGTTCCGATATTTATGTACAGGGTATTTTGAAGTCTAGAGAGAATACAGGCTAAGGAGGAGTTTTTAAGCTGAAAAGATATTACGAGTCATTCCAAGGTCACGACCAGATGCCGACTGAAGAAATCTCAAGATCCCGACGTGGAATCACTCAAAACAAATCCAACCGAAGAGCAACCAAAGTCAGTCCGGAGCAGAAATGAACCGATAGTTTTGTGAAAACATCACAAAACTCACATCCACTCCTTGCTCCTCCTCACATGGGCGGCTAAAGGGAAGCTTCTCCTCACAAGGGAGGCTCCTCCTCACATGGGCGGCTAAAGGAGAGATGCTCCTCCTCACATGGGGCGGCTAGCTTGCTCTCCACTCCTCTCCCATGGATGCTTGCCATGTGCTTTCATCCTCACCACACCTTCTCCTCCCTTTGGCCTATAAATACAAGCTCCTCTCCATTGTAATCTTCATCCCACAATTCACAAGTTCTTTAGAGAGATAGAGGGCTTAACCCTCTTCTCTTCATTCCAAAATCACAAATCACAAATCACTTATCTCTCTAGCTTTTGTGGGTACAATCATGTAATCACTTTACTTTGGAATCAAAGCTTGATCTTTAGCACTCTCAACGGTTTTTGTAAGTACTCTTATCTTTATTTTACTGTCTTTTCAATTCAGCAACTTTACTTTCCTGTCTTTACTTTCACTTTACTGTCTTTCAAAGTACTTTACTTTCCTGTCTTTACTTTCAAAAACTTTACTTTACTGTCTTACAAAACCTTTACTTTTCAATGCACTTAGCTATGATGTCCTGTTCCATGAATAGTCGTAGCTAAACCCTTCATTCAGTTGAAGGGGTGTACTTGTGTCATAAAATGTTTTAGACCCTGCACCTAGTGCCTCTCTGTGTTCAAAACTTGTTCTATGTGCCACATATTAGGTTAGAACTTCCAAGGTTGAGTGGATGCTTTAACGGGCAAAACTCTTTCGTGGGGTTCGTGAACATACTCGGGTAAGTGGATGCTTTAACGAGCAAATCTTATCTGAGGAGTTCGACCTCTTTTAAAAACCATTTGGTTGATCGTAACTGAAGATCAAATGGATGCACATAAGGCTAAGATACTTCGAAAGGAGGAATTAGTCTAAATAGAACAAGTGTTCTAAACGATGTTGCAAGTCTTGTGCTAGAAATAGCCTCGATTCATCTTTGAACACTTAGTATGATCATTAGAGGTCAATGATAAAAAGAATATGATACAAGGCCCCTAAAACCGAATACTTTCCTTTAATTGTAATATCAACTGTTCCTTTACTTTCAGCACCTTATCAACTGCTTATTTTCTGTCAAGACTTGTCCTTCCAGCACTTTATTTTCAGTTATTTACTTTCAGTTATTTACTTTCAGTACTAAAATCTCAACCAACCCACGTTACTCTCAGTCCTAAAATCACAACCAATCCACGCTACTCTCAGTCCTAAAATCACAACCAACTTCCAACTGTCCTACTTAAAGAACAACTATTCACCTGACTCCCTTGGGTTCGACCCCTACTTACCCTTTGCTACCCAGTAGTGAAGTCGCGAGTAGCGGACTTATAAATTTATTCTTGACGTTTGCACACGACGACTGTGCATCCGTCAGTTCTTCAACCTCAGGACCTTGAGCATTGGCTTGTTCAGGTGTTTCCAGATTCTCTGGAACATCAACTACTGCAACATCCCTCGGACGAATCAGCTCAAAATCATCATCTTCTTCAGCAACATGAACGTCAGGAACATGTCCAGAGTCGTTACCCATGGACTCCTCATCAAAGATGACATGTACGCTTTCCTCAAACAGTTTGGTCCTTTTTTTGAATACTTTGTAGGCCTTACTATGCAGAGCATACCCTACAAAGATTCCTTCATCACTTCTAGGATCAAACTTCCCCAGTTGATTCTTCCCGTTGTTGTGGACGTAACATTTGCTTCCGAATACTCGAAGATGCGAAATGTTGGGTTTCCGACCCTTCAGCAACTCATACGGAGTCTTATCGAGGATTGGTCTCAAGTAACATCGGTTGAGAACGTAGCAAGCGGCATTCATTGCTTCTGCCCAGAAACTTCTTGCCAATCTGCTTTCTATAAGCATCGTTCTGGTCATGTCCTCCTGGGTCCGGTTCTTCCTTTCCACTACTCCATTTTGTTGTGGAGTCCTTGGCGCTGAAAAATTGTGGTCGATTCCCTGATCAGTGCAAAAGGCAGTAAACATCCCATTCTCGAACTCGGTACCATGATCCGATCTGATACTTTTCACCTTGAGACTGAATTTCCGTTCAGCGAGCTTCACCCAAGTCTTGAAGCAATCAAAGACTTCATCCTTTGATCTGATAAAAATCACCCACGTGTATCTTGAAAAATCGTCAACTAACACATACACGTACCGATTACCTTGACGAGATTGTACTCTCATCGGTCCACACAAGTCCATGTGTACTAGATCAAACGCCCTTGCTGTACTGACTGCATTCTTTGAGTGGAAAGATCCTCTAGACTGCTTCCCTTGTGTGCATGCACTGCAGACTTGATCAGGTACTTCACTGATTTTCGGTAATCCAATTACCAAATTCTGGTTGTGCACCCTCTTCAATAATCTGAAATTCACATGTCCCAACCGACGATGCCACATCTCAGATTCATCTGCTCTAGAGGACAGACACAGATACTCTTCCGGATCAAACGTTGGGTCCACAAAATACACTCTGTTAGCACAATTCCCACGCAGAAGTACTTGACCTGTGGAGACACACTTAACAAAGCAACCTTCAGTTGTAAAAACAACCTTGTTTTTACCTCCACGACACAACTGAGAAACACTAAGCAAATTAAACTTCAAACCATGAACTAAACTCACATTATCGACACTAACCTTGCTTGATAAATGTACCTTACCTGATCCGACGACTTTACACTTACTTTCATTTCCAAAAGTAATAGAGCCACCGGAATGATGTCGTAGAGAGGAGAATTGTTCCATCTTCCCGGTCATATGACCCGAGCATGCACTATCAACTAGCCATGAACCTATTCCTCTCTCGACCTGCACACAAACAATCAGTTCTTAGCAACCCAAACAAGCTTAGCCTTTTTGGGTTTAGAAGGTAAGATAGATGAGTTTTTAGGGTTAGAAACATGAGTTTTTAGAACTGCTTTTGAGTGAGAGAAGTCCTTGACCGCTCCGGAACTTGACGGATCGTTCACAGCTCCAGGTTTTCCACTCCTTTTGGATCCTGAGGAGGTTCCAGAATCGGAGCTTGATGTTTCTGACACTTTCTTGGAAATACTCTTCCGTCCTTTGCATTTTCTCCGACTGTGTCCTTCCTTCCCGCAGTGAAAGCAGACCTTTTGCTTTCTGAAGTCTATCGTCTTGGATTCAGAAACCTTCTTCTTCTGTTTCTCAAAGTCGATAGGTATTGGACTGTTCCTTCGCTTGAGTTTCTCCCAGATTTGATAACCCTTTCCATAGGTTTTGGCATCATCTAAATCAACCTTCAGTCTGGGAGTAGTCCTCTGTTGAACCTGTCTTTGCATAGGTTTTGCAATAGACACTTCCCCATAGCCAAAACCCGGCCTGGTCTTCGACTTCTGCTTCTCCTTTCCTTTCGGAGAGTCATAGAAATGATTATCCGAGCCCGCTACCCTTTTTCCAGCTGCTTTCTCAAGTCTCTGGACCTTTATGGACAGTTGATGGTTCTCCTCGAACATCGACTTCATCTGTTTGTCTTGATCAGCCACGATAGCATTCAGCTCCTCAGCCTTGAGAATAAGTTTCTTGATAACTGCAATGCACCGAGAACGTGAGTAGTAACCAGAATGTGAATCATTAGAACTTACATCTGTAGGTGATTCCTTGGAGGA